>CAWUFW010004194.1:235000-1603903 GCA_963921515.1 Calotriton arnoldi
TGCCCACCCCTCTCCCAAACAAAACCGACCCAAGCCCCAAAACTCAAAATGTCAAAGAAAAAGTCTCTCCAGTCCCCACTCCCTTCCCACCCTCTCAACCCAGCCCCAACAAACAACAAATCCCTCTCACTAAAACAAAGCAATTTTAAAAAGGGCTAGAAGAGGGCATTATGGATGTCGGTCCGGAGGTGGTCCAGGCTCTGCTCCATCGTGGTGAGCCGACCCTCGATGGTGTCCAACTGCTGCAGGATGCGGCCCAGCAATGGCCTGTTGCCAGTGTGGTGGGGGGCGCAGCAGTTGGCTGTCAGCGGTGCCGACGATGGGATGGCCGGGAGGCTAGAGGCTGAGGGGGACTGGCTGCACTGGGCCAGATGTTGTGCATTAATGTCCTCCTCCTCCTCTTCCAGGATCACCAGCTGCCAGTATTCCAGCTGGATACGCTCCAGCCTCATCCGCCGCAAATGGACCGCTATTTTCTGCCTGTTGAATGCTCCAGCTGGACCAGCAAGAGCAGCTATATTGAGAAAAACAAAAAAGACAAATTGTAAATAATGTTATGTGCAAACAATTGTTTTAAATGACTGGGTGGCTCGGTAGCAGTACATTGCTGGTCTCCTAGGGCCACTGGAATGTATTTGATGTTGTTATGATTAGGAGAGTCACGAGGCCAAATTTATGTTTTACCCACACATGTTGCCAAACATAAAAAAAGCACGGACTGTGTGGCAGAAAAGTATTAACATGCAGAGAATAACATCACAAAATTAAAAAAAAAACTGTGATTTGATTATTTTTTTCTTCTAAAGGCTTTTAAAGTAACTGTAAACAGTCAGACACTTTGAGTTGAAAAATAAATTACTTCTCATTGATGAGTACTGCATTATGCACTAGATGAAGTACAAGTTTTGTGTGGTGCTAAAATAATGAAGCCATGCTCAGTGCTAGCCAGCGCTTCTGCTAGATTGCTACTGTCTGCAGCTGCAGTTGACAATTATCTATGTTTGATTCCAATGGCCCTGCTCTTCACCAAATGTATTTCTCTTTCTACCCTCTCTCCAAAGAGGCAGATAAATAATAAATAAGACACTACATCAGTCACACACCTCATGTATGAAATGCAAATATTAATATATTATCCTGTCTGCCGTAAGTAGGCGTTGAGGAAAATAAATCTAATGGACTGCACTACAGGCAAAGAAACGTACTATATATATTTTATTTGGCACAATCGTCATTGTGCATGTCATATGCCAAACTTGACATCAAATCAAGCACTTACTCCCACTTTACTATGTGGCCTCACCTGCCACCATGTAGTTCCAACAAATTCATTTGCTGTAACAAAGGAAAGAAAACTTGATTTTCTCTACTGCAGGGGGTAGGGTCGATGGATTAGACAGGTAGGGTAGAGCTTTTTTAATATATAATAGAGGGGCCACTACACTGATCATCAATTCATCATCTTTGGCTTATTCTGTCATGGTACAATTCGAAAGGGAAAAATCTGAACAAGTGTAAATTAAATCTGTTATGGGAAACCATGAAATATGTTCTGGAATCACTTTACATGGGTATGCCATCAAATGTGGCACATGCCAAGAATGAATTTTCCAATTTATTTGACTGGGATGGAAGAACTTAGGAAAAAATAAAGGCGTGAAGTACTATGAGGTTGACTGAGTGGGCGTAGGGACAACACACCTTGTGTGTTCGGTTTGCCATGCACTGAAAACATTGTAAATGCTACATTAACTTAAGCAGATGCACATTACACAGCCAACACTGCAGTCACAAATTGATTGACCCATACTGTGCTTCGGTCATAGTTGGCATGGGCGGGGAGGGGGATGATGAATGATAGGTAGGATACATCTGGCTCAATTAACAAATAGAGCGATTCAAGGGAGTAGAACTAAGAATAAAAATAAATAACCCCCACTTAGAACCATAGCTTTGAATGATATTGATAACACTACATAAACCAAGTAAGCAGAGTAGGTGAGCAGCAGCATGCTCCTCATGAGAAGAACTGCCTTGCTTATTCATCCAAACCATCCAAATATTCATTGATCCTTTTATTCTAATTCACCCAATGCCACCATGATTAAGCTTTACTTTCTCCCATCCAGTCTTTCACCAAAATTTCCAATACATTATCCACCCATTCAATAGCAACCCTTCCTTCAAACCATCCTTTTACCCATCCATCCCTTTACCCACCCGTACACCCTTTCACCCATATACCGTTTACTTTCTTTTAAGTTTCTTTCATGTCTCCCTCAAGCCTTCAAAGCTCATTTTGTGAGCTTGCTTTTGCTGCATTGCAGATAGAAGAGGCCATAATAACTCAGCCACTGCTGTGGCTGGTAAAGATGGGTGGGGAGGTTTCACTTCATGGTCATTTTTGATGACGATGAGCGACACCATGGCAATAGCTAGTGAGCATAGTGATTGCAAGAAATTATGTGACCTACCAGTGCCCGTCCCTGCTGCTGCTTCTCCCCCCTCCAACTGACCTGTCCCCTCCTGCAGTGGCACTGGAGCCAGCATCACCAATGCTCTGTGTGGCTAGAATAAAACATTACAAATAATTTAGATCTCAGATACACAACCCCAAATACAACTGGAATGCAGCACTACAGCTCAGTTAGCACGTCAGTAGCTTCCAAATTTCACTTTGGGCATTTGATTGGTTGTTTCACAAAGTTAGACAAGCCAGGCGTGGAATAATGGTCAATAAAAGACATAGGGTGTTGGTTGGCAAATACAATGGGAGTGGGACCTCATACTTTCTTTCCAGCCTTGCTGCACTGTCATGGGAAACTGCTGGTATACTGTAACTATAAATGAATGAGTCTACAGTACACTACATTAGGGGGGGTTTGAAGGGGTCCATGATGACCATGGTCACTCTCTTGTGAACTGAACTGTGTTAGAGCTAGGCATAACAGGAAAAGGAAAGCCTTCTCAACAAACATACATGGTGATTTTTATTTTAAAAACTAGCTTACTTGGGCCTGCTATCTGAATCTTCACGATGGACAGCACCAACTTTCCAATACCCTAAGATTCTACCCTAAGAAGTTGAAAACAATCATAAAAGGACTTACTAGGATCAGCAGAGCCCTCTGCAGCAGCGCTGATGGTTGGCACTGGCTGACCAGCTTCTCCCGGACCCTCAGAAAAGTCCCTCTTCTTGCCATTGGGTGCTGATGAAAGAAATTAAGAAGATAAATAAAAATAGATGAGTGATTCTGTTAATAATCTCCACAAAATGTTTAATGAAAAGCAAACGCAGTCGCTAAAACAGATCACGTATGGTACTACTACTAGTTTCGACTCGAGTCTCTTAACTGTTGTTAAATCCATATTCCAAATCTCCTTAACAAAAACTACATTTGGAACTAATATATTACAGTGAATGATCATTGATTCTAGCTATTCCCATTTCTGAACACCCTTGATGAGCCAACTCGGTCTCCCTTTTTTGCAATGCATAGATGCATACTTCACATCACTGTGAATTCGATGAAATAACCTGGAACTGTACGAGCTACATAAAGTCACAGAGAGAACGTGCTACTCAGTGATTCACTACAGTGACAGGAGAACAGTCTGCAATGGCTTCTTAATTAATCAGCCAAAGTGAGCGCCTGATGAGTGCGATTAGGTAGTGCTCAGCACCTGTCTAGCAGAAACTAGAAACTGGACCACACAATAATATACCAGCGTAAACTAAACATAACTTACCTCTGAGTGTAAGCAGCATGCCCCAGAATCTTGATGCCTAGCAGGTTGAGCCAATCCTGTTTCCGGTCCAGAATGTCCACCCAACTGTGCTTCAGCTGCTGGGTGGTGCGCCGGACCTGGCTGGTGCACCGCACGCACCAGCGCACCATCCCCCAGCCCTGTCGATGGTCCCGCAGCGGGTAGCTGCTACCGGGCCTGCCGACTGTCACCAGCATAGAGGGGAGATGGCGCTGCACAAAAAAAAAATAGTGCTGCCACCTCCTCCTCCTCTCCAATGATCGCCCGAGGCTGCACACCTGGGTGGCAGCGCCGCCCGCAAGTAAGTCGTCACTCTGACATGGCGCTGGGTGGGGAAATAATAAGGAAAAGGAAGGGAAAGAAATAAGGAAAAATGGGGAAATAAAGTCAAAAAGTCACAAAAACACGAAACAATTTACACAATAATGTAAAATACACAAAGACACACTATTCTAAAGAAAAAAAATTAGGTGTAGGCAAGTAATAAAAGAGGAGGATTACAAAGATTAAGTACAGATAAAATTTAGGGAGCAGAAAAACAATATGGCTGTGCCCATGCGGACTGCGTGGTGCTGTTTGCGCACAATTTAGAACGCAAGAACACACTTGAGAACCGCGTAGTGTTGTTCATGTGTGATTTTTGGAGTGCGCCGACACACTCCTCATTCCCAACGCAATGTGAACGGGCACGCCGACAAACTCCGCTCGCAAGTGGAACTCCATGTAGCACAGCAGAGTTTTTTTTCACCTCTGCTAAATTCTGCGTAGTAGGACTCTGCCCACCCCAGGTTCCTATCCAAAATGTTCCTCCAAGTGCACCACCGCCAAACTACCATATCAAACACCCCAGCCTGGACAAGAAGTCTATGTTTGTAACTTCCTGAGGAAGTGGAAGCAAGCCAAGTTTGAGCAAACCCTACTGGGTGGTTTTCGCTACGCCAACGGCTCTCAAGGTGGAAGGGAGAAATGCGTGGGTTTATCTTTTTGATGTACGGCTGAAACCTTCCACGACAAACCCCCATGAACTGCACCATGAACTATTTGACTGAACTGTTAAACGAGACACCCCAATTACCAGAGGACACAGACACCTCTCCTGGATCCATACCAAGACCTGCAATGTTCAATACCAAGTTATGAATTATTGCACTTCTATGTACCCTATGTCTTGTCGCGTGGTTTGTGGCCTCATTGTCTGCATTGCTAAGTTGGCTTAGGCCTGGCTGCCATGATGCCTTTTTATGCGCACGTTACTTCGTGCCTTTGTTTTTCCAGCCTCTGCTTGTGCCCAGCTATATTAGAACTGTCTGGCTTTCTGCCTTTCACCTTTTCTCCTGTTCCCTTTGGATTTCGTCTGCACAACATGTACAAGGTCGAAAAACAACGTCCCTTGTTCTTGCTGATCTGGCCAGTCCCTCGCACTTAGACATAACACTAGGTACAGCTGCAGTGGAGAAATTCGTGTGCTTTTAATATGGTGATCTCGCTGTTTGTGGCACTTGGAGAAAAACCTTTCCAGAGAGAAGAGCTGTGATTGTCTGATGATGTAAACCTTGCATCTAAATATTGAGGTATGAGGGTTCGCCTGACAACGCCCAGAGGTCTTCTATTTTTTATAATAAGCTAGTTAGTAGCACGGGGAGGGTGGTAAGGTCATTTAGCCCTATATCCACTGCTTTATGAAATGCTTTCCCCGTTTGTATTCTATGGAATTGTAACTATGCTTATTATTTTATCATTATGCATTATGTTGATAGTACTGGCACGTGTACTGTATCTTAGAGCACAATAGTTGAAATAAACATTTTAAACTATACTGCGTCTCTTAATACGCACGTTGTGGACAGGTATGAGTGAGTAATGAAAGGGTGTACTTGCTCCCGCGAGTCCTGAGAGAGAGATACCGTGTTCTGGGTTGTCTAATCATTGGTAGCATCGCTGCTAATGAGACGCTAAAGCTAGTCGGATTGGGATTGTGGTTACTAAGGTGCATGGTTGGTTCACCACTATACTCCGAGGTCCTATTATCCTGTGCATAGCTCTGTGTATGTGCAGAATCCCTACAACATGGCGCTACCAACGTAGTGGGCTGCTTATCTGCGAGACGCCTGAGTAGTACTTGTGCTTTTCCACAACACCCTTCGCGTACGCTTCCGGAAACGTGTGTGAGGGTGATACCTCCTATATTGACGTTTTTATAGGTTCTTTCAAGCTTGAAGTTATTAAAAGGTGTTTAAGTTAACCCTATATTGTGCTGCCTCATATTAGGTTGTCGATTATTTCTGGTCTTAATGGCGGATATAAATATACCGGCACATAGCCGCGCTGTGCTCCGTGCTCATCTACAGGCTTATGGAGTGCCTGACGCGGGTGTCTCACTCATCTTTGTAGTGCAGGCAGACCCGGCCCGCCATTTTGAGGTGTTTTACTCTTGGGTCACTTTTCCGGCGGTGGATGGAGCAGACGATTTGTTCCATGAATAAACTGTCACTGCCCTACCCAATGCTTATCGGCCTTATCAGGCTCTTGAAGTACCGCTTACGGCATGGCAACACCGTATTTGGTTTAATGGCGCCCTCCCACATCCGGTCACACCGGTTCGTTTAGGCCCCCTATCAATAGACGGGGCCACTTGGCCAGTTTTGGCCGGGTATACCCCACATCCGCGTTATTTGACAATTGCGGTTGCTAAACTGCGTGAATTACATATGTCTTTGATACGCATTCACAGAGCTTTAGTACAGTATGTTACAGGCAACGTACAGGGAGCCCCTCCTGGAGTTGCAGTGCATCCAGCTGGACCGGGCGGTGTAACCATAAGTCCCGTCATGGTTATTTCGGTGATGGGCAAGCGCCCACAAAATAAGGACGCTTTGCCTTATTGGCTTGCAGAAACATTTGACCAGCTGGAGGCAGTTTTTCCCAATACTTCTCCTGTGGACAAACAGGATTTTAATGATCAGTTTGCCAAAAGACTTAATTCCCGAGTTGACAGCAACAGCTGGGGCAAGGTATTCACAGCAGTATATGCGAAGTGTTTCGGCACTCCTTCCATGACAGTTCTCCCCTCTGTAATTAAAAAGGTACAAGATGAACATGGCCCTGAAGCGGCTGTGGAATTAGGGATGAGACTGGTGGGAGTGTTCGATGTAGTGGCTGACTTAATCCTTGCAAATGTCAAGGACGATGCAGTTAACTTTCAAGTAGCTAATGCTTTGGCTTTAGTCCAAGAACTGGACAGGCCACGCGAATTACCGAAAATTATTGCACAGGCTTATAAAACCATTGGCCGCAATAGTTTGGGAGTTAAGCCTTTTGCTAAAACGCAAACTCAATCGCAGCCACAACAGAAAACTCAATCTGAGAAAGATGAGAGACCGTTCTTTACTAAAAAGAACTGGAGACTGAAGAAACAGGGTAAGCAACAGAAAAAACCTGGGTCGCGTGGCGCATCCCCGGTTTCCGAATCTTCTGAACGCACTTATGATTTGCGCGATAGAGCGAGAATTAAATCTCCAGAGAGATTTCAAGTCCCTGATCCGCATTCTCCTCATTCTTCACAGGCACCGTCGACCTCCCAGACAGGTGGAGGAGAACGCCAGGATAGAAGCAGGGGTCGTGAGGCTCCACAGGGACGAGACCAACCTCGACAACAAGTCCGAGGGAAAGCCGAAGAATTTCCACGTTCTCGCCCACAGTTTCAGAAGAAGAAAGTTGCAGCTTTAACAGCGAGGTATGCCACAGACGGTGAGAACGAGACTCCTGAATTGGACGTGGGCAGTGACGCTCCTAAACAGAGCTGCGGAAGTTACCATAGTGCGGGAGGCACTACGTCCTCATGCGGAGGCGACAGCAACTGACACCTTCATTACTGTCGAGACAGCTGACACCCGAGTGGCACCCCCTGACAGACTATATAATATTGTCCTTCAAATTGAAGGTGACATACAGCGTGTTATTAAAGGGATTTTTGGGGAGAATCTGACCTCTTCTTACGATATTCTGTTAGCAGAGGCGGATTGGCCGCCCCCATTCGTACTTGCTGTGCGTAGAGGGGAGGAGGTAATACTTCCGAGCTTTTCTCGTCATGTCCCCAAGGACAAAGCGGAGACTCTCGCAGCTGAATGGGCTGGGGCCCTGGCTCCGGCGTTATTCCGTAATCACGTGGGCTGGGATGAAGACTCTCCCCCCCATGACATTCCATTGCGGTCGCTGCCTCAGCCACAACCCCAATATCCCATCAAGCGGGAAGCTAAAGGTCCCGTTTCCGACATTCTGACACAGTTAGAATATCAAGGAGTAATTGAAACATGCGTATCACCTATGAATAATCCCCTTTTCGCGGTTTCTAAACCCGATGGATCATACCGCCTAGTTTTGGATTACCGACATTTGAACTCTCATTGTCGGACCTTTGCGGTGCAAAATACACACAGTTCTGCGCTTGTAGACAGTCTTGTTCGTAAAAAATATAAAACGACACTTGACCTATCCAATGGATTTTACACGCACAACTTGTCCCCGGAGTGCAGCCAATGGAGCGCTTTCCCTTCCGGTGGTAAACAATTCAAATTCCGGTGTTTACCCATGGGCTACAAGAACAGTCCGGGTGTCTTCGCCACCCATGTTGTCTCTTTGTTGGACAGCATAGACCCAGATGCGTGTTCGTACGTCGACGATATTTATCTGACAGACGACGAATTATGGCCGCATCTTTCCCGAGTGGACCGCATTATTCTTGAATTTGCGGTCTTAGGATACAAATTTAATTTTGCCAAATCTCACATTGCTGAATTTACCGTTTTGTTTTTGGGCTTGAAGGGTACTCAAACTGTCATCTTACCACCGCTTCCTGGTCGCACAGAGAACAGATACATCTCAGTGGAAAATGTCAAGCTACAACATCTGGCCGATCCTGAATAGTGTAACACCAGCGGTCTCCTGTCCAGTCATTTCTAGGACACATGTTTGTGGCCCTCCAGCCTGAACGGTCACGGATGTTGCCATTGAGATGGTAGATGTGCCTGATCGCCTGCTAGACTACCCGGATTTCCCCTGCAACGAGGAGACCGAGTATACCTACCCTGCCAACGAATCAGTGGCTCACCTACCAACCACGCCACTGAGCCCAACACGTTATTCCTTTGATTCGGCTTCCACCTCATCACTTATACCATCCAGATTCAGTGTTTTTATCTCCTGGTTCAGAGACAACTTTTTGATCCCACCATGGACATACATCTGGTTGGTACTATTCCTGATTTTCCTGTTCATGTCCATTGGCTTTGTCACAGTATTTTTTCTACTCATCAATGGTCACTATTTACCAGAACGCTCTGCTGTGAACTGTGTCACTGGAACTTTGGCTCCACATTCCTCTTCTCACATCATGAAGCGTGACCACACATTTGTGAACATTTCAGCTTTCCCAGTCGCTGATGGCATCGTATGGGATGCGGTAAACTTCCAAATTCATGGACCCACCAAAATTATTAATGTATCAAATGTCCTTCGTGTTTCAATGGGTGATGTGGTTAAAAGTAATATTCATTCTGACGATTGGGATGTGCATGCCGTTGAATCGTTATTTACTGATTTGAAATATTATGCTGCTTTTAATGCTGAAGATTTGTATATGAATTCTGCATGTTATGCCGATTTATATTGTTACCAGCATTGGGGCAACCACTTTCTCCATAAACCAAGTACTTTGCGGGGTCCTTTTAATTACACCCAATGGGAACATTGTCCGACCCCTTTGCCCGGTAGCTCTCCCACACTTAAAAGTACATTTACTTATTTTACAGACTTTGATAGATCAAACCCTGGGTCCTAATTTTTTTAATTGAATAATTCGTCCACACAGAAGATTATGTTGACCCACACCAAATTGCTATATTCAGGTTCCTTTTTGAACACCTTGGCAGTGGGTGGTTATGAACACTGGAAGGACACCATTGATTGAAAATCTATTTGGGGCACCAAATCATGGCAGGTGCAGGGCAAGGAAGCCTTGCACCGTGCTTGTCTAATCCCGACCCAAATTTTATTTTTAAATCATACCATCTATCAAACAACCTGTTGGGGTTTGGCTACTTCTAAACAATTGAATGCACCCTCCATTCCCGCATTGTCTTCCACTCCAAACAACAGCTTGCGTTTTAATGTTTCCCTGGCCGATTTACAAGCGTTGTTTCTGAACAATTCGTTTAATGTCTCTACGTTTGTTCAGTCACCCTGGTTGGCTTGGCCAACGGCTTCAACTGCCTGCCAAATGCGTTTTCATGATTCGGTACCTGGTTACAAACAGGATAGACCGGATCCAAGGTTTTCTGACTCCCGTACTGTTACAACATATTCTGTTGGTAAATTGTGTAAACAGTGGTTGCAACACTCTTCCTTAGATTCTGTGAAACAACATTTATCCCTCCTATCAGGCAACATTGATCTGTCCGATTTTGTTCTGGGGCCCGTGGTCCTCGACCTAAGAGATTCATTTATGAAACTTATAATGAACTCTGGAAGCTTTCACAAATTGAAGCTGCCTCCCGTCTTCGGGAGATTGATCAAGCAAATTTAGAAAAGGTGCTTGCTGTTGTTGACAATAGTATTAATACCCTGTCTTCCCGCATTTACACATTAGAGAATATTGTTTCCTCTGTTGTTGATATTGTACAAGATGATGTTTCTGTGTTATATCATGGTCAGAATCAGTTGCGTTCAGTAATGCAGTTTGCATGGACTTTGCAAACACTTAAGATGGGGAAAGTTCCTTGGCATTTTTTGAACACCTCTGCCTTGTTCTTGCCGTTTAATTTAACTGAGAAACAGCAATTCATGTCCATGAAAAATGCAACATACACTCTCTTACATATCGAAAAGATAGAGCCCTTACCATTCTCTGTGGCGGAATTGTATTCTACAGTGTGGCTAGTACACGGGGTTATTGCTCTGCCTTTTTCTTCATTTGAGTTCAGTTCCTGCATGAAACATTATCCTGTTGGCCGTTTTCAGCCTCTAGGCAGTGCTTTCTTGCATGAACTTTGGTCCCTGCCTTTCCTATATCGATGCCTTAGGGACGGAAAGGAAGTTTTTCTCACAGGAGAGTCATGCGATTCTACTGTGGGTCATTCCCTAATTTGTAAGAACATTAAATTGCATGGGCTTGTAACGTTTCGGCTCCGAATCTTGGTTGTGTTTTGAAGGGCATCCCTGCTCCTGCTATATCTCCTACTTTTACTGTGCTTGTGAACGGTAGCTATCTCCTTCTGAATAATCAGGACTGCTGTGGAATGCTGGCATACCCTATGTTGTAACTGTTTCCCACCGGGTTGTGTGCTGTAAAAATGTGCTTTTTCCTCCCCCGCACGACATCATAGATAGTTCCATTTGGCCTTCCATTCCGACTTTGAAGGCAGATTTCAATAAATTGAGCAGAATAAAGGCGCTATTATTGAACCAGGAGGTTATGCTCACATCCGCTCGGGAGACATTCATCCTCCAGGTGGCTAGTACCCACAGTGAAAACAGGCCCTGTTGAACACAAACCTCCCACAACATTTCGGTGAGCTGATTCACCGTGTTTTCAATGCATCTCGCACTGAAGGTCTTGTACACTTTTTTAAAGTTGTGGGCTCTGGCCTTGTTACCTCCTTTCAAACTATCTTTGGTGTAATACCGGCTTTTATTCATTCAATTTTTTCCAGCGTCTTTGGCGGCTTTCCGTTGATTCTCGCCTTAGCGGCTGGTATATTGCTTTTGGTCTGTTTTCTGCGCAATGGCTGCACTTCCTGGGGCCCTCCGAGACCGAGACCGACTCCGGATGCTCCGTGAACACATCCTCGTCGGCTTCGGCATCCTGCCTTTGGCGACACTTAGTGTGTCCTATAGACTTTCTTTTCGCTTTGCGTATTTCACTTGCGTGCAACCTGTGATATCTTGCATCCGATGTCCTTTCTCGTGGTCCTTGGATTATTGCCTCTCCAATTCGTCTCTGTCTGACCCGGATTTTGTCCAGTTGGTGGGTCCCTTAGAGGCCCATGAACGGAACTGTTCTGGTGATGGCTTAATGGCGTGTGCGGCTGCACTTGGAATTTTGGCACAATGGGATGTCTGGGCGGCTGCTCAGACTTTCCTACGACAAAGTTATATTGAGTATCACGCAAGTTGTCCCGCAAGGCTGTTCACTACTCCCTCTTGCGAGGAACATGGATGCAGTTTTGATTTGTTGAACTGGATGGCGTCTCTTTTTTCGGACAGTTCCAATGATGTCCTTTGGAAGGTGTGGCGTTTTTCTGCACTTACACTCTCATGGATTGAGGGGCCTCCGCTTTCGCCGTCCTGCCTCACTGGATTTTTTTGTTTTTTAATTTTGGCCATTTTTGGTTTTCTCTCTTCCGTTCATTGTCCTTCCTTGGGGACTATTCCTCCATGAGCGTTGCCGCATTCTGCTCCGTCTATTTGAACTCTGTCTTCGTCCTATGGACTGACCAGGGGAGGGTGTCGTGTGGTTTGTGGCCTCATTGTCTGCATTGCTAAGTTGGCTTAGGCCTGGCTGCCATGATGCCTTTTTATGCGCACGTTACTTCGTGCCTTTGTTTTTCCAGCCTCTGCTTGTGCCCAGCTATATTAGAACTGTCTGGCTTTCTGCCTTTCACCTTTTCTCCTGTTCCCTTTGGGTTTAGTCTGCACAACATGTACAAGGTCGAAAAACCACGTCCCTTGTTCTTGCTGATCTGGCCAGTCCCTCACACTTAGACATAACACTAGGTACAACTGCACTGGAGAAATTCGTGTGCTTTTAATATGGTGATCTCTCTGTTTGTGTCACTTGGAGAAAAACCTTTCCAGAGAGAAGAGCTGTGATTGTCTGATGATGTAAACCTTGCATCTAGATATTGAGGTATGAGGGTTCGCCTGACAACGCCCAGAGGTCTTCTATTTTTATAATAAACTAGTTAGTAGCACGGGGAGGGTGGTAAGGTCATTTAGCCCTATATCCACTGCTTTATGAAATGCTTTCCCCATTTGTATTCTATGGAATTGTAACTATGCTTATTATTTTATCATTATGCATTATGTTGATAGTACTGGCACGTGTACTGTATCTTAGAGCACGATAGTTGAAATAAACATTTTAAACTATACTGTGTCTCTTACTACGCACGTTGTGGACAGGTATGAGTGAGTAATGAAAGGGTGTTCTTGCTCCCGGGAGTCCTGAGAGAGAGATACTGTGTTCTGGGTTGTCTAATCATTGGTAGCATCACTGCTAATGAGACGCTAAAGCTAGTTGGATTGGGATTGTGGGTACTAAGGTGTGCATGGTTGGTTCACCACTATACTCCGAGGTCCTATTATCCTGTGCATAGCTCTGTGTATGTGCAGAATTCCTACGACAGTCTGTGTTGGGTGCTTCAGCACCTATTAACTGTTAAGAACTGCCTGGGCAAATGGAGTCTATTAAGAAACGATCACAGTGCCTGCGTAGAGATCTCTCCCATGTCACTTACAATTACACCAACTCAAACACTAGCATTCCACATGATTTACACAGCGCCCTTTTACACAATACATGGTATCAGCACCTGACCATCGTGGGCTCTAAGACTTCAGTCAAGTAACGTTATGTCTGCTCACTGATACCGCATGCAGTAGGCGCAGACAGACTGTACTTGTCCCAAGAGGTGGCCCATGAAAAAGCAAAATGCCTTCTCCACTTATACCTATGCAGAAACAGGGCATATGTCCAACCCAACAGAGTAGAGCTTTACAGAGTGGTAGTGACTCTTACCCGATATGAGACCAACACAACAGCTCTAAACCTTTTCACCATACCTAATGATATTCAAACTGAGCTGGGCAAGATGCACATGAAGGGCACCATAGGGGAGGATACTGTTTGGCCCTGAGACTTCCCAGAAAAGAGATTCTTTTTAAGTAGCAAAACACCCAACTCGATGCACAAACACATCCATGCCTTCCTCTATTTGTGGTGCAAGGTTGGCCCTTAGCATATCTGGGGTAGTCTTCTTTAACAAGAAGTGGAACCCAGACATGGAGTTCCTGTGTAGGGCCAAGCAGCTCGATGATACAAAGGGAAATGAGTCTCATAAGGGAAGGTTGAACAAAAGCATAGACACCCCATGTCAGGAAATCTGGGATACCGAGGTGGGTTGATACACTTGGCTAGAAGGGGTGGGGCAACCCCAAATTGTGCATAAACTTACAATGTATTTCTTGTGTTTCAGAGGTAAAGGAACACTTCCAGTGGGCAGGAATTAAAACTGTGGTACGATTGTGCACATTCTGGATATGCAATGGGGCACCTCCATGCTGATGAATATTTACTGGCAGTACAGCAAGTTTGCCTTCACTCAGCTCTTCCCTGGATGACGCAGACTTTGTTATCTCTTAACCATACACACCCCAACCCTGGTCATTCCTGGAGAAGAACTATCAGATTTGTACCAGCAACCACTAAGGAAAAAGACAACCTTGCTGCATCAGGCTTGTGAAAAAGTACTGAGGAATATTTTGGCTGGGCTCAGTACAAGGGTATTCCAGAAGAATTTAGAGTGGTCTTGGACACACAAGTATCGGCAAGAGGGTCCATACCCTTCTTCACCATGTAGATGAAAGCTAATGCCCACTTGCTCCAAATATTCAGGTGAGAAATGCTCAAAATTATGAACAGCACTGAGCTCAGCCTTAATTCGATCAAGAAAGAAATGAGAGCAATCCTCTTCATGGTGATGCAGCATCAGTATGTGTTAGACTTAATGACTGTGATAAAGGGAGGGGTGTGTGCCGAGATTGGTGCATACTGCTGCATGTTTATCCCAGGGAGCGACATGGATAAGGGGACATTGTCAGGGAGGGTCAGGTCACAAATCCAATTGCACACCGCAGGGCACTCTTCCCGGCTCAATAATGCACCAAGGTTATGGAGGGGAAGAGAAAGGTAACCAAAGGGTTAAACCTTTCATCACATCCTCTCCTATGCAGAAAGATGGGGAGCCCGCCCACAGAGGGAACCTATCAGGAGACCCAGAGACCCGAGAAAACAGAAGCTCACGAGAGGATCACAAGTGCTACGGGGAAGAAGGAGGAAGTAGCGGAAATCGGAGGACGCTGAGACGGAGAGTCCGCAAGGGATCCGGTGGCAGAAGAAAGCGGAAGAAATCGTGAAGTCGGTGAACAAGGTCGGGAACGGTGCCGCCGTGGAAGATGCTCCAGAGGACTGGAGTGAAGATTGGTGGACGTCCCCAGGAGATGCCTGCTTGCTGCTGCAACTCTGGAGAGTTGTGGCTTCAGCGGTAAGTGAACAAGACAGGGTAGGAGAGGGCATCGGAGACCACAGTATAGGAGGGATGAAACCCTAGTCCGGGGAATACCTCTAACAAGGGGCTGGGTAGAAACAGGGGAAACAGAAAACACTTGCACAGAGCCGAGAAAAGTGACATTGGTTCTTGTTGGTTTATTTGGATATGTCTGTTGTGCACGAAAGAGAAAGAAAGTCAGTAATGTATGATTATTAAATAAGGCTGCCAGATCCCTCAAAGGAATAAAATAAACAAATGGCCACCATTGGTGAATGCATGTTCTGTCCTTGGGGGGAGGGGCCTATCAAGACCTCTGTTTTCCTTTTCCTCTTCAGTTACAAATTTTTTTCTCTACATTGGTAACTTGATAGGGAACAAACTGAAGGTGCTCACTCTTGCACTTAAGTTCGCCTACGTTTCCATTTTTCACTCCTGACCCATACTCTGAGCACTAACAAGCAAGATAATTCTTCACCCGCTTTCCACCGGGTGTGGTGAAGGTTGCTACAAAGAAAAAGAAAGTAAGTCTGATTACTTACCGCCAATTTCTTCTCTCTTTGAGCCTCCTGGGGAACCATCCATCAGTTGAAGACCATCCTGTAAGAAAGAAGAGAAGAGTTCATCACGACATTGAAGGAGATTTCATACTTCCAGCCTTATAATTCTGTTCAGACTTACAATCATTGAATAAACAAGCCAAAATTGAGAACCGTACCTGGCCTCCTAGCTTCTGTTTCCACCCTTTCCTCTGACAGACATTTACTCTTGCCATCCAAGCACTGCACTATTTATAAAGAGACATGCATGAGGATGGAGGTGCCCCTGAGCAGGAGTGGTTCTCTAATTGGTTCTCCTGGCTCCCCCGGTGGCTTTTCGGTCTCTGCTCATTGTTGTTGCCAGTTTTCATTGTGTTCTTGTTTTTGTGTGGTTCTGTGCAAATTGGATAGAATGCAAGTAACTAGGAAGTAGTAATTGTCAAAACTGCAGAACAGGCCCCCAATAAAGAAACTGTCATGAAGTATGGGTTAGATAGTGCAGTTGAAAATTCAACTAGAGGGGGGAATGTTAATATGGAGAGAGTCGATGTCAAAATGAATACCGATACATTCATGTATAAAAACTAAATCGCATCTCTCTTGTCGAATTCTCCCGTTATGAACTCCACATCAACCCAGACTCAGAAATACTTAGTCAGGCAGGTGCTGAGACCCAGGTCCGAGATCACTGATTGACAGGTCACAGGTGGTGTGGCAAGTAGCTGACAGGCAAGCATGCAAACAGGAAACCCCAGATCAATTCCAAAGATAGGCAGAATAAAGCACATTGGGCCAGAGGGGTATGTGCATTCCTAAAACACCATAAAGTCAGATGCCACATGAAGTGACTCACCGCACACACAGTACATGAGCTCCCCATGCCCGGCATCTGGGCACGTTACCCACTGGCCGCATTGCGTCCACACATGGTCAAGGACCTCCTGGATTCCTCATGGAATACTTTAATTTATGGCTCCAAATAAATTGGTTCACAGTCCTTACCAAAAAAAGCATCGCTGGAACTATTTTATGGCATTCAATAATTGTATAAAAGTTCATGAATGATTGATTGTAAGTTGAGACAGTCCTAAGACCCTATGCCTGTAATTGTTCTCCCGGCTGCACTGTTTAATTAAATGAAGTGTTGCTGTTTTACCAAACATCTTTTGTCTCTTGTGTTTTTTAAGGCACTTCATGTTCAAGCAGTAAAAATCACATCTCTTCCAAGGTGAGGCATTGCATTGACAACTGTTTATTTCTGCCCACCTCACTATATGCGTGCTGAATTCTGTGGCACACATCGAAAGATGAAAATGCCTTGACGATTTCTTTTTGTGCAGGAAGGTGTTCCCTTCTGGCACAAAAACAATTGCACTGTTGAGCTGCATCACTTTGTTTGAAATCTATCTATGTACCTTAGCAGACTATACATCAATTGAGATATCCGTTTTTTTTATTATGTAGTAGAATTTGTACTGTTTGTGTAAATGGAGGTCCTATAAAAAACATGTTTTCTAAACTGCAGATGTCATGACCTACAGTAATGACATACTGTGTTGTGTAATTCCCTTTGTTGACACTCTGGTTACACATATTACCAACTACTGACCCACAGCAGACCTGCTTTAGAATGGTAAAATATTTTACAGTTGATGCTATGTCACTTTGAATTTCTGCACACATAGATGGGTGTATGCATACGTACCTTCATAATCCTACTAAGGGGCTCCTTCACAATGCATGGTTGCCCATTGAAGCTACATGCATTGGCCCATATTATTTCTTTTAAATGGTTTTAAGTAAGTAAATTCAACGAGAGGCAAGGGATAAGCCCCATGGGGAACTCGCATCTAAGCGATACAGTCCATTAAAGGATCCACATTGAGTAACACAATACTGGGGTGAGGGTGGGTCAAGGCAGATGGGTAGAATACGGGTGGGAATCCAAAGTGGTTGGTCCACTTGGTGGGGAAGAAGGGCAAGGTCTGGCTCTATGGTGGGGAGGACTTGGTCGATTTTCCAACCTATCATGTGCCTAATGGGGAGGTGGGGACTGAGGATATGGGGAAGGGCTGGAGGGAGGGGAATCACACAGGGGTCCAGTCATGGCTTTATGTTGCCCCAAAGGAAGAAGTGGATACCCTTGTCTATCAACCATAGGATGGGGGTCTGGACAAGAAGGGGTAGCATTCCGAGGACCTATGTGACGCAGGGGGCTATCACCATCTTGATCGCATGTGTTCTACCTCACAGGGATAAGTTCAGATGGCTGCATTTAATTAATGTATTTAAGATTGGTTTGGGCTATGAGACAGTCTATGTTGTCCAAGACCATTTTTTCCAGGCCTATATTGACAAGAATACCTAGATATTTGAGTTGGTTGTGTCCCCAATGGACTTGAAGCTGGCGCCGGTCACTTTTGTCATGATACAAGACATGGGCAGTACCTTGCTCTTGTCCCAATTGATTTTGTAGCCCAAAATCACAGAGAAGGACGAGATGAGAGACATAAAGGCTGGAAATGATTTGTCTAGCTCAGTAAGTGAAAGCATAATGTTGTCTGTGTAAAGCAGTATTTTGGCCATGCTGACTTGGTAGATATTCCTGTACTTTGAGGGGACTGGCATATGGTCACCGCTAGGTGTTCCATGGCCAACAGAAACAGCAAGGGTGAGAGGGGACATCTCTGCCTTGTCCTCCTGTGGATCGGGGAGTTGTCCAATAGAAATCCACCACAGTTGACCTGAGCGGTGGGTGCAGTGTAGAGCCACCCTATTTTTGAGATAAAGTTGTCTTCCAGGCTCATTCGACAGAAGGACTTTGAACATGTACCACTATTCTATGCAGTCAACAACTTCTTGGTGTCTAAGGAAAGTGCAATTGTGATTTCTGGAGAGTCCTTGGAGAGCCACAGGAGATGGATTAGCATACTGAGATGATTTCGGGAAGACCTGCCTGGGACAAATCCCACCTCAGTATCCTGTATGAAACTCAGAATGGCTCGATGGAGTTGGGTAGCCAAAATGTTCGCTAAGATTTTTGTGTCCATATCCAGGAGGGAGATCAGGCGTAACTTCGATAGAGCAGAGGGTCTTCAACCGGATTTGGTAGGACCCTGATCATTGCTTTGTTGGACATACCAGACCAGTACTTTCTGCTTCCTGGTAGGCGGCATAACGTTGTTTCACTGCATTAACCTTTAGTCAGTTGTAGATTTCTCCCAGAAACCCGTCCTCACCCATGGCTTTGTTATATGGGAGAGTGGAGATGGCCTTTGCCAGTTCCTCTTTAGTGATTTTCCCACACGGGGGGAGCTCTACCCCCATTACTGAGGCAGTGAAGATTGACATTGGTGAGGAAGGTAGTAGTCCGGTCCTCATCATCATAGAGTTTAGAGCTGTACAGTGCAGCATAGAAGACTCCAAATGTGTCAGCAAGGCCTTGTGATCACGGACTATGTGGCCAGAGCTATTCTGGATGGCAAGAAGGGCCATCACAGCTTCCGTCTGTTAAGCTGCACCGTTAAAAGCCTACCCTCCTTCTCTCCCTGTTCAAAGTGGCGGGCCTTAAGTTTAGAAAGTGCATATTCCGACTTAGACATGTAGAGTGGGTTGAATTCAATCTTAGCCTTTTCTAAAGCACATATGATGACTGCAAATGGGGTTGCCATGTATGCTCGACTAAACTTTTTAAGGTCTTGTTCTAGTAGGAAATGCCTTTGCTGTAGTTTGCTGGCCAATGAAGAGTCTCTCATCAATTCATTGCGTAGGGTGTCTTTGGACGGCAGCCCATAAACTTAAGGAGGATGCCACAGAGCCCTTATTGTCCGACAGGTATTTGTGAGATTTTAATTTTCTCCTTATGAGGCGATCTATAGCGTGCCACATTGAAACGCTAGGGTTTACGGGTGGGTACCCCCAAGTTCAGGTCTAGTTCTAGGCAGAGAGGGAGCCCTCAAGCATGGCACAGTCTTTAGTTATCGAAGAAATCATTTGGTACACTAGATAGTAGTTCAGTCAGGACCAGGTACCATGGTCAGCAGAGAAAAAAAGACTGTTCTTTGTCCTTCAGGTGTAAGAGGCGCCAGATATATTAAATAGTCTGTGATTGTTGCAGAGGTCTCATAAGAGGGCCTTGTCAGCATTGTGTGAATTATCTATGGGGCCCGTAAAATCCATCATGGCATCCGGTCCTATATTCCAGTTCCCCAAATCACTACGCTGAATGAGTTAAGCTCAGTCAACGGTCAGTGGAGACAAGAGAATAACATACATTGGCAAAAGCCAATAGCTCATGCCTATGCGAGCTCTGTTGGCTTTGTCAATATCTTTTTTGTCATTTTGAATGGGAAACAGCCTTTACAACAAGGTTTTTACCATGTTTTACCTTTACCATGCTTTTTTACCACGTATGTTTTTAAAACGCATATTCTTTTACAACGTATGACCTTACCATGCATTTAAGGTAAGTTCAAGGTGTGGGGGCTACCCCACAAAAACATTGTTTATATAGATAAATATATATAAACAATGCGTGGTAAAGGCATACGTTGTCAAAGCATATGCGGTCTGAAAAAATGTGGGGTAAAAAATGCATGGTAAAAGCATGCAGAATAATTGCTGCGTTGTTTTGTCATACAACCATTTTGAAGAACATGGCTGCTGTGCAGCATGGCTAAAAGTAGAAAATAAAAGCACAATGACGCTCTATTTTTTTCTTTACTTTCAGCCATGTTGCACAGCAGACGTTCTGTGCAATGCGTCTAATCAAACATTAACAAAGCAAATACATCTCGAATAGGTGAGACTTGCTGGCTTTGCCAATGCTTTTTTTATTGTGGGGTGGGATGCAAACACAAGAAGGTAGGTGAGTCAGGGAGGCCTACATACAGTGAGTTTGTGCAGGCAACAACAATGGAGGGAAGTACAGTGGGTGAACGGGCAACAACAGATCAAGGGAGGGAGCGACACAGAGCGGGTAAGTGGTATAACGGAGGCACTCAGGTGGGGGGCTAACGGGGGAGGTGGTGGTGGAGGATAACAATATGATTTTAAAAAGTGCTATAAAGCAGTCAACACTGGCCACTTCATAGTATTTTTCAGGTCAAAATTGAGACAATGCGGGAAGAAGTGGGAGAAGAAAGAGGGACGGATGAGTAGAAACAGAAAGGGAGTGGGGATGAGTTCAATAAAACAAGAAAAAAAGTGCAAGCGTTATGGAGGGAGCAGCAGGCAGGAAGAGTGGGAGGGCGAAAGAAATAGTAGCTCAATCACATCAGGAGCAGTGGATGGGCACGGATTAACTTGAATCAATCTGTGCTTAGTCCCTGCTCCAAAAAAATGTTCGCAAATGACTTTGTGGCTGTACTGGCCAATTAAGAATGCTGCAAAGAAGAGCGATGTGTAGCCAACAAATGGTAGAGCAATGGGCAGTCTCCAAGCCATTTTTGTATACAATAGTTTCTCGCAAGCGAGACGCATATGCTCTTGCAGGCTCGACCCTAATGAGTTTCGGGCCAGTTGGTTCATAGATAGAGCCCACCTCTACCAATGTAGAGATGTCTCTTGAGTTTTGGAAGGGCATAACAGCCTTCATCATCCATCCATGTTTAGAGGACATTCATTGAAGGGCTTTGAGGATGATGATAGCCACACCAATCTTTCAAGAGGGTAGTGTCGAGGGTTGGACATAGGCTGAGCAGGATCAGTGGGAGACTTTCAGCTGAAAACTACCTACCCCACCCACTCTGCTGAGTTTTTCTACTTCTTTAGTGGAGAGTTGGATGTCTTGTAGGAGTGCGAAGACCTCTTTTCAGGGGGCAAGATAGGACAGTATATTTTTATGTTTTATGCAATTGATCAGTTCATTTATGTTGAGTGATAGGATGGTGAGGGGGCAAGCTGCCATGGCGATAAGGAGGTCAAGGATGTAAAAGCACCCAGTGGTGCTGGGGGAGTGGGAAGTAATATTTAGGTGTGCGCTGTCAGCTCCAAGTGTTAGTAGTACAGAAGGAATGGTCAATTTGTGTAGTCCAGTAGGCGCGGGATCCGAGGGAGGTTAGCAGGGGGGCCGGAAAAAACAATAAAAAGTCAGGGAAGACGTTGATTAGAGGAGATTCTCCAGAAGAGTGGGTGTGAAGCTGCGGGGAGGCAGAGGGAGTGCATGGTGTGGTCTAGATTATCACCATGTCTACACTTCTCAAGAGTACGAATCCGCCACGAAGTATGAATGACCGCCAGCGTGAAATGATCCTTGGATGCCAGGGCCGAAGCAAGAGTGTAGGAACTAATGAATGGCGATCGTGGAGACGAGAGATAATGAGGAGAGGGTGGAGGCACCTCAGCTTTTGAATTGTAGATGCAGGTGGTGAAGAAGACTATAAGAAGTTGGGTTATTTGTTAAGGGAGGTAAGCATCCACCTCAAGTAATAATCACAACCCTTGTCAGGGTAAAACACTAAAGTCGCTGAATGATAATGAGCTCAACCCGCTGGTAGACATGGCACAGAATAGACAGTCTTAACTGGGAGGCAATGTGGAAGGTATTTATGCAGTATTAAAACTGTTATAAAGTAGGAATGTAAGACAACAAAAATCTCAATCTGAATTGGGAGAGAGAGAGAGAGTAAAATGTAATAAAGAAAATGACACCTAATATTCAATAAGGGGACCCAGAGATGTGAATGTTTAAAGTTGAAAGTAGAAATAGGGCCAAGAAGCAGAAAGTGACAATGATGGTCAATGGTTGCTGTAGAGCGGGAACTAGGTGCAATTTGACAATGACTGCAATAAAGTACAATTCAAATCCAGGTTCTCCCTGGTCAAATATTTAATTTTTTGGCTTTAGTCCTCTAAGTCCCAACCCACCCCAGGAGTACACTCCTAAGGCCCACCAGGACCTCAGGGGAGGCACTGAGAAACTCACTGGGTGTCAGGCATAATCTGTACCAGGTCCGTTCACCACTAATCAGCTGGGAAGTTGCATAAAAGGCTCTTGTAGATTGTTGTATCCTTAGAGCTTGAACAGGAAGTCAGCCGTATGACCCTTGGAGTCCACTTCTTTGTCCGCGATACAAAAGAGAGAGCAGTTCCAGTCCTCCAGGTCTCTTTTCAGGTTGCAGACAGTAGGTCCTGATCTTCCTCAAGTCCACAAGTGTTCTGAAGTGAGTGCCTGGAAGTGCCACATTTATGGCTGACATGAGCTACTGGGTGGGAGTGACCCCTGAGCATGCTCTAACCAATGGGGTTATGGGTCCCATGGCTAACCCTACCCACTTTGGGCATTTTCAAGATGGTAACCGTCTTCACCCACAGTAAACCTGGACTCTGAGGCTTTGTGTGTCTGTGTGTGAGGAGTGCACTATGGTAATCAGAGACTCTTCCCACATCTAACACTTAAATCCAGTTTGAGGCAGTCCCTATACCCCCAAGAAACCCAGATACTGAAGTCTGGTGGAACACAGTTGGGTTCATCAGCACCCAGACAGTAGATTAACTAGAATATCTTTGGTCTCCTACTCTTGCCCTTTAAAGTGTACCCTAAGTGTGATATGTAAAACCCCAGTAGACCTGTCAAGAAGGTCTTTACACTCAAGCAGGATTTGTCAACAAGAGCCCCACTGTGATTCAGAATGGTCTGGTGGGGGGGCAAAAGTAAGGTGCAGTCCTAGGTGTTTGCTACTTCTGTCTTGTGCTAGAGTAGGCTTCTTGAAGTTAATCAAGTTCCTGGGCTCAGTCTGTTGGCTGTACCATCAGGGGCACACAACCACCTCCCTACACTCGGGGCCTTTTGTCCCTGTCTGGGAGCCAGTTCACACCTCGTTTACACAAACATATTTAAAAGCTAATTACTAGCTTGCAGAAGTGGGAGAGCAAAATGCAGATTAGCTTCCAGTGACTTCTGGCACAGAAAAGGTAACTTTCTGAAATTAACTTTTCCCAAATAGTTATACAAATTTCAATTTTACCATTAAATTGGCAATATAATTTCTATTAAATAGAGTTCCTGAATTATTTTTCCAGCTGCTTCCAAACCACAATTAGTATTATTAGATGTAATAATGTAAGCCAGCATTTTCCTATGGAGCAGGCAGCCTTGCTACAGTGAAAATAGCTTATGTGCCTTTTAACTGTAAGGACATGTTGAACAGTAAACATTTACAAGTCCTTTTTTTATATACTATATACCCTGCCTTATGGGCAATGAGACTTATTTAGGGGTGACTTTTTAATATTTAGAAGCAAGGTTTTGTCCTCTCAAAAAGGTTTTATTTTGTCCGGTCGAATTAGCAGTTTAAAACTGCACAGCCAGGCTACAATGGTAGGCCTTTACACAGGTTTGCTGGGTCACTGCAGTGGATGGCACAATGGGTGCTGCAACCCACCAGTGGCATCTAACTTACGAGGTACACTATGTACCTAATACTTGGGATGTATCCATAAGTTTGATATGCCAATCAGGTGTATTCCAGTTTCAACTCTTGAAAAGGGGGTAGTACAAAGACTGTACTACTAGTTATTAGGAGTAAAGTGCACTGAGTTTTGTGGCCAACAAAAACAGTTCAGGCACAAATCTAGGGATACACCACACAAAAGAAAGTAATTTCCTATAGTGGCCTTCAAATGTCTTGGATACTGTGCTGAGTTTTAGGCAAACATGGTTTATTCCAGTGTTGTGCCCCAGCTGCTAATATGTATAACTTGTACATTAATGAGAAAGACGCACTTCTCATATGTGGCAGGGCAAATTATCCTTGTGTCAGAGTGAGCAATTGATTGCCCCTCTCTAATAAAGAACCAATGCTTCAGGTTGATAGTACTTAAGTTATACATACTGGAATCAAATAAACTAATCATTAATTGAGAGTGGCTGCAATCATTCTCTCCCTTAAACTCTAAACCGGCAATTGTGGAGAATGCCAAATTACTCAGCATTACCCTTGACAGTATATTTAAATCTTAAGAGGATAAAAGCGCAAGCTACCAGCTAAGACTGCTCTGAGGCATCAGGCGGTTAATTCCTGAGAAGGACTTGAAATCTTTGGTCGAGGTATTGATTCTTTCCAGAGTAGATTAAGGGAATTTCTGGTCTCCCTAAAGCTTATCTTGCACCCCTGAGAGCATTACATTCTACAGCTGCCCACTTTGTGTCTGACCCCAAGAAATTTCACCACATCTCTCCTACTATTTAGACTCTCCAAAGGCTTCCCATTGAGGCAAGAGCACAATTTATGGCTGGATGCACTACCCAGAAAATGCTGCACAACTCCACACCTTCTTACCTGGTGGGAAACTGGAAGACTCTGGCACCCAGTGAAAATTGAGAAGTGATGAATAGCTCCTGCTCAATCTTCTGACAATCATGCAAGAACACTGAATGAAACAGTCATTCTCTGGCAGTGCAAATAGTCTCTGGAACTCCCTCCAGCCCTTCATACACCATGCCTGATCAAGTTCAAAAGGGATCTCAAAATCTTCTTATCTCAGAGACCCTTTGTTTAAAGCAATGCTTATCATATTGACTTGGCTGACTTGAATATCTCTGGGGGTCTATTCCTATGAGTGTTTCTTAGGTAATTCTTTTCTGGTACAGTTCAAACGCAGAAATAAGCTGTCCATTTCTTTTTTCTAGTTGCAAATTGTTTGTTTTATGATGGTGGTTATCTGGAACACTTTTCTTGCTCTCTTGTGAAGTGCTCCAGTGCCCATAAGACCAGTCCATGCTATAGAAAAGTGCCAAAAATAAATAAATATGTTGTAGGATTTTAGTGGGGAAGAGGGAAAAGGACGGGCTCCCTTCATTATTCAAAGCGAAAGGATTCCTCATGGTCCATGCTTGAACTTTGAGTACGATTTTTAGCAATTCTTTTCTGGGACTCTTATATTACCAAAACCACAAAGCAAATATGTGAGGATTTGGGTGTATTATATGGTATAGCTGTGCAGCCTTACTATGGAATAAACTCACAAAACTGTTGTGTGTCCAGTCAGGCTCGTATAAGCTCAACCCTGGGTAGCTATGACTTCAAGCAGCAAGGCTTGAATGAAAGGAACTAGTGTAAAGAATTTAACAGTACCAAACAATGAAAAAAGAACACCATGCAACATGAAAGAAACATGACACCAATTTATAAAAATAGATTATATTTTTATGAATTTGTAGAGTCCTTGATGAGAAAATCCCACTGCAGGGTCCAGCAGATACAGATTTTTAAAGGTTTTATCACTTTTTAATTCAATTGCAAACAAGCATTGGTCAATCAAAAGTTTGTAAACTTTTGGAAAGTTTATAAAAGTTACTTTAGCTACTCCAGATCTGGCATGAAGAAGGTCTGAGGGGTCAAAGGGGTAGATTTGAAAAGTTACCTCACTACCAGAGCATGTTCCAGTCCAGTCCCAAACTTAATAACATGACTGCCATACATTTTAATGGAGTGGTCCTGATGCTGAGGATACAGGATGAAAAGATGCTCAAAGAGGCTCCGGTTGCTGTGCAGTTGACAGGGGTGGCATTGTGGTGATTCCTCAGTCCACAGGTCATGTGGGGTTACTTTGGCCACAGAGGTCTTCATGCACAGCGGTCCCTTGGAAATCCTCTAGTGTGGCTGGTGTACCTCTTGGCCAGGAGGTAACAGGGCAGTCCTTGTTCGGTCCTTGTTCCAGTTCTAAAGTGATCCGAGGCGGAGGGTGCTGGAATGTCATATTTATTCCCAGAAAGTTCCCTGGGTGGGATGAAGCTGTCACTAGCCAATGGGCTACCAGGTCACTTCTCTCTTGGTGATGACTTTCCGGATATTTACATCATCTTGCAATCCCAGAGTGCATTTTTCTGGCCCCACTTAAGATGTCAGGACCCTTCTATGCTAGAGGTGTGGGTACCTGATGGCTACACGCCCACTGGAAAAACCAGTATGGGCACTGGGTTTCCCTCTCTGTCCCTGTCTCCAGACTGTCTACCTGAACAAAGGGCAGCTTCTCAGAAGTGTGAATGCCATCTGCCAACCAAAGGAGGCTTCGCCTTTGACGCTTGCCTTTTGGGCTAACACCCTGAGTGACTTCCTGCAAAGGGGTGGTAGCACCTTGCCCTGTAGCAGTCTGCTATTTTTCCTAAGCCTGGGAGACATCCACATGACTCCCCAGGCACTAATTCTATTACCATCAATCCAAGTGCACAGATGAGTCCGGTTGCTCCACGAAGCAGTAGGTTACACCCCCCAGGTTCTGAACCTATTAATGGTCAGGAGTCAACTGATCATCAGGCCGTTTCAGCTAAGCCAAATATAGTTACAAGGGGTCAAAAATCTAAATCAAAAGATGCATGTAGCTTGGCACCGCCGCCAAAGAAAAAGAGAGGGCAGGCAAATAAGTCTAGCAAACAAAGTCATCTCACATCGAAATTATCAGGGGGAAGGAGCAGCCAAGTGAACAGGGAGGCTATGTCTGAATCGAATCAAGACTTAGTTTCAGTTGAGCCGGTATTCATGCCAACTGTGTCCCACAATTGGGGGGGGGAATTCTGGGATAAATTTCATACTGTAATTACAGCACAACTAGATCCTATCCTTCAAAAATTAACTGATATCGAAAGTAGGCTATCATGTTTAGAAAAACAATCATCTAATGTCCTCTCATTGTCTATAGAGGAGAGGTCGAGGTTGTATAAACCTATGGGTGGGACTAATGGTGGGGGTGCACAGAATCTGGAACCTACTCACAGAACTTTGACACATGAAGGGTTATCTCAAGGGTTATCTCAAGGGAGGTTGGAAAGCAATCGTTTGCAAGCTATTGACCCTTCATTTCAGACAGGTCTTCTTCAAAGGCATTGCCCGCCCATAGATTTGTTAAACACTAAGCAAGTGGAAAGGGCATGTGCTAATGTTGCTAATGTTGCTAATGTTAATGTTGATGAAAGATCTCAAAGTTTGGCTGCCCGCATGGCTTGTCATTTAGGTAATCCATTTACTAGTGGTATACACTTGAATTTGCATCTGCCTCCAGAAACGACACCTTATATTTTTGTTTTAGCTAATGTTCCCCCACTGTTGTATGATGATAGAGAAGATTGGCCATCCCTGCGCAACAAATCCTTGCATTTTGTTAATACAAAGACATGCTTAAGTAGTAATCTTTTATTTTCTGAAATTAAGATGGCACGCAGGGTTAAGAGGGTTGGGTCAACGAACAAGACATTGGGGGGGGATTGTATTGTAATGACCTTTGGGTCACCAGGCCTGGTAAGGTCCATACTAGACCGGGTGGCTGATCAGCCTATAAATGAGTCAAAGATTTCTGTATTACCACTGGGCTATTTTTATAGGCCATACAGATCTCAATTACATTCTGCGGAAGCAAAGAGTTCACTAGGTAAAAAACAGGATGCACAGTACCCAGTTTGGTACCACAGAAATCGTTTTGAGCCATTAAGCAGCCTTGCTGATATAGACTGACTAAAGGGAAAAATAAATAAGCCAAAGGATAATACTCAATTTTCTAATGTAATTGAGATGACCCACAACATATGTGGGATCTCTGAAAAGCATATACTTCCTGTAGACCCCATACTTAAGGATTGCCCCCTGCCACGATTGTATAATAAAATCTTGCGTATTATCGGGCCTATTGGGACAGAATCGATGGCTACTGAGGCCGAGCGACCCATTAATAACGGAAATTCTAACTCCATAAATGCAGAAAACTGTCAGCTTAATAACCGCAGTTTGCGTCTAATTTCCTGGAATATTGCTGGCATCTCGCGAAGGTTACTAGTTGAAACATGGGTTCAGTATGTCAAAACCTTTGATATTATTTGCACACAGGAAACCTGGAGTAGGGATGACGTCTCCTTGGCTGGATATACCTCACTAACTGTCCAAGCTGAGCCGTCATTAGCTGGGAGGGCAAAGGGAGGCTTAGTGACTCTAATTTCGGTGCAGTATGAGACACTAAAAATAGAAAAGGTAATTGATTCCCCTTGGTTCCAGCTAATCCTGTGTTTTAACTTGATGACTGTACCTATATTGCTGGTTAACTGGTATTATAACATCTTTGATACCCAGATCGCTGGGGTTATTAATTCGCTTGAGGAAGAGATTGCTAAGGTAGCAGTTGGATTCTCCCCTTTATGTATTATTTGGGTGGGAGATTTCAATTGCACCGTATGTCAGTATAAGCGGGAGTAAGGCTTGTGGGTTAGTAGATTCTAATGATCAACCTTTGACCCATTTTAAACATACCCCACAGGGCGATGCGCTGAACTCCATTATCATAGTAAATGACTTACGTATGATTGATACTGTGGTCAGCGCTCCAGCGGTCCAATACCCGACTTTTCAGGGGGGGGGGGGTCGTGTAAGTACAATCGACTTTATGTTGATTTCTGGCAGGTACACGCATCTTGTTGAAAATTTTGTGGTTGAACCTAATCCTGCCAGCGACCACAATCCCCTTATTGTCTCTTTACAAATTGTGGCATCTAAAGGCAAAACTATAGATACCCATATAAAATATAATCATAATCAAGGTATAAGGTTGAAATGGAATGTGATAGACCATAAGGACTTTGAAGAGTCTATTGTAAAAACAAACCTTACACAAATGATGACCTGTTTAACGGATACCTCTGACCCAGACGATATAGTGTATAGTTTCGAAATCATTTGCGATGATGTGGCTAAAAATTTATTCAGACCGGCAAGAAAGGGTAGTCCCCCCTTAATAAGATGGTTCAATATCGAGTGCTCCACAGCGCAAAAAGAACTGAAAAAGGCTTTACATTTAGTCCCTCGTGATAGGGATATGATAAAAGTAGCTAGACGTACTTATAAAAAGGTAATCGAACAAAGGAAAGACGAATTGAGAAGGCAGGCTTGGGATGACCTTGAAAAGGCAAGTGCCCTGAAAGACTCCAGGAGCTTTTGGGAGGTCCTTAATCGCCCTCTCTTTTCTAATGACATAAGGACCATGGATTCTCACATCATGGGGGAGGTGTGGGAGACCCATTTTTCCAAGATATTTAACCCAAAGGGTGTCTCATTAAGTGATTGTGAGGATAAAATAATTATTAACAAACAATCAGCACAACAACTTAGTATATCATTTACTTTAAATGAAGTAGAGGAGGCACTGAGAAAGGGCATCCCACTAAAAGCTCCAGGGCCAGACGGCGTGCCTTTGGATTTATTTAAAAGTAATACTGAAATATGGGCTCCCCTGTTGTTAAATGTTTTTAAAGCAGTAATCATGGGTCGAATTCCATCATCATGGAAAAAAGCCGTAGTGGCACCGATTTTTAAAAAGGGAAACAGAAATGACCCCACATGCTACAGGCCGATTTCCTTAATAGATGCCTCTTGTAAACTGCTGGGGAGGGTTATTCTGGCACGCCTGGAGTCATGGGCCAACACCTCCGGAATTATAGTAAATACACAATTTGGTTTTAGAAAGGGAATGGGAACGACCGAGCAATGCCTTAACTTGTCTTTGATCATGGGCAAGTACATGAAGGCCAGGGGAGTTTCAATCTACTTGGCCTTCATGGACTTGTCCAGCGCCTTTGATACAGTGTGCAGGGGCAAGTTGTGGTCATTAATGGATACTATGGGATTTGAGGAACCCCTTGTCACCCTCCTGCGTAGATTACATGCATCTACTACTGTAGCTATTCGGTATGGCCCAGGGGGGGAAAAGACCAAGTCAATTGCCTCGACTGAGGGAGTACGTCAGGGCTGTATCCTTGCTCCCTTCTTATTTTTAACTTACACAAATGGTTTAGAATTTTTTTTATTACAACAACATTTGGATTTTCCAAAGGTAGGAGGCAGACAAGTACCATTATTATCCTACGCGGATGACACAGTCCTGATGACCCTAACAGCTAACAGTCTCCAAAAATGTCTGAAAGCATTCACTGAGTTTATGATGGGGTTGGATCTTAAGGTTAATTTTAGTAAATCTTTTATTATGACCTGCGGTCCAAACAAAATTAAAACACGTAAATATACAGTGAATGAAATGGTTATTGAGAAAGTGCCAAATTTTACTTACCTGGGGAATGCTTTTAATAATAAACTAAGTTGGGATCATTTGATTACGACAAGGCTGCAACATTTGGATTTTCCAAAGGTAGGAGGCAGACAAGTACCATTATTATCCTACGCGGATGACACAGTCCTGATGATCCTAACAGCTAACAGTCTCCAAAAATGTCTGAATGCATTCACTGAGTTTATGATGGGGTTGGATCTTAAGGTTAATTTTAGTAAATCTTTTATTATGACCTGCGGTCCAAACAAAATTAAAACACGTAAATATACAGTGAATGAAATGGTTATTGAGAAAGTGCCAAATTTTACTTACCTGGGGAATGCTTTTAATAATAAACTAAGTTGGGATCATTTGATTACGACAAGGCTGCAACAGACTAAGAGAACCATAGAAGGACTTTTCCGCTTTGCCAGTAAACTTGGACACAAGCCGGTAGCCGAATTGAAAACATTGTACAAATGTAAATGCCTGTCAGTAGCCACTTATGGGTAACCCTGGGCGAAGTACTACGCTACGCTCGCGTAGTTTGCGAAGTTTGCGCTACTTCGCACAACGCGAATTGCACGTAGCACAGTGCAAACATGCGTAGCGTAGCGTAGTGCAGCGTACATTTTTTGCTTGCTCGCGGTCCTCAACGTCAAGTTGGCGACCGCGAGCAAGCAAAATGACTATCCCGGCGAGACTTTTTCCTCGTTCGCGATCAGCAACATCAAGTTGCCGATCGCGAGCGTGGAAAATAAACCTCCCGGCGAGATTCTCAACGCGGGAGGTCAGGTTTCTCACTGCGAGTGGTCGCGTATGCTCGCGACCGCTCGCGATGAGAAACTACCAGTCCGCGTTGAGAAAGCTGCCGCTCGAGTAAAAATCTACTCGAGCGGCAGTAAAAGACAGCTCGCACTGTGCAAGATGCCGTTTTCAATGATTGCACAGTGCGGACAAGCATGCGGCACTGTGCAATCATTGCGAACAGCGCACTATGCAGTTCGCGTAGTGCTATGCGTAGCTCGCGTAGTGCAAACTGCACTTCACGTAGCTTCGCGTAGCGCTACTTCGCGAACTACGCCCAGGCTTACTTATGGGGCAGCGGTATGGGGATACCATAAAAGTTCTCAAATCCAAATATTAGAGAATACATTTTTAAAAAGACTCCTACTTATCCCCAGTAGTTCCTCCAGATTATTCTGTCATTTGGAGGTGGGTTTAGAATATGTAACAGACAGAATTCGCATTGCCCCTTCGCTTTTATGGTGTAAAATTTGGACTTCAGAAGAATTGTTATTTTCAAGAGGGATTTTAAGAGACTGTATGAATTTAGACAACGCTATGGCGGTCCCATGGTTATGTTATGTTAAGGAAACCTTTTATAAGCTGGGTCTTGAAGACTTTTATAATAGTCCAGAGACTATCCAACCCAATAAGAAAATGATTATTAAGAATGCATATGACACTATTTTAGGTTTGTCTAACCGGGCGAAAAGACGCAATGGATTGTGTACTTTTAAATCGGCAAAAGTTTTATTTGTCTTTTACCACGCAGGCCTATTCGCGTTTCCTTCTGACTAGATTTCGTTTGAGCACAGTGCATTTTCTTGTGGCTTTTCCGAAACAGGCGGGTTGGTGTGAGAGTCTTCCCCCTGTCCATGTAATAACGCAGCCGAACAGAGTACGCTGCATCTTATGTTATTTTGCACATTGTATAAGGACCCAAGAACTCGTTTTATTAAGCCCATTTTAAAGGACATTCGCCCATGTTCTTATGTTGAGGGTTTTGATTACTTGAGGTCGCTCTCGACTACGACTATTTGTAGCTCTGTGCTTAGTTTCATTAAAATAGTTTTTTTAATTAGGAAACGTTATGAATTATAAAATGCTTTTATCGAATCATTTTTAACCTGGTATTAACTTTTGTCTATTGTTTTAAAATTTTGTGTAGAAATCTTTTAAAAATGGCTGTTTGAGAATGTAAGATTTTATGCAAACTTTTATGATTTATTCGAAATCGAATAAAGTTATTTGATGATGATGATGACTCCCCAGGCAGGCATAATGGTGTCTGTTGGCCAGTGCCTATGTGAGGCCACTGGACAACTGGGGCACAGAGTGGCAACTTTCTCAAAGTTGCATTTCATTAATAGTGGCATTAAATTAGTCCTGGCCATCAGGTTGAGTTTAATGCCATTATCAATTTGATACCTTACAATACCCAGCTAGGTAGTCCCATTCATAAGTTAGCCAGGCTGAGGGGTCAGCCGGTAACCCTGTGTTAGTTAGCCAATGGGGCTACTAGCCTTTCCACCGCAAAACAACAATTTAGAAATGTTTCTGTTAAGACATGTATATATAAATATGTTTCTCACTTAATAATGTACAGCTCCCTGCCTTAGGGCTCTCTAGACCTTCCGTAGGAGAGGCTTACATATATTGTTAAGAGAGGTAGGGACTTTGCCGGTAGTTTAAATGGCAAAGTCGAATTAGCAGTGTTACCAATGACCTTCCAGTTTCAGTGGCAGGCTGGGAGTCCTTTTGTACATTGTCACACACAGGGGGGTAAAAACAGTGCTGCTGCCCTGGGTGGACACTCTGCCTTTCATGCCCTGGTTATCAGGCCTCAGTGAACTCTGAGTCGATAAACCAACAGTATCACTCCAAAATTGAGGGGGGTGAACATGCAAAAAGAGGATTTTTCTTACAAAATTATTCATCCAAATGGAACCATGATCATACTTGCTGAGCAGATTGTTGAATGAGGGGTTAATCATTAAACCCTTGCTCGAAAGTTGAGGTAAAGAATCGCCTGTATGAATGAGCTAAGGAAAATTGGGCTGGTGGACTATTCCGAAAAAAATATAAGTAGGCACTCTCTTCATGGTCCATCACAGAAAGTGGCAGATCTCCCTGAACTGGAACTAGGAATTAACCTGTTCTGGCTGAACAATGTATATCAAACGAATCTAAACATGCTTAAAGTGAAAGGCGATAGTGAACCGTTAACTACATAGTTAAAATGTTATCTATTACACATCAAAATTAAAAAAACTCATGGTTGAGCTTTTCCTAGCTGTCATTCAAAGGGCAGGTGTATGATTAAAATGTGTCAGTAAGTCGAGGATGTTTGCTAAAACCTCAGTAAAGCTCATTTGGGAAATTTGAGAATGTAGGATCTGTGCAGATATTGGTAAATCTATAATAAACCATACTTATCATGGGCTTCAAACATACGTGATGGTTATCAAAAATGATTGGGTGTGTTCTCTGGTGACTAGACTACATTTTTTCAAATATTTCTCCCAGCTACCATTTGTATATAATAGCTTACAACTAACTAAAGAATATCCCTTCTGGAGTTCAAGCGTCTCCACAAGGAAATAAAGGGGGAATCTATAATGCGCCACCCCTGTGCACCACTCTTACCGGAGTGGGCAAAGGGAAAAAAAAACTTTTTTTTTATACAACCCTCACCCACTCTAATTTGGCATGCTTCATCATCTGGTACACCCTGACTCCAAAAGGTCAATGTGGGCTAGACCATATTCCAGGGGGCACTTATGAAAATAGTTGGATAGGGGCGTAACTTTAAAGATAAGATTCCTCACCCTCTCTCAAGGTATGCCTTTATTATGTGGAGTGGGTGGGTAGGTTAAAAAGAAACACAATATAAGGTGTTAGGATGCAGTGGTCCTAGACCCTAAAACACCAACATGTATCAGCCCTATACTCACGGCCTATAAAGGGCCTAGGCTTTCGTCAGGGTGGGTTCATAAATGTCACTCCCCCAACAACGTGTATTAAGTGTTGTTCTTTTGAATATGGAATGCAAATTACTCAAAGCATGCACATAACATGTAATACTTGCCACTCAAGGCTATACCTGCAATTAAACATGTACATGGTATGAGGATGTGATTCACCCTCCATGACACACACTTATACATCCACTGTTCTTGCGTGTAAAATCGCATGCTAGTGAATGTGCACATATTTATGTTCCACTCACCGGTGTCTTGTTCAGTCTCATAAGGACAGTCCTCACTCACTCAGCAGGGTCTATACTAGACCTCATTTTCTCCACTGTTAGGTTACCAAAAGTTGACCCCCCCACAGCCACTAACATGGACGGATCACTTTCTGATCAGTTTTCAAGTCTCAATGACTACCCTTCGCGATAAACCTAAGGTCCAGAATCAATCCATTTCAAGACCTTGGAAACAGATCTCTCGGGAGTCCTTTCAAGCAGTTTTTTCTGCCTCCGCACCAGACAATTCACAAGACATAAACTCAACATTAGCACAGTTTAATAACTCCCTTATCCATGCATTTGGTACTGTGGCTCCCTACAAACCATACTCTAGAAAGCACTTGAGATCCAATGCATCTTGGTATTCAGTGGAATTGAAAGCCGATAAATCACACTATAATAGGCTGGAGCATAACTGGAGGATGTCAAAATCCAGTGCAGATAAACAAATACTTAAAGATGCTCTATGCTAGGATCATGCCAAAATAAAGATAGCACACAGACAACATATTGTCAACAAAATAGACCAGGCAGGCAACTCCTCTAAGGAACTATTTAAAATCCTAAACACCTTTGTCAAACCACAGGCATGTTCCTATGAGACTCCATCGTCTCAAACTTTTTGCAACACTTTGGCTACTCATTTTCAAACTAAAATTGACAACATCTACAACAGTTTTCACTCTATGATCAATCCATCCAGTGTTATACCACAAAATTATATCTCAGTGGTACTAGAAATATTTGAATCCATTTCTCAAACACAGATGCTGGACCTACTAGCCAAAGCAAAATTGGGGTCCCCTTCCGATCCTTGTCCTCCACAGGTCATTACACTCCTTTCCCCTCTCTTTGCTCCGACTATTTCAGCACTGTGTAACCAGTCCCTGACTCAAGCCACTATCCCGAGATTATGGAAAGCAGCTCATGTTACACCCCTCATGAAGAAACCGACCGCAGACCCCAAGAACCCACCTAAATACTGTCCCATATCTCGCCTCCTTCTGTTGGGAAAGGTTCTAGAGACACATGTCAACAAACAGCTCTCGGCCTACCTATAGGGTAACAGTCTGCTGAACATTTCGCAGTCAGGCTTCCGACCATCCCACAGCAGTGAGACTGTTCTACTTGCAGTAGTAGACACTATTAGGCTATCCCTGGATGCCCGACATGCTGATTCTGCTTGATCCATCAGCAGCGTTCAATACCATCTCGCACTCTATCCTGGTGCAGCATCTCCAGCAGATAGGTATCCAGGGATGTCCTCGACTGGTTAGTGGCCTTCCTTTAAGATCGGGTCTAAACAGTTTCAATGGGTACATTACACTCCAGCACCACCCCCCAGATAAGGGAGTTCCTCAGGGCTCCTCCTTGAGCCCTACAATTTTTAACATCTAATTAGTCTCCTTAGCCCACCTACTTAAGTCCTTTGGGTTTGAGACATTTTCAAAAGCAGATGACACTCAGTTGGTCATTTTATTTGGGCACAACATGGAGAATGTCAAACAGAGAGTTATCACATGCATGAGAGAGATTACCATCTGGATGTCCCTCAACTGCCTTCAACTTAACGGGGGCAAGACAAAGATTCTATTGTTAGGCAAAGCTCAGCTCTATTGGACGGAAAATTGGTGCCCAGTAGAACTTGGCCCCACCCCTTTGCCCAGTAGAACCACTAATAACCTAGGCATACTCGTAGATGACCAACTGTCTATGCAGGACCAGATCACCTCCATAAGTGGAACCTGTTTTGGTACTATGAGTCTCCTCAAAATATTTCGGTGGTTTCCGTTAAGCTCACTTAAAACACTCATCCAGGCTCTAGTCATCAGCTTCTTAGACTATGGTAATGCCCTGATCCTCACCTCAAATGAATCCCTTTTATCAATACTGCAAGTGGTCCTAAACACTGCGGCCTGTATGGTAAACCACTTGCCTCCTAGGACCCCATCAGCCCCCACACTCAGAGCCCTACATTGGCTCCCCATTTGCAAGAGAGCCCTCTGTAAACTGGTCTGCCTGACCTATAAATCATTTTCAGGCTCTGGCCCAAAGTACCTTCAGGACAGACTTATTCCTTATGTCCCAACAGGAAGCTGCGATCGAGCAATCAATATCTGTTATGTCCCTTGCGCTTTCGCACTGCTAAACATGGGGACACACTCTTTTCCTATCTTGGCCTGCTACACTGAAACAAACTTCCTCTGTTCATCCGTGCATGCTCAAGTCTATCTGAATTCAAAAAACACCTTCAAACCAGGCTGTTTTAATGCTGCCTCCACTCCCTTTACCTGCCGACCATGCGCCGAGATGTCCCTTCGGGACAAGTCCTGCGCTAAATAAAGACTTAAATAATTTTTATTGTAATCTCTTTAGAGTCTGACTACAGGGCCGGCCACTCAAGCCCATGTGGAGACATTATTCTCCATCAGTTTGGGTGAGTGGTCATTTAAGAGAGCAGTACCTAAATATCACATCACAGATGTGTATCTGCGGGAGGGAGCCTAGCTCATTCTTCCGATTATTTGAAATAAAACCCCTAGATGGGGTCATGTATAACGGTCTAACAAAGATACGAAAAAGTGTCTTTGCTTTTAAAAACACTGCACAGCTTCCAGCAGAAGGCCTGCATGGAAGATATATTTGCACTTCTGTGTGACACAAGAGATGTAATAGTGGTGCACTTTATCAACGTCACTCACCACAGTCCTGATCGTTGCACCAATTTTTCAAATATAAGTGTGTGTATGAGACTGAACAAGACACCAGTTAGTGGAACATAAATATGTGCATGTTCACTAGCATGCAATTTTGCACACAAAAAGAGGGGATATATAAGTGTGTGTCATGGAGGTTGAATCACATCCTCATACCATGTATATGTGTATTTGCAGGTATATACCTGAGTGGCAAGTATTACATGTTCTATGCATGCTTTGAGTCATTTGCATGCCATATTCAAAAGAAAAACCCTTAAGACACGTTGTTGAAGGAGTGACATATTTACGAACCCACCCTGATAAAAGCCCAGGACCTTTTTAGGGCATGAGTATATGGCTGAAACATGTTGGTGTTTGAGGGTCATAGGACATTTGCATCCAAACACCCTATATAGGGGTCGATTCCGATTCGGACCGGAAAACATACCGACCGACTCAGTACTGGAATTTAGTCCGACCGACACGTACCGGCACCGTCCGACCCAGGTAGTACGATGAAATGCATGGGAATCACGACCGACTCGTACGGAACACAAGCCGAACGACCGACCCGGACGGAAACAAGCCATCCGGCCGGGAAACCACGCGAATCGAACCGACCGACACGCATCAGGAAATAACCCGAACGAAACATACCCGCGAACTCCGACCCGCGCAGTACGATGCAATGGGTGCAAATTCAGACCGATTCGTACGGAGCCCAAGCCGTACGACCGACACGCATACAAAACCCAGCCGAACAAACACAATACTCCGTGACCGATGCGTACGCCGCATATGAAACTGAGCTGAAACACAGCGGGAACGACTCGGAGAGGCGCGCACGAGACAACTGCAACTTCCTACTCGGTCAGAATAACGACTCCTACATGCACAATAATCACAAATGAAAAAATACAAAAAAAAAGGGCCAAACAAGCAATGACAAAGCCAATAAATACAGGGGGTGAAAAAAAAGGAACAAGGACATACCCCCAACTCCACCTACATAAAGCCCACAAATCCCTACCATGATCCTTTGCAAATTCCACTGACCTGCCAGCACACAACACCATCACATAGCAAACACAGACACACACACAGCTCATCCAACACAAAAACCACACACCATTAGCACCTCAACAAATAGCACCCTCACACACACCCAGCAAAACCTACACACACACACCCTCACTTGCACACACACACACACACACATCAATCACCACCCATCACCATGCCCCTAAAGAAGAATCCAAAGTTCCTAGATAGTGAATTGGAAGTCATGGTAGACGAGATCCTGAGGGTAGAGCCACAGTTATTTGGCACATTGGTTCAACAGACCCCCATGTCGCAGAAAACCAAGATGTGGGTGAGGATCGTCGACAGGGTGAATGCACAATCACCATGTTTGCGCACAAAGGAAGACATCCAGAACAGGTGGTATGATGTGCGCAGGAGGGTCAGAGACCTACTCAAGAAGGATTACCTCCTGAGCCAGCACACCGGCAGTGGCCCTCCTGCAAAACCAGTATACCTCAGGCCCTGGGAGGAGAAGGTGCGGGCCATCCTACCACCAGTGAGCGCATATGGACTAACAGACATCCCAGAGCCTGGTGAGTACACAACTAATATACACAATATTGTGTGACAATACACACACATCACTGTCAAGGGGACTGTCAAACCATCCACCCCTAGCAAATCAACAGCAACCAAAAGATAATCATCCCAAGATGTGTATGTCAGTTAGATAAACACAATACATGCCATCTCATAGTGATTGTAACTGTGTCATGACATGTACTAACCTAACAACAAATAGAGCAAGGCAGTGGCACAAATATAACCAACAAACACTGTCTGATATTTTGCCACCACTAGAACACCACCTCACAGGGAAGCTCACTTAAAGGAAGGAATTCTGTGTATGCTGGTGAAGTCAGTGTAGCCAATAGCATGATGGGAGTTGTAGTCACAGATACTGCTCACCCTCACAATTGGCCCATCAACACCACTCTGAACCATGCTCACATCACAGGGAGTGGATAAGGACTGACAAGATGCCTGACACTGGCTACTGCTGTGGGGAGCACAAGGCCCTGCAGGGACCTGTGCACCAACAAACAGCAGGACACCACTGTCAGCCATCTTGCCATTGCTGTCACACTCACACACTGTGAACTCCACTGAAAAGGAAGGAAGTATGGGCATGCTGGGAAGGGGGGTGTAGGCAATAGCATGACTGGAGTTGTAGTCACAGATACTGCTCACCCTCACAATTGGCCCATCAACACCACTCTGAACCATGCTCACATCACAGGGAGTGGATAAGGACTGACAAGATGCCTGACACTGGCTACTGCTGTGGGGAGCACAAGGCCCTGCAGGGATCTGTGCACCAACAAACAGCAGGACACCACTGTCAGCCATCTTGCCATTGCTGTCACACTCACACACTGTGAACTCCACTGAAAAGGAAGGAAGTATGGGCATGCTGGGAAGGGGGGTGTAGGCAATAGCATGATGGGAGTTGTAGTCACAGATACTGCTCAGCCTCACAATTGGCCCATCAACACCACTCTGAACCATGCTCACATCACAGGGAGTGGAAAAAAACTGACAAGATGGCTGACACTGGGTACTGCTGTGGGGAGCACAAGGCCCTGCTGGGAACTGTGCAACAACCAACAGCAGGACACCACTGACTGACATCCTGAAAGCCAACTTGCACTCCCTGCAATGGAAGCCCGTTCCATGGTGGGATATCTGGCTGGGTGGGAAGGAGCACTGACAGCTCTGACCATAGTTACAAGCAGCTTTTCCCACACACACCCTTAACACAAACTCCACATAACCCACCTGGGAGAATGCAATGCCTCACACTCCAATTAAATATCCCACAAAGAACCACCACCCTGGGTTATGCTGTGTGAAGCACAGGGACACTCTTGGGACTTGTAGCCAAACAAACACCAGGACAACACTGTCAGCCATCCTGTCAGCACAGGCACGCTACCCCACAGGGAAGCAGAGTCAAAAGGAAGGAAGTATGGGCATGCTGGGAAGGGGGGTGTAGGCAATAGCATGATGGGAGTGGTAGTCACAGCTCAACATCCCCCACCCGCATGGCCCAGCAAGCTCACACTGAAGCATGCACACACCTCACAGGGAGTGAAAAGCCACTTCAAAGATGTCTGATACTGGCCACAGCTGTGGGGAGCACAAGGCCCTGCTGGGAACTGGGCACCAACAAACAGCAGGACACCACTGTCAGCCATCTTGCCATTGCTGTCACACTCACACACTGTGAACTCCACTGAAAAGGAAGGAAGTATGGGCATGCTGGGAAGGGGGGTGTAGGCAATAGCATGATGGGAGTTGTAGTCACAGATACTGCTCACCCTCACAATTGGCCCATCAACACCACTCTGAACCATGCTCACATCACAGGGAGTGGATAAGGACTGACAAGATGGCTGACACTGGGTACTGCTGTGGGGAGCACAATGCCCTGCTGGGAACTGTGCACCAACAAACAGCACAACACCACTGCCTGACATCCTGAAAGCCAACTTGCACTCTCTGCAATGCAAGCACATTGCATGGTGGGATATCTGGCTGGATGGGAAGGAGGACTCACAGCACTGACCATAGTCACAAGCAGCTCACCTCACACACCCCTCAACACAAACTCCACATAACCCACCTGGGAGAATGCAATGCCTCACATACCAAATGAAGATCCCACAAAGAACCACCACCCTGGGTAATGCTGTGTGAAGCACAGGGACACTCTTGGGACTTGTAGCCAAACAAACGCAAGGACAACACTGTCAGCCTTCCTGTCAGCACAGGCACACTACCCCACAGGAAGCAGAGTCCAAAGGAAGGAAGTACGGGCATGCTGGGAAGGTGGGTGTAGGCAATAGCATGATGGGAGTTGGAGTCACAGATACTGCTCACCCTCACAATTGGCCCATCAACACCACTCTGAACCATGCTCACATCACAGGGAGTGGATAACGACTGACAAGATGGCTGACACTGGCTACTGCTGTGGGGAGCACAAGGCCCTGCTGGGAACTGTGCACCAACAAACAGCACAACACCACTGAATGACATCCTGAGAGTCAACCTGAACCCACTGCAAGGGTGGCATGCTTCATGGTGGGATAACTGGGCCAGGTGGAGAAGGATGGCCGGATGTCCACCAAATACAACCAATGCTGGCCATGCACACACCTCAACATTCATATTGAAATGCCCCAGGTATGCATGACAATGTGCTACACCAATATCAACCTCTTACTGTGACAACTTAGGACAATGCAATGTACATGCCCGCATCCAGAGGTACAGTCACAACTGTCAGGTGTGTGTGAACCATTGATGCCTGTAGAAACATTACATACAATGTGTGTCTCTTCCAAATACAGGTGACGATGATGGGGACACAGCAGCAGGCGAGGAGGAGTCCCTGTCCCAGGCTCCGGGGGACACAGAGCTCACTGGTGTGGAACAGCCTCTGCCCTCCTCGGATGGCGAAGACCTACCTGGCCCCTCCGGTGTGAGTCATCATGCAGCACCAGCTGGACCAACATCTGCACCCCCTGCACCCACCCCTCCAACAACTGCCAACATACAGACCACCCCCGCTGACACGGACAGACAAAGGACCACCGCTGACAACAGCACAGGGCCCCAGGCCCACCGTTGAGGAACGGATGACAACACCACTAACAACCCCCAAGTGGGCCTCGGGTCACCTGTGCGTGCCACCGCAGGTCCTGCACGTGTCGCCAGGGGTGGTGGGAGGGGTGGTAGACATAGGTCGCTGCTTGCAGAGGGGTCAGGACTGCATGATGACCCACAACTGGCACGCATCGCTGATGCGTACCAGGATAGTACCGGAGAGGTCAGACAGGTAGTGGGGATCCTCAAGGACATACAACAGCAGCAGGCTGCCCATCATGCCCGCTTGGACTCCCACATGTCCCGTGTGGAGACACACATGTCTCGCATGGAGTCCAAGTGGGACACATTGCAAGAACTCACAGCGGTGCATAGGGACATATTGACATGCCTCCGCCAGATTAACACCAACATGGCCACACCTCCCTGTGTGCCCACAACATCTGGTGCTGCAACAACTGACACCGCCACAGGGACGGAGGAGGACTCTGGCGGAGACTCCCCTGCACCGCAGCAGCCTGCACATGAGGGTCCCCCTCAAAGAAGAGGGGTCATCCGAGGAAGGAAAACTGAGAGGTTGATGGCCACGTACATCCCCCAGGAAGCCAACACCTGTTCCGGAAATTCTCCTGTGTGTGCAAACGTTTCACCCTGTCGAATGCAACAGTACTTTCCCACATGACATGGGGAGTACAAGTTGGACTAATGTATCATATGACTGTGGACTTCACTCAGGACATTTCTGCTACCAAGACTTCCAACTCATCTGGGAACTTTGGATCACAATCCCAATGTACAGCACCCACCATCCTGTGCACTATACACACACACATTTCTGTAAATAAAATCACTAGTACACCATACTTGCCTCTGTTGTTATTCAAATGTGGATACTGTTATGGTGATGATGATCTGCTAAATTACACTGTGTATGCTAACTGCTACAGCAAGTACAACACCGTCATGTGAGTCATGGTGACGTGACACATATGAGGGAGACACACCACTAGGGCTACACAACACAGAGAGACCAGGGACATCGGACTCATCGCCTACAGTGATGTTGCCAGGAAATACTGTGGAATGCACAGACACCAAACCTATTCAGAGTCTGTGTCAACTAGCCCACAGGTGCAGTAAGCAAATGTCAGTCAGATGTGTGACCACAGACAACGCACATCCCAAAGTGAAGCACAGGTTTATTACACATTTGCAACATGTTGTTTCCACTACAATTGCAAGGTTTACCCACGTGGCAGTGGCCACACAGTCATATGAAGTCCAGGGGTGTGTGGCACATCACCTGTAGGGAAACTACTGCTGCCACCCTGAAAGCTGAATCATGGTGTCGGGGGATCCAAGTTGACCAAACAAGTCTGTAAGCACCCTGTGAAGGACAGACATGACACACAGTCAAAAGCACTGAAGAACAGGGCAGAACTGCAATACTCATGCCCAATACATGTCACAAGACAACTACACAAAACCAAGTTAGCATGTCAAAACTGTTGGGGAGTACAGACTACCTGTAAGGACACATTGCTGCACGCATCCAGTCAAGTAGCACATGGCCACACTCAAACAGCACCAGAGCACCACCCACACATATCATGCAAACTCACATCATTCACATTACATCTCCCTGGATACTCACATTCAGCTGAAGAAGTTGGTGATGAGCTGTGTGCGAACATCACCATCATCATCATCATCATCACTGGCATCGTGGTCAAGGCCAGGATCCTCCACAGGTGGCGGACGTTGGTCATCGTCATCCAGGATGAGAGGCAACTCCTTCCGCACTGCCAGGTTGTGGAGCGTGCAGCAGACGATGACAATCTTGCACACCTTTGCTGGGGCATATGGGAGGGCCCCTCCTGTCTTGTCCAGGCAGTGGAAGCGGCTCTTCAGGAGACCAAATGTCCGCTCAATCACTCTCCTGGTCCGACCATGTGCCTCATTGTAGCGCATCTGGGCTGGTGTCACAGGGTTCCTGAGGGGTGTCAGCAACCATGGCATGTTGGGGTATCCGGAGTCACCTACGGACAGACAAGTGCAAATTAGCTGAGTTGGAAAAGTGGGCGGAATACTACAGAGCAGAACACACACAATGGTACAAAGTCAGTACACTCCGACAAGCCAGGCACGCTGGTTCTGCATCTGTGCCATCATCCTCGGGATGCGACTACTCCTCATCACGTAGGCATCGTGTGCTGAACCAGGGAAATGGGCACACACACGTGTGATGCTCATATCTGCAAGACATACCACCAGAGCATTGATTGAATGGTAATGTTTACGGTTCCGGTATGCCTGCTCATGTGCCTGTGGTGGTATCAAAGCCACATGTGTCCCATCAATGGAGCCAATGACATGTGGCATCCTCCCCAGGGCATAGAAGTCACTCTTGACGTCAGTGAGTTGTTGACGTGTAGGGAAATAGATGTACTGGTTCAGGCATCTCAGCATTGCCTCCAAAACATCACGTAGCACACGGCTGAACATAGTCTGTGACATCCCACCGGCAGTCGCCACAGTGTGTTGAAAGGTACCGGTGGCAAATAAGTGTAGGGCTGCCATTACCTTCACCTTGGGGGTCAGCGCCGTAGGGTACGGCCGGCCCGGTTGCAGATGTGGTGCCAAGCGCACTGCCAAATCCTCAATTAGCTGCCTGGTGAAGCGGTACCGTCGGATGCTGTCACGTTCCACCATCGTTGCCAGGTCAGGGCATGGTCTATGGACAGCTGGAGCCCTGCAGTGCATAGGATGAAGAAAGAAAGATTGTCAGACACCCCACATATGTGCCATTCACCATACTCAATTTCACATGATACATCATTACGAGACACAAGTACTTGATGTGTGTGCCGTTCTGTTCGGACATAACTCGCACCTACATGGCCATTATCTAACTTCTCAGTACAACATGTGTGCACAACAGGTACCAGGTTGTGCTATGGGAAACCATTAGGCTGTGTCACAGTACCCATTTACTGCTGTCATGTTCCACACACACACCACAGTGACATGTCTGGACAGATGCGCCACAGGCATCACAGCTCATTGACAGGTAGATTCCCAGTGACCCTGTCTTGCCACATGGACACTGGCATGACATGGCATATCATATACACGTCAGAAAAACTAACATGACTCCCACAGGTAGTGGCCCCTGTCGCCTCAGCAGGACACACATGGACGCCAGTGACGCACAACATCAAAGTCCATGCACATACAACCTTGATGTGGAGACTGTCTCCCATCGTGCACATGGAATCAGAGACATCGGAAACACAACATCCACACAGACTGTGGAGGGACGTCACTATTGTGGCAATGGGTCATCCTGTGACGTACATGCCTTCCCCCATGGGACCCTGGGGGTTTGTGACATGTCACACACATACACAACCTGGAAATGTGACCATGCCACATGCTCCAAAATGAACTGTTGCACATCACAGTGGTCATGTGCACAACACACAAAGGACCCTGTCCCCATGAACACATGCACAGCATGGGTGTGGCTGCCAACCAGTGCCACCACAGAAACCACATGTCAACTAACCCTGGGCGGTGAACTACGCTACGCTCGCGGAATTTGCGAAGTTTCGGTAACTTCGCGATTCGCGTAGAACGCGAAGTTACCGTGCACTACGCAATTTGCGGCGTAGCGTAGCTGTTTTTCTTCTTCGCGCGCTCAATATACATTCTCGCGCGCGCGGTAACGACCTACCGTGATTCTGCGTTCGCCGATGCGACTTCCTATCCGTTTGCGGGCGCCACGAGATTTGGAATCCGGCCGCACGATCCCGCGAGAGTGTGCGAACGCGAACACGTCATTCGGACGCGCGATCTGACTTCCGGCGGCATTGTTGGTAAGATCGCGATCCCGAACACGAAGAAACTACAATCTGGCGGAGAATATATCTCGAGCATCATAAAACCTTCTCGAAAATGATGAATTAGTTCATTTTGCACAAAAAACTCCTCAGGTTGTCATTTAGAGATGTAGTTTGGTGAGCAAGGAGTCCTTTTTCTTTTTTTCCAAGAGGAAGGAAGTGCCCCTGATTCTCAAACTTCCTGTTCCTGTCCAGCAGGCTCCTCCCAGTGTTTTGTCCATGTGCTGTTCACTTTCATTTGGATTTGGAGCTGGAAGGATCACTTTTTGTGTCTGTCTGCTGCATCATATCATTGGATTGGATTTGAGGACTCTTGGATTTGAGATTTTACAAGTAAGTTGGAGAATTGGTGTACTTGTTTGTTTGATTGGGGCTTGTTTGTACCTACATTTTTTTGGGGGATTTCCATAGTTTTTAAAATGTATTGTTGTGGCCTGTAGTTTCGGCAGGGGCCTAGTTGTTTTTCTTTGATTGGAATTTCAGCCAGTAGGCCCGGACTAGAGCCAGAGGTACCCATGGGTTCATGTTTCTGTGGTGTCTGTTGAATTTAAAGTTTAAACATCATGTAGGGCATGCATGGATGGCATTGGATTGAATTGGTAAAAGTGGTTTTGGGGTGTATTTCATTTTTTGGGTGTTTGTTAAATAAATAGGCCTTTTCAGCCAGTAGGTAACCCTGGGCGTTCAGCTCGCGGACTTTGGGCAAGTCCGCACTGCGCGACAACGCGGACTTACACTTTTTATCTTCTTTGCGCGCTCAATGTACGTTTTCGCGCGCGCGATAACGACTTTTTGTGACGATCGCGATGCCGAACACGCAGAATTTACAATCTGGCGAAGAATATCTCTCGAGCATCATAAAACCTTCTCGAAAATGTTGATTTAGTTCATTTTGCACAAAAAACTCCTCAGGTTGTCATTTAGATGTAGTTTGGTGAGCAAGGAGTCACTTTTTTTTGTTTTACAATTTTTTTCAAGAGGAAGGAAGTTGCCCAGAGTCTCCAACTGCCTGGTCCTGTCCTTTGTCTTCACTTTTTTTTTATTTTGGGTGGCCTGGCCATGTGGGTGGCGGCCATTTTGTAAAGCCAGGCATTGTGCTTTTGCCATAGGCCTGCATTGTCTGTCTTGTGTTCCTTTTCTTGTTGTTCTGGGTGGCCTGGCCATGTGTTGGCGGCCATTTTGTGTGAACAGCCACTGTGCTTTTGCCATAGGCCTCCAAGCTTGCAGCCTAGTGTGCCAGTAGGCCCGGAGGTAGTCATCCTCATGGGTGCATAAAAACTGTTTCTGTGTTGTCTGTTGAATTGTAACCTAATTTAGGCCATGGATGGCATTGGATTGATTTGCAAAATGTGGGTTTTGGGGTGGTATTTTATTTTTTTGGGTGTTTGTTAAATAAATAGGCCTTTTCAGCCAGTAGGTAACCCTGGGCGTTCAGCTCGCGGACTTTGGGCAAGTCCGCACTGCACGACAACGCGGACTTACACTTTTTATCTTCTTCGCGCGCTCAATGTACGTTTTCGCGCGCGCGATAACGACTTTTTGTGACGATCGCGATGCCGAACACGCAGACTTTACAATCTGGCGAAGAATATCTCTCGAGCATCATAAAACCTTCTCGAAAATGTTGATTTAGTTAATTTTGCACAAACAACTCCTCAGGTTGTCATTTAGATGTAGTTTGGTGAGCAAGGAGTCACTTTTTTTTTGTTTTACAATTTTTTTCAAGAGGTAGGAAGTTGCCCAGAGTCTCCAACTGCCTGGTCCTGTCCTTTGTCTTCACTTTTTTGTTATTTTGGGTGGCCTGGCCATGTGGGTGGCGGCCATTTTGTAAAGCCAGCCACTGTGCTTTTGCCATAGGCCTGCATTGTCTGTCTTGTGTTCCTTTTCTTGTTGTGCTGGGTGGCCTGGCCATGTGTTGGCGGCCATTTTGTGGGAACAGCCACTGTGCTTTTGCCATAGGCCTCCAAGCTTGCGGCCTAGTGTGCCAGTAGGCCCGGAGGTAGTCATCCTCATGGGTGCATAAAAACAGTTTCTGTGTTGTCTGTTGAATTGTAACATAATTTAGGCCATGGATGGCATTGGATTGATTTGCAAAATATGGGTTTTGGGGTGGTATTTTATTTTTTTGGGTGTTTGTTAAATAAATAGGCCTTTTCAGCCAGTAGGTAACCCTGGGCGTTCAGCTCGCGGACTTTGGGCAAGTCCGCACTGCGCTGACTGCGCGGACTTACACTTTTATCTTCTTCGCGCGCTCAATGTACGTTTTCGCGCGCGCGATAACGACTTTTGTGACGATCGCGATGCCGAACACGCAGAATTTACAATCTGGCGAAGAATATCTCTCGAGCATCATAAAACCTTCTCGAAAATGTTGATTTAGTTCATTTTGCACAAAAAACTCCTCAGGTTGTCATTTAGATGTAGTTTGGTGAGCAAGGAGTCACTTTTTTTTTGTTTTACAATTTTTTTCAAGAGGAAGGAAGTTGCCCAGAGTCTCCAACTGCCTGGTCCTGTCCTTTGTCTTCACTTTTTTGTTATTTTGGGTGGCCTGGCCATGTGGGTGGCGGCCATTTTGTAAAGCCAGCCACTGTGCTTTTGCCATAGGCCCAGAGGTAGTCACCATGGGTGCATAAAACTGTTTCTGTGTAGTCTGTGGAATTTTGACATCATTTAGGCCATGGATGGCATTGAATTGATTCAATTGAATTGCGAAATGTGTTTTTTTTTTGAGGGTCTGACTATTTCACTTTTTGGGTGTGTTAAATAAATGCCTTTTTTGCGTGTGTACTGTTTAATTATAATTGTGTTGTTGTAGTGGTTGTCTAACTTTCAAAAGTGTTTTTAGCCATGTGGATTTTAGTTTTTGCATTAAAGCTGTGTGTGTTTTATAAGGCATCCTTTGTCTGCCCATATATAGGCCTGCTTGAGTTCATTGTTTGCCGTGACTTGTGCCTGTGAGTCACCATGTTTCTGGGGGCCATTTTGTTGTGGTAGTTATTATTGTGCTGTTTTTGCCACATAGGCCTGCGTGTCTTTCCATTGTTCCTCTTGTCTTACTGCTTCCAAATCCATCCCCATTGCCAGCTGCAGCTCCTGATGCTGCTATATAATACATCCCACGTGATGCACAAATTTAGGCCAAACATGCTCCACTACATTTTAGTTTTTGTTCTTTACTATTCTTATTCTTCCAGAGTGTACACTAGCACTACACAGTAGCCAGGAAAGCCCTGGCCTTGTTGTCAACGTCTCATAAATGGCTAGACTGTGTGTTGTTGTTCAGAGTTTCTGAAATTTAATAATTGAGGCCACCACACACTAAGTTCTATATTCTATTTGTTTGATTTGTGCTATGTTTGACTGATGTTCTGGCTTTTTTGCTTTTAGGTGCACAAAGACTGAGGAGGAGGTGTGTCTCTCATCATTGCCCGTTGCACTGCCAGACAGACATCCTGCTGCTGTACACACAACACAACATGACGTGTGACCTGACCAGACATCTCTGCAACTGAGTGCTGCTGACATCTGAAGAAGATGGGCCCAAAGAAAGCAGGTACCAGGTCCTCCAGTACCAAGAAAGTTGCTATTGAGAAGAAGAAGGAACAGAAGAAGGAAGTGACACTTAAGTCTGGTGTGCCGGCCAATACCTTTTTGGGAGAAAAAAATTGCGCCTGCAGCAGCGGTGTCCGGGGGCAAGCTGGGGGCAGCACCTCCGCATCAGTGGACCCAACCCACCAACCCAGGCCCAAGCACATGAGTGTGGAAGAGGTAGCCAGCCTAATGGTGGAAAGCAGTGATGCTGAGCCTGAGATAAACTTATCGCTATCTCAAAGTAGTACCCAATCAACAGAGGAGGAAACACAGCAGATAAGTGGTCAACAACAACAGCCGCAACCACCGCCCGCAATAGTAGTTGTTGTTCCTCCTGAAGTAGGGGCAGTTCAGGAAATTGAGCCTCATGCAGAGGTAGAAGAAGAAGCCACTCATTCAGAAGATCCATTGTCTTCCAAATCCCCAGCAAGGAAAAGGAGGGGTATTCCATCAAGTTCTTCGCCAAGCCCCCTTCTGATGATCTAGATGCCACTTGGAAGCCACAAACTGAGTCTGAGAGGGAGCCACGTTCCAAGACCAAGCTAGGGAAAAGGAAGGTTCCGGAAAGCCTTACACTTATGGAGGCCGATGTAGAACAGCAAGATGATGATGATGACGAGCCAGTCATCACGAACATCACTCCCGGCCCCGAGGAGATGGAGACCAACATTATTACCCTATCCAAAATCGCTGCGAGGGATGTAGCACGCATACCTCCACAGGTAACACCAACACGACCTACAGCTTCCATATTTGCATTAGCAAAGGCCCGGCAGCGACCTACAACCAGCACAACCACCACCTCAGTAGGAGTAGGTAGTGGTACAGCAGCACAGAGTCAAATTCAACACACACCCTACAGATCATCCGGCATTGGAAGTGGCACCTCCAGCAGGAGGCCAAAGTTAAGCTCCCCAGTTTGGGACTTCTTTACGGTTAGCGAAAAGGAGGAGAACATTGCTATATGCTCCATTTGTAATACCTCTGTTAGTCGTGGTAAGCTTGGTACAAACTATGGTACCGGAGGCCAAATGACCCATCTGAAAAAACACCACTTGATCAGCTGGGAGGACCACCTTCGCGGCAGAAAAAAAACTGCAACCATTGGTGTTGTTGGGGATAAAGGAGTAGAAGAAGAAGATCCGATCACGGTGGAAGAGGAAGGACAGGGAGACATTCTCTCTGGTAGTGGTACACAAGGTGTCCCTGACCCCAGCAGTGCAGTCTTAACGTTGCACACATCTTCAGCAACATCTCAGTGGCACAAGAGTAAGAGTCAGCCGGAGACACCAAGAAGTACCAGGTCCGCACTACCAAAAAGTGCGTTGAGCCTAAGAGAAAGGAAAACCATGCAGCCTACCATTATCAGCATGTTTGGGGGTGAGGGGCAGTACGAACGCAACCACCCAATAGCACGTTTGTACAATGCGAAGCTGGCTAAAATGTTAGCACTGGACCTTCTCCCTTTTTCTTTTGTTGAAGGGGTGGGTTTTCTGGAATTTGTGTCAACCATCTGCCCAGAATGGCATGTTCCCAGCCGCTACTATTTTGCCAGAGTTGCAGTTCCAGCACTACATCACGACGTGCTGGAATTGCTAGGAAAAGCCTTGAAGCAGAGTGCTGTTCACAGTATCCACCTGACTACAGACATGTGGACCAGTTGCCAAGCCACAGATTACATGTGCATCACTGCACACTGGATCTGTTTTGCGGGGGTTAGAGAACAGATATCTGCTGGTGTTGATACTGCAGAGATTTTTCATGCCACTCGCAAACATACAACTGTAGCCATGTTTGCCATGGAGAAATCTCATACTGCTGCAAACATTTTGGAAGAGTTTAACACCAAGGTCTTTGAGTGGCTGCGCCCAAGAGGGCTTACGATTGGTTTTGTTGCCACGGACAACGGCAGTAATGTAGTTTTGGCCATGCGCAATGGTGGCTATTTCAGGGTCCCGTGTTTGGCACACTGCATTAACATTGTTGTTCAAGACTTTTTGAAAAATGAATCCAAAGTCAGCAACTTACTGGTCACCTGCAGAAGAATATGCACACATTTCAGCCATTCTTTTAAAGCCCGGAAGCAGCTGAGGGTCATTCAACGTGAGCATAAAATGCCAGTCAAAGCGCTCATCCAGGAGGTGCCAACACGTTGGAACTCAACTTATTACATGCTTGATCGTCTGTTTGAACTGTACATACCACTCAATGCTTATGTCATGCAAAGATTAGGGAACCTACTGTGAGAGGCATGACCGTTGAGATGGCTCAATGGGACCTCATTAAATGCCTGACTGAGATGCTACTTCCTTTTGAGATCTTCACACGTGAAGTCAGCAGGGAGGACTGTACTATGGGCCAAGCTATCCCATTGTTGCACATGCTAGAGCAACAGCTGAAGGATGTGTCTGAAACGTACGCAGGTGTGGATGACAAACAAGACGCATATCATTTGGCGGAGACCTTAGCCGCTCGCTTATCGGAAAATACAAGGATTAAAAATAAAATTTTGTCACAACCACATTACATTAGTGCCACAATTTTGGATCCACGGTACAAAGTATTTCTGAACAGCAAGGCAGTAATTCCTTTTCGGAAGTGGATGTTGCCAACTACAAAACTTTGATAGCTAAGGAAGCCACTATTTTCGAAAGCGAACAGCTGTTAATTACAGGCTCCTCACCCCAGGCCATAACCAGTACTACAGGGCATCCAGAGTCAAGTTCTACTTCGAAGCCTGAGGGCAGTGCATTTGCCTCCCAGCAGTCACCTACACCAACAATAACATCAAGAACAGGATCATCCACAGCACAATGTGCAACTGATTGGTTTCTACAGCAGGGGTATGGTAAGTCCAGTGCTGATGCAAAGGCAAAACAGGCCGAGCACATCGGAGCACCCCTGAACATTGAGCGGATGGTCCAGGCCTATCTGGATGACCCAACAGAGGTCTTCATGGATCGAAACCCATTGGTGTATTGGTATGGGAAAAGAAGCCAATGGACAGTGCTCAGCAGGCTGGCGATAAAGTATCTGGCTTCCCCTGTCGCAAGTGTCTCTTCTGAGCGTGTTTTCAGTGCTGCTGGTGCCATTGTAACTCGAAAAGGACCAGTCTCTCGGCCCAAAGCGTGGAGAGGTTAACCATGATCAAAATGAATCAGCACTTTATACCACCGGATTACAAAATACGTGAATCACAGCAGGAAGAGGAGAGCGACTTGGATGACGTAAATAGTGCGTTACAGGACCTACTTCTGTCCGAACCACCAGAGTTTGAGGACGAGCTCCTCTTCCCTGACAACTAGGCTTTCAAATTGTTACTTTCTTCCTTCCTTTATGTGTCTGTGTATCTGTCTTTCTGGTTCAAATCACAACAAATCCATCATCACCGTCTTCTCTTTTTATTTCCCTATTGGAGTTGGATGTCTGTGCATTTAACTGTCCACTCTTCAGAGTCCTGCTTCATCTTCCTGTCTCGCACAAGTACATTTCCATCAAGCCAGACATTAGTACAATAAATGTTGCCTTTACCAGTCCCGCCTCCATAAGAAGTGAAACGTGACTATAGCTATCCTCCGTTTTGTTTTCGAGCCGAAACTCATCAGTGTCCGAAGGCTACAGCCTCAGCAGGCATCCAAAGGTCCTCACTGTCAGGACAGAAGGTACTTGGCAGAGAAAGATAAGAGACTCTTCGAAGAAACTTGCTGACATTTGTGCAAACTCAAATGACCATCAATGAGCGCTACTCAGGCCGCGGCCCATCATCACAGTGCTGACCATGGGAAGCAACTTAAACTGTGACAAAGTGCCACAGAAGAATAAGACGAAAACCGAAACAGCGACTAACACTCAAAATGAATGTGGACTGGAGTAATGATGAGGCCACTGCCCCATAAAAAAAAAATAACAACTGTCAGAACTAGGCATCTGATGATCTGACAGCCAAAGAGAAGAGCAAGACAGGTAATGATGTTGTGCATGAAGTCGAACTCTACTCTACTAGTTAATCTACAAAGTGACTCAAGTCAGTGACAGTCAATGTTTCCCTTCTTGTTGTTTAATAACCAAATTGTACTCCTACTACTGCAGGTGCAGGCCAATATCTGTTGCAATTTTTTAATATGGAATATGGACTTAATCGGAGTCACTACAGACTGAGTTGTAGTTGGACAACACGTACCACACCATGATGATGACCATACTATCTTTGCACGCAGTCATTCAGTTGGATCGGAGATGATTCAAGGAATAACTGCATTTCATGAAGTGGCATAAGGTAAACATAAACACAACAATTCAACAAGAAAGTAAACACAGCAGACCTACATGTCCATGTAGTGGTGTGTAGTCGAGTGTAGTGATGACTGACAGTGGCGCATTGATTTTGTCACTTAATTAGGAAAATGCTAAGTTGCTGTGTATGCCTTTTGTCTGGCTATGTCAAAAATTAAGGTAAATGGAGGTTGGGTCACGGGCTGGTGCTGTGGTGGGCCTGTTCTGTCCTGTTGTTGTTGTAGCTTAATGCTGTAAACAGAATCTACACGATATATCCAAGCCGCCTCACTCTGAAAGTGTTCTCTCTTCTCTTCTTGGACTCCACCGTAATTGATGTTTTTTTATTCATTGATTTTTCAATACCCCTTTTGTTTTTCCATCTAGACGTTACAGGCCGGCCTTTACCCTGTGCTTGCTATACTGGGAGACACAACTCACATTTACCTTACCTATCGGCATCAGGAAGGCCACCAAGATTGATGTGCGGAGCGGCCATGGAAGATAGGACCAAGAGGAAGGACGAGATTCAACTCCACAATTTGAGCATGATAATACAGTAACTTTAGTATCATTCATCATTCATCTTTTAATTGATTTTGAATCCTTTTTTCTCTTCAATCATTAGGACTGTGTGTTGTTTGTTTGCTAATTGATCCCTACAACTGTGTTTTAATTGTCTTTGCTATCTTTACAAGTAAGCCCAGTACAACATGGAATTTGGGTCTCTGAGGGCATATTACAGGCAAGGCAAATTGCATAGAATATACTGCTGCCCTGTACTGTCTAATTGTCTAGTAGGAGTTATTAAGTACTACTCATTAACCATCAAGTTATCTTCATCATCATGCATGCATTTCCCTTTTCTCCCTTTATAGATTTTTTGTATAAGATCATGGTCGTCTGCCAAGATTGCGCTTTGCTTTTGTTGTCCATGCGTACTGTTTTTCATTCTCAAACCTTTCCCCAAACCCCCCTTCCCATCCATTCATCAAACCCTAACCCTCTTTCCCGGGCTGTGATTTATATTGAGGTGTGATGTGACTACATAAAATGTACACCAATTGATCACACGCTTGCTGGGGCAGATGTGGTGAAAGCAACACTAATTCAATTGCAAGGCAGGGCGAGGAGCTTCTTCTGCTTGCCCACCCATGCTCAGTCTATGTGCAAGCCGTCACCGGCTAATAGTAGTACATCATAATTAATTGCCGTCATTGATTGGATTAATCATCAAACTCCTACCACACAGCAGTAAAGGTTACGAATTACGATTGTGTTAAGTTAAGTGACTCACTCGACACAACTACAGTTTGTAACTTCTTGTACTAGGCTGTCCCCGCCACCATTATGTTTAATTTGACTTTAGCAGTTGCAACTGCAATATTGTTTGTTTGGCAGTATTCTTCTGTACTGTATTTTACTTCGTTCTACTACTCCTCCCACAGTCGCTCTCAGGAAAGTGACTGTCTCTTTTTTTATTTTTTAGCAAATGCTACTGCCAGTGTCTACTCTACTACTACCACCACAACCATGGCATCTTCTACATTCTCTCTGGAAACCATGCAGCCATCGCTGTGCCGAACGTAATCATCATCAATCACAGGTAAGATAAGTTTGGTGGGAGGTATAAATGGACTAGGAGGAGGGACTGACAGTACTAGTAGGACAAATAACTCAGTGAGGGGTACCGCATCTATCTGTTTGTGTTACATCATCGTCGGCAGATTATTTAAATCAAACACTGGCTGCGGCCCTGCAGCAGCAAGGAAACCAATGTGACGTCAATTCGTAAAACAGTAACCCCCACAAAACATTAACATTGTATGTTTAAGTATAAATATAATTTATTACCCTAACAAAAATAAACTATCCACACCTGACCCACCCTTCTCCCTAACCCCAACCAATGTCCAAAATGAAAAAGTCCAAAGAATGTCCCGAAACCTCAACGCCCAATTCCCACCCACCAAAACAAGGAATAAAAAGGGGCAAAGCAACAGGGTCCTCGATGTTAAATTCGGCGGGCTTTGAGGTGTTTGTCCACCAGTATTTTGACCCGCTCCTCCATTTGCTCCTCTAGCCGTGCCATCCGGAGGAAAATCTTCCTGCGAAATGCCCTGCAGTGGCATCCAGGATGGGGGACAGCAGTGCTGGCTGCTAGCGAATTGCGGCGGCGGCGGGCGGCTACCAGACCGTGGCGCCGTACCGCTGGAGTTGTGGCCTTTCTGGGGCCCGGGGCATTGGACGAGGCTGCAGCTGCTGCTGCCGCCTCCTCCTCCTCCACCTGAGCCACCAGCCGCCGGTATTCCTGGCATATGGCCTCCAGTTTCCGGCGCCGGGCCCTGGCTGCCAACTCCTTCCGCGATGGTTTGTCTTGGGAAGGAGTACTATCTATATCAAGAAAGAAAAAAAATATTGTTGTAAACAGTACTCTTAGCTAAACAGTAACACAAAATTAATTCAACACATAATGGCACAGTAGCACTAGCAAGAAGCACAGTACATAACATTTGTGGTAATAATCTATCTATCCTCCCACTTCCTCGGCCTCTAACATTTGTGGGAGTTTCAGGCATTATACTAGCACTATGGACTCCAACCAGTACACAGTACACCAGTGTTCTTCTTATCTCTAGTTTAGCGAAATGACATAACCTGGTTGTAGCCGGCATTGCCAGCTCGGTCATCTATGCTTGCACCCAAGACAAACATACGAGTCATGACGCAGACTCACGTTAGTTGGATTTACTACTGTTTGCAGGTGGGGAAGCTCGTATTTTTCTATTACGGATGGCACTGGCCATACTCTCTCTGTTACATGGAGGGCAATTGCTCAATTTCACAGTGCCTTGGCTACTACAAAAGGCAGATTATATATCTGATCCAATGATCGTTGCTTTTATATGGGACAACGACATAAGGTCAGTAGCGGTCGGTGGTGGGACTCGGGGAGTTCGGCCGGGCGGTGACGTGGGTAGGGGCAGGATGGGGGTAGTAAACTATGGATTACGGCCAATTACAGGTAAGTAAACATATAAATAAATGTGACTAATTTTGTTGCGCACACTGCATCGCATTTGGCGGTGCAGTGCGCACAATGAAATTCGCTTTATTTATTTGTATGTTTACAGTAAAGTTACCTGTATTTGCCCGCGTAATACATTGTTTACTACTACCCCCACCCTGCCCCTCCTCACATCTGCTTTGCTACTCTGGCGCGGTTTCTTTTACATTCCCTAAAACTGTGCATCCTGTAACAGTCTCCACCTATGCTGTCTATGATGAATACATACAGGCATCCATCCATTCTAAGTAAATGTCAATCATTCTTCTTAATCTCTCCACAAACCTTACTTTGTTTCACCAACAACAACGCATGCGTCCACTCACTCCGTTGCTTGCCTTGGCTTTGAGTTTCACCCAAACACCGCTGATGATTCTTGCTATCCACAGTATCCACCCATACTGTGTCGCCCACCCAGGCAGGCATCCATTCTTCTTTCACCTTCCACCCATCCTTCAACAACACATGCATCTGATTCCTATCAGCCACCTATCCATGCTTCCAACGTATCCTTCTCTGCCAGTCATCATATTAAATCTCGCCCGCCCTTCCTCCTTCAACCCTTCTTTCCCTTTTTGTTCAACACATCCATCAAGGTCATCTGATCTGACTTTTAGTCTCCTCCATAAAACTTTCACAGCTGAGTTGGAGTCAGATATAAGAGGCCATTGGTTAATCAAGTCACGCTGGTAATGCTATTGCTACTGCATTGCTCATGCTAAGTAAAGGGTGTCTTCTTTAACCATTGTATAATGTTCACTACAACTTCATACCTAATAAGTCTCAACAACAGTACAGTGAGTGAAGTCCACACACCCTTCCAGCTAGTGCAATGTCAATAAGTCATGAATATAACTTACCACCGCCCGCCACTGCTGCTGGCTCCCCCCTGTAGCTCCTGCAGGTGCCGCATCTTCTCCTGCCCCTCCGGAAGGCTAGAATCGCCGGTGGCCCCGCCGCCACTGGTGGTTGCTAGTACGCCTAGATAAAAACATGACACATTTTTAGATGCCTGTACACCTCCCCTATTTATTCTTTTTCACTAGCAAGATTGAAAAAAAAGTTAATACATACATATTATTATAAATCACATTCAATAGTCCAAATCGGGTACTAGAGTACAGTCAGTAGACACTAGTAGTGTTATGGTCCCTAGGGTCATTATTATACTATACTCTACCCTTTGCAAAGTTAGCCTGAGCCATGCAACCATTTTCCGCTTCATGTCTTTTGCGCATGTTACCTCGCAGCTTGTTGTGCAGTAACAGTAAGACGCCTTTTGAGCCCACATGAGCACATACAGCTACTGTCTGAGCGTTGCGTACAAGAGGTCGAAAAACAAGCCACTTTGTTATGGAGTTCGGTTAGTCCGTATTGCTTAGCCATAGGTAACATGTTACACTTTTTGGGCAGGACTGAGAAATGCTTGCATTATACTATATAACACGCACCATTTTTCTCAGGCAGAGGATTCCCTTCTACGAACCAGAGATTTGCAGAGCTTATGAATGATGCATGTAACCAGTAATTCTACGTTCTACGGTGAGGAGTCGCCCAGAATTCGCACAGATCTTTTGTCTTATATATCATCAATGATCATGCACTTGTTGCAACACTGTTTATTGTTTTAATCTTATGCATTTTGCTGTTGGAGCTGGCTGGAGTACACTGAATTTTATTGAACTACATACATACAGAGCTTGTTAGTTGAAAATAAACCTTTTGAACTTACACATAGACTCTGTGGTATTTGGTGTGGTGGTGGTGGTGGACTTACACGAGTGAGTGAGCGAAAGGGTGTTATGTTCTGGGTTGTGTAATCATAATCATTGGGTATCTTCGGGTGGGGGTTCGGGGACCTAATGAGACACTATAGCTAGTCGTTCAGGGCATTGTGGGTTCACTTCTGACTGAGGTGTGAGGAACGTCCAAGTTCCAAACTCGCATCACCAACATCCTATTTCATTGTGCATAGTTCTGCATGGGGCTGTGCAGAATCCAAGTAGTATGTACTATATCCTATCAAAAATAGTCAAATATCTGGTTGGGCATTTTGTTTGTGGTAATTGTCAAAGCCTCAAGATTAAGAAGCCTAGAAGAGGACAACCGAAAGGACTGGACTCAGTGGCTAGAGCTATTAGTATTGGTCAATCTGAGTTTTATTCAAAACCGTACAATAAAGAGTGGCAATGCAAACTGGGCAAGCTTAGCCACAGACTAATATTAGTAGTACAGACATTCATAGCAGAGGCAGTTAGAACTTAGAGGCAGGGATAACCAGAATTTAGAAACAGATAGTCAAGTCAAGATCAAAGAATCTTTTGTAAAAATAGAATTAGGGAGTGGAGCCAGAATTAATAGTTCTGAAAAAAATAAGGTGCAGTAAAAGTTAGGGCAATATAATTGTTAATATTAACCACTGGAGGACTTACTGGGACCAGCAGCAGGGCCCTCGGTAGAGGAGCGGTCCTCTGGTGGTTGTCCCGCCGAATCGGACCCCGTCTTCTTGCCCCTGGGTGCTGCACATCAGTGATCATGTAAGATATAATAAAGAAAAAGAAAGACACAAACATTAATGATTGCTGTGAAATAAAATAAATTATCTAAAAAAACGCTCAAAAACGTTTTAGGAAACAAAAATTGCAATAAAATTGACCTATCTAATCCGATCGACTACTGGCTTGCGGGATTCACGGACAGTCTACTTATTTGGGAACACTAATTCAGTGTTCCATTCTGATTGATTCAAATAAAATCCAGAACACTAACTAAGCCTAAGTACCACCTGACCTAGCCCACCTATTCCAGGCGGGCCAATTGTTCATTAAGCCTGCATTTCCATTTTTTTTTGCCATCAAAAATGCATAGATGAGAAGGAGGACACATGCATAAAGTGCATAATGCATACACCAAATTGTTGGTTGGTTGCGTCTGATGTTCTGCAGCTGACTGACACTGCTAAGCTAAGCTTACCAGTACCACTCACTAAACAAACTACAAAAGGTTCTAAGGACTGGGGTAAGCAGCACTCAGTGACAGAGGATGTGTCACGCAGACCGCTCAAAAATTATCAACTAATAATAACTAAACCTACTATCAAATGCATCCACCACTATTTGACAGGAGGACAAAGGAAGGACTACAGTCTCTCTAGCAATAGCATTACCTAACTGAAGTTCTCTAAAGTAAACTCTTACATAATAATGACAAGCGAGCGCAAAGTTGCAAAAAGTAAGAGTACCGCCCAGCACCTGTGTCCTACAATCACAGAAGATTTTGAAACGTAATTTACCTGCAATGTAAGCAGCAGTATTCTTGTTATTTGTAAAAAATGTATACACAAATCACAATACTTATACTACTATATATATATTGGCTACTCACCAAGCCCCACGACCTCGACACCTAGCAGGTCCAACAGGTCCTGCTCCCGGTCAAGGATGTCTGACCACCGGTGGGCCAGCTGGTTATGGGTGCGCCGGACCGCGGAGCAGCGAAACACTGCCCGATGCACCTTCGCCCACCGGCGGTGACGCTCCTGGGTCGGGTACCCGGAGCCTGGCCTGCCGCCTGCTGCCAAGGTCAAGGGGAGGTGGAGCTGAATAAAAAAAACAAGGGCGGCCACCTCCGCCTCAGTAAACAGCTGGCGGGCTTGCACCCCTGCAGGGCGCAGTCTGCTGCAAGGCAGGCGGCGATTGGGCGCACGTGCCTTGCCCTTTGAGCCGCTGCTGCTACCCTTCGCCATGGTTCTGGGGTGGGAGGAGGTGAAAAAGAAAAGTTAGAAGGGAAAAATAAAGTTAGGGGAAGAAGTAGGAGCTTAAAGAAGAAAGTTATATAAAACAGTCGAAAAGTAAAAAAAGCACAGTAAAAAGTAGAAAAAAATGCAAAATATAGACTTAAACAGAGAGTGCGATAGATAAGAAATAAAGAAAAATTGAAAAACAGTGTAAAAAACTAAGGATTGCAAAGATTGAGGGAAGATAGAAAAGCAGGCCCAGAACCATAGCATAGAGTGGTAAAACAAGATGGCCGCGCCCATCGCGACCGCGTGGGTAAGTTCGCGCGATATTTGTCCCCGAGCACGCAAAAAACGTCGCGCACACGTACAACGCGTTTCCGAACAAGGAATGCGCATCGCGAGCACGCTATACGCGACCCGGAACAGGAAATAAGGGATCGCGAACGGGCGGGACAAGTGAAAAACAAAATGGCCGCGCCCATAGGCGACCGCATGGGTAAGTTCGCGCCCCGAGCACGCAAACAGCGTCCCGAACAACCACAACGCGTTCCCGAGCAAGAAAAACGCATCGCGAACGGGCGCGACAAGCAGCTACGCACGCTCGCGAAGCTACACGTAGCTCGCGTAGTGCTCCGACGTCTTCGCGTAGCTTCGCGTAGCGCGACTACACGAACTACGCCCAGGCTTAATGTCAACCCCCAAACACAGAAAAGGTAATGCAGCCTTACATGCCTTAGGAAACAGTGTGGACTGGGTGTGGTGTTGTAGGTGTGCCCCTGCGTCTCTGGCAGGTATATGTGGCTGGCATACGTTCACCAGTGACAAGCATGGTGACATATGTGACTGACCTGTACAGGTACACGTTGTACAGCAATGGACTGATCGGTGTGCCCGGCCGGCCCATTGCATATGATGTGTGCGGGTACGCGTTGTATCCCGAAATACGCGTTGTACAGCAATGTACCGAACGCTGCGCACACATTGGCTGGGGCCTGGCATGGCAACGGACGCGTTTTCGAAGCTCCAACGAGTCTGATGCAGTGAATTCAGTTGGCCAGCCACAACAATGTTGCAAAATCATGGGTGTCATGAAGTTGAAGATTTGAAGGATGCTGTGGGCGTGTATTAGTGCTGCTATTCCATGGATTGGTCAGATTCAGAAGATGCAAACGACTTGGACCTATCACTTTGGACACATGGGACAGTATCTGCCTCTGCAGCACACATATAATGCTGGCTGTTCCCCTGAGAGCTCACTTGCCTGCACTACATGCTCCAGGACGACATCTGCCACCAACACTGCTGCTGTCTCTGCATCCTCTGGCTACTGCAATGGCACGTACTGTGGAGAGAGCCCCAGCCTTCAGCCTTGAGGAGAACCAGGCCCTGCTGGACAGCCTCCTTCCACAGTACAGCAAGCTGTATGGGAAACCAGGGGAGCAGGTGAGTGTGCTGTCCACTGCCTTACTAATTGTGCATGTTGTCTGACTAGCAGAACTTACAGTGTGCCCACCACTGGCTAGCATGCTCACTGAGTAGTTGTCACACCCCAAAGTGTGTAGTTACATGCACTGAACTGGTACAGTGCAGTAACAGTGCATTCCAACTAGGTTTACTTCCCATGCAATGATACCATGTAGTGACTGCTGGCAAACTGTTCATAGCCATTGTTGCACTGCCTGTGTACATCATATGCCCCTGTGATTGAGACATGTATATCCAACTGTGTGATGCACGTATATGTTGCATGTGTAGTAATGACATTTTCACTTTGTCATCCTCACAGGTTGATGCCCACCAGAAGCAGGAAATCTGGCTGACCATCGCCCGGGAAGTCTACAGGCGCAGGATCCGCAACTGCCAGAAGAGGTGGCAGGACCTTCGGGGCTGGACCCGGAGGATCGCAAGGGTCCAGCTGAAGCTGTCGCCTCCTCGCAGGAGGGGCGGACACCGAACCCTGACCCCCCACATGCTCAGGATCCTGGCGGTGGTCTTCCCTGACCTGGATGGGCAGCTGAAGGCCAGACAGCAGGAAGGAGGGGGTGAGTCCATGACTGCACTGTGCACTTTGTCTGACATGCTATGTGCCCTCCTCTGGCCTGGTTAAACTTCCACAGTACATCAGTCATGTGGTCCAGGACCCATGTCCCTCATTTGTGACATGCCCACTTCTCCTCTGATACGCATATGTGTGGCCCTTATAGTCAGGAAATTGTGTCATTTGGGGACTGTCATTGCATTTAGCTTTGCTCAAGGTGGGGGACAGCATTTGTTCCCGTGACTATGTTGTGTGATTCATGGGAGGGTCAATTGCTTACACAATGCCTAAGTTCTGACATGTAATCTGGGTGTAACTTTGATATGTGGTCCGCTTGCTGCTCTCACTCACCACATGTCCCTGGGGAATTTGGCACACACCCATGCTGCTGGTGGGAACAATGTTTGGGCCTCAGGAGTATGTGTATCAAGTGTGTCACACATGCTTAGCCACCTGCCTACTGTCCAGGACTCATCCATCTTACAGGTGGAGCTGGACAGTCATGCCTACTCCAGGGCATACAATACACTCTGTACTCCCACTCCCGTGTATCATCTGGCATGTTGTGATCAGTGAAATGTACCCTCAGGTGTCTGCCTCTGTCTCATTGTGCTGTCTCTTCATTGTCAGGACTACTGGTATGTTTATCGGTTAGGGCTCAGCATGCCATCGGAGATGTGACCATGATAGACGATACTTCTTTGACTTATAGGTGTCTGATCACTTGACTGTGCACACAGGTGTTTGCGACTGTGACTTTCAGGCAGCTGTGTTTTCATTCACAGCACACTGTGAGGTGCTCATGTTCAGAGAGTTGTGTTTCATGTCCCCCATATGTCCAGTTGGTATGACATGGACAAATAGTAGTACAGATTATGTGGATTTTGGGGGATGGACATGTGCACTTGTCAGTCACATAACTTGCATTCCCCATGCCCTCACATTGCGACACAGTGCAGACTGTTGTTGGCTGGCTGCCATGGCCATGTGACTGGAGACAGTAATGTATGACTTTGCACGCATTCCTGTGTCATGGCATTAAACTTCCTGAGACTGATCCTGCAGGGGAGTGACATGTGCAACATGCACCCCATTGTGGCATTGACTATCCGGACATGGGTGCATCATGGTGTCTGGTGCTGGTATGCATCACATGCATTTCTATTTAGACTCTGGCCATCCCTTTCTCCGGACACCTGCACTGACTCAGTGGCAAGAGATGTGATGTGTGCATGTTCACATACTTCACCGTGTTCCCTGCAATGTCCAACAACTGTGTAGGTGGTGCATGTGTCCACACTGGGGTCTTACCATCAGACAGGCACCAGACAGATGGGTGCAAGGGCAGGAGGGGTGTGAGTCCCATGGTTGACCATCAGACTGACAATTGGCTTCCCCGAATCTGTGTGAGGACTTTAGGCAATGTTCAACTAAGGATGCCAGGGCTTGCTGTGTAATGTGCTGTACTTATTGTGGTGTGTGCGGTCAGTGCAGGTGACTGATGTTTGTCTGCTTCCCTAATTGTTTGCAGATACATCCACGGCCACAGGAGGGGACAGCTCCACGGACCAGGAGGAGCAGCGGAGCCAGACTGGGTCAGCATCGGACCGAGTGGTCAGAGGGACCCAGTGGCACGGAGGGCGAGGGAGCCACACCGAGGAGTCCTCAGCACCATCCACCTCAGCTGAGGACCACAGCAGCTCGGAGGATGACTCCCTTGTGGAGGCGGGTCTCAGCAGCCACCAAAGGCCAGCTAGTGTGTCTGGCCCCGCCACCACCACCACCGCCCTCCCATTGGCTCCCATTCCTGAGGTCCGTGGAGACTCCCGTGCTCGGGAGCGTGTCTCCTTCGTGCCAGGCACCGCACCCCCTGCCCCTGTGTCCCCTGCTGACCTGAGTGAGGAGTCTGTGTACCTCCTTCGGCAGCTCCATATAGGGCAGACAGCAATGCTGAGTGTCCTCCATGCACACAGCTGGTGTCGTTCATGGAGGGCATCTCGACGGGTATGTCTGCCCTACAGAGGAGCAATAAGTCCATGGACTCCTCCCTGACGGCAGCAGTGTCCCTCCTCCAACAGTCCCTCACCCCTCCCACTTCTGCCCCATCCACACTTCCTGCCCCCCTACCTGTCCAAAGCACATGCACACCTGCACAGTCACCCAAACACACAGACACGAGCAGCACAGACACACCCAAGAGAAAGGCAAGACGTGCACACATGCATCCTCAGGGGACTGATACCACAGACACAGGGGATGGGGAACACACACACACACAGGCATCCACATTCACTTCGCAGTCCTCCAAATCCTCTCCCTCCAAGACCCCTTCCCTTGCCTCGCCTGCTACCCCACCTACACAGCAGATCTTCCTGTGTGACCTCGGCCTCTTCCCCTCCGATCCTGCTGATCCAGAATACTGGGGGAAGAGGAAGTCCACCCACACAGAGCGGAGTGCCCCTCGCCCACGGACACCCTCCCCCAGGCGCAGGCAGACACAGGACCCCATTAGGAAGTCCCCCCGGACCAGGAAAAGCAAGACCCCACCACCACGCAGCTCCACCGCCCAGTTTCTCTCCTCCATCCCCCAGGCCACCACTGCACAGGTTCCCCCGCCACACCCTGCCCCAGGTTCCCCCACACACCGATACCGCATCCCCAGACTGCTTAGGCCCTCCCCCCTTGCCACTTGCACTTCCACCCACAACCCAGACTCTCTGCCTGTTAGTGGCACTGTTGTGGAGACCGGGTCCCCCCCTCTGTCCTGCCCACCTCATCAGCCCACCCTTCCACTCCCTTGGAGTCATGCACTGCAGTGGAGTCCACAACCACCACATCTGACTCGGGCACTGCAGTGGGTACCCAGTCCACTACATCAGTCCAGCCCACTGCAGTGGTTGCAGCACCCACACCAACTGACTTGTGTACCACAGTGGTGCCGGCCCCCCCTGAGTCAGACACCTCCACTGCAGTTGCCGGTGACACTCCTGCACCCACCACCCCTTCACTGTCTCACTCTACCATCCTCTGATCCTGTCCCTGCGGTGCCTGGCCTGCCCCTTGTATGCCCCTCCAAGGGGGATGTCCCCTAACCGTACCAGTGCAGGCAAGCAATGGGTGACCAGTTGTCACTTCTCACCCTGTTGGGACTGTGATATTGGACTGGCCATTGGCCTTAGTTTCTTTTGGACTTCCGTGTTTACCCTGACATTTGCTTAATAAAGCCTCTTTTTGTTTACTTGTGGGTTTTCTTTTGATGTACATGATGTGGATGAGTAGCATCCTGCATTTGCAGTTGTAATAGTGTTCATATCAGGAAAATGAAGTGTTGCAGTGATGGACTCCATGTGGTCCATGGGATATGTGTCCTGTTGTAGTCTGGATCTATGGCATCCTTTGCTACAGTCTGAGGGTGTAATGTTCAGCATTTGACACAGGGATGTCCATTTTGCATTTGTAAATGAACATCTTTGTCTTACACTGATGCACATCTGGTGGGCTTACCACTGTTCAATGTTCTGATTTCCCTGACTGTGTGCCCAGCTCCACTGGACATGCAGTTTTGCACATCAATGTTGAAGGACTCATCTGTGTATACAGTGCAACTTGCTTGGCACGTGTTTTGTGTGTATGCAGATGACTGACGTGACACTCCCGTACCCAGGCTGATGTGAGCAGAGCCTTCTGTGTGTTGTGGTTGTTGACTCACTGACGGAGTGTTCTGCTGACATGTTTGGGTCCTGCACAGACAAGGTTTGGCACAGCGGACCTTCCACAGGAGTGGAGTGCCCTCATGGCAGTGTGTAATCCGGTGACATTGCGTGGGCCTGTGTTGTGTGTTGTGTAAGCATGTCTGTGCGTGTTCCCTTCCCTTTTCCTACACAGGCTGTGTCCCTAGGGATGTTCCTGTTTGTGATGCTTGCTGAGTTGTTCTGTGTTCATCCAGCATCTTGGACCTGGTTTCTCCGTGATGTGGGTGCATGGCAAACTAATGTTCATGAGGTTGTCATACCAGGTTTTCTTTGTTGTCAGGGCTGGGGATGTGGGCAAACGCAGATGGGACACATTCAGGATTCCCCTTGGCACTTGTTGTTTACACAAGTCATGTGATTTACAGTTTGTGGTAGCTTTCAGTGATTGTGACACGTTGTGTGTGTGACTGCTGCCACTCCTCATGGTCAGAGCTGCAATGTTGGGAGTTGTGTACGTGTGTTCTTCGTGTGTCACCTTGGCTTCTTCGTTGGTGTGTGACTATGGCCAGGATCCCATTGATTGTGGTGGATTTCACATCATGCCCATGTACGGCATACTGTGCTGTGTGTCAGACATTGACGTGTCTTGTTGACTGGCCATGTGTGATGGGTTTCTGCACCTTAGTTCCCACCACCACCCCTGGTATTGTCATGGGTGCATGTCCAATGTCACCAGTCCATGTGAGCTTCACTGCTGCACATTGGTGGAGATCAGGGTGTGTGGTGTTGTGTGTGTGCAAAAGTGAGTTGTTGCACGGCTAGACCCCTACCTCCATATTGGCCTTGGCTGGCAGGCCGTGCTGATTGATTGGAGCTTGTGTAGGTGTGATGGTAGTTAGTTGCTCAGGACACATGGCTGTGGTTCACAGTGTGAACAACATCTAACTTTGTCATCACAGTGGGTTTATCATGCAGGCTAGTGTCAGCACAATGTGGGGTCCCTCGGGGTAGTGCTGTGGTGGGTCTGTCTCTTGCTGTGTTAGTTGCTGTTCCTACAAGCTTGTGTGACATGTGTCATTTGGGCTCCCTCTCATCTAACAATGCCTGATTGCCCACATAGGGGTAGCCGATCCATGAGTAACTTTTGTATGGCACTGTATACACATCTGTGTGGTTGGAATTCAGGCCTCCTCATGTGTTGTGTGGTTGCCTGGGGACACTGGCAAACCCCCCCATCACCTGTTGTGTTTGATATGCAGTGTGAGTCTGCCTGTTTGTGTTTGTGCCTTTGCACCACTGCATTGGCATATCTTGAGTGTGCCATTGGCTGTATGTTGTTTGGTGGATTTCCCCTGCTGTCCCTGGGACTCCTAGGTCATCAGTCAGCACAATAATCATGGTTTGTATGTCCCATTGCTGCCATGGTATGGTATTTGTTCACCTGACATCTACAGTCTCCACAGGATATCTACATTTGTGTGTCCATTGGTGCAGATATGTGGGTCAGCATTATGATGGTCACTTCTGTCATTGGGTTATTTGTGAATGTTGACAATGTGGGCCCCCATGGGTGATGTTTGTATGCATATGGCCAAAACGATGTTTCAGTGACACTGCACTGTTTGCCTCGACCAATCTATGTTGCTATGGGACACAAGCACTACTATGCCACTGATGTGTTTGTTGTTGTGTGACCAGGATTCATCCATGCAGTTTGGCTTTGGCAGCTTTTACCATGACTACACTTCCCTTTTGGTCACTGTGGTGATGGGGCTTTAGGCCCCATTGCCACACTGTTCAAAATGTGCATCAGCTATGGATACCACACTTCCCTTTTGGTCACTGTGGTGATGGGGCTTTAGGCCCCATTGCCACACTGTTCAAAATGTGCATCAGCTATGGACACCACACTTCCCTTTTGGTCACTGTGGTGATGGGGCTTTAGGCCCCATTGCCACACTGTTCAAAATGTGCATCAGCTATGGACACCACACTTCCCTTTTGGTCACTGTGGTGATGGGGCTTTAGGCCCCATTGCCACACTGTTCAGAATGTGCATCAGCTATGGACACCACACTTCCCTTTTGGTCACTGTGGTGATGGGGCTTTAGGCCCCATTGCCACACTGTTCAAAATGTGCATCAGCTATGGATTCCACACTTCCCTTTTGGTCAGTGTGGTGATGGGGTGTTCGAGCCCATTGCCACAGTGGCCCTGGTTGGCTTGCATTGTGGAGGCCACACACATTTCTGTGTGACACATGTGCTAGGGGGTCACATTGTATGTTCAATGTCATGTTCAGTGTTGTAGGCATTTGACACAGACTACACACACTTGTCATGGTGTTGGGGGGGGATGTAATTTTCTGTTATTCCTTATGTGGGAGTATGCTATTTGTGTCATGCATTACCCGGTCCTATGAGTAGGAGTGGTGTTAGTGGTAGGCATCCATCCCCCCATGAGTGGGGATGGTAGTAGTGACAGGCATCCAGCCCCCTAAGGGTGGGGTTGGTAGTAGTGACAGGCATCCAGCCCCCCCTGAGTAGGAGTGGTGGTGGTGGCAGGCATCTAGCCCCCCCTGAGTGGGGGTGGTGGTAGTGGCAGGCATCTAGCCCCCCCTGAGTGGGGGTGGTGGTGGTGGCAGGCATCTAGCCCCCCCTGAGTAGGGGTGGTGGTGGTGGCAGGCATCCATCCCCCCATGAGTGGGGATGGTAGTAGTGACAGGCATCCAGACACCCATTAGTAGTGGTAGTGGTAGGCATTCATCACCCCATGAGTGGGGATGGTAGTAGAGACAGGCATCCAGCCCCCTAAGGGTGGGGTTGGTAGTAGTGACAGGCATCCAGCCCCCCCTGAGTAGGGGTGGTGGTGGCAGGCATCTAGCCCCCCCTGAGTGGGGGTGGTGTTAGTGGTAGGCATCCATCCCCCATGAGTGGGGATGGTAGAAGTGACAGGCATCCAGCCCCTAAGGGTGGGGTTGGTAGTAGTGACAGGCATCCAGCCCCCTGAGTAGGGGTGGTGGTGGTGGCAGGCATCTAGCCCCCCTGATTGGGGGTGGTGGTAGTGGCAGGCATCTAGCCCCCCCTGAGTGGGGGTGGTGGTAGTGGCAGGCATCTAGCCCCCCCTGAGTAGGGGTGGTGGTGGTGGCAGGCATCCAGGCCCCCTGAGTAGGGGTGGTGGTAGTGGCAGGCATCCAGCCCCCTGAGTAGGGGTGGTGGTAGTGGTAGTCATCCATCCCCCTATGAGTGGGGATGGTAGTAGTGACAGGCATCCAGGCCCCCATGAGTAGGGGTGGTGGTAGTGGTAGGCATCCAGGCCCCCTGAGTAGGGGTAGTGGTAGTGGTAGGCATCCATCCCCCTATGAGTGGGGATGGTAGTAGTGACAGGAATCCAGGCCCCCGTGAGTAGGGGTGGTGGTGGTGGTAGGCATCCATCCCCCTATGAGTGGGTATGGTAGTAGTGACAGGCATCCAGGCCCCCATGAGTAGGGGTGGTGGTGGTGGTAGGCATCCAGGCCCCCCTGAGTAGGGGTGGTGGTAGTGGTAGGCATCCATCCCCCTATGAGTGGGGATGGTAGTAGTGACAGGCATCCAGGCCCCCATGAGTAGGGGTGGTGGTAGTGGTAGGCATCTAGCCCCCCCTGAGTGGGGGTGGTGGTAGTGGCAGGCATCTAGCCCCCCCTGAGTAGGGGTGGTGGTGGTGGTGGTGGCAGGCATCCATCCCCCCATGAGTGGGGATGGTAGTAGTGACAGGCATCCAGACACCCATTAGTAGTGGTGGTGGTAGTGGTAGGCATCCATCACCCCATGAGTGGGGATGGTAGTAGTGACAGGCATCTAGCCCCCTAAGGGTGGGGTTGGTAGTAGTGACAGGCATCCAGGCCCCCCTGAGTAGGGGTGGTGGTAGTGGCAGGCATCCAGCCCCCCTGAGTAGGGGTGGTGGTAGTGGTAGGCATCCATCCCCCTATGAGTGGGGATGGTAGTAGTGGCAGGCATCCAGGCCCCCATGAGTAGGGGTGGTGGTAGTGGTAGGCATCCAGGCCCCCCTGAGTAGGGGTGGTGGTAGTGGTAGGCATCCATCCCCCTATGAGTGGGTATGGTAGTAGTGACAGGCATCCAGGCCCCCATGAGTAGGGGTGGTGGTAGTGGTAGGCATCCATCCCCCTATGAGTGGGGATGGTAGTAGTGACAGGCATCCAGCCCCCCCTGGGTAGGGGTGGTGGTGGCAGGCATCTAGCCCTCCCTGAGTGGGGGTGGTGTTAGTGGTAGGCATCCATCCCCCCATGAGTGGGGATGATAGTAGTGACAGGCATCCAGCCCCCTAAGGATGGGGTTGGTAGTAGTGACAGGCATCCAGCCCCCCCTGAGTAGGGGTGGTGGTGGTGGCAGGCATCCAGCCCCACCTGAGTGGGGGTGGTGTTAGTGGTAGGCATCCATCCCCCCATGAGTGGGGATGATAGTAGTGACAGGCATCCAGCCCCCTAAGGATGGGGTTGGTAGTAGTGACAGGCATCCAGCCCCCCCTGAGTAGGGGTGGTGGTGGTGGCAGGCATCCAGCCCCACCTGAGTGGGGGTGGTGTTAGTGGTAGGCATCCATCCCCTCATTAGTGGGGATGGTAGTAGTGACAGGCATCCAGCCCCCTAAGGGTGGGGTTGGTAGTAGTGACAGGCATCCAGCCCCCCCTGAGTAGGGGTGGTGGTGGTGGGAGGCATCCAGCCCCCCCTGAGTAGGGGTGGTGGTGGTGGCAGGCATCTATCCCCCCATGAGTAGGGGTGGTGGTAGGGTGGTGTTGGTGGTAGGCATCCATCCCCCTATGGGTGTGTATGGCATTGGTGTTGGCCATCCCACCCCTATGGTTATGCTGTTGCTAGTGTAGGTTATTTGTGCATCCCTATGTGTGTGTGACATATTTCGGGTATGTGTAGTTTGTTTGTATTGTTGGTGTTTGACTTACCGTCTGCGCCGTACGCGTCCGTGCCGGTCCCGGTAATAGATGTAGAGTATAGGTAGGACCTGCGCAATGGGATTCATGCTTGGATCGTCTAGTTCGGGTTTCTCGTGTCTTTGAGTCGTACTCGTAGCGGGCTTGTTTGTCTCGTAGCCGTGGATCGTCTTGTGGCGTGAAACGGAGCTTATGTACGGCTCGCCCGGATGCTCAAACGTGCCGGACGTAGCGACGGGTTCGGCGCGTACGGATTGCGCATCGTACTAGTCCGGCCGGAAGGTGCTGTGTATTTGCTTCCGTGCGGCTCGATTCGGCGTTCACGGATCCGGCTCGGGCGGGGAACAGGAGCTGGATTGGGTGAGTACGGCTCGCTCGGAAACTGGGTTGTTATACGCATCGTACTTATTCATCCGGACGAGTGTACGAATCGGTCGGGAAACACGCATTCGGCTTGTATTTTTTCCGGACGAATACTGTTAGGTGCCCTACCGGCCGAGATCAGAATCGACCCCATAGTGTTTATTTTTAACCTTCCCACTTACCCCACTAATAAAGGGATACCTTGGGAGTGGGTTAGGAACTTTATCTTTAAAGTTACACCCCCTATCCAACTATTTTCATAAGTGCTCCCTGGCCTCACTGACCTTTAAGAGTCAGGGTTAACCCGATGATGAAGCATGCCACTATTCGAGTGGGAGAGGGTTGTGTACAAAATGTATTTTTTTTCCTTCCCCACTATAGTGGGAGTGGTGCACAGGTGCGGCACATTATAGATTCCCCCTTTATTTCCTTTTGGAGATGCTTGAACTCCAGAAGGTATACTATTCGGTTAGTAGTATTTCCGAGGGAGGGTGTATCCCTTCTTCCTCAATCGAGAGGACCTCTCTACCCTTCAGAGGCCGTGAAGTTCTATGAACCTCTAGACCCTATGTTTTGAGTATATAATAGCTAAGCCTGTGAAGACCGATGTGCTAAAGAGGTACAGACATGAACTTGTGCTGGTCTAATATGCGAAACAAGAATTTCTGAATTTCTCCAGTTACCAAAGTATTTTAAGAGGTATACAGACTTCGTGCCATGTTTTTGATTTGCCACCGGACATTTCACTGCCTGCACTGCAGCTCACATTAAACAGCGGTCAGTTGGAGGTGTCTACAAGCGGTGCTGAAACAGAATATCAATTTGGAAATGTCGACTTACACAAATACCGAGTTGAAAATATCGTGATTCAGAAATATCGACTGCAAGAATATCGTGGTCAAGAATATCGAATTTAAGGTAAGAATTTCATTTTTAAAAATATAGAAGTCATTAATATTGTTTGCAAAAATATAGATGTTTAAAATATCGATTTTTTTATTAGTGTTATGTATTTTAGTTTATATTTTAAATGTATGTGATGTATGTTTTTTGTATAAGTATTGTCTATGTTTTTTAATATATGTGTTAAATTTTTAGTAGTTATGAATTTTATTTTAATTAAATTTTGCATTTTTAGTTCCTTAGCGGGTTGTGGGTTTATAGAGGAATAGGGTGGGAAGTAATTTAATTATAATAAATTAATGATTTTTTATTTATTTAATTTAGATTTTATAGCATTAATTGTGGGAAGTAATTTATTTGTAATTAATTATTCATTGGTTGTTAATATTAATTAATTAATTGATAATTGTGTAATTTCTTTTTAGGTGTGGGTTGTGTGGTGTATGGGGTAAAGGGTGGGAAGTAATTTATTTTTCATTAATTAATTAGTGCCTAATTAATATTAATTAATTGATAGAAAATTAATTATGGAAATTGTTATTAATTTTAGGTGCGGGCTGTGGGGTTTATAGGGGTAAAGGATGGGAAGTAATTTATGTTTAATTAATTAATAATTAGTTGTTAATTTTTATTAACTAATTAATTGATAATTAATAATGGTAATTGTGTGATTATTTTAGGTGTGGGTTGTGGGGTTATGAGGTAAAGGATGGGAAGTAATTTGTTTAATCATTAATTAGTTGTTAATTAATATTAATTAATTGAAAATTAAATATGGAATTTGTGTAATTAATTTTAGGTGTTGGTTGTGGGGTTTATAGGGGTAAAGGGTGGGAAGTAATTTTTGTTTAATTAATTAAAAATTAGTTGATCATTAATATTAATTAATTCATTTATATTTAATTAGTGTAGTTGTTTGTTTTTTTGTGTGGGTTTTATTGTTATAGGGGTACAGTGTGGAGAGTAAATTAATTTTATTTACTTTATAATTAGTTGTTAAATACTATTAGTTTTTTAATTGAAAATAAGTTTTCATTGTGTAATTAATTTTTTTACAGTATAATTTTAGCTGTGGGTTGTGGGGATTATAGGGGTAGCGTGTGGGAAGTTATATAATTTTTATGAGTTTTAATTTGTTTTTTAATTAATATTTCTTTAATTGGTAATTAATTATGTTAGTTGAGGAAGTACATTTTTTAAGGTGGTTTGTGAATTGTGTGGTGTTATAGGGTAGGAAATAAAAAAGTACATTTATGTAATAATTCATGTTTTTGTTTCTAAATAATGTTTAATTAAAAATATTTATTTGTTTGGAAATTATTTTTTATTTTATTTAATATATTTGTAGGTATTTATTATATGTATTTAACATTATAAAATGTTTTTAAAATATTTTTAATATTAAATATATTTGTATTAGATTTTTTAACATTCATATATTTTGTAATTTCTTTTGTTTTTTAAATATATTTATTGCTGTAAAAATGTTGTTTGTTTTTAATTTTGCACAGACTGGAGTGAGAATCCAATACTTTCCCTGCACTTGCAATTTTTACCCCTCCGCTATCCAACACTTTCCCTACTTTTACAATTATTAGAGTGGGAATAGTAAGTTTTATCCCGCCACTATCCAACACTTTCTCTACTGTTGCACTCACTGGAGTGGGAATAGTAATTTTTACCCCTCCGCTATCCAACACTTTCCCTACTGTTGCACTCACTGGAGTTGGAATAGTAATTTTTACCCCTCCGCTAGCCAACACTTTTCCTACTGTTGCACTCACTGGAGTGGGAATAGTAATTTTTACCCCTCCACTATCCAACACTTTCCCTTCTGTTGCACTCACTCGAGTGGGAATAGTAATTTTTCCCCCTCCGCTATCCAATACTTTCCTTACTGTTGCACTGACTGGAGTAGGAATAGTAATTTTACCCCTCCGCTATCCAACACTTTCCCTACTGTTGCACTCACTGGAGTGGGAATAGTAATTTCTACCCCTCTGCTATCCAACACTTTCCCTACTGTTGCACTCACTGGAGTGGGTAATTTAAGTTTGAAGACTTTTAAATAGTTTAATGTTTTCATTTATAATAGAATTTTTTTTAAATTATTTTTAATGTTATTGATAGGAAAAGAGTTTTTTGATTTGCCAATATCTTTTGCGTCGTTTGACAAATCTTTGCGAAATATTCAAAACTAATGGGGCGACTGGTCAGCTCCTGTCTTTAAAGTTTCGGGGTGATTTGTCAAGCTGGGGCCGAGAAAAAAGGGGGTCCCAAAACACGTTTTCTCCATGTTAATTTCCATAGGAAACTTTAGACAAAGCTACATCCCGAACTGCTGAACGGAATTACACCAAATTTGGCAAAAGGGTAGCTCTTGGCTCGGAAAGCATGCTTTTTTTTAAATGGTGTAAATCCGTTCAGTAGTTCCTGAGAAATTCTAAAATGAACAATATCAATATCTGGTGGCCGAGGAGGATTCGCGAACCCTCCCGAGCATGAGCTTCATTCTGATTGACTGCCAACACTCCAAACCAAAATGTCTTGGCAGCCATTTTGTGACTCGGTTGAACCGAGTCACAAGAAAAAGGTAAAAAAAAGGTTATAAATGAAGGAAAGGGGGCAGGGTAGAAACACCCTGACCCCCTAGGCCTGGTCAGGGCCAAAATAAGCATTTTTAAAAACATTTTCAGCGGAAGTCGCACTAGGTGCGCAAATACCGCTGAGAATTTTTTTTAAAAATGAAGCGCGGTCCCCTGTGCTTCGTTTTAATGAGCCCCCGGGTGGGCTAGGTCCCGGGGATATTTGTTAATATTTATGCGGGGTCCCTGCAGAGGCCCCCGCAGCCCTGGGGACTGACACCTCCCTGGGGCTATGTTGATTACATGCGGGGGCATGCAGCCCCGGGGACCGCCTCGTCCCCGGGGCTTTTTTTAAAATTAAAGGCATGGGGGGGGGGGCTCCTGCTCCGCATATGTTGCCCCGGGGACCGCCACCTCCCCGGGGCATTGCTATTATGTGTGGGGGGGCCTTGCGAGCCCCCCCAACCCCTGGGGACCGCAACCTCACGGGGCTTCAATAATTAAAAAAATAAGTGTGGGGGGCTCTTTCTCCCCCCCACACTGCCCCGGGGACCACCACCTCCCTGTGGCATTTATACATTAAGTTCGGGGGTCCATTGCGGACCCCCGGCCCTGGGGACTACCACCTCCCTGGGGCTTTGCACAGGAATTGAGGGGGGCCGTGCAGCCCCCCTCCTGGAGCCCCTCATGGCCCTGGGGACCGCCACCCCCCAGGGCCGACTCCAGCAATGTCCCGCATGCATGCTTTCAGGATTATGGAGAGACTTACAGCTGAGTCATGTGATACATTGCTACTTTATATTTGGCTAGGCCCAACACCATAATTAGCCACAGAATGGTGAAGTTCCAGCACAAAAGTGAGGTTTAAGACATGTCAGGAAACAGATTAGTGATTAACCTAGTTTATATGTGTGTGGAAAGCTACACTTACAATACACCACATAAACGTAGTTGTCTTTTTCAAATATGAACTGCAGTCTCTCAAGTTTTAAGGTCTCCATGGTGTTCTGACTGAAGTATATCTCTGTTTACACAAATATTCAGATATGTATTATCCATCTGAAGATGATAGATGTGTAAAGCACAGATATGCATTCATTTCCATAGTTGTTTTATATATGATGTCACTACCAAAGGTACAGATACATACATGCATGCTTTTAGAAATATAGGGAGACTTGCAGCAGAAACATGTGGAGGGTTGCTGCTTTCCTTTTAGCTATCCTCAATACCTGAGTAGTAGTTGAATAGTGAAGCAGCAGCAGTAGAGAAGTGATGTTTAAGATAAGTTGGTTGAGAAATTAGTGATTATTGTACTTTGTAAAAGTCTGTGGTAACGTTCACTTAGAGTATGCCACATAAATCTAGATGTGTGTTTGAAATGTGAAGTGCAGTCTGTCAAGTTGTAAACCCTTTATAATCTTGTGACTGAGGTATTTGTTAACTTGCACATGCATTTGGATATGTGTTATACATGTGAAGTTGATAGACATATAAAAAACAACTATACATCTATTTGTATATTACTTTTATATATGAAGTTGCTAGCAAAAGATACAGACATATGTATACATCGTTTCAGGAATATGGTGAGACGACAGCTGACACATGTGATGGGTGTGCCTGAGTGATTGCATGACTCCATGGGTAGTGCCTGAGTGATTGTATGAGTGCAAGGGTAATGGCTGGGTATTTGAAGGAGAGGATGGATAGTGACTGGCTAATTGCATGAGTGCAGAGGTAGAACTTGAGTGCATGGATAAGTGCATGAATAGTGACTGAATGCATAGATGAGTGCATGAGTAGTGCGTAGGTGAATAGATGAGTGCAACAGTAGTGTCTGGGTGATTGTATGAGTGCAAGGGTAATGCCTCTGTGATTGCATGAGTGCAGGAGTAGTGCCTGGGTGATTGGAGAAGTGCATAGATAGTACCTGGGTGATTTATAAATGCATGGGTACTGCCTGGGTGATTGAAGGAGTGCATGGGTAATGGCTTGGTGATTGCATAAGTACAAAGGTAATGTGTGGGTGATTGAAGGAGTGCATGGAGGAGTGCATGGGTAGTGCCTGGGTGCATGGAAGAGTGCATGAGTAGTGCCTGGGTGATTGTAGGAGTGCATCAGTAGTACCTGGGCGATTGCATAAGTGCACAGGTAGTGCCTGGATGATTGGAAGACTGCATGGGTAGTGCTTGGGTGCTTGCATGAGTGCAGGGGTAATGCGTGGGTGATTTGAGGAGTACACGGGTAATGCGTGAGTGATTGAAGGAGTACATGGATAATACCTGGGTGATTGCGTGAGTGCAGGGGTAGTGCCTGGGTGATTGGAAAAGTACATGGGTAGTGCCTGAGTGATTGTATGAGTGCATGAGTAGTGTTTGGGTGATTAGAGGAGTGCATGGGTAGTGCCTGGGTTATTCCATGAGTGCATAGGTAGTGCCTGGGTGATTGCATGAGTGCATAGGTAGTGCCTGGGTGATTCCATGAGTGCATAGGTAGTGTCTGGGTGATTTTATAAGTGTATGGGTACTGCTTGGGTGATTGGAGGAGTGCATGAATAGTGCCTGGGTGATTGCATGAGTGCATTGGTAGTGCCTGGGTGATTTTGTAAGTGCATGGGTACTGCCTGAGTGATTGAAGGAGTGCATGGGTAATGACTGGATGATTGCATGAGTGCAGGGATAGTGCCTGGGTTATTGGAGGACTGCATTGGTAGTGCCTGGGTGATTTTGTAAGTGCATGGGTACTGCCTGGGTGATTGGAGGAATGCAAGGGTAGTGCCTGGGTTATTGCATGGCTGCATAGGTAGTGCCTGGGTGATTGCATGAGTGCAGCGGTAGTGCCTGGGTGATTGGAGGAGTGCATAGGTAGTGCCTGGGTGATTTAATAACTGCATGGATAGTGCCTGGGTTATTAAAGGAGTGCATGCGTAGAGCATGAGTGATTGCATAAGTGCAAGGGTAGTGCCTGGCTGATTGAAGGACTGCATACATAGTGCCACAGTGCATGGATATGTGCATCAGTAGTGCCTGGGTGATTAGGAGACTTACAGCTGAGACATGTGATGGGTTACTGCTTTATATTTTACTACGCCCAACATCCTGAGTAGTAGCAGAATAGTGAAATTGCAGCACAAAAGTGAGGTTTATGACATGGTGTACACTTTTGAACTACAGCTTCACCATTCTGTAACTACTCAGGGTGTTGGGCCTACATCAAACCTACACATGAGTCTGTTATAAATCTCACCATATTCCTGAAAGCATGTATGCATGTGTCTGTACCTTTTACTAGTACTACCATATATAAAAGAAACATACAAATAGAGATATATCTATGTTTTATACATCTACCATCTTCAGATGCATAACACATATAACAATACATATGCAAGTAGAAACATGCACCAATCACAAGAACATGCACACCTTAAAATTTGAGAAACCTCACTTCACATTTCAAACAGACACCTACATTTATGCGTCATACTTTAAATGTACCTTTTCACACACTCACACAAACTAGCCTAATCACTAATCTGTTTCCTAACATGTCTTAAAACTCACTTTTGTGCTGCTGCTTCACCATTCTAGCCAAATATAAAGCAGTGACCTATCACATGTCTCTACCATATCTCTAACTATATTCCTTAAAGCATGCATGCTTGTATCTGTACCTATTGCCAAAAGCATAACACATATCAGAACGCATGTGCAAGTAGAAACATAACACACTCATAAGAACATGAAGGCCTTAAAACTTGACAGACTACCCGTAACATTTCAAACACACACCTAGATTTATGCAGCATAGTTCAAGTGAAGTTTTACACAGACTCTTATCAACATATCTTATTCATCACTTTTCTATTGCTGATGCTTTACTATTCTACTACTAATCAGGTATTGAGCATAGCTAACAGCAAAGCAACCCTTCACTTATCTTTGTTGAAAGTCTCCCCATATTTCTAAAAGCATGTATGCATATATCTGTACCTTTTCCTAGTATCATCATATATAAAAGAAACATACAAATAGATCTATACCTGTATTTTATAAATCTAGTATCTTCAGATGCATAACACATATGAAAATACATCTGCAAGTACAGACATACCTCAGTCACAAAACCATGCAGATCTTAAAACTTAAGAAGCTGCACTTCTCATTTCAAATAGACACCTAAAATCATGTGATATATTTCAACCATACCTTTCAACAGACTCATGCAAAATAGCCTAATAACTAATTCCTTTGCCAACATGTTTTAAACCACAGTTTTGAGCTGCAGCTTCACCACTCTGCAACTACTTATGGTATTGGACCTAGACAAATATAAACTAGCAACCCTTCACATGTCACTGCTGTAAGTCTCACCATATTCCTAAAAGCATGCATGCATGCATATGTCTGTACTTTTTGCTAGCAGCATCATATATAAAAGAAATATACAGATAGATATATACCTGTGTTTTATACGTCTATCATCTTCAGACGCATAACACGTATCAGAATACATGTGCAAGTAGAGACATACCTTAGTCACAACACCATGCAGATGTTAAAACTTGACAGATTGTACTTCACATTTGAAGCAGATAATGAAAATTATGCGGTATATTTGAAGTCTAGCTTTCCCCAGACTTATACAAAGTAGCGTAATAACTAATCCATCTCCTAACATGCCTTAAACTTCAGTTTTGTGCTGCTGCTTCACCATTCTATGACTATATAGGGTGTTGGGCCTAGCCAAATATAAAGCAGCAATCCTTCAGATGTTTCTGCTGTAAGTCTTACCATCTTTCTAAAAGCATGCATGCATGTGTCTGTACCTTTTGTTAGTAGCATGCTATATCAAACAAACATACAAATAGATGTATACCTGTGTTTTATGTGTGTAGTATGTTCAGATGTATAAGACATATCACAATACATGTGCAAGTTCATACATATATCAATCAGGAGACCATAAAGACCTTAAAACTTGAGAGAGTGCACTTCATATTTCAAAGAGACACTTAGATTTATTTAGTGCACTTCAAGTGAACTTTTCCAGAGACTCTTACAAAGTACCATAATCACTAATTCCTCATCCAACATATCGTAAACATTACGTTTCTGGTGCTGCTGCTTTACTACTTTATACTACTAGTTAGGTATTGAACATAGCCAAAATAAATAAGTAAGAAGCTAGAGAAGTGCAGACAGAAGTGCAGAAGGAGGCAAGAGAAGTGCACAAACAGGCAAAAGAGGTGAAGAAAGATCCAAGAGCAGTGCAGAAAGAACCAACAGAGGTGCAGAAGGAGGCAAGAGGGGTGCAGAAGGAGCCAAGAGAGGTACAGCTATTTGCAAGAGAGGTGTAGAAAGAAGCAACAGAGGTGCAGAAGGAGACAAGAGACCTGCAGAAAGAGGCAAGACAGTTGCAGAAAGAGGCAAGAGAGGTGCAGAAAAAGGGAACAGGGGTGCAGAAAGCAGGAAGAAGGATGTAGAAAGAGGCAAGAGGGGTGCAGAAGGAGTAACAGAAGTACAGAAAGAAGCAAGAGAAGTGCAGAAAGAAGCTTACAGAGGTGCATAAAGAGGCAAGTGGGGTACAGAAAGAAGCAAGAGAAGTGCAGAAAGAAGCAACAGAGGTGCAGAAAGAAGCAAGTGGGGTACAGAAAGAGGCAAGAGAAGTGCAGAAAGAAGCAACCGGTGCAGAAAGAGGCAAGAGAGGTACAGAAAGAGGGGTTCATAAAGAGGCAAGAGGGGTGTATAAAGAAGCAAGAGTAGTGCAGAAAGAACCAACAGAGGTGCAGAAGGAAGAAAGAGATATGCTGAAAGAAGCAAGAGGAGTGCCAAAATTTACAAGAGAGGTGCAAAAAGAAGCAAGAGCAGTGCAGAAAGAACCAACAGAGGTGCAGAAACAGACAAGAGGGGTGCACAAAGAGGCAAGATGAGTGCAAAAAGAAGCAACAGAGGTGTAGAAAGAGGCAAGAGGGGTGCAGAAAGAGGCAAGAGAGTTGCAGAAACAGGCAAGAGAGGTGCAGAAAAGGAACAGGGGTGCAGAAAGAGACAAGAGAGGTGGAGAAAGAGAGAAGAAGGGTGGAGAAAGAGACAGGAGGGGTGCAAAAAGAAGCAAGAGTGGTGCACAAAGAAGCAAGAGAAGTACAAAAAGAAGCAACAGAGATGCAGAAAGAGGAAAGAGGGATGCAGAAAGAGGCAAGAGAGTTGCAGACACTGGCAAAAGAGGTGCATAAAGAAGGAAGAGCAGTACAGAAAGAACAAACAGAGGTGCAGACGTAGGCAAGAGGGGTGCAGAAATTTACACGATGTGCAGAAAGAAGCAAGAACATTGCAGAAAGAAACAACAGATGCAGAAAGAGGCAAGAAGGCTGTAGAAAGAGGCAAGAGTAGTGCAGAAAGAAGTACAGAAAGAGGCAAGAGGGGTGCACAAAGAGGCAACAGAGGTGCACAAAGAGGGAGGAAGGGTGCAGAAAGAGGCAACATGGGTACAGAAAGAAGCAAGAGAGGTGCAGAAAGAAACAAGAGAAGTTCACAAACAAGCAACAGAGGTGCAGAAAGAGGCAAGAGGGGTGCAGAAAGAGGCAAGAGAGGTTCAGAAAGAAGCAACAGAGCTGCAGAAAGAGGCAAGAGAAGTACAGAAAGAGGCAAGAGAGTTGCAGAAACAGACAAAAGAGGTGCAGAAACATTCAAGAGGGTTGCAGAAAGAGGCAAGAGAAGTGCAGAAAGAGGGAACAGGGGTGCAGAAAGAGGCAAGAGAGGTGCAGAAAGAGGGAAGAAGGGCACAGAAAGAGGCAATAGTTAGGTATTGAGTATAGCCAAAAACAAAGCAGCAACCCTTCACATGTTTCTGCTGTAAGTCTCACCATCTTCCTGAAACCATGCATGCATGAGTCTGTACCTTTTGCTAGTGCACCATATATAAAAGAAGCATACAAATATATGTATACTTCTGTTTTATATGTAAAGTATCTTCAAATGTATGACACACATGAGAATACATGTGCAAGTAGAGACATACCTCAATCACAAGACCATGCAGGCCTTAAAACTTGACAGACAGCACTTTACATTTGATTTGGGTAGTAGTAGAGAAAACCTTTAGTTGTGCTCTGTGATTCTGTTGTGCAGGTTGTGATGTCTTCTAATTGTAGGAATTGTGCAGTGTCTGACATAGCTGTGCAATGCAATTAAAAATATTTCTTTATTTATAGATGAGAATATTTGTATATAATTATTTTAATACTATAAAATTATTTTTAGAAACTATTTAAACTTTTCTTTTTTTCATATATTCACCATTATTAGTAATAAAGATTGAGTATGGGAAGAAAAGATCAAAAGAAAAGAAAAAAACAGTACTATTTAAAGGAAAGAGAAAAGAAGAAATTAGATGAAATTCAAAATGTGACATTGAAGAAAAAGACTTCTGGTAAGAGAACTAAAGAATTTGTTAAAAGACTTTTAAAGAACGTAATGAATTTTCAAAATGTGGAAAAGAGAAAGAAAAGTTGTCCAACCAATCAGAAATCAAAGAAATGAAAAAAGGACATATTATTGGAAAATCAAGTTATGGGAAAATAATCCATATTGAAAGAAGGATGAAAGAATATAAAGATATTAGGAAGAGAATGTATAAAAGTAGAGTACTACAAAATTTATTTAGCTTTTGAATTAAAAAAAAATTATTTATATTGGTATTGAAGAGAATGAAAACATTGAATAAAACAATGCACTTTATGAAGGAGAAAAGCAAAAGAAAAAGACTGGTTAATAGAAGTAACTTTTGCAAAGGTTTTTGGGTGAATGGAAGCACACTTCTAGTACTGAGCCTTTTTTTAATGAACAGAGCTATTTTCAACAAAATACATTAGTTCATGCAGTTGATACCAGTGGTCGTTGTTACGAGATAAAGGATGGTTGTCCAATTGAAAAAGAAATGATGGTTCCTAGAAATGTGGAAGAAGTAATAGCTGAAGAAGTTCAAGGGAGATGTGCACAAGCTCCAGTGTATAAGTGGGATTGTAGTAGTATTTGTAGTATTCGACAGGAATTTATTGACACATTACAAGTTTTTTTATGAGAATATGCCAAAAAAAGTCTTAAACCGAAGATTAACATGTTACAAGGACTAGATCCATGTAAAGTAAGAAAATATACTAACTTGCAAGGTCATTCTCTGGCTTGTCTTTCAAGAAAAGTGTGTCAAAGTACTTTCCATCATTTAAGAATGTTAGCAGTACACCACTCAGAAATGCGGAAGTTAGTAAGGGGACTCTACTATGTAAAAAGTCTTGCATTATGTTTAAGTGAAATGAACACAGCTCTTTTGCATGGTTCAGTATCGGATGTAAAAAAAGTTTGTGATGGTATACAGTTTCGTTTCTTTGGTTCACAAGAGGAGTGTAGAGAAAGTGAGAGCTTGATAAGTGTTTTGAAGAACAGGTGTAAGATATTAGTACTGAGAAGTTTGCAGAAGAAATTACAAAGTTTAAGATACTTTCATGTGAAAAACTAAACTATTTTTGTATTTGTTCTCGACGTACTCACTATAAAAGTCAAACTAGGAATGTTGATGTGTATTTAAAAAGTGAAAATTAAAGCAATGATAAGTGGGGGCAATTTGGTGCCTATTTGTTGGTGGATGGTCGTTTTGAGTTGGGTACTGATCAATGTATTTGTAAATATTGTTACAACAAATTAGAAGAGAACAAAATGCCAGCTAGAGCAGTACATAACAACTTAGAGTTGATAGCTATTCCTCCGGAACTGGCAGATTTAAATACATATGAGTCCATTCTTATTCAATCTGTGCACCCGTTTCAGGCTATAGTTCGTATGGAGCCTAAAACAGGTAAGCTGCCTCCAACAGATTTACAAAGAGGTCTGAAAGGAAGAGTTGTGTACTTACCTTTAGATTTTAAGAAAAATATTGAAACTGCTGGTATAGAGAGAGAGGAAACTGAGCCTGTAGTTATTCTAGTTAGTGGGGTACCAACAAAGAGTCGGAAAATATGGCAAGAGTTAGTAGATGTCACCAAACTTCAAAAGGCTACATTATATCTTGTACAGAACAATATTTATTATAAAACTGTAAATGTGGAAGAACAGGAAATATGTTTAGAAAATGATACAGAAATTTCAACTGGCCAAATAGAAAAAGTGGACAAGTCCAGGAGTGAAGAGATTTACGAACATTACAGTATACATCCTTTACATTCAAAAGAAGTGATTGGAAACACTATTGAATTATTTCAAATGAAGAAAGCAAAGGGAACTCCCATGAGTGTATGGGAAAACATTTTAGAAGCTCGTTGTTTTCCACAGCTCTTCCCCACTGGAAAAGGTGGACGATATGATGAACGACCACTACAGATTCCAGCTTCAGAATACCATTCGACAAGATTGTACTCAGAAGATCCAAGATTTAGACAGTGTATTTCATATATATTTCATCTTCTGTTTGAAAGTGATTTGTCTGGACTTTCATATGCAGTGAACCACATATTAAAAACAGGAGTTCATCTTACACATGTTTCTGCAAAAGAATTCTTGGACAAAGTTCAACAAAGAGACGATCATTTAGAATCTCAGTTAAATAATTTGATGGCGTGTCAACGTGGTACTAAAGAGCATTGTTATCATCGTCACGGAGAACTTAAATGTATGTTAAGAAACTTAGGTACACCTACGTGGCTTGTTACGCTTAGCTGTGCTGAATACGCATGGGACGATTAACTTGAATTTCTACAACAAGCAAATTGAAATGTAAAAAACATTGAATTGAAGACAGCTGGAGAACTGTATTCCTTGGATCCTGTAAATGTGTGCAGATATTTTAATCATAGGTTTCAAGCTATAATGTCTTTTATCTGCAATAAAAATAATCCACCTCTTGGAGAAGTTATTGATTTCTTTTGGAGAAAGGAGTACCAAGCCAGAGGTGCTCCTCATATACACCTGCTATTATGGATCAAGAATGCAACTAAATTTGGAACCGATTCTGATGAAACTGTTTTGTCTTTCATTGAAGACTATGTTACCTGTGCCATTCCAAATAAAGGAGGAGAAAACAGCTTCAGACAACAAGTTTTGCGGTTTCAAAGTCATCGATGTGGAAAATATTGTCGACGAAAATACAAGTCAAAGGGAATATTTTATCCAAAATGTTGTTTTGGATTCCAACAACCAATAATTTCAAAAGGAAGAGTCAATAGTTTCATGTCAGCAGTAAGGCATCCTATAACTCGAAAATCTCCGAAGAATACATGCAACATAAAAAGAACTGAAGATTCAAAGTATATTAATGACTACAATCCAGTGATTTTGACAATTTGGAATGCAAACATGGATATCCAGTATGTTGCAGATATTTCAATTGCTGTTGCTCGCTATGTTACATCATATATAACCAAATCTGAAAAGACAGAGTTAAAAGAAATGTGGGAAGAAATTTCACGAGAAGACTCTTGGTAACAAATTGTACAGCTTTAGTTTGAAAATGCTTTGCCATCGAGAGATTGGATCCTATGAATGTTCGGATCGGTTGAGCTCTGCCAGTTTATATTCAAAGTCAAGAGGAATCATTTGGGTAAGTCTAGGTCTTGCTGTAACACGAAATCGAGTATTGAAATCTCTACAAGAAATTGAATACTTAGCATTGGATGAACCAGAAAGTACAGATATTGTTAAAACTAATATGTTGGATACGTACTATCCCAAAAGGAGTCCACATCTGGAAAACATATGTCTCTATTAAGTAGGGCAATATTACAGCTTTAAGAGAAATGTTACAGAAAATATAAATGAAGAAAAATATGCAGTAATTGAATGTGATGGATGTTTGGCAAAACATGCCAAAGAAAATCTTATTAACCACAGAAAACTCAGTTGCGAAACTCCAGATAAAAGGGAATTTTTCTATTTAGCACTACTGCAACTCTTCAAGCCTTGGCGTAGTGAAATGGAATTACTTGGAGATTTTGACTGCTTTGAAGATTCTTTTAATGCATATAAAGATAACATTCAATGCACAATTTTCCCTACTTATCTACAAACGTTAAATGAAGAGATTGAACAAGTGTTAGAAATGGGATTTCTGGTTGGCTAGGGCTTGCACCTAAGCCAGGCAGAAACCTCCACTCTAGTCAGGGCAAGGGAGTTACATGCTGAAGATAACCCCTGCTCACCCCCTTGGTAGCTTGGCATGAGCAGTCAGGCTTATCCCAGAGGCAATGTGTAAAGCGTTTGCGCAACACACACACACAGCAGCGACACACTAGGCACACCACAAAAGAAACTCCACACAAGGTTATGTAAAAATAGCCTTTGTATTACTCATAAACACAGAGCATAATCACAAATGCACACTGTGCCACCTGGCACTAGGCAATACTTTACAGGGGATTATATACATGATAGGGCCAATCGGGCCACCGTCAGAACCATCAGAATGCAAGTAGTGAATATAAAACAACCAGTAACTACTGGCCTCAGCACATTAGGCATAAACACATTATTCATCCTTCACATGGGGCATAAGAAAAGTATCAGCAGTAGCGCAGTGCATCATTACTACAACTCCTGCCCCTCTCAGGCATAAATATATTTACTATAATGCCCCCATGTCCCTGGGAGCCCACTGGCCCCCAAATGGCAGTCCCAGCGCCTCAGCGCTTTCTACCCGTACTGTGCCGTAGTTTGGTGAAGGCTCCTTTCTCCACCCTGGCTCGGGGGCCTCCATCGAGGTTCACCCTGAGCTCACAATAAGGCCTCTGCCCCCAAAAGTAGGGCCGTAGGGCCAAGGGTTACTCTGGCAGCTGCCCACTACCACCCGGGGCATCTGCTACCCTGGCCACATATGGTGACGCCGACTCTGCTCCTCACCTGGTTTTGCGCTCGACTTTGCGCTCGACTCTGCCAGCAAGGGAGCGGGAGATGCGACTCATCCTGTCTCCATAAATGGAGAATGCCCCTGGTGCTGGAAGGAATAAAAAGAAAAGGCAGCTGCCCGCCTTTGTGCGGCGCAGATGCCAGCCAAGCCTGCACTTCCGTGCTGCTGGTCCCGGCAGGGATCTTCCTTCTTTCAGTGCGTGTCTCCCTCACCCGGCTGCCTCGTCGGTCTCCACACTTCCAGGGATCTCCACCCACGGACAGGCCTCCAATTCTGCCTGGCTTCCGGCAGAGGAAGCCAGCGACCTCACTCAGTGGTTGGGAGCCCGCGAGGATCGGCCCACAATCAGGCACAGCCCCTGCCTGGCTTCCGGTTTCCCCACTGCGGGCTGGTTGCCAGGTTACGACTCACTCACGAGCGGCCGCTCTCGGACGGCAGCTCTTTTCAGCCCAAATGTAGGCGCCTTCTCCCCCACTGAAGGGGAACTTGTCGCGCTCATCCTGCGCTGCTCCCAGACTTCGAGCCCTGACACGGGGAGGGTTCCCACCACACTGGTCAGGGGGCGCCGACAGGCACACGGCTGCTCCCCCTTCTTTAAGAAACTTGAGGCTTCTCCTGCGCTCCAGGTCACCAGGACAGAGTGCTCTACCTGTCTCCAGCAGGGAGACCCAGCGAGGGGGCGCAAAGGGCTCCTAAGCACGGAGCAGTCCCCAGGAGCAGAAATGTAGGCCCAAGGAGGCCAGCAAACAGGATTCCAGCAGAGGAGGAGTCCCTCCAGCTCCCCCAACAGGCAGCAGGTCAGTCCATGTGGCTGTTCCTCCGGGCCGTCCAGCAGCCTACCAGCTGCAGGTCCAAAGTAAGCCCCAACAGCAGCCAGACATGGGGTTACAGCCCCAATATTTATATCAGCCAGGTCTTTGTTCTGCCCTGGCACAGGGCTTGGGGATCCAGTCCCAACTGGTTCTGGGGGGTGCTGAAGCATTTTCTATACAGTGCTCACACCCTCCTTTGTCAGGTTAGGCTCTGGCCCCAGACACACCACAGGAGGGCGGAGCCAGCATTGTACCAACCAGGCACAGACCTAGTCAGGGTTGGGGGCTACTCCTCCCACTACTCTGAATGTAGACCAGGTCCATTCAGCCTAGCGCTGACTGACCCAGCCCCTCTGGAGCCACTGCAGCTCATCAGCCCTTGTCACTCCAGAGCCAGACATGCAATACACATCAGGCAGGCACAAAGACACATGGCACACAGAAATGCCAACTTCTAAAAGTGGCATTTCTAAAATAGTGATAATAAATCTGCGCACACCATCACGCAGCATTTATTATTACTATTCCAAACATACCAAACTTGACCACGCTGCTCCTCTCATATCAGGAATTACCACTGATAAACAGATCAGGGAATCCCCAATGCATTCCTTTGAGAAGGCAGCCTCACAGCAGTAAGAAACCAAAATGGCTGTTTGTCACTACCAGGACATGTCACACAATTAAGGTACATGTCCTACCTTTTCCCTACAAAGCACCCTGCCCATAGGGCTAGCTAGGGCCTACCTTCATGTGCCACTTCATGTGCCAGGTCACAGTGGCAGTAAACTGCGCGCACAGACCCTGCAATGGCAGAGGTCTGAGACAGGTTTGAAAGGCTACTTTGGTGGGTGGCGCAATCAGCGCTGCAAGCCCACCAGTAGCATTTAATTTACTGGCCCTGGGTATCTGAGGTACCCCTTTACAAGGGACTGACCGGTAAATTAAATACGCCAAACAGGTGTAGACCAATCTTACCATGTTTACCACAGAGAGCACACGCACTTTACACTGGGCAGCAGTGCTAAAGTGCCCAGAGTCCTAAAACCACCAACACCAGGTCAGAAAAAAGACTAGGAGGAAAGCAAAAAGATCATGGATGACCCTGCAAAAAGGGCCAAGTTCAACAAGAAGAAACTACTATTACAGCTGAAATAGCTAGAGACAGTTCTCAAGATAGTCAAAGTTCTGCTCCACTAAGTCAAGATCCACTAGGACAACCAATTATTGAAAATGAAGCAGCAATAGCCATGAATGAAGTAGAAACAGCAATGCAACAAGCACAACAGGATATTATTGAGTTGGGAAACTTAGAAGAAAAATTAAATATTGAACAAAAAGAAATATATCAGCAAGTGACACAACAGATACAGCATGGTTTACTGCATGAAAAAAAAGAATGCCAATGCACATCATTTAAACCTATTTAAATGTGCATCAGTGGACAAGTTGGAACAGGAAAAAGTTTCTTAATTAAAGTTTTGACCAGTTATCTACACAAAACAACTGAATCACATTTATCTTGTGTTGTAACGGCTCCAACTGGATTAGCAGCACACAACATTAAAGGGATTACGTTACATCGATTACTCATGCTACCAGTTGAACATGAAAATAAATTGGAATATCACAAGCTATCTGGGAAAGCTTGTTATGAAGTTTCAAGAGTACTGAAGAAAATGAAACTTCTAATTATTGATGAGGTGAGCATGGTCTCAAACTTAATACTTGCGTTTGTACATTTAAGAATGAAACAGATTTTAAAAACATATTATGATGTTCTATTTGGAGGAAAACATGTCATTATATTCGACGACCTACTACAACTTACTCCTGTAAAAGGGCAACCTGTTTTTAAAACACTTGTCCATGAAGACGCTAGGAAATCTTTGGGAAGTATTGGAAATGTCAACATTTGGTCTCATTTTGAATATAAAGAACTTATTAAGAATATGCGACAAGCAAGTGATGAACATTATGGAAACATTCTTCAAGATATAAGAATTGGTGTTTTGACAAAACATGGTAAAGAAGCTTTACAAAATCGGCTTTTAACCAACTTGTTTGCAAATGAAAACATAAGACCTGAAATAATATACAAAAAAATTGGAGAAAAGAAGTCTATCGTTTTCCTAATGCCTACACTGCAAGAGTGTTCTACATTTAATCAAGAACTTTTGAAATTGGAAAAACAACCAATAGTGAAAATGGAAGCTATTGATAAAATGGAACACAAAGGAGTTACTATTCTTCTCTCAGAGAAATTACAGTCAAAATTGGATTCTTTGGAAAAGTCGGTGTCTAAGACTGCAGGTTTAGAAAAGACTTTATATGTATGTGTAAACTGTCGGGTAATTTTACGGCGTAATTTGAATGTAGAAGAAGGTTTAGTAAATGGAGCAATGGGAAAAGTTGTTGATTTTGTAAATTTTCAGAACAGAGATGGAATTGAATTTTTGAAGATTAAATTTGATCAGATTGAAGAGGTAAAACAGATTGGACGTTGTACTGTTCATTTTTTGCTTGTAAAAGACTTGTATGTTCGTAGAAAACAGTTTCCTCTTTCTTTAGCATATGCAGTAACCATTCATAAATCTCAAGGTTTAAGTGTAGACAGTGCTTTGGTAAATATTGGAAGTACAGTGTTTAAAGAGGGCATGGCATATGTTGCATTGTCTCGAGTAAGAACATTATCTGGTTTGTATTTGATTGATTTTGATGAGAAAAAAGATTAGTGCTGATGTAAATTGTGTAAGAGAGTACAATCAGTTAAGAAGACTTTATGCTCCTAACTTAGGTGAATATTCCGTATATGAGAAACGTGTAGCGTGTCCAAAATGGAAATATGACAAACATTCTACTGAGATTCAAAAAAGAAAACAATTCAAGAGAATGATGAAACTGCAAAGAAAATGAAAATGGACACTGTTGATGATATTGTAGGATACCAGTTAGAAAATAGTTCAGGTATCAACTGCTCTGCTAATGTAATTGTGAATGTTGTCTTTTATCTCGAGGATCTTCATCATGAAATTATGGAAAATCGAGAAAAAGATTCTGTTCTTCACTATATTATATTTTTCAAAAGTTGGTAACTGATAGAACTAAAATCCATACTGCTTCTGGCATTCAGCATCTTTTCGATATATGTACTGGTTCATTGAAATTTATATTGAATATACAACAAGATGCACAAGAATTTCTTATGTTTATGCTTGCAGTATTGAAAAATGAAGAAGTAGAAGTTTTAAATATATTTGGACTAAGTTACAGATGGGATCATAAATGTGAAGAGTGTTCATTTTCTTCTACCACTGAAATAGACACTGAACGATTCATATACTTGACGATACCAGATTGCAAATCAGTGTCTTTTAACAAATTAGTAAAAACAGCTAATCAAGATATGAAATGTTCTCATTGTAAATCAGAAATGTTGTCAACATTATATATAGAAAGATTTGGAAAATATGTCCTTTTAATGCTAAAACGTTGTAGAGCATATAGAACAAAATTGGAAACCAAAATTAAAAATTTTGTGGCAAGTCAAGTATCAATTTCAGGAACAACTTTAAAAGCAGTGGCTATTATTTTCCACGATGGACCTACTACAACATCTGGACACTATACTGTGTATTTAAAGTGCAATAAAGGATGGACACATTGGAATGATGCCCATTTGGAATTCAAATGTAGGTTGCCTTACGAATTACCAAATTCATATCTGATATTTTTGATGCAAAAGTTTTGAAAACATCATTTGGCCTATTGGACTATTGGGAAGATGTGAACACGAATTAACAAGTTTATTTTGGATATTTTCAATGCAGAATATTTGGAAACATTATTCGGCCTATTGGGAAGATGTGAACAATTAGTGTTTGGATTATTGTTTGTGTTAATTCATATTGCATTTGGAAAATTGTGTTTAAAATAAGTAGTTTATATTTGATCTTTATATTATACGTGATGTAAATGAGAGTGTACATTTTACAAAATGTACTTGAGAGAAATAAAAGACTTAGGGGTCAATTCCGATCTCGGTCGGAGGCTTTGTTTACGACCGAGTTGTACAGAGGTCCGGACGCCCAAGTACGATGCGAATGAACGCGAAATCGCCGACCGACTCGTTTCCGGGTCCGAACCGCTCCGTACGACTCGGTCGCAGACGAACCATACCGCGCAATGGAGTCGATTTCTGACCGAGCCAGTACAATGCACGATTCGGACAGCCGGATCGAGTGGGAGTCTCCGGGACGAAAAAGCTCCGGGAAGCGGACTTCGGGGGTCCGTGCCGGACCCCCTTTACCCGTAGCCTAATGAGTCGAACACAGTCGTTGATTGTTTTTTTCCCCGCTGTTGTATGATGATCTACATTGAAATCACTGTGTATGGTGAAATTCAGTAGAATCTGAGAACAGCAAAAAAGGGAAACTGAAAATGTTATGTAATTCTAAAATTGTCATGTTCTTAAAACTATGATATTATATTCGATAACAGTTTTCCTTCTTCTTTTTTACAGAAGGTAATGGTGAAGTTTGAAAAGATTTTAAATTCACTTTACAACAAAACTACTTTAAAATAGTTCCACTGAGTTTTGTATCTACATTAGTAAAAAAGGTGAGAAGAAATAATGTAATAAGCATGATAATGTGAAATAATGTTTAGAGCAACTTTTACTGCACTCATCCATTCCTTCAAACACTATCCATGCATTCATCTATACAGTTAGGCACTATTCCCACACTCATTCAATTTAGCCAGGCACTATCCATATACTGGTACAATCACCCAGGCACTACCGATGCACTCATGCAATCACTCACATACTACCCATGCACTCATACATGCACTCAGGCACGTCTGCAGCACTCATGCAATCACCCAAGCAGTACCCATGCAGTCTTCCAATCATCCAGGCGCTACCCGTACACTCTTTCAATAACCGATGCACTACCCCTGCACTCATGCAATCACCCGGGCACAACCCCTTCACTCATGCAATCACCCAGGCACTACCTATGCACTCATGCAATAACCATAGGCACTACCCATACACTCAAGCAATCAGCTAGACATTACCCCTACACTCATGCAGTCACCCAGGCATTACATATGCACTCCTCCAATCCCCCAGACATTACCCCTGCACTCATGCAATCACCCATGCATTAGCTATGCACTCCTCCAATCACCCAGGCACTACCCTTGCACTCCTCCAATCACCCAGGCAGTATCTATGCACTCCTCCAATCACTCAGGCAAAACCCATGCACTTATAAAATCACCAAGGCACTACCAATGCACTCCTCTAATCACCCAGGCACTACCCCTACACTCATGCAATCACCCAGGCATTACCCATGCACTCCTCTAATCACCCAGGTGCTACCTATTGATTCCTCCAATCACCCAGCCAGTACCCATACACTTATAAAATCACCCAGACACTACATATGCGATCATGCAATCACCCAGGCAGTACCCCTGCACTCATGCAATCACCCAGGCACTACCTATGCACTCATGTAATAACCCAAGCACTACCCTTGCATTCCTCCAATCACCCAAGCCCTATCCATGCACTCCTCCAATCACCCAGACATTACCCCTGCACTCATGCAATCACCCCTGCATTAGCTATGCACTCCTCCAATCACCCAGACACTATCCTTGCACTTCTCAAATCACCCAGGCAGTATCCATGCAGTCCTCCAATCACCCAGGCAGTACCCATGCACTTATAAAATCACCCATGCACTACCTATGCACTCATGCAATCACCCAGGCACTATACCTGCACTCAATCAATCACCCAGGCACTACCCCTGCACTCATGCAATCACCCAGGCACTAGCTATGCACTCATGCAATAACCCAGGCACTAGTCTTGCACTCCTCCAATCACCCAGGCACTAGACATGTACTCCTCAAATCACCCAGCCAGTACCCATGCACTTATAAAATCACCTAGGCACCACCTATGCACTCCTTCAATCACCCAGGCACTACCACTATACTGATGCAACCACCCAGACATTACCCCTACACTCATGCAATCACCCAGACATTACTCATGCACTCCTCCAATCACCCAGACATTATCCCTGAACTCATGCCATCACCTAGGCATTACCCATGCACTCCTTCAATCACTCAGGCAGTACACATGCACTTATACAATCACCCAGGCACTACCTATGCACTCCTCTAATCACCCAGGTGCTACCTATTGATTCCTCCAATCACCCAGCCAGTACCCATACACTTATAAAATCACCCAGGCACTACATATGCGCTCATGCAATCACCCAGGCAGTACCCCTGCACTCATGCAATCACCCAGGCACTACCTATACACTCATGTAATAACCCAAGCACTACCCTTGCACTCCTCCAATCACCCAAGCCCTATCCATGCACTCCTCCAATCACCCAGACATTACCCCTGCACTCATGCAATCACCCCTGCATTAGCTATGCACTCCTCCAATCACCCAGACACTATCCTTGCATTTCTCGAATCACCCAGGCAGTATCCATGCAGTCCTCCAATCACCCAGGCAGTACCCATGCACTTATAAAATCACCCAGGCACTACCTATACACTCATGCAATCAGCCATGCACTACTCATGCACTCCTCCATGCACCCAGGCATTACCCATGCACTCTTCCAATCTCCCAGGCACTACCCCTACAGTCATGCAATCACCCAAGCATTACCCATGCACTCCTTCAATCACTCTGGCAGTACCCATCCACTCCTCCAATCACCCAGACATTACCCCTGCACACATGCAATCACCTAGGCATTACCCATGCACTCCTTCAATCACTCAGGCACTACCTATGCACTCCTCTAATCACCCAGGTGCTACCTATTGATTCCTCCAATCACCCAGCCAGTACCCATACACTTATAAAATCACCCAGGCACTACATATGCGCTCATGCAATCACCCAGGCAGTACCCCTGCACTCATGCAATCACCCAGGCACTACCTATGCACTCATGTAATAACCCAAGCACTACCCTTGCACTCCTCCATTCACCCAGGGACTACCCTTGTACTCATGCAATCACCCAGGCACTACCTATGCAGTCATGCAATAACCCAGGCACCACCCTTGCACTCCTCCAAACACCCAAGCACTATCCATGCACTCCTCCAATCACCGAGGCACTACCCTTGCACTCCTCCAATCACCCAGGCACTATCCATGCATTCCTCCAATCACCAAGCCAGTACCCATGCACTTATGCAATAACCCAGGCCCTACCCATACACTCCTCCAATCACTCAGGTACCACTCATGCAATCACCCAGGCATTACCCATGCACTCCTTCAATCACTCAGGCACTATCTATGCACTCCTGTAATCACGCAGGCACTACCCCTGCACTCATGCAATCAGCCAGCCAGTACCCATGCACTCTTCCAATCACCCAGGCATTAACCATGTACTCATGCAATCACTCAGGTAGTACAAATGCACTTCTCCAATCACCCAGGCACTACACATGCACTCATGCAATCACACATGCACTACCCATGCACTTGTCCATATATTACACTTACCGCAATTCATACAACACATACAAATTTGTCTATTTTAACCAAATAGGCGGTTCTATTAAGAACCATTTTTTTCTTATTTTTTTCTTGTATAATTTTTTTGTATTTTTACAACTCTTTTTTTGTATTTTTTGGGTGTTTTTTAAAAAAAAATGAAAAAATTGACAGAATGAACGGAGAAAACTTTGGAAACATTATGCAATTAGGAAGTCATTGCAAAAAAATAAATAACAATGGTGGTTTTTAACAGCAACCACTATAGCATCCACCGATTGCTCTCCATAGCAAAGAACTTTTTTACACTTTATACAACGCTGCTCCAATCCAGCAAATTCAGGTATAATATGGGGTCTGGCAGTAGTGGAAGAACCTGATGACGTGCTTGGCCCTGCAACTTGGTCATCTTGAGTTACCTGTCTTTGTAGGTCTCAATGCTGTTGTTCTCTCGCAAGATACCGTGGATGCATCGTTTGGAGGTGTTTGAGCATCGAAGAGGTCCCACACAAATATTTCTTGTCCGATCCACGTGAGAGGACCTTGTCGCAGATTGTGCACGTCACCTTACGTGCGTTCACTTTCTTCTGCCCATCAGGAATGGAGAAAAAGGCCCATACAATACTCTCCTACCTTTGTTTTACAGGTTTTTCCAACTCTTCTTCTTCTTCTGGAGGAAGCTGTTGTGCAGGATTAGAAGAAGCCATTTTCTCTCAATGTCAAAAACCCCCCAAAAAAATACAGAAAAGAAGAGAGAAAACACAAGAGCTGTGTCTCTGTAGATGTTGTTGAAAGAATGAAAAATGTGGGTGGGGTCCTGCAAGTTCTAGAATCAAAAGCTTCTTAACCAATGAAATGCTTTCTTTTGAAGTCACATGGGATTCGCGCACCAGGCGCTCAAGCAGCGTGCATCTGAAGCGCAACCGGCGTGCACACAACGGGATTCCCGAAAAATATATTGAACAATAATATATTTTTATTTCAGTTAGAAATATATGATATTTACAATTCTGTATATTAATCTCTTGGTATAATATATATAATAAAGTTATATACATATACTTTTAAATCAAAATAAGTTACGGTGGATTCGCGCACCTGGCACGACCCACAGAAATACGTAAGTGACGTTGCGCGGGACCGTCGTGGCTCCCGTAACTTTATTATAAGACGTTAAACATCGATGTTATTTAAGTGAATATTACTTTTAGATCTCATAGAATAAACCATATATGACTGATTTAATAAATTTATAGTATATATTTAAAATTATTAAAAAAGAAAAATGAGAACCGCGCACCCTTCACATACCGTACACGTATTTTATACGACTTGACCAATATGGCGGGAAAATTCTTGGATTCACGCACCCACCGTGACCGGTACACGATCGGTAAGCGAATCCACTTTAAAAAAAATAAATGTTAATGCATATTTTTGAACGAAGAAAACATCACATTATTTTTATAAAAGTTTAAAAATTTAGAAAAAGCGTTTTTTGGACATTTTAGTTAGTAATTAGCATTTAAAAAACCTTTGAAATTCACTGAAAAAACCATAGGCTTCAGGGACGTTATAGGTAGAAATTAGCATTTAAAAAACCTTTGAAATTCAGTGAAAAAACCATAGGTTTTCAGGGACGTTATAGTTAGGAATTAGCATTTAGAAAACCTTTGAAATTCACTGAAAAAACCATAGGTTTCAGGGACGTTATAGTTAGAAATTAGCATTTAAAAAAACCTTTGAAATTCACCTAAAAAACCATAAGTTTCAGGGACGTTCTAGTTAGAAATTAGCATTTAAAAAACCTTTGAAATTCACTGAAAAAACCACAGGTTCTAGGGACATTAGAAACTGCAAAAAGTTTTTTCGAGGGATCGAAAGTGTCTGGACCGCTGCGGACACGGGAGGGCAGCTGTTCGGCCATATACGGACCGTGATTACATGGTGAGGCATTGTGTAGTGACACGTTACCTCCCGAACTTGCCCGTAATGGAGTCTGCAGAAGACGTTGGCCATACAAAGGTGGTTTGTCGAGTCCCAAAGGGAATAGACTCTGGTAACTGTTAGCGATCTGCAGTGTCCGTCGAAGGGGATGCTGGGACTTGCAGTTTTCTGAATTCCTCCAATGGGAGAGATGCACTATGCATTTAAGCGGGAACTGTGAATAAGCACCAGTAAATTTTGTTTGGCATCTGAAGAAGGCGTTAGCTGAAACGCGTCATGCCAAAGAGACACAATAAACCTACCTGTGTAAGAGCCGCTGTGTTCCCTGTTGTTTCTATAAGGAGGCGACTTTGGTGAATATATATATATATATTATCTACTGGGCGGTCGCCAGTAGATAGTTATAGTTACAACCTATTATCCATAGGAAATCCGCGACATTCTATTTGAAATAATTCTCTTGCCGGTTGACGTATCTTTGCAAAATTTTCAAACTTTATGGCCCGCTCCGGTCCGCTCCTACCCTGAAAGTCTCGGGGGGATTCGTCAAGCGGGGGCCGAGAAAAAGGGGGTCCCAAAACGCGTTTTCCCCATGCATTTTTCCAAAGGAAACTTTAGACACGGCTACAGCCTGAACTGCTGAACGGAATTACACCAAATTTGGCAAAGAGGTAGTTCTTGGTTCAGAAAGAACCCTTTTTGTTAAATGGTGTAAATCCGTTCAGTAGTTGCTGAGAAAATCAAAAGTAAAAAGATAGTGATATCTATGGCCGAGTAGGGTCCGCGTACCCTCCCGATCACGAGCTGCATGTTAATTGGCTGTCAGCTGGCTGTCAACATTCCGATTCAGGAAATGTTGGCAGCCATTTTATCCCTCGGTAGAACCGAGGGACAGAAACTAAGTGCGCAAAGCGCACAAAGGGGGCAGGGTAGAAACACCCTGACCCCTAGGTTTGCTCAGGGGGTCCCACAAGGACCCCCTGGGCAAAAAATTGTTAAAAATCGGCAGGATGCGCTCAGGGTGCGCGAATCCTGCCGAAAAAAAAAATCGAAGCGCGGTCTCCCGCGCTTCGATGTATTTGCCCCGGGTGGCCCAAGTCCCGGGGGCATGGTGGGGGGTTAATTTTATGTGTGGGGGGCCTCAAAGGGCCCCCAAGCCCGGGGACCGCCACCCCCGGGGCTTTATTGCAAAAATAGTGCGGGAGGGCTCTTCTGCCCTCCCGCAGCCCCGAGGGACCGCCACCCCCGGGGCTTCTTTTTTAATTTGAATAAGGTGTGGGGGGGCTCCAGCCCTCCACAGGCCCGGGGACCACCACCTCCCGGGGCACTTATAAAATAAATGTGGGGGTCCATTACGGACCCCCAGAGCCCGAGGACCACCACCTCCCCGGGGCTGTGCAATTTAAGGGAGGAGGGCCGCGCGGCCCCCTCCTGGAGCCCTTGATGGCCCTGGGGACCGCCACCCCCCAGGGCCGGCTCCTGCAGTGTCCCGGGGTGCAGCTCTGTGGCGCTTTTTGGATATACCCGTTGGGCTAGTTGGCCCCCAGGGACCCTCAGGATTCAAGGGGAGTTAATCCCCCGACTTAAAACGCGCCACGGGGCGCGTTTGCACAGTGGTGAAGGGAGGGGCGGGGCTTCAGGTGACATCTGTGCAAACGCGCCCCGTGGCGCGCTTAAGTTGGGGATTAAATCCCTTCAATCCTGAGGGTCCCTGGGGGCCAACTAGCCCAACAGGTACATCCAGAAAGCGCCACAGAGCTGCGTTGCAGAGAGGTGTAAAAGGGTGTGGCCTCTCTACACGTCTCTGCAACGTAGCCCCTGGCGCATATTGGAGGTTCCTGGTGGGCTAGTTGGCCCCTAGGGACCCTCAGGATTCAAGGGGACTTAATCCCCCAACTTAAAACGCGCAACGGGGCGCGTTTGCACAGATGTCACCTCAGGCCCCGCCCCCTCCCTTCACCATTGTGCAAATATTCTTCTAAAATCATCCGAAATACGAATTCCGATTTACTCACCTGTTATAAGGAGAGACCTCAGTGCTGTATCTTTCAGTCCAGTACTGGTCCTGAAAAGTAATTTTAACCGTACTTACCAGTAACTTGAATTTCCTTCCATAGGATATCATTGCCTGCTTTTGCTGAAAAAGTTTCTAAGTGTTGATTTTTGAAACCTACAAATATTCCTCTAAAATCAGCCGAAATACGAATTCCGATTTACTCACCTGTTATAAGGAGAGACCTCAGTGCTGTATCTTTCAGCCCAGTACTGGTCCTGAAAAGTAATTTTAACCGTACTTACCAGTAACTTGAATTTCCTTCCATAGGCTAACATTGACTGGTTTCACTTGGAAATTCTTTTAAGTGTGGAGTTTTGGAACTTTAAAATATTCCTCTAAAATCAGCCGAAATACGAATTCCGATTTACTCACCTGTTATCAGGAGAGACCTCAGTGCTGCATCTTTCAGCCCAGTACTAATCCTGAAAAGTAATTTTAACCGTACTTACCAGTAACTTGAATTTCCTTCCATAGGATATCATTGCCTGCTTTTTGCTGAAAAAGTTTCTAAGTGTTGATTTTTGAAACATACAAATATTCCTCTAAAATCAACCGAAATCCGAATTCTGATTTACTCACCTGTTATCAGGAGAGACCTCAGTGCTGCATCTTTCAGCCCAGTACTGGTCCTGAAAAGTAATTTTAACCGTACTTACCAGTAACTTGAATTTCCTTCCATACGCTAACATTGACTGGTTTCACTTGGAAATTCTTCTAAGTGTGGAGTTTTGGAACTTTAAATTATTCTTCTAAAATCAGCCGAAATACGAATTCCGAATTACTCACCTGTTATCAGGAGAGAACCCAGTGCTGCATCTTTTAGCCCAGCACTGACCCTGAAAAGTAATTTTAACCGTACTTACCAGTAACTTATCTTTTCTTCCATAGGAATCCATTGTCTGGTTTTCAGCAGAAAAGTTTCAAAGTGTCGATTTTCACAAACTACAAATATTCCTTAAAAATCGCCTGTATGACTTAAACGCATTTTTTCAACTGTTTACAGGAGATGCACCAGTGCTGGATCCAGGATCCAACACTGAGTAAGAAAAAGTAACGATAACAGTTTTTACCTGCTAAGTGAATTTCCTTCCTTAGGATAACATTGGTGATTCTATGAGGAAAAGTTTCTAAGTGTCAACTTTTAAAATACAATAATATTCCTTAAAAATCACGACTGTAACCAAAACGCTTTTACTCAACTGTTTACAGGAGATGTCCCAGGACTGAATCTAGGATCCAGTCCTGTGGTTAGAAAAAGTAATCCATAAAGTAACTAATTGCATTTAACTAGAAATTCACATTGAGCTGAATGTTGCATTGTGTTTGAAAATGTGTTGCCCATTGCAACAACTGTAACTACTGTACTTAAAAGTCTATTGCCTATGTGCTAAGTATTTAAACTAAAGTAATTCATTCTGAGAAAGTATTTTTGTAATGTAATGTATAATGTAATTACAATGTAATTTAAAAAATAAAATATGTAAAAGAAATTGTTTCTAAAAATGTAGTAAATCAGTATGAAAAAAATTAATATAAAAATTAATACATTTAAAAATGTCATTTAAAAAACCTTTGAAATTCACTGAAAAAACCGTAGGTTTCAGGCACGTTATAGTTACAAATTAGCATTTAAAAAACCTTTGAAATTCACTGAAGAAACCATAGGTTTCAGACACGTTATAGTTAGAAATTAGCATTTAAAAAACCTTTGAAATTCACTGAAAAAACCATAGGTTTTAGGGACAGTTATAGTTACAAATTAGCATTTAAAAAACCTTTGAAATTCACTGAAAAAACCATAGGTTTCAGATATGTTATAGTTACAAATTAGCATTTAAAAAACCTTTGAAATTCACTGAAAAAACCATAGGTTTTAGGGACAGTTATAGTTAGTTGGACATTTCACTCGTACAAAACCCGTGAAATTCCCCCGTTATAGTTAGTTCAGCTAACTATAACTCGCGCCCCGCAATGCACTGCTGATGACGTCACATATTACATCACTCATGACATGGTCAGTGACATCACTGATGACATCACTGATGACATCTCAAATGACATCACTGATGACATCATCCACGTGATAATCTGATGCAGCTCCTCACACCCTAATATAACCTTTGATACACCCAATCTAAATTACAGACTGCCATTCGCAAAACTATAGACACTCCAACACCAATAACTACATACCCACTCACTGATTCTTAGGTCTACACACACACATCCACTCACTCACCCGTACAGTCACTCATACTTATGGTCACTCAGTACAGGACTATCATATGCACTCTTACTCCTATATAGACACTCAAACACCGCCACTCATCCATAGAGGTACTCACACACCTAGTCAGTCATGCAAATAATTAAACACACTGCCATTTACTCACCTATAAATCTAAATCCGTATTTGTAAAGCGCGAACTACTCACCCTTACGGGTCTCAAGGCGCTGGGGGCCGTCGTGGAAATTAAGTGAGCTATTGCCCAGAGTCACATGGTGCTGAGCTGAGCTGCCGCCGGAGCCGGGAATCGAACCGTGAACCCTGTGCTCCGAAGTCAGCTGCCCTGGCCGCTGCACCACACCTCTCCACTATATATATTTGTAAATTTTTATATAATTTTTAAACTATAAAATAAATTTAATTTAATAGTTTATTAATTGTTTTAAAGTAAATGTATATGAATTATTATGTATGTGTGTTTAACTTTTTTTACTTAAGTTTATTTATTATATATTTTTACATTTATATTACTTTTATTATTTGACATATTTAATATTTATTATTTTATTTTATATATATATATATATATATATGTATAAAATTCGATATATTGTACAACTATATCTTTTACATCGATATTTTTTTCTCGATATTTTTGTACTTACCTCTTTAAGTATAGGGAGTCGATATTTTTGCATTCTATATTTTTGCATCGATATTTTTTACTTCTATATTTTTAACATCGATATTTTGTCAGTGAACCTCTACAAGCCTGTGGGCAGGGGGAGTCCAATCTGGTAGTTCTTCAGTATTTACAGTTTGAACACAGCTATTTTTACAATTAAACATTTTCTGCCAGTAGCTTGAGCCAATCAATCTATCAGGTTTCTTATAAAGCGTGACTACTCACCCGTAAGAGTGGCGGGGGAGTTATTGACAAAATTGTGATCGCAAGTAATGTACGAAAACTTGCACCTTAAATTTCCCCGGTACAGATTTAACCTGGTAAATGCAGGCCAAATCCATCCTGGGAAAAGTGTTGTGATTATGGGAAATGCTATAAAAATGTGTACACATGCTGAAGCTCATAATGGTTCACTAAGAACACACCTAGGAAATATTATACGCTACAATATTGGGGAATCTGGGTGTGCTATTACCTCATGAGGAGTACACACAACTTTAGTGATGAGGGCCTATATGTGGTATTTAATTGCTGCAGGCTGATCCAGGCAGCTAAGGTGGCAAACACTTCTCAACATAGAACATTAGTAAAGGTAAAAAAACATAGGTCTATTCCCTTCAGCTGTTGCTTTACTGACATTCACAAATTGGATTACCTCACAGGAGAAGTTATTCAGTGACTGGGTACCTTTTTCATGAATTACAGCATTTTTCCCGGTTACCTTTGATTTTTATTTTTATTATATATCAGACGGTATATGCATGCTGAAGGATGCTGCTGGCAGGAAAGGTTGCACTTGATCTGTGACATCTTCACAAACAGAAAGTGGCAGGTGCCTGACTCTAAAATGGCTGATGCTAAAGATATACAATGAAGCAGCTGTGTTTAAGTGACAATTCATGAACCATTTTTGACTTCAAGTCATCTCTTAGCTTACAACAAAGGATATGAGTCTCAGCATGTATGTGACCCCTGCTTTGCCTCACCTTGGTGGAACTGTAATGGTGGCAGCAGGATGCAAGTTTGCCCCTTGCTTTCCCATTTCTGCAAATCCATCTTTAGTGGGAAGGAGCGGTGTCTTGAAGTGGAGTACTCAGGATAGCCAACTTGTTTCTAACCAATGCCAGATTCCTTATCTCATGTGCCTCCTGAAAGTTGCATTCTTCAGAAGAAAAAGGAAATATATTGTGTTTTTCTGTGTTGCATTTGGGTTTGCTGATGACGTTTACTGATTCTGGATTGTGAAGATTAGGGAGAGCTCAAGCAGCAGAGAACTGGTGCACCAACGCACTGATCAAAGGGATTACACAAGTGCATTTCACATACTACTTTACAATTAGATGTCACATATTTTCCACAAATTTATATCCTAGGTCAGCACCAAATGAAGGTACTTGACCGCTACAGATGCAAACACCACTGTGACTAAAGTTGTTACCCATACATGAGTGAGTTACCAAATGACAGCATCAGTTGCAGGAAACTAGGGGTTAGATACCGAGCCTAGAATGAGCACAGAAGTCAAACAACCTTCACATTGATGACCAGCTTCATCTCAGAGGCCAAAACATGTATTTGATTTTGATGCTATTTGTGGTGTGCAAATGTCTCTAAATGACACTGGCATGATTGCTAAGATTGGCTCTTCTTCTTAAAATGAATTACTCAGTTTGAGAAATTGGAATGGAGATGAGACCATGAAAGCTGAATAATGACTTTTTTTAAATGTGGGAAGACCTAGGGGCACATGCATCAAGGTAGGCTTTTGCGATTCCTTAATTGCGATTATTAAGGAATCGCAATTAAGGAATCGCAAAAGCCTATGCATGTAGGAATCGCTATAAAAATAGCGATTCCTAAACATTCCTTAATTGCGACTCGCAAATTGCGACTCGCAATTAAGGAATGCCGTCCCATTCATTCCTATGGGCCTACAGGCCCATAGGAATGAATTGGAGATTGCATGCGCAATTTGCGAGTACCAGTAGGTACTCGCAGTTGCTCATGCAATTTCAAGGGTGCAAGGGTGTCAAAATGACACCCTGTTGCACCCCTGAAATTGCGATGTGCACCCATGTTGTGCACACACATGCCCCACGGGCATGTGTGTGTGTAACCTAAAACTTTAAAAAATGCATTTTAGTGCATTTTTCAAAGTTTTTGCAAATTACAGACAAGTTTGATTTGTCTGTAATTTGCGGTCCCAAATAGCGAAATCGCTATTTGAAAGTGCTTCTAGCATTGCATTTAAGGAATCGCAAATTGCGATGCCTTAAATGCAATCGCAATTTAGGAATTCGCAAATAATTGCGAATTCTTAAATTGCACATAGGAAACACTTTCATGCATCTCCAAAGGCCAATTTGCGATCGCAAACGGCCGATTTTTGCGACTCGCACCGTTTGCGATCGCAAAAACCTTTGATGCATGTGCCCCCTAGTGCCTAAAAGTGTAGACATAAAATAAAAATGAATTTAAATCGGTTTACGTTACCTCGGTACTTAGTTGTCTCTCCTTTAGATATGTAAGCTCAGCCCCCAGCATTATATGTTTCAATGTATTTCTCTGTAATTACAATGCAGTGTGTGGACTTTGACCTCTCTGCAGGGCCATCCCTAAACTTTTTGCCTTCACCCTTCTGTTTTCTGAACCCTTTTTTGTTAGCTTTTAGTACTCTGTGCACTTTATCACTGCTAACCATTGCTAAAGTGTTTGTGTTCTATCCCTAAAAATGGTAACAATGGATAACAACCAATTGGCACATTTATTTTACTTGCAAGTCCCTAGTACAGTTGTACTACATTTACCCAGGGCCTGTAAATTAAAAGCTACTAGTGGGCCTGCAGCACGTTTTGTGCCACCCACTTAAATAGCTTTTTAAAACAATTCTCTTGCCTGCCATTATAAACTGTGTATGCAATTTATACTGTTAATTTGACCTGACAAAATAACCTTTTACCATGCCTAAACCTTTTTAATACATATGTCACCCCCGGGGTAGGCCCTATAAAGCCCATAGAAGAGTATGCAGTGTGCTTAAAAGATTCAATATGTACTTTTAGGTTTTACATGTCCCTGTACTGAAAAACTTTTAAATTCATTTTTCACTACGGCAAGGACTACCGATCACATCGAATAACATTTGATTACCTTATTACATTTCATAAGTGATAATGACCAATTGGGAGCAAGTAGGAATATCGTGTTTGGTGTCTCAAGAATTATAATTTAAAGCCATCTTTAATGGTAAAGTCAGATTTTAAGTCACAGTTCTGAAAATGCCGCTTTTAGAAAGTTATTTCTTGTCCTAACCACTTGGTGTCTGCAGCTTGTATCCTGGGTCACATGTCTAGATGTAGCTAGCAATTGGTCTTTGTGTATTGCTCCCAGACAGCGAGAGAAAGGGGGAATAGGTCATTAGCAGGATGGTCCATCTCTGACTTAATGAGGATGAGGAGCTGTCACCTACTACACTTGCGCACATCACAAAGACTTTGCCCCAGCACACTCGCAAAGGGGTTTGGCACTAATCTTTTGTGACTCCTGAGAAGCTGGGACCATTTTGAGGGAGGCAGAAAATTCAAGCGCCTTCGGGGTGGAAGCCTCTAGAAACTTCTACTTGAAAGTGGGCACCAGGTATAAATAATGAACCCTCAGATCCAACTTGTCAGTGCACATCTGGACCTGTGGAAGACTAAGAAGGACTGCTGTGCTGCTCTGCAAGAAAGACTGCTACTCTGTTGCCCTGGTGCCTGAGTGAAAGGGACTGAAGATGCATCATGAACCCAGCACCACCAGAGTGACTCATAGGGCTAGTTGGCTGGCCTCCTGATCAGAGCCTCAGTGATTGAAAAGGCTCCAACCATCTTGAACCCAGCACCTGGACTCTATCTGCTGTTAGTCCTACCGCCAAGTGGCGCCACCCCAGCCTGGACCCTTAGAAGACATCCTGAAGGTGCTCTGCCAGCCCAGCTGTGGTCCTGTGGGCAGAACCGATACAGCGCAATGCATGTCCTTGCAGGTTCGCTCCAGAACCGCCGCCGCACGATGCATCCCTGGCACAGGACCTTGCATCGCAGCCTCCTCAGAACTGCCGCTGTGCACCACATCCTTGACGCAGGCCTCCGCATTACAAACCTCCTCTTTGACAGCATCCTTGATGACAATGCAGGCTTTTGCATCGCAGCTCCTTCGGAACGCCACTGCACGATGCATCCTCAATGCAGGACTTCGCATCACAAGCCCATCATCTACGGCATGCTTGATGGTGACGCAGGACTCCACATCATAACCCGCAGCGTCCTCTGAACTACCGCTGTGTGACGCATCCTTGGTGCAGGATCACAAAATGCTCTGCAATCTGGATTTCAGATACTTTGTTCAGCGAGCCAAAATTTGTCTCTGTATACGGCCCGTGCTACATCGCAGTTGGCTTGAGCTACTGACTTTGTCCTCGTCTGACGCTACCAGATAACCATACAATTAACTCTTTGTTCTTCTTGGCACTCTTTTTTTATTAAATGTTTAAAATTTCGTATCTCCAGTTCCACTGATTGGATTTTTGTTGTTTTGGTCTCAAGTAATTTATTACATTTGACTCTATTTTTCTAAATTGGTGTGGGATTTTCCTTGTGTTGTGTTTTAATTTTATTTCAGTTTGAAGTGTGGTAATAAATACGTCACACATTGTTTCTAAGTTAAGCGTAACTGGTGTGTGTCAAGCTACCAGAGGGTTAAGCACAGGTTAATTTGGAGTTTGCTTGTGTTTCACCCTGACAGAGATTGCGGTTGCTGCTTGAATAGTGTTTCACCTCCCTCAACCAGTAACCCAATTTCCTACACAGTGACATTTTAGACGTTATACTTCTCTATACTTTTACAGTTTCTATCCAAGGGCCTACATAAATAACGAAACGGTATCTACTTGTCATTTCAAGTGTTTCGGCTAGTCATGCATTTTAAGGTCTTGCCTAAACAGCGTGTGTGCAGTCACTTGCATTGATCTATTGTTTCTAAAATAAATAAACTACAAAAAGGGGCTTTTAGCCTGCCCATTACTTACAATGAATTGGCTTCATTGTCAATCTTCCAGGTATATTAAAGAGCTGAACGGGAACATCTAGCAAGAACAAAACTTTATGCCATGGGACAAATATCCCAAACATGCATTTGACAACATGTCGCTTCTATTGATTATTAGAGGTGGGCGGAATTTGTGTAGTCGCGCTACGCAAAGTTCCGCGAAACGGCAAACAATCTCCGCGAGCACGCGGAATTCCGCGAGCTTGCGGAACTGCTTGTTCCGCCCGTTACACTACAGCTGTAACTTTGCCACCGCGCCGGAAAGGCGCAGGGGTCCTTTGAGTAAGCTGTCCATAATAGTGGGGAAAGGGCGGGAAGACGTTGCATACCGCTCGTGTATGTGGGGCGGGCCAAATGGGGGGGCTTCTAGTCCAGTTCACATGCCTCTTGTTTATAAAGGGTCAGAGCAGGATCACAGCGGCAGACAAGGAGAAGGAACCTCCTGGTCACAAGAACTACACGAGGATTGCGCTCGAGAAAATCAAGGATGCAAAGACCTCCATCAAGGATCACAGCTATCTTTTCAGGGTGGAAATGGAGAGAAGGCACATCTGGCAGAGTTGTCTCCAGTGGCCTGTGTGTCTGTAACTTTGCCACTGCACCAAAAGGCGTCGGGGTCCCTTGAGTGAGCTGTCCATCATACTGGGTAAAGGGCAGGAAGACGTTGCATACCGCTAGTGTATGTGGGGCGGGGCCAAACGGGGGGCTTCTAGTCCAGTTCACATGCCTCTTGTTTATAAAGGGTCAGAGCAGGATCACAGTGGCAGACAAGGAAAAGGAACCTCCTGGTCACAGGAACTACATGAGGATTGCGCTCGAGAAAATCAAGGATGCAAAGATCTCCATCAAGGATTACAGCTAACTTTTCAGGCTGGAAATGGGAAGAAGGCACGTCTGCTTAACCACTCTCACGAATTCTACACAAGTATTGCGCTCGAGAAAATCAAGGATGCAAAGACCTCCATCAAGGATCACAGCTATCTTTTCAGGGTGGAAATGGAGAGAAGGCACATCTGCTTAGCCACAACCTCGCTCGCTCACAAATTTTTGGGCTGATTAATGCGTTACAGAATTTGAGCTTCGACTCGGGCACCTGCTTTATTTACATCTGTAAGTGCTTCCTGTTGAGGTTTAATTTTTGTGACAGGAGCCTCGTGCCAGAATGGATCCTGCCCTGCATATTTATCCAAGCAGATGCCACCGTTTTGTGCAATACCTCTACTCACCATGCTCACGAATTCCGCCACGGATCGCGGAATTTTCGGCAGTTCCGCGCGGAATGCGGAATTGCCGAAATTTTGCAAATTCCACAAGCAGAGCGGAATTCACCGCTTACCCTTATTGATTATGAAACTGTAAATATACTCCCTTTGTTTAAGACTGTTGCCATGCAATATGTGTGTTTTCAAATTAACGTTTGCCGCTGTGTCGCATTTACATGTTTGTTGTCTTTTTTATAATTTAGAGGATGTTTTATTCATCAAACATGCAGTGATTTCAAAAGGTTTATGTTTCACTTTTACCTACACCCACCTTTAACCCCTAAAATCACCCTTACTTCCCCTTATCTCTTCCCACTCCTTTACCCACCTCCGAACCCTAAATTCCCCCTCCCCCTTTAGCTTTACACACCCCAACACTAAAGTCACCTTTACCTTCCTCTAGCTGTACCCACCCCACACCCTAAAATCACCCTTACCTCCCTTTAACTCTACACACCCCGAACCCTAAAGTCACCCTCGTGTCCTTTTACCTCTACCCACTCTTGAACCCACAAGTCATCCTCAACTCCTTTTACCTGTACTTACTCTTAAACCCTCAACACTCTCTTGCCTTCACCCTAGTGCCCCTAAATGTTTTGGGGCACTATCAGCTGTTTTATGCCCCTCAGTATGCTTTGCGGGTACCTTTGGCTCTTTGACAGTGTGCCCCCACATCCTGTACTTTAGATTTCACCTGACACAGTTTATGCGCTGTCACTTGCGAGATATTTTGTTTACCTACAGAGCCCACCCATTGCTTACCCATGGTTGGCTTTATTGTCTCTCACATTTCCTTGCTTCTCTTTGGTCAGTGAGTGCCAGCTTCACTTCCTCCTTGTGTGTTTGTCCCTACCCTGGAGCATGGCCCAAGTACTACTTCTCTTGCCTAGTGTACTTTCACTGCTCACCGTTTTAAGAGGTACTTTTTTTCCTTTTACTTGCAGCCCTTTCCTCCTTCTCGCCTCCTACATTGTTGCTTGTTTGCCCCCTCAACTCCCCTCCAGCATTGTTGCTTGTCCAGTCCACCTCCACCTCTTCCCCTTTATTGCTTGGCCCATCCATCCTCCACACCTTAGTTGCTCGTCCTACCCCGTGAGAAAAAAAAGTACCCAAATATCATGCCGGTGAGTTTCAAGATGCTCTAAAGATGCAGGCAGCACTGTGCTCCATACTGTGCATGGCCTTTTTGAAGCTGTGTTCATGCAAGGTACTTCAGCTCGAATGTCAGATAATTAAAAAAAAAATTGTGAAGGCCTCTGAGTTCCTAGCAGAAACCCCTGACAGGAATTCAAGGTACCTGTATTGTGTATGTGGTAGTCATGCTGCAATAAATATTATTATGATGTACTATTATTGAGCAATTAGTTGGGACTCAAAGCATGTAATTTCTGCCTCAAAATGGTTTGAGTTAAAAAAGTTTATATTGCATAGAATTCTGCTTTCTGCTTGTTTTTTTCTCTGGGAATATTTCATATCTAAGTTAAAAACCTGCAAACCTGGGGGTATACTTACAATAAGTGCCGCTAACTAATGCTAACGTTAGCTAGCGGCAATTTTCTTACTGACGCATACAGCCAAAAAATATCACCATGGTACCGACGTATTTACAATACGTCGCTACATGCCGATAGGATCTGCTCGCGGTGGCTAATGCTGATGTTAACACCAACGTCACGGCGATAAAATTCTTGCCACCAATGTGAAAAAAGTGACGGCCAGTCGGCGGCCAGGAAACTCACGTTAGTTAGCGTCACGTCATTTTGTTCATGCTTCGAGGGAAAAATAAACGGCAAAAAGCCAGTGAAGCACCCAAAAAAAGTTTTTTTTTTTTACCTGGAAGCAAAATGGAGCAGGCTGGACCCAGTTCAGCAACAGACAACAACCCCCCTAACCTCCCTAACAGCCAGGAGGACCAGCCAGAGTCCCAGGGGAAGAGGAAAACCAGATCCAGCCAGCAGGAAAATGAGGTCCTGATTGCGGAGGTGACAGAGAAACAACACTAGCTCTTTCTCTGCTCCAGGGTTTTATTTGGGACCAAAAATGCCATTTGGGGGGGGCGTGGCTACACGTCGTAGCATGATGGCCACGGAGTAGAGTAGCTCCCGGACTTTTGCCTGGACACCTACAATCCGCCTACATAATCCGCACCCCGAACGGGGAGAGAGCCGCCAGAAGTCACCAGGAACCGGACGAGCCCGGAATCGTGTCCGCCCGACCAGTGGTGGTGGAGTTGTGAGCTCCATCGCATGCAGCCACCCCGGAGAGAGGAGCCGGGACCTGCCATGATAGCCAGATCCTAAGAAGACGTGCTGTTGGGTGGCTGGCGCGCCACGCAAGACCGCGACCTGAGGCCCTATCTCGAGTCGGAGGGTGAAATCTCGGCACAAGGACAGTGCCCCCCCGTAGCGATCAACGGAGAGTGGCGTGGAGCCCCCTGGTGCCCCCGCTGTGGTGAGTCCCCCCGGGCTTGCAGGTGTTGGACGGGGGGGTGTGCGCATCCCAGCAGGAGAGTGGACGGGCCTCCTGATTGCGGAGATTTCTACCGGCAAAGTCGACAGTGGGTGTGAAGGGCTGAGGGCACCCCCGTGGCACAAGAGGACCTCGCGAGTCCCCGAGAGTGTTTGCCCAGTAGTAGCAATGCCCCCGGCCGCACCGGGGCAGTGTGGTGCCTTGCACAGCCTGATTCCCATGAGGCCTGGACACTGAAGCCAGGCCCTGCGCCTATAAGACCTCGGGGATAGAGGTACACCCCAGAGGTGAGATCGCTGCATGCTGTGCTGCAAACATATACCCTGGGGATGAAATAGGGTGCTCTCCCCCGAGACGTCAGTGTAGGAAGTCTGCCTGCTGGTGAGGAAAATTGGTGGCACCTGTGCGCGCAGTCTGCGCTTGTTTGTCCTTGAGTGCTGAGGTGGGGGGGGGACACTGGCATTATCCTCTGCAGCCTCCAGATCTGGAGTCAATGTCGTGTTTGTGGGATGCCTCTTCTCCCCCCCCCACTCTCAATAGCAGAAGGGGCCACAGCCTGCGCCAGTGCCATCCGGTAGGAGAGGTAAAGAGAGGAGAGCTCCCCGGGGTGGAAAAAGATGTCGGGCGGGAGAGGCCCTAAACCTACGCAGCAGAACACATTGGACCGATATACTTGCCCGAAGGCAGCTGTTTCTGAGCAGCTCACCCGGGACAGGCCCGCGACGGGGTCTGAGGGAGATCTCCCAGAGCTCACCCTAAAAGATGTTATGGAGGCGATCGCTGGGGTGAGCTCATCGATGGAGCAGAGGACGGACGCAATCACAGTAGAGATGACACTCATCAGGGCGGACCTCACCAAAATGAACGAAAAGGTCAAACAACTGGAGGTGACCACAGCTGGCCTCGTCAATGACACCTCCCAACTTCAGAACGAAATTCGTGAACTGAAAACCTTCAGAAAATTCGCTGAAGACAAGCTGGATGATTATGAGGGGTGCACCAGACGTAATAACGTACGAATTATTGGGGTGCTGCAGAAAGCGTAGGGAAAAGCGGCAGATCTCTTCGTCGAGGACCTCATACTCAACCACCTCCACCCTAAGGGCCTCTCCCAATTCTTTATGGTTGAGCGGGCCCACAGAGTCCCGGGGGGGCGTCCGAATCCTGGCGCACCTCCCCGCCCTATACTGGCCAGACTGCTCAATTTTCATGACCGGGACGTGATATTACAGAGTGCCAGGGTGGCGCCTCCGCTCAAATATGAAAATGCAGTCATATCTTTCTTCCCTGACTTCACCCAAGCCATACAAAAACAGAGGCGATCCTTTCTTTCGTCAAGAAGAAACTCAGAGATAAGGGACTGAAGTACGCGATGCTGTTCCCGGCTCGTCTCCGGGTCAAAGCGGATGGCAAGACCTGGTTTTTTGATCATCCAGAGGCAGTGACGGACTGGCTGGAGGGCTGGAGAGACGCGAAGGAACAAAACGCTCGCTGACATTTCGCACTGTTTGGAACTCAGACTGTGGTACAGTCCCAGACTTGGTGAGCCATGGATTTTGCTTCGCCCCCTGGTCAGAACTAAGTTATGAAGTGGTGGGTGGCAACTAAAGGAGTCCTGGCGAACTATGGCTGGTGGCGTTGTCTCATGTCTCCTGCCACTATTGACACTTGTGTCTGCCCCATTCGGGGGATTAGATATTGCTTTGAGTAAAGGGTGGCTAGGCGGAAGGAAGGTAGCATCTTCCCCCACATTTAGCTACTGTTAGTTTATAAGTTGGGCAACAGGCACTCTGCAAGTTGATTTCATAGGCAGTTTCAAGCCCAGAGTGCAGGGAAGCAGGGAGGGGGGTGATTGGGTTGGTTTTGGGGGGGGTTTATTTGTTTTAGTTAAATCGGCAACGACTGTTCTAAGGCACATGAAGGTATACTTACAAATGAAGAGTTCTCATGGGTACACACTGGGATAAGAGTATAAAGCTACTGAGCTGGATCGTAAATGGGCTAGGAGACAAAGTGAAACATACTTTAGTCCTTCAGTACTTCAAACGACACTCCCCAGATGTGGTGCTCCTCCAGGAGTCTCACCTGGTAGGTAGCACCTGTAAAGCGCTGAACAGATGGGGGTATAGGCTGATGGCCCACTCCGGCTTTACTTCCGGCTCTAGGGGAGTCGGTATCTTGCTTAAAAACTCCTTCCCCTTCTCCATACAGTCTACGTGCTCGGATGAGTGGGGCAGATACATCGCTATCACGGGGCAGTGGGAGGGAAACACACTAACTCTAATGTCAGTCTATGTCCCGCCCAGACTACAGAGCCAAACGTTCGCAGATCTAGGCGCTCTCCTGCTCTCGCTTCCTGAGGGTCTCTTGCTGGTGGGTGGGGACTTCAACGCAGTTGTCTCAGGCTCCTTGGATCGCTATCCCCCGCGACATAGGCCCCTCGCATTGATGGCTTCCCGACTTCCTGGAGGCCCTTGGCCTCGCGGCTGTGTGGAGGGCGTTCCATCCGGACAGCGTCCAGCACACCTTCTTCTCGGGGCGCATAATAGCCTGTCTCGAATCGACTACTTCCTTATACCAGCCTCTCAACTCACCCATGTCCAAGAGGTTAAACACTTGGCGCAAGGCATCTCTGATCATTCCCCAGTGTGGGTTAGGTTGGTCCTGGGAGATACACGGGTGGGAAGGGTAGCGCCTATCAGTCCATGGTTCCTACGGAACTCAGTGGTTCAAAAGGAGCTATTGCAAGCTCTAGACCACTACTTTCAAGAAAACCAGGGTTCGGTCGAGTCCCCCCAAATAGTATGGGAAGCGTTCAAGTCGGTGATCAGGGGACAGGCTATGTCCCTGATTGCTGGAGTCAAGAAAGAAAAACAGAAAGAACTAGTGACTGTAGAGAACGAAATCCTCCGGCTGGAGGAGAGTCTTGAGGATGAAGTGATTCAGGAAACGCTACACATCTTACAATTGAAGAGAGACGAGTATAAAGGTATTGCCACCGACAGGGCCAGAACATGGGGAAGGGAGAGAGAGACGGCAGAGTGTATGAGTGGGGAGACAAAGCCGGGAAGCTACTTGCCTGGCTGGACAAAAGAGAAAGGGCCGACAGACTTGTTCCAGAGCTGATATACGAAGAAGGCGTGAAAATCACAGATCCCCCAAAAATTGCTAGTGAATTTGCTGCACACTATAGCGCGGTATACCAATCAAGTACGACCTTACTCGAGGAGGATTCCCTAGATCTACTTCGAGATATCCGCCTCCCCACTCTCTCTGAGGAGGATAAGAGCTTCCTGGAGATCAATATCACCAATGATGAAATAGCGCAGGCGATCAGGAACCTCCAGTCAGGGAAGGCCCTTCGCCCGAACGGCCTACCGATTGAATTGTATAAACTATGCCCTGATAAAATAGCCCCGCATTTGAGAGCTATGTTTGAAGAGAGTAGGAGGGTGGGGTCGCTTCTGCCAGACCAGCGGCTCGCATCGCTGGTTGTGATCCATAAAGAGGGTAAACCTAGAAACAAATGTTCCTCCTACAGACCCATTTCCCTGCTTAATGCCGAACCTAAAATACTGGCCAAACTCTTGGCTACCCGGCTAACTCGGGTGATTAGTAGTCTGGTGCATCCCGATCAATCGGGCTTTATGCCCCACCGAAATACTGCCCTCAATCTACGCAGAGTGCATGGCGTGCTGGGCAGGGTGGACACCATCCAGGAGGCGGCCGTGATCGTTTCCCTAGACACCTCTATTGTGTTCAACACCATAGAATGTCCGTACCTTTTTGCCGTCCTTACTAAATTGGGGTTTGGGCCCGTTTTCACAGCATGGGTTAGACTCCTCTACTCAGGGCCCCTGGCGCAGGTAGTGGTTAACAAACTATCAGACACTTTCGAACTGAGTCGTGGTACCCGCCAGGGGTGTCCGCTGTCGCCCCTGCTTTTTGCCCTTTCCCTGGAGCCACTGGCGGCATGGATCAGAAGGGACCCAGTGATACGAGGGCTACGGTGGTCGGCGGATTGGGAGGACCGCATCTTGCTATACGCAGATGATGTTCTCCTCTACCTAGCCTCCCCCAAAATGTCACTTAGGCGTGTACTAGACATCTTCATGACCTTTGGTAGATACTCCGGCTACTCGATCAACTGGAGTAAGTCTCTCATGTATGTCCTTAGCGGGGACCCTCCCTCCACACCCAGGGACTGCCCTGTACAGGCGGTTGGGGATGGCTTTCGCTACCTTGGGATTTTTGTCACCGCGGACTCCAAGCTCCGTTTTGAGAGAAATCTGCTCCCACCCTTGCTGAGACTGAGACGTGATATCGCCAGTTGGAAGACACTCCCACTCTCATTGTTGGGCAGGGCAGCCCTATTCAAAATAATGTCACTGCCCCGTTTCCTCTACACCCTGCAAAACTCGCCCGATTTGGTCCCTGCGAGATACTTTAGGGAAATCAAGAGCTTACAAAGGGAGTTGCTGTGGGATGGGAGGCCCTGGATAGCCCTCAATAAACTGGTATGATGGTGGAATAAGTCTCCCTGATGTCAGGAAATATTATTGGGCTTCCCACCTCGCCGCTATCAATCATGGCACCTACCGCAGCCCGGATGATCCAGGGTATACCATGGATAGATGGCTGCTGCCTTGCCGGGACTATAACAGGGCCCTGTACTCGAACCCCAGGAAATTCCCCTTAACCGGTCCGACCAAACACGCCGTCCAGGTCTGGCATGCGGCAAATAAAAGCTTGGAATGGGACCGGAAACTCACATTCGCAACTCCCTTGTGGGACTTGGAACAACTGGGCAATCTGCGGTCCTCGAAGGGATTTGACAAATGGGACCTCATCGGAATCTCCCGGATTGGAGATCTCTGGGTGAGGGGCGAGGTGCTCACGTTTGATGCACTGCGGCAGGAGTACGAGTTAACTGGCTCAGAGTATTTTCGATACCTGCAGGTCCGCCATGCACTTGTAATGAAGCTGCAGAAGGGCTCCTCCCCCCTCCTCCCCGAGTCTTCACCACTAGAAGACAGATTACTCGATGGATACCTCCCACAGAAAGCAATCTCCCTAACTTATAAAAAATTGATTAATAACACCCCGGATCCCCTCGAACGTTTGCGAGAGTGTTGGGGAAGAGACGGCCTAGTGCTTGATGATGAGGAATGGAGGGAGGCGGTAGCCTCTCCTTGGGAAGTGGCGATTTCTGCTCGGCTACGACTTGTTCAACTAAAAATCTTACACAGGACATATGTCACGGGGCCCCAACTGGTACATATGGGGAGAGGGGAGGGGGGGATTGTAGAAGGCACTTTGGTCAATTAGGCACGTTCCTGCACATAATTTGGGAGTGTGAACTTATACAACGGTTCTGGCGGGGGATACACGAGGTCATGCGGGAAGTACTAAAGAAGGATATACGCCCAGAGGCCAAATGGTGTCTTCTTAATGTCTGGGAACCAACTGATCTGAATCGTATCAGTCAACTCTGGGCTACTTTGTGCCTGATGGTGGCTAAACGAAACATTGCTCAAATGTGGGGAGCAGGAACATCACCGACTCTGGCAGCATGGAAGAAGAATCTAGACTGGTGCATGTTCAGGGAAAAAACTGTCTACATAGCACGGGGATGTCCCAAAAAGTGGTCCTCTGTGTGGTGTAAGTGGAATGTCTACCGGGGAAATATATGTACTGCCCCAAATGTCCCCTCGGAAGATGAGTCTCCTTCTCCCGGAAACCCTTTCCTGTTAATTGTGGTCTGTCCCAGATATTTGTGTTGCCAAAACGTGCATGCCATTCTTGAACGAATACCTCACAATGTGTAAACTGAATTGCCGAGCTGTTTATGTTTAATAAAAAGAAATTTAAAAATAAATGCCATTTAGCAGTCCATTGTGGCTAAGGTGAATGCAGTAGCAGAGGTCAAGAGGACAGTGGCCGACTGCAAGAAGTGCTGGCATGATGGAGGAGGAGCTGGATGACTTGGAGGAACAGGTGTCCGCAGTCATCTCCGAGGAGTCGGTGGTTGGAGTCCAGGGACTGGACAGTGTGAACATGACCAGCTACATCAGCAGCAGGGTAAGTAACAACCAGGCAAAAGGAGGGTGGTGGGGACCAATCTTGCCTCTGTCCATCTAAATATGACTCAGTGCCCACCCACACTGTGTGCAGATCAAATTCCAGATACATAGGTACTTGGGGGCATATCCACATGTCACTGTAGCTGCTGAATACATATAAAGACACATAATGGTGGTGTAAGTGACTCGTATACCAGCATACAAATGCATATGAATATGTAAATATATAGACAATTGACCATTCATGTGTCTCCTAACACTAAGCTACATTAACAAGCACAGGGGCATATTGACTAGAGATGTGGCGGAGCATTACATTAGCCTCCTTGGCTCAACACCATGCTCTGTTAATTCAATAACACAGGGCTGCACCTCACTGACAACAAAATGATGCAGCCCTGTGTTCCACCCTGCGCTTGAGCTAAATTTAGCAGCCTAGTGCCAACACGGGCACACTTGCACTATAGTGCAAGGGTCTATGCTTTGACAGGAAGATTGGGTATGTGCAGGAAGGGGGACTTTCCTGCACATACCCAATCTTCTCCACAACACAGGCACCCCTACACAATGGTGCATGCGTTGGAACTAGGCTGCTAAATTTAGCACAAGTGCAGGGGGAAACACAGGGCTGCACCATATTGTAGGTAGTGAGATGCAGCCCTGTGTTACTAAAGTGACGAAGCGTGTTGTTAGCCTTCTTGGCTTGATGACACGCATCACCACTCAATTGTAAATATGCCCTCTTGTGTCTTTAATGTGCACATTCCATATTGTCAAAAATGAACATTCTGGAGGACAAATGTGTTGTTCAACTATGGGTAAAAGGGATATGCATTTAAAAGTACAGTGTAAGGACTCTGCATTTCAGGAATGTGTTCCCTAAAACCACAACATGTCGGTTCTGTGTGCCATGCTCCCAGAACCACACATTCCCTGTCACATGCTTGTTAAGTGAAGTATGACAATGAGCCCCATTCACAATGTGGTACTAATGCATGCCATTTTGCTACATGTTGCCTTGACCCTATCCATCAAAATGCAGTCATCCACATCAAAGTATCTACATGTGTTGTACAGTAGCAGTATGTCATTGTCATCATGGTCCTGGCTGTGGATGTCCCAGACACATTGACATGCATGGAAACTGGCCCTTAGGTAAAGTCAACAGTGGCAGTGAACAAATGCATAGCTAGTGATGTCTGTAAACATCCTTCCACTAACAAAGGCTTCCAATTACCCTGATCCGAAAAGCATGTATCATCCATGTGTCCATCCCTGTGAGGTACCAAAAATGTCTGCTGTGCAACAATGCACAAAACCATAAGCCTGCCTCAGAGTCCTATGTCCTCCGGCTTGCAACATATTACCATTGCCAATACACCAAAGTGCAAGGGTGACTGGATAGAGGGAATGACTGGCAATGAACAAGAAGGCGTCCATCCCTGCACATCAACATACATCAATAGGAATGACGTGTCAATGTGATTTGGCCACCTTCAAAAATCAATCAATCAATCACAGAATTTGTAAAGCGCACTACTTACCCGCGAGGGTCTCAAGGCGCTGGGGAAAAAAAGGGGGGGGGGTGCTGCTACTGGTCGAACAACCAGGTCTTGAGTAGCCTCCTGAAGGTCAGCAGGTCTTGGGTCTGTCGTAGGCTTAGTGGAAGGGTGTTCCAGGTCTTGGCGGCGAGGTGGGAGAAGGATCTGCCGCCGGTGGTGGTTCTTCGAATGCGAGGGACGGTGGCGAGGGAGAGGTCGGCGGAGCGGAGTTGGCGGTTGGGGACGTAGAAGAGGAGTAGTCTGTTGAGGTAGGCTGGGCCAGTCTTGTGGAGTGCCTTGTGTGCGTGGATGAGGAGTTTGAAGGAGATTCTCCTGTCGACGGGGAGCCAGTGCAGGTTCCTCAGGTGGGGGGTGATGTGGCTGTGGCGTGGTTCATCGAGGATCACACTTGTCAGAGTATGGCAAATCAAGCACATCTACTTGTCATATCATGGTGTACATTACTGCATCCCTGATCTCAAGTGCATGATTGCCCTCCTCATGCCTCACTACCAATTATGTGGCAGTGTCAACATCAAGGTGGGGTGCGGTCTAATCTACACCTCAAAACCTAGTGACTAAAAACAATATGTGAACTTGACTAGGTAGGAGTGACTCATCCACAATGCAGTGTAAAGACACATGAATCTGATCAATTCTGCATTATCACTAATGTGAAACAACCAGCACCACTGTCACTTTTGAACAGAGGATTTAACAGGTGCAGCATGGGCATAGAAACATGCCCCTCAGAGTTGGCATACAGGGAAACTGTACAAAAGTATGATCAACCCAAATGTCACACCAGTGATGTTGTACAATGAGCTAAATATCTGAAAATCCTAAAAAGTACCCACACCTAACACTATACTAGACCTAATCTAAAACTACACTTTTCACTATTAACTAAAATGATGTACAAAAAAAGTATGAAAACTGGATGAAGGGAATAGGGTGACTGTACATGGGGGGCATTCGGGCCTTCATATGGGAGACCCAGGGCCCCAATAATGTCCTGGAGGTGTCCCTTACTTTCATCCTTGTCCCGTTCAATATGGGCCACACGAACATTTAGGTTGTAAAGCAACCTCCGCTCCCTCTGTGTCAGGTAGGAAATCTGTCTGTGTCCCGCTGGTCTCAATGAAGATGTGCCTGGTTGAGCACTCTGTTATGGGGCGACTGGGGGTTGACTTGAGGTGGGTCAGCACGTTGATCCTGGGTGGATGTACCTAGAACTGCAGATGGTTGGTGTTTTGTGCCACTCTGTTGGACACCTGAAGGGCCAGGCATTGGATGTGTGTGCCTCTGTTTTGTCGATGAGGCAGGCCGGCCAGCATGTTTTCTTCCACCGGTCTTGGTGCTGACTGTAATCGACTTCCACTTGCCAGATGCCCTCTCTTCACGGTACCTCCATGCCATATAATTGAACGCCTTTGCCACACCTCGTATGTGCAAGTAACGTTCCTTATGCATGAGGAACTGTCTCACCTCATCCAATGACATGTTGTCTGAAAAGAAATAAAATATGTCAAGTTTGGTGACTCCAAAAAAATGATAGTATTCTGTCTATTTTGCACTAACAAAAGTGTAGCAATCTGTTATCTAAACACTATCATAAAAAGTTGTGTACATCCCACATGACCTGACAAGTTCTAAGTAAATAAAGACAGTAATCCAAATCTGATGTTGATACCGACATGTTGAGTTAAGGGATGGGACATAGCAAGGGCAGAGCACAGTGACAACAGTTGTAGAATAGCTGGTTGCAATGAGGCTGCGGCCACAAACACTGATTGAGTCCAACAGGGGAAGTTCCGTAAAGATGAAGTTTAACAGGTCCATTGCAGCACATGACCATTACAACTACACAATGACAGTAGGCTGCACCATCTGCAATCATGGCAGACGACTAAGCAAAACAGTGGTAGTCATGTAGGACATTTGAAGAAATGCAGTTTCATTATAATAGGAACAATTTGGAGGTGTTAACACAGCAACACATCCATGAGTGATGGCATATACATTTACTCGAAAATCTGTGTAAACCTGACCATAAATTTAGATGACTGGAAGCAAAGAGGGCATATGTTCCTTGACTTCTTGTGGTGCATTGTTAGCCTGCTCTGCACCTTGCTGTGCTATCACACAATGGGACTGCAAACCTGCTGCATTTCAACATCATATTTGGCTGCACTGCTTTTCATCTAGTGCCAGTGTGAAAACATTCATGCTAGTGCAAATTAATGCACCCTTGCACAATAGTGCTAGGGTGTCCGAATTGAGCAGAAGATAGTCCATGTGATGGAAGGATCAGCGTCATGCACCTGATCAATCATTGAAATACAGCGTTTTTCATGTGTGCCACACAATGCTGAACACATCATTACATATACATTGATGATATATTGATCATTTCACAGTCCAAAGCATGTTTGAAAACATCACGGTCTAAACTATTACGCACTCTCCCATATTGAAGGTGCTATTGTGGAAATTGTCCTTGTGAAGATGAATGGGCTTAGCGGGGTAACAATGCCCACCCCTTGTCCCCTAAATGTATTGTGAAAGGGTGTCTAATGCATGAGTTGTCATTGTTCTATGTTGACTTGATTAACACTGGCTTCGCACTGAGGCTGAGACAGTCTTGCCAAAATAATGTTATGCCACCAAATGTTGCGTTGGCTACAGGGGCCTTGTGATTTGCATCAACATGGAAATGATTCCCAAGAATCCTAATCAAAATGCTGAGTCATCTCTGGTACACATTTAGTTGACCTTAATCTGTTTTACATTTGACAAGATTCATTCACACAAGTTGTAAAATTGCCTCATGCTACTCATCCATTTGTAACACGTACACCAACTAAAATGGTTAGGAGACCTGCTCTTTGCACTACTAACTGACAATGACAACTGTTACTCAAAATAACTGTCAATTGCTGACAGGCACATCAGTTCTGGGTGTCAATGGATTCCATGTCTGGTCATGCCCTTCAACAACATTACTCAAATGTATCCTCTTAGGTATGTACACTCTGAAACGCTCCTGCATTGTCTGGAGTGACATACCCGTTTTCCATCTGTGGGCTCAGAAATACTGTTAGCGTAACTCTACAGTATTCAGGTGCAAAATCATTCCATGCATAATAAACATTTCTAAATTGATGTAGCTGTGGCCATGCAAAATGTTCCCAAGCTTACATGTACACATTAGACAATGACAAGGAGCCATACTCACTTTGAGATTTGGATGAGAATACCCACAATACATCAGAGAGTGTTTGGCCATTGTTTGAAAGTTCCATTTTCCATTCATTGTGGCATGAGTACCCACAGCCACAGCTTACATGAAATAATTGAGTTGTGGTGACATAGTTGATACCATGGGTGCAAACATCCTATGAGAATGGTTGTACATGGTCAACCTTTGGAAATAAGGCTGTGTTTTCATGTTTGTCCTAAGCTTATTTCAATATGCTACAACACATTGCAAATGGTATTCCACAACAGATGTGCCATGATCAGGGTTAGACACTTATCACCATTTACAACAGTGTACACTTGCAATGACTAGCACCAAAGCTGCCCCCCTTGCACAATCATGTCAGGCTGCATAAATGTTTTGAATGTTGCCTGATAGGTTCAATGACATGAAAAAATAATTAAATTCCTGGACTATTTGCTCATACGGTGCAGGGATGTAGTGAATCATATGAGGAGATGCAATATCAAGTCAAGAAGGCCAATACTGTTCTCCATCAGCAAATTATGATGATGCGCATAACTCTGTACTTGATGCTGCCTCATCACACTAGACGTGAGGTCCATGTGATGCACATCCAGACTGTGTTCAACAACATACAGGGCCATTGGCATGACATATATATCAAATGATTTACAAGGGGGCCTTAGACACAATACCGCACATTGTTATTGAAGTGGGAATCTATTGGTGTGGTGCAATGATCATGGGAAAAAAAGGCCTCCTAATTCCCAAAAGTGAATAGATTCACATGAACATTTACATAAAGATGATCAGCACTCACTTCTTTTTAAACATGAATCAACTTATGAGGTCATTATTACAATCGGATAGATTCCCAAAAATATTCAAGGAGACATATGTCACAATTTTTAAGATAATCCTTTATTTCTATTTTTCTTTTCTTCACTCAAGATGTAGCCAACGCATTTCGTCCCTTCTTGGGATTTCTTCAGGGCTACGAAAACATAGATAGAATATGTACATTTTAAAAACCACAATATGATACAATACATCACTTCATAAAAACATACACACATAACTGTCTCCTTGTGCAATATTCTATATACAGTGTACTATTTACAAACAACATATTACCCATTAAAACTCATCACTGAAGATGATTTTCTAATATAAGTCATCCTAATTATACCAAAGAAAGCCATGCTAATTCTTCAATTCAATTCTTCATTATCAAATATTACATGTTTACAGAGACCAGACAACTGGTCCAGACATGTGTCATAAAACTTTCAATAGAGTGTGCAAAATCACAGATGGAGAGACTACAGATACAGGAAAGATTAGAGTTACAAAGGGGCAGATTCCATCTGGAGTTATTGATAACCGAAGGGCAACATTATAAAACGGGGAGACTATAAGTAAAAAGAATAGAATTGAGATAGTGCAAGTTTCATCAGAGATCGTTATGGTTTGGGGGGCAATGTTATAGAAGCCAATTTAACTCAATTAGATGATATTTTATTGTCAGTTGTTCAACATCGTCACTTTGTCATTCTAAAACGATGAAAAGAAGGGTCATAAGTTCTCTTCTCATGATACATATTATGATTAATATCTGCTCATATTTCTACCTCGCATACCTGTTATTTTAAGAGGTGGATACCAAGTCCAATATGTCCAGGTCAGTTTATTTCCTTCTCTTTCAGGTAATTGGGCCTTTGTTGGCTCCCACACCTATAATGACAGGATTCATCATTGAAACATAGTAATTTTCATAAAACACACAATTAGCTATGTGCATTATGAACTTAGCTAAAGGATTTATCAAAATAGAAACTCTATCTGGTTTATATAGGCCCTCAACTCAAAATGAGGCACATCCGCCTATATGTGGCATGGTTGTCTAATGCAATTGTGTCTAAACACAGACACTAGTTAATATCTCCAATTTTGTAACCATATACAGCCTGTTGAAGCTTGGAAATATAGCAGATACCATCGCTATTCAAGTTTAAGATTGCAACAGAAACAATTTTAGAGATAGTCCATACTAGAATTCTAATATTCATTCTACCAAGTACAATACGTTAAATGACTATGTATGGAGGCAAAAGCACCATCTTTAGATTGTTCGGGTTATCGTCCTGAAACTACTGACAATATGTATTACCAAACTGTAATCCGGTCTCTATATTAATGTAACTATTGAGGCACTATGGTAGCCATCTTTGAGTTAGCAAGAGTGGTGGTAAAATGAAAATCATAGTCGATCCCACTCGCTAATAGTTGGTATATGCACCAGTTCCTATGTTATTCCAAATGCACTGCAATCGCCATCTTAGATTAGTAACACTAATGTCTATAATATTAGTGTCATTGATAAAATGCAGATCATAGTCAATCCCACTCACTAATGGGTAGTATATGCACCAGTTTCTATGTTATTTCAAATGTACTGCGGTCGCCATCTTTATATTGGTAAACTAATGGTAATGATATTGGTGGCAATATCAGCGAAAGAGACCCGAACCCCACATTAAGGCAAATGCAAAAATAGTAATGATACACTGCGGTCGCCATCTTTAAGTTTGTAAACTAATGGTAGTGATACTGGTGGCAATATCCACGAAAGATTAGTAACATCTTAGATTAGTAACACTAATGTCTATAATATTAGTGTCATCGATATATTGCAGATCATAGTCAATCCCACTCGCTAATGGGTGGTATATGCACCAGTTCCTATGTTATTTCAAATGCACTGCGGTCGCCATCTTTATATTGGTAAGCTAATGGTAATGATATTGGTGGCAATATCAGCGAAAGAGACCCGAGCCCCACATCAATGCAAATGCGATAATAGTAAAGATACACTACGGTCACCATCTTCAAGTTTGTAAACTAATGGTAGTGATACTGGTGGCAATATCCACGAGAGAGACCCAAACCCCACATTGATACAAATGCGAGATTAGTAATAATATACTGCGGTCGCCATCTTTAAATTTATAAAATAATGTTAGTGATACTGATGGCAATATCACCAAGAAAGGCCCGAACCCCAAAATAGTGCAAATACACCAATAGTAATAATACTGGTGGCAATATAAACAAAAAAAGACCTGAACACCATATTATTGCAAATGTACCAATAGGTACGATATGCCACTAGACCTCGCATATTCACTTGCCTGAGGCCAGTTGTTGTGCCTCCGTCCGTTCTCCCCGAGCGATCTCTCCGAATGGTATCAAACCGGGATCACTCAATGCACGCGCTTAAGTTTAAAAATTGGTTCTCCACGCATGCGCAGAACGCTAATTCTAGCGGTCAACTCGGTGGCCATCTTTGAGGGGTGTTTTACTGTTTTAAATCCTATGAACAACCCCTATCATGGGGCAAACATAACTTATGAAGTGTAGCATATAAAACCGCGAGGCCCACCAATTGGCTTTATTTGGAGAAAAATAATTGTACTCTCTGTCCTCTTCGCATTCTTAGGCAATCCGGAATCACTCAATACGCGAGCTTGTATTTCAAATTTTCCACGCATGCGCAAAGCGCCAATTCTGATAGCCGACTCAGTGGCCATCTTTAAGGAATATTTATTTATTATTAATTCTAAGAAGAGCCTCTTTCTTCGGACAAGCTTAGCATATTAGACTGCGTGGCCCAATAGTTAACCATATTCGATAAAAACTTCCTATTATCTATCCTCCGAACAATCTTAAACAAACCACGATTATTTCAGTACGATAGGCTTGTATATCAAATTCCCCAGGCATGCGCAAAGCGCTAGTTCCGATGGTCAACTCAGTGGCCATCTTTGAGAAGCATTTTTTTGAACTATTAAACCTCCGAACAGTCTCTATCATTGGGCTCACATAGCATATATACATGTGCCACCCACTAAGAAACCGCCTTTATTGTCAGTCCTCCGTTTAATTTTTGAGATATATTTCTTGTGCTGTTTTTATATTAACACTCCTCCGATCAGTCTCAATCTTCGAGCACACATGGCATATATAACCGTAGTAAACCACAAGTGACATATATACCTTCATTGTTCACCGAGCGCACATAGCATATATAGCTACATTTCTTAAATAGCAAACCTCATGTAATGACGCTTATGTCACGTAAGTTGACTAAATCCATCCTTTTCTAGATATGATGGTAATTTGAGCCGTCTCAGGAAATTAACATTGTGTTACATTACAGTTCTATCTCTAAATTTGATGGTAATTAAGATCATCTTTGGAAGGTAATATTTACATAACGATTAGACATTTGATCAAATCTAGTGTATAGAGTCACATTGCCAATATTCGCATACATTAACATTGCTGTCTTAATTATACACCCACCTTATTCAGTTTCTTCCTACCTCATACTTATCATATATATTCAGTGATTGACATTACCCATTGCGCAAGATCATTGCCAGTGAGCAGTTGCTGGGTGTTAAAACCATTTGTGAATCACCAGTCATTAACAAAACTCAAAATTTACAGATCCTACGTTTCTGCTAGTCACCTGGGCACAAATATCACACAACAAATTCGAAATATATCAAAATAATTTGAATTACAGAAAATAATAAAATTCAAGATTACTGTTAAGTCCCTGCTACAAAAAATAATGAAATTCCGAATGACTGTTAAGGCCCTGCTGCACTGATCTCAGGCGGAATATCCATCTTGCTTCCACCTGACGAAGAAGCAATTCTCTATTGCCTCCTCTCTCCTGTTTGCCAATATGTTCAATTGCATGGAACCAAATCTCACTTTTATCTGGATGTGCCTGTTTGATACAAACAGCAACCGGATATTTCTCATCACAGTTCTTGATCGCCCGCACATGTTCTTGTATTCTCACTTTTAGGCATCTTATGCTGCTCCCTATATATCCTATTGCAGGCACATTCAATTGCATAAACCGTGTGCGTTGTATTGCAATTCATGAAAGATGTAATAAAGTGGGTCATATATGTGTTATATTTAAACTCAGTGACCCTATTCCTGCCAAAGCGTGACAAACAGAGCACTTTGTACAGATATAAAAACCATTAGGTTTGGTTGACAACCAGGTAACTCCTTGATGTTCTAAGCCCTCCAGTCTTACATAACTGGGACATAATCTTTGTTTAATAGTGTTACCTCTACGGTATATAACCCTAGGTTTTTTAGATACTATCTTAGATGATCTGATGTCTGAACTCAAGATATGCCAGTTCTTCAGCAATATATTAAAAATATGATTGCTATAAAGATTATATTGCGTGATAAATGATACTTCTTCTTTCATTCTAATCGCATCATTCCTCCTTTTGAAATGTTTGCCATTGCCAGTCAGAGTTTGTTGTCTATTAAGGCCCTTTGCCCTCTTCTCAGCCTTCTCTAGGTACTGGCTGCCATATCCATGCTTCTCAAAATTCAGTTTGATCTCTTTCAGGTTGCAAGTGAAGTGTTCATCTTCACTGCAGTTTCTTCGGGCCCTTACCATTTCACCAAATGGAATGGCATTTATGGTCGACTGGGGATGGGCACTCGAAGCGTGCAGAACACTGTTGCACGATGTTGGTTTTTTGAAAATATCGCTATGAATCCTCCCTTCCTTGACATACAGTCTGAGGTCCAAAAATTCAATTTCTCTCTTGTCAGATTTCATTGTTAGTTTCACATTAAATCTGTTGTTATTAAGATGGGCATGATAATCTCTCAGATCCTGTTCTCCTCCATTCCAAATAATCAGTATGTCATCAATATACCGCCCGTAAAAATTATCTTGTCTATCCAATTGGTGGACCTCTTGCCCCAGGTCTGCTCCACCTCATACAAACCCATAAAAAGGTTTGCATAAGATGGAGCAAACCTTGAGCCCATAGCTGTACCTTGTTTTTGGAGGTACCACGCCCCATTGTGTAAGAAGGCATTGTTAGTTAGTACTATCTCAGCCATCTTGATCAGCATCAAGGTGTGCTCAAGATGACTGGCACTTCGCTTGTACAGAAAGAATCTTAAGGCTTCAAGTCCACATTTCATCTGTATGCACGTGTATAAGCTTTCAACGTCCATAGTGACAAATAGAAGATCGTCGCTGTCCCAGCGAAAATCCTCCAGTTTGTCCAGGACATCTCGGCTATCTTTTAAGTATGATGGTAAATTCTTTACGTGAGGTTGCAAAAACCTATCTATATACTCTGCCAAATGTTCCGTGGGTCCCCCATTTCCAGAAATTATGGGCCTCCCAGGGGCTGCTGCAATGTTTTATGTATCTTTGGGAGGAAGTATATGCATGGATATCTAGAATTTTGAGCAGTTAAATACTTATGCTCCTGGTCTGAAATGAGACAAGTCTCATGCCATTCCCTCAGATTGGTATTGATGTATTTCTCAATCTCTGGAATTGGATTTCCCTTAAGTTTTTCGTAACATATTTTGTCTTTCAATTGTCTATTAATTTCTCCTAGATAATCCTGCATATCAAGTATTACGATGTTTCCTCCCTTGTCTGCCTCACGTATTACAATAGTCGGGTCTTTTCTTAGAATTACAATTGCCTCTCTGTCTTTTCTCGAAAAGTTTGATTCATGTGTGCAAAATTTTGTTCTTGTGTGAGTATCCTCCAATTTATGCAATTCCAGTGTGACCCTTCTATGGAATTCATCAATTGCCGAATCATTTTGCATTGATGGAATAAACTTGGAGGATGGTTTCAAACCACTATTAAGTGTCCGATCCTCCTCTATGTTTAGGTCATTTGCTAGTTGTCTGATGTCCCCACATAGTTCTTCCTCATCTGACATTGCAATAGTATGTATTAAACCAACATCCATTATAGTCAAAGAAGATTTAGTACCAACATTAGGAATACTAGCAGTCACAGAAGAATGTTCATTGAAAAACTGTTTTAATTTTAGTTTGCGGGTAAATTTAAATAGATCCACATGTACATCAGTAAAGGTGCATTTTTCAGATGGACAATAATTCAAGCCTTTGCTCAAGACATTACTTTCATCGGCTGACAAGATTCTTTTGTACAGGTGCACAATTTTCAGGCCTTCAGTTCCCATATCATTTGCTGTATTTAGTGTACCTACATCCGTGGTACAGATTATTGCTTGGTCTGGTTGGTCTTGGACTGTTGTCTGGTTTGGACACCTGTTCTTGTGTTTCCGTCCACCCCTCCTTCTTCTCCTCCCTTTTGCATTGGTCTTTTCTTTTTGTTGCCCAGTCTGTATCTCTGGACCTACGTTAAAAAAAGGGATTGTGGTTTATCAATTGGTTCTAAGCTGGTAGCTTCCCCTATTTCACTTTCAACTGATGAGAGGGAGACACTACTTGAGGAAACACTTATGTCCCTGGTTCTATTCATACCTGTGGGAATTGGTCTTACCATGACATCATCAAACTTTTTGGCGAAGGTGAAAATTCTCCCCTTCTCATAATCACCTTTGTCTCTCAGAATTTTCTTTTGCTTCTTGTCTCTCAAGTATATTTGGAAGTTCGCTAATTCACGATTTAAGATGTCATAATTCTTCTTAATGGCATCTTGTAAATTGATTTCTCTGATCTCTTTTTCTAATTTATCAATTTCTTCCCTTAATTTAGCAACCTTCCTTTCTGCATTCCTTACTAAGATCCCCATCATCCCGTAGGAGGCATCATATAAACCATCCTCCCATTCTTTGAGAAGATCCATGTCCAAATCCTCAAAGTTAGGAAAAATCAGTATCCGAAGACCCCTAGGGATCCTTCTATTTTCAATATACTTCCGCATGGTGTTGCCATCCCACCACTTGCTTAACTCTTGTTTTTTTTAGTCTCTCCAACTTTATAAACTTTTCTCTTAATCCTTCATTTCTCATAGTCTGTGGCATCTCTTTATTAATGCCCGTCTGTTTTTTGCTAAACAGATCGCCAAGCATAGCTTCACGATTGTCTACAAAATTCATGATTACTAATAAAGTAAAGGATATTATTCCCTATAACAGTGCAGGTTTGTCCAAATACAGCAAATGATTTACAAGGGGGCCTTAGACACAATACCGCACATTGTTATTGAAGTGGGATTCTATTAGTGTGGTGCAATGATCATGGGGAAAAAAAAGGCCTCCTAATTCCCAAAAGTGAATAGATTCACATGAACATTTACATAAAGATGATCAGCACACACTTCTTTTTAAACATGAATCAACTTAAGAGGTCATTATTACAATCGGACAGATTCCAAAAAATATTCAAGGAGACATATGTCACAATTTTTAAGATAATCCTTTATTTCTATTTTTCTTTTCTTCACTCAAGATGTAGCCATATGTAGCCAACGCATTTCGTCCCTTCTTGGGACTTCTTCAGAGCTACGAAAACATAGATAGAATATGTACATTTTAAAAACCACAATATGATACAATACATCACTTCATAAAAACATACACACATAACTGTCTCCTTGTGCAATATTCTATATACAGTGTACTATTTACAAACAACATATTACCCATTAAAACTCATCACTGAAGATGATTTTCTAATATAAGTCATCCTAATTATACCCAAGGAAGCCATGCTAATTCTTCAATTCAATTCTTCATTAGCAAATATTACATGTTTACAGAGACCAGACAACTGGTCCAGACATGTGTCATAAAACTTTCAATAGAGTGTGCAAAATCACAGATGGAGAGACTACAGATACAGGAAAGATTAGAGTTACAAAGGTGCAGATTTCATCTGGAGTTATTGATAACCGAAGGGCAACATTATAATATGGGGAGACTATAAGTAAAACGAATAGAATTGAGATAGTGCAAGTTTCATCAGAGATCGTTATGGTTTGGGGGGCAATGTTATAGAAGCCAATTTACCTCAATTAGATGATATTTTATTGTCAGTTGTTCAACATCGTCACTTTGTCATTCAAAAACGATGAAAAGAATGGTCATAAGTTCTCTTCTCATGATACATATTATGATTAATATCTGCTCATATTTCTACCTCGCATACCTGTTATTTTAAGAGGTGTATACCAAGTCCAATATGTCCAGGTCAGTTTATTTCCTTCTCTTTCAGGTAATTGGGCCTTTGTTGGCTCCCACACCTATAATGACATGATTCATCATTGAAACATAGTAATTTTCATAAAACACACAATTAGCTATGTGCAGTATGAACTTAGCTAAAGGATTTATCAAAATAGAAACTCTATCTGGTTTATATAGGCCCTCAACTCAAAATGAGGCACATCCACCTATATGTGGCATTGTTGTCTAATGCAATTGTGTCTAAACACAGACACTAGTTAATATCTCCAATTTTGTAACCATATACAGCCTGTTGAAGCTTGGAAATATAGCAGATACCATCGCTATTCAAGTTTAAGATTGCAACAGAAACAATTTTAGAGATAGTCCATACTAGAATTCTAATATTCATTCTACCAAGTACAATACGTTAAATGACTATGTATGGAGGCAAAAGCACCATCTTTAGATTGTTCGGGTTAACGTCCTGAAACTACTGGCAATATGTTTTACCAAACTGTAATCCGGTCTCTATATTAACGTAACTATGGAGGCACTATGGTAGCCATCATTGAGTTAGCAAGAGTGGTGGTAAAATGAAAATCATAGTCTATCCCACTCGCTAATAGTTGGTATATGCACCAGTTCCTATGTTATTCCAAATGCACTGCAATCGCCATCTTAGATTAGTAACACTAATGTCTATAATATTAGTGTCATTGATAAAATGCAGATCATAGTTAATCCCACTCACTAATGGGTAGTATATGCACCACCAGTTTCTATGTTATTTCAAATGTACTGCGGTCGCCATCTTTATGTTGGTAAACTAATGGTAATGATATTGGTGGCAATATCAGCGAAAGAGACCCGAACCCCACATTAATGCAAATGCGAAAATAGTAATGATACACTTCGGTCGCCATCTTTAAGTTTGTAAACTAATGGTAGTGATACTGGTGGCAATATCCACGAAAGATTAGTAACATCTTAGATTAGTAACACTAATGTCTATAATATTAGTGTCATCGATAAATTGCAGATCATAGTCAATCCCACTCGCTAATGGGTAGTATATGCACCAGTTCCTATGTTTTTTCAAATGCACTGCGGTCGCCATCTTTATATTGGTAAACTAATGGTAATGATATTGGTGGCAATATCAGCGAAAGAGACCCGAGCCCCACATTAATGCAAATGCGATAATAGTAAAGATACATTGCGGTCACCATCTTCAAGTTTGTAAACTAATGGTAGTGATACTGGTGGCAATATCCACGAGAGAGACCCAAACCCCACATTGATACAAATGCGAGATTAGTAATAATATACTGCGGTCGCCATCTTTAAATTTATAAAATACTGTTAGTGATACTGATGGCAATATCACCGAAAACGGCCCGAACCCCAAAATAGTGCAAATACACCAATAGTAATAATACTGGTGGCAATATAAACAAAAAAGACCTGAACACCATATTATTGCAAATGTACCAATAGGTACGATATGCCACTAGACCTCGCATATTCACTTGCCTGAGGCCAGTTGTTGTGCCTCCGTCCGTTCTCCCCGAGCGATCTCTCCAAATGGTATCAAACCGGGATCACTCAATGCACGCGCTTAAGTTTAAAAATTGGTTCTCCACGCATGCGCAGAACGCTAATTCTAGCGGTCAACTCAGTGGCCATCTTTGAGGGGTGTTTTACTCTTTTAAATCCTATGAACAACCCCTATCATGGGGCAAACGTAACTTATGAAGTGTAGCATATAAAACCGTGAGGCCCACCAATTGGCCTTATGTGGAGAAAAATAATTGCATTCTCTGTCCTCTTCGCATTCTTAGGCAATCCGGGATCACTCAATACGCGAGCTTGTATTTCAAATTTTCCACGCATGCGCAAAGCGCCAATTCTGATAGCCGACTCAGTGGCCATCTTTAAGGAATATTTATTTATTATTAATTCTAAGAAGAGCCTCTTTCTTTGGGCAAGCTTAGCATATTAGACTGCGTGGCCCAATAGTTAACCATATTCGATAAAAACTTCCTATTATCTATCCTCCGAACAATCTTAAACAAACCACGATTATTTCAGTACGATAGGCTTGTATATCAAATTCCCCAGGCATGCGCAAAGCGCTAGTTCCGATGGTCAACTCAGTGGCCATCTTTGAGAAGCATTTTTTTGTACTATTAAACCTCCGAACAGTCTCTATCATTGGGCTCACATAGCATATATACATGTGCCACCCACTAAGTAACCGCCTTTATTGTCAGTCCTCCGTTTAATGTTTGAGATATGTTTCTTGTGCTGTTTTTATATTAACACTCCTCCGATCAGTCTCAATCTTCGAGCACACATGGCATATATAACCGTAGTAAACCACAAGTGACATATCTAGCTTCATTGTACACCGAGCGCACATAGCATATATAGCTACATTTCTTAAATAGCAAACCTCATGTAATGACGCTTATGTCACGTAAGTTGACTAAATCCATCCTTTTCTAGATATGATGGTAATTTGAGCCGTCTCAGGAAATTAACATTGTGTTACATTACAGTTCTATCTCTAAATTTGATGGTAATTAAGATCATCTTTGGAAGGTAATATTTACATAACGATTAGGCATTTGATCAAATCTAGTGTATAGAGTCACATTGCCAATATTCGCATACATTAACATTGCTGTCTTAATTATACACCCACCTTATTCAATTTCTTCCTATCTCATACTTATCACATATATTCAGTGATTGACATTACCCATTGCGCAAGATCATTGCCAGTGAGCAGTTGCTGGGTGTTAAAACCATTTGTGAATCACCAGTCGTCATCAAAACGCAAACCTTACAGATCATACATTTTTGCTAGTCACCTGGGCACAAATATCACACAACAAATTCGAAATATATCAAAATAATTTGAATTACAGAAAATAATAAAATTCAAGATTACTGTTAAGTCCCTGCTACAAAAAATAATGAAATTCCGAATGACTGTTAAGGCCCTGCTGCACTGATCTCAGGCGGCATATCCATCTTGCTTCCACCTGACGAAGAAGCAGTTCTCTATTGCCTCCTCTCTCCTGTTTGCCAATATGTTCAATTGCATGGAACCAAATCTCACTTTTATCTGGATGTGCCTGTTTGATATGAACAGCAACGGGATATTTCTCATCACAGTTCTTGATCGCCCGCACATGTTCTTGTATTCTCACTTTTAGGCATCTTATGCTGCTCCCTATATATATCCTATTGCAGGCACATTCAATTGCATAAACTGTGTGCGTTGTATTGCAATTCATGAAAGATGTAATAAAGTGGGTCATATCTGTGTTATATTTAAACTCAGTGACCCTATTCCTGCCAAAGCGACAAACAGAGCACTTTGTACAGATATAAAAACCATTAGGTTTGGTTGACAACCAGGTAACTCCTTGATGTTCTAAGCCCTCTGGTCTTACATAACTGGGACATAATCTTTGTTTAATAGTGTTACCTCTACGGTATATAACCCTAGGTTTTTTAGATACTATCTTAGATGATCCAATGTCTGAACTCAAGATATGCCAGTTCTTCAGCAATATATTAAAAATATGATTGCTATAAAGATTATATTGCGTGATAAATGATACTTCTTCTTTCATTCTAATCGCATCATTCTTCCTTTTGAAATGTTTGCCATTGCCAGTCATAGTTTGTTGTCTATTAAGGCTCTTTGCCCTCTTTTCAGCCTTCTCTAGGCACTGGCTGCCATATCCACGCTTCTCAAAATTCAGTTTGATCTCTTTCAGGTTGCGAGTGAAGTGTTCATCTTCACAGCAGTTTCTTCGGGCCCTTACCATTTCACCAAATGGAATGGCATTTATGGTCGATTGGGGATGGGCACTCGAAGCGTGCAGAACACTGTTGCACGATGTTGGTTTTTTGAAAATATCGCTATGAATCCTCCCTTCCTTGACATACAGTCTGAAGTCCAAAAATTCAATTTCTCTCGTCAGATTTCATTGTTAGTTTCACATTAAATCTGTTGTTATTAAGATGGGCATGATAATCTCTCAGATCCTGTTTTCCACCATTCCAAATAATCAGAATGTCATCAATATACCGACCATAAAAAATTATCTTGTCTATCCAATTGGTGGACCTCTTGCCCCAGGTCTGCTCCACCTCATACAAACCCATAAAAAGGTTTGCATAAGATGGAGCAAACCTTGAGCCCATAGCTGTACCTTGTTTTTGGACGTACCACGCCCCATTGTGTAAGAAGGCATTGTTAGTTAGTACTATCTCAGCAATCTTGATCAGCATCAAGGTGTGCTCAAGATGACTGGCACTTCGCTTGTACAGAAAGAATCTTAAGGCTTCAAGTCCACATTTCATCTGTATGCACGTGTATAAGCTTTCAACGTCCATAGTGACAAATAGAAGATCGTCGCTGTCCCAGCAAAAATCCTCCAGTTTGTCCAGGACATCTCGGCTATCATTTAAGTATGATGGTAAATTCTTTACGTGAGGTTGCAAAAACCTATCTATATACTCTGCCAAATGTTCCGTGGGTCCCCCATTTCCAGAAATTATGGGCCTCCCAGGGGGCTGCTGCAATGTTTTATGTATCTTTGGGAGGATGTATATGCATGGATATCTAGAATTTTGAGCAGTTAAATACTTATGCTCCTGGTCTGAAATGAGACAAGTCTCATGCCATTCCCTCAGATTGGTATTGATGTATTTCTCAATCTCTGGAATTGGATTTCCTTAAGTTTTTCGTAACATATTTTGTCTTTCAATTGTCTATTAATTTCTCCTAGATAATCCTGCATATCAAGTATTACGATGTTTCCTCCCTTGTCTGCCTCACGTATTACAATAGTCGGGTCTTTTCTTAGAATTACAATTGCCTCTCTGTCTTTTCTCGAAAAGTTTGATTCATGTGTACAAAATTTTGTTCTTGTGTGAGTATCCTCCAATTTATGCAATTCCAGTGTGACCCTTCTATGGAATTCGTCAATTGCCGAATCATTTTGCCTTGATGGAATAAACTTGGAGGATGGTTTCAAACCACTATTAAGTGTCAGATCCTCCTCTATGTTTAGGTCATTTGCTAGTTGTCTGATGTCCCCACATAGTTCTTCCTCATCTGACATTGCAATAGTATGTATTAAATCAACATCCATTATAGTCAAAGAAGATTTAGTACCAACATTAGGAATACTAGCAGTCACAGAAGAATGTTCATTGAAAAACTGTTTTAATTTTAGTTTGCGGGTGAATTTAAATAGATCCACATGTACATCAGTAAAGGTGCATTTTTCAGATGGACAATAATTCAAGCCTTTGCTCAAGACATTACTTTCATCGGCTGACAAGATTCTTTTTGACAGGTTCACAATTTTCAGGCCTTCAGTTCCCATATCATTTGCTGTATTTAGTGTACCTACATCCGTGGTACAGATTATTGCTTGGTCTGGTTGGTCTTGGACTGTTGTCTGGTTTGGACACCTGTTCTTGTGTTTCCGTCCACCCCTCCTTCTTCTCCTCCCTTTTCCATTGGTCTTTTCTTTTTGTTGCCCAGCCTGTATCTCTGGACCTCCCTTAAAAAAAGGGATTGTGGTTTATCAATTGGTTCTAAGCTGGTAGCTTCCCCTATTTCACTTTCAACTGATGAGAGGGAGACACTACTTGAGGAAACACTTATGTCCCTGGTTCTATTCATACCTGTGGGAATTGGTCTTACCATGACATCATCAAACTTTTGGCGAAGGTGAAAATTCTCCCTTCTCATAATCACCTTCGTCTCTCAGAATTTTCTTTTGCTTCTTGTCTCTCAAGTATATTTGGAAGTTCGCTAATTCACCGTTTAAGATGTCATAATTCTTCTTAATGGCATCTTGTAAATTGAGAGACAAAAAGCAAAGGAAAATTCTGAGAGACGAAGGTGATTATGAGAAGGGGAGAATTTTCACCTTCGCCATACACATGACATGAGAAGTTCGCATGGTGAAACTTGTTGTGGTGATCATTAAAGGTGCTCCTGATCATGAACAAAGGGGAAAAGAGGGGTGTGCATTACATGACACGCACCAAGAGGACACTGGGGTGACAGGGGAGACATGCTATATTTTGGCTGTGCCTCTCAACGTCGTTATGCCTGAGTAGGTTTTGCTGTTCGTCGATGTTGAGGGTGAGGCCCCCACACTCAACATGACTTGTGATGCAGGGGACCTGTGAGTAGGCAACTATTAGGGGCCACTTGCATCTCCTGTATCTGAAGGTTCCCAGGCATACCTAGAGTATGATGCTGCAGCCGGGCTTGTGTAATCTGGACTGACAGAGGATTAGACTGGCTGAGTCATTGATCCGGAGAGGATGGTGTGGTTTGAGGCCTGGTGTAGTTTTCCAGTTTGTGAGATGGTTGGGTGTGAAGCAGAGGTGTCCCAACTAGATTTCCATGGACAATATGGAACATGGGATCTGCTTGCCAATGTTGCCATTCATGAGGCAACAGTGTGGTGCAGTCTATCATCCCCACATGCAATTGAGCTCTTGGGTGTACATTGTATTTCCCTGGATGCTATCGGGACAGTGATTTCTGTCTGGCATACTCCTGACTGGAGTTGAGTGGCTGGTTGTCCACACTGGACTGCCGCATAAACCATACATGGTTGCTGGCCAGCTTGCCCAACACAGTTTTATGAGGAGTATGTTGTACATTGCTTGAGAGATACAACAATGTGTGACATCAACATTTATTCTTAGAGGCATGTTTGTCTATGTATTCAACTGTGCTTGCAGATGTGTGGCTATTTTGATTGTTGTAGTTGTGCTGAAGAGCAAACGTACACACATCATGCAATTAACATGAGTAAACTTGTAGTGAAAATCCAGGGATAGTTGGTGTACTTTCATGGGGCGAAAAATTGTTTTCATGTCCGCCTGACCTTATACAAAGTCCATTCCTGTTGTCATAGGTTGTATGTTGTTTGCATGTACACAGATCAAGAGTTATTTGATGAGGATGTAGCCCATTCTCCACCTTCATTGCCATGACACACTCATGTTGTTGTGCATGTGACATCAATACTTTCTTGACATTGCATTGGCAGGTCCATGGTCCCACATACACGTAGTTGTGTGCTGATGTCTTGCCAGTTGCCCTATGGCTGACCTATGTGTCATTGTTTGTGCTTATGTAATTATAGCAGTGTCAGATCAGTGCAGTGTTGATGTATGGTTCATGCACAGTGTTCGTGATGCATGACATGTGCTTATTGGTCATTCCAATGCCACATGTGTCATCTTTGGAGGTATTGCCACTTTCTGATGTTGATTGACTGGGTACGCTTGGTGTTTGAGCATTCCCTGCACTTTATTGACACATCAGTTATTGTATATGTACTATCCTCTGTATCTTCATCCTCCACACCCACAAGTGGATGCAGTGCAGAATAGTAATGTTTATTTGATACTGTTGTCAGTTATCTTTTTTTCTGTGGCATGGATTTCACATATATGTTGTATTTGAGCTCTTATGATGGTTTATAGCCATGTGGCCACAGCTACAATGATGCATCAGACATACAGTGTGTTGTACTATGCTCTTGTGTGAAAACAGACCTGTAGTTGCTCCTGTGAAGATGCAACACACAGTTATTGATTCTCACTGAGGGACCATACACATTAATTGGGTCAGATGCCCAATACATTGTTCCATTCCCACTCTTCCTTTAATTGGTGTCATGTCCCCTGCTAGGTGTGAGAGCTGTGTGGCACTGTTGATTTGTTAACTTTAACTTACATGATTGATCAACTTCTGAAGTCACAAACCAAGCATACAAGATATTGATGTAGTGGTATTTAATTTTTCATATTAACAATCTGTGGACTTGGTTTTTCTGAGAGGCTTGTGACAGGACATTTGTTGATAGTGATTATGTAAAAAGATTGCGGATGATGGCATCCCTCCTTGCTGTTCCAGCTTCAGAAGCTGTGGTGTGTCTTGCATCAGCTTGTTCGTCCTGGCCATCCTCCGGATTGTCCTGCTCCTCTAGGTCTTCTGGCAATGGTGAGTTTGTCAGTACACAGATGTTGTGCAAAATGCAACAAGCCAATATGATTTTACAGACCAGTTCAGGCCTGTACAGGAGTCTCCCCCACGAAATATCAAGGCACCGGAACCTTGATTTCAGGACTCCAAAGGTCCGTTCAACGATGGCCCTTGTGCGTCCCAGTGCAACATTGTAGTCTCTATGGGTCTAAGTGTGGGTCACTTGGATGTGGGTCATCAGCCATGGTGACAGTGCATATCCTTGATCACCCAAAGTAGATTATGGAGAGATGTGTCCATTAGTATTTGTGCCTGCTGTGTTTGCAGAGCGGGTTTTTGGTGTGTGTCCATTGTGCACCTTTGTATTTTTTGCTTTGTCATGTGGTGGTACAGATAATTAACCGGCACCACTGAAATTGACTTGCCTGTACTTAAGAGCCTACACATCACCATAATGTCATTGGCCAGGCCCTGTGTATTACCTCCATGTTGTGACTGTCTAGATGTCTGGGTTGCTCCAAAAACTTTTGGGTTTTGTACAGGCCAGTACACCAATAGTACGTCACTTATGTACAGATCGTATATGGGGCACTGGTGGCGCATGGGCCTTGTGAAGCAGCCACCTTCATGTTTGGCAGATTACCATGTTTGAACATCAGCAAGATACATCATTGGGAGTTATTATGCTGAGGGTAGCTGAAAGCGGAAATACTTGGATGCTAAACGTTGTACTTATTGTGGGTTCATTACATCCACCTTGCCCCCAAGGTGGGTCAGTGTTTGAGTGACAGTAGCACTGATACCTGGTGCACTTGACTTACTGAGACATGTAAAGACAACGACATGTGTATTGATGTCCTTGGGCATTTATTGACTTTGACTCTGCTTGTATGCATGTTGGGCTAATACCCATAGATATTGCAGTATGTGTTCCCAATCAACACACATTTATTTGGCTACATTTGTGCATCAGATTGCTATACCTCACAAGGGGAGTCATATGGATGCGCACAATGTTGTGAGATTTACATTTCTATTGTGTGTATGCTCTTTCTATGCCTGCTACATTCTGACACGACCCAGGCTGATGCTTAATCAACTTTAGTGATTGTTTGTGTGCAGTTGGGTGTCCCTTCATTCAGAAATACTTTCCTCCTCATGACGCAGGCACCCTTGCAGCATGGTGCATGGGTGCCTGTGTTTTTGCATATCAGCTAATTGTGAACCATCACAGTAGATAGCAGGGTGATCTGTCATCTTGTTGTACATATGGCACATGTGTTTATTTCAAGATGGATGTAGCCCAGCGCAAGCATATGTCTTGTCACACGTGCTGCATTGATTCATTTAAATTTTTGTCTGATGAGTTCTGGAAGTTCTATATTCCAAAAGTGACATAGTGGTTTGTGAGAGAATATCTGGCCTACCCCCTTGTTGGGCCAACTTACATATGTGTTGATTATTTGGCATTAGGTGTCTGTATATAGTAGTTGGGCCAGTTACAAGGTATGTTGTATCACATTTGCTACATGTGCATTCTCACATATTTGAGCTACATGATTGGGGACTTGAGGTGTGTGGTGTGTTCAGTTTGTACTTACCAACAAGCAGTCCATTTCCATATGTCCCATTCTCAAACCGCTGGTTGATGATCGATTGACAGAAGATGTAGGAGTAATGCACACTCCCTGGAAACTTTGCAACAACATTGATGAACAGGACCAGGTGGTCCACAATTGCCTGCACATTCATTGAGTGTGTGTGTTTCCTGTTCCTGTATGTATGAGCAGTGTCCACAGGATGCACAAGTTGCACACGGGTGCAGTTAATTGCCCCCACCACATGCGGAAATCCAGCAATGGAATAGAAGCCTTGCTTGTTGTCAAGTTGTTCTTGCGCAGTGTTGGGAAAGCGTAGGTGCTATGGCATCAGGCTTATGATGGCATCCAAGACAGTCATGAGGAACCTGGAGAAGGATGACTGTGAGACTTCACCCACTCTGGCAGTGGCTGATTGGAAGGTACCTGAGGCCAGTATGTGCAGCACTGCAAGTAGCTTTGTCTGCGGAGGGATGGTTGTGCAGCGCTGGGATGGTGCCTGCAGCCATGGCGCTATCTGAGTGAGTAGGCGTAGAATGAGGTCCTTTTTAGCCTGTAGTGGGCTATCACATCCTCTGGCCGAAAGTCTATGAGGGTGATCTATTGGCGGTAGACCCGCTTTCTTCTGTGGTGCTGCCTCTGTGGTGGTGCTGGTGGGGGTGATGGAGGTGGTGGTGGTCTTCGTGTAGCTCCAAGCTGCAACAGTAGTACCTCCATGGCGTCCTTGGGAATACCAATGTGGTTCTTGGATTCTCTCCCATATGTACAGGTGTGTTTGCACCATTTTTTAGACCAGCTATTTTCTGGTCCTTAAAACCTGCCGCTAACTGGACTTAGCTGCAGTTTTGGGGGGTTATCGCTGGACAGAAATTTCTTTAAAAATATTGTGAAGTCGGTTTTGCTGCAGTTTTATTACGGGAATGCCCACCTTGCATCCCATTTTCGTTAAGTCCCGCTAACAGAAGTCGTGATCCAGAAATTTAACGTTAACGCTGGAAAAGTGCAGCTAACTGCAGTTAACAGCAACTTGTAAATACTGCGATAAAAAAAAGCCGCCGTAATGTCGAAATGGCCCCTGGTGCGTTGGAACCAACGTGCGGCACCATACCTAGACCTGGAGATAATTCAGAAAGATAATGGAAAACTAGAAGGCTTTCCTTTACACGCAACATTAGCGGTTTGTTCAAATGCATTGACAAGTTAATGGTAATTAAGGAGAGCCCAGAGAACAAGTTTTAACATACCTCTACACATTCGGTTTTCTTGTGATCTGGTCCCAGTGCGGCTGCGAGAATGAGGCACATGAAAGGCACCAATGTAAAAGATAGCTCATGTTTAGTATTTACAAATACGAAAAATGAGGCCCATTTGGATCTTTTGTATTGATATACGAGGTAGCAGGAACGTTTGGAGGCAGGGTGAGAAATGAAACCGATACACATTTTTTTTTTTACACTCCGGAGCACGGATGGGTAAAACTGCTCTCATTTATTGATGATCTCTTTGAAATAACGTTTTTTTAATCAGAATTGACACACGGTATACAAATTTTTAAGAACATTGTATTATAATGCACTATTGAACCACATATTCACAAAAGTATCTCGGATTACCATCTCATCCACCTCCTTCGCCTCCTACAGACAAACACTTCCCACTCAAGGTTTTTGTGCGCATTTGCTGAAGGGGCACGTTCAGTAACACCAGGGGGATATTAGCAAGACCCTCCTTAAAATTATCGCCGTTTTAGCGGCAGGAAACTGCCGCTAAAACGGCGATAATGGGCTTGGTAATATGCGTTATAGAATTCCAATAGAAGCCCAGGTTAGATGTGCAGGACATCTAACCTGGGCTTCTATTGGAATTCTATAACGCATATTAGCAAGCCCATTATCGCCGTTTTAGCGGCAGTTTCCTGCCGCTAAAACAGCGATAATTTTAACGAGGTTCTTGCTAATATGTCCCCAGATTTTTTAAAACCTCAATCATTTTAGTGTCCAGCCCCTCGTCACAAAATTCTTTCCGCGCCACTGCTGCAAAAGCGAACAATTTTTTTCCATGAGAGAACTGAGCCAGTAATCAAGTTACATTATCACAGCATCACACCATTACCAGAGTGGCGGTAATGCTGGCATTAGATTTATAAAATGGCTCATTTGTATGCTGTAGATTCAAGTCTTACTCTCTCCTCAGTAGGTTCAGTCTATCTAGGTGTGAGGATGTGTAGTTTGTCTGATGTTATTTGTGACAGCCATTTCCTTGTAATAGCGCTTCATTTTCGATATGGTGCTGCAGCCAGCTGTGCACATAATGTTGGCATAGTTAGCTACAGAGTTGCCGATTAAAGTCTACGGGATCTTGAATTTATGGACACATGCGTAACCATTGCTATGACGACTCATTGGGTGTCTATTCATAAGAGAGTTTGTAAGGTTGTTGGTGTGACTTACCCAGTGATGAGCACTAGTAATCGTGTTTGATTTTTCTTCTTTGAGGCACTATCTGCTTTGCCCCTGTCTGGCAGCTCATGTGTCTTACTTTGGGATTGGCAGCTTATTCAGTGTTCTATTTTGCACCCAAGAATCTAAGGATGATTGGTTCTACTGTTTCAAAATGTTAAATTATCTTGATTTTCACTATTCAGATATATGTGGAATTAGACTTGCATCTGTCATCTGCCTTTTTGGCCTGTATACCGGTCAATGTATGGTGGTGACTACACTTGGATGCTAGGTCACTTTATATCTATTTAGCAGTGGTGAGCTAGCATTGTTGTAGAATTATTTGTTTCTAGACAGTGTTTGACTATGTGGCCTTGAACATTACTTTTCTAACTTTTTTAATTTGTTGCTTATGCTAGTTCCTTTCAGGCCAAATATGTTGATATTATGTTGCAGAAATCCGCATGTGTTGTTGTGTGGTTTGTTTTGCTATTTGGTTATTCAGTCTAAAGAGTGTGTTATTTCAAATCTTTGCATGGATTTTACCCATACCATCTCATTCAGCTGTTTGTTTGCTCGATTGAGCGGCATCTTCTCTGGACTTTTTTCCGTTTCTCACGTTCATGTTCATGACTGTGGCATTGTATTGATTAATATGAAGGCGTGTTCAATGGGGCGCATACGTTCAACTGCACCAGAGAGTCTGCAGCTGCGCCAGCAATTTGCAAGGTTTGAAGAGCGAAGAGTGAGGGATTACGCCTCTGCCACCTCAATTCTAACCACTAAATCACAACTATAAACTCACAGAACCTATCACTCTCATCGTCGTCATGGCTGTGTGATACAACGCTTACTTTACTCCTGCCTCAAAACGTTTCTTCATCCACATGCCTTCTTCAGTCGTACTCCTTGCCTCCTCCAGCCCTTTCCTTCCTAAACCGTCCTTCCACCATAGTTGCCATCGCTTTTCCTTCAATTACGATCCCTCTCAATCTTCAACCTTTCATTTTACTGTCCATATTGCTTTCCTGTTAATTTCTCCACTTTTCCGTTTCAATCCTTTTTCATTGTTATCATTTACATCTTTCCTCATCATTCTTGTCTCACATACCCTTCCCTCACTTTTATTGAGGACACCTTTCCTTTCGCAGCCTTACATTCCTCAGTTTCTTTACAAACCTTTCCCTCACACGATTCACTCATCTTGTTTTATCCTACATTTTCTTACTTCATATATTCTAGAACTTGCATGTACTCGTTGCTTACTCCACCATCCACCTCTTTCTATTCCCCACTGTTCTAACTTTCATCTTCGTTTTTCATTGACCTAGCTCATCACTATTCCTGTAACTCCCCCATTACATTTCTCACTCCTCTACTTTCAGCTTTCATTTCTTTCTATAGTTTCCTCCCAACTCTTTTAATCCTTGCATCGCACACGTTTTCTTGATTAATTTCAGATGTCGTCGTACTTCAGTTAGGAGTGGGAAATTTAGGAAACTGCACAATCTCAACTACATAAAAGTAGTTTCACTGAGTTTCCAGTTAGTTTGTTTTGGGAATGTCATTTTATATTCCTGCTATTTGCACGAATTGTAGCGTTCGTTTACCGTAGATCACATGTGTGGAATAATACTTGTTGGTTTGCATGCAATCACAAACACATTACTATGTTTGTGAGGAAATATTAGGTTATACAAAGCTGGCTTTATACACAGAGGAGATGTACACAGAGATTAAGGGTACCTTGTGCAGGATGGGGGACACAGAACATGTGCTAGTCAATTGTATGTTAATCAAAAATGGTGGTCTGATTGCTGTAGCTCTCTTGACCGTTAAGTCTCCCCCAAGTGTGGAGTGTAGTGCTTAGAGCAGCCACCTTGGTGTGTAAATGTGCCCAGTCATAAGGCTGTGCCCTGCTCTCCCTTTAGTGGAGAATAAGAACATTCGTTTCCTCCTCAAAATTTCAAACTGTCCACCCCATCACTGCTCCCCTCGCTTTAGTTTTATGGTAAGGTGCTGTTCACTTACACACTTGACTCCAGTCTGAAGAGTGTGTTCCATTTCACTGCCCACCTCTTCAAAGTACTGAGGAAGAATGAGCCCACCATCCCCACTCTGAATGGCCAGCACTGACTGACCCCCAGACCTGTAAAGCATTGAAGAAATACTTAACCCCGTACAAAGCAGCAACACACACAATACCCTGCAAAGCAAAAAGTAACCAGCTGGCTAGATTAACACAATGCAAGAGTCCGAACTTGAAAATAGGTAGAGCAAACTGGAAATCCTAGGGAAAAAAGCCTGTTGAAGGTATGCACCCAGGATCGGCTTCAACACCCCTACATTTAGAGGGTTCTTCGCTTCATACCCGCATATATACAACATATCAAGTTATTCGCTACTCATGATTCTATCTACATAGCTCGTTTGCTCTCAAGGCTTCATAAGTAACAAAACCAATCACAATAATCTAGTGTTATCTATATCTATTGAACTGTAAAGAGAGACTTTTTTTCCTGTCTTTGGTTGGGCCTTTCATTAGTAAAGGATGTTTGCCCCACATTGGTGCCTTCTGGCAGTCTGATACTTGGTATTTGTGGGTGTGCAGTAGCACATATTCACCTTTATAATATGCAATGCCCTGTTAAAATTCAGCAATGTATATATTTCTGGATCACTAATGCAAGAAGATTGTTTTCAATCAGTAAACCCGGATGACCAAATCTCAAGGAATTATTACTAGTTAGTCACTTTATATTCGGAGAAGGAAGCGCCACAGCTTCATAGAAAAACAATAAAAAATACTGTGTTGAATACTAGTGACATTTAGCGCCTTTACCTGATTTTACTTTTCAATTTCCGCTCCTTTTCAGGCAGTCTGAAAAGGTTGCTCTGAGTCGCACTTTCAACAAATTCAAGGGCACCAAGCCTCGTGAATGTCTGCTGTAAATGTTCTATGGGCACACCTCTCTTATATCACGAAGTGAAAGATGCATAAATGTGATGGAAGGGATATTTTATGGCAAAGAATGATAAGCCTATCTGCTCAGCATCCTTGAATCAAAATTACCTTGAAGAATCTGACACTTTGATAGCTGAACATTGAATGCTCCCGCTGCACAAAGGACTGCTCTGCCATTTTTTTCTGCAAGGTGCACTATTTGGTTCTACAGAGCATGACAGGGAATGCCTAATATATGGTTACAGTTCTAGTACCTGCACATTTAAAAGGAGACGCATCTTTATTTGTATGGCGTTATCCATGGCAATGAGAGAAGTAACCTTTTTTCTGCACATGCCCGCACTTGAGATTTGTGAACGGGAAAACAGGCTCCCTAGAAATTCTTGAATGTCTGTCACCATTAGAGCGTGGGGAGGGCTGTGTAAGATAAATGAGATCCTGACAAGCTCCTCAAATAGGGTCTTCATCATGAACGCTCAAGTGGAGTCCTGGTACCCTTCCAAAGCAATTTCATAGACACAAATCCTGACAGGGAATATAGGGTATGTGTGCGTACCTGCATAAGCAACCAGTATTTGAAGGGAATCGGCCATCAGAATGACTAATTTGAAAGTGGATCTCTAGCAGAATATACCAATTCTGTGCTAGTTTGGGGATTTGTGATATTATAGCTATATAGAGATGTACTAGCCTACTTATCCCATAAATTTGTTCTGAGAGGTATGTCCGCTCCTCGTCTTCCAACCTCTGGCAAGGGTGATTTCCCAATGACAGAATAAGGACTGTGAAATCAGAATGAACATGCTCTGTGATGCTTCTTTCAGTATCTTGGGTGAAAGACCCAAAGCTTGGAAGCCTTTGAACTAAAGAAGCCACTTTACATGTGTGTGGCTTGTCTGACTCCTAATTTAATTGAATGCTTTGGTACAATGATCAAATTGGAGGAAATGCTATCAGGTTCTTGTAGGCTAAAGTTGAACAAAGCAGAAGAGTCATACTCGTGTTCTTGTGTCCATGGATACACCAGGTTCAATTGGCAGAAACAATGATGACTACTGGCAATGATCCACATGTTCTGCATGGATTGCACATTTCACATCCATAATATACTCCTCGCCATTTTATTTCAATACCCCACTGTGCTTCTACTTGGAACCTGCTTGCAGGCCTATTATGATGGGATACCTCAAGATGAAAAAATGGTGGCTTGTGTGTTATTGCAGCCTGCAGGATGCTTTAAAGAAAAACTACAAACAACACACCACTGTTATTAGAGGTGTAGCTAAAAGTATGGGAGGTTTCAGAAAGGAATAATTAAATGAAAAGACTTAACCGGGATCTCAGGAAGTGATCCTAGTATGAAGACAGAGGTGGCATCTGGGCAGCTGAGAAGGTGCAGAGTACCCTAGTAGCTTCCAAGACCATTAGACTCTTGGGATTGTCTCAGCCTTTGACAACACTAGCCAGGCCTCTGGGAACATTTGCATCCTCTGTCTTTGCTTTGTGCAACATCTACCCCGTGGCAAGGTTGAAACCTGCAACCTAGATGATGGAGTCTTGCTTAATCAGCACTATGCATTGCCAGGCCATGCCGGATTGCTTCCGAAGTTGTTACCCTCTCAGCTGCTGGTAACTGTGTACATTAGAGTCAATATAGATGCTGATGCCTTCTCACTCACTGTAATTGGTGGATCATTCTGCACTTTAACTCCTGTTGATGGTTCTCTGTGGTGTGGCTCCTAACCACCTAATCAATACTGGTGCCAAATCTTATGGGCTCGACCTGTCCTGCTTTGATAGTGGTCTTCTAAACAACTTAACTTCCCCACTTATCTTTATCTGCTGCACCTGACTGATCCCAGTCACTTAGATGGTATGAAAAGATCTCAATCTGGAGTGAGAGGGTTAGCAGAGTCTATTCTCCCCGTGCACCTCCGGGTAGTTATTTAAACATTATTTATATGTTATTTATATATTTGCTTGCTTAATTAATTATTTTTTATTTGAAATAGCTGCACGCTCCATTTTTCCATTTCTTGGTGCTTTGAGGAGCCTGCTCACTTTGAAAGTATTGTGATTGTTTTGCCATGCCTGAGTCAAAATGCACTATAAATCCTTTAGACATGGATTGTGATGCCTCATTGACATTCTGAGTTATTGAAAAAAGTTTTTGTCCTTTAATAAAAGAGCCCATGTTAATTAGGTCACTTGTTAGGCAATGTGGAGTCAAAGAGATCAGTCCTAGGCATCAAATCAACCTAAGGGTAATAGCCAATGGAAGGCTGAGTAGATATTTTTATTTTCTGGGCGTAGTTTCATGCTGCCATATGGCAGTCTTAGTGTTAGAGGTGTCGCCTTATGCCTTTCCTAATCCTTATGAGATTGGGCCTCTGGAGTGGTGGAAGAACATCCCTAAAGGTAGACAGCAACGCAAGTACTTATCATGTGCCTGCACCTATTCTGATTTGTGTAGGTAGAGACCAGTTGGTTTGAGAAGCACAACCATAGGTATGCGAGTAGCAAGGTGATTTTTTGGAGGAAGAAGAAAAAAAAAACAAGTTCATATCAAATTCAGCACAAGTACTGGAACACAGAGGGCCCAATTCACAAAGGTAAACTTAGACTTAAGTCTAAGTTTATTACTTACTAGTATTAAAGTTACTAGTAGTAACTTACCTTTGTGAATACCAAAAAGTAGTAAACCTAAACTTAAGCCTACGTTTAAGTCTAAGTTTGCACTTATTGGTATTCACAAAGGTAAGATACTACTAGTAACATTACTACTAGTAAAGTCACTACTAGTAAAATTACTAGTAGTAAAGTTAGTAGTAGTAACTTACCTTTCTGAATACCAAAAAGTAGTAATCATAGGCCTAAGTCTAAGTTTACCTTTGTGAATTGGGCTTATTATCTGTGACTTTGGAGAAGTGGAGAATTTGTCCTAGAATCCCGTCCTGCATACTTTCTTCAGTAAAAGTGTGAGGTGATTGTTGAAATCAACCTAGTTTAATTGTAAAGGTTAAAGTTCCATGTTGGCATTTTAAGGCAGTTGGCCACTTATGACATTCACAAGTCTGAGGTAGAACTGTGTGTTTCTTGCATGTAAATGTGTTATCTGAAACTGTCATATACTACCAGAATACTGAGTCCTAGATATTGTGCTAAAAAAAATGGCGTTAAACAGAGAAGACATGGGGCCGGATGTACAACCATGTCATTTAGCGACTCGCAAATTGCGCTCAATTGCGAGTCCCAATTTGTGAGTCGCTAAATGCCATGTACAACAGTGTCTGAGACACTGTTAGCGATTCCTAATGGGGTCGCAAATTGCATGCCTCATGCATATTAATGAGGCACTCGCAATTTGCGACCCCATTAGGAATGGCTGGCCCTCCCAGGCTCAGCAGACCTCAATGTCTGGGACTGCTTTTAAATAGAGCAGTTTTTATTTTAAATGCAGCCCTTAAAGGAAAACGGGATGCATTTGAAAAAAGAAAAATGAAACGTTTTCGTTTAATTTTTTAAGGGCAGGTAGTGGTCCCTGGGACCACTGCCTGCCCCTAAAAAATATTTTCCCCTGCATTCGCAAAGGGGAAGGGGTCCACTGGGGACCCCTTCCCATTTGAGAGTGCTTTACCACCCTCTTGAAGAGGGCGGTACATTGCGAGTGTTTTGCGACCGCAATTGCGGTTGCTAAACATTCTTACATAGCCCCCTGACTCGCTATTAGGAAGGGACGCCCTTGGAACGCCCCTTCCTAATAGCGACTCACAGTTCCTATTTAGAGAGTCGCAAAAAAAAGTGTGACTCGCCAAATAGGATTGTACATGGTCCTATTAGATTTTGCATGCGCAAACGGGTCGCAAACCCATTTGCGCATCAAAATAGGGTCGTACATCTGGCCCATGGTTTCCTGGAAATGTTAGACTAATCTTTATAAGAAAAATCAATGTTAAAGCAATCAAAGGCACGTATTTACTTTAGAATGGATACTTATGAACAGACACAAAATATTTAGGAGACACATTGCCAGGTACTGAAATAGAAAAACAATTTTAATATATGTAACATAAATGAAGTGGCGAGAGAATAAGTGAAAAATGTGCAATGTGTTAAAAAATGTGACTTGGCATGGTATCTTTAAAAATTCAAGCGGCACAAAACAAGGGAAGAAACCTCATGACCAAATGAAAACAAAGTTTGTTTCTTATCAACTGTTAGATTTTGAAAATGTTTAAAAAATAACAAGATTATGGTTCATAAAGTGAATGTTGATGGTGTTTCGGCCCAACTTGATAAAAGGGTTATCATGTGGACAATTAAATTCATTAGGGCCAGAGAGAAGGCTGCAAAAAGGAAAGGCAAAACATGTGTTAAGAAAAAGTTGTAGTACAGTAATATGGTAAAGAAAGTACCTAAGTAATGCTCACTCAGTGTGGAGGCTTACAGGTCAACTCTACCAAAAGAGAGGCTATAAAATAACACTCATGTAACACACATATAATGCTGTATTATCGACTACAAAAAATTGTGACACAATTATGTACAGATACGTATAGATTTACTACACATATTTCCCACTTAGCACACCTATTGATGAAACTGCATGTTTTGGAGTGGTACTTTACAAGAGAGACTGTAAACTGCAATTTGAGTACCATTATACCTACTGGCTACTCTCTGCTGATGAGTGGCAATGACAATGAAGCACATATTTCCACAGATAAAAGCAAGGGCTTGGCTAACTCTGATGGTGAACCCATTATGCTTGTGAGTAACTTAAACTACTATGAACTGTAATAATCATAATACATTCGGGACAAATGGCGCTGATATGCCAGCAGTGTTCTTCCTCACTGCTGTAAATGAGAAATATGGCACCACTGTGATGCAGTATGTAAAAGAAGGGAGACCTACAGAAGCAGCAGTTCCAGGAGAAGTGCAATCTTATAGGAAGATATAAGACAGGATGTTTTATTGGGCTGAACAATTTGGTTAAGCATAATTAACAAGTATTGCATACATAGACCATTTACATTAGACTATACATTGGGAAGGAATAACAGATTTTGCTTGTCCAGGGATAAGTGCAGATGTTGACATTTTGCTTACAGGCTGTAGTGTGTTGTTTGGGAGACAAATCTCATAATGCTTGTTATAGGCCTTTGCAGTCAACAAACATTCCTTGCAAAGCATCACAAAAGCTTGCAATTGCTATAGTAGGAGTATTTACCATTTTCCCAAGAAATTACAGATATTCAAAATGGTTTGAACTGAGATTATGAAGTATACAATTTCTATTATAGTTTATTAAGAGGATTTTTAGAGCTTATAGGTGATAATAAAGCTGCAGTTCTCCCTAGAGAAATGGGAGTAACTTCATAAAAGAGGCAGTCATTACCCAGAAATGTATTTCTCTTTATTTAAGAGGTTAGTTGAAAGAACTAATGGAGTATTGAAAGTGGACATACAATTGGAAGTTGGTACCAGGAAAACCTTGGCAAGCAATGTCATGGGCGCACCATACTGTATCTTACAGTCTGACCAACACCACACCAAGTTTCTTCTTGAGTGCTATCATCTACAGTTGATAATATTTAATGTCAAATCCTGCAACAAATGCTATTGTCTACAGTTGATAAAACCCAATAAAAGGTGTTTAATCACCAAGTTGCTTCTTGAGCAACAATTAGGCCCCATTGACTTTATCCATATTTATTGAGTATGCATACTGATATGAGTGGGGTTAACACAGAGGGTAGAATAGGACACCAATGTAAGAGCAAATGAATTAAGGGAATGTATGCAAAATATAAACAATATTGCAACAAAACAACACTGTGTCCAACAAAATTGCTTCTAGGTAGTGGATTGGATTAAAAAAGAGGAGTAGGTAAGGAAAAGAGAGAACTGTATTTACTCTATTTGTTAAGTGGGCAAAGTATCTAGAAATGTGCTTCAGAAGGAAACAAGAGGTACACTAATAGGACGTGGAAGTTGTTTCAGGTCTAAGAAAGGGTAGATAACAACAATGAATCTGGAGCTTCACTTGAGCATATGCAACTTGTCTGTGCAGGTGATTTCAATGAACGGGATGCTCATCCTGAAGCAGGTGAAAGCAGTTGGTTAAATAATGGTGTTAATGATTGAATGCAAAATGATTTGCTTGGTCTTTGTGAGCTTTACAAGAGTTGTCCAGCCGATTGTGCTAAGTCAGATAACAGAAAGCATAGGTTCCTCTTCAGGATGTGCCCTCAAGCTTACAGGTAAATTAAAAGCTTAAGAATGTTTAAGTTAATCTTATTTCCAAAACAGAGACGAAATGCTGCAGTGCGCATTCATGTGCAGTGTTTCCCTCCCAAATTGGAATGCCCCTCTGTTCACAAGAGCAGTTTGATTCTACTGCTGTGCTTAATGTTCAGGGCTTGACTATTGGGTTAGTCTTCAACTCTCTGCCATGATGAATCTCTGCCCCTTGGTTCATTACAAAAGAGCTCTCAAGCCACTTCTTCCATGTACTTTTCTCAATACTTCCAAGTTTGTCCTTAGAAGATCTGTCTGACCCTCCTGGCTCCCTTTGTAAACAGACTGTAGCCCACCCTAGGGTGGCATTCATTCCTTTTTACTTTCCCCATACATGATCCAAATATTTACATTAGCATGGATCCTCAGGGTGTTCTTATATGCAAATGAAGTGATTATATGAAAATAAGGGATTTTGTTTTTGTATTTTAGGTGAAGATGCATTGCAATCATTTCCCAGCTTTGTGTTCAGATTTCGCACTTACATACAATATGTAACCAGTCAAGTGGGGATACTTTGGTTTGGAATGTACCGAGCTACAGCTCTTGCTTTGTGTCTTGCATGTAATGTAATTTAGTTGCGATATATGTGGTTTCAATATTTATTCATAAAACTATTTCAAGAATGTCAGGTAATCAATTTAAGTTCTATAATAATGTTACTCTATGTTTGGTGGAAGTTTTGTGCTTTCAGATGTGTGTTGAGTAATGGTTTGTGGGTTTGCTTTCATGTAGCGTTGACAGTGAGTAATGCACTGGCATGTTTTTTCAAATGGCCCATTTGTTTGCAGGCTGCACATTATGCATTTTTATTAAGATATGTTTGGGAGCTAACACTTCCCCGGAATCGTTAGAATGCAGGACTGGCTCCCTCAAAACATAAAACAAATTTCATTGTTATGGAGAAATCTAATTGATCCATTTAAATTTTTAACGTAAAACATAGAATAGTGCTAAATATTTTTATTTCGCAAAACAGCCAAGCCAAGGATCTCTGAAAAGCCTAAGGAACAGTTATTACATGTAGAAATAAATTGAGGTCACAGATTACTCAGTACAAAGGTCACATTATTAAAGGCACGTGGTATTGTTTATAGTATTTTATGTTTGCCTAGTGATTATATTTTAATGTCAACCAGCAAAAATAAGTTGCTTTTTTATCCTACTTTGCTGGTGATTCAAAAGATACGTCGAGTTATGGTTTATAGCTCTGCCAACATTAAGTGACTGGAAGCAAGCTCTGAAATACGCCTGTACAATGGACATGAATGTTGTAAATATCGGCTTTCCTGTTCATTTTATGAATAAACACAAACTTGGTTTCCATCTGAATGAAAAGTCCATAGATTATGCCCAAACCAGTACAGAGCTAGAGTGTCCTAGCCCAAAGAGACCTCTGCAAGAGATAAGGGCACAGACGAGACCTTCCTGAAAGGAGGTTTCTGAGTGCTTGAGGGACATACGAGGGGTAAAAAAATGCCAGTGGTTCAAATGGAGTGAAAAAACAATCATTGCTCTAAGTAGAATCATGCATGCCCGTACTGTGAATGGCAGTGCCTAGCCAAACCTGCAACCCAGTCTTTGCTTTATTTGTCAAACTGTGTGGTAACTGATAGATGTCCAGAAGCAAAACACCCAAAATGAACAGACTGCCACTAGTGCCCAAGAAAGAAAGCCTTCATGTCGTACAACAGAAACGTCACAAGCGGCAAACCTAAACTGAAGTTGTCATTTGACAAGGCAGGTCTAAGATTAAATTGTTGATTACATAGCCCAGCAATACAACAATTAAAGAAACAAAAAAAAATTGTATTGCATCACAATATTTTGTGAAAATTATTCCAACGTATGTATGAGAAATACATCTCGCACATTCAGTGTTCTGGGACAAAGTAAAATAAAGCGAAGGAACTTATGAATATCTGTGTAACTGCAATGATTCAGTTTGTGCAACATGAATTCAGGCTGTTGTTAGGCAGCAAATAACAGCAACTTTAAAATGCCAGGCAGTTTTGGGTATTTAGAAACCTCAGTTACTACAATGGTTCATATTCGTTTTATGTCATCCTATTGGTAAAACATCTGCTTCAACTTAAAAATGTGAAATATTCAAAGACATTGGACCTGATTTAGAGTCTGGTGGATGGATTACTCCGTCACATATGTAATGGATATCCCATCCACCTTATTTCAAGTGCCACAGGATATAATGCACCTTTAATAAGGCGACAAAAGGTCCTTCTTTCAAGTGCCACAGGATATAATGCACATTTAATAAGGTGAACGGATGTCCTTATTACAAGTAAAAGAGGGCAACATTAACTTGTATTAAGCCGTATAGGATATCCATCACATTTGTGAGGGAGTAATCTGTCTGTCCAACTGTAAATCAGGCCGGTCTTGATTGTCAAGCTCTAGTAGTCTTTATCTTTTTTTTCTTTTTTTTTATTGAGCAGAAAAATAGAGAGAAATTCATTATATCTTAAATACTATACAAGGTAGTGTTCTTCACACTGAATAAGTTGAACATTTAACTGCTATTAAATAGAGGAAAACAGTATTCAACATCGTCCTTCTCTAAAGTTTTTTTTTCTTGTAATCACAACTACACCGTAGAGGTGCAAGCACTTAGTCTTTCTGAAAATGATTTGTCTCAAGCTGCATCTGCATTCAGAAAAATGTTTCACTGTAACTGAGGTGTAATGTTCGATTTGTACTTGTCCTTTACCTAGACTTCACTTGGGGCATTTAATGATATATATACATCATTACATCATACATCAACATGTGACAAACTATATAACTTCATTTCTGCAATATAAACAAGAGAGTGCATCCTCTGAAGTGCAGTACCTCCTCTGAGGATATCTTTATAAATTCAACTGTTTATTGCTTTCTGTGCTATGCAAAGGCAAGAAGAGGCTCATCTGAAAATGTAAAGACAGTCTTCAAGTAGTATCCAATGTTTCTTATTCTTTAGATTCTCATATAGCTTTGTTCATGGCAGTATAATTTAAACTGTGCATTTCTCCTTGGCTCTATTTCTGAGTAAGCATCTATTCTTGACAAAGTGACTATATTTTCATCTTATAATATTTAACCCTTTCTAAGGTAAATAACCATAATATTTGCTCCGAATCATAGCCTAAGGAACATTTGTTCCCAAAGGCAATTTTCTTTTGTTTGCTTTGTAAACAGATCAACTCCAAACTTGCCACCAGAAAAAATATTAGGATAACTAGTGTGAGAGCTAAATTGTCAATACTAAACAACTTTATGGCATCTAGTAAACCTGATAGATACTATTCAAATGCCCATAAAGCCTTCCACAATCTACTTAAAATTCAAAAAAGCATCCTCTATCTAGCACTGCCTCATAAATATTTTTCTAGCTTTTTGTATATGGTTATATATTAATGTTTCAGCCTCTCAATACTTACTTGACAAGTACAAAAGTTGGCCCCATGGGCATACTCGCTGTCTGAAAACAATTAAGCATCATTGAACCTCAAGCAATTATTAAGACAAGGTATCAAGCAGTGCTAACTGAAATTCAGATTTTGCTCCTTCCGCACCATGTTGTGATAAGAGCCTCATGTCTTGTGGTACCTTCATGGTATTGACAATGTGACCATCCCCACCACATTACATGTTGTCTGGATTTTGCTGCAGAAAGTACAGCTTTTGGATTTCAGTGTTCAAAAAGTGCATCAATTAATATATCTATTTTTTGTTGCTTCAAATCAACTAAGGGACTGCCATCTAATGTAAAACAATTTAGAGTTTCCTATAGCAAATAGATCATTTTGTTCTGTAAATTGCAATGGATTTAGAAGGTATCATTTCGTTACCAGCCTCTCTCACTGGAAGGCTGATTCACGCTTTTATACACCTTAATAGACCAAACTTATGACGTTTGCGTAGTGTAGGGAATGGTTAGTACACATACACATTTTTGAAGCAGTTCCATCATTCTATGCATGGTAAGTAGGGGTAACCGAAAGATCCAGACAACACCATGACTCTCTTTTTAAGGAGATCATAATGCCCTAAAAGAAGATTGTATCTCCTGCTTTGCAATGTATGGCATAGTCGAACAGCTGCTGACTAGTCAGATTAAATGATTATATCAACAACAATAATCTTTGTAGTTTTAATAGTTTATTTTTACTTGTATGTATTGTTCTCCACTATGTGAAATTCATCAACTATATGGTTGTCAGTCTAGCATTGAAGAAAGTATCTCAGCCATGCAAGATTTATAATTGCTTACTGATATTTCTGGATTTGCTAAAGTGTTACTAGTTTGAAAAGTTTCTAGTGAACCAGGTCTAGTCGTTTCACAATTTTTACCCTATAAAACACATTTAGTCATTTGTTATTCAAATTTAAATGCTGACCTTCAATTTAGGTATTTAGAGCAATTATTTATATAAAATGTTTCTGGTTTCACTTTTGAAAGGTATAACTGTACCGTAGATGTATTTATTTTATTTGAAGCGTTTCATTATACTTTGTTTATTTTCTGCAGATTTATACAGCAATGTAATGCTTTACACCTTTTCTTGTTTATTACTGTATTTACTGCTATTCCATGTGAAGACCCATAAGCATATGTGTATGTACATACTACTTGCCAGGTGTGGTTTTATATTGGGGAAACGTCTAGGTATGGTGTGTGTGTTAAATACATACACATTGAATTGCTTCTGTAATACACGGAATTGAGCACTATTATTCCCTTGCATGGGATGGGATGAGATGAGATGGGGTGTGAGTAAGGGAGTGCCAGTTCATGCCTGGGAAAATGGACTCGTCGGGCCTGCAGTGCACCAAGACAGCAGAAGACTAATAATAAATCAAACAAGTACAAGTATGCAGTAAAGTTCAAAGTAGTACATTTGTGGAATGCAGCAGTGTAGAGACAGCCTTTATTGGTGACAGGCTTGAATCACAATGTTTCAGATCAGTTTTTATAGTTTTCAATACATATTGCTCCAGATACACAGCCAGTCAGGCACAACCGGCATTGGGACTTTCCAAACATTTATCTAATCATTAATCTAAAGCAGACATTTAGCTATATTTGGATATTGGCTTCTCTTCCGCAACCGAAGTAAAGCGATGGTACACCATAGTCTCATGATTTCCTTAATTTCCGATGACCTTGCTTTCACTGCAAGCTCAGCACAGGTCATCAGGCCATTAGACGTTCTGCAAGCTCCTATTAAGTGTCACAAAATGGAACCTGCAATAAAATGTTTTCTGCATCACCATTCATAACTACGCATTTCACTGTACAGTACGATTTTCATACAGGATATGCAAGTCAAGACTAACCAACACCACTTTATTTCTGTACTGGAAATGTACAGTAAAGAGTTTTGCACTGGAGGTGTGCAAATTCTGCCAATTTGTAGCATATGCAGTTTTGTAAGGTTTTTCACATCATTTCCAGCTTCTTGAAGTTCGTGTAATTAGTGATGCTATGGAAAAGCAAAAAAGCAATATGCTAGCCACATCTGATTCTCCTTCGGTGGCCGATGGTACGGCTTCATCAGTTCATCACTGTAGACATAGTTGATCTAGCCCCCAGGCTTAGATGAAACCAAGCAAGAGAGAGAGATAGGTACATGACTTCAAGACCCAGCTATGTCAGGATAAACTCTCAGCCCTTCAAGGAGTTGTAGGCAAAAAAATGAACACTTGGGCATCTCATGGAGATTGATTGTATGGGTGGGTGTAACTTGCATAATTTGCTGTAGCATAATTACACAGAACTACTGCATAATTAAGCAAGATTCCCCATAATTATAAATGATGAGTAATTTGGCATTTAGCGCTATTTTCTTAGCGCAAAATTTAACAGAACAGTAATAGCAGTGCACTTTTTCACCCAACTTACTCTTGGCATTTAGCAGTATTTTCTTACTGGATGCAAGGATGCATTTTGCACTAAGAAAATAATGCTAAATGCAAAACAAAACAAACAGCAGCTTACTAAATGTATTTTTTCTCTGCTTATTTTCTCCTCAAATTACTCTGTTACATGAACGGGCATAATCAAGCAATTATTGGTAATTCTGCATCAAAGAGTAATGCACAATTACCTAAATTACTCTGATTACTCTGGTGTGATTAAAATTACTCCCAGGCCTAATACATTTTTGGCCTTTGTACCAACATTGATTTGCTTCACCGTGAGGATATATTGTGTTTTTTCAAGGCATAGCCTGGAGGAAATGTCTACTCTCCTTCAGCTCACTCTTCAAGCCTCAGTCCACCACCTCAAGCCAAATCTTATTTTACTGATCTGCACAATGGCTAGCCCATCTCTTGTAGTCTATTAAAAGGTAAGCATAATGTACATGTAGTAATACTGCATTCCAGAAGAAGAAAAACAAGGGCTAGATCCCTGGATCTGATATCCTTCCAATCTATTCCATTCCTAATCTAGTGGATTATACATATTCCTGAGATACTCCTTTCTTATTAAATGCAGACACCACTGCCCTAAATCATCTTCACATGGAAAGGCTTATTAAAACTTTAAATCTGTCTTAGCCTAAACAGCAATCAGACCTGCATGCCCCTTCACAAACCCCTACTTGTCAGTAAGATTGAGTGTGTTAACATTCGTCTGATAAATGCATACTCTCTTCCTAAACATGCTAGGAGAGCTCCTGATACCATATTGGAGCTCGATTTGAATAGTTTGTATGACTGAGATGTGGCTGAAAAGCTGGTCACATGCATTTTGTATTTTATTGAATGAAACAGTACAAAAGAAAGGAAAAAGCAATATGCACAGTATCTCATCAGTACAGATACAATGGTTATGATTACATTACAATACCTATCTGTAATCAACAGGTGCCTTGTGAGCCTTCATTTAGTATGCAGCCAGGAAAAAAACTAAACTTTTGAAAGAGATAGTTCGGGAGAGATAATGCATTGAGGGAGATTCTAATTCCATTGTCCGCAGAAGATAAGAGTGGGATAAAGCCCAGATGGGCTCTTGGGAGGCCTGTAGCACATATGCTCTGCGCATTGCTCTGCCATATCTCAACAATAAGACATATACTGTGGCCACAATTTAGATGACGGTGATCTCTTTTGGATCCACGCTATTGCAATCTGCTTATTAGCAAACACCAGAGTGATGGATGCCAGTTGTCGGGAGCAGGTGGGTAAGGCGATGTGTCACCGAGCAAATTCATTTAGGGTTGAGAGGTCAAGAGGTGATTCCCAGATATCTCAGAGAATTGTCGACATTTCTTGACAGAATTGGAGGAGGGTGGATACTTCCAGGCCATGGGCCTGATTGACAGAAGTAATCTGAGACAAAATCCTAAACTTACTACTTTTGGTATTCACAGAAGGCATTAAGTAGTAGTAAAGTTAGGATTTTGTCCTAAGTCTGTCTTAAGTCTGTCTTAAGTCTGTCTTAAGTCTGTCTTAAGTCTGTCCTAAGTTTGTCTTAAGTTTGTCTTAAGTGTGTCTTAAGTCTGTCTTAAGTCAAACTTAAGACAACATCCTAACTTTACTACTACTAAATGCCTTCTGTGAATACCAAAAGTAGTAAGTTTAGAATTTTGTGAATCGGCCCCCATATGTATAAAATCAGCGGGTGTGTGACTACTTCTCTCACACGCACTGCTTCCACCTGCGCTGAAGTTAGCAATGCACTCCAGTGTAGGGTAGTATTGGTGAAGATATGTAAAGTGAATCAATTTGTGCTTGTACTTGAGCGGTGTGTTTTTAACCTGTGCACAACAGTATGTCCAGACCTTATCAGACAGTTGGCAGCCTAGGCAGCCTTCCCATCTCTGCTTAGCATCATACAGTCCCACAATCGTAGCAGATTTAAAAGTGGAGTATAAGAATGAGATAGAGTGGCCCATGTCAGTCCTAACTATATATGCAGAGAGGAAAGAAATTTCTGGGGAAGCATCGGAAAATTTGGGAAGGCCTACCATAATCGCTGTGCGCAGGCTACAGTAGCATTGTGCAGCTAGAGAAGAGTCACTGTGGCGTCTGCAGAAATTGTGAATCAAGATGAAAGTACCATCCTCAAATAGGTCTCCTAATATAGTAAACCCCATTTTGTGTGGAAAACCTTTACTAGCTTTTTTCGCGGGTGGGTGGCAGCAGTGGGTTGTCTGTTAGGGGCTGTAGAGGGAAATACAGTCTGTCCAGAGCCAGTACTTTCTACAAATAAAACTAGGCATGACAGGTCGACACAATCACACCTACATCATTCCTAGCAGCCTGTGGGAGGACACTGAATCAACCCAGAACAAACTGAGTACCGGCATCAGCTCTCTCAACCCTTTGTGTGGAGCCATCACCTGAAACATTATCAAGAATTTCAGGTTGTGTGCCTGAGCCACCAAGCAGTATGTATGAAATCCGAACGAACAAGTCTTCCCACTTAGAGCGATCTATTGAGGATTTACCAGTTCTATAGGTTGCACACCATACCAACCGCAGGTGGACCTCCCATAGCTGCTTGAAAAAGTAGAGTGGTAAAAAGACTGGCAGGTTTACAAATAGATACAAAAATTTGGGCAGGACTATCATCTTGATCAGGTATATATATTTCCTATTAGCGAGAAGGGGAGCCAGATCCATCTATCAATGCAGCTTTTCACCTATTCCCAGAGCTATGTCAAAGTTACTCCATATTAATTTGTCATAATCACGAGTGACCCAAATCCCCAGATACCGCGTGCCCTCAGGCTTCCACCGTAGGGGATATTCCATGACCAATGCAGATTTAAAGTCTGTGAGTGGAAAAACCTCAAATTTAGAACAGTTTATTTGTAGACCTGAATATCTTCCAGGCGCACTATTTCGTGAATGATAAGAGATAGGTTTTCCTAAAGTCGTTGGACAAAGAGGATCACATTATCCACGTATAACCAAAGAATCAGTCCAAAGGCGTAAACCTCGATGCATATGCAGTTCCCTGACTTAGAATGCAAGAGGTGCTATTGGTAAGGCAAAAACCAGAGGGGACAGGGGGCAGCCCTGCCTGGTACTACTTCCAATGTCGAATGGGTCAGAGTGTGATCTATTAACTCACACTCGTGCTGTAGGGTTCATATATAGAAGGGTTATGAGCACTAGAAAGGAGTTCAGCAGATCCAGTCAATAGTGTTTCCATCATAAATGGACACTCCAGAGAATCAAATGTTTTTTCAGTGTCAAGAGGTACTACCGATGGTAGCTGTGGGTCGATTGTACGAAGTGTTGCCATTAACGTTTTGATATGGAATGCAGTTGATTTTTCAGGAATAAACCTGGATTGGCCCAGGGGGACCAGAAACCGCATAAGCGGTTGAAGGCATTGCACCATTATTTTTGCCAATATGTTTTGTCGGTATTGAGAAATGACAGTGGCTTATAAGAGGAGTATGAACTAAGATTCCTAATGAGTTTTAACTCCACTGTAATAATTGCCTCCATTGTGGTGGGTGGGAGCCTTCCTTTTGAAAGGTCGTCATTTTGCATATCCAGGTAGCGCGGTGCAAGAATGTCTATGTAAAATTCATAGAAGTCTATAGATAATCCTTTCCCTCCTGGGACTATCCCTCTGTGGAGATTCATTATAGCTTGTTTAATGTCTTCGATCATTAAAGGGGAGTTTAATATTTCCCTGGCCTTGCCTTTAAGCCAGGTTAGAGAGACGTGGTCTAAGTAATTTGTGATATCGGTCTTTGCAGTACATGCTGTGGGAGTATAGAGGTGCTCTAAAATTATTTGACCTTGTCTAATGTGGTGACTGAATCCAATGTTCCCTCTGTACTGCTACACTGGGGGCTGGTGATCCATTCAGTTGACCGCTCATCTTTGGTTATCCAAGCTAGGGTTTTACCTGGCCTGCCACCCTCTTCAAAGTGTCTTGCATGGTCTCCCCTTCCCAGGTAGAGTATTTCGCTATCACCTTCATCCCTATAGTCCGTTAATAATTCCTGTAGCTTAGGCAGTAGTGCTGTGACACCAATAGCAGCGTAAGTGGTTTCCAGTAGCCTGAGCTTTTAGATATACAAATAGCCTGGATATAGGTTTTAAATAGCTATCAGAGTGTTGCCACATCATCAGTCATCAGATTGAAAAAGTCAAAAATGCCCCCTCTAATTTCACTTCTGAAAACCTCATTGCGGAACTCAGAGCCCTGTTGGTGCAAGCTATGGAACTGAGGGGGTGGGGTTCAGATTGTGTAAGAGCACCATCACTGGAGAATGATCAGAGTGCAGGAAAGTATATCTGTGACTCCGACCATCGGCATCAGTGATCTAGATATGAGCCACATATCAAGACGAGACACCATGTCATTTACCTGAGAGTGGTAGGTGTGATCAGAAATTAGGGAGTGGTATTCCCTCCAGGCCTCAACAAGGTCACATAGCTGCATTATATGCCTAAGAGCCTCACAGGCTCATGACATGGGCCGGGCCTTCTCAGATGCTCTGTTGTGCATCAGATGAAATGTCAAATTGAAGTCACCCCCATATCATTGGACAGTCCCCATATTTGGAGCACATCCCTATATGTCATCAAAGAAGTTGGGATACTCAATATCGGGCACAATTATATGGACGAGCAATAAACAATGGCCTTCTTGCATGCCAGCAGTCATAACCACTCTGACAGCAGTGTCTGTGATGTGTTCAACCAGAGAGAAGTTCAAGGTCTTCCTGAAAATTGACACCACACCACAAGAGTAGCTTGAGTAAGAAGAGAAATATCAATGTGTGCCCCAAATTGAGGCAAGCATGTGTCAACCCATAAGGGAGCAGTGGGTCTCCTGTATCAGAGCTAGATCAATCTTATGTCAGTCCAGGTATGTGAGTACCTGGCGGGCCTTACTTGGATTGTTCACCTGCTAGACTTTCCAGGTTAGAAGCCTAACCATATCGGTACAAATTGATATCTGTCAAAGCAGACCGAATCCCAAGCATTCGGCCTGCGAATCGATACAAAATAAGTTTCAAAATGTGGTATGGTTGTACATGTTGAGATGGCTGTGAAAACAGAAAATGGAAACATGTACAACAACAACCCAAGAAAAACAACTCCGCCTCCACTGTGCCAACCTTAATTCTCAGCTGGAACCTTGTACATAAAGACACATCATAGACCTTCCAACAAGAAGAAAACCTATAGAATGGGGAGTGCACGTCATACATTAGGGGAGGGCAGGGAGCACGGCATATCAGATCATTATTTAATACTTTTCTACCTTGCACAAACTGCTTAAATTGCTGGGAGAATCGGAATAAAACAACAACTTTGAAACAATTGCACTGACATATAAGCATGCAACAAGTTAGGTGAGTTGAGAAGTAGGTAACACAGTATACATTAATGTGAAGTGTGCTCAGTTGGCGGAATTTGAAAAGAAAGACAGTGCAGGTGTCTGTTACCAATATTCAGACCAAGCGTCTGGTTTTGCAGAGTAAGTGGCGAGATCTTATTCAGTGTCGCTGAGGGCAGAGGCACTGTGCAAGCGGGCACTCCGAGTGGAGGGCGAAATGAATGATTCAGGTGACTGGGCCCTCATTGGGCGCATGTAGTGTTCAATGAATTTATGCACAGAGTCTGGCTATAGAAAGAAGTGAATTTTGCCATTGTATTTCAGTCGAAGTTTAACTGGGAACAGCATTAATTACTTAACTCCCTTGGGCCTACGAAGTTTCTTAACTTCCATAAATGATAGTCGGGACTCCTGAATTGCCAGAGTGAAGTCGGGATAGAAATATACATGAGAGCCTTCATATTGCAGGTCCAGAATCCCTCTGTTGAGATGCAATATGAGGTCCTCTGCCAAGGTGTAAACAGACGGTTTCTTCGGTGCTGCTTTGTTCCTGACGATTTCCCAGTTCAATGTAGTGCAGGCTGGGCAAAAATTCCCTGCATGTGGCGGCATGGTGCAACCATTTTCGTGAGTGGGCCGCCGGAACTCTGGAGTTAGGTGCCTATCTTTTCAGCCAGCTCTCCGGCCCCTCCCTGAATCACCCGAATCCTAGACTGTTGTGCTCCAACATAACATGAATGCTTGAAAACAAGATTCCACTCATTGCTGTGGTTCTCTACCTCTCCTACAAAGGTAAACAAAATGATTAGAACTTCAGAAAAGGCATGGGGGTTTAGCTACAACTCTGACCTCAGGATAAAAAAATGCATCTTAACCTATACAAAGCAAAAAATCAAAGACGCCACTATCAATTTCTACTCCAAAAAATTGACCGATGCTAACAATAACCAAAGGATAGTATTTCAAGCAGTAGAGGAACTTGCCAATATTTTGTCAGTTGAAACTTCCACTCAGCCGTCACAAGACATGTTTGAGCAACTCCCCTTAAACACAAAATCATTTACCCTCAGTTGCATAAGCTCATTCTTTTCCCACATCCTGTCGGGTTTACTTCAAGCTTCTATTGCTCATTAAAGCAATCGACATCATTAATTTCTTCAGCTAAGGATCTTCCTCAAATTCATGGTCTATAAAAGCACTTACGGTCCTTTCTCCTAACCTTAATGGATATAGTAATGCATTTAGGCACGGTCCCTGTGGGACTTAAAAAAGGTATTAATAAATCAAGCTAATGAAATCAGGTCTTGACCCTGCCTAGCAGCTTTTGTCCCATTATCCTTCGACCCTTCCTTGGAAAAACTCTTAAAGAACATAAGAAAATATAACACCACATCTTTCGGCACATTTTGAACAATCTCAGTTGCCAGACAATGCACAATTCGAGTTCTAACCAAGAAATTGGCCTGAACTGGTAAATTCAGAGATTGCAGACGATCCTAGGAAAGAGAGGGATGTCTTCATTATCACTACGCTGATTTTGCTGGGCTTACCCGTGGCGTTTGACACTGTCAACCACACCTTCCTAGACCAGAGACTGTGACAGTAGTCTATCTGACCAAATCTTGGTCTAGCTCTCTTCTTACCTAAGAAATCACCTCAAAAATATCTCCTGTCAGAATTTTAACTCCAACACTTGTGCTGTGAACAGTGAGGTGCCACAGTGATCTTCCCTTTGCCCCTACTTTATGTCTATACCCAGCCACTGATCCTTTTGATTCATGAATTTGTTGTCCTTCCTAAACTTATGCTAAATCAACTCAGCTTCTTTTTTTACTGAATGGTCCTCCTCATTCTGATTCATAACCCATAGAGGTGTCATGCTTCATCATCGGGCTATGCTCCTTGTGGAGTCGGCGCTGCAATACCCCATGGGCCTCGCAAGAGGGCTCTTTGGCAGAAATCTTTTAATCGGATAACCGTGATGGTGAGTACGGGTGTGTGGGGTTAGTGGGATAGCGAGTTAAAATCAACTAAAGGGTACCAAAAAACGAATTTATTCTGAGGTCCCCTTAGTAGGGATAAAAGCAGTGTGATTGTTGTCAGTTCCTAATAATGAGGAATAACAACTTAGCAATAGATGCAGGTAGTGTAGGTCGACATGTTTCAAGCCTTATTGGTCCAGGAGGGATCCTTAGTGTTTCATCAGGACCAAAAGTATGATAAAAAAAAATCCCTACCCTTAATTGGGGTGGGAAGAAGAGTGTTGGTATCACTCTCTACCCGCAGCTCCGCTTTGCCGTCTCTTGCCTCCAGACCCGACCTCCTCCTTGGGAGGTTCGAGGCTGCTGCCCGCTCCTGCGCCTACTGCTTGCTCCAACTGGGACCAGACTGCCTGCAACCACCGCAACCTTTCTCAGCCGTTTTGTTCTCTTAATTTTTCCCTGTTGTGCCACTGTTATTGTGCCCATCTGTGTCTTGCTCTAATTCCACCACTGTTTTTATTTTCTCGTGCCTGCCTGTGCCTTTTGCCGCTACTGCCCCTGCGGCCCCTCCCCCCTGGAATTCCCGCGCTCCCGCCTCTCTTCCCTCCCACCTCCCCTACTTAATGGCGGCCGCTGTGCGGTCGTGCCGCCCGCGCGCCAAAGGCAAGCCCGCCTGCGCCCGTCCGCGACCTGACCGCGGCCAGTGCCAGGAACCCTGGACCTCCCACTACCCATTGCTACGACACCACCACCCTCCTCGCACTCAACCCTGGAAGACGTAGAGAATGCCAACAGGCCTCGCCGAACACGACTCACGGCCAGTTCTCCTGCCTCCACTGCCGCCAGACCCTCACCGCCACCCCTGCCTCCCACACTGCCGACGCCAGCACCGGCGACACCCTAAAATGCATCCTCCTCAACGTACACTCTGTACACAAACACGCCATGGAAATCTGGAACCTACTCGACTCTTTCTCGCCCGACATCGCCTTCTTCAAGAGACCTGGACCAACGCATCCTCCGCCCCCGACATCGCACCACCATCCCAGATGGATACAAGATCCAGAGGAAAGACCGCCCCAACCACCCAGGAGGGGGCCTCGCCATCACCCACAAGAGCACCCTCTGCCTCACCACCTCCAGCGAAACCTTCCCCTCCGCCGAACACCTGCACTTCCAGAACCAGACCACCCCCAAAGCCACACTCCGAGGAACCCTCATCTACAGACCTCCCGGCCCCCGAACACCCTTTGCCACCCCCATCACTGACTTCATCGCACCCCACGCCATCGCCTCAACAAACTACATACTCATTGGAGACCTGAACTTCCACCTCGAGAACCCCAGCGACCCCAACTCCACTATCCTTCGTGACAATATCGCCAGCATCGTACTTAAACAACTCGTCAACACACCGACCCACAGAGCAGGACATACCCTCGACCCCATCTTCGCGGCAGGAAACAGCGTCCAATTCAGCCACACAACGCAGCCGCCATGGACCAACCACCACTGCGTACACTTCACCATCAACAACCCCAAGGCACCCAAACCAGCCCCACGCCCACCTCGGAGGAACTGGAGCAAGGTTACCGACGAGCAACTTAACTCCACCCTCACCCGAGACAACCACACCTGGGCACCCGACGCAAACGACTCAGCCAGAGAACTCCACACCTGGATCTCCAACTGCGCAGCCGAGCTCGCCCCGCTACGCAACCCCGACAGACAACGCCCCAGGAAAGCTGCCTGGTTCACCACCACTCTCCAAGAAGCAAGACACACCTGCAGATGCCTGGAGAAGAACTGGAGAAACACCAAGACAACCGAAAACCACACCACCTACAAGGACTCCATGATGGACTACCACAACCAGATCAGAGCCACCAAGAGGAACTTCATCCACAACAAAATCCTGGCCAACTCCAAGGAACTTTTCAGTGTCATTCAAGAATTCACCAACTCACGCAGTGAAGCCACTAACATCACCCCATCCCAAGACCTCTGCGACAAGCTTGGAACCTATTTCCACATCAAGATCAAAAACCTCTACGACAACGTCATCGACTATCCACCAGGCACCACTGACGGCCCCCGCCCCCCAGAAACACCAGCCAGCCCACCATCTCCAACTGGACACCGATCATGGCCGAAGACACCGCCACAACCATGAAAAGCATCCACTTGGGGGGCCCCCACCGACCCCTGCCCCCTCACATCTACCACAGAGCAGCGGCCGCAATCGCACCCGAACTACAATGCACCATCAACACCACCTTCAAAACAGGCACCTTCCCAGACGACTGGAAGCATGCAGAAGTCAGACCCCTGCTCAAGAAGCCCAGAACTGACCCCACGGACCTCAAGAACTATCGGCCCATCTCGTTCCTCCCCTTTGTAGCCAAACTTGCAGAGAAAACAGTCAGCAGGAAACTGACACGATTCATTGAAGAGAACGCCGTCCTCGACCTGTCCCAATCTGGATTCCGAAGCAACCAGAGTACAGAGACCGCCCTACTCGCCCCCACAGACGATATCTGCACCCTCCTGGACCAAGGCCACTCCGCAGCCCTCATCCTACTCGACCTATCAGCGGCCTTCGACACGGTCTCCCACTGCACACTAGTCGCCAGACTACACGACGCAGGCATACAAGGAACAGCCCTGGACTGGATCTGATCATTCCTCACTGGAAGAAGCCAAAGGATCAGACTCCCACCCTTCCTCTCCGAGCCCACGAAAATCACCTGCGGAGTCCCACAGGGTTCATCACTGAGCCCCACCCTCTTCAACATCTACATGGCCCCCCCTCGCAGCCATCGTCCGACAACACGGCCTCAACATCGTATCCTATGCCGACGACACCCAGCTCATCCTCTCCCTCACCAAAGACATCACCACCGCCAAACTCAATTTCCAGAAAGGAATGCAAGACGTCGCAGTCTGGATGACCAACAGCTGCCTGAAGCTCAACGCCGAGAAGACAGAAGTCCTCATCCTCGGTACCACCCCTTCTGCATGGGACAGCACCTGGTGGCCGACCACCCTCGGAAGCCCACCTACCCCCTCAGACCACGCCAAGAACCTCGGCATCGTACTCAACTCATCACTCACCATGAACCGACAGGTCAACGCCGTCACCTCCAGCTGCTTCCACACCCTCCGCATCCTCCGCAAGACCTTCAAGTGGATCCCCCCCGAGTCAAGGAAGACAGTCACCCATGCACTCATCACCAGCAGACAGGACTATGGAAACGCACTCTACGCCAGCATCAACAAGTCCCTACTCTGCAAACTCCAGACAATACAGAACACCGCCACCAGACTCGTCCTCGGCATCCCCCGACACGAACACATCAGCCAACATCTACGAAGTCTCCACTGGCTCCCCATGGAGAAAAGAGTCACTTTCAAAATCCTCACTCATGCTTACAAATGCCTACACAACAACGGACCCAAATACCTCAACGACAGAATCAACTTCCACCTACCCAAAAGAAACCTCCGATCTTCCAACCTCGCACTGGCCGAAACCCCGTGCATCCACAGAGCCAGAGCAGGTGGAATATCCTTCTCTCACATTGCAGCCAAGACCTGGAACGAGCTACCGGCAGACATCAGACGCGCCCCCACCCTGAACACCTTCAGGAAGACCCTCAAGACCTGGCTCTTTGGCTAAACAGATCTGCGGACTCCCCCCTCGCCCCCCCCAGCGCCTTGAGACCCTCACGGGTGAGTACCGCGCTTACAATTCCCTGATTGATTGATTGATTGAAATGATTATCACATCATACTCACACAGAGGTGAAAATTAGAAAACATTGTAAAGGGTAAACCAATTGCAGTTGTCCTTTGTTCCAGCCCTATAATTGTATCAATAATGCCCTTTAGGTCATAGCAGATAACTGCGTCAATGCTGCGGCGTCAAATATTTTCAGAGCGGTATCAGGCGTTCTCACGTAGCCCCATGTCCGCTTGCCTGACAAGACAGAGATTTTGGTAAGAAGTCCTCAACTCTGGTCCTACAATTTCTTACCCATTGAACTTAGGCAGCCTGTCTCTAAATCTGTTTCGGTGAAGAGCTGAGGAGTTAAACGATGTAGCAAACTAGATTTGACTGTCCAACTGTCTGCAGTAGCAACAGTTTGCAGCTTCCAACTTCGTAAACTGTGCAATATCGTGGCCCTATTGAAGATGGAGGCAAGGCACAGAGTTGTTATAGTCCTGATAGGATGAAGGTTACATGAATGTAATTGATTATATTTTTTTCAGTAAAAACCATCTCCACTGCTTTCAGGGCACCCAAAATAAGGCAGCCAGGCTAGTTCTTGGTGCCCCTTGCTTTTCCATGTCCCCTTCTCTTCTTCATCAGTTCAACTGGCTGTAAATCACTTCCAGAATCCAATTCAAGATTTTCTATTTAGTGCATGATGACACACTGAAGGGCACTTGGGCTAAGCCATGCTCTGTCCATGCAGTCAATCGACAAGTCACCTGTCACCAGAGACCTGCCTCGAGTGACCCAAATTTCTTAACACAACATCCAACTCATTAGTTTGGTTGTGCAGGCATCTGCTAGTACAGTGAATCCTTGTGCCATCCCAACTACCTCTCCTGACAAAATCAAATTGTTTGGCAATCAAATGTTCTCGTACACCAACTTTGCCTGAGGTCGGTCAACGCCAGTTTCCTCCTTCAATGTTACATCCATGCAGTTTGTGACATAGTTGACAAGATCCTACCAGCAGACTCCGAAGACTTAGGAACATCTTTAGCATAAACCATTCAAGGCGGGCGGAATGCACAAAGTTATTTATCCACACATGCTTAGACACCAAGGATTGCCTAAGAAAGGCCATGGTGCTTGGTGGGCATGGTGCTTTGGCTTTTCAGAAGATGTCCAGGTCTCCTTAAAGAACCTGCCCTTTGGTAGTTCCCATCTGTTTGGTTAAGAGGTGGACACAGCTATGAGCATTTTAAAGAAAGTCGAGGCCTAGCATGCACTTTTGGCCTTTTGACTCCAGTCTGGCAACCCCCAAACAGTTTTGCCCTTTTGATAGATATGCCAGGGGCTTGGTGTATCAGCAGTGTCAGGCCTCACAGCCCGCACACCAGGCTACAGCCCTTTTGAGATCAGGGCTGTGAGCCTAACAAACCATGACCTGGCAATCAAGAGCAGTGCACGTCCCAATCCCCTGCCCCTCCAGCCACAACCTCAAAACCTTTTCAGTTCCCCCCTAGGGGCACACAGCCACCTGGCAGGAGACAGGGTCATGCAAACCAGAGATGGTAGAATGCACTCAAAATTGTCCTGCAACTTTTATTGATGCTCAACAGCATTAAGGCGTGCCACCTTGATGCGCACTCCAGCCGTGCACGTTTGCAAATGTGAAAGAAATGGAGCCTCGTCAGGTCCCCAAACAAGATGCACAACCACATGTGTGAATGAATCCAGTCTTCAACCAGTTTATCATTTTTTAATCTTCTTTTTATCAAAATTCTTTCCATGTATTTAATCCAAAGTTTTCATTATACTTCAATTCTTTTCAACTATGCCCATCCAGGCTTTCACAGCAACACAAGAGAGTTCAAAATTCCTCATATCACAGGGTCTTAATCTCTACCCACTGCATTTTGGGATAACTCCCTTCCTCAGGGGTAACTAAAACACACGATTTTGCTAAAAGAACCCATCGGCACTATTAATAAGGCATAAAATCACCTGAAAAAACTAACATAAATGCATCCTAACATTGCGTCTATTGCAGTGTAACTATTTCTTCCTTCATGCAAACAGTGACACATTATCTCCAACCCGATTTTCCAAAACCTCATCACAAAAATAATCCTTATTAAAAACCACCTATGAGTGCTCATAAAACCAAATATCACATTCAAAGTGGAATTAATATCTACCTACTAGATAAACATGTGACAGGTGCATGTGTCCCGTGAAAACCAAAAAGAACTGCATAGTTGCAAGTAAGACCCATACACCCAACACAAGAAACCAGCCATAGTGCCAATATCTACTGAAATGCGTACCAAAACTTCAACTGAAGTTCACCTGGCGATTCAAAATAGAGCCCGTGCAACAATGCCACACTTTTTTTGTTGGGTGTAGGGGTCTTATTTGAAAATATGAAGACTCCATCCATGTGTCAGAGGAGAATGCAAACGATTTGCAGTGTTGGCTGCTTGACTGCAATTGGACTAGTGGCAGACCCTTCTCCCTACCCCACCCAGAGCTCCAGGTGACAGATGCATCACTATTCAGGAGGGGAGGTCATCTGGGAGAGGTGGAGATTAGAGAAGACTGGTCTTTGGAGGAGACCAGCTGCTACATCAATTTGCTAGAGTTGGGGGTCATTCCTGCCCAAAATAAAGGGGAGACTGGTGCAGGGTCTCATGAACAACAATACTGCTATCTGGTACTGTAACAAGAATGAGAGGTTGAAGTTCTGTGCCAGGAGGCTCCATGCCTTTGGAACTGGCTGAATCATCAGGGCATTGCCAACATGGTACACCACCTGGCAAGATCTTTAAACACCATGGCGGACAAACTCAGCTGGCGACACCTAGTGGATCACAAATGGCAGTAACACCTAGGGTTGGCACAGAGCATATCCTAGAATGGAGAGAACCATTGCTTAATCTTTTTTCCACTGCCAAGAATGCACACTGCCCATACTTTTGCATACTGAAGTTCCCAAGAAGGTTTTCCCTCAGAGATGCATTCCACATGAAGTGGAGCACAGGACTCATGTATGGCTTCCTGCTGTTATCTCTCTGGTGACAAGTTCTGAAGAAGATCAGGAATGACAGATCCCAAGTCCTCCTAGTGGCTCCAAATTCTGTCAGGAGAGTGTGATATCCAGAACTTCTGGGCTTGAGCATCTGTCCTCCAAACAGGCTTCCGCTGCTGGAGGATCTTCTGCTGCAGCAGCAGGGAAGGGTCTTACACCGGGGTCTGCGCAACCTGCATCTCCATGCGTGGAGTTTGAGTGGCAACAGTTAATCTCTTCTGATCTTCCTCCTGAGATCATTAATGTCATCCTAGCAGCTTGGTACCCTTCCACAAAATCTGTGTATCCTGAAAGCTGAGATAAGTTTTTGGCTTTGTGCGGTACCTACCAGATGGACCCCTTGCAAGCCATACTGTTAGATGTATTGTTGTTTCGATTGCCTTTTGCGCAGCAGGCATTTACTGTGGGAACTGTTAAAGAATATATGTTGGCCCGTTCATCTTTCTCACATTTGCCGGCTGGCTGTCCTTGTCCAAATTACCTGTTGGAATGCATTTTCTTAAAGGTTTGCAACATGTTTCTGCCAAAATCCTTCATGAAGCCACAGTGGGACTTAAATTGGGTCCTTACTTTCCCCATGTGTGCCCCTTTTGAACTAATGTAACCCTTTTAAACCATTGCTTTCTCAGCTTAAAATGACCCTTCTCATTGCAATGACATAAGCATGCCATATGAGTGAGCTTTAGGCCCTTTCGTTCCAGCTCCTAATACCACATTTTTTCCAGACAAACTTGTGCTAAGCATTCCTGCCAAACGTGATGATGCCTTTTAACTTCGGCAAGCCATCACTCTTCCAACCTTCTTTGCACTGCCTCAAAGCCTCATGCCAAATCCCTTTGTGATGCCACAATGGGAATTAAATTGGTTCCTTACTTTCCACTGTGTGTACCCCTTTGAACCATTTCTCCTTCTCACCTTAAAAATTGCATTTTTGGTTCCAGTAGCATCAGCATGCTATGAGAGTGAGCTTCTACCACCTTTTTTTCTAGGCAAACTGTTGCTAAGGACATGAAAAGTGTTCCTATCAAAGGGGTGATGCCTTTTAATGTCAGACAAGCCACCGCTCTTCCAACCTTCATTGCACAGCCTTAACCTTCGAAATAGGAAGAAGATTCCATTGTTTGAACCCCAAGAGAGCACTCAGCGTTTACATTGATCGCACTTAGGAACTTCGGGTAGACTGGCAGTTTTTTGTGAGGTTCTCAAGGGCAAGGTGGTGTAGAAAAGAACCTTCTCACTTTGAATAGTCCATTGTATAAAGATCTGCGACGCATTGGCTAACAAGCACCCTCATGAAGTTCTAAGGACTCATTCCACCAGAGCTAAGGCTGCTTTCACTGCATTGTCACGTTGAGTGCCTGTCATCCATATCTGTCAGACAGCTATGTGCGCATCAGTGCACACATTCATGAAACATTACTGCCTTGACAGTCTGGTGTGCCAGGATGGGCATTTTGCCCATTCAGACCTGTGGAACTTTTTAGTCTGGGAGGTTTTGTTTTGATATCAGATCATAAGGTGATAAATCGAGGTTAGAAGTAACCACCAGAAGAACAAATGACTTACCTTTGGTAATTCTCTTTTTGGGGGGGGCACTCCATCCAACTGCAGAGTCCTCACCGCTTTCCTGCCTTCCTGTTCTAGGGAATGGTTTCCATTCTATCTAAAAATGTCCCAGTTTAGAAATGTACACACTGACTCTTCCAGTACGCAGATGGGCTTTGCGTCAGAGGCCGTGAACAAGTCATGAAACAAAGTGATGTCAGAGCACATGGGTGGCGCATACTTGCAGCTTCATTTGTCACTTCAGAGCAGAAGTGTGGTGTCAACATAGAGTCACAAAGTGTGACCTACTGGCACGCATGAGCACTGCGTTTGAGTTTTCTAGATCCAGTCTGGCACCTGGGGATGTTCACAAGGCAAATAATCTGCTGTTATATGGTGTATCCACCAGAATGAGCATTACCGAAGGTAAGACATTTGTTCTTTACAAGTGACTGCAAATTCCCCTTGCCCAATGTATGTGGATAACCAATTAATGTTTCCTTTTTAAACTAACTTAAAGACCACTTTTGATACCTTTTAAAGCTTATTTCCAGTGTGCTTATTGTTTATCTTGATACCTACGTTTGCCAAACTCTGCCCTTTCCGTTGCTTAATTACTGAAATTGTAATACTTCCTATAGATAGGGCGACAAATGGTAAAATATGATGCAAAATACAGCACACGGCCTAAATGACAGATTTTCTTTTCCAATATGCATGCTTGCGGAACAAATGGCATCCTGCAAATGGTCATATTCAGAAAGCACAAACGCACTTCAGTAATATAAGCTGAAATACAGCAACAGGCCAGCCATGCACGTTCACATGTGACTTGACCAGGGAGTGCTATAGGTTAAGAACCAGGTGCATCACTGTTCACGGACTTGTGGACCTCTCTTGCTCACCCTTTCTTTCTATGCAAGAGTAAGAAACTGGCACGCTTATACAGGTGAATGTGCAATGCACAAATGAGCAAGTATATCCTCTTTCTGCACTGTTTACAGAAATGTTTTTGCAGGGTGGAGCAAGGTATTTCTAACTTTGAAATCAGAGCAGAAAATAATTAGTTGATATTTCACTGGGTTAGCCTGTAAGGATCACCCAGGGAAATGTGCTTCCTGAGTAACATGGGCACATGTGACTCCCCAGAGTGACTAATAGCAGGCAGGTATGCACCCACTGCTTTAATATGCATAGCATCCAGCCCCTCTTCCCGAACATGAAGGCCAAAGTTTGAGGTTTGCATGTTATTCTGGGTAAGAAATCGTTTGTTGATCCATGCAAGTCATATGAGCCTGTACTTTCTTGTGTGTCAAGTTTTTAGAAGTGTCTAAGTTTGGTAGATTTCCCTCAGTGAAGGCTGAGCACGGGTCCAAATACCGCAGCTACCCAAAATGGGTCTATTTTTAAAGCAAAACTTGTTATGCCTCTGTGTTGAGGTTTGGGACCTTTCCTGTCGCGGATGACGGCCACACAAGTGAGGTGCCATTTTTATCAGGAGAATTCTGGCAATTCAGAATAGTATAGTATTTGTTAACATCAGTAGAATATCCCTCCATTTTTCGCTTCTATATGTATGCCAGTGTACAAAAAGAACACATTTTGAACCATGCCCTGGGAGTCAAATGATCATAAGGGTAACCCCAAATTCGGAGTTGTACAAATAACCACTATTCCTAAACTCAGAATCTTTGGAACATTTCAAAACTCTTTGGATTTTACCCCATGAATTGTTGCATGGTAGGAACACAATGAAACATCATTGTAAACTGCAACACAGTTATTGGGTCTAGGTTTTACGTGTTTTTAGAAAAACAAAAAGCACTATGTATCTCAGGGACAATAAGGGTCTGCCAGATGTAACAGTGTGTTAGTTTCATATATCTCTCAAAATCAAAAGAGGGAAGGAAGAGCAAAATATTTTTTACGAGGTCATACACCCAAGCTCCTCCCAAGGAACAGTTCAACGATTATCAAGGTCGGGGTAGTTCCTTCTTGGCCAAAATGATCACCAAAGGTTGAACCAAGTGGCTGGTAGTCCTGTCGCAGGAAGACCTGAAGGTCAGATCTTAGCACCCTCACACACCTGTTAGGGTGTCATTCTTCATCATTGGGCGCTCCTCGTCAGGCTGGTGCTCCTCGTCAGGCTGGTGCTGGAGCCTGGGGGCTCTTTGTCAGAGATCTTTTGATCCAAAAAACGTCGTATAGATCATGCAAGTGAGGAAGCTAACTAACCGTGTAACTAGTGGAGTAAGTGAGTGGTGACTAAAATAGGCTCTGGCATCCTAAAAACAAATCTTTATAGGAGAAGGGTACCAGTACTGAATAAAAGCAGTGGTGCTTTCATGTGGTCATCAAGTACCAGGATAGCTGCTAGTGAAGTGTGGTCAACATGTTTCGTGCCTAGACAGCCCAAGGATCGAGCAGCACTTTGTCACGACCAAAAAAAATCAACTTATGCCCCTATCAGGGGCTTCGGGTCTCCCTTCTATTAAGGCATGGCCTAACAATGTTCACCGGTCTACTCCTAAATGGTTGCCGGCCTATGGTTCCACCTAAAAGAAAGGGAAAAATAAGGTGGAGAAATATATGCAATAGGTAATTAAAAATCAAGTTCTTGGTCCACCATGGCGGTACATAGGAGAACTCATTAATGTCTCTAAAAAAGGTGATGTGTGCCTGCACAGCCAAACAGCGAGGTATCCAACACCCACAGTGCAAAGCTCAACAGACATACAATAAAAATGTCTAGGTTGCAACACGTAGAGGTACCATGTGGATAGTAGTGCAATCGCATACATCAAATCCACTCAAGTGATCTAGTGGGTAATAGGCTTGCACACATGATGTAGTAGAATCTACTTTTTGGCATGAACTTGACTTACCTCAAGAGCCGCAAAGTAATCTTCCCTAGACAAGATGGAGGGTCCCGGTCAGTTTGAGGGACACCTTCGTAGGAAAGAAAAAGAAGAATCTGAGGTCATAGGTTGAAAACAAAGAATCAAATGCCAAAACTCTCATGTTCTCATTGTACAGGATCAGGAGTGAGCTCCGTGTTATGTCACAGAAATAAGTGTGTAAAGCTCAGCAGAACTATGTCACTAAAATAGAAAATGGCCCACATGCTGTATGTATTTCTATCTTAAGAGGTCAAAGGTGAGTGCAATAACCTTGATATGCTGTTGTTTAGGATTGATAGGACAATCTAAAGTGCAGTACGACACTCAGCAACGGGGGAAGAGTGTGCAGTATAAAATTCGCTCAGGTTAGGAAGTGACCCCAGTGTTGCCTATATTCCCCTTCAAGGGAGAGATTGTTGCTGAGCAGAAATTACCTATTTGACGGTCCCATATATGATGTGTAAATGTGATTCCTTAACATTATACCGATATCGATTGTTCCAGTACCCTGCCCTTGGGTTACCGGAGCCACGATGGTGTGTTGTCATGTGTGACTCTGTAGACAGTAACCGGAGATGAGGGGTAATAACAGTCAATTAGCTGAGTAACCAAAGGTACCATGCCCTAGGGTACAGAGGCTGTGGCGTTGGGCCATAACATGCGATTCAGTGATCAGTAACGGGAGACGGGCAATCACCCACCGAGATTTGCCATGTCGGATTTTGACTGATACCATATCATGCAATTCGGTGATCAGTAACGGGAGACCAGGGACACTAACCCGCTGAGATGGGCTGTGTTCGAATCGAGGCTAACACATGGTTGTGCACATGAAATCAAAGGTTCCCCCATCCCAGAAGACTTACTTGTCGGCAATCGAGACTCTGTGGTCTCACCTACCCGCCTCCATCATCCTGGACCACTGCGGCTGCGAGGCAGCGTCCCTCTCGTAGAGGTGCCGGTCACGTGGTCATGTGTTCGTTAAACTCATCAACTATACTGGATCAAGTAGGATGGGCGGCCGGTACGGCGGCCATATTGAAAGGGAAAAAAGTATATTGTGTTTTACTGTATAAACTATTGTTCCAAAGTTAATGTAGTAGAACATGGGATAAGGGTAATAGAGGGATGTATTCCAGTATGCCACTTCTCTACCATTAGCCATAGGTGGTCCGTAATGGAAACTTTAAAACAAACTCACATGATAATAGGAGTAATAGCTAACTCAGCGGCCATATTGGGAGTGATAGTAGTATTGGTGTTGTAGGTGCGAGACGACCAGGAGAGATGGTCTCCAAGTCCAAATGACACTATCAGTAAGTTGACGTAAGTAAACGTCATATAGTGAGACCAAGGGGCTAAACAAGGAGCCCTGTGTTACTGTTGTCATAAATGCCAGTGTGCGGCCAGGAGAGATTGTCTCCATTCATATATCAGCCATTGGGGCAAAAGGTTACAGATGAAAACGTTGTCACCTATTTCAATTTTTCCCTACTTATGTTGATTATTATTTATGTATGCAATTAACTTTGTGTGAAAACCATATGCGCTCTACGCAAATGATCTCTTGCTGAATTTTGAATTTTGTCTACTTTTTTGTTTACTTTCAGGGTTTATTAATCAGTTTTACACTTGTTTCCAACACAAAATGTAAGTGAGTAAAAAATAGGAAAATTCAACTACCACTTAGAAAAATGCAAAGCTGAGGATTTTATTTTTTTATGCAACTGCTTGCTTCTGAAAGTTGAGAAGAAGGTGATCATAGCACAGCAAGCCATTTGTTAATAACATTTTTAGAGAAAACAAACACTTTCGTGCACAGGTGATTCATAGCTAGGCTGAATAGACCTTTATGCATTTAGAGTGGTGGGAGGAGTTTTCACTAGCACCTGATTAGGCTATGTCTGCTCTGCACAATGCTGTCTCCACCTCCTGTAGTTAAAGCTGGACCAGAGATGACAGCACTGGTTTATACTGAGCAAGAGGGACTTGCTGCCTAAAACTTCAAAGGGAAAAGTAGTATAAATATTGGGGCCCTGACCCCGGAAATTTAGAACTAATGACCCTGCCAAGAAGAAGAGCTGGAAGAGCTCCCAGGAGTAGTACTACCCCTTTGCTGTTTGTTGCTTTGTTGGGTTGGCCTGCAGTTGCTGCTTCTGTCTTGAGTAGGGAAAGGACTGGACTGAATTTTCTTGGATCCTGCTGTTAAAGATTCTCCAAGGGCTTGAAGAAGAGCTTGCCTCCTGTTGGAAGTCCCAGACACACCAAAGACTTCACCATCAACTCGCTACCCGCATCTGGAACTGCGTGTTTCAGCTGCCACAGATGAAAAAGCAACCTGACGCCATCAACAATGCTACTGCCGGCTCTGTGACCTGTTGGTACCACAGAGAGCACCGCCCGCTTTGCACCACAACCATGGTCTCACCGACGAGGCCACCCGACACCACCACCGAGCTGCTACTTGCACCGTGACCTGACGCCCGCACTTCGCACTGCTTTGCATTGCCACCCTGGTATCACCGACGACCCGGATCCATGCTGACATCGATGCCACTGCCCTCACCGTGGCCTGGGGGCACTGCTCGTGCGTTACTCAACGCACTGCCCAGTCCCACACCACACCCTTGGCCTACTGACGCTGGCACCATCTACTCCAGATCGTCTACCGATGACAGCGCTTCACCGACAACGAAAGCGCTGCTTGCACTCTGACCTGCCAGCACCATGACGAGCACCGTCCAACTTCGCACTGCAGCCCTGGTCTCACCGACACCGCTGGATGCCATCACCGAGCTGCTGCCTGCAACATAACCTGAGCGCACGCCGCACTGCTCCACAGCCCTGATGCCTGCCGCCACCGGTGCATCTGCCCTCAACCTCACGGAGTTTAACCTGCAGCGCGTGTAACTTCAAAAGCCCCACGACCTCTGCACCGACCTCCAGGACCGCAGCCTGTCTCTGCCGCCTCTTCGGAGCTTATTGCAAGGTCCCCGATGCCCTAATTTCCAAGGAACTGTTTGCGGGTCTTCCCGACGCCATAGCTGACCCACGATGCAGCGGTCGGCCTGAACTGTTGGATTTGTTTGTACACAACACCATGATAGCCCCAAACAGAGCTATCAACTTCAAGGAACTGTATTTTAAGTCTATTATTGCAATATATGTATTTTCGTTACTGTATGTTGGATTTTTATCGTTTTGGTCTTGTTTTACACAGATAAATATTGGCTATTTTTCTAAAACTGGTGTGGTGTCCTTTTGTAGTGTTTTCACTGTATTACTGTGTGTTATGTGTTAATGCTTTACACATTGTCTCTAACTTAAGCCTGATGCTCGTGCCAAGCTGCCATGGGGGTGAGCAGGGGTTATTTTAGACGTGTAATCCTTCTTACCCTGACTAGAAGAAAGGGTCCCTACTTGGACAGGGTACAAACCTGCCAACCAGAGACCCCCATTTCGAACACAAAGGCAGCGCAATGCAGTAATAAATCTGTCCCCAAGTGTGGCAAATGTTTTTGAAGTTTTAAGCACGACGTGTCACAGGCATCAAAAAGGGCTCACCACTGGGGTTAATGCCTCAGCAGCTAAGGAGTTAAAATAAGGCAAAACGCTAATGTAAACGAATGAATCCTGTTATCTCCTGGTACTAAGAAGTTCATCGCTATGTTTGTCTTATGTGTTTTTCTTGTGCATTTGCAACATGCCGAATGAGAGGACGACCTGAATTCTATGTTGTGCATTCAGTGCCCGGAGTGCTGCAACCCCCAAACATGTACTTGCATCTATATAAAGGGATTTCTGTAGACATTCCAAAGGTAGAACCTGCAACTTTGCTTTCCAAGTTGTGTGTGTGTTTTTTCACTCCTACTGCTCACATTAGATGCTGTACACCTTCATCATGCAGGTGTGAGTCTCCAGGCCTATGAGCTTTCTTGTTTCCCCTTTATTGCACAGCACTCGGATGCACTTTAGGGAACCCGTGAATAAACAAATCAAATAATATCGGGGTAGATGATTCTGCAGCCGCTGCTCTTGAGTTACAGACTTAGGCGCCCTCTTCTGTAAAAGGCATGAGTCACCAAGATTTCATTTTACAGATAATGTAAACTTTTGTTCTTTTTAAGTTACTAATACTAATCTCAAAAGTACCTATTCTTCCTTGAGATGAAATTCTGGGATTTGGTGTCTAAAACATTAGCTTTGTGGGTGTTTTTCTGAGTATTTAAGGATTTGATCTCTTGTTTGTACTAGCTTTGTATAAATGCTTCTGTCAGTAAAATCCAGATGTTCAAAGCCAAATCATAAATCTGTGCACAGTTAACGACTTCTTGAAAGTAATCCTCTTTGTTCTCAGCAGCGGCAGAGACCTCGAGTCACTCATTCCAATTTTACTGTGACTTGCTTCAAAGCCTGCATGAAAAGATGGACGAGAGAATTCTGTTCATGAGCTGAAAAATTAATACATCACTGACCCACTTTCTGGTCGGCTACTTGATTAATTTTTAAAGTCCTTCAATTTGAGAATTTGTATCTGGTTCGTACACCCAGGAGCAAATGCTAGTGGTGCTTAAAGAGATCTGAAACGGCACTTACAGGCACATGCATCAAGGAAGGCTTTTGCGATTCCTTAATTGCGATTAATAAGGAATCGCAATTAAGGAATCGCAAAAGCCTATGCATGTAGGAATCGCTATAAAAATAGCGATTCCTAAACATTCCTTAATTGCGACTCGCAAATTGCGAGTCGCAATTAAGGAATGCCTTCCTATTCATTCCTATGGGCCTACAGGCCCATAGAAATGAATGGGAAATTGCATGCGCAATTTGCGAGTACCAGTAGGTACTCGCAAATTGCTCATGCAATTTCAAGGGTGCAAGGGTGTCAAAATGACACCCTGTTGCACCCCTGAAATTGTGATGTGCACCCATGTTGACGCACACACATGCCCCAAGGGCATGTGTGTGTGTAACCTAAAACTTAAAAAAATGCATTTTAGAGCATTTTTCGAAGTTTTTGCAAATTACAGACAAGTTTTATTTGTCTGTAATTTGCGGTCCCAAATAGCGAAATCGCTATTTGAAAGTGCTTCTAGCATTGCATTTAAGGAATCGCAAATTGCGATTCCTTAATGCAATCGCAATTTAGGAATTCGCAATTAATTGCGAATTCTTAAATTGCGCATAGGAAACACTTTCATGCATCTCCAAAGGCCAATTTGCGATCGCAAACGGCCGATTTTTGCGAATTGCACCGTTTGCGATCGCAAAAACCTTTGATGCATGTGCCCCTTAAAGACTAGCACTGCGGCGCCAGCCTTTATTTGGAACAGAAAATAAAGAAGTCACAGAAGTAGTATAACAACTTGGTTACATGGAATTGCCAACATATTTTGGCTTTGCACGGTTATTTATTTTTTTCAGCAATGAAGCAACTCGTGTAAGACTTTGAGAACTAATAATTTTGTTTGTATTTGTGAACTGGATATTTTTTTATGGTGAAGTCGAGCAAATTCGTAAATAGCCGCGCAAGTAGTGAAATAATCACAAAAATCTGCATTGGCTACAAAGGTCTTGTGAAGATAACACGTAAATGTCAGATAGGCAGTGATTGCAGCCATGGTTACAGGCACTTGGCCACTCACCCGCACTTCACCATGAATACATCAAGAAGCTCACGTTCATGCTACACAGGTTGACAACGACCCTGCACAACCACAATTACATAGATCAACAACCAAACACTGGCTTATTTAGCAATATGGTCAGATCTGATGTTAGCATACAGACAGCAACCGCAATCCTTGTCGGGGTGAGGCACAAGCGAACCCTAAACTAACCTGTGCTCAACCCATAGCTTAACACATAGCAGTCAGACTTAACTTAGAGAGAATGTGTAAAGTATTTGTGCAATACTTCAAACATTAGTCAAGTTAAAACACCTCACAAAAAGGATCCCATACCAGGTTAGACAAATCAAACTTTCTTTCATAACTAAACCAAGACCAAAATGACAAAAATTGAATTAGTAGAACCGGCTATTTCCAGTTTTAAAGATTTGGGTAAAAATTGTGCCACAAAGCGCCAACTGAGGATATCTGGTTGCACCGGACTGGGACAATGTCACAAGTTCAGACTGACTGCGATGGAGCATGGCAGGCTACAGGAACCCAGTTAGGCCCACTGAACAAAGTGCCTTAAATCCTGGTTGCGGAGCATTGTGAGGATCCATGTTGAAGATGTGTTGCACAGCCGAAGCGATGCATCTGTTGCAAGATGCTGCGATGCGAGGGCCTGTGTCATTGTCGAGGATCCTGACAACAGGGCTTGCAATGCGAAGTCTGGTGTAGAGGATGTGGTGCCCAGTCAGGGCGATGCATTGTTTCCAGGGAGGTGCCAGGCTGCGATGCGGAGTCTGACGTCCTTGTCGAGGCTGCCAGCGAAGAGGGATGCGAGGGCCTGAGGTGAAGATGCATCGCGCAGTAGGGGCTATGCTGCGTTTCCAAAGTGGCATGATGCAGGTCTTTGTGGCGGGTCCAATCCACACAGCAGCAGCAATGCGCTGGTTCTGCTCAAGTTTGGCCTGCGCAGCAGAGAAGATGGGTTTGTTCCACTGGCTCCACAGAGGTTAGCAGAGCACCTTAACCCCACTTCCAAAGGTTCGGGACTGGGTCAGCACCACTTGGCAGGGTAGACTCACAGATGGCAAAGTCCATGTGCAGAGGCAAGGTTGTTGGAAGCCTGTTGTGTCTCTGAGACTTCAGATCAGGAGGCCATCCAACTAGCCCTTGGAGTCACATTGGGTTCTGAGTTCAAGATATGCAGGTCCAGTCCTTCTTACCCAGGCAAGAGGGCAGCAGATCAGCACAACAGGACAGCAGTTCCCTCAGAGCAGCAGTCCAGCAGAGTTGCAGCCCTGGTAACAGCACAGCAGTCCTTCCTCCTGGTGGAGTATCAACAGGTCGACTGAAGTGGTGGTGTCTGAGGTCCAGTATTTAAACCCAACTGTGCCTCTGAAGTGGGGAGATGCTTTTAGAGGCATGCCTTTTCAAGTGCACAGGTGCCCTGCCTTCCTGGCCCAGGATTTAGACTAACTGCAGGGGGTATGCAGCCCATTGTGTGGAGACATGACACAGCCTATTAAAGTGGGGCTAGGCCCAGCTCCTCCCTCCTATCCTGCCAGTGATGGCCCATAAAATCACACCTAAACTCCCCATTGTGTGTGGCTGTCTACAAGAAATACACAAAGCCAAACTTTCACCCACACCAAGTCATGTGACCCAGAGACAGGTGGCATGCCCCAAATGGTTAAGGCAAGAAAATGACAACTTTCTATAAAAGTGGCATTTTGAATATTGCTATTTAAAATCCGACTTCACCATAAGTTAGGATTTAAAATTCTGAATACAGAGACACCAAACATGACCTATTTACCTATTCCCATTTGGAAATAACTTTTATAAAATGAAATAAGGTAATTCCAATGTTATCCTATGGAATAGGTAGGCCTTGCAGTAGTGAAAAACGAATTTAAGAGTTTTTCATTACCAGGACATTTAAAACTTGGAAGTACATGTCCAACTTTTTAAATACACTGCACACTGCCCTTGGGGCTGTCCAGGGCCTAGCTTATGGTTGACCTATATGTATTAAAAGGAAGGTTTGGGCCTGGCAAAAGGTTCATTTTGCCAGATTGAAATGGCAGTTTAAAACTGCACCCACACGCTGCAAAGGCAGGCCTGAGACATGTTCTGCTTAAGTGGGTGGCACAATCAGTGCTTCAGGCCCACTAGTGGCATTTAGTTTACAGGCCCTGGGCACAGGTAGCAACACTTTACTAGGGACTTGCAAGTAAATGTAATATGCCAATTTGGGATAAGCCAATCTAACATGTTCAAGGAGAGAGCATAGCACTTAAAGTGTCCTAAGGCCAGCAAAAACGAAGTCAGTAAAAACAGGAGGCCTAAGCCAAAAAGTTAGGGGGAAACCATGGCAAGGGTCCCAGGTCAAACACTAGGCTAGCACCATTCTCCGCATGCAAACAAATAGGCCAGGGTATTGCACAGATTCCTCTTTCAATTCAGAATTTCACAGCTGCATTACACGTCCCATCTTTGGCTTAGTCGTGACGGCCATGTTAAAATGCAGTGATCTCTGAGCAAAGGTGGTTTAATATCTTGTGAGCGTGGTATATAATTTTACGAACTCTAAAAATAACAACGAAAAGAATATACGCTGTCACATCATGGAGCAGCTGAAGAAGAAAGAAAGGCAAATATTGCCAGCTGTAAAATGCTCAATGAAAAATTCCTTGCTAGGAGCTACGAATCATCCATAAAGGGACGTAACATGCATGAATCTGTTGGCCCTTTATTTATTGACAAGAGAATTAATTCATGCATTCGCCAAAGCTGCCATCAGATAACATGGTGATCCCAACAAGTATTACTTGGTAAAAATGTGCATTTTATTCACTAAATAACATTAGAAACTGAAATCTCTATATGAGGTGACATTGGCAAAACTGATACTATAGCGAAAAACGTGGACAGTGTCCATACAGTGAGAGAAAAATGCATTCGGACAAGTAGGGGGCACAGCTAATGACCTCAGTAATGTCTAAAGGTGTCCCAAAATGGTGTGCATGTATACGATGTTCACATGGAATGCAGGAAATCCATAAATGATTGTGCATTCTAATTTAATCCATTCACAGGACTAAAAAAGCCAGCATCAAAACAATTTAAAGTGGCTACACTTTCAATGGAATACCCCCATATCTGTGAAGATGAGTGAATGTTGCCGAATAAAACTTGCTGTCATGACAAAACACATCAGACACCCACTGCGCCACTGAAGGTGTAAAAGATCCTACAACATCAGCACTCACACCCCCTGACCAGATGACCACCATGGTTACATCAGAACATACCTCTCCCAGTCCAGTCACTATGCACTGCCTAACATACTCCTATTCCCCAGTTCAGCCCTGCTAAACTCATTCAAAATAACAACAACCATCTCTCCCCAGTCAGTCTCAATCTCCCACGACAGAGAGTACAACATCTAGTAAGAGAAGACTGGGTCCATGATAAAACCTAGAGAAAGTGAATTAATCACTGACCTCATGAAAGACTCGCTCTGAACAAGCACCAGATTGTCATCCACATGCTTACTTCTTCCATAGACTGTCACCTGTCTCCCCTCCTCGACCAGGCCCTACATTCCAAAGAGCACCACATGCTCCACATACCATAACCCCAGTGGAGTGCTGCAATGCTACAGCAGAAGCCGCTGGGCATGCTTATCCCATGTTTGATCACCTCCTCTCCCTGTACTGCTGGCTGAGGCTTTCTGACTACTGGACTACTGAGAGGACAGAGGCTATGTAGTTCAGAGACGCTGTAGAATTTATCCAGCGATGGCACAGGAGTGTTGGGTGGTGCTCCACATAGAAGGCAGTGCCAGGTGCAGCTTGCGTACCATAGCAACCCATGACTTGCCGGGTGCAGTGGGCAGAGCCTATGAGCGAGGTATACCTTTGCCATGAAGCTCTTCACACAGGACAGCAAGGAGAGATAGCCGTTTTCTGGTGACTTCTTGAGTGAGGGAGACAGTTGGAGGTTGGACTCTGTTCTAGGTGAACTCATTACACTCCAAAAGGAAGCATTGAAGATTTTATTATTTATTAATTTACAACTATACTGCTTATTTTGAGTTGCTTTAATTCAATTAACTTGCCATTGACTCTTTCCCATGAGGCTAGCAAGATGGACGTATAGATATTATTGGCAACTAGTCAGTCGCAACCACAATTTTCAGAAAACACCTTGATGAATGCAGAGAGAAACCCTGCGGAAATTGCATGGCAACCGCAGCATAAAATGAAGAGTTAGAGATTATAAGGTACCCTCAAATCATGTTAACACTTTCAAAATATAAGAGGCCGAGCAAAGCGCCCCAGAATTGGCAAAAGAACAAGAAACCTCACAAGAACACTCAACAGACATTATATATTCACTAAAGGGTCTATTTAAGGAATCACCCCCCATACAATTAAAGTACAAGTCATAATGCCAACTACTCATAACTTTGCTCAACAATTAAAACCATATCCACTCATACAGGCAGAGGTTCCACAGGATAACCAAAGAAAAATTTAGACAACCTGTCCAGTTACAAACACTAGGTGAACAACACTTACAAACAGCGCCTGTAAATAACTCAAGCATGGTCTTTGATTCCAGTCTTAATCGAGAGGATAGCCGTCTCTGAGAAGCTGCAGAAACTGACAGGTATACAAATACTACCCTGAAAGCATCCCTTTTATGGTCCATATATACAGCTTGTATAATCGGAATGTCCTAATGAGAAGCATTATCCCCATTACAACTTAAGTAAGAAGTTCAAACAATAGGCAATGTAGTGCCATCTCATGTTGCTGTTTCCAGTAGCAATGATACTTTAGTGTTTTTCAGCGTTATAGATATATTATATTCCCCCAGTGACCACTCTAGCTGGCAATCCAGAAAGAAGTATTTATATCTGAATTTCTTTAGTTTGATTCTCATTATCTGTTCGGCAAGCATAGGGATCCCAAAGTATGAGGCCAAATTCAAGGGAAAACTTTAACATCAGTTTATCCTCTCCTATTTGAGAAGTAGAATACTTCTCCCTGTCCACAAGTAAGGGGAGATAATGTCCCCAAAATTGGGTCAAATGTTCAGTTTCATAATGTTATTTTGCAGTCACAGATGCTGCAATTCGCAAAATAGGTTTTAACTATGTTTTTATCCCATTTAAGGAGTTGGTAAGGGTTTACCAATGCCTAAAATAGGTTTGCAAATGTATAATGATTTGAAATTTGGATGGGGTCTATGAAACGTATCAATGGTTTGCAAATGTATTCCGGACATAAAACTTTCAAAATGTACCGCCTTCCCATTTGGGATAATAATGCATTTGCTTTGCATTTATTTTGTGAATTAAAAAATGTAAAAATAGTTTGTGGCGGAGTAGGCAGTGGTCCAGGCTAACAAACCTTTTTAAAAAAAAAAAACCTTTAGGGGTGGAGTCTGGCCTAGAGGAAGGTCTCCACATCCTAGATAGGCCCAACCGAGTCTGACTGACTTTTTTCCTCTCAGGTTACTATCTTACCACTAATAGTTTGCTGGAGAAAGTGCTCTCATATTCTGGTACGCCTGGCTTAGCAATTAGTCATGACCGCTGCATGCTGCCTCCTCCCACTGGGAAAAACGATAACTGGAAAGATGGCAGCATTTATTTTCTGGTCGTAAATACTGAGGGCCTAGTACACAAAGGCCACGCAGTCATGGGAGTGTCAACGCACTTGGGCGGAAACTCAGCCAATGAGAATTTTCAGTGCGGAGATTCTGCCCCAAGTGCGGAAACTCTCCCATTACTGTGGGGCCTCCGCCACAAGCCACAAGTGCAGAGGTCCTTTGTGAATCACCTCCTACTTCTGAGTTTATTTAATCATTAGCCCAGATGGGGGTCTACACTGTCAGCAGAAAAGCATATCTCAAGCTCCTTTTTTTCAACGGCGCTACAGGGAAAGTGACTTGGTGCTATTCAGCCCCCGATTCTGACTTTTACACCTCATTGCCTGCCCTGGAAGCAAATATTCCAGAACTCAAGAGGATCAAACTCACAGAATAGGCAGTGGAAGAAACAACAACACAAATAAGGAACTTAAAACTTTCCATGATGAGGTGGCCTCATTAGAGAAGAAATTGGACTCCAAGACAGTAGGGTATCAGACCTGGAGTGGAAGCTACTATCGATTCAAGACTGGGACAATGACGTATGAGTCCTTCAACAGAAAAAGACTGCTTTCAGGGCTGGACTGGGGAATTTAAAGCAGCCCTAGCATAAATGCTCAAACTAGCCATTTATTTATTTATAAAGTTTTGTATAGTGCGAACAAGACCCAGGAGGGTATCAGAGCACTTCACAGTTGGGGTAAGTAGGATACAAAAGTGGGAACAAGAGCAATCGTTACAAATAGGTTCAAGACGAGAGCATGATATCAGCACGATTCAGAGCATTTAAAAACAAGACCGGACGTATCCAATGATAGAGAGCAATAGGCAATGTACACAGTACCAGTAAGTTCATAGCCCGCCAACACTATTAATCACCGGAGTACAGAAATGTAAAAGACAATGATCATGTAATGGGAGAAAAACATTCCATAAATAAGATGCAAAAATGTGCAGTGGCCTGCTCACACTGTTAATCACAGTAGTACAATTGTGTAATGGACAGTCATAACATAGGAGAGGAGGGCAGTATTGAGGCAGCTGAACCAAGGACTTTAGGGCAGGAACTTCAACATTAGGATTTTTTTCACTTCTTTTTTGAAGGAAGCGGTGGATGGGATTCGACGGACTTCCGGTGGAAGGGAGTTCCAAATCTTCGGGGCCATGCCAGAGAATGCTCTGTTACTCGTTCTCTTTTTGTGGAAGACTTGAGGTTTCAGGAGCAGTGAGTTTGCACGTCGAGATGGACGGCCACCCCCTGATAATTCTAATTTGTGAGCCAGATAGATGGGGGTCTTGAAGTGCAGTGCTTTTTGAGTCAAGCAAGCGATCTTTAGTTGTATTCTAGCTTTGTAAGGTAGCCAGTTTAGGGATTTTAAGGCTGGGGATATGTGATCATTTCTTTTTGTACCAGTAATCAATATGGCTGCAGCATTAATTGCTTAACCGCGGCGGCAATTCCGCGGCGGTGTGGCTGTTTAGCGGAGTGGGCGGGGCCGCGTCGGCCAACGGACGTGCGCAGCACTACGGAGGTAGTGCTCGCGACGGCAGGTTGGCCGACGAACGCAGCGAAGGGGTTAAATTAATGGAAGCCATAAGTGGAACCAAGTTTTGTTTGGGGAGACCGCAGAGCGTGGAACTACCGTAGTCTAGCCTTGGCAATACTAGAGCTTGAACCGCCCATTTGAAGTCTTCCTGTGGGAGGAATGATTTGAGATTCCTTAGTAGCCTCATCTGGTGTTTTGCACCCTTGGTTGCATTGCTAATATGATTCTGCATGTTCAGGTGCCTGTCTAGGGTGATTCCTAGAGATTTAGCAGACTCGATATTGTGGGGGGAGCAGTTGAAGGCTGAAAGATGATGCATCCAGAGGTCAATCTTGGGGGTTTGGTTAGGGGGAGCAATGAGAAGGAATTCTGTTTTGGAGGTGTTGAGCATGAGGTAGTTTTGAGTGAGCCAGTTTTGGGTGTTCATCAAGATGGAGTTGAGTGAAATGAATTCTTCCGGGGAGGAGACTTTCAAATAAAGTTGGGTGTCATCTGCGTACATGTGAAAGAGAATGTTCGCTGCGTTCAGGGCATTAGGTAAATGTTCCAAGAATAAATTGAAGAGTAAGGTTGATAGGGTGGACCCTTATGGAACCCCCATCAAGACTGTAGACGGCTGAGATAGGGATTGATTCACTTTGACTCTTTGAGATCTGTTGTGGAAAAAGGAAGAGAACCATTGCAAAACCACACCTGATAGACCCATCCTGTGTTCTAGCGTGGAAAGTAATTTGCTGTGGTTAACAGTGCCGAAGGCAGAAGATAGGTCAAGGAGAATTAGGAGGCAGGATTCATTTTGGTCTAGCACCTTTAAAATGTCATCTAAGATGTGAATGAGTGCATATTCTGTGCTGTGGCCTCTCCGAAAGCCTGATTGATGTTGATTCAACAGTTGGAATTTCTCAATGTGAACACCGAGTTGAGATTGCACACACTTTTCTAAAAGTTTCGCCAGCGTGGGGATGTTGGAGATAGGACAGAAGTTATTCAGATCAGAACTGTCTGCTTTTGGTTTTTTTAGAATGGGAGATACTTGTGCTGCTTTTAGGCAGCCGGGTATCATGCCTTGCAGTAGTGAAGCATGAACAATCTTTGCCCAAATGGGTAGGATGGCAGCCTTAATTTCTTTGAATATGGGAGGAGGTAGAGGGTCATTGAAGTGGTTGGAAGGTTTGATCGCAAGAACAGTGTTGTAGATATCATTTTCACTGAGGGGTGTAAAGGTGTGCCAAGAGGCATTGTTCTTGGGTCTAGTGCTAGGGGGGACGGACAGCTCCTGGTGGTTAGGTGGAGCAGTGCGTCCAGAATTTGGAAGAAGGGCCCTTTTCAGTTCTAGGTCAATATTGATGCTTGACGTTTTTTCGACAAAGAAGGCAGCCAATTCATCTCAAGTAGGAGAGCCTTCACCAGGGTCAGTGTGGATGGGCGTTTTGATCGATTGTTGATTAACAATTTCGAAAAGTTTATTGGGGCGATTTATGGCTCGATTAAGTTGAGATCTGAAGAAGTCGGCTTTATCACTCTTGATTTTCTTGTTGTATGAGCGCCTGACAGCTCTATGGAGGTTTAGGTGTTCGGTTGATGGAATAGATCGCCAAGATCTTTCCGCTGACCTTAGGTTACTGTGGTCCGAGTTTAGGGTGTCGTTGAACCACGGTTTGGAGATTTTGGAGGAGGCATTTGTTTGTCGTAAAGGGGCTATATCGTCCATGATACCGGAGTTGGAGGCATTATAGAAATCAGTGAGGACATGAATATCTTTCATTTCTGAATGAGGAGACCAGGCCTTTGAACAGCAGATTACTAGCTCTTCAGTGTTGATATTTCTAAGGTTCCTTTTCCATTGCTTTGTTTTCTTGGGTTGAACGCCCTTCGCGGACACCTCCCTGTTAATAAAGAAGAAGATGCAATAGTGGTCAGACCAGTCGCAAGGGATAATGGAGTCCAGTGTGATGGTGTTACCTTTGGATATGATGAGATCCAAAGTGCCATACTCTCTTTGTCTCCTCGCCCAGCTTTTCTTTTTCCATCCATCCAATCTCTCACTTCTTCTTTGATCACTCTCTTTCTACCTCATCCCCCTACCATTCTAATAGCCCCAACAATGAAAAATAATATTTTCACAGATGAAAGTGGTGCGGAAACAGCAATATTTTCAGCTTTTTTTTAACGTAGTCATAGGACAGAATTTTCCTAATATTTGGTAGGACTGAGTTGCAAACTCTATCAGCACTTCAAGGAAATAACTGTTTTAGGTGTTATTGTTTTCTTAGATTCTGAGCTTTCCTTAAGGAAATTTTCCCTGCTCCATAATAGGTTCTGACTGTCAGAGATTGTCTGTTTCTTGGCCAGGTAGGTAGCGGATTCCCATAAACATGGGGCCTTATTTGCAAGCTGCGCTGCGCTAATTCAGAAGCAAAGGGATGCGTCATATTTGCAACAATATTACGGATCCCTTTGCTCTCCCCTGCGCTGGTGCACAATTAGCTGCCATGCGCCGACGCAAGCACCCTTGCATCATGGTGCAAATGTGCATTCGTCACAGGATTGATTGTTTTTGTGCAGGAAGGGACACCATCCTGCACAAAAACAATGACAAGATGTGATTTCCTCTTCCTATGTGTGCTGAAGAATGCAGCACACATAGAATGAGGAAACAAACGAGGAGAAATGAAAGCATTTCTCCTCATTGTATCTCCCTACGCCTCCCCTGGGGAGGCGTAGCATTTTGGCACATTTCCAGGTTTACGATTTCTCGTAAATCTGGAAATGCGACAGAAGCCATGGGTGTTGCATGGAAACAACCACAGCAACACCCATGGCATGCCTCTTTCACGCAAAGTATTGGATGTAAAGGGGCCATATTTACAAGGACACGAAAAGCCACGTAGGGGGGCTTTATGTGTCCTTGTAAATATGGGGCAGTAGGTTGCACCGTTGGTGCGTCACAAAAAGTGATGCACCGGCGGTGCAAGGGGCTTGTAAATAAGCCCCATGGATTGTTACGTGCTGCAAGCTATTATAAAGATTACCCTCATTTCTGAGAGGAGCAACTGCAGACAGAACAGGGGTCTCAAAGTGGTCGAACATTCTGGTGCCCGTGGCCAGCCTGGCCTGTGCATGAACACATGCTTTGCAGAGAGCTTGATGCAGTTTGAAAATTCCTATGAGTTGGGAGTTTCCATTGCCCAGGCAAATGGGAAGCACTCCAAAGACCATGGCTACAGTTGAAAAAGAGATCTGGAATAAAAAATATTTTCAATTTCTTCCACATTGCCATTGTCTCCGAGAACGTATTTACAACTCTAAAGGCCATTTTCTTGAACGCAAAAACTTTTTAAAATAGTATTTCAGTTTTATTATTTGAAATGTCATCTCATTATTAGGGAAACTTGATAGTTCAAATTTCACCTTCGCTCCTAAATAAATTGATCACAAAGGGCGGTATTAGGAGAAACTGTGGTTTAGTGACAACGTGCCTGACTGTGGAACCATGAGTTTGTCCCTGGCTAAAATTGAGTCCATGAAAATCCTATCTACTTGTGTGTCAGCCCCGCTGGCTGTCAAAAAATGAAAACAACGTATTAAACGACTATGAGCTGTACATTTTACAACTATACACTCGTGCACATTGCGATGTTTCTGGCCTGAAATGTAATTGTCCGTCTGCATTGCATCAGAGTGTCCCATAAATTGTCACGGCTAAACACATTCCACATTCATTTTCCAAGGCAGATTTCAAAGCCTCTTCTTCACAGCATCTGATTAGCCTCGCCTAACTGTCTGAAATGCCTCGATGTACATGAGGCAGAAAAGAAACGAAAGGATAGCCTGGCCATTGCACAGCCAAAATGGCATTTAGAAGCAGCACCCAACAGATCGTTACCCTGACCTTCATTCGTTATTAACTTGATTGTTTTGCTGTTTGGAGCCTATCAACAAGAGCGATGTGTTTGTTAGGGCCACAGTGGTGAAAGGTATTGCAACTAGCTTCAATTAAAAAACAGACAATCAGTGCTATGTGAAAGCGATTTTAAATACAGGCACTCAATTTCTAAACTGCAGAATGGAAAATATGTATTGAGCATCAGTCACTTGTTTTATAAGCTTGAGTCATAAAAAACCAAAGGACTGTGCAGAAATGCAAACTGATAAATTATAGTCAAATAATGCTGTACACTGCAAATATAAGCAAACAAGGAAATTATTAAACAGGAAAGTCAACACACACTTAGAAAATGGGAGCAAGGCTTCTTCGCCTTTACCAGGGCCTGTCCATAGACTGCTCTTGTAACTAAGGGGCATATCAGCAACAGCCGGCGATAATTATCGCTAAGCGCGCTTTTTTTTTTTTTTTAAATTCTTTTTATTGAAAGTTTCAGCATCGTACAGTGTACATATTTAGCACATCTTTATATTAACAAAACCATTAAGTAATTAACAAAAAAACAAAAAAAAAGCATTAGTAGGTACATGTCAGTAATCGTGTGTTACAGCAAGTGCAGTATAACTATCCCGCCTTCATAGAGTAATACAATCATGCCAGTTGGCGAAGTAGCCCAACAGTGTAGGTGATCCGCAGAGTCATTCAGCGTCCCCGTGGGACTGTAGCAATAAATACTCTCGCAACGGGGTCCATATATCTGATGGCCTGGATGTGACCGGCAGTTCCTCCGCATAGAGGTCCAGCTGCTCACGGCAGTATACTAAGTCTTTAATCCAGTCAACAATTTTGGGAGCAAATTTACTTTCCCAAGTAAACATAACCCGCCTTTTTGCCAAAAGGAGCGCCACTCTGACAAACCTACCCATGGAGGACTTCAGGTGGAGAGTGTATCCGAGGAGGCATACCAGAGGGATGCATTGTACTACCCTTCCCGTCATAGCATGTATGCGTGTAACAACAGCCTCCCAATATTTAAGCACCGAGGCACACTGCCATGCAAGGTGCATGAAATCTGCTCCAGTATGACCACAGCGCTTACAACAGTCAGAGTCTCTGAGGCCCATTTTATAAAGTTTAACAGGGGTGTGGTACAGCTGGTGCACGAATTTAAAATGAATAATCCTCAGATTGCCATTTGATGTGAGGCGGCCAGTCAGTATGCAAATTTGTTCCCACTCCTGCTCCGTGATTGGGGGGTCTACTATCTTATTCCACCGCGCTAGGCTAGAGTCCTGCTCTCGCACTGCCTCATCCTGCACTGCCCTGTATAACTTGGTGATCAATTTCTTCTTGGTAGGGGCTATTAACAGTAGCTGGATCGCTAAGCGCGCTTAGCGTGAGGATAATTATCGCCGGCTATCGCTGGATTTTATCGCAGAGATACCGTGCTATCAGCCACGCTTATCTCCAAAGCGATAAAAATCCAAGCGATAGCTGCAAATGTGCGATTATCGCTGGAAATCCAGCGATAATCGCACAGAGATAGGCGATACATTGATGATAGGGCAGGGTGGTCTCATCATTATGATCCACCACCCATAGACTATAATTGCTTAGTCAGTTTCAAAGCAGGCGTAAGCAAACCTGCGATAAGCGCGGTTAGCGCTACTTTTCTCGTCGCTACACAGGTTAGCGATTGGCTTGATAATTGGAGAAATGTCTGTTAGCGACATTCTCAACGTTAGTTTAGCAGGGTACGCCCACTTTGCATATCATTGGCGATGCAAAGATGGGCGTTAGGGAAAGCGGCGCTGAGGCATAGGAACACGTGTTAGCGTGTCCTTGCTGATAGTGCGATGAAATTATCGCCGCTTTTCGTCCGGAAACGAACGCTAAAGCGGCAATAATTTTATCGCGGGGCCTTGATGATATGCCCCATAGTACCCTTCATCTTCTGAGGTGACAACGAGCATCAAGTAGCCCAAGCACTGGACAACAAGGAGGATGATATCGAGAGGGACGGATAGGCAGGAGCAAGGGAAAAATGAGTGACTTTGCAGGCTGCCTTTACTAGGTGTATATGGAAGGACTGTAGGTCTGGTTCACCATTGGACTTACTTATCCACTGCTGGCATCGGGGTTTGAGTCCGTGCTCACAAGTGTGAGTCCTAGAAAAACTGATTTTCATCTTTCCCAGGTCGACAAAATGTGTGCCATAGAACGGAGTGGAAATAAACTTGTATTGTCTGTCAAAAATGCCATTATGATATTATTACAGAGACCTCAAACTTCCTATTTTTTTAACATTCTGTTAATTATTTATACAGTACAGACAACATTAAAAGGAATCTCTTAATAGTTTGATAGTGACCGAGAGGCACCACTGTTAACTCCATTGACTAGCCATCTCCACATGTCTAACTCCTGTCTCTTTGGGAAATCGGCCGTCTCGAAACAGGCATGTCAGAAGCTTAGGCGAAGCTAGGGGCCAAAACGTTTGTGAGTCCTTCACTAGATTCTTCTCCAAGTTGTAGTGCGGAATATTAGGAAACAAGTAGGCTGGGTAAAGGGAAATTGCAATATTTGGTATCACCTAGTGATGCAGCAGTGTTCGCTGCATCCCAAAGGAACAGTTCAGGCTACTATTTATTATGTAAATATTTCTTGCAACACAGGAATTGCCTCCCAATACGTGCAGAGCCTGGAAGCAAAGAGCCCCCTAGGACTTGTGGGGGGCTCTAAAACCGAGATCATTTTTTATCCACAGGCTCGCAAAAAAAAAAAAGAGTGGGCTCCCCTCTTTTTTAAATATAAGCTCCCTGGGTGGGGCAGGTCCTGAAGGAACAGGTCAGGCTACTATTTATTACGTAAATATTTCTTGCACACTTGTGGGGGGCTCTAAAACTAAGATATTTTTTTATCCACTGGCTCGCTAAAAAAAAAGGGTGGGCTCTCCTCTTTTTAAATATAAGACCCCTGGGTGGGGCAGGGCCTGAAGGGTTGGTGCAACTATGATGACAAGCAACCCTCTTCACCGAGCCATTTTAGGGCCCCCCATCCCTCAGGGTTGCGTTCATTATTATTGTGGGGGCTGGGTTGTGCAGATCTCTCGCTGAGAAATTTGAGGCCAAGGGTATGCAGCCCCCTCCCCAAACCTATGTAAGGCCCCTAGGACCCACATCCCCTGGGGCTGAAGTAATGATTTTGGGGAGGGGGAATGCAGCCTCCCTCCCTGGGCCTATGAAAGACCCGAGGGACCCCCTGCCCCTGGGGAAGACGGGGGTGGGGCCCCCCTCCCTGAGCTGTAGAATGGCCCATGGGACCCCACCCCAGGGTCCTAGGAGTGACAGTGTCCCGGGTACCATCTTGTTCCCTGCCTTGGAGAGTGTGGACAGGGAATATAAGTTCTCCCCTGGCAGAAAACCCAGCTCTCCCCCCGCTGCAGGAGCAGTAACATAAACTGCTCCTTTTGGACTGGGGCAAAGTAAAAGAGCTGGCTCCTTCAGAACCCGAGGTGGGTGGGAAGCCAGATGGGGCCCTGGGGACCTTGACATTCCCCTCACAGCTTCCAATGCTAAAATTGTTGAACTGGAGCACCCGTGTTTCATTTTTTTTTTTTTAAATGACTAGCCCCTTTGATGCCACATTGAATGGGGCTGTTCGCAGGCAGCCGGCAGGGGTTCTGAGGTTCCCCTGTGGCCCTCAATAAAGAAAAAGAATTGGGTGTCCCAGATGGGACTGGGACATCTGCAAAAAAAGAAAAGAAAAGAAAAGTAAATTGGGTAAGAATAATAAATGAGCAGCTGGAGTCACTCATTTATTATTCCCCGCTACCAGGAAGGAGTAACCCATAATGCTCTTTGTGGGCTAATCTCAAATTTAAATTGTGCAGTATGGTGGTGCCGCAATTTGGGCAGGGGCACCACCAGCATATTTGTAAGTATTGTGGGGGCTGCAGGGAGTGTAGCAGTCCCTTAGAAATACATTAAAAAAATTAACCTTAAGTTTCCTGTGCTCTTTAGAACATGACCCTAAGAAAAATTGATGATATTTTTTAGCATTCCCAGAGTTGGAGCTTTTCCTCTTCAGCTTGGGAATTGATGGTCCCCTGTGTTTGATAATATGGTTGCAGGATGTGGTTTGACCAGACTAAAAGAAAGACTCTAACACTTGCTTAATGTTGTTTTAATTACAAACATTTTATTTTAATGTTTACTGACAGACACTGCAATGTCCACCAGTAGTACTGCCTTTGAAATATTGACAGTGACTTACATTTTAAAAAAAATAGAAATTCACTGAAAAAAGAAAGGTGTTGTTATAGTTAAGTGACAGTCAGTGCAACCTAACATATTAAAATTAAAAATTTAAATTCACTGAAAGTCACCCGTTATAGTTAACTGAAGTAACTTTAACTTGTCTCCTTGCCAAGTACTGAATTTGGCCACACATATTACATCACTCATGATATCATCTGTGACATCATTGACAGCCTCAGTGCAACATCTGAAATGACATCATTGATGACAGCACTGTGCATGGCAAGGGTGCAAGTTATAGAAACTTCTGTGCTCCACTTATAGTTACTTACGTTAACTCTAACTGGTGAATTTCAGCGTTTTTTTATTTTAAAATGTTATGTTGTGCAATTGACATTGGCATCTAACTCTAACATTTCTTTAACCTTTGTTTTTTTCCAGTGTATATATATATATATTCACTGAAAAATATCAAACGTTAAAGGAGCATTATAGCTAGGTGAAACTGTCAGTTGAAACATACTGCTTTAAACAAACAAAACCGCTGAAATTCACCAGTTACAGTTAGCTGAAGTAATTATGAGCCTGACCGACCCCCATCACAGTGGGAATGAAACCACCTGACAAGGAGTCGGCGGTCCCATCTGCCATATTACGATTATACTGCTGTGTAGGCAGTCGGAAACTGCCCTTTTCTACTGCGGCTTGTGCTGTGGCCCAGGAAAAGGGCCAAAGCACAAGCTGCAGCAGAAAAAGGCACTTTGTGCACATTCAGTCATTTGTGGTTCCTATCAGTGCATTTCGCTGTTTGGTGTGTGGCTCCATCAACATGACTGACCTTTGCACCAAACAGTGTTCTTTTCCTATTTTCCCAAAAATAATTCCGAAACAGTATTTTCTTTTTAAAAATAAAAAAGATAATGCCCCCTCACCATGTGAGCTGTCTCCCATGGCAAGGGGGGGCATTATTACTTTTTTACTGTCCCTCACTGGCAGGGTTTGCCTGGCGTTGATGGACATTGAATAAACAGTTACATGTCAGCCCATCCTAATTAGGCGGGCAGGCATAAAGCCAAGTCTCTGATGGCCCTTACTCCATCGGGCCATCGGGGGGACTAACTGTCTGCATATGAATCGGGTGAGTGGACCCTTATTTTGGCAGTAAGGATACTCTGTCTCCATTGTGATGGATTATCCTTACCTCCAAGATATAAATCGGCCACTCATCACTTAAAGTAACTATAACTTGGGCCCCCGCCAAGCACTGTGTTGTCTTGTCAAATTATGTCATAGAACATGTCATGAGTAATGTAATATGAGGTCACTAGCAGTGCATGGGGAGGGTATGAGTTGTAGTTACTTTTAGGGAATGAGTTACTTGAGATAACTTCAACTGGTGAATTTAACTAGTTTTGTCATTTAAAAAAAGTATATTTTAGCTGTCATTTTCACCTAATTAAAACATCCCTTTAACCTTAGGTTTTTTCACTGAATGTCTGAATTTAAAACAAATATAATTACAATTCCTAACTACAGCATCACTTTAGCCTTTGTTGCTTTCAGTGGATTTCCTTGATTTTTATAATGAAAAGTAAGATGTCCATCTCTGTGCATGGTGTGGGGTTTGGTGCAGGGAAAGGCCTGTGGCCAGACACTGCCCCTAAACCCCCGTAGGCTCCCTACTCCCTGCAGTGTGTCCTTTAGCAATGCCCAACATGAGTTGTCCTGCTGCCAGACCCTGTGCCCAACCCTCCGCTGGCACCCACTTCCTGCTGTGTAAGACCTTTGGCCATGAGAGGCAGAAGGTTGGTGGTCGGACCTGCCCCCAACCGCTTACAGGGACTATGCCCCCCATAGCACTCAGGCATGGTTTTGGGTGCAGGACTCATCAAAGGGTCACAACAAATATAACAAGTGGGACAGTTGGCTTATGAAGGAGTCAGCACATAAACATACTTAAAGCAGACAAAATGGTTTTGTCAAAAAGTCACCAACAAATATAATCAATATGTATTTCATAAATTAACGCAGGGCAATGCTTAATAAAAGTGACTGTCATAATGTCTAAAAAGCTTTATTTAAAAAAAAAAAAAAAACATGTTTTTTCAGTCTTCCTGCTACCATTTTTCAGGCCACAAAGTGTAACCACACAACCCACCGCAAGAGGGCGCTGCACTCGGAGTGCTTTAAAAACAATATGGCAAGCTCTTCTAGGATCAAAGATTCATTGACCCAGGAGACACACTGGTTTTCCTTGGTTTTGTGTTTTAATATTGCTGGGGGACATCTGCACTCTGTAGGATGAAAAAATAATTTAAACATGATTCAAAAAATCCCTAGAGCATTATAGAGAACAGTGAACCGAGCTCTGCTGCTCATTTATTACTCCTATATTGTTTTTTATTCTTTTTGTGGGTGTCCCACCATGGCACCCACAGCTGTGTTTATTTTGATGGGGGCCAAAGAGTAAGCCCCAAGGTCCATGTGGCCCATGCCTGCTCTCGTGGTGGGAGACAGCCACTTATAGTTTGCTGCGTGCCCACCAGGGTCACCCACATTGTTGCAGGGAATCTGCAGAGTCACAGAACTATGCTTGGGATCAAAGAATGTTAGTAGACAGGGACTGAGTCATCCTACCACCTGAGTACCCATGAGCCCGGGACCAACTAGCTATAGTGTCTCACTTGCCCTCCTACTCACTCACAGAGGAGCAAGTGATTAGACACCCCCAGAACACAACACTCCAGACCCTCTCAGGAATTGCAGTTACAGGACACACTCTTTCGCTCTCACACTCATACTAGTGCCCAATAAGATCTGACAGAGACATGAGAAAAGTTTAAAATGTTTATTTTGACTATTGTGCTCTAGTATGCAGTATATGTGCTACAATAAGTAAGAAAATGCCTAACACAAATACTGTTAGCATAGTAAGTAGTCCATAAATCATAAACGGAGCTGTCATTATATAAGACAGGGTAGCCTAAACCCCTTCTGCTTCTATAGAAGCAAAGTGATTATATATTACAAAATCTCTGGGTGTTGGCAGCAGACCTGTACCTTAGCATACACAGATGAAAGTTCTACATCTCAGGTGCTGTCACGATCTCTTCTCTAGAAAGATCCATCTCCACGTGAGTGTTACCTAACTGTGCATACCTATGTGACAAAAGTACGCGTTCCCAAACAACAGCTGCATCTGCGTGTTTTGTCTAGGTGCTAGAGCCTGACCAGAACAAAATGACAAGGGGCATTGTTTTTTTACCTTGTCTACGGTGATCAGACTAAATCCCAGGAAAGAACAGCAGAACGCGAAAACAGCAGCAGGTTCTATGTGAAAGTACAGTGTGGCACAAAGCGAAATACGTTTGCATAGTAACATGCCCAAAGCAGAGGACAGTTTGCAATGTGCTCATGCTAACATAGGGAAAACGAAAATGGGCCTGCAGGGGACATATGACAGCATGTGCTTATATGCTGTGGACTGCAGAGGGAGCCCCAGGACCCCTGCAGCTCTAGCCAGCTCCCCTGTTAGGATTCAGACGCTTTTATTTTGGTGGGTGCCCTGGTGCGCACCCGGGAGCCCTACATGGACATACATGCTGGGGGCTGTGGGGGATGTCCAGGACACTCGCAACCCCTGCCGGCTCCCTGACCAACACCCATCATGAGTGCTGGTGGGAGCCAGCAACCAGCATGCTCCTGCCCTGCAGGAGCAGATTTAGATCTGCTCCTGCAGGGGGAGCAAACATTTTTCCCTGCTCATGGCCCTGGGGCCTGTGAAAGGTTCAGCGAGGTGATCTGCTTGCCCCCCTCTCCTCAATCACTTAATTGGCCCTGGAGGATGGGGTTCACAGGGCCTGTGGAAATCTTAGGGAGGACAAGTGCATACATAATCCTGCCAAACCCTTGGCCCTGGCCCATCCCGGGTTGTCAAGTTATGAAAATGACAAAAGCCCACCATTTTTTTTCTTGGTACTGCAGGTTCATGGTATGGATAAGAAAAATTGTTTTGGCCCCACAACAGGTCAAGGAGGCATGGTATGCCTACCTTGCCCCAGTTTATGTTTTAGCTTATTTTTTCAGGAAAGGAGACTCAGACTCTGAGTCCTAAATCATGGCTGCCACATCTTTGTTGATGTGGTGGCAGTCAGACAGATGTTATCATCAGATCCTCTGCAGCATGATCTATACAATAATTTTAAACTTTAATTTCTGAAAAACTACTGAATGGATTTACATCAAATCTCAGAAAGCAAGCTGCCTGGACCAAGATCTAGCTTTCTGCCAAATTTGATTTAATTCCATTCATCTGTTTTGGTTGTAGCTGTGTCTAATTTCCCTAGGAAAATAATTATTGGGGAAAAAACGTGTTTCTTGACTCCTGCTTGACGGATCACCCCAACATTTTTCAGAAAGGGGCTGAGGTGGATGAACTATTTTTTTTGGAACATTTGTGAAGATTTGACAAATGACACCAAAGTTATAGCCAAACCAAAAAGTCAATTTCATATGGAAACATGGATCTAACTATAATCACCCAGTGGTGAATGCCTCTGGGCAATCTGTGTGTGTGTGTAGATATATATGTTTATTTTTAATGCCACTTTGTAAATATGGTGCAGGGCATACTGCCACTGGAGCATCAAAAAAAGTGACTATCCGGTGGCGCTAGGGGCTTGTATATATGCCCCACGTTTTTAAAATGTGATTTAAAAAGAAAATTAAACATTTCCGTATTTGTTTGTGGGGAAAATTGATGCATTCTGCAATTTTTAATAATTCAAAAGAAGACTTTGGAAGTGTGTTACTGCACATTCGAATTTAAAAGTCAAATTAAGGAGTGTAATTAATATGCCATTTTATTGACTTCGTTAAATTTGTATTATAGTCCAATAATGTTGTATCTACCACCAGACTGATAAATTCATTTTGCTAACCATATTGTTAGGTAGCTTTGGTCTGAATGCTCTCATTAGAAGAAAAACTTGCACTTTTGGGGGTGTAAATGGCAGATAAGAAGTTGAGGTCCATGCGTAATGAAATGGCCTGCTACTGCATGTTCGTTAATTAAAAGTACATGTCCCACTGGAGAGGCATCCATTTACTTTGAAAAGTTTGAAGTCTCTATGTGTGCCACAGCTAAGAATGCTTGCTTCCTTTTTAAATGCAGCTCAGTGTTAGATATGATTTCACAGGGTATGCACATGTATTCAATAATTGTATAAAAGTGAACAATTGACATGCATACGCATTTTTCTTGTACCATTCACGAGTATTATAAAAAGGAAGCAGTTTGGAGTTGCTCATTGCTAGAAAGTGGATTATTGTTTGGGTGGATTTTAGTCCACCACAAGTAATAATGCCACTATTCTTGTTAGATCCAGTAATGATTTCAGTAATTTAAACCTAAGTTCAGCCCTGGTAGCTATGGCACAGAGAAGACAGGTTTAACTTAAGAAAATGTGTGAAGCATTTAGAAGTACCAAAACAGTTAAAAAGTCTAAAGCACCCCTTGCGCCTGGGACAGCCCCCTGGCCATTACACCAAGATTATGGTTGAATGATTTCTCATATGGCGATGAGCAATTAGACACATACTACACCATGACCCACTGACGGACAGGACCAAAGATATATGGGACCCACTGCACTCCTACCTGATCAATCTCGACCTGCCTGACTCTCTCATCCACTGCATGTGGTGGCCACCCAAGAGCAACATGGACCAAGGAGACAGAATTCAGTCCACTGCAGGTCAAGTCTGACATGTACCCCCGAGGGTGGTGGGCCAGCAAATAGAGTTGTGCCAGGTGGCACCTATTACCCTGCTGTTTTGAAGCAGATCTAGGTCTATACACACATTCAAACTGGCAACAGTGCGGTTTACGATATTTGTCTCAGAAATAGTACTGAACTGTTGGTGCAATGTGCTTGAGACCCTTTCTGTGCAGGTGAAAAATCACCATGTGATATGTCAATAATTTAATGTAAGCAATGTTATGGATAATATAGATGTTTATTCTGTGATCTATTTTTTTAAACACAACTGAGTTACCAGAGAATTTATTTCAATCAATGCTCAAATCTCACAGCAGCCTATTTCTGGGCATACACAGAAGTGTGACGGGATCATAGGACTGCCCACGCTCTACAAAAACCCGGTTTGACGAAGAGCGGGCCTACACCTAAAGGTCAGGGAGACACTTCTAACTAGGAATGGCCCTGTGACATAGATATATTAAAAATCATTGTGATATACCAGACTGACCTTAATATTCACATGAAATACCATATGGTATTAATAACCAACGTTTCTGAAGAGTGTGAGGAGTACTTTGATGAAGCATGACACCGGGTGGTGTGTAAGGACATCCCATCACATTTTTGTGTGTATCCAGAAATAGGCTGCTGTGAGGTATAGTACTTATTGAAATACATTCTCAGATGGCTCAGTTGTGTTTAAAACATTTTGTGACTGGAGGCTAGCTCACTCTTGAGGCCCCATAGCATCTGGTTCCCTACCATGGATAGAGTCCAGGTTTATTTGTGTTTTGATGTCCTGTAATCTACTCAAAATGCACATAAATACAAAAATATTAAAACCACAATGCAATACAGATCCCACTCCAATTAATGAAAATAGTGAATCATGTAATGAGCAATATGGCACCAAAGCAACACAAAATCCAATATGGGGAACTGGAGATGCACATTTTTTAAGTTTTAAATAAAAATAGCACCAAAAAGCATTAGACACCAACCACGGTCATCGGGTTGCACTTAACTGGTACCTAGATGTGTTTCAAGACTGACCTCGGAGAAGGGCAAGTCGGGTACAGAAATTAGGTTCACCTGGTCACAAGTTTTACCTTCTGACATAGTCTCTAAAACGGAATTTAAAAATCCTTAGCGGAGCAGGGCTGCAGGCTGTGGCTGAGAAGGACTCTACCAGGCCGGATAGCCATTGGACGAGGTTCCAGTGCAGGAGTTACCTTCTGGCGGGAATGTTCTGAATGGAAGCAATAATTTGCACCCCAGAATGGTCCCTCTGTGTCGAATACTTTTGGTGCTGTCGCCCAGTAAATATTTCTGTGTTTGGACTTAGTCACTTTTTTGAGCTCAGATCCCTCCAGCGGGGCAAAGCTATGTCCCACATCTCACTTCCTATAGAGTATCTCCAGAAATTCCCATAATAATACATTTTAGTGCTTTGTGAATCTCTTGAAAAGCCCATTGTTTTGGGGGTGACAAGGGATAATGAAGTTGTAAGTCACCCTACATTCAGCCCACATACCCTTCAAGTACGCACATTAGGTATTTACCCCTGTCTTACATTACATCTTTGGGGAACCCTACTTTGGTGAAGTTACCAAGCAGGGCATGGCCATCACAGGCGTAGTTATCATCCTAAGACCTTACCGGTTTCAGGGTACCTGGAGGCATGGTCTACCACGATGAGGAATCTGTTCCCTGAAGCTATTTTAGGGTCTAGGGGCCCGATAATGTCAATCCTTACCCTTTCAAAAGGCATCCACACACACATAGTGGGATCAAGGGAGCCTTGGGTTGCCTTCATGCCTTCACACTGCCTTGAAAGGTAATGTAGGAGAGACAGAACTCCTTCACCTTCTCAGACATCTGGGGCCAGAAAAAGTGGTTGACCAACCTCTTCCAGGTTTTGGTCTGCCCTAAATTCCCACCCAAGGGGATATCATAGGCTATGTTTAAGAAGAATGCACTGTACTGCTAGGGGACTCCCGTTCTTCTGATCGCTTCAGGTTGTGGCCCCTAGCCTTGCTGTATAAGACAACCTGTTCCCAGTAGATCCTGTGGGTTCCACTGGAACGCCCCATTCCTGGATTCAGTCTGGTGCCAAAGGCCTTCAAGAATTGTACACTCTTTCTGCACTGAGTAGAATCCCTCCCAAGTAGGTCTTCCTTCCTCACGCAACTCTGAGTGTTGTGGTAGATCTCTCAGCGTAGGCTCTTCTTCCCCTTTAGACTCCAGATCATTCCACTTGAGGGTCAGATTTCTTCTGGGCTGTAGGAAGTTTTGAGGCTGGTTTCCTATTCCTCTTGCCCTTCCTCAAAGTTGTGGGAACTTGGGCTATTGTTCCAGACTCCAGGCTCCCTTGACTTCCCTTGCAGACTATCCTGGCTCTTGTTGCCACACACACCACTCAAACAGATCCAACATTTCTGCAGTCTTCCTTTCCACCTCAGCCCAGTCAGAGATTTCTAGGTAATTTGCCTTAGTCAGCTACCCCATCTTCCAGAGTCAGGAGTGTATCCTTCACCCAGTGCTGGTATCAATTTCCACAGTAAGGCTCCCCAGAGCTTTTGACCCACCCTACATATTCTCAATGCTCTTTCACAGGAGGTGAGCTACTTCTCAATGTTGTCCCCCACCACAAAACTAGACACAATACCCTTGGGCAAGTGAGGGTTGTGAAGACCCACTGAAGACACATCACCATTGCTGCTACCATCTTAGGAGCTCAGGAGTCGTACACTTCCCTTCTTTTCCTCAAAGGCTAGCCTCTTGTCTTCCAGGGACAGTTTCTTCTCCTATAGTGCCAGTTTGCCTGCATTGCCTATGCTGATTTATTGTCATTGAGCTCCAACTGTCAGATGGCAAGTTCAGAAGGACTTATGCTGCCAGAGCCCGCTTCTTTCCATGCCCTGGATGGTACACCAGAAAATCTATTTTGAAACAGGGGGTCATCTGCCTCTTCATCCTCTGTGGCTCAATCCATTGCTTCATCCTCAGAGGGGATTTGTGTAGTTCTTCCCAGGGCCCTTTAGTAATCTGCCTTCCTAGCATTCTGGTCAACTTCAATGGCCTTTCTCTGCATAGGGCCAACATCTTCACCCCTGCAAGAGTTGTCAGTGTAGCCAGATCCATCTCAATGTCCACTTAGACTTTTAAAGGGGCAGAAATAGCTTAGAAAAATAAAAAATGACCCATTCAAAGACATGATGCCAATTAAGAATCAAAAAATAATTTTTGGTTTGAGTTTAATTTATGGATTTTTAATTTCCAACTTGATAGCTGAGTGGTACTACTAAACAAAAACTCTGGATTCCACAGTTGATCACCATTGTGAGACAGTGGGTTATTAGTTGGGGAGGATGGTAGTCCACCACAAGCAATAATGTCCTTGTTCTTGTTAGGTCCAGTAAAGGTTTCAGTAATATAAACCTGAATCCGACCGCTGGTAGCTATGTAAATGTGTAAAGCATTTAGAGGTACCAAAATAGTAAAAAAAAGTTAAAAACTAAACACAGTAATAATCCTACCCCTATGTATATGAAAATGGAGTATAATTTACTGAACACAATGACACTAAAGCAACAAAAATCTAATAAGGGGAACCAAAGATATAAATTCTTAAAGTTTTAAATGAAAATAGTACTAAAAAGTGTTGAGCAAAAACCGCAGTTAATCTGGTTGCGCTTGACTGGTACATAAGCGAGATTTAAGGCTGATCACTTTGGAGCATGAGTTGGGTACAGAACCATGTTTTTCTTGGTAAGAAATTTTACCCTTTGACTTTGTCTCCAAAATGGAAGCCAAACAACCTCAGCAGGGCAGCAGGCTGTGGCTGCGAAGGTCTCAGTTTGACAAGGTTCCAGTGAAGTCATTGGTTTTTGGTGGGAAACCTCAGAGCAGGAGGAATTCAGAATTCGTACCCAAGAAAGATTCTTCACAGGCCAATACTTTTGGTGCCTTCATTCGGTGAAGATTTCTACATTCCAAGTTAGTCACTTTTTTGGAGATTGGATGGCTGGAAGCTGTAACTGGAGAGTGCTCCACGAGGCCAGATATCCTCCTGTGGTGTCCTAATGAAATGGATTTGCTGCTGTGGAAAAAATGTAATCGGGAGCAACCTTATTCTTTAGCTCACTGGTAATGCACCATCATGAAATTGACTTGAAAGATTTGTCCTTCAGCTGCAGAGGTCTTTGGAGCCAAAACGTTTTTAAGTCCCAGGATGTTAGGAGGACTACCCTTTGGCAAAGCTATGGGTCCCTGGGACTCAGGAACAACACTTGGAAGGTCTATATTCACTCCAGCAAAGCCACCAGCATGATCCAGGGCCGGTACAGTTGAAAATGTTAAGTTGGGCTATTCAGGAAAAGTCTTCTAGCAGCTTCTTTTCTCTGCAGCTTAACACTTTTTTTTCCTCTGTACAAGTGGCAGTACGTCCAGCCTTTCAGGTCTCCTCCCAGGTTTCAGCTGCTGATACAGTCTTTTTTCTCTCTTCCACAGGTCCAGTTGTGTTCTGAAGAGGTTGCCCATGAGTATCCCATTTATTCTTGGCACTAGCATGTAGGTGAGGGTGATTTCTGGCCCCTCCGCAAACAACAGGGAAAAGGTTCCAAGGAATAACCCGATAATTGTTTACAACACTTCCTGTGTGTCCTACTACAAACAATCCTACTGTGCATATCTCTTCCTTAAACTTAAAATGGCAAAATCTTTCTTCAGCTGTGCAAACCTCTTGTGCTCACCTCAGTGTTGTGGTCATGCAAATGAGCAACCCCTACTTTGTGGTCATATGAAACCAGTTCTGGGGGCAGGTCATCTCCCACTGGGTTTGATGCCAGACTGGGTAGGTGGTCAAAAGAGAGCCCTGCCAGGTGTCAGCTAGCATTTGCCTCAGACAGGGTAGGTCTCTTTGAAGTTAATAAAGATCCTGGGCACAGCACAGATGGTCCTCCTCCAGCGCAACAGAACAATTGCCCACACCCAAGGCCTTTGTCTCAGCTCTAGAATCAAGTTCATACCTCATCAAGGGGCTATCCAACTCCTGGGTGACGGTTGGAACATCATGGAAATTAACTTCCAGAGACTTTAAGAAGGACAAATGTCACTTTCTTAAAATCTTTTTGCTAAAATAGCCTATCTTTAATAGTGAATTGGGCATGTAATAAATATTTTAGAAAGTCAAAGAAAGAAGTTTGTAGCAGTTTCCTAGGCTGAGATAACATATTAAATGTAATATTGTAGCCTAATGCTTTCCTATTGAACAGCTAATTCTGCTACAGTGAAAGTAGCTTTTGGGGCCTTGTCACTGTAAGGACATGATTAACATTAAATGTTTACATGTCCTGCTTTCAAACACCGTATTACGAAAGCGAAGAACTCCTCGAGGGAACTTTTTAAGATTCTGAAGGAGTTCACAAACCCGAAGGCTAATAACCCGCTCCCGCCATCCACTCAGGAGTTATGTGAGGACCTAGCCAGTCACTTTATTCATAAGATTGACACAATCTATCGCTCCTTTGGACGCGAGAAGTTAGACCATGAGGGAGCCCCCCCTCAGGATAATCCCCGCCCTCCCAGCCTAGATTTTTTCCTGATGTTACGGGTGAGCAAGTGGGCTCCTTATTAATTCACGTGAAATCAGGATCCCACTAGACCCGGTACCCCCTGCCGTTATGTCAGAACTCACCCCGGTCTTAGCTAATGTGTTTGCTGAAGTCTGTAACATCTCATTAGCTACAGCTACGTTTCCGCGTACGTGGAAAATCGCACGCATTAAACCACTGCTTAAGAAGGCCTTAGCTGATCGACCGATCTTCAAAACTATAGGCCGATCTCTCTCCTCCCTTGCTGCTCAAAGATCATGGAGACATTAATGAATAGGCACCTCTCTTGCTATCTGGAACAAAACAACCTACTGGACTCATCTCAGTCCGGCTTCCGTGCTTCTTCTAGCACTGAGGTCGCATTGTTGGAGGTCACTGACACAATACGGATGTCATTGGACAATGGGACCCCAGCGATGTTAGTCCTCCTCGACTTGTCGGCAGCCTTTGACACCATCTCTCATCGTATCCTTCTGGATAGGCTGCGAGAGATTGGTGTCAGAGGCATGGCCTATAAATGGATTCAAAGCTATCTATCCGACAGAACACAATGTGTCCAGCTGGATTCATTTGTGTCACAAACCACTCTGGTAGATAAGGGAGTCCCACAGGGATCTATCCTAAGCCCCACCTTGTTTAATGTATACGTGGCCCCCTTGGCCGGAGTTATCAGAAGTTGTGGGTTTGAGACCATATCGTATGCAGACGACACGCAGGTGATAGTCCCTATAGAGGATGACGCTGCAGCAACCAAACTAAAGTTCAAAAATTGTATGTCCAATATAGCGAGATGGATGAGAAAGAACTTCCTTTAGCTTAATTCCATAAAAACAGAGATTCTGCTGTTTGGTAAAGCTGAGGAATTGTGGACTCCCGATTGGTGGCCATCTGAACTAGGAGAGGCCCCCTCCCCTAAAAGTTGGGCTAAGAATCTAGGCATCAGAATCGATAATAAATTATCGATGGAAGAACAGGTGAAGACGTTGTCAGGCACCTGCTTCGGAACAATGCGGATGCTTAGAAAGATCTTCCCCTGGATCCCTCTTTCGGCAAGAAAAACCCTCATCCAGTCGCTCTTGGTTAGTCGACTGGATCATGGCAACTCTTTGCTGGTTGGAATAAGGGAAGACCTACTATCAAAACTGCAGGTGGTGCAAAACACGGCAGCCCGCATTGCCCTCAATAAACCGGCCCGCACCCCTTCTCTACCGCTCCTACGTCAATTACACTGGCTTCCTATTAGGAAACAAGCTATTTTCAAGCTGTTATGTACTGTTTTTAAGTCTCTGCAGGGGAGAGGCCCAGCTTATTTTAAGAAGAAACTTGAACTGTATCGACCCGTGCGTCAGTTGAGATCTAGTAATCGCAATCTGCTCTGCACGCGGAGAATTAGGAAGGTCAAGATGGGCGGTCGGGCCTTTTCTCATCTTGCCCCCAGCCACTGAAACAGTCTCCCTGAGGAGATCCGTACCTGCGCCGACCTGTCTCGATTCAAGAAATTGCTAAAGACCTGGCTGTTTTAAGATTATTCTGCTCATTGGGTGTTTTCTTCTCAGGCGCTGAGAGATCCCCCTGGGGATGATTCGTTGCGCCCTACAAATGAGTATAATAATAATAATAATAAATAATAATAATAACAATGCCTTATGGGCATTTAGGCTTACTTAGTGGTGACTTATTATTAAGATTTAAAAGGAGGGCTTAGACCTGTCAAAAGTGGTTATTTTGACAGGTTACCTTTGCAGTTTTAAAACTGCACAGACAGGCTACAGTCGCCTGCATTCATGTTTGCACTATCACTGTAGTGGGTGGAACAATGGGTGTTGCAGTCCACTAGTGACATTTAACTTCCAGGTTCTGGGTACAGTTTGTACCATATATAATAGGGACTTATAGGTAAGTTAAATATGCCAATTAGGAGTATCACCAATTTTGACATGTTTTAGGGGTCAGTGCATATGCACCGGCCTGTTTAGCAGGGTCCCAGTGAACAGAGAAAAAATTGAAGTGATCATTCAAAAAGAAGACTATTCCTACACTCATCCTTTCAAGTAGGTATTGAGAGGGAGTGAGAGAGAGAGGCAGGGAGAAGTGAACTCTGATCTTATGGAAGGCAAGTAATGAATAGCTTGATACACCTTGAAATTTGTGACAAATGACTTTCCCCATGGGATATACTGGCTATTAAGTCCCTCCGGGAAAAGTATGAATCAGCTATAACTATTAGGAAAAAACACTCCAGGTCGAAGCATGGGAAAACCTGGCTATTACCGCAGAAAATAGGAACATCAAACTTTTTGGGGGATACAGTGAATGCCCCCTTTTTAAAAAATGATGACATCCCTGAGTTCTGTTCTTTTGTCCCTTGCGATAGATGGGTGACCCATCTGTCTGAAATCTTTAGATAAAGTAATGAGGACACCACAGGGCAAAACTGGGAGCCATTGTGCGAGGGGGGTGCCTTCTCTTGAATATTACTAATGGAGAAGTCGATCTGGCTATACAGACAAGTGCCAGGGGTCAGGCTCCAGGCCCAGATGGGGTGCCAGTAGATGTTTTTAAATCTGCCTCTGAATTGTGGGCGCCTATCTTAACCAGGGTGTTTAATACAGCCGCAATGGATACGATCCCATCTTCTTGGGGTGAATCCACTATTGTACCCATATTTAAAAAAGGGGATAAAGCAGACCCAAAAAACTATTGCCCTATTTCCCTCCTGGACTCCTGGACTTTGAAAGTAATGAGTACAGTCCTGTTAATAAGATTGGAGGAATGGGCGCAAGAGCAATCCATTTTATCCCTAGTGCAGTTAGGGTTCAGAAAACAGCTGGGGACTATCGAACAATGTATCAATTTCGAGCTGTTCATTTGTAAATATACTATGGCTAAGGCAGGCACACTTTATTTATGCTTTGCCAATTTAAGTAGCGTATTCAATTTGGTCGACCATAACCTACTCTGGTCAACTCTGATCTCCCTGGGTGCACCTAGGCCAATAATTGGGTTTCTCTCCCGTCTTTATGAGAATCTAACTAGTCAAGTTCGGTCTGGCCCCCAGGGGGAATATACAACCAAATTTAAAGTGGGGAGAGGCATTCAGCAATATTATTTTCCTTTTTATCAATGGGGTAGATAATTACCTGCAGTCGGTTAAGGCAGATGCCCCTCGGGCGGGTAGTCGCCCGATACCTGTATTGTTGTATGCAGATGATGCGGTATTATTAGCACGAACCCCAGTTGGCCTCTAGAGACTGATGAATGCTTTTGCAGATTTTATGACTTTAAAAAAAATAGTAATTAGCAAATCTAAAACCTTTACCATAGTCTGTGGGCTTAAGCATAAATCCTGTAAATCTTTTTTTACTGATAATACCCCAATTGTTTTAGTGATCTAGTTTTGTTATTTGGGTATTTCATTTGCGGGCAATGGCTCATGGTCACAACATTTTCTAAACATTAGAGCTAAAATGAGCAGGGCATCCCAAGGGATTTTTAAATTCTCCTCAAAACTAGGGCACGGACCCGTTAACGAAATGGTAGCTATATATAATGCAAAAGGAGCAACTACAGCCCTATATGGGGCAGGCCTCTGGGGTTATGCAGATTGTTTAACCTTGAATGATGCACTAAGTATCCCCTGGGTACTGTATATTAATTCCTCCCTAGCTAGGCTGTTTAATTGATCTATCTGGTCGGATCCGACAAAGGTATTATCATTAACTAAGAGGAGGATTAAAGAAACCTTTCTTCAGTATAGACTGGATCATTGATCGATGGATGACAGGAATAAATCAACAGTCGCCTTTTATAAGTCTTTGAACCTGGAGGAGGGCAGAAATAACTATTTATCATATGTAACTAATATGCAGCATCGCTTTGTGCCGGTAAGAATGAGATGTGGCATTGTGCAGCATCTAGTTGCTTTCCCAACTATGAGGTCCCGTCCACCCGATACGGCTCTTTGCCCTTGCGATGACCAAAGCAAACAAAGCACACTGCACTTTCTATTGTTCTGTACATTTTATCAGAATTTTAGGGTTTTTTACCTTAAACCTATGCTTGTTGCACATAATATTAGGTCACATAAAATAGCAATGAAATATCTGTTGACTCTACATGAACCTTTAGTTTGCTATATTGTTGCCCTAGATTTTCTTTAAAACTATCAACGTGAGGCATTATGTAATAGCGCAGCAAATGAACATTATAATTATCATCCTATGTATTATATCACTTTTATGGCTGTGTTTTATTTTTTTTGCGTTAAAAGTTTTTATTAGCATTTTGAAAAATGTCATCACAAGAACAATAATGATAACAGCATCTTACAATTTGTATTATACAGATAGATATATTAAATATATTAAAAAGAAGAAGAAAAATGCATATATGGTGAATACTATTTGTCAATAAATAACATACCTATATTGATAAGTAATGAAATAAATAATTGAATAAGTAAAAGATTGAACATTTAGATAATGCAAGCAAAAAGAGGAAGAAGAAAAAGACAGAATAAGTGTAGAATTTTTAGAGATTAAGTCATAGGTTCAATTATCAAATATATAAATTAAACATTATATATGTCTATAGATATAAGCAAATATTAATATGTTAAATATCCTCAGCATTCGTAAACTAATTCATACAATGGGTTAAATACTATAAAGTGAATCACAAAGGTAGAGTGGATATATAAGAGTGAGATAGTCGATACAGGGACTAAAAAACATGTCAATATAAGATATACTAAGGAAGGTGAAAGGTGAAATGTCATAAAATATAGTAAGAATAATAAGATAAGAGTAGATAAGTAGAAGTATAAAAAACATAAGAAAATAAGATAAAAATACAAAAGTATAATATGATAATAAGGTAGTAAGATAGAAAGATAGCAAGATGAGAAGATAATATGATACTATGATAACCAGGGGTGGGAAAAAAGGAAGAGGTAGAGAAGAAAATACAATGTCAAGTTAAGAGATATTAGTATCAGTATTTGGGATATTATCATCAATATCAATGCCGCTATTCATGTTTAGGAAGGGTGACCAAACTTGAAGAAATATGTCAGTTTAATTCTGAAGATTATAAATTATTTTTTCATGTGATGCTGTATGTATCATGGTTGTCAAACATTCTTCTTGTGAAGGAGGGGATGGGGATTTCCAATGACAAAAGATACATATTTTTGCCGTGGCCAATGCTGTGTGAAAGAGACGACATTGGGGTTTTGTGAGTTTTGGGGAGAGTCGGAGATCATGGAGAAGAATAGTAGCAGGAGTGAGCGGGAGATGTAAAGGCATAGTAGAGGATAACATTTTGCCCACATATGACCAAAAAGATTGTACCAATGGGCAATCACATATAATGTGTGTTGAATCACAATTGGTGTTAGAGCATCTCCAGCAATTGGCATGGGATAGTAGACCAGCCTTCTGTAATCTTGCAGGAGACCAATGCCAATTATGAAGAATTTTAAAGAGACAAAATTTAAGTCTAACTTCACGGGTTCCTTTGTTTAGATTCCCCAATATTTCCTCCCATTCGCCAGTAGTGTAAGATATTGAAAGTCGGGTCTGCCATTTGAATTGTAATGCCTGTGCTAAGGGTTGAGAATGTAAGTGCATTGTAAAAACTCTGTACAGACCAGATATTACTCCTTTATGTTTGCCCCAGATATTTAAATATGATACTATTTGTGAATTTGGAAGTGCCGGAGAAGATGGATCTAATTGTTTTTCCAAACATTGTTTAAGCTGGTTATATTTCATGGATTGATGTGCAGGATGACCAAATTCTTCTCGTAGTTGTGTGAATGATTTAAAATCACCATTATGAAAAATGTGATCTAATGATTGAATACCTGCTGCTTTCCATAATGGCCATAATAAGACTTTCTTATTAATACGAACATTGGTATTGTTCTATATAGGTGCCTTTTCATGAATGTTTGGGTTTAGAGCTAATAATCGGTGTGCTCTTTGCCAAGATTTGAACATAGCTGATAAAATTGGGTTCTTAGGTTTCTGACTTTTAATTTTGGTACCATATAGTGCGGAAATGCCGGAATCTGAAGATAAAAGATTTCGTTCTAATTGGACCCATTGCGGAGCATCAGAAGTTCCCGGTAACATATATGATAATTGAGAAATCTGTAATGCTAAATTATAATGTTCAATTGATGGAAGACTCATTCCTCCATAAGAGTGGTGAGCCTTTAATTTTGCCACAGCTAAACGAGGTTTTGCTGAACCCCATATAAAGGTTTTTATTTTGGAATCTACAAGTCTTAGCATAGATAAGGGGATGTGGAGAGGAAGCATACCTAAGGTATATAAAAAGCGTGGAAGCGTAACCATTTTAACACCTTGAACTCTACCCCACATGGAGAGATTTAGAATTTTCCATTTATCAAAATCACGTTGCATTTGGACGATCAATGGATTCAGGTTATCTGTAATCATACATTCCATACCTTTATTTACTAGAATACCTAAATACTTAAGACGTGAGGGCTGCCAATGAAAAGGGAAACCATGTATCACCGCTTTTGTGGTTCCATCAGAGATAGGCAAAGCTTCACTTTTGTCCCAGTTTATTTTATAGCCTGAGAATGAGGAAAAATTGTCTATGATTTGAAGTAAGGATGGCAGTGAGCTGGAAAGATTTGTTAGAGTAAGTAATATGTCATCAGCATATAAATAAAGTTTTGATTCGCCTGTGGGGAGGGGTATACCCGTGACTGTAATCGATTGACGAATAGTGGCTGCTAAGGGTTCCATTGCTAAGAGAAAAAGAAGTGAGGATAAAGGACATCCCTGACGTGTTCCTCTTCGGATTGGGAATGGTTCTGATAGAAAACCTACAAAATTTACTTGTGGAGGTTTTTGTGGAGGTTTTTCATATAAGAGTCGCACTTTTTCAATGAACTGATTCCCAAGTCCGAAGCGTTCCAGTACTTTAAAAAGATAATACCATTCTATGCGGTCAAAGGCCTTTTCAGCATCTAATGATAAGGCTAGTGCGTCTTGTGGAAGATTTTTAGCATACCATAAGGTATGAGCCAATGGGCCTGATTCACAGAACTAACTTACGTCAAAAACGTAAAGTTAGTACTTTTTGGTATTCACAGAATACACTTACTCATTTTGGTATTCACAGAAAGAACTTACTCATTTCGGTATTCACAGAAGTTAGTAGTCCTAACTTTAGGACTCCTAAATGCCTTCTGTGAATACCGAAAGTCTAAAAGTTAGGATTTTTCTCAGTTTAGAGTAGTAAGTTAGGACTCCTAACTTTAGGACTCCTAAATGCCTTCTGTGAATACTGAAAGTCTTAAAGTTAGGATTTTTCTCAGTTTAGGAGTAGTAAAGTTAGGAACTTTACTACTCCTAAACTGAGAAAAATCCTAACTTTAAGACTTTCGGTATTCACAGAAGGCATTTAGGAGTCCTAAAGTTAGGAGTCCTAACTTTACTACTCCTAATCAATCAATCAATCAATCATGTCACTTATAAAGCGCACTACATACCCGCGAGGGTCTCAAGGCGCTGGGGGAAGAGGGGGGTGGTGCTGCTACTGATCGAAGAGCCAGGTCTTGAGGAGTCTTCTGAAGGCCAGTAGGTCTTGGGTCTGTCGGAGGTTGGTGGGGAGGGTGTTCCAGGTCTTGGCGGCGAGGTGGGAGAAGGATCTGCCGCCGGCGGTCATTTTCCGGATGCGGGGGACTGTGGCGAGGGCGAGGCTGGTCGAGCGGAGCTGGCGGGTGGGGGTGTAGAAGCTGAGTCGTCTGTTGAGGTAGGCTGGTCCGGAGTTGTGGAGTGCTTTGTGTGCGTGGGTGAGGAGCTTGAAGGTTATCCTCTTGTTGACAGGGAGCCAGTGCAGGTCTCTCAGGTGGGGTGTGATGTGGCTGAGTCAGGGGATGTCGAGGATAAGACGTGCAGAGGCGTTCTGGATGCGTTGCAGCTGTCTCAGGAGCTTAGCCGCCGTTCCTGCGTAGAGGGCGTTTCCGTAGTCCAGCCTGCTGGTGACGAGGGCCTGGGTGACTGTTTTTCTTGTTTCGGTGGGGATCCACTTGAAGATCCTGCGGAGCATTCGGAGGATGTTGAAGCAGGATGAGGAAACGGCGTAGACCTGCTTAGTCATGGGAGAGGGTGGGGTCGAGGATGACCCCTAGGTTGCGTACGTGGTCGGTGGGTGGCGGGGCTGTTCCCAGTGATGTTGGCCACCAGGAGTTGTCCCAGGCTGAAGGGTTGGAACCAAGGATGAGGACCTCCGTCTTGTCCGAGTTCAGCTTCAGGCGGCTGGTCCTCATCCATTCGGCGACGGCCTTCATTCCTTCGTGGAGGTGGGCTTTGGCGGTGTGAGGGTCTTTGGTGAGGGAGAGGATCAGCTGGGTGTCGTCGGCGTAGGAGATGATGTTGAGGTTGTGCTTTCGGGCGACGTGGGCGAGGGGTGCCATGTAGATGTTGAACAGCGTTGGGCTGAGGGAGGAGCCTTGGGGTACGCCGCAGATGATCTTGGTGGCCTTGGATCGGAAGGGGGCGAGGCGGACGCTTTGTGTTCTGCTGGAAAGGAAGGATGTGGTCCAGTCCAGGGCCTTCTCTTGGATCCCGGCGTCGTGAAGGCGTGTTCGTAGTGTGTGGTGGCAGACCGTGTCGAAGGCGGTTGATAGGTCCAGGAGGATGAGGGCTGCTGGTTCTCCGTTGTCTAGCAGGGTCCTGATGTCATCGGTGGCGGCGATGAGGGCGGTTTCGGTGCTGTGGTTGCTGCGGAAGCCGGACTGGGAAGGGTCCAGGATGTTGTTCTCCTCGAGGTAGCGGGTCAGTTGTTTGTTGACGATTTTCTCGGTGACCTTCGCGGGGAACGGGAGCAGAGAGATGGGTCGGAAGTTCTTGGGGTCTGCCTTGGGTTTCTTGAGTAAGGCGGTGATCTCGGCGTGCTTCCAGCTTTCCGGGAAGGTTGCTGTCTTGAAGGAGATGTTGATTATTTTCCAGAGATGGGGCGCGATGGCTGTACTGGCTTTGTTGAAGATGTGGTGAGGGCACGGGTCTAGCGGTGAACCGGAGTGGATGGTGTTCATGATCTCGCTGGTGTCCTCGTCGTTGATGTTGGTCCAGGAGAGCAGGCGGTTGGTGGTTGTTGGGGCAGTGGTCTCGGTGGTTGCCGGGGCGGTCGTGGTGTTGAAGCTGTCGTGGATGTCGGCGATTTTGCGGTGGAAGAAGGTGGCCAGTGAGTCGCACTAGGTCTCGCGACGGCTGGATGTCGTTGGTGTTGGAGCTGGGGTTGGAGAGTTCCTTCACGATGTTGAAGAGCTCTTTGCTGTTGTGTGCGTTGTTGTCTAGGCGGTCTTTGAGTGAGGCCCTTTTGGTGGATCTGATGAGGTGATGGTGACTGCGGGTGGCGCTCTTGTGGGCGGCGTAGCTGTCCGCTGTCCGTTCGTGGAGCCAGATCTTCTCCAGTTTTCGGCATGTTCGTTTGGAGGCCTGGAGGTCTTCGGTGAACCAGGTGGCTTTCTTGCTGGTGTGGCTGTTGGGCGGATTCTTGAGCGGGGCAAGGGTGTTGGCGCAGTCGTCGATCCACTGTCTGAGGTTGCGGGCGGCGGTGTCGGGGTCGGAGGGTTCGGCGGGTGGGCTCAGGGCGAGGGTTGTGGTTAGCTGGTCTTCCGTGACTCTGCTCCAGCAGCGGCGAGGCATTTGTTCAGTGCGGTGGTGCGTGGTGGGCTTCCTGTAGGTGAAGTGGATGCAGTGGTGGTCAGTCCAGTGGGGTTCGGAGGTGTGGTTGAAGGAGACGTGTGGGCTTGCGGAAATGATGGAGTCGAGCGTGTGGCCGGCGGCGTGGGTGGGTGAGAAAAATCCTAACTTTAAGACTTTCGGAATTCACAGAAGGCATTTAGGAGTCCTAAAGTTAGGACTACTAACTTCTGTGAATACCGAAATGAGTAAGTTCATTCTGTGAATACCAAAATGAGTAAGTGTATTCTGTGAATACCAAAAAGTACTAACTTTACGTTTTTGACGTAAGTTAGTTCTGTGAATCAGGACCATTGTACGTAAATGATTTCTAGAGGAACGTCCTGGAACAAATCCCACTTGAGTTGAATGAATTAAGGAAGGTAAAACCTTCTTAAGACGAGAAGCCAGAATACTGGCAAATATTTTGATATCGCAATTCAGAAGTGAGATAGGACTATAACTGGCACAAAGTAAAGGATCCTTTCCAGGCTTAGGGAGTACTGCAATTATTGCTTTGTTAGAAAGGGGACCTAAGGAGTTATCTCGTTCAGCCTCCTGGAAAGCAGCATGTAGGGAATCAATCACATTATGCCCAGTCCAACGATAAAATTCCGCTGGAAAGCCATCATCATCAGGGGCTTTATGGTATGGTAAATGAGATATCGCTTGTGCGATTTCATCCCTGCTAATCTCTCCCTCAAGAAGGGCCCTTCCTTCATCAGAAAGACAAGGGAGATCTACCTTTGAAAGGAAACTAGTCAGTCCTTCTGTATCTATTTGCGCCTCAGGTGTGTCGAGAGATGTATAAAAGGAAGCAAATTCATTTACTATGTCCTCTGGCTTTGTGAGAATATTACCTTGGTATGATTTAATAGCAGAAATGGCCATGGCTGCTTCTCTTTGTCGTAATTGTGCCGCTAATAATCTGCCTGCCTTTTCTCCTTGTTCGTAATGTCTTGTTTTCATTCTTTGGAGGGCAAATTCTGCCTTAGAGGTGAAGAGCCCATTTAGCGCCATTCGAGCTTCTTCTAGAGATTTGCGATTTTGCAGCATTGGTGCTATGGTATATCGGTGTGTATATGATATTATGTTCTGCTCTAATTCTTTTTGGCGTGCAGCATTCCGTTTGTTAGCTAATGCCGCCTCACGCATTAATTGACCTCTAATAGTAGCTTTAGCCGCAGCCCACATCACTTTACCTGAAGTCACCGAGCCCTGATTTGTGGAGATGTAATCTTGAAAATAAGTTTGTAATTTAGATTTACCTTCAGGAGACTTATGTCGTTGTATGTTCATGCGCCAGGGTTTACGTCCTGGTCTAGGTATGCCAACATCAATCGCTAAGAAAACCGGGGAGTGGTCGGATATTGCTGCTTCTAGCATGCGAGATTCTTGAATCGACTGGATCATCTTTTGGGATATTAAAAAATAGTCCAGATGAGATAGGGTGCCATGCGTTGGAGAAGAAAAGGTGTACTCAATGTCCGATGGATGTGAAAGACGCCAATGATCAATTAATCCATTATCTGCTAATATGTCATCCATTAATGCTCTATCAGCAGTATTATTTTTGTCTAGGGGGCCTGTTTTATCTAAAATTGGGTCTCTCACAATGTTCCAATCACCGCCTATGAGATACTGTGATGCACCTATCTCTGTTAGTAAGCGGTTTAAATGAAGGAAGAATGACTTTTTTGTTCCCGTCGGAGCATAAACAGAACCTACACAAATATAGGTATTTCTTACACATAGCTTGGCAAATACATAACGACCATCAGGATCTGTCCATGTTTTTAATATGGCGACTTGGAGAGATTTGCGGATGAGAATTGCTACTCCACATTTGCGGGCGGGATCTGCGTTTGTAGATTCATCTTTCTGTACACTACTGTGAATTACTTTGCCTACCCAGTCTCTACAGAGTTTTTCTGATTCCAATGTGTCTAAATGTGTCTCTTGAAGTAGTGCATGTATATAACAACAGGAGAGGAAGGGAAAGTATAGGACACTCCTACTCCCCTCAAGCCAAGTCAAGTAAACAACAAAGGAGTGTATCTCTAATGAAAGAAGAGCACGCATGTATCCTTATTCACTGTAATGTTTACTTGTGAATAAAACCACTTTAGGTTTTTCAGAAGGCCCTCACTCACCAACCTCGTGTCCTTGTTATGGTTACTTGAGCACCCCGACGAGCACCCAAGCATGTTATTCTCGTAATGACATTCATCCAGGGCAAACTGAAATAACTTTTATGTTGTTCTTTGTCTCCTACATGTTTGTTTGTCATTTTTTTACACTATTCCAGAATAAACTCGGTTCCTCTCTAAATTGAGGGAATCTTTCTAGTGTTCTGAGTATTTTTACACTAGCAACCCCTGGTTAGGGTGGGCCTTAGCGCGCCCATACCGCCGGGTTCATCACCACACACACTGGTCCTGACGAATGCCTGACGAATTGTTCACCTAAAGGCAGAAACATGTTGACCTACACCTGGGGATAAAAACGGACTTTTAATTTGGTCCTTTATCCTACACCTGTTTTTAATTATGTCTAATTGGCAAAACAAATAAAAGATTTTTTTGACACAATTTGGACTTTTTAAAAATTCACTCATCCCACTCTTCACTAATCACTTAACCAGCTCCGCAGTAAACTGGCGTTGCAGCACACTAGGGTGGCATTCGGCCACTCCTGGTGGGGCCCGATGATGAAGCATGTCACCAACTAGGTTGGTGAGTGAGGGCCTTCTGAAAAACCTAAAGTGGTTTTATTCACAAGTAAACATTACAGTGAATAAGGATACATGGGTGCTCTTGAAGTAGTGCCACATCTGCTTTTTTGAATTGAAGATATGACAGTACTTTTTTCCTTTTGATGTAATGAGTAAGCCCATGTACATTCCATGTTAGCACAGAAAGAAGATGTGTGTTGGTTGTATTGGACATGTTTATGGAATGTCGATGAATTTGAGTAATCTTTAAAAATAGACTTATAAAAAAAATTTAACAATCAAAAGGGTGACCTAAAACAATAAAATAGGTATGAGGGGGAAGGGTAGAGAGTGGGAAGGGGAACCCCTGGTTTTAACAGAAATATAGATACTCAAATTGCACAAAGAAAATGTAAAATATTAGAGTAAGAAATTTGTAGATCTAATAAAATTAAGAGAAAAGAAGCAAGTATATTATGTAGATTGATATATGATAATATAAGCACCAAAAATCAAAACTGTTACCGCGGGTCTATTTCTCCCAGGGCACCACCGCGGAGAGGAGCCCCGACGAAAGAATATTAAGTACGGACTTAGAGAATATATATATATCATACTATCACATAAATTATAATAGTATATTAAATCTATTTGGATTTGTATAGTATAAGTAAATATATAATATAAAATGAGTAATTCATTGGAGAATGACTGAATTGATATCTCGGAAATACAATAAATATATTATATATTAAATATGAAAACATTCATTGTCATGTATGAATACACATAGGTTAGAGATGAATTGATATAGTATAATAAATATGCTAAACAGGATAGATAAAAGGAATAAAGGTTGAGTCAAATAATTATAAATATTAAATCATAATATAACATCCTAGTAAAACAGTATAGTCTAATATAAAATAATGTTATATATGATAAAAGAATAACATTCAATTACGCGAAATTTAAATACATTTTCAATTTGTATCGTATGGTTTGACCCTAGCTAGTGAGCCGTATCCTACGATAAAAATGTAAGTGGTTAATACATTGTTAATCTTATTTTAAGCCAAATAATATGAATTGTTATTAACAGTTAGATCTTGTCATATTACTGTTGTCAGTCTTCATCTGAGGCAGGTTTAAGGGGTGAACGAGATTTATCTCTGTGTTGTTCTTGTACAAAAGAAGAGGCAGTGTGCAACGCTGAAGATTTGTCATCTTGGGCACGAACAGATCTTTCTAGATCTCTTCCTCTATGACGAGGGTTGCTAAAATTACGCCTTCTGTTATCAAATGGTTGCTGTGATGAACTTGAGCTCGCATGAATTTGATCAGTTGAGGTGTCTTGCATATCCAGGTCTTGTGTTTTCATCCAATTTAGGAATTGCTGCAAATCTACTGGATCATAGAAATCTCTGGAATCTCCACTTTTAGTAATACGAAAGCGAGCTGGCTCAAATAGACCATATTTGATGTCCATCTGCCGCAACTGAGGCCTAATGGCAAGGAATGCTTTACGCCTCTCATTGGTCTCTTTAGAGAAATCTGCAGCCATGTGGATGACGTGACCCTTATATGAATATGAACCTTGCGAGCGCGCTGCAGTTAGTAAATGTCTAGTTTGCTCATGTCTTAAAAAACAAGCGATGAGTGGTCTTGGCCGAGCTGTATTATCCTTCCGAGGAGGACCTATGCGATGAGCTCTTTGTATTTTGCGTAGGAATAAGAGCTCTTGGTCCTTGCTGTGCACTGCGTCAAGGTGATTTTCCACTGTTGTTAATCTCAGATCTAGTTCGTCAGTCTTTCTATGAAAACCCGCTAGTTCTGCACCAATAGCTTTGGTTTCAGCTGTTAAAGATTATATTTTAACATCCATACCCTCTAGACGTCAACTGACCGTGGAAACTTCCTGTAGGATATGATTCAGCGTATCACCTTGTGAAGAAGTGCTAGCACTCTGAGGCGACTCTTTTGATGAAGGAGCAGATCCTTTCCCAGGCATCTTGCTGATTGTTTAAGGACTTCAGCAAATACAAGTGGTGTAGAGGAGTTAGTTCCACGCTTTTTGTTTGACATTAAGATCAGTCCCGCAACAGTGCATAGAGATGTATTTTAGACCTCTGTAGTGCTTCTCCAAAATTATACTTCTGTTAGGTGTTCTAAATTGTTGGGTGTATTGTGGTGAAAATTATTATCATAAAAGGTAAAGCTTCAAAAAGCGCTATTAGCAGGTATCAAGACTGACTATTAATTCTAGCCACTTCACTGTGTAATGTATCTTTTCCTATGCTAGGTAGTTTGTAAGAGTCGATATGCTTAGACGCTATATTAAACAATAAAATATGTTTAGAAAAAATCACATTTCAATAAGCAAATGTTTTTACATCACTTCATTCAATACACAGCGCATTAGAACTGCAACACAGGTTTCATAATCACCACTTCTGTTTTGATATAAGTATATGAACTATGTTTTACTTAGTAGTAACATTGTATGTAGGAGGGGGATTCTGAGGAGCAAAGTTATTCACTAAAGCATTGGTTTTCCGTGCATGCGAAGAGTGGAGGTTCTTGAATTATGAAGCGTTCTCCTTAAAATATGACCTCGTTAATTGATTTGATAATGCCCAAGAAAAGTTAAATTTGTGGCAGTCAAATTTATCCGCAAATTTTAAAATGTGCAGAATATAGGTATAATTTTCCTCATTTCTGTTGTAATATCCTCTTTACAGGACTGACGTGTAATTATTTATAGCGTTGGAGCACTCCTTCGTGAAATGTGCTCGTTTTCCTCATGACTCCGCGCGTAGGTTCAGTCACGTCGGGGAAGCGCGCTGAAAGGGGCGGAGACAGTTATAGGAACCTCGGCCTACGCGCATGCGAGGACCGAGGATTCCTGAAATGTTGAAGGCCAGCTGACGTCGCACTCACCTCAAAATTTTGCCGCGACGAATGAAGTCATTGCAGGCGTCGCACAGCCTCGAAATGCACACGGAACGACTCTGCAGGTTTCTGTGAAGCAGAATTAGTCGAAAATTCAGCCCTTGCAATGTAGGTAAGCGCATCGCTTACGTCAAAGGCTCCTCTCCCGGCGGAGCTCACAGCTTAGGTGGCCATCTTCCTCCGTGGCCAGACCACGCCTCCCCTATGGCTGTGTTTTAAAGCCGAATAAAGTCTTACGAAACGAAAACGACTTTACGATTTGATTCCATGAGGAGGTGTGATTTACTCCTAAAAGTTCATGATTAAGTCAAAAGTAAGTCAATAGTAAGTCACACTCAGTCACTGCAAACACTTTTATAGTCAGCCCATAACTATTTACCTTCTACACCAGGAACACGGTTTATTGCGAAGGCTCAACACAACATAAGAAAATTGTCAGTTTCTTGGCAACCTCCTGTATCTCCATTTGCCAAATATTGCAAGTTTTGTAACTAGGCAGCAGGTGAAAAAATAACTATTACATGTTACCTCCCATTACATTCTGCTGTCAAATTATGGAAAGTGCCCTTTAATGCATCAGGCGAGTGCACCCGATTTCAGATCACTCAGAGCCATATCATGATACCGTTTTCTGTGCTGCAGCACCACCATAGCAGTCGGTGCATCTCCTTTTTGCATCTTCAGTGCATCTGTTAAATTAGAAAACCTATAAGTTAGTGCACTGGCTCGGAAGAACAGGGCAGTAATTGCCTCTTTGTTTTTCCAAAGTCAGCTGTCAGCAAAGCATGCACTAACTCAGAGGTTTTTTGAGATTTTTCGAGTTAGTTGATGCGCTGAAGATGTGAAACAGTAATGCATACATCAATTCTTTGCCTGCAAAACACAGACTAGTGGGAACATGATGCCTCCAAGGGGTCTTTGGTATTACACAAGGGGCTGCAGACCTTTGCACAGCACCTACTGTAAGACAGCCAACGCTGCTTTATCCCAAGTTCATGTTTCCTCATTTGCAAGCAGCATGGTTTATAAGGTGGCGCGCTGTCAATGCAGCCACTGAGAGAGCCCCCTCAAAATCACTACTGAAGCCACCTACATGGGAATCTCTGTCCACCTTTGAAAGGCCGGCCACATTACAGCCAGCAAAGTGAAGACAGGCTGGCTGCTTCAAACTGCAGGTCTACCTTTCACTAATGTGCTGTTTACTGGGCACGCACAAGTTCATGGCTGTCTTAAGAGTGGCACAATAACTGTATTGGGGCACACTGACCTGGTCTGCACCCAGCTTACCCAGTTGAAGGTGCATTGTGGCGCACTCCAGGCTAGTGTGCCATATATATGATAGAGTTGCAGCTGCATCCAGCCGCAAAATACTTTGTTTGGGTAGCACTCTGTTTGATACAATCCAGTTCACAGTAAAGCTGTCACTGGACTACACTGGTCTTTTTTCCCATATGGCATTTCCATTAGGGCTTAACCCAATGGCCACCGCCTGTGACATCTCCCTAGTTACCAGGGGATAATAGTAGAGGGATATAAGGGTCTTAAGTTCAAGAAAAGAGGGCGAGTTATATTGACAGATATGAATAAATGGAAAGGAAGAGAACGTGTCTGATTGGGACAGGGCTTGCTATGGCTACTTTTCTTTTTGCAGTTTTGGGGGATATTCTCAAGAACGTGTGATAATCATCGCCAAAATAGGTTAACGCAATTTTACATATCGCCGTCTATCGCGGGAAAATAACGCTGTGTTAACGTCATATTCCCAACACGGCGTTAACATGCGATAGTATCCCGATAACGCGTCAAATGTCCGCGATAAAATCAAAGGGACGGCGATAAAAATCCAAAGCTGAATGGGAAAAAAGTTGCGATGGGCCAACCGCGATAAAAAAATCAGCGATAAGCTATGCCATGCCTGCAATTCACACACGTCAGGCGGGAAAATCACTATAAAAGCCGGAAAAAAAAAAACACAAACAAAACCAAAAAAACTGCAAAGCACAATGGAGGGAGCCGGAGCAAGTACAGAGGACAACCAGAACCCCACAAGCCCCACGGAGGACCAGCTTGGGACCTCGGGGTCAGGGAAGAGCAAGGAGAAGAAGAAGAGGAAGACGCGGTTCAGTCCGCAGGAAAACAGGATCCTGATAACGGAGGTGATAGAACACCATCAACATCTGTTCGTCACCTCCACTGTGTCATTGGCAACAAAAAATGGAATATGGCAGTCCATTATGGACAAGGTGATTGCAGTCGGAGTGCTGAGGAGGACAATGGAAGAGGTCAAGAGGCGCTGGAATGATGTGAAGCGCAAAACCAAGCAGAAACTCGGCAACAACCAGAAGGCAGCAATGCAGACTGGAGGTGGGAGTCCACAGTCACAGGAGGAGCTTGATGAGATGGAGGAAATGGTGTCCACAGTCATCAGTGTGGAGACGGTGGCAGGAGTTGGGGGACTGGACACTGCTCAACATGACCTGACACAACAGCAACAGGGTGAGTAACGACCAGGGACTGGGGGGACGGGGGAGATGGGCACAATGGCACACATGCACAAATAAGTATAGCACAGCGTACACCCACAATGACTCTGGATCATGTCCCTGATCCCCTTGGAACACTGCAGCACACCTAGAAACAGCAAGTAGGCCCCCGTCGACTATGTGCCCAGAGGGGGCCCTTCCCACACATCACCAATCTCACAACCAACCCATGCACATGTGCCAAACCCAGCAAAGCGGCGTGTCTGTGAGCCACACTGACAATGCAAGTGACACTGCATGATGGATAGCATGGCTGCAGTCAATATATCATGACATGTTGCACGCCACAACACTGATGAGGGTGAGTGTGGACCACATCCGTAAAGGATCAGGTCACACTCTGACACATTCACGTGCACAAACAACCCCTGATGTCACCAACACATCTGCAAACAAACCATGACCCAGAGTCCCAACTCCCACCAAGAGCCCAATTTACCCAAGTATGCAACATCTCAGCACTGTATAAGCACAGAAGTCAAAGGCACACCGCCTGGAAGGGATAAGGGGCAGCAAAATCAGAGCTGCAGGGCGACTCACCCAAAATGCAGCACACACACATAACATTCAGAGCACATCAACTGTGACAACAATGTGGTACAAACTGCAACACGTTCACAACAGAACAGAGGACACAACTGGTGCCGCTTGTGTGTCGAAACTGGCCAATCACATTTGGCATTGCAGGGAAATGTGAGATGATAATGTACAAGTACAAACACACATCCGTGATGTTGTCGATATGTCCACTGTCCCGCATTAAATAGGCAGCTCCTCCCAAACAGTCACAATGTACATTGTCATGCAGTCTGTATGTAAATTTGTATAATGCGTCTACATACATGTGAACGCAATGTTAAACTGCATCTCCCCTTCACATTGCAGAGGGAGAATCATCACCTCCTGCAGAGCAGACCGAATATGTCTACACTGATGACGAAGAGGACCTCCCCACCTTTGACACCGACGTCCTCCAAGAGCTCATGGACAGCTTCGGCACCTCACCTCCAGGAGCAGGGCAGCCCAGCTGCATCGAGGGACCCCACCTCCTGCACAGACCACACAGCAGGAAGCACGCACCACCCCGGCTGTCTCCCAGGACCCCCACGTACAAAACAAGGCCTTCCAACGTTGTGTGTTAGCGGGCCAGAAGAAGATGGCTGAACAGGTGCGGGTGGGGTCTGACCTCATGGCAGCCAAACTAGATGCCATACGTGGGTGTCTAAGTCCCATCAGGGACCACTTACAGTCCCTAACAGACACCCACAGTCCGCTCCATGCTCTCCAATGATCCATGGCTGACATCACTGGAGTCCTGACTCAGAGACAAGAACAACTGTCTAGTCAGAGTGGCTCCAGCGATGTCAGCCGGGAGTTGGAACACATGCGGAGGATCATGGAGAACAGGGAGTGGATGCAGGCGGAAAGAATGGCTGCCACGGCTGCACTCCAGCGAGATGCAGCTGGGATCTACCATGCCCTGCAGACCCTCATCATGGCATTGCTGTCACAAGGCCTGGCGCCGATGAATGCTGCTGCTGTCTCTACATCCACATCTCCGCCCCCTGATGTGTCAGTGCCTCACAGTGTAGCAGACAATCCACCTCGGCCCCTGATGTGTCACTGCCACACAGTGCGGCAGGGATTCCACCTCCGGCCCCTGATGTGTCAGGGCCACACAGCGATGCAGGCAAAACACCACCACCCACATGTGAGGCACATGAAACATCACAGGATGAAGATGCGGATGATTCTGCCATAGTGGTAAGGAGGAAGCGGTAGCATTCATCTCCGCCATATGGCCTGTTTCTGCTTGGTTCTGCCCTCTGCATCATCACCTTCCACTGTCCCCAGATACACTCTGCGACACTCACCTTGAACCTCGACATGGACTGCCATATTCTGTTTGGTTACCAATGACACAGCAATCAGACTGCGGACTGAATTCTTCCTCTTCCGATGAACTTGTCATTCCCTGAAGGACTCTGGCTGGCCCTCCATGGGGCAACAATGTAAAGTGGGGTTTGTATGGCCCTGTACTGCTCCAGCTTCAACACTCCACTGAATGTGAATAAAACATTCAAGTTCACACAGATGTGTCATGTCTATGATCATTCAAGTATGAAAGTATGGATAAATGTAGGGTCAGTGATTTCCCCTTACGTCCATGTTGCTCATGTCGTGGGACTCGAGTCACAGGGTGCAACATTGCAGATTGCGGTCTGGGTGGCGCCGACACCACGACAGAGACACACGCATTGGTTACTTTCTTGTCCAGCCCAGAACTGAACCACGCCCAGAGCCCTGGGCTCATCATTCACACCCCTACACTGGACCGGCATACGCCAGCCCAGCCCACTCTGCTTACGTTTACAGGGGGGACGACAAAGCTACATGTCCCAGGTCTTCCACACTGCCTGAGAAGTTTGCGACGACATTTGTGAACAGGCCCCGGTGGTCCACTTTTGCCTGCACATTGATGGAATGCGTGTGGTTTCTGTTGCGGTTGTTGTGTGCAGTGTCGGCAGGGGGCACAAGTAGTACATGTGTGCAGTCAATTGCCCCCAACACGTGTGGGAAGCCAGCTATGGCGTAGTTCCCTTGCTTGGTCTCCAGCTGTTCCTGCGCAGTGTGGGGGAAGTGAAGGTGCAGGGGTATCAAGCTGTTTCAAACCGTGATGCTTACAGGTACGATTACTCCTGCATGTAAGACCGTGACAGGAGTTCTTGTGGTCGTAACCTTCCTTTTCTTTCCTATGAAGGTTACGGCCACACTGACTTCTGTTACAGTCTTTTTGTGCAGTATTTATCATGCCTGTCAGTGTTCCGGTTTGTCCAAGTGCAATACACTGTGCCAGATTACGTTTGTGTCTATGCGGACGCTTGACCATTGTCACCATTTATCCAACAAGTTTCTGAATACTGACTTTCGGAATATGGAATTGTATTGGGGAGTTCCCGTAGCATATGCAGTTTAATGAATCCACACGTTGCCCTGATGAAGTTCCCCGTTGGGAATGGAACGCGTTGGCTGAGCTTTTGGTATTGTTGATTTATGTATTTGTAATAAAGAACTTTTTTTATACTACTGTTGACTACTGGACTTCATGACCTGGCGCACCCCCATTTCAGTGACTGCATTCTTGGATCTGGAGCACAGAGGCGTCAAGCAACGGCTGGCGTTGGGGTTGGTTGCGCAGGAACACTACGAATTGGGACTAGCGTGTGGTGCGGATACAGGGGCCCAACGTTGCTTTTGTGGACATGCATCCAAGACAGGTGTGAGGAACTTTGATAGGGCTGGCTGTGAGACTCCTCCCACTCTGGCAGTTGTCGGTTGGAGGGTACCAGGGTCCAACAGGTGCAGCACAGCCAGCAGCTTTGTCTGCGGAGGGATGTTGGTTCTCCGCTGTGTTGGTACTGTCAGCCTGTGGGCAATGTGGGTCAGGATGTGGAGGATGGTTGTCCTTTTGAGCCTGTGGTGGGCAATGGCATCCTCTGGCATTCAGTGTCTGCGGCTGGTGCATTTTAGGAATGTCCGCTGTCTTCTTCTGCGCTGCCTGGGTGGTAGTCCGGTGGGGGTGTTCCGGGGGGGGTGCTGGGGGTGGTGGCGGTGGGTGTTGTGGCCCTCTTGGGTCTCCAAGCAGCATGATCATTGGCTCCATGGCATCTGTTGGTCTTCAGTTGTGGCTCTGGGCTGGGCTCCCTTTCTGCTGCAGGTTGTCATCCTGCTTAGCACCAGTAATGGGCAGGTGTTAGATCCCTGCTGCTTACGCGCCTTATCGCCTGTTTTTGGATCGCTTCGCCAATCTGGCTGGTCGTTGAGAATATCGCGAAGTGGTATTTTCGTGTGTTTTTGCACGGGTACGCCTACTCTGTATATCATTAGCGTTAGTTGTCGCTCTCATCCGTGGCGATGTTTTTTGCGGCAGCTATCGCTGGTAAACTGGCGATTTCTGCAGTTTGCACCAGCTTGGGAATTGGGCGGAAATTCTATCGCCACTTTTGCGGCGCTAAAGTGCCGATAAAACGGCGATAAGTCCTTGAGAATATGCCCCCAGGAGCGCTTTACATGGGCACCAGTTACATTAAAATTTTTAGGGGCAGGAAGATTAAGTGGTTTGCCCAGAATCACAGGATGTTGAGCTAACGGCGAGATTCGAACTTGGTTCCCAAATTCCATAGTTGGCAGCTCTGACAGCAAATCCATGTCCTTTACCTTTTGGTGCCCAGCCTGTCCATTATTGGTCCGCTACTTCATGGAGCTAAGTTTGTGTTATAAACTACTTTGCTTTTCTGTAGTTTCTAAATTCTGGTGCAATGGAGAGGATTTACTGCTTGTTCATTGTCTGACCCTGAAAACCTGCAGTCTAAGAAGGGAGGAGAAGGCAGATCTGCCTAGCTGTTTAGCCATTTCTCATTTCAGCCACCAGAAGGAAAACAAGCTAGACCCAGTTGAATTTGTGAATTGCAACTCTCACCGGAACTACTCAAGTGTATTTAACACCTTACACTGGAGAACCTCATATAGAACTATAATATTGTCTGCATATTTACGCATGGTCAACTTGGTAAAAATCAAGCAGGACAAAAGCAAATTAAGTGAATTTGGCTCAAGCTCCAATAAGGGAACATGGCATTTTTTTACCTTAAGCGAAGAAGACTAATCACTAAAAGTATTTGTGTATATTAAATTTCCATTTTAACTGGGAGATTGAAATGCAATCTAATAAAAGTACATTGAATGTTGTTTGCAGTGTGCTCTGTACATTTAATGCTAGTTTTGTATTGGAGATTGTTCATAATGTCAACACTTTTACCGAACATATTAAAAGGAATGAGACGCAGGATCTGGGCCATGTGAGTTTCAAAAGACGGCGCCTATTTACCATTAAAGAAAATCTTCACAGGACAAAATTCTAAGTCAGAATTGTAAAGGTATATTTTAATTTAAGAATCATTACAGAAGGCAAAAAATTGTTAGAAATTCAAATTCAAATTGACATCATTAATGCTTCACATAATACCAATTGTGGGAGGTAACAACATAAGGATGCCCTCCAAAGCAAGTAAATAGCCAGACCCCAAAAAATTTCAGCAAGAGAACTATTATAAATCTGCTCAGTTCAAGAGTCAAGGGAACTCTGAGTATAAATTATTAGACAGAAGAGCATGGCGTCTGCCTTCGAGAAAGTAAGCATAAGGTCTGTTACATATTCCAAAAAGGGCAAATTTTTTAGGTTTGACACAGTGAAAACTACACTTGCCACATGACGAGGTCTTACACCATAGGGCTGTACTAATAATATTTTATTTACACAAGCCAATAGTCAAACAAGAAAATGTGATACTTCCAAACATTTAGGAACACCTACTTTCATGCATAATTTTAATAAGGGATACATAGGAAATGAGAGAAATATTTTTATATTTATGCAGTAAGTGAAAACAATACACAGTGCAACTACTTAAAGCAGACCCAGGAAAAGTGCCTTGAATAGGTTGTGAATACAGGAAGACTCAGCACATTACTTCATTCTCGAGGAACACAAATTAATACATTTCAGCTCAGAAAAATAAGCAATACCACAAATGAATTCTATTTTGCTTATTTTCTAAAAAAGGAAAAACACAGAAGAGAAACATGCGCTATGAAACTCATTCATGTAGTTTAAAAAAGCTTCATTGTTTCTGATACAGCATAATGAATGTCAATGCAGGGTGACTTTGGCCTAGTCATGCCAACTGAAACAGGGTTATGCTAATTAAAACACATTTAAACAAAGATTTTTTTTTAGTCATTAAGAATTCTCTAACAGTTACGACTTTTGATTATGACCCAAGACACAGAGAGAAATCCCTTGCTCGTTTGTGGAACCCCACTCTTGTTCACAACTCTTAAACATACTGTTGATCTATTCCAAGAGCCAGTTTGGGTCAAGGTCCTAGGTGTTAGAATTCTGTTTTCCTTTGTATTTGTAAAATTAGTGTTTGGTGTCACATTCAGTAGTGCAAGAGCTTTGTTCTACAACAATCTCTACAGAAAAACATGCTCATGATCAGTCTGTGACAGTAGAGATGTTACATAATCGTACAAGATTCAGAATGATTTGGTTGACTTATTTACAATATGAGAATGTTTTGTACGACCCAGATATATCATATGCTTGGGTTAAGCCTATGCTTAAATAAAAACAACATTTAATGTAAATGTAATGACGCTGATCTTATGTAATTGAGGAATACATCTTTGTACTCTATGTAAATATTCGAGGGTCCCTGTCACTATTTGAATTTGCATGGTGTCACAGGGCTTGCACAGTTCTTTACAGTTGTAGACTTTGTCACTTTGGCAGTCATGAAGATGAAACTTTTGAGGCATGTTTTATTTATTTATTTGCAAATTGGTAGACATATATAGATGACCTTGGAATAGAACAACTAAATTCTCAAGAAATATAAATCACTGTCTATGTAAACCAATTAATTGTGATAACAATTAAAGAATGTTTTTAGAACGTATTAATACCTTGGTTTCTTTGTAACCTTGTTATTGTGATAGTCTCAAAACTTGACAAATAATTCATTACTATGTTTGCACTGTGGCCTACAATCTTTTAGCACTGAAATTATGCGGTTAGAACTTTAAGTGCTTCCAACCTAAGTACTACCTTCAGCAAAACAGCATTAGAATGTCCACACATTAAGCTTCAGGAGTGGAGTAGATAAAACACAAGCGTTTTCTAACATTATCCGAGTTCCATTTCTAATATTGGGACAGTAAAAAGAGGCTAATAAAAAGTACTGTGGTCTTGGCCAAGATTGATTAGATCTTTCTACAGCATAGCAAAACTCTGAGGGGAGTTGGCACTATTCTTGTTTTCTCTTTCCTTTTTCATTTGTTCAGTACAGCCAAGAAAAATATGTTTCCAGGTCAGTGTTATGAGATCGTCAACGATTGCCAAAGATTTATTAACTATGTATTCATACAAAGCAAATGCATATTGGGATGTCCTAACAAGGGAAACAGAAACACATTCAAGTTATTTTACTGTTTACGTTCCTGAGGTCTTATTTTCATATGCCTGATTTCACACAAATTAAATGTTTACTCTTAGTAACAAGATAGAATATACAATGACTACGTTTTCTTTTGAATTCTGTCACCATGATTTCTTTCTGCATCTTTTTATTTTTGTTTTGCTGCCAGGCGCTTCCATGGTCTAAATCATTCTAATATGAGAAGAGTTGTAATAATCAAAGACCTGCTTTAATAATCAAAATATTGCCATCATCCTGGGAGTGTTATGAATCCCACATCTATCATAGCAAAGTTGACTTCAGAGTGCTCTTTATAAAACTACACTTTGTTTCTACAAGCACCTTTAGTCCATCAACATAAAGAGCAAAAATTGTATTCCAACGAAGAAAGCTAAACTCCAATCCTCAGCAATGACACGTGCAAACCTATATTTCCTAACCAGTTACAAAGCACTAATGCAAATCGACCTCCTAAGACCTTCTTGTTTGTCATGTAATAGCTACCATGAATGTTGCGAAAATCATTAGGTCACACCTTAAAATGGGAGACAATTCACAAAATTCATGAGGGAAGGTTTGCACCGATCAAAAAACAGGAGTTGTACAAGGAAAATGAGCAAAAATATTGTAACAGTCACCATCAGTTCAGAATGAAAAATGCACATAGTCTGCAGTGAGGAACTTGAGAACAGTGAATGGGAAAGTAATTTTCTTAAAACCCTCAGAGTTGATAAAGTAGCAAGATTAAGAATAGATCTTTAGAGAACACAAGATATGGAAGGATGAACTGCTGTGGGTAAACAAACACAAATGTGTCATGTCTGTGGATCTACTTGGAATTTTGGTGTAAGCTTGGAAGAGTAAAAGAGTCCTGATGGTCATACCCAGGTTTGCCTGTGATGTTTCTTCCCCATTGTTGTTACTGTTTTCTAGTTGGGCAGGTCTCATATACTCTATTATGTGCTTTCACTGTTTTCTAGTTGGGCAGATACCATTTACTCTGTGGTGCACTTTATTTAGGCATGCTATGTACTTTAGTTGGAGTGCTCTTTTTAAAGATCTGGTTAACTAAGTGCAAATGCTTAGAGTTTCTGCTTAAACAAACATGTGGTGCTGATTATTTGACCTCAAGGGTGCCTGATATGCTTGCTCACTTGTTTATTTGTTGAGCTGCACTGCCGTCTAATTAAAGGCCTCCATTTCCTGCCCCCAAATAGTTAAAAGCCCATGTGTCGAAAGGAGGTGCGCACGGCACATTCTAAGATGGCCGCCTAGACCAGAGCTCCGCGACGGGATATGCTGCGGTGATTTTCACTGCTCCAGCCCCACTTTCAACCTGAAAAGGAGCTATAAATACGTCAGAACACCCACTGAATGGGTGTAGATACCGGTATGATTCTTCTTCCCTCCTACTGCGAGTAAATCTGAAAAGACATTATTCCTCAGATACGGCCACCATTTTGTTTTTCTGGCGATGCCGATTTTCTCCTCAGCTACATTGCTTTTGAAGAGACTTTCAACATAAACATGCAGACTCTGTTTTTTCCTGCATAATTAATTGTTTGCCTGCTCTCTCCTTTCATTTTGGACCAGTTGTTTGCAGAGGTTTTATAATCTTGTGGATTTTGTGCAACTATATCTACTTCTTTTCTTGGAGTGAGGCTAATGGAATTTATTATACATGCTTGTTACGCCTTTTACTCTTGCGGATTTTCCTCTGCTTGCAACTTATGGGTAGGAGTAAGAAACTGCTTTTATTAACAAAACCTCTACAGTTCACGCTCCTGAATCTTGCTCCTCCCATACTAGTTTTTCTCCACATAGAGTTGGCAGGATGGCAGGATGGCACATTCTAGGTGGTTTCACCATCTTCTTCAATCAAACTGCAAACCCCATCTTTTGCCAATAAGCATCTTAAACAGGATCCTCCATCTCTGCCAAAGTCTGGCTCTCCTGTATCTTTGGACATTGTGTTGAAGGAAATACATGCTCTACGTCCATTTATTGAGGAAACGAATTTCCATCTGCAAGTCCTAGATACTAAATGGTCGTCCATGGAAACTCGTATATCTGTGGTAGAACAACATGTTGGAGAGTTACAGGACATGTCTACCAAGGTTGTTACCTTAGAGAAGGAGGTCCTCCTGTTCAAGAAATCTGCTGAAGATCTTGAGAATAGAAATAGATGCAATAATCTTCGTTTAAATGGTTTCCCGGAAGGCTTCGAAGGTGATGATCATGTTCACTTCTTCACTACCTTTCTTCCAAAGCTTCTCGATCTTCTTGCAGCTACAAACCTAAATATTCAGCGTGCTCATAGACTGGGCCCTCGCCTATCCTCTACATCTGCTCCCTCGAGACCACGGGGTGTGATTCTCCTATTTCTGAAATTTACTTACCTTCTACAAGTTTTGAATGCAGCTAAACTTAAAAAAAAGCTTGTATGGTCTGGTTCTAAATTATTTATCTCACAGTACGTTTCTTCAGCAACAGCCAAACGTTGGAAGGCATCTTGAACTTCGTCCTCCCTTATGCACAATGGGTGCAAGATATGGGTTATTTCACCCATGCTTGTTTAAAGTTACTTTTCAAAATAAAAACTCTTCTTTTGATGATCCGATAGACTTGAAGAAATTTATCCACTCACACTCCACAACGTCGATGGAAACTGCTGGTCCTTCATCTGCGACTTCTATACCTTGACTTGTCTTATTTTTATTGTAACCATGTTTGCTCTACGCTGATTTATTTGCTATTTTCTATTTTTTTTGCAGGTTGCCTTAATAATTACCTCATAACATGTTAACTTTATTCTTTTTATTTTTTCTCTTCTCCTTTATACTCTTACAGATTTTCTTTTGGGAATTCTTGCATATCCATTTCCTGCTCGTCTTATATGGTTCCCCGTTGTGGTGCGTTCTCCCTGATTGGGTGTGTCGTCTTCACTTGTGTGTCGCCGCTCCTTGTATTTTTCTTCCTTTTTTCTCCTTAAGATAAGTATTACAGTCGTCAATCCTTGTTTTCTTTCACTTACAGTTATATATTTTTATTTCAGTGGTTGACATGTACTGTTTCCTCTTAGCGTTCTACCTATCACCTCTCCTTTTTTCCTCTTTTTCTCATTTATTACCCTTTGTTTTTCTTTTTTCTTTCCCTTTCTCAATATTCTACTTCTCTTTGTTTATTGCTGTTGATCGTGTTACCTCATATATTGTTCAATTTATCTACATTCAGAGTTGTATCCTAGAATGTGAAAAGTTTTATTAATCCCATAAAAGGCAGAGAATACTTTCTCATTTAGCCTCCTATAATCCAGATTTAGTTTTATTACAGGAAACTCATTTGAGAGAAATGGAGGCTTTGAAGCTTAAGCGGAGTTGGGTTGGCTTAGTCTTTGTCTCTCCCACCTCCAATAAGAAAAATGGTGTAATTATCCTATGTCACAAAAGGTTAAAGTGTTCTGTTGTTTCTCAAGATATAGATTCGAAAGGTAGATGTTATTAGCTAAGTTACTCATTAATAATATATCTTTGACTGTGTTTAATGTTTATGGTCCGACTCAACCGGACTACTCCTTTTGGCGTAATATTACAAAAAAATGTAGCCAATGTAAAGATGAATTTTTTATTCTAGGAGGTGATTGCAACCAGATTATGGATCCATTTATAGACCGCAAATCCCAAGTTCGTTTTATCCCTCATAAAGCTCATAAGCAATTTCATAACACAATCTTTCAGACACACCTTGTTGATGCTTGGCGTTTATGTAACCCAGATGCTACAGAATTCTCCTTTTTCTCCCCTCCCCATCGCTCTCTTACACAGTTAGATTACATTTTCCTTTCCAAACATCTATCCCAGAATCTCATCTCTTTTTCAATTGAACCTATTGTAATTTCAGATCATGCCGCAGTGATTACAGATTTTGATTTGCTCCGATCACAACTCAGATCTTCTAGATGGAAGTTCAATAACTTTCTCTTAGAAAATCCAACTTTTTCTTCTTACTTTATTTCTTTTGCTGAAGAATTTTTTTTCTTAAATGATGATCCAAATTCTTCTCCTTCATTGACACATTTAAGGCTGCTGCTTGCGGTTTCATTATAAATTTTGTCTCCAAGAAAAAGAAGAAATCCCATATTCAGCATAATAACTTATCAGCTAATATTAAACATCTAGAACATCAATTCTATTCTTCCTCCTCTGGCTCTAATTTGCAAGAGCTTGTCCGGGCAAAGTTAGATTTTAACAAATTACCTACTGACAATGCTTCATCTATCCTTCTACATAGTAGTACCCGTTATTATGGCGGACGAAATAAAGTTGGCAAGTTTTTGGCTAACTACCTCAAAGCTCAAAAAGAATGTGTGTCAATAGATTCCATTCAAACGTCAGAGGGGAAGCATCTTAAAGAAAAATACATTTTAGAAGAATTTGTAAAATTTTATCAATCCTTATATACGCCGGAATTCCCTACATCTGCTTCTCTGATTTATACCTATCTTGCCCAAGTTACCCCTCCTCTCTGTGGGAATCTTGATTTCAATGCTCTTGAGTCAGATCTTTCAATTATAGAAATATCTAAATCTCTAAATTCACTTACAAAATAGAAAACTACGGGTCCAGATGGATTTACGGTAGAATTTTATTTACACTTCTCAAACTTGTTACACCCTAAACTTCTGCATCTCTTCCCACACTTTTGTAACATTGGTCAGGCACATAGTACTTTTTTAGAAGCTACAATATGCTTAATTCATAAGGAGGGTCGCAATCCAAAATTTTGTAAAAATTATCGTCCTATCTCCCTTGTAAACGTTGATTATAAACTCTTTGCTAAATTACTTGCGCTACATCTCGAACCTCTTATGCCTTCTCTAATTGACCCAGAACAATGCAGCTTCGTTAAAGGCAGATTAACTTCTGATAATTCTCAATTGTTTTTCACTGTCTTAAATAAAGCTTCTACTCTCACTTATTCTCTAGCTGTGGTTTCTATTGATGCGGAGAAGGCAGTTGATAGTTGACTGGTCTTTTTTATTTAAAGCCCTAAAATGACATGGTTTTGGTCCCAAATGTATTTCTCTTATTTCTTTACTTTATTCGTCCCCTAGTGCCTCTGTTTTAATTAATGGCCTTATCTCTCAATTGTTTCCACTGCAACGGGGGTTCGTCAGGGATGTCCCCTATCCCCTTTTTTATTTGTTCTATCTATTGAACCCTTTTTGTCTTGTATCCGTCAAAATTATTCTATCTCTGGATATTCTTATGGGGATTCCCATTTGAAATTGTCAGCTTATGCAGATGATATTTTGCTCTTTATTTCCAATCCTGAAATTTCTATTCCATCTTTATTGCAAGAATTCTCAGATTTTTCTCTGATTTCTGGTTGCAAAATTAATCCAGATAAGACAGAAATCTTGCCCATAACCAAATTTTGTATCAAGCCGCATTTTGATTTGACTGGTTTTCGATGGAATAACTCTAAAATGCAATACATAGGAATTTGGTTTAATAATTCCATTCTAAACTCGGTTAAAAACAATATGAAGGAGGCCCTTGACCGTATATCTAAATTTCTTTCCTCCTGGAACCCTCTTTTCCTCTCATGGTGGGGCCGTCTTGATTCTTTAAAGATGATGATTACTCCTATTTTACTATACATTCTCTCAATGATGCCCGTTCATATTCCCTCCATATATTTAAAAAAGTTGACTCCCTTCTGTCTAAATTCTTGTGGCACGATAAGAAGCCCAGAATTTCCTTGAAACTTCTCAAAAAACCAAAAGCTAGTGGAGGAGTAAAATTTCCTGACTTTCAACTTTACCATAGGGCTTTTTGCCTGAAGCAAGCATCCAAATGGCTTCTTACAGAAATCACACCTACACACCTTTATGGGTTAAAGTAGAACGATCTTTACTCACTCCTTTCTCCATAAAGGAAATTCTAACCTTTACTGCAAAGGCAACCATTACGTCTTTTCCATTATTTTGTCACACATGTTCTTTACTAAGACCTCATTGTTAATCAAGGATATCTACTATAGAATCCTTATTGCAATCTCCTCTTTGGTATAATCGACTTATTACTATTAACAATAGACCCTTATATTGGAAGTCTTGGAGACTTCGGGGAATTGTTTGGGTCAGAGATATGTTTGACGGTATGATCCCTTGTTCTTTTCCTCATTTTCAAGCTACTTTCAATCGTTGATGTTCTTTTTGGGAGAAATTCTCAATTCTGGAAATCACTCTAGATGTCTTCTACTCCTTTCCTTCTGATGCTACCCCACCTTTAGCTGATCCATTTTTAAAAATATTGTTGCTGCTTCCAAAGGCTTCTTTGATCTATAAATACATTTCCAGCCCAGATTCTGCCCACTCTAAAACAAAGTTGGAACTGGCCTGGGAAGTGGATTTGGGTTGTGTGTGGAGCATCGACTTCTGGAACAGGATCTGGACAAGAACATAAAAAATCTCTAGATCCGCTTCTACCACCCAATCTATGTTTTTCTATATCATAGATTATATTCCACTCCCCTATCAATAGCTAAATTTTCACACACTAGTAATGATTCTTGCTGGTCCTGTAAATCCCCTTTAGCTGATCTATTACATCTTTTGTTTTCCTGTCCCATTGTACCCTCCTTATGGGTGGATATATGGTCTCTCATATCCAAAATCTTTAATTCACATATACCCCTGACTCACGATATTCTTTTTGCTGGTAGTTTGGTAGATTCTTTGAATTTATCCTCACATGAAAAGGGCTTATTTGACCTTATGTTGGCTTTAGCCTTTCAGCAAATTACATTAAACTGGAAATGTTCATCTAAATTCTCAGTTAAGTCATGGTAGAATAATGTTTGCCATTATAACAGACTGGATATTGCTTTTGCCTCCTCTTACAATCTACTTGCCAATAGAGACCTATATTGGTTACCATTAACTATTTATTTAAACAAAGTTGCAAAAAAGAATTTATATCTTCTAAATGTTCTGAAAATTTTAAACCTACGTAAATTGTTATTTCTCTACCTTTTACTCCAGATTATTTCTTAATATTATACTGTTTTTTAGTATGTTAATCATTTTTTCATTTACTATTAATATGCAATTTTTCTCGATCTTCAGTTGTAGTATTATATTATATCCTTCATACTACACTTCCTTTGATAATGTAAAAGTGTAAACAGCTTTCTACTCTGTATAGTATTGCCATTACATCTGTCATAACTTATTTTAACATAATCTGTATGGCTTACTTTTTGTAATTGTTTTTTGTTTCGAATAAAGCTTTTCAAACTTTATACTGTAGTTCCTATAAACCTATATAGGATCTGTGCGTTTAGACAACATACACTGTAGGATTGGTGTAAGACTGATTCTAGACACCCCCACCGGGTATGTTGGCCTGTATTACTCTATCCCCCACTCTGAGAATCTGAGCAAATGCAACGTTATTTGCATCTAACTTGAAGGAGTACTTGAGTGGAAAATCTTTTGGAAGTGCCTTATTGTCTTTGCGTGACGCAATGACAGCTACCATTATCTGTCCGTATATTCTCATTTTAGAACGAGTGATTGCAGCTACGTATGCAGTTCGTACTGCCCCCTTCGCGGCTTCATCAGCCAATGAATTCTCTTCAACGTGAACGCCATCACGTTGATGACTCAGTGTGTGTATCACGTGAGCTCTCGGTAGTTCGTTTTTCAACTCAGCTACCTGTTCCCATAGCATTTTATGCTTAATTGTGCCACCTTTTGAGTCTTTATACCCATTTTGTCCCCATTATTGAAGATATTCATTGTATGACGGGACACAGTAAAAATGAATTGCACACAATTAGTGTGGGGAATTCTCGATCCGTATTTATCAGTGCCAGCAATAGAGCTTTCAATTCTGCCAGCTGAACCGTGCAGTCTCCTAGAGACTGTGTTTTTGTACAGCTTGGATGGAACTTTCCATCCTGCAATACGACCTTTTACAATTGCAAAGGCGGCGCTGTATTGCTGTTTACTTCCAATTGCCGGCTGAGCAGATCCATCAGTGTAAATTATGTATTCATACTGATCTAGAGGCATTATTTCATTCGGGAGAGGATATTCTTGTTCATATTGCAAAAATGCTTGTGTTTTCAGACTTGGGTCGTACCTGTATTCTACATCTGATGCAGTGAGAGAATTAGCCCATTGTATCCATCTTGGATGTAAGGCTTTAGCATTAGGAATGCTTGCCTTTGTAGCAGCTTCTAAGGCTGGTACCGGAGTCACGACAATTATTCGTTTCCCCTGAGACAGTGCTCTTTCTCTCACTACAGCAGTCTGTACTGCTGTCAGTATTTTCTCTGTAGATGCAAAACGCACTTCAGCGTTTGTGTATAAGTGTGATTTGTATGCTATGGGTACTGTTTCGCCTTCATTGAAGGTTAGGTAAGTGTACCCAGATTGACCTGCTATAACGCGGATCACCAGATTGCGTACGTTTACGCGTGTCTGCAAGTGTTTTGAAGCTATCATGTCAGCTTGTAGGGAACGAAGGATATCTGTGTGTTCTTGTGTCCATTACCTAACTGAAAAATCAGGTCTTATGAGGTCGTAGAAAGGTTTAACTCTTTCTGCGTAATCCAAAATGTATGTTCTACCACAATTCAGGAATCCCAGTATGGATTGTAAATTTTTCAATGATTTTGGAGGTTGGAGCAGTGCACACTTTTCTAAAAAGTTAGCTGCCAAGGTCTTGCCTTCACTTGAAAGCTCATATCCCAGAAAAAGGACATTGAGGTGGGCTATTTTTGATTTTTTAAAGTTGAATTTGTAACCCTCAGAATCCCAAGATCATGGTGCTCACCCTGGTCAAGTGTTCCTCCAGGTCATCATCCGTTAGATAAATATCATCTACATAAGACAATGCCCCTTCATCCAGATTCTGAAGTAACTCAGTTACTCTAGCTGAGAATAACCCCGGGCTGTTCTTATACCCCTGGGTGAGTCGATAAAATTGACGCTGGGACCCCGGCGCTGAGAATGCTGTCAAATATCTGCTCTCAGGCGCTATATTTTGGCAGAAAAATCCATTCGAGATATCTAGTGTTGTTTTATATTCTTTACGACAATGTTATTCATCAATGCGGCACTGTGTGCGTTCTGTACTGCAAATGTTTTTGTGCATGAGTTTAGATGCCTATAGTCTAAAACTAGACGATATGAATTGTCGGGTTTCATTACGGGAAACAAAGGATCATTTATCGAAGAGGTGCAAGTTTCAATCACCCCCGGTACACAAGTTGATCTAAGATCTCCCTGACCTGTTTTTTCGCTTCCTGTTTTATTGGATACTGTCTCTGTGGAGTTGGAGTAGATTTTAATAGTATCACGTGGTGGGTTGACTCTTCATCCCACCCAACATGGTTGCGATATAGTGCTGGAGCAAGGGCTACCACCCACTCCTGCGCATATGTATGTTTTAAATATTGGGGAACGAGGTTGGAAAAAGCTGGCATAATTACCGTTTCTCCCTTTGGGCAATCCATAACAATAGCAGGCGGCCAATCTCTTTCAGCTAAAAGAATGTCGTAGCCAAAAGTCAGGTTCTCCCAAAAGAGACCTTTAATTTTTCTGGGCTTGTCCCCCTCCATTTGGAGTGTTATTTCATATAACCTATGTGGGACACTTACCCTAGTATCAGGCGTTTCCACCATGATATGTTCACTCAAATCCGCTGTCACCAGAAATTCCATCAGGTTCTAGCGAGCTATTGTTACTTCTGCTGCGCTGTCTAGCATCGTCAGAGCCCATTCCCCGTTCAGTAGTTGAGTCCTCAGAATTCTGGGCATGTCTAACTTTGAGACGTGCTACTTTCTTCTTTTTGAATTGAGGTTTTGCTTTAGGCTTTTCTTCTTTTTTGGAAGCGTAGTCTGAAGTGCGTTGTGCGTCTCTGGACTTAGTTCGCTCTTCTTGTCTGTGTTCTGACCGTCCTTCCCTCTCGGAGTTTCTCGATGAACCCTGAAAGGAACGAGAGGAACATGTATCAGTGTCCTGATACCTGTCAGGTTTTTTAATGTTATCTCTATTCCTAAGGTTATACCTCGTTTCGGAGGGCTCCTGTTGAGGAAACCTGCCTCTGGATTGAGATCTGTTCTCTTTATTCTTTTGTTGTTTGTTATTATCCCATTTCTTCTTTGAAGAAGCCGGTGCTTGCTTAAAAGTATCCTTTTCGGGACTACCCATCAGTTGAGGTTTTATTGCTCTAGCCCCCAAGCTGTCTCTGCCTAATACTGCATAAGCGGTTTCAATTATTTTAGGTAATTCATGTTCCTGTTGTAGAGGAGTGAACTCCTTTAGGCGTTGGCGTATTGCCACTGATGCTGCCTCTCCTTTAATATTTGCTAATATTAAAGCTGATACCTGCCAAAATTACCTAGTAATTTCATCCCTAAGTTCAGAGCAGGTTCTGCTCCATACTCGTTCTGTATTTGTCTTAATACATCTGGTATTACTGCTAATGACTGTATACCATGATTCCTGGTATATATGGCAGCGAAAACTGTACTCCTCTATCTGGGGTGTTATCCCCATGGGCAAGGAAATTGTTAACATTCTGTGTTTTTCATGTGGGCTGGTGTTTGGGAATACCGCCTCTAGCTGTGTTATTTTTTGAGCTACCCAGAATGGCATTTGTTCACGTTTAGTGGGCATTTTACCCATCACTGCGTGTAATGTTTGTGGTGTAATTTTAGTTGTTGATGTTTGAGTCGGACTTGTTGGTGTAGCCGTTGCTGGCTGAACTGTGATTGTTCTCATCACGAACTGTGTCATGTTTCTGTAAAGACTTATTAGTTCTTTATGAAGTGCAAGTAAGTCTCCTGCTGGCATTTTTTCAATGTCAGGATGTGGTGTGAAGGCCGCTAGTTCCGGCCATGTTGCTCCGTCTCTTCCGAGCGGACCGAGTCTTACTTTATTTCTTGTATGGGGGAGGGCACCTTTAAACCAGTATAAATGCTCCTGGTAAGTGAGCGGAATTTCAATGTCCTCGTATGGACAATATTCGGTTGGTATGTCATCTTCTGTGTAGTAATGAAATATCTTTGTTCGTGTATTTTCCTCTGGGAATTCAACCCATGAATAGAATACCTCTGTTCTAAATGATTTGTGTGCCTCTATTACGAAGGCTACTGGCCCACCCCTAGCTGTTAAACCATATGAAGCTAGGTTTATGGTGATGGCATTTCTAACATTTTCTGAAAGATGTATAGCATCTGCATCTTCTTCTTCAGCTGAAAGATTTAGTTCACGCACTATTTCATCCTGCTCAGTCATTGTTTTTTGTAAGAAGACTTTTTCAAGGGAACTAAGATAAGGTTTTATGCACAAATAGGAACAATGTGTCCTTCAAGCTTGATTAACCAACAGCAAATACATAGGATTTTTGCCTACTCAGCTGCGGCGGATTTTGTTCTCTCCCACTCCAGAAGTCTCTGGTTAAATGTGAGTAGGGGTCTCTGAGAATAGCACAACTGAACTACTCAGATTTGATTGTTAAATTAGTACCCAACCAACGTTGGTGGCGCCATGTCATGTAGTTCCTATAAACCTACATAGGATCTGCAAGTTTAGACAACATGCACTGTAGGATTGGTGTAAGACTGATTCTAGACACCCCCACCGGGTATGTTGGCCTGTATACCAGCTAGCTCACAGTGCCACTAGAAACTCCTCTTATCAAGGAGAGAAGAGTTCTTGGCAACTATCGAACATGACAACGCTGATCCTTCAGGACCGTGGAAACAGCGTAATACTTTTCGCTCAGTCATTCGTGCTCACTTAGTCCCAGAGAGATACACAGAATAAACAGTATGGACGTTCTTCAATAAGCATTTATTGAACAGTCGTTATTCCAGTGTAAAATAGGTGTGCTGAAACAACAACTAGACAGTAACAGATATAAATGATTAGAAGCACTAAGAAAGTAAAAGGATGGTAGATTTCTACGATTTTGCTATAACCATGAATACATGCAAGTATATAAAATATATGACAATAAAATGCGTACTCTTACGATGCAATCCTAACTAGATGTACCTAAGTGTACCTAGCATGTGTGTAGGTGTTAAGCCAAGAATCACTCTAGGATAAAGTCAACCCCATTCCCTGAAGTGAGAGACTGTGGGACCCCGACTTGGTCTCGAGTTGGACACCCCTCAAGGGATGTTAGACCACTGCGAGCAGGAGTATCTGCATGCAGGAATCTCAGCTTCTTGCGTCAATGTGTCGGCAGGGAAGTCCTGATCTCCTCTAACTATCTCAGCAAGATGTGGTGTTTATATACCTGAAGGTATCCCCTGGGGTTCTACGTTGCTGTGCCATTGTCGGACTTAGGATGATGTCGGGAATGAACCTTGTACTTAGTTATTATGCAGGAGATGGTAGTCTTGCTGAGTTTCCAAGAATCCAAGAAAGGTTGGGATGTTACCCGGGCCTTTTTTGGGGTACCTATATGGAATATAACAATGTGTCTTGCTGACCTCAGAGTTACCTTGTATACTTACTTGCTGATATTTTTGTTCAACTCCCCTGCCATCTAAATAAATGCCTCCATTTTCTGCCTAGTCTCCTGCCAGAGCCAGTCTTCTACTTGACAGGAAACATTCAGCAATATTCAGGAAGTCTCCAGTGCCTAATGTGTTTGTTTACTCAACCTTCTATTTCTTGCCCCAGCCTCCTGCTGGATACAGCCTTCTAACTGACAGGAAACACTCAGTAATCTTCGAGAAGGCTCCAGATTAACACATGCATCACAAGCTATAAATACTGCTTTCAAATACAGCACTCTGCTTGGCTTTGTTGATCTGTCGAGGTAAGAGCTGTATCTCCCCATTAGCCTTGTCCTTGGATTCTGAGCCCCACTGCCTGCAACTAGAATAACCTGGGCAACCTCACCTGGACGCTATGAGCCAGCAACCTCTCTTGGAATTCTGTCCCTTTGTGATATCTGCCATGCCCCCATTGCTTTGACTATGACTAACTTGATGCTCCAGCTATTCCAGCCCATTACATGGACCCTTAGGTTAGTGCACTAATCGGGTGCTTCTAGTTTTTGTACCCCCTTTTTCTTCAAGGACACCGTAGCAATTTGAGTTTGAATAAGAAAGCCTTGGCTAAAATGTAAGGACTAGTTGTGTGAAATAACACAACATTAAGGACAAATAAAGATTTTGGAATCATATTAGCAGAGGCTAAAGCATATGCACTCAGGACTCAGCTCAGGGGTCAGTGCTCAAGAGCTCTTCACATAGACTCAAATTTCTTATAGTAATTCTTGTTTGGTATGTTTCATTAAGGGCTCATTTGTCAGACTGATTGTAAAGCATTCATGTATGGTTGCTGGAAATGATGGGTTCTTGTTGCTGAATACTTCTTCTGACTGACGAAGTGCACCATGCCACTAGAACTTGAGGGGTCCTGCTCAGAAGGATTCACACCCACCTGTCATCCCTTTCACAGGAGCTCCAGGTACAACAGAACTATTGCTCACTCTGCCTCTCTCTCAACCCCCCTCGTCCCCTGGGTTAGTCACTGGTATCAGTCATCTCTTCAGATACTAAGGATTAACCTCAAGGAGAAGTGGTGGCAGATATTCGCTTCTACAGGAGTCCTTAGGATTCAGGGGAGTGGCCCTTGGTGTTATGTTATGTTATGTTATGTTAAGGGTTTTTATAAAGCACATGGTCACTCCATTCGGAGTATCCCTGCGATAGTCTTCCACAGAACACAATGCTTCTACAACGTACTCCAGTGCTACTACAACTGTCTAAAAAAACAAGTTTTGAGGAGTTTTTGGAATGTGCTTTCCAAGCGTTCCAGTCTCAGCTCAAGAGGGAGGGAGTTCCTCAACTTTGCGGTCAGGAAGCTGAAGGAACAGCCACCCAAACATGCCCATTTTATCTTGGGGCTCACAGTCAGCGCTGCCCCAGAGAACCTGAGGCATCTGTTCGGATGGTACCATTTAATCAGGGACAAGAGGTAATGAGGCCTTTCTTATTCATGATTTCATGGCCGATGCAGAGTGCCTTGAAGGAAACTCTTTCCCTAATAGGGAGCCAATGGAGTTTATGGAGGGCAGCGCCTGTGGGACAGTATCTGGAAATATTTAGGAGCATCCGTGCGGCAGCATTCTGGACCCTTTGAAGTTTTTTTAGTCTATCCTGTGTAGTCCCAAGATAGAGGACATTGCAGTAATCCAGTCTGGATACCAAAAGAGCCTGAACTACTGTCTTCCTTGCCGATTCAGGAAGGAGCCCCACAATCTTTTGAAGACTTTTGTAGGAAACCGAAACATGTTCTGGCCACGGTGTGACACTGATAATGACAGTCTTTTTTGTAATTGTGATTTTTATTCCTGTATTTTACTTCTTAGCTTCTAGGATTATGCAATGAATGATTGGACTACTGGGATATATTTGAAAATCATTGCAGTTTTCAATATCAGGTTGAGAAACTGGATATTGCCATCATCAGGATTCACTTTTCCCACCACCTCCTTCGTGCCACGGCCCTTGTCTGCCCAATAGCATTGAGTCGATGAAGTTTAGTCTGATGATGCTAAGTGCATCGTGCCAGGCTGGCTCCTGGGAAGCATCATTGTCTAGTATGATGAGGGTGGGAGGGGATAAGCAAATGGAAACCACACAGAAATTGACAGTGAAACCTCTATGCTCAGTGTTAAAGCACTATCTGCCTCAGTGCTTCCTATGCTATTTGACCCCACCCATGGGTTGCACCATGAGTGTCAAAGTGTAGTGAAGGAAACAATAACACAGGCATGCAATCCTTGATCAACCTGTCACGGGTAACTATGAACTAATAGGAGATTGCAACTCCAGCCTCTAGTGCTCTAACACACTTGTTTTCCCTTCCTGCATCCGTCACTCTGTATTAGTATCAAGAATCCATATGTATTCATGCCAACATGCCTGCAGCAGCAGGTAGGGTATGAGGCACTTTGTCTGAGGAAGGGCCATGGTACTGAAGCCTGTATCAGGGGGTCACATTAAAGTGCTGTCGCCCCGTGGTGTGGGGTCTGGAGGTTCATTCTGCATCTTCTGCATACAATTCCAGCAGACGTTTGGCACAAACATGCTAGTGCATGCTGAAACATAGAATGGCTGCTTCTCTACTCACCTTCCCTTGGATAGATTCATCTGTAAAATCCTAAAGCTCACCTTCTTAATCCTAGAGTCAGTCAATGGAGACATGACCCAAGAATCCAGTAGAGAACAGGAACCATGGACATGCACATAATAGCCAATGTGAGATGTACAGGGTACCACAAGCAAGAAATACCTGGTACACCTAGATAGGTGTAACATCCAATAAAATTAAGATGACTCTTTGGTTGCTGTGTTCCAGATGTAGATTTATTGTTGATATGAAGTCATAGGATAAATAGACACAGCATATAATTAAGATAGTAGAATCAAGTAAAGGCCCCACCGGGAGCAACTGCCCTGCTGCTCAGCCTCCAAGGTAACTGACAGTGCACTCAAACATACACAGATAGAACTAAGAATGACATCATAGAGACAGGCTGAGCAGCAGAGTACAAGAGACTAAGAAAGGACAAGGAAAGAGGAAAAGCAGGATTCAACACACCTTCCCCCTTTAACCGAAAAGATGAAGAAGACAAAATAGAGAGCAGAAGAGCTGAAGGAAGAAAGAACATCAAACGCACAAAAATAAACACCAAAGGGCGAAGGTACCAAGGATTGTACCAACACCATGAGCTAACAAAAGAATGCAAGCATGACTAAACGTGGTAAAGTCCACAAGGTGACAAATCCACAAAATGAGAACAGAACACTTCAAAACAAATAGAGCAAGAATGGTACAGTACCTCCAATAATAAATTTGAACACTGAATGAAAATGGAAAACCCATTTTTCACCGGACGAATGGAACTGAACACCTCAATGGAAATTGAGCAATAAAGGTTCAGTACCATCAATCATAAATAAAATTTGAACACCTCTAACAAAATAGAGCACCGAAGTGGTTCAGCATACATAAACACCAATAGAATTGAGCCGCAGGCTCATCACCAGTAAATTTAAATAGAACTGAGTATCTCAATAAGAATAGAACACCTCTAGCGAAGTAGAGCACCTAAGTGGTTCACAACATGTAAGCATAAATAAACTGAGCACCCCTATGGCTCATCACACACACTGACCCCTCTGTGGCCCATCACTAGTAAGCATAACCCAAACTGAGCACCTCAACATAAGTTGAGCAAATAAATGGCTCAATAGCAATAAAAAAAATGAAACTGAGCACCCCTATGGCTCATCACACACACTGAGCCCTGTGTGGCCCATCACTAGTAATCATAACACAAACTGAGCACCTCAACAAAGTTGAGCAAATAAATGGCTCTAGTAAGCAAAACAGAAATTGAACAGTTCCACATATTATGGTGAAAATAAATATAAATGAGTACCTCAATAAAATTGAGCATGAAAATGACCCCGCACAAGTACGCATTAACAGAATCAAATACCTCAAAAACACATCGGCAGAAAATACAAATGGAAATGAACTCCTCAAATAAATTGAGCATCAAATGGTTCATTTCAGTACAAGAAAACATAGAAAGAATTGAGCGTCACAATTGCTCATTAGCTGTAATAATAAATGGCATTAAACGCCTCAACAAACTGAGCCCTAAAGAGGTCCAGGACAAGTAAACTAAACAATTGCAAAACAAACGGGATAGAGAACCTCAATACATATATTGAGTACAAAAATGGCTCCCCACAAAAAAAAAGTTATGATGCCCAGCTCTGAGCCAACCTGAGCTTCAAAGGAAACATAGTAAACTGACATGCATGAAAAGGTTTGCATAAAGTATCACATAACAGGTAATTAATCACAATAATGCATGAAAAGGTTTGCATAAAGTATCACATAACAGGTAATTAATCACAATAAACTGTAAATAATCAGACCAACAGCATAGTTCGTAAATTAGTTAAAATGCAAGGTGCAGGTGACAATATTATAAACATAACAAAATAAAATAATAAATGTAGTCACCGTTGTCTGATTTTCGGAGATAGCTCCCTCCCTGACTTGTAGAATGAAGCATGAACACCGGTAATCCATTAGTTATACAGGCAGTCATCAACTCTAACACGGCGGTGCAGAAAATTCCAATTCCCAGATGACTCGAATCCAACGACGTTCCAATGGAAGATCGATCATAAAATAAGACTGAAGACTGAATAAAAGTCCTAAAACGGAGTGCCTCAACTTGAAATAACTGCAATATTCTTCTAAAACGAGATTAACACGTGGTTGGCAGAGTGCATAGTGTGCCTCAAACGAGAACAAATGCGCCAAATCATAAAATGGCGGCACGTTTTCAGACGCTGAGCCGGGTGGCTCACAGCGCGTAGGAGCAGAAGAGCGTACAGAAGCAGCAATGTGGAACAAACTCCTAGCGACGTCACGGGATCCATGGGGATCTCCCAGCAAGGAGCGTCACAGAAGGAAAGATATGCATGAGAAAGAAGGTAAGGGCACGCTGCTCTGTGTGCGCTCGAGACATGCTTGAATATGAGGCAGATCTCGGTTGAACTGCCATAGAAAAACGCGCATGGGGAGGCAAAGTAGAAATTTAAATTAATAAAGTACTCACAGCACATGTCCCAAAACATCAATAACAGTCCCTCTATGTCAACAAACGTACTGGATGACAACACAGTTCGATGAGTTTGTTCGTGAAACTCCTTCAGTTTCAAAGCTGTAGGGCAGAGTAGAGGTACAATCATGTTAGGACAGTTACGTTGTAGAAATGCACAGCGAAGGCACCTTCTCCACGATCGCAGCAGTTAGCAATAATGAAACCGCAGTGGAATGGAATATCAGACACACAAAAGGAGAAACTGGCAAGACCTCACACCGCAGTTGTGACAAGCCGGTCCAAAGGCCACAGGGAGAATGACAGGATCTGATATGAGAGCTTCATCCAGTTGTAGAAAATTATTCAGTAAACGCAGCATAACCATTTGTAGCAGATGTATAAGACACAGCAGGATCATGGCCAGTTTCACACATCAACCCGCACATTGAAGGCAGACCAGATGTAACTCCTAAAACTTACTTCTGTAGGCTGTCTGATGTTACAGACACCGGTGGGGCATCCAAGGCGTTAGGCATCAAGTTCAGTTTCTTCTCTTTAGTTTTGTCACGCGTGGTTTCTTTTCTCCAATCGTCGCCAGTGTAACATCCAATAAAATTAAGATGACTCTTTGGTTGCTGTGTTCCAGATGTAGATTTATTGTTGATATGAAGTCATAGGATAAATAGACACAGCATATAATTAAGATAGTAGAATCAAGTAAAGGCCCCACCGGGAGCAGCTGCCCTGCTGCTCAGCCTCCTAGGTAACTGACAGTACACTCAAACATACACAGATAGAACTAAGAATGACATCATAGAGACAGGCTGAGCAGCAGAGTACAAGAGACTAAGAAAGGACAAGGAAAGAGGAAAAGCAGGATGCAACAATAGGCCAACAGACAATGGACTTGATTACATCATGAATTGGAAACCGCACAAGCACAAAGAATGGGATGGATGGGACACACAGGACTGGGTGTGAAAGGCAGGCAGTTCTGGGTCTGGCAGCATTACCTAGGAACAACACTCACGCAAGAGAAGGTGCAGTGAGGCTTTGCATTTTGATAACAGGATCAGAGGCCCAGATGTTGCGTGGACACAAAGTTCAGCGACACACATGCAAAAACAAAAGTGATTAAAAAAAATTGAAGGGCCTGAGCAAGCTAAACTAGTAGAGCAATAGAGGAGGAATTTGTCCTGTGGATGAAAGTAGCACTGTAAGAAACTACACATCATTGCCAACTACAGCATCACCACATGTAACCAGCGTTACATATCTATACCTGTTTAATACTCAATACCATATGGCATTACTAATAATATGCACATACAGCAAATGCCTACTCTGCAGTATTAATGTATGTAACTAATATAATCTGCTACAGCGTTAATTCATTGTAACCACGATCAGTATCTTTGTGTCATGGCAACGAAAATGCCCTCACTGCTGAAGCAGCAAGAAGCAATTAAGTTTTGCGATGCACAGCTTATAATAAGCAAACATTTCCACAAATAATGATGGAGTACTGTGTAAAGCTAGCTGCATATTGTTTATATGTTTGTTTTTTAAACTGTGAAATCTACTCTAGATATGGTGAGTGCCCCGTGAGAAATGACTGGGACTTTTCCTGACCTCTGATTAAAGTTACTAGAATACATGGATGGGCCACATCATTACATTACTTGTCCCGTTGCACGAGCAGTTTAGTGCTACTTCTTTGCTACCTTCTTGGCTCATGCACTTATCGCCCCCGACGGAAATATTCCATTGTTGCATTGTATATTATTAAATCAAATTAAAATCTTGTTCTTTTACAGTACTATAGTCGAGGGAAACACGTAATTGCGTGGCTTCATTACAAGTAGCAATTCTTAATTAATTTAATTCATTACATTAATTTAATTGTACATAGTTAATCATTGACCAAGGAAAAGCTAATCTGCATTCTCTTGTCCTTTGACATCATAAAACGTTTTGAATTAACACATTTCCTTGCTGCCCTGATTTGTTTCTCCGTTTTCATATAGAAAACGTGTTTGTTTGTGAAAATTCAGCAAGGATTTCAGTTTAACCCCTTGTATGCGTTGGACGCGCGGGAGCCGTCCGACGCATAAGTGCTCATGTGCATCGGACGGCTCCCGCGCATCCGACGCCATGGCACAGGGAATCCCTCTGGTGCGAGCACCAGAGGCATTCCCTTTACCCCCCCAAGAGCCTCGGGAGCTGGGGAAGATCTCCCGAGCTCCCGACCACCCCCGGTTTCCCTGAAATGACGATCAGCGCGCACGTCGCGCTGACGTCATTTCAGTGAAACCGAAACTGAAATGAGCCAAGAGGCTCATTTCAGTTTCGCTTTCTACGTGCTCAGGGGGCAATCTCAGCCCCCTGAGATGTAGAAAGACGGGAGAGGTATCGTTGGAAAGGGGAGAATCTCCCCTTTCCAATGGTACCCCTCCCCAGTGCATCCCTGCTTGGGGATCGCCCCAGGAGGGCGATCCCCAAGCAGGGATCCACCCACTAGACACCAGGGAGGGGGGGGCGGCCCCTTGGGCAAGGGCCTTTGCTCCCCCCAAAGTAATTGGCAAAGTTTAGTCTTTCTGCCCCCACTGGGGGGCAGAAAGCCCACTAGACGCCGGGGATTTTTTTTCTCGTAAGTTTACTTAGGGTGGGGGCTGCCCAAAATGGGCATGCCAATGCCCCCACCCCAGCCAAATTACAGCCTTTCTGCCCCCCGGGGGGGCAAAAAGCTCACTAGACGCCAGGGATTTATTTTGGCCAATTGGAATTAGGGTGGGCGCAGCCCAAAATGGGCATGCCAATGCCCCCAGCACCCTAAAAATAATTACAGTCTTTCTGCCCCCCGGGGCAGAAAGCCCACTAGACGCCAGGGATTTTTTGGGGCAATTTTACTTAGGGTGGGGACTGCCCAAAATGGGCATGCTAATGCCCCCACCCCCACCAAAATGACAGCCTTTCTGCCCCCCCGGGAGGGCAGAAAGCTTACTAGAAACCAGGGATTTTTTTTGTATTCATGTAGGGGTGGGGGCTGCCCAAAATGGGCATGACAATACCCCCACCCCCCTAGAGAAATGACAGTCTTTCTGCCCCCCCGGGGGGGCAGATGGGGTATTGGCCCACTAGGCGCCAGCGATTACACTGGCTTTTTATATGCGTGGGGTGGGGGCTGCCCAGAATGGGCATACCAATGCCCCCACCCCCCAAAAAAATAGCCACAGTCTTTCTGCCCCTCTTGGGGGCATATTGGGGCAAACCCCCCCCGATTCCCCCCCAGGGTGGCAGAAAGCCTACCTGTGGATTTTGGGCCCTAGCGCAGCCGGCACATAGGGAAACCTAGAAAACCTGTACATTTTTTAAAACTAGACACAATGGGGAATCCATGATGGGGTGACTTGTGTGCCTCTCACCAGGTTCTGTTACCCAGAATCCCTTGCAAACCTCAAACTTAGTTAAAAAAACACATTTTCCTCACATTTATGTGGTGGAAAGTTCTGGAATCTGCGTGGATCCACAAAATTCCATGCACACCACATTCCCCAAAGACTTCCGAGAAAAATGGTACCTCACTTGTGTGGGTAGGCCTAGTGCCCGCGACAGGAAATGGCCCAAAACGCAACGTGGACACACCACATTTTCACAGTGAAAAGTGACCCTTTTTTTGCAAAGTGTCTAGCTGTAGATTTTGACCCTAACTCTGTCGGCACCTAGGGAAACCTAGCAAACCTATACATTCTTGAAAACTAGACACCCAGGGGAATCCAGGATGGGGTGACTTGTCTGGCTCAATGATGCCGCATCTCCACCGATGTGGAGTATGTCCCCAGGGCACTGGTTTAATGTCCTCTCAATGAGGTTCCTTCATATTTAGTACCCCAACGTGAATCAATGAAACTCAAACCCTGAGTTATGAATAACGTTGATTTATTCTTTATAGTTTTTCATTCATGCTTTAAATTCTTTTGTAGTTCCAACATTACATATTCCAGTGGACATTTCACAAATCCCAATGCATTTCGGCTCATAGGGCCTTCATCAAGGGGTATTCTGTAAATAATAATTTAAAGCCATCGCTAAATATACAGGGGGGACCACATTTGTTCAGTATCTAAGTAAATTATGAAACTTTCATCATAATGCTTAAGTAAATTATAAAACTTTCATCGTAGTGCTTAATGTGAACTTCGTGATTATATCATGCCCATTGATTGTTTCTAAATGTAAAACTGTATGTTCCCGATGTACGTTTGTGCCCGTGTCATGCCGCTTTTGCATACCGGTCGTCTCTTTCTCTATAGCTGTGCCGTGTCTCTATGGTGCATATATCCGTGAGTCTATTTATTGGAGAGTTAACGTGTGTTTTAAAATGTTAGCAAACATTTGTAAAGATGCTCTACTTTAAGCATGCCAGTAGTCTCTTACTTTATAGCCGTGCCGTGTCTCTATGGTGCATATATCCGTGAGTGAGTTTATTGAAAAACTTATGTTTTCAAACGTTGGTAAACATTAGTAAAGACGCGCCTAAATCTATGTTAGTATGCCAATAAGATTATATCCTGCGTACTTGGGGGCCGATTCCGATTTCGGCCGGAGGGGCACCGAACGATGGCCTGAGCCCTTCCGACCGAATCGGAAGGTGCTGGCCGGATTCCTTTCCGACCGAGCCATTCCGATGGGCTCGGTCGGAAAGGAATCCGACTCGGATTTCCGGATGGCTTCCAACGGGCTCGGAGAGCCCGTCCGCCATCCGGAAATCCTTCAGTACTCCCCCGGCCACCTCTTCACGACCGAGGGAGTACGATGGCAGTCTTTCACTGCCTTTTCGTGCCGGTCTTTCCGGCACGAAAAGGCAGTCGAAAACTGTATTTGTGGGCCCTCAGTAGGGCCCCCATGGGTGCGAGGCCGCCGAATGGCAGCCTGGGGGCACCTATGGTGCCCCTCTGTTGATCCATGCACCCGGTGGCAGGCACCTTGGGGTGCCGGCCACAGGGTGCAGGGATGAACTGAACCCCTGCTTTTCCCAATGCAAGCATGCATTCCGCTCGGAATGCATGCTCCCATTGTGAAGTATACGAGTGCGACCGAACAGGGTTCGGTCGCATCGACAGCAGGTCGGTCGGTTACAGTTCCTGACCGATGTCAGATGGACCTGAGTCCGTCCGACATCGGAATCGGCCCCTTGGTATCCTTATAACCCATTTGTATCGGTTCAAAAGTGCTCGGTATCTAAATGTCATTCTAGTATCGAAACTGATCCGTCCGTGTATCAATGGCGGTTTAACTAAGAGCGTATACTGCTCTGCTCCATTACTTACTTGTGTGAAGTGTCTACCGCGTTTCAGTATGCCCGGCGGCGTCTCCTCCGACAGTGTGTATACCGTCGTTGGACTGTTGTTTATCTAGAAGTAAATGACGGACTACTCCCGATTACCCCCAGTGGATCATGAACGTAGAAAGAAGACTGACGTGCTCTGTGCATGTTAATGTGGTTCAATCTAATCGTATAAGTGTACTGTGGATTGCGGTGCGCTCTAATGTGTTAAAATTATTACGCCTGTGATTATGCCTAAATAATTTTTTTTTTAAAGTGAAAAAGGAAATAAATCAGCGATATAAGAAATAAGTTGGTGCGAATGTTCATCTACACATTCATTGTGTGGTAATGTTCAATCTCTAACTTAAGGTCCAGTCAATCTGTGCGTACTCATTCATTATATCTTGAGTTCCAATCCATATAGTCTAAAGGTAACATTGAAATTCCATGCGTTCATTCAACCCGTTGGGTTTAAATGAATTTAAAAATCGAATCCAATGGTTCTCACGCTGTAGGAGGTGCGTGTGATTATTCCTCCCTTCTATTTTTTCGATTATCTCCAGGATGCAACATTTTAATTGCCATATATTGTGTTGTTCTTCATTTTCCCCAGGTCTTCATTTTTATCGGAAGACCTGGGGGAATGCAGGGTGGTAGGAAATTTGTGGATCCACGTAGATTCCAGAACTTTCCCAGACAGAAATTTGAGAAGAAAGTGATTTTTTCAGCTAAATTTGAGGTTTGGAGGGGATTCTGGGTAGAGAAACGTTGGGGGATCCATGCAAGCCATACCTTCCTGGACTCCCTGGGGTGTCTAGTTTTCAAAAATGTGTGGGTTTGGTAGGTTTCCCTAGATGGCCGCCAAGCCTGGGACCAAAAACTCATGTGACCCCCCTTGCAAAACCAGGTCATTTTTGGATACATGGGGGCATCTGCGTCTTTGGTCCCGGGGCCGGCAGCCATCTAGGGAAATCTACCAAACCCACACATTTCTGAAAACTAGACACCCGGGGGAGTCCAGCAAGGTATGGCTTGTGTGGATCCCCAATGTTTCTCTACCCAGAATCCTGCAAACCTCAAATTTAGCTGAAAAATCACTTTTTCTCAAATTTCTGTCTGGGAAAGTTCTGGAATCTACGTGGATCCACAAATTTCCTACCACCCAGCGTTTCCCCAGGCTTCCTGATAAAAATGATACCTCACTCGCGTGGGTGGATCAAGTACCCGCGACAGGCAAGTGCCCAAAACGTATTGAGGAGACATCAAAATGACCTATCACAAAACAACCTGGTTTTGCAAGGGGGTTCACCTGGGTTTCTGGGCCCGGGTCCAGCGAGGTATGGCTTGCGTGGATCCCCAAATTTTTTCCTACCCAGAATGCCCTGCAAACCTCAAATTTAGCTGAAAAACCACATTTTCCACATATTTTTGCGTGGAATCACCGTGCCGGCACAAATGTCCTATCCCACAGAGTTCCTCTCAGTCTCCCGAGTAAAATAATACCTCACTTGTGTGGGTGGGGCAAGGTCCTGTGACTGGGAAGAGCCCAAAACATAGGGATTTAGGGTATAGCACCGACAATTCTAAGCGCTACATTTTTTTAAAAATAAGTTTTTAGCCAATTCTGCATTGGACACCCACACAAGTGAGGTATCATTTTACTCAGAACACTAAGGAGAATTCTGTGGGGTAGGACATTTGTGCCGGCACAGTGATTCCACACAAAAATATGTGGAAAAAGTGTTTTTTTCAGCTAAATTTGAGGTTTGCAGGGGATTCTGGGTAGGGAAACGTTGGGGAATCCACGCAAGCCATACCTCATTGGACTACCCAGGGTGTCTAGTTTTCAGAAATGTGTGGGTTTGGTAGGTTTCCCTAGATGGCCGCCGAGCCTGGGGCCAAATACTCATGGGACCCCCCTTGCAAAACCAGGTTGTTTTGTGATAGGTAATTTTGATGTCGCCTCAATAGGTTTTGGGCCCTTGCCTTTCACGGGTACTTGACCCACCCACGCGAGTGAGGTACCATTTTTATTGGGAGACCTAGGGGAACGCTGGGTGGTAGGAAATTTTTGGATCCACGCAGATTCCAGAACTTTCCCAGACAGAAATTTTAGAAAAAAGTGATTTTTTTCAGCTAAATTTGAGGTTTGCAGGGGATTCTGGGTAGGGAAATGTTGGGGGACCAACGCAAGCCATGCCTTGCTGGACTCCCCTCGGTGTCTAGTTTTCAGAAATGTGTGAGTTTGGTAGCTTTCCCTAGATGGCTGCTGACCCGGGGCCAAAAACTCATGGGACCCCCCTTGCAAAACCAGGTTGTTTTGTGATAGGTAATTTTGATGTCGCCTCAATAGGTTTTGGGCCCTTGCTTGTCGCGGATACTTGACCCACCCACACAAGTGAGGTACCATTTTTCTCAGAAGACTTTGGGGAACGCGGGGTGGGTGGAATTTTGTGGATCCACACAGATTCCAGAACTTTCCACCACAGAAATGTGAGGAAAATTTGCTTTTTTTTACACATTTTTAGGTTTGCAAGGGATTCTGGGTAACAGAACCTGGTGAGAGCCAGTCAAGTCACCCCATCCTGGATTCCTCTGGGTGTCTAGTTTTCAAAAATGTATAGGTTTGCTAGGTTTCCCTAGGTCCCAGCAGAGCTAGGGTTCAAAATCTACAGCTAGGCACTTTGCAAAAAAAGGGTCTGTTTTCACTGTAAAAATAAAGTGTGTCCACGTTGCGTTTTGAGCTGTTTCCTGCCGCGGGCACTAGGCTTACCCACACAAGTGAGGCACCATTTTCATCAGGAGACTTAGGGTAACACAGAATTGAAGAACAACTGTTATTACCTATTGACTTTCGATGCATTTCTGCCTTTCAAATGAAAGACAATGTGTAAAAAAGAAGTCATTTTGAAAAATTACCTATAATTCTCATGCTTGTATGGGTACTCACAATTTCGGAAATGTGCAAATATCTACTTTTTCTAATTTCTATATTTTGTTCCAATTTCAGAAATACATAGGTGTCTTTCATATCGATTTTTCCATGTATATATTTTCGCAAATTAATTGCTATATACCCGGTACATAATAAAAAACCATTGCAAGATGCTGCTCAGTTATTGGCTCTGGGTTCGTCGGGTTCTTGGTGAACCTACAAGTCCTATATATCCCCACAACCAGAAAGGTCCAGCGCATGTAACGGTATATTGCTTTCAAACAGCTTTCATAATTAGAAGAAGTTACAGGTGAAAACGTTGATGCAAATGGCAGCCCGGATTGCCGCTGTTGCCTGTTTGCCTGCTGTCTGAGGGGACTACAAGCCCCGGTTTACCTCGCGGCTTCAGCCGCCACCAACGCCGTCACTCAAGCGCGCCCGGAGGCGCTAGAAAAAGGGAGGAGGGCTCCCGCAGCGTGGGAAGCCCGGATTGCCGCTTTGCCTGTTTGCCTGCTATCTGGGGGGACTACAAGCCCCGGTTTGCCTCGCGGCTTCAGCCGCCACCAACGCCGTCACTCAAGTGCGCCCAGAGGCGCTAGAAAAAGGGAGGAGAAGTCCGGATTGCCGCTGTTGCCTGTTTGCCTGCAGTCTGGGGGGACTACAAGCCCCGGTTTGCCTCGCGGCTTCAGCCGCCACCAACGCTGTCACTCAAGCGCGCCCGGAGGCGCTAGAAAAAGGGAGGAGGGCTCCCGCAGCGCGGGAAGCCTGGATTGCCGCTGTTGCCTGTTTGCCTGCTGTCTGGGGTGACTACAAGCCCCGGTTTGCCTCGTGGCTTCTGCCGCCACCAACGCCATCACTCAAGAGCGCCCGGAGGCGCTAGAAAAAGGGAGGAGGGCTCCCGCAGTGCGGGAAGTCCGGATTGCCGCTGTTGCCTGTTTGCCTGCTGTCTGGGGGGACTACAAGCCCCGGTTTGCCTCGCGGCTTCAGCCGCCACCAACACCAACACTCAAGCGCGCCCGGAGGTGCTAGAATAAGGGAGGAGGGCTCCCGCAGTGCAGGACGTGCGCGGGCGTGCCTGGGCTGTGCCCGGGACGCGCCCGGGCCAAGGGCGGGCCCACCTGCGCCCGCCAGCGGCCAAAAGAGGCTGGTCTGGGCCACGTCCCTGAAAATTGCTGCAAAACTCTAAGAACTGGGGTAAGAGACTGAGACTAAGAACACTTTGCATTGACACATTTGCCCGTTTGTACCATTCTATGGTTGTGTTTATCTTGCACATTAATATATTTATCATATCATAGTCATGGGGAAACGCAAGCTTGTGGGCGCTGCCGTCGGCAGTAAGAATAAAAATGCAAGAATGAGTGCACCAATAACCAATTATCTCAACAACGCAATGGGTTTAATTAATAGTGAAATCGAAAATGTGGAAGAACGCTTAGCGGCTACCAAGATCGCACTAACTACTGCGGTTGATGAGACTATATTGGCTTCATCTGCGTTGGAAGCAGATTTGATTAACAATCCCCAACTTAAAAGCGTAACAGCCTTAATACATAATACCCATGTGGCTCCCTGTGTATCAATTGAACCACTGGAAATATCGGTTTCACCAGAGGGTACAGGAATTCCCACTCCACCAGTAGTCGAAGGTAAACGGCCAGTGAAAGGAAAAGCTGATAAATCAACTAAACAATCTTAGCCAATGCTTACTAAACATCACGGGGGCCAAAAGGCTATTATAAGTAATGATTGTTCAATCAATCTGGATTTAGCTTCTAAAAAATTATTTGGAAAGATTGAATTAGTTGAGAAAAATCTGTTAAGGGAAATTGTGAAAATTAAGGATGACGTAGCCCAGATCCTGAAAGTTATTGCAGATTTGTCATCTCATGAGAAAGGTCTATTTGATAAAAATCTATCTGATACAATGGGAACGGACAAAACGCAAGACACTATTAGAAATAAGACTGCACTTGGCTCTGTGGGATCCGCATCTCAGCATGATGAGAAAAATTGGAAAAACATCCCGGAGACCATGGATAAGGAAACTACGTAAAAGGGCCCACATTTATTGTCGTAGTCCCAAAATGTGATAAAAACAACAAGACCTACAACTAGAAATCAGGATAAAACAGAGCAGAGATCTGAACCCAGATATAATCACCGAAGATCCCTTCACCTACAACCTGAGGCTACTCCTTATACTATTATCCTTAAAGATGTGCCAGTATTGAAGGATGGTGTTAATGAGGACTGGGTAGACCTGAAACACAAGGTCTTGCACTGGTTCACAAAATATTCTTGCCATAACTCAAATATTCTGGCAAGGAACATCATTATGGCGAGAAGAGTACCCTGGGTGGGGAGCTCACAGAAAATTGTTGAGGGAGACTGTGTGTTGTTTCCTTCCGATACCCAGTAATGGTTGAAGCCTTGCTCGAAGAAATATCAAACAAAGGAGAAATGTCATCCAACAATGGGAAAAGAGACATTACTGGGGTACCTCTTGGATACTTCTACAAACCAACTATGAAGGACCCAAATGAGTATGGAATTGGTCCTTTGATAGCAGATAGGTACAGACCTCCTGCCTTGTCTAATAGATTTTTGGCCCTCAGACGATGTAGTGATGTAGACTGACTACACCAGGGTGTTGAACAAAATCCTGAACAAAATTCTTCCCTCATTGACAAGGGATCACCGTCAACGCCAAATTTACAGGTCAATAGTTTGATTCTAGTATCATGGAATATTGCTGGCATTAACACGAAATTAGATGTCAATGTATGGCCTGAATTATTAAAAAGTTGTCAAATTATATGTATACAAGAGACTTGGCATACAGAACCCTTTTATGTTGATGGTTTTTCAACAATTGACACACAAGCAACTCCATCACAAAATGGAAGGGCAAAGGGAGGCTTAGCAGTTTTACTTTCGGTTACATGTCCGTTGACTTTGAAGCAAGTTTATATTGACTCACCTTATTTTCAATTTTTGTGGTTAAATACTAACGATCAACAGTGTTTTGTGGTAATCAATTTCTATAATAATGTCTTTGACAGTACTAGAAACCAAGTAATCTTATCCCTTGAGAAGGAGCTTGATTTGTTTTTAAAACAGATCAAAAGCGATTATTTTTTGATCTGGGTTGGAGATTTTAACAGTAGGAAATGTGGCATTTTAGAAGGGAAACACTGCGGATATGAGAACGTGTTTGGGGAAAGTTATACCCATTTCCCACATAATATGTATGGTGAATCAATTAATTGGGCTTTGTATAAATACAATTTGGAAGTAGTGGACCTGTCCCTATTGGACGGACAATTAGAGTTACCAACCTTTGAAGGGCACGGTCAGTGCTAAATTATTGATCATATACTAATTTCGGCACATGGACAAAATCAAATAGTGAAAATGGAGGTGAAAAAAAGCTGTCTAAGCGACCATCACCCATTATTCTTAATTGTCAGATTAAATGATATCCCTCAGGTAGGGCCATGTTTAGTACCGACTATAAATCTCAGGGAGAAAATGGTATCTCGATTAAATGGTCTGGGATAAATCAGAATGAATTTGTAGAGAGCTTACTGAGTGATTGTAACAATGATATTGAATTATGTAAAAGGGGGGATTCAACCAATAAACAGATCATTGGGGCTTTCTGTAATATTACCGCAGCAATCTCCCGGGGTCTAAAAACTAAGAGTACGAAGAAAAGGAAAAAGATAGTTAGTTGGTTTGACTCTGAATGTTCGGAGGCAAACCAACTATTAAAGAATGCCTTGAAAATTAGACCGAAAGACAGTGAACAGATCAAAAATCGGAGGATGATATATAAACAGACCCTGGCAAAAAGAAAGAGGGAGATTCAAAATGAAGCATGGGAAAAACTTACACAGGCAGCAAACACAAGGGACTCTTCCTTAATTTGGAAAACGATAAATCACCCTTATTTTAAAGACAGTTGTGCTGCTAAAATTGAAAGCCTAGTACAACCCCAAGAGTGGATAAGTCATTTTATACAGGTTTTTAATTCAGATAATGAAATCCCTGTTTTAACAGCAAATAGTGATCCCATATATATATCTGAATTAGCTGATAATAACAATTTTATAAATTTTGATACTCCTAATTTGGACCCTATTACTCTTGATGAAGTTACATCAGCCCTAGAAAAAAAGCGCAAATGGAAAGGCACCTGGTGTTGACGTGGTCCCCATAGACATTTTTAAATTTAAGATGGGTTTTTGGGCCCCGCTGTTACAAAAAGTGTTTAATACAATTGCAGAGGGCTTGGAGTTGGTACCAAGACCATGGACCGAAAGCATTATTGTTCCAATATTTAAAAAGGGCAATAGGAGTGATCCTAAATGTTATCGCCCGATCTCCCTCCTCGATACAACTTCTAAATTAATGGGCAGGATATTGTTGGAGAGGCTGGAATTGTGGGCAGGGAAAAATAAAATCCTCACAGAAACACAATACACCTTTAGAAGGGAGATAGGGACAATAGAACAATGTATTAATTTGTACCTATTGATTGCTAAATATACAATTGCGAAAAAGGGTCACTTAGATCTTTGTTTTTTCGACCTTACTAATGCCTTTGATTTAGTAAACCATTCAAAACTGTGGCAAATGTTGATTAGCATGGGTGCACCAAATGATATTGTTATTTAACTTTCACAAATATATAGTCAATTGAGTACTAGAGTCCGTTATGGATTAGAAGGAGAGTGTACAACAAGTTTTAGGGTAACCCGGGGAATCAGACAGGGTTGTGTCCTTGCCCCTCTCCTTTTTTCCTTATATATAAATGGAGTTGATGAAGAGCTACAAAGGTTAAACGCTGACGTCCCAAGAGTAGGTAAACGCCCTGTTCCAATTTTACTCTATGCGGACGACGCAGTGCTTTTATCAAGAACTGCGAATGGGCTTCAGTCCCTCATAGAAAAATTTGCAGAATTTATGCACGATAAGGATTTAGTACTCAATTTGAAAAAAACATTTACGATGATGTGTGGGCAAGGGAACCCAAAAACGAAGATTCACCACGTAAACAGTGTCCCCATAGAAGCAACAAATTCATTTGTATACTTGGGATTAGCTTTTACTGCAAAGGGGCACTGGAGAGCTCATATTGAACGTTGTAAATTAAAATTTGTTAGGACGACTGATGCAATTTTCAGATTTTCGAAAAAGATGGGTAATAAACCAATCAGGGAAATCATGACACTATGTAAGAGCAAGTGCCTTAGTGGAACTTGTTACGGTGCAGCACTTTGGGGGGTGGCTAACTGTGCAACTATTCAAACCCAAGAAAATATTTTTTTACGAAGACTGCTAGCTGTACCCAACTCCACTCCCATATACAGTGTACATAAAGAACTTGGGGCACCGTATATTAGTGATTTTATAAGTACCATAAGTTTAAATACTTGGTATGGGATATGGAGTAAAGAGGGTACAAAGTTCACACAGGATGTTATTAGAGACTGTATTGCCCTTGACCATGGGAATAAAATCCTGTGGCTGATATACATTAGAAATCTTTTAAAGGAATGTGTCTCGAATGTTGATCTGGATAATCCCTCCCAGATACTTGAGTATGATAAAAAAAGAACTGAAGATTAGCCTGAAGAATTCACGTACCTGGTTGAGGGAAGTTGATGCTAATATGAAACCCTTGACAAAGGAATACTGTGATAGGACCTTTGGGATAGGGATACAAAATTATTTATTACAGGTCACAAACATAACACATAGATTTTATCTTACAAGACTACGGATGGCTTTAGCTCATTTCTTAATAGCCTTTCCAAAAATGGGCAAGTGGAATCAAAATTTGCCAAAGTGCCCTTGTGATGGCAAATCAAACCAGACAACGTTGCACTTTTTTTAATTCTGTGATTTTTATAGAGGGCTCAGGAAGAGTCTCTTATGACCTTTGTTTTTAAGGGAGAGGTTATTTTTATATAAACCTGCTTTTGAATATATCTGTAGCCTAGTAAATCTTAAAGTTTGCAATGCAGTGGCGTTTTTTTTCCAGAAGGCAATCAAAATAAGACACAATAATTCACACTTTGAAGCCCTTGTTTATGAAGAAACCGGGTCACAAGATGATGAATGATGTTCCTATTTTATATCCTGTGTTCTGTACACTATATATTCCAGCACTTTGCACTTTCTGTATCATGCCTTTTTTATATTGACGGAAATTTTTTGAATGCACTTTAGTCGGATATAATTAGAGGAAAACAGGTGTATGACAGGAGCTAAACCTCTGTTTGAAATGGCTGTTTTTGCACCAAACGCTTTGCGCTTATTGATTCTTTGGGACTGTCATTGACTTGTCAAACTCTATGGCTAATTTTAAATGTACTTTGTTGTATATATTGGGAAGAGAAGAGATCCCTTTTGCTTTAGTACTGTATCAAATTGGACATTTTGCACGTAACATTTTATGTATAAAGTTTGTTGGGGTTTGTTGCTAGATTTTTAACTTGATTCGTTATTTTATTGAATTTTATAACCCTGTGATGTGTAGATGTTTATGATTTTTAGGATGCTTTTATGGTTTGTGATTTTAAACCGAATAAAGCTTTATTTGATTTGATTCTACACAAATGGCTGTTTTTTCCAACTAATTTTCAATTTTTCCTATATTCACCTGTTAGTTTCTATAAAGAAACCTTGAAGGATCTACACAAATGACCCCTTGCCGAATTCAGAATTTTGTCTACTTTTCAAAAATGTATAGCTTTCCAGGATCCATTATTGCTTTCATACCCATTTCTACCATTAACTGGAAGGAGCCCTTTTTTCCCATTTTTCAAAAAAACAAAACAAATTTAGCTGTATTTTGGCTAATTTCTGGGTCCCCTCCTGGGGAATCCACAAACCCTGGGTACCTTTAGAATCCCCACGATGTTGGAAGAAAAGGACGCAAATTTGGCGTGAATACCTTATATGGTCAAAACGTTACAGGGGCCTAAGCGCGAACTACCCCAAATAGCCAAAAAAGGCTTAGCACAGGGGGGGAAAAGGCCTAGCAGCGAAGGGGTTAATCTTCTGCCAATGCAAAACAATACTACAATAGAAAGTGGAAAGGTGCATAATTACATCCGTTGTTTTGCTACTGTGCAGAACAAGACAGATAGGCACAAATAAAGCTCTTAGAAAACTGACTTTCTCACTCCTAACCCGGTTTTAGATTGGCTGACTATAATTGATTAAAATCGAACCTTAATTGAGGCAACCCTGTTCCTATTCACCTTGATAGCATGCGGCCTGATGCTTTGATCATGTAATCCTCCCCTGCTTTAAACCGGTGGAATCGTGTTGTTAATGCCCCTGAAGTGCCGGGAGTTTGCCCCCTGAGCAGTAGGGACATTTTCACATTTTATTTCTTCGCATCACCCTGCATTGCATTGTTGTCATCAAATTTTAGGGGACAATGCATTGGCGAAAGGCTGTTTGTTCCACATTGGGTGCACCTGCCGCAATGTTGAGGGGGAATTTGCTGGTGGTGGGCACCAACATACAGATCTTCTCTCGTGGTGCTACTTTATGAGGCAGTCGCGTTGCTGTAGGTGGCTGCTGAAGATTTTTACTTTTTTTTTTAATCTCACTAACTTCCTCCATGTTGTCGAACTGGGACTTCCGAACAATACAATGAGACTAAAACAATCTTTACAAAAGCACATTGGTGAGAAAAAGTTAGAAAGCCGATAATTGAGTAGATGTGGGAGAGGATGTGGCGTAACAGGCAGAGTTGCCGACTTGGAATTGGGGGACCAATTTCAAGCCTGGGCATTGGTTTAGCATCCTCCGATCTGGGACAATCACTTAATCTACCCCTCCCTAAAAAAAAAAAATTAAGTAAATGTGTTCTTGTGTAATGTGGTGATCGTGTAAAGCGTACCGATATTTTGGTTTGAGTTCTCGCTATATAAAAGAGCAACAAAAAAAGTCGGAGAACTATGGGAAAATGAAAACGGACTACGTTTTTAATAGGCATGGGGGAATAAAGAATGTGCAGTTTATCAAAAGCTGCTGAAGTAAATATATCTGCTGTTCTCCTGATGACTTCTCTGTTGCTTTGCTGCTGTCTGCTAGTCCTGGTTCTTGGTTTATCTCCCATCCACTGGCAATTTACAGAGAGCAAAAGTAAAAATCCATAGCGCCTACAAAATGTGTCAGCACTTCTCTGGGCCAGGAGCCTAGTGTATGCAGTACATGTGAAGCAGCACACTGAAATTGTCACAAAATACGTTTCTATTTGGCGGAATGGACAAAACACTACTTACTGCATGGGCCAGAAAGTTTGACAGACAGAACAAATGTTTTCTAACAAATATATTACTGGAAATATTGGCTGAAAGAGTGGGATCTATGGATAGGGTCAAGGGTGTTTGCATTTATTATGTTTTTAGCACTATGCCACACCCTTGAGCAGAACTGGTATATCCGTGTAGATTTTACAGGTTTTCTTCACCATACACTCGCCTTGAGCAACAAATATCTGTAGCTTTCCCCAAACATAGCCCTACCCAGGCTCTCTGAGTCTCTGAACCTGAAATGTCATTACATTAGTCATGTTTAGGAGGTTCTTCCCCAGAATACTTGTCAACGTTTTGTGTTGTTCAGCTGGCTGCTACTTCCTCTTGAAGGTATGTGGAAACACACTGGAATAAAGATCTTGGGCTCCATAGTTATGTCATTAGATCTACTCATCTTCATTGCAACTTCTACGGAGATGGAAGGGATACCAGTATCAGATGCACTGTTGGTCGAAGTGCTCCTGGCTCCAGAAATAAGCATTACAGGCGCGTGGCATGTGTAGGAGAATAGCATGGGCCACAGTGCTCCCTGGTCACAATGTTAGAGCAAGTCCATTGACCTAACCGGCCTGCAAACAGAGAGAGGACTAAGGATGAGTTGCATAGAGACAGATAACTTTGCAGTTTTTGTCCTTATCCTGTACGATTCCGTCCCCAATGTCCCTGCAGATGTGGCACCAACAGCTGTGTCCTGCTAACTCCGATAACTACCTTGGGCTGAATTATGTTTGAGGAAGGAGACAAATCCACATTTCCTCCATTGCCACCATGGTCCTTGCAATTGATAGACAGCTGCATGTACACCAATTGCAGAAGGTATAATACCTGAAAATGTGATTGCTGTGAAAATCCCAATAGTGATAAGCTCTGTGTCCCATGCTTAGAATTAGCCTTTAGAGAGACTGCATGAGATAAGTTCTCTATAAACAAAAGCTTGTTAAAAAGGCATCAAAACATTATTTCTATTTTATAAAACAATGTACAGCTTTAACAATGCATTACAAGGCACCAGTTACATTTCGGTGCTGTAAACATTCATTGACATTTAATTACAATAAGTACAAGTTTGATTAATTCCGTTTTATTATAATGTAAATTAGACTTACGTTTCAGATGAATGTAAACAGCTTTATAAATCCCCAGTCTTCAGCATAGAGACAAAAAGGTCTTGATTTGTGCTCCGTGCTACTGAAAAGCCAAAATCCACCCCCACAAAAACCCAGATTTTTCAAACTCCATGCAGTTCATAACTAGAATTTGATATTACAGCATTACAGGAAATGTTCTTTTAACAGTTTTGTGGTACTTGGTACCTTCTGTACTAGCCTTTCCACTGACGTCTTTTAACAGAAACCTTTTCACATATTATGTAATGCGCACCACTTTAAAACACTCAAACATATGCTTATCTATTTATTTGAAAATCTCAACTTTCTTTCAAACACATCTTGGACCTAGGGCAGAAAGAACAATAAATTGAGGTAATCCAAGTAAAGTGCCACAAAAAGATGGGAACTAGCTAGCAGAATAAGTTATGTCTCCCGAAAAAGGGCCAGCAATGTGTTCTGCCCAGATCAACAGGAAGGGCTTCCATAGCATAAGGCATAGAAATCTGAAAGACCTTCCACTACATCATGTCTTCTGAGGACATTGGCTCTTAAGGAGGGATAAAAAAGCTAATCTCCAAGATCTGGAGGGGACATAAGTAAAATCATATGGCGAAGGAGGGTGGGTAGATATATTTCCCTCACAGGTTCCTTCTCCCAGTCAGCCACCCGACAAAATATCAACCACAACGGGCTATTGAGATGAAGTGGATGAAGCAACTGCATGTGTCCTCTGTGCTACTGGAGAAGATTAGGGTTGATTCATGCAGCTCTTAGAACCTACTTTCTTAAACAGATTGATATGTTCAAGACAATGTGGCAGAGTGCCGCATCATTTGCCTAAACATCTGCAAAAAATCTCGGGGTTATCGTAGATGAAAAACTCAGTTTTAAAGCTCAAGTGTCTAAGGTGGCATTTTCTTCCTTTTTTATGATTAAGGCCATAAGGAAAATGTTGCCTTTTATTCCAAAATCCTGTAGAAAGTTGGTTGTAAACTCCTTAGTCTTGTCCAAACTTGACTATTGTAATGGATTGTACATCAATCTGCAATCCACCCTTCTTAGGAAATTACAGGCAGTGCAAAATGCTGCTGCAAGACTGATTCTGGGCATACCAAAATATCAGTCTGTCAGATCAGCATTGCGAGAACTCCACTGGCTACCAGTTGGCCAGCGGATAAAGTTCAAGGCACTCTGCATGGCCCATAAGGCATTACACAAAGAAGGGCCGAAATTTCTAGAGGACCTCTTTACATGGCATTCTCCAAACAGAACTCTGCGTTCGGCTAGTGCATATTTGATGTCGCTGGTCAGGATTAAAAAGACGAATTGAGGGGGTAGGAGTTTTACTTTTAACACCATCAGGGAATGGAATTCCCTTCCCCTATACCTCAGAAAAATTTCCCCCCTTCTCGAATTCAGGAAACAATTGAAGACCTGGCTTTTTCAGTAGTAGTAGCACTAAGCACAGTATGTAGCACTGGAAGCGCCAAGACACCCGTGGGTATTCGTGCGCTGTATAAATTCTATTAACATAACATAACATAAGGTAGAACAGAAAGACAAAACCCTAATATGGGGATATTTATATATCTCTGGATCAATGTGTTAGAAGTGCTTGTCATGGCTCTCCACCATGCACACTTAAGAATGGGCCATGAAGCATGTTATTACCTCATGGACAACACCGCCAGGAAGCTCATCTCTCAGCATGACAAAGGCTAAGAGTGGCCAGGGGAAGGAGGGAAGTTCCTTAGGGAGAGGGCTGAGAGGAAAGAGAACTATAACTTGAATGATTTGAAAATGACCTAACTCTGTATATATGTTGGCTGTAATGCAGATGTGAGACAATTCAGTTGTGTAAGGCAACCTATTGTATTATCTCATTACGCAGAGAGAAGATAGAGACATCTTTAATAGAGAAAGTAAATAATATAGGTATGTTTAGGTTGAACCCAATGTTATGTCTTCTGTTGAATTCCATATCCAACAACGGTCTAATAACTGCAAGATTTGTTTTCCTTAGTTAACAGCGTCCATGCTTTAACCATAAGGCACTAGACTTTAAGTGCAAAAGACAGTCCATCCAATATTCAAACTAACTGCTCTTTAGCAGCATCGTTGTACAAGCAATATTTGAATAAGAAGAAAAAATGGGTCCCAATGGTGTCCCTGCACTAGCACTTCCAGGAACTCTGCTCCTACTCCATTATAGAGGCATTTGCATCACGGGCCACTATCCAAATGAGTCAGAGCAAAGTTTGAATTGACAGTGAAGATGCTGAAATATTATTCAGTTTGATGGCTGTGGATCACTCATTGATTGATTACCTCGTGGGGGGAGGGGTCACATCTTTATAAGTCATCAAGGGGTTCTCCCATGCTCATAGTCAGGATGGCATGTAGGGCCAAGGTCAGATTTCAAGGGGGGTGGAGGCACTAGGAGGTTGGTAGAAGCTTTATCCAGTGAGAAGACGCTTAGTCCTAATAGGAAAAGATTTCCTTTTGTTGACCAATCACACGATGACAGGATGAAAGTAGGGGCCACACTTCCTTTTTTAAGGCAGACTACTGAGATCATCGGTTGGGAACTGTAGGCACTTCCAGCATGACCTGTGACATAACATTTCTACTTACAAGTGGATTTTCAGAGATTTCTATTGAGAAGCACTGAAGACACAAGAATATATACACAACCCTTTTGACAGAATATGAATTGTTTTGATGGAATCTTGTGGATCTTGGGAAACATGACTCCTGTGAACTAACAAGGGTGTAAAATTTGGAAACGAAACACTTGTCATTAAAAATAGAACTATGGGAGAGTTAGCCCTTGTGAAGGAAGAAGGGAAGTTTGGAAACAGACCTCTCGTGATGCAGCAAGGGGAGTTTTGAGAAACATAAAGCATGTGAAGGAACAAGAAAACCGACTATCCTATAGTGCATATTGTAAATACGTTCATCACTAATATACTTCTCATTGTCTTCCCTCGCCCCTTTACTGCCGCTACAAGAGAATCTCTGATATTGGGCACTTTCTGGCTATTTGTAGATAGTTTGGGACTAGTTGGGCTATTTTGGGGTACTTTGCCTAGTTGAGCTAGTTGGGTTATTTTATGCTGGTCACTGACTATGCACCCAAGCACCAGTACCACCGTCAGGAACATCTACTAAAGTGCTGGTCACAAGACTCTGATAGCAACCACCATACCATGCAGAGCTGTTAGACCCCTCCTCCACCGTGGTGAGTGTTGTTCCTCCTCTGCTATGTATGATGGGCTCTAGAGAAGTGGTAGGAACGCATGACAAAATTATATGTTAGGTGTGCTGGAGTGGAACTTTTTAGGAGCCGTTCTGTCAGAAATCCAGGATTATCCCAGCAGTTGTACTATCGGTTGCATTTTTTATCCTTGTGTGTGAAAATGTATTTTTTGAAAGATTTTCATGGGCACCTGTTCCAAGGCAGGCATCAAACGGCATATCTGCTGCTCCTCACTGGCACTCTTGGGTGTGGTCTAAGATATTCAGCCTCTCTATTGGTTTCCACAGCTTTTATTTTTGAGGAGGTAGAGGCACTCTTCTTCCCCATCGCATATGCCCTGGCCGTTTGCAACATTTATAGGTTTTTGTGGTTCAGAACATGTACCCAGGGGAGATACTTAGTAGCATCTCCATGTAAACTAAATCCAGCAGCTTGGGTATAAGGGAGTCTTTAGTGTGTATTTGTTTTTTTGGGGTTTTGAAATGTTTATGAACATTAGGTCAATACATTTTTCACTACTAATTGTAAACATCAAAATGCGTGCTCCAAGTAAATGCATTGCAGTTGTTAATGATGTACCTTTCTTTAAGTTACGCAACCTGATCGCTAAGGCTAATGGTCTTCATGTCATGTTTGCAGTATTTCAACACCCAGCACAGCACCATGGGATATACTACAATTTTTGGAAATAAAGAAAGTGGAAATACCATACAGTCGTGTCCCCCACACCAGAATCATAACTGATCCACTATCGGTGGAAGGGGTGCTTTTCAAAGGTGATTATACAAGGACACTATTAGATTAGTCCAGTTCAGGTTTACTGCTCTACCTAAAGACATCAAATGAGCACTGCCTTGTCAGCAAACTGTTTCTTTTGCGCTTCAATGAGTGGGCAGAATCCCCTCGTACATTCTGTGCATGCCTATTTACGAAGTGCAGAATGACCAACTGCCTTAAAGGGCAAGTTCCCAATCCTTCCGACTTGACCCCTGTCTTTACCTGTGTTGAATGTTCCAAAACCCAGATTTCAATTTCATTTGAGTAAATTTATTGCCAGAGAGCAGCACAGAATACAGCAAGTAGGGTACAAAATGAATGAGCCTAATTTTAAAACAGCTAAAACAACATTTTGACAAGAGTTATGAGCAATTTATGGAATATAGCAAATAGCCATCTAGAAAGGGAACAGAATGGGCAAAGAGTAAAAGCTAGTCACACAGATAGGGACAGTGTGCTCCAGTCCTGGGTAATAGCAGAAAAACGGATAGAAATAGGACTGAGCATGGGGAATTACAATATATTGAGAATAGGCATAGGCCAGAGAAGGAAAGGAGAGGAGTGTGAAAAACTGCATATTGACCCAATGTGATGTCATGTGTATTAGCCTACATTGACTGTCTTGAAAAACTCCTTAAATACTGATATGCAAAACATTTGCTTAGCAAAGATAATTTATTGAGAGTGTTGCAGCAGAAGTTTTTTTCTGTTCTGGGTCCAATAACGAATCCATAAACTTAGTCAGTTCACTCAGATTCTATACTTCTCCCACAGAGGCACTGTTCCTCCGATGGACCTTGCCAGTCACAGTGAGGCATCAGAAATTAGGGTGTTGAACTGTTGACCACACAATGAGGACCCATATTTGGTAGCCAACTCACAGGTTAGTGATCAAATTTAGGCACACTACTCTCAGAACCATATTATAGACATAGAGCCTCATTTACAAGAAAGTGCCGCAGCGCGGCACCGCAAGCCTTTTGGCTGCGCCACGCTGCAGCACTTTCAAAGTACAGGGATGCAGCATATTTACAATAATATGTTGCATTCCTGTGCTCTCATCTGCGCTGGGGCACAATGGGCTGCCATGCGCCGACGCAGGCAGACTTGCACCATGGTGCAAGGATGCCTGCGTCACAGGGATGATTGTTTATGTGCAGGAAGAGTTCCCTTCCTGCACATAAACAATCTGAAAAGGCGTTATTCAACTTTTATGTGTGCTGCATTAGCACACATAGAACTTGCAAAACTTCATTTTTTTAATGATTGTTTATGTGCAGGAAGGGACACCTTCCTGTACATAAACAATCACCAGAGGTGATTTCCTCATTCTATGTGTGCTGCAGAATGCAACACGCATAGAAAGGAAAGAAATGTGGAGAAATGAATACATTTTTCCTCGTTGCGCCTCCCTACGCCTCCCCTGGGGATGCGTAGCATTCAGACGCATTTCCAGGGATATGATTTCTCGTAAATCTGGTAATGTGTCAGGTTCCATGGATGTTGCGTGGGAACACCCACAGCAACACCCATGGAACGCCCCTTTCACACAAAGTGCGGCGTGTAAAGGAGGCATATTTACAAGAACAGGAAAAGTCACGCAGGGTGGCTTTTCCTGTGCTTGTAAATATGGGGCAGTAAAATGTGCCGCCTGTGCGTCACAAAGAGTGACGCACTGGTGGCGCACGGGACTTGTAAATAAGCCCCATAGAGTATTGCAATTTGAAGTCCAAACTTTTTAAAGAAGTTCAATCTAACAAGTCTTATAAATATCAGTAGCTCTGCTGTGGCTACACAGAAAAAGAGCAAAAGAACCTGATGATCTGAAAATGATCTATGACTCTATCATGCATTAGAAATCAAAACATTGTAACCACAGTTTCTGTGGAAAGAACATTTAGACACAATTAAAAAGACAAATCTTAGATAATTTGGTTATTTTATTAAAGATCCAAAATCAATGCATATAAGTAACATTTTAAGCAGTTCAGTCATGTCTTACTGCTCTTACTATAAAATGACACATTTAGCTCAAAGTAAATCTATTGCTGAATAAAATAATCCATAAGAACATGGTTCAGGTATGGTTACCTTCCACCACAGTAAGAGGACATTTCAAAAGAGTTTGCTTAGCATGGGCAGAGGGATCAGGTTAAAGTCCACTAAAGGAAAGTCCATGGGGAATGGAGCTATAATCAGGAAAGTTCAAGTCAGGTCTCTCACCAGACAACTCCAAATCATCCAGCAGGCAGGTTCATCAGCAAAGTGGAATAAGCAAGGGCATGGAAAGTCCGGCATTATGGTGGACAGGTAGGAAATCGAGAGAGAGACACCATCCCTCCTCCTTGGAAAGTCACTTTTTATACTCTAAATAGTCCACTTGTGATATCAATTGTCACCATACAATGGTCTGATCATCATGTGCCCATTCCTCCGCTCACCAGGTATGAGATTGATACTCCAACATATTTTGCACAATCGTGTGTAAGACTCATTAGTTACATGGATATACTGCTTCATGTTAATAATTTGTGTTATTTTGCATCATAGAAATCATTTTCCATCAATAATCTTCTCATAACAACTTTTTTAAAATAATAAGGTAATCGGTTAATAAACATGTTAAATTCATTATTCTCAAATATTTTCTTTTTTTAGGAATCCAAGCACTCTTTTATGGTGCTGGTACTTCTACTTTTCTCAGTTTTGATGTTATTTTTCTAGACGTGCAAAGTGCACATTAGAGTTTCATTGTCAAAAATGTTTTTTTATCATAAAAAAATGATCAGCTTTTACGCTGCATCAAGAGGAAAGCAATTGGTCTAGATTACTGTTGTGTCATTGAAAAAATCTAGAAGCAAGTCAGCCTAGATATCAAAATCTGAAAGTATATTATAATGCACAGCATCATGCGAGTATAAGTTCTCATTCTCAATACATGTACTTTCCAAGAGGTACTGTACTATAAAAGATAATGTACATTTTTTTAACATAAACATTGCAAATGTGATTCAAATTATTTCACTGCAGCAGGTTTCTCAACGCGAGCGGTGGCGACCTGCCACGACCGTCAGCATTGAGAAATTTCGCCTGAGGTGGTCTAGCACATGATTTTTCTCTCTCGCGCTTGCCAACCTAATGTTGGTGAGCCCCATGAGAGGGAAAACTCCACTCCATGCCACTTCACGGAGTTTTTCGGAACTCCGAGAACTGCACTGGCAGAGCGGAATTTGTTCCCTACTCCTATTATATACAAAAATATATACATGTTACTGATTGGGACAATATGTTGTTGTAAATGGCACTCATAATATGAGTGTCAAAAACCACAATCAAAATTAAAAACCAGTCCACATAGGTTATTGTTGACGTTTTGATTGGGATGAAGGAGACAGATCCGGCCGGCGCTACCCATATTCAATACCTTCCAAACAAGTGGCAATACTTCAATTGTACTAATTTAATACAGTTCACTGAGGTTTTCCTATGAAACTGTGATTGACACATCTACAGTTGTGGGTCTCTTTGCCCCAATCCTCTGGTGTCTCCTGTTCTTACTCTGTCCTAATGATGACCGTGTTCTAAGTAATTGTGTTAAGGAGTCGAAACGTCGACAATAACATGTGGACTGGTTTTAAATTTTGATTGTGTTTTTCAACACTCATATTATGAGTATCATTTACAACCGCATAGCGTCCCAATCAGTCACATGTATATATTTCTGTATTTAGTACAAGTGCACAATTTAATCTCTCTATTCACTCTCACAGCGCCGTCTCTTTGTAGGAGCACCTTGTCTTTTGAGAAATGTAAATGCTGTGTCATATTATTATGAACCGTTTCTGCATTATATGGATGGAATTGTCAAAATAAATGCAACTATCGCATCACTAAATAACTTGCAGAAGAGTTTATTTATGACACTACTGCTGTGGAGGTCCAAGGCTACACTTCCCCCATAGGGACCACCTTTTTGATTATATTTGTCCAACCCGGGTCCCTTGGTTACTGGGTTGCCCCTTTTCTCTTATATCAAACACTGCCTGAACAGCATCCAGACAAGGATGCCTAGTGCCTATCTGAAGCTTAACCCAACCTAGAAAGAATTCCCAATATTTGAATAAAAAACACCAATAACAAACAAGAAACAGTACAAACCTGACTCAATTACATGAAGCTTAACAGCTTCAAACCCCTACTTTCACTGACTGAAAAGTCACTTGGATTGACGCTGGACACCAACTTCACCCTGAAGGAACATACTGCCAAAATGAAAAAAGATGGTCTGATATCAGTTCCCTCTTATATAGAAAGTGAATCTGTTTCTTCTAGAAAGGGATTTCAGAACTGCTGTTCAGCCCCTTTTGCTCTTCCATCTCGCTGCTGGTAACCCCCTGCTCCATGGAAACCCAAACTTCGCACTGGCACCCCTTAAGGGCATCCTACGCACTGCAAAATGTCTCATAGAGGACCTGGAAAAATGTGATCACATTACACCACCATTATGGGCCTCTATTGGCTCCCCTTGCCAGCCAGCACCATCTTCAAAACCAGTTGAAACATTAGCTGGACTAACATCTTACCTAAGAATTTCTTAAGATTACACCTGAATTACACATTCTACGTTTAGGGCTACTTCTTAGCGCAAAAATGCCCCCTTGCATCCAAAATCGACATGAGGATGCATTTTGCACCAAGAAATAGTGCTAGGTGCAACAGAACACGAATAGCAAGCACAAGCAGCCTCTCACTAAGTGTGCTGTTGGGGTAGCATTTTCCTCCAATTTGCTACTGGCATTTAGTGCTTTTTGCATAAAATGAATCCTTGTGTCCAAAATGGACGTGAGGATGCATTTTGCACGAAGAAACTGCTGTAAATGCAGCAGAACATGAAAAGAGAGCTCGAGCAGCTGCTCAAGCTTGCTAAATTTGCTCCTGCAGTAGGGTTTTTCCCCCTAGATTACTCTTAATTATGCAAGCAGGAGTAATCTTGTAATTATGGGTAATTCTGTGTCAAAGAATAATGTGAAATTGACAAAATTACTCGATTACTCTGGCATAATCGAAATTCTGACAGGCGTAATAAGAATGTTTGTGCAAATTGTCGTGATGTTGGTGTGCTGTGTTTTTTTTGCTGTTTTGTTCCTGTGCAGCATTATAATCTGTCGTGCTGAGTTCTGTTTTGTTGTGCTATTCTTGTTATGTTTTTTTTACATTAATTCATTTTATGTTACTGTGGTAGGTTCTTATATGACTTAGTCCAAAACTGTAAAAGGCACTGCTTTTTAAATGGATATTTCTAGTGATCACTTTGTTATAAGGCCCATGTCTTAAATTAGCACTTCCAGTATTTTACAACACCTCGGCCCACATATACAAAGATTACATTTAAGTAATCATAAATTGTGACAAATAACGATTCTTAATTTGCGAGTCTTTAAATTGAATGTACACAAATGAATTCCTCAGCAGAGGGGCAATTTGCACAATGACTTCTAATGAATCCATTGGTTGTTTGAGACCCAACCTATGTACTAATAGGTTGTCTTTAAAAATACCTAAATTCCTAGTGGGTCGCAATTCAACCTACCTCATCAATAAGCATGAGGTAGGTCATAAATTGAGACCCACTACGACTGCTTACAATGACAGGCATGCTAGCCTGCTGGGGTTAGCAGACAACCATGTCTGTGACTGCTTTCAAATAAAGCAATCTAAGTTTTTGTTAAATGCAATCCATTTTCCTTAAAGGAAAACGGGATGCATTAAAAATATTACACAAATCTTTTTCATGAGCAGCGATGATATCATGGACCACTGCATACGTTTTGTGTACATTCACAAAGAAGAAAAGGTCCCATGGGGACCCCTTCCCATTTGCGAATTGCTTACCACCGCCTTGGAGGAGGTGGTAAAATAATGTTTTGGGACCGAATTTCAGTCGCAAAACATTAATACATAGGTTTAACTTTTGGTATCTTGGAAGAGGTGCCCTACACATGCGCCTTCCAAATAATAAATATGTATTTATTCCCAAACCCATTAGCGATGATTAAGATTCAGCAACGTTACCAAATCGGTTTTTGCATTTGGTGAAAAAAAATGATTTTCTGATAATAGCCTTACCGACCGTAAAATGGTTTTGTACGTGAGGGCCTATGTCTGTATTACTCAATAGAAAGCGGTTATTTGGTCCTATGCAATGTATTATTTTGAAGCTACCTCTTATTGTTGGTGAAGGCCTGTTAGGTACCTAAAAACTATTTCATTAAACTACAGACAATCTCTACAATTTCTGATGATTCTGTTTTATGGACATTTCATAATCGCATTAGTTATCACTCAATATGGATGAACATTTTGGCAGAAAATCAATTTCCATTACTTCTGAATCTCTAGGTCAGTAGTTGGGATGGAACACAACAAACCTATTGATGCATAGAGCTTTCTTTGGAAATTTTGTGATGTTCGTTAAAGATGAAATTTGAGTCTTTCTCAAGGGAAAAATAGCTGGAAGCAGTCAACATCAACCTTTTTTCCCAAATGCATAAACAACATGCATCGATCGATTCATTCAACATGAAGGATGCAGAGGTAAAATCTAAGAATACTGATATTTTGAAGACTGAAACTATTTCTTTCTTATTTAATATGGTAGGTTAGAGTCTGTGCTTCAGTTTCAAATTCAGTTTAAAAGCAATGTATTGAAGCGAAAAGGAGTCCTTACAATAGTGTCCATACCAGCACAATAATATATGGCAAATGAGAATTTCGAGATGTCAAATGTTCTTTACATTTCTTCCTTTATTTACAGGATGTTCAATTATGTCTACTGTTTAAACACATTCAGTAAATAAAAGACGCATATCACATTCACCACGAATAGGTTGTGGAATGTCTTGCATCTATCATCCCAGGAAAGATAGACTGGAGCAGAGGAAAAGGGGGAATTAGTTGGAGTGTTACTCCCAGAAGAAAACATTAACGCATCAGAAATGCTGCAGAAGTAAGGACATCATTTTTGTTGTGATCCCCCTAATTTTTCAATTGTCGGGTTTTGCTTGTTGCTAAACTGTGGTACATCGCACGTGCCCCCCACTATATTATGCACTGGATTTACTTAATTGGCATATTTAACTCTCCTGTTAATCCATGGTAGATGGTACATGCACCAGTGGTGTGAAAGTGAAATGACCTATGTGTTCTGCATTGTGCACCCAAGGCTCTCACATAAGATAATAATATAAGGCTTTAGAAAATGTCATTGGCTGCAGTGTAACAGCACTGTAGGCATACATGGCAGGGACCCATATTTTTGCCAATTCAGTGGTGAACAAAAACCTTTTACTAACTTCAGAGGAAAAGTAGCATTAAAAAAGTGTACTTTGTGCTTACTTTTCTTTGGTGTCACTGTGTGGGACCTTACCTAGGTTTCTCTTTCCTCCTGTCAGAGTAGCCATGCCTGGAATACATAAACACAGTTTGTTCAGTCTTTGGCCTTTTATTGAAGCTAAGAAAAAGTTAATCTATGACAAGGAACACAAACTAATCATATCATACCTCAACTGATTATCTTTTCACTCAAATTCCTGTCCACTGGGATCTTTTGCTCAGCCTCAGAGGAAACCAAGGGAAAGATACAAGCCTGTATCTATTCCACCATAATAAACTCAAATCGTTCATCAAAGCACTGGGTGGTTTGAAACACATACACCCATGGTAATTATAATTTTACTAGCGACTTTACCAAAACAACCTGCTGTGGTGACTCATTTGCATCTCAGTAAATTATTCCTGCTCATCCTGGCCCTAAAGGTTGCTAGCTAATGCCACCTCATGTAGCCGGTTGGGTGCTGTGCTCAGGAATGGGGTGAGGAATTGTTTCACTCAGTCCCATCAGATCCCTTCCACATGCCTGTAGCAATAGCCCTGGGTCTGTAGCATGAGGAGGAGCAGTGCCCTTCATCTCTTTAAGATAGCCAAGTCATTCAGGTGAAAAACATTACAGGTACCTTCTTGCATGAGAGATCCACCAAGAAAGGCCTCTCTGACTTCTCTGTTGCTTTGTTCCTCTCTTGGCATCTAGTCTTCGGTTCCTCTTTATCCATGTAACTGCTATTGATCTCACTCTTTCCCTTGGCCACCAGTGTCTTTTTGACAAGCTCCTCGTTTCCCAGTGTCTTGTCATCTGGAAATATCTTTCGCCTCCACCTCTTGTCTTCCATTTCCATTCTAAAGGTATGATTTTTATAACATAACCTGCAAGAGGTGTCACAGCAAGGGCTGCTCACCTGAATTCCCATGACTTTTGTGGAAGCAAAGTTCTTCCACCACTTCTCCCTGAAGTTAAACCTTAGTATCAGAAAAGATGACTGATACTGTTGACTAACACTTGGTAGAATAGGGGTTAGATAGACAGAGAGAGCAATGGTTCTGATGTGCCTGGAGCTCCATTGAAAAGGATGGTGGCTGGGTATTTCTCTTAGCAGGACCTCTCAAGTTCTAGTGGCAAGACACATTTCTTCAGTCAGGAGAGGTACTCTGCTACAAGAACACAATCATTTCAGACATCCATACCTGAATGCTTTAAAATCAGCCTCAGGTGTGAGTCTTTAATGAAACATACCCCAGAAGAAGAAATTCAAGTACATGTGAAGGGCCCTCGAGCACTGACCCCTGCGCTGAATCCTGAGTACATAACCTTTAGCCTCTACTCAGGTGATTCTAAAATCTTTGTCTGTCCTTAACATTGTATTACTTGATACAACTAGCCCTGATACAACTAGTCCTTTTTCTTTAGCCAAAGCCACCTTACTCGAAATCAAATTGCAAGGGTGTCAAAATCAAATTGCTAGGGTGTCTTTGAAGAAAAAGGGGATACCATAACTAGAAGCGCTCATTTAGTGCATTAACCTGAGGTCAATGTAATGACTGGAATCTCTGGATCATTGAGTGGGGTGAATGAATGATGGTCATAGTCAAGGCGATGGGGCACAATAGTGCTGGCTGCATGACCAGGTTCCAGGGTTCACGACTGTTGGAAGCTATCACGAAGGGACTGAGTTACCTGAGGGCTGCTGTCTCTCAGCTTCCAGGCAAAGATGTCCTGGTTACTCTTGTTGTAGGTGGTAGGGCTCAGAACCAAAAGATGGCGCTAACAGGAGACACCTTTCTCTCTTCAGGCAGCTCAATGAAGCCAAGCCAGACACTGTGTTTGAAATCAGTATTTTTAGCCTGTCATGCAAGTGTTAACCTTAGTGAGCTTATCCTGTCAATTAGAAAGCAGAAGACTGGGGGCAAAAAATAGAAGGTTGAGTAAACAAACCCATAAGGCACTGGAGCCTGTCCTGAAGCTTACTGAGTGTTTTCTGTCAGTTAGAAGCTGGTTAATCTCAAGCAAGCATCAACTGAGATTGTTGAGAAGAAACTATGCAGCATTAAATCTAGATCACAATAAGATCCCTGGAAAATTAGTATTATTAGAATGGCTAAATAAAAGCCCTGCAGCAAAGCTGATGGAGCTATACAAATGCTATTTGCTTGAAAGGACGGTTCCTGAGTTATGGAAACAGGCTATCATTGTTTCCCTCCTTCAGAAACATGGAGGGGACCCTACTGTTTCAGTGTACTATCAGCCAATTTCCATTTTGCCCTTTACAGCCAGCTAAGGGGTCAGAAGGCATAATGGATGCTCAAATACCTACTCAAACAGAAATCAAAAGCCTTTTAGATAATAATAATAATAATAATAATAATAATAACGCATTTTATAGAGCACGTAGCTACCTCGAAAGAGGTGTCCCAGCGCTCGGTACAGGAATCCACAGCCCCAAACGCTGCAATTAATCTGCTCTGACACCCATAGTAAAAAAACAAGTTTCAAGTTTTTTCCTAAAAACACACTTCGACTGAACTTGACGAACCGCCAGCGGCAGAGTTCCACAACTTTGTTGCCAGGTTGCTGAAAGAGATGCCACCTGAACATGCTCTTTTTAAGTTGCGAACAAATGCCAGCCTCTTCTCAATCGATCTTATATTTCTCGCTGGTATATAAGGTCTGACCAGAGATTGAAGTTACTGTGATCCTTTGTTTCAAAGAGACTTGTGACAATAGCACAAGGCTTTAAAAGATGACCTATGCCTCACCGACAACCAGTGCACCTTCTCAAGTGCGTCCCACATTGACGCACGGATTGGGTGGTTAAAAAGAAATGCACAGCAGCGTTCTGTACTCTTTGGAGCCTCTTGATCTGGCCCTGAGTAACCCCCAGATACAGCACATTGCAGTAGTCAAGCCTGGACACAATCAGAGCCTGAGCTACTGTTTTTCTCACTGGCTATGGCAGAAGGCAGAGAATTTCTCTCAACATCTTGAGAATTCCAAAGCATTTACCTGCCACTTCAGTATTCTGACCATCAAAAGACAGCTTTCTGTCCAGCCAAATACCCAGGTTCTTAACCTTGGGTTTTGGTTCAGGTAGCGGACCCAGCTCCTTGGGCTACCAAGCAGTGGACCAGATAATTGGTTTACTGCCCAAGGTCAGCAACTCGGTCTTTCCAGCATTGAGCTTAAGACAGTTCCAGTCTATCCACCTGGCAACTTCTGCAAGACAGAGACACAGGGATGAGGCTATGTTGGAAGAGTTCTGTGACAGTGTGATGATAAGCTGCCTGTCATCCCCATATGAGACGATGGCAAACCCATAGCTTTCAATGAACTCCTCAAGTGGTTGCCTGTACACGTTAAACGCTGTTGGATTTAAAGACGAACCCTGTGGCACTCCTTGATTTACTGGAAGCACTTTTGACTTGTACAGTTTTTGTGATGCCAGAAAGGTATGCCCCTGCAGGAACAACACAATACAGCTCAGTGCTTTATCGCCCACTCCACAGTTCCAGAGTGACACAGTGTTGAACACGGCACTAAGATCTATTGATAACAGTACTGCGGAATCGCCTGTGTTAATCTTACAGATCGATTCTGTTGCCAGCAACAAGGCAGACTCAATACTGTATGCTGGTCGAAAACCTGATTGCATCATGTGTAGTGCATTGTGACTCTATATAACGTCCAAAAGCTGCCTGTTAACAAACCTCTTTGTGATTTTAGAAAATACCAGTATTATCGAAATCGGACGCTGGCCCAGACAGGTTTTAGACTTGTCCATAGTACAGAATCAGTGCTTACTGCTTCAACTAATTCTGGATGAAGTACATTTACTGATTATGATAATGTTGGACCTCTTAGCAGCGTTTGACATTGTCCCTAACCCCTCTAAATACAAAGAGGTTGAGGTTGTGGTGGAGGTAGTAGCTTGTCCTGGCTAAAGTTAAAGACAGAATGCACAGGGGTTCTTTACGCCTGTTTAAATCTGGTGACACTAAGGTGACACATGGAGTGCAGCAGAGTTGTTCAATTATTCTTACACTCTTCCAACATTTAGGAATGACCACTATTTCAACTCTTGTGATCTTTTGGACTCCTATTTTAGGCATATGCAGATGACACGTATAGGAAATTAAGAAGATACTATCATGACGCAGCAAAGATTTAAATTGTGTATGCTAGCCTTTACATGCTTGGTGAAGGACAAACACTGACAAAACAGAAGTGCTTGTGCAATTCGAAGCATCTGTGGACTGAACCAAGTTTGTCAGCCTCAATTGGACATCCTCCAATCCCAGTTGTGGAAGCAGGAAACCTTGGCTTCATTGTGCACAGAAGGTGTTTATAACCACAGATTGATAAATTGTCATTTTGTTTTATGATCCTGAGATTCTTAAAAATAAAGATCACTCTTGCTGATTGCTTTTAGGAAAACGATAGTACAGACTGCAACCTCCTCCAGCTTGGATTAATGGAACTCTCCGGATATTGGTCCGCCAAGCTGTTTCACTCAGAATCTGCAGATAAAACTGCATGCTGCTTCCAGATTCATTTTGGTGTCTTAAACGCTGATTTGTGGCAACGCTGGGCTTGTTCAAATGCTTCTGTATTTTCCACTTTATGTATGCCCAACTTTAATTTACCTGATCTCTCCATCCAGGTTTCTCAGATCATCTAGTGCAAATCTCTTGAAAGTACCTAGAGTTGGAATTGTCTTTCTTTTACCTTAGAACTGTTACTTATCACCTGGAATTCAGGAAACGTTTGAAAACCACCGATTTAGCCTTACTGTTTTATTTTTCATCTGCTCCTGCTAGCACCGGGCTGTCCTTTGTGGCCCTTGTAATAATAATATTAATATAAATTAATAGATTTCCTACTGTGCTTTTGGGAAGAACTTCATGCCTCATTATGATTTCTACAGGCCAAGCAATTCCATACCAATAATAAAGGCAGGAAGTCATTTCACAATGGAGCGCAGGGCATGAATGATCACTTCATCCAGCTGAACAACCAGCATCAATCTGCTTGAGACCAGCAACCGTTAACGTAAACAAAAAATTGACTAGCAATCTCTTCCTGCCCATAATTGCTCTTTAATGAGTATCTTCGACTCAGTTGTAGGTGTGTTGTGCGAGCAATATCCACTTAAATCACAGCACATGTTGCAAAAAGAGAACGATGTCCCCACTCAGCTCACGTCGGAATAGCCGAAGATGAGCACAGCATTGTTCAACCCAGGAATAATACAGAGGTGGCCAATTTAATGATCATCCTGCTTGATAAAGTTAAGATGCATTCCGAAAAAAGTTGAAGAAGTTAAAAGCAATCCAACACGTCAAAAATATATTTCACTGAGCGCTGTGTATATACTCTCTCCTGCATCCATGCAGCCCTACTGCACTCTCCATCTATGCTCTGAGAGATAGACTGTCCCACGGTTTCTTATACTATGCCCCGTAAGTTGCTTTGAAGCCCAACAAATTTGCCTGGGCATGGTAGTACCACGGACCTGGTGATGTCCTCAACATCACACATCCCTTTTTAGTTTCATAGAAAACTACCAGTCACCATGGTTAGGTGACTGTGGGATAAAAAGAGGGAAAAAAACGTTGCCCTCACCCAAGTCTAGTGAGGTACTACATCATGCAGTGCTTAAGATTGCCTTTCTAGCTGTAAAACAAATGATAATCTTCTATTTTAAGGGCTTTCGGATTATCAGACTAGGTGGTTGATAACATCTGCATCTCATATATTTTATGACTAACAGAAGTACAGGATCAAAATAAGTTCCATATTATTTATTATTATTTAAATTCTATTCCATTTAACAGGAGAGAAATATGTGGCATGCTATGCATTGGGAGAATTATGCCCTTACGGTGAGCATAATTCTTTTAGTATTTTTGTAATTTAGGAATGGTTGTGAAATGAAAGATCATCAGGTATGTATGACATAAAAGCATTTGATACCATGACTCAGTGAGTCAGGATACAAGAAAGAGCTATGAAATGTGCAGCCCATGAAAGTCATTTAATTAATAACTTTTTGCCCTGGCACTAAATGACCTCTAGGCATTAAACCCCAAATTAACCTATTTAATTCAAAAAGTAATTTTCCAGCAGAGATTGACACAACTACATTGTTAGTAACCTGTGAATAGTATGCCCTCACAGTGAACATTTACCTCAAAATCTGTTTTCACTATGTAGGTAAAGTTACATTTTCCAGAAATTGGCCTAGATCTGAGTAAGTTCACATTTTCAAACCTTAGCATGGGAAATGCTAGAGTGATAATGAAAAGTTATTTTTAACTTAATCCTATTCAATGGTGAAGGCAAATTGTTGAGGACTGTAGTGGAAAAATAACATTACAAATGTATATCGTGTGCTATGTGGAAGTAAAAGAGTTCAGAAAACGTTGCTCCAAAGACCTAATACACACCCATGTCTAGCTTGCTAACATTCCTCCTCCTGGTGGACAATGGCTTGGCCCCTGGTTGCAGGAAGGCTGGGGTGTTTTATGCAAATTGTCAGTTAGAAGGAATTAGCCACATGCATGAGTGGTAGGGGCAGCTGGAAGAATAAAGAACAGCTTTTAGAGATCTTCCTTGATCTTCCTTTGACTTGGAAATTCCTAATGAGATTGTCAGGCACTGCATCGATTTGTTCTCAGAGCTGCCCTAGGCTTCATCCTCAGCGGCAGGTACAATCAGTTCCAATGCTGATAGAGAGGAGGGCACCTCTTCTTGATAGGAGAGTGGCTAGGTTAAAAGCCAGAGCTCCTGAAGGAGGTGGATAGTAATGGACATTTTAGTTGAGGGACTCTGGGACAGTTTGCCCTAAACCAAGTGAAAAAGTGTTGAATAGGAAAATAGCTATTACTGGGTGTAGGGAACAATTCAAACACTGGGTAGTGCACAAGATAGGACCAGCATCTCATACCACCTCCTGAAAACATTCCTGGATCTGGGAAGGATATGAGGATTGTGAGGTGAGGGTGTTTGTATTTCTTGCCTTGAGCTGCCCTGAGGCAGCAGTGTGGATGGTAAGCACTGGGAGGTCAAATGTATTATTGCAATACCAGTCATAGAATTTTCGGGGAAAGTGCAACTCTCACACAAATAGTCTAGTAGGCTTATCAACTATTCTAACTCCAATCGTCAAAAGTTGTTTCATAATAGAGGGTGTCCCAAGAAATGGGATAGGAAGTGGGGCGGATGGAATGCTCATAGAGGGGGCCTGTGTATATCCCCAACCGTGGAGATTGAAATGTCCAGAAATAACAGCCACGCATCTGGACTCAATGTTTGATTTACCTTGCACTGTTGTACTGTATGTACCGACTATAACTCAACTGAAACATGTACCTACCAATGTTTGTGATTTCTTGAATGCTGAAACCAATAAACAAATTACCCCCCCAAAAAAATGTGTTTCATAAGACTGAAACATAGTAATATTGCATTGTGGAAAATGCTGCCTTAAGTGCATGGCTCAAGGATTAAAAAACTAAGAATACTGCAAGAAGATGACCCTGCCTAAAAGTTGGAAAAAAGAAGATTAATAAAACAGTCACCCAGAAACTTGAACTGTCCTCCTAGGGTAAATTTGTTGGCCTCCCCTTCCCTGATACAAAAATAAAGCAAAAGTATTTCTAACTCCAAGAATGCCCAGCTGACCACTGAGAACTGGGCCTAGCAAGAGACCTGGCTGAAGAGAGATCTGGTGCCTAGAAGACTGTCCCAAGGATCTGGGGCTGCGGGAGTGTCCAAGAGGAATTTTTCCAGCATTTTGAAAACAAAAACAGGAGTTAGTCATTTTTCCACTTCCAGAGAATCGCTACATTGTGCTGAAGCTTCTCATGAGAGGCTATTTCCTTGGAAGGAAAGAAAACCAGGGTCCCAGAGCTTTTGCCATATTGAAAGCTGGTTTAGTAGGACTTCACAGAATCTGTCCTTGTGAATCCCTGCCCAGAGAGAGTTCTCTATTTGATGGATTTTGAGAACTAAGAAAGTGACTAAAACTTGGGCGGGGAAGGTGACAAATATTTTCCAGCAGCGAAGCAACCTTGGTGGCTACAGAATCCAGCTTTGTCTTACTCTCAGTTTCAGGTACCAAAAGCAGGGGCGTCAGAGGGCACTCAATGATGATGTATCTTCTCTAGGTCTTGGTCAACTACAAACTTAGAGATTACATAGTTTAAATTAGTACTTTGCTTTTTCTATGTGCTCTTCCTCCAAAATGTGAAAAATATTTATCTCCATCTTCCCTTATTTGACTTAAATTGTTTTGATGTATTTTTGCCCATTTTTTCTCTAGTTTGTTCCCAAATTGTTATACTTATTTATTTATTTATAAAGTTTTATACAGCGCGAACTAGACCCAGTGAGGGTATCAGAGCGCTTTGCAAATGTTACATCAAAAAGAAAAGTGAGAACTAGGAACATAGATGTGAGTAGCTAACAGGAGAACGTAAATGTTGACAGCAATCGTTGTAGGTCCGGAGATATTCAGGAGTGTGTTAGTCATTCTCACTTAGAGTTCAGCACAAATCCTGGTAGGTGAGCTGAGTCTCGTTGGTACCCAGCTTGCTCCAGAACTGGGATCAGGGGAGAGTTTTGTTCATTAGAATTAGTTTGACTTCTTTTTTGAAGGAGGAGATTGAAGGGTTCATTCTGAATGACGGGGGCAGGGCGTTCCAGATTCTAGGTGCTAGGCCGGAGAAGGTGCGGTTGAAGGTTTTATTTTTCTGAAATATTTGAGGTTTCAATAGCAAGGTGTTGGTGCTTCTCATAGTTCTGCTACCTCCTGATAATTCCAGTTTATTGGCTAGATACTTTGGTGTGTTGAAGTGCAGGGCTTTGTGTGTCATGCAGGCAATTTTTAGCTGTGATCTTGCCTCATGTGATGTGGATGTTCTTTTTGGAGCCGGAGACGAGTTTTGCAGCCGCGTTGAGTGAGGCTCTTAGGCTCTTAGTGGAGCCAGTCTGGATCTCGGCAAACCACATAGGATTGTATTCCAATAGTCTATTCTGGGTATCACTAGAGCTTGTACAGCTGATTTTAGGTTGTAGCCATTGAGAAAGGGTTTTAGGGCCAGATGTAGGACCCTAAATTGCATGCGCAAACGGGTTAGCGACCCCTTTGCGCATGCAAAAACAATTCTATTTAGCGAGTCGCAATTTTTTGTGACTTGCTAAATAGGAATTGCGACTCGCTATTAGGAAGGGGCGTTTCAAGGGCCTCCCTTCCTAATAGCGACTCTCTACCCCATGTATGAATGTTTTGCGACCGCAATTGAGGTTGCAAAACACTCGCAATATACCGCCCTCTTCAAGAGGGTGGTAATGCACTCGCAAATGGGAACGGGTCCCCAGGGGACCCCTTCCCCTTTGCAAATGCAGGGGAAAATATTTTTTTAAGGGCAGACAGTGGTCCCAGGGACCACTACCTACCTTTAAAAAATGAAACAAAAACTTTTTTTTTTTTTTTCTTAAACACATCCCGTTTTCCTTCAAGGAAAACGGGCTGCATTTTAAAAAAAAAACTGCTTTATTTAAAAGCAGTCCCAGACATGGAGGTCTGCTAAGCCCAGCAGGCCACCATCCCTGGGAGGGCCAGCCATTCCCAATGGGGTCGCAAATTGTAATTGCCTCAAAAATATTGATGAGGCATGCAATTTGCGACCCCATTGGGAATCGCAAACTGTGTCTCAGACACTGTTGTACATGGCATTTTGCGACTCGCAAATTCCGACTTGCAATCGAGCGCAATTTGCGAGTCGCAAATTGTCATGGTCGTACATCTGGCCCTTAGTTTTCTAAGAATGTTCATAGGGAAGTTTGCTCCCCTGGTGGCTGTGCTGGTGTGTTCCTACATGGTGAGATTCTTGTTGAGTGTTATTCCCAGTGATCTTGTGGAATCTATGATGTGTGGTGTGCAGTTGAAGGCTGTTAAGTGTTTTATCCAGTTTTCTATGTCGCCGTGTCCTGGTGGTGAGGAAATAAAGAGAAAGTCGGTATACCACTTTCTGACAACATGAATCTAATTCTGGCTTCTCTTGTTAATTTATATGAAACTCAATTCTCATATTCTGACATTATAAAAAGCTGTCAATATACCTAAATATGCAGTCCTTATTGGTTTATCACAGGGGTTCTTAACCTTTTAACTTCTATGTACCCCCACTGAATCATTACTTGAATCTGGAGACCCCCACTGAATCATTTTTGGAATTCAGGCGCCTCTGGCCTAAGCAATTTCTATGATTTGAACCTCAAAGCAATACACAAAAAATACAAGTATACAACAAACAAATGCTCAAATATTGAAATATTTTGTTTCATTCCCAATCAAATATAGAAAATGTTTTCCAATTTTCAATATTGCCTCTTTAATTACATATACTTTATTAATCTATGTTAATCCAATGTAATTTTGTTAAACAGTCATGGAGCCCCTGACTAGGCCTTGCACACCCCCAGGGGCCCTGGGACCACAGGTTAAGAACCACTGGCTTATCAAGTTTTATTTCTTGCCCTGAACATGGACTCCACAATTGTATTCGACAAATATCTCTTTTGGAAACTCTGATTGAGAATAAAAAAGTGTTTTACTAAAATAATAATGGGAAGAATGGTTCAGTTTATCATTCTACATTGCAGCTTTTCCCCTCCAGGCATGCGTCGCTGCATATTCTGTGCAACTCATTCCTTTTATTGCATATGGCATGGCAATTTGTAGCCTGTTTTCTATGATTTCATAGAATTTATATAGAATGGACTATCGCCCTATATCCACCAGCAGTGAGGGTCTAACTGAATTTGTATAGCTGTAAGAAACTGTTTAATAGTTATGGTTTGAACTAATCAAACATAAGGAAGATTTATATGCATTTATGTAATTCTATATCATGCCTTGTCAGAGTAGTTTCCTTGCTCTTTTAACTGTTATCCCACGAATCTCTGACTGACGCAATGACGAGTGACTAGAGCTCTCAATCCAGTCCTGGAATAAGATGAACCACAGCCCCACACTATACTCTTATAGAGAGAAAGGACAATATAGGGAAATGAAATATGACAGAAGATCTTGGCTATTTTGGGTAAGTTTTCATCCAGATGCTCTTGTTAACAGTTAGGAGGACTGCAAGCATTCTATTAAACGATGCGTTGTGTCTTAGGAATATGAGCCCTATTGAGGAGTTAGAACTGAATTATCTTTATCTCTGCTAACCCAAGTGTTACAGACGTTGATGTCTAGGCCTTACCAAATCAGTATGCAAGTCTGAAGATGTTTCTTGGCCTCTTTGGCAACACATTTTAGGAAAAAATTGGCTTCACTCACACCTTGGTCTAGTTGGACAAACTATACTCTGAAGATTATTTTAGTGATGATGCCACCATTAAACTGTGTGTTATACAGATTGTTAAAACTAAAACCCTCAATGGTCTTATCAACAAGATTTCATATACTTGTACAACAAATGTATGTATCCTCTTGGTTTAGAAATTGCTTGATCATTCAGATGTCCCCTATAATGTTCGTCTGAATTTGACCCCAACTCTAGGTCTCTTTTTTATTTTGTTTGCTTGGCCCACTTGCCATTGTAAATAGTAGACTAGAGATGTAGGGCCAAATTTATCTACACTTTGAAGTGGGTTAGCATGCAAATGTGATGCAAATCACAGCGAAGTGTTGATTTTAAGATGTACTTTCCTGTGCAAAATATATTTTGCACTGGAAATTAGTCCCAAATTAATGCAAAGTATCTGTAGGCGCCGCCTTGCCCTATTTTGCCTGAAGGATGCAAACCATGGGTGGTAAAATGGGTGTGTCAATGCAACCACCCATTGGTTTGTACACACATTTCTATCTACTAACATTGGTAGACATGGATTTGAGTCGGAAATGTATGCCTCCTCAAGGCAGGCATAAAGGTAGAGCAGTTTTCTTTTTCTCAAAAACTTTCCAGCTTTGCATGTGTGTTGCACTGTACAGTAAGTATGCAAAGTTATGATAGGGTTACGTTTTGTCAAAGCATAGTATTTTTTACTAAAATGGGCCCCTTCCAGTGCAAACGTATGCTTGACCTCAAGCACACAAATCCTTGCACTATGATACAGGAATGGGTGCCTTGGCACAAGGCAGCCTAAAGTGTGCCAGCACAGCAAGAGAAACAAGCATTGGCATAGCCAATAGGTCTCGCCTTTGGGACCTTATAAGTGTTTAGCCATGCAACAGTTGATGTTGTTGCACCAAGGATATTGTGCTGCATAACTAAATACTTATAAGGTCCCAAAAGCGAGACCTATTGGCTATGCCAATGCTTGTTATGGTCTGCCTTGACAGCTCAGCTGTCGCCAGACAATTATGTGAGAATCACTAGGAGAGGGGCTTTGGATGAGCCCTCATGCTGGGAGCCTTGAGTACATGTTTTGATTGGGGAGATGCAGGGCCGGACTGGCTGTAGCGGGCATTGGGCGTTTTCCCAAGAGGCTGGAAGGATGGGGGCCAATTCTGCAGCGGTGGGGGCTGTTTTTGTTACTGAGGGCCGGTTTTGCAGCGGTGCTGCTATATCGGCACCCAGTAACAAAAGTAGCAGGGGAGCTGGTCCATCAAAATTGCAAGGGATACTTTGGGTTTCCAGTCCGGCCCTGGAAAGAAGTTGGGAGAAGTTGTGTCCATCCAAAAAAAGTGCTTGCCCTCCACACCTCTGTGATCATTTAGTTTTTTTATCCAGCTGCCTGAGCTTGATCTTTCAGGGGCACACATATGATATTGTAAAGCTAATAAAGAGTCTTAGATATCTAGATAATTTGTGGTGTTTTTCTGTGGCAGCAGCACAGATAGCAAGAGGGCAGTCATTAACCTGCATGGATTTTCAAGGTTTGTATTGACAGTGCAATTGTCATCTGACCTTTTAACCTACCTAATATTATTCTACTGTTCTTCACTTCCACATAAATGCAGATCCATTCCCATGCTATCTACTTGTAATGCTTCACATTACTATATAATATTCCTTTAAAGCCAGACCTATTGGCATTGCCAGTGCTTGTTATAAATGTAAATCTACTTTTGCAACTCAAAAGGAAGTTTTACTCTGTAAAAGTATATACTCACACAAATATGTTTCCAACTTCCCCCAAATTTATGAGGGCAGACTATGTGGTTTCTTCAAAGGGAAAAATATTTTCTCTGTCGAAAAGGTAATAAAAGAAATAATATATCATTGAACAGGACCGAAAGCATTCTTGTGCGCACAGTTGTACATTAGGCAAAAGTGAGCATGCGGAAAGCCCTGTGCATAGGTAGGAATTAGCATGTTTTTCAGGAGTGTTCCAGGAAATCTGCGACTGTGAATTCTAAGATTCGGAAATCTATGTGCCATGAGTATTGGAAGATAACTTATAGCAATTGGACAATTGTTGCACGGCACACAATATTTTTTTTACTATAAAAAAGCCAAGTCTGTTGGCTTTGACAATGTTTGTTTTGCAATATTTGCTTAACAGCTCACAGTCCAGACATCAAAGCTTTATGACTGTAACTTTTTTTAAACTTCAAAAGAATTAAAAGCAGGATGCTGCGTTGTTCCAATGGCACCGAAAAGATAAACTTTTTTTGTATTGTTTTTCTCCCTAAAACATTTTTGTGTAAACAAACCTGAAAAGGCAGGCGCCAAACTTGAGACACCAGTATAAACTGTAAACTACATGGAAGCCTTGTGCAGAGGCCACAGCGGAAAACTATAAAATGCATTCCCCGGTGCCGACAGCGGAGAGGGCGTCCTTCTGCAGCCACCGCGATGCTCCAGAAGATTAAATAAAACAATAAACTTGGTCATTGTCCTCATACGGCTCGAAACGTTTGAGCCATGTAGAAATAAAAAATAAAAATAGACGCTGCATCTTTAAAGCCCAAGGCTGCGACATGTTTCAAGTTTAACAATGGAACATTTCCGAGTGTTTCCCTCCAGCGGCCCTGCCAAGCACTGGCAGCGGGAGAGCGCGCAGAAACTTGTTCCGTTCGGCCCCAGACAGGCTGCACAACTTCCTTCCTGATTTAGAATTGAACGTTGAACAGAAACACGAGAGCAGCGGGTGCTGGGACTGCCCGGGGACCTCTTAATGCGCACCGGGGGCCGAGGTGGAGAGCCACCTATGAGGGAAGGGCAGAGCCTCGCTGGAAGGAGGAGGACAGAGGGGCTGGGGCGTGCGGCGGCTCCCTCCAGGGAGGAAATGGACTCCGCAGGCAGGGAGGAGCGGGCGGGAGCTCCAAGCAGCTGCGTTCCTGCTGCTCAGGGCGGCTCTGGCAAGGCAGTGATGGGACCGTGAGCCCGGGCAGGCTGCAGGAGCCCAGAGGGCCTGCTCCGAGAGCCCCCGCTTGACACCGCAGGTACGAGCTTGAGTTTTATGAGCAGTTGCATTCTTTTGTGAGCCGGAGGAGGCGGAGTGTGCCTTAACCCTGTGCTTTGCAGCTCCCTCGTTGCTTTGAAGAGAGCAAGGTGAAGGGAGACCGTATTATAGTTTGGGCAAGCTACATGTAAATTGTATTTATTTAACGCTTCCTACCCCTGATGAGGCGTTGAAGCGCTTGAACATGTGTTGTCTCAGTTGGATTTTACTTTTACCACGTTACCCGTAGTATTTCGTGAATTGGTCCAGTCTGGAGCAACTAATCTTTTGTAGAGTGCGGCAGTTTTAAATAGATGTTGTTAGCGCTTAGAAACGGGAGTGTGGTTCGCGGCGCTATATAAAACATTACTGCTTTTAACAAAAAAAACTTGACTTCTTGTAAACCACTGGGAATATGAAATTTGCCCCATTCCAAGCCCCATCACAAATTTTAAAAGGTGGAGACATCTGTCCCACTTCCCTGCCTACTCCGTCGCCTCTTTTAGATCCACGTTGAAAGACGGCCCTGGTGAATGCTTGTACGGTGTCATGGTTAACGTGTGTACATATCCAGACATGTTGTTGGCATTTTTTCTGTGCTCATAAAGAACGTCTGTCGAACGGTGTGGGGTGTGTAACTTTCCCTTCTCACCATGCACTGAAAACGGACACGTTTCGAACCCCCCGCTGTAAGCTTTTACCTCTGTCCACTCAGCATTCAAGCAGAGGAAATGGGTAAGAAGCTGTCATTTATTTCTGTTAGTTTCATGAGCAGCAGGAATGTATTTCTGGATGAGGGACTGTGAGGAGGGCATAAGAACAGTCTGGGGGATATTTCGTGCGCGTCTACTGGTCTATACATGGTATATGCCATCTTACTTAAAAACTGTGAAAATATGCAGCAGGCTTATTACAGCAGGTTTGCGGCATTTCCTTTCAGCGACAAAACTTACAGTGCAAGTGACCTAAGTAAATACATTTAAAAAAGCAGAGAAAGACAGAGTAGGGAGGAGGGAGGCCGCGTCAGCACAAGTGAAGCGCTGGACAGCAGAGACGTCGGCAGCGTCAGAGAGGAGCGGGGGCGAGCGAGCACGGCAGCCTGCTGAGCTGACCACACGCTCGTGCACAATGGCCATGTGTTTTCAATTATCGCGCCCGCGTCTGGGCACGATAATTGCAAACAGATGGCGGCCGTGCGGGTAACCGCACGGAAAAGGCCATTGTGCACCAGCGTGTGGTCAGCTTTTTGAAGCCCCTTACATAAAGTCTCGCAGTGCAGCGCTTGCGCGCTACTCTAGGCTCGACCTAAAAAACAGGCTGTATCTTAATAGATATGGAACCGTTCTGCTCTCTCCCTTTTAGCACAACTAATGCTGATTTTGCAGTATTGTTTGCAAATGTGATTCCCATTTTATTTGAAGAATGCATTGCTCATTACCTCTTAATTACCTCACTCATTATATGTTCAATGACACTACTGATAAAATTGTTGCAACATTTGAAATGACATCATTACTGACAACACTGTGCATAGTGAGACCACGAGGTTTAGTTACTTTAGCTAAGTGGTGAATTTCAGTTTTTTTTCCCAATTTTAAATGTAATGTTTTAACTGTCATTTTCACCTAACTATAACATCCCTTTGACCTTTGGTATAGTCAGTGAATTTCCCAGGATCTTTTTAAATGTAAAGTAAGATAGTATAACCATACCTAAATAGAAAATCATTTTAACATTTGTTTTGTTCATGGAAAATATGCACACATATATTAATATATAATTAACAATATCGATTCTGAGGGATGGAGTGCCCGAGGCCTCACTGAGGCTTGGTAAGGGGGACCGCATGTACCCCTCCCCTAATTATCACAATCAGCTCCAGAGGAGAGGTCCAGGACCTCTTTAAGGCTTTGGGAGGTGGAACTGCATGTCCACTTCACACTCCTTGGAGTTATTGGAAGAGCCAGGACTTGAGCTTCTTGCGGAGTTCAAGAAGTGAGGAGAAGGCTCTAATGTGCTAGTAAAGGGCGTGCCATGTTATGGGTGTGATGTATCTGCTCTGTTTTTGTGAATGCGAGGGTGTTTGTGAGCGAGAGTAAGATAGAGCGTAGGTGACTGATAGGTCATCTGGTGAAAGTGTATGAGGCTGTTGAGCTATGTTGGTCCACTGCTGTGTAGGACTTTGTATGTGTGAGTGTGGAGTTTAATTTTTCTGTGTTTGTGAATGGGGAGCCAGTGGAGCTCCTTGAGGGGTGGTGCAATGTGAGTGTGGTGTGGGAGGTCCAGTATGAGTCTGGAGGTGGCGTGCTGGATGGTTTGGAGTCTTTGTAGGAGTTGCTTGGTATTTACTTATTTATTTACTTTTCGACAGGACAGGGGACTGAGTCCCCAAGTCCTAAAATGGCTATCACCACATCTTTGTTGATGTGGTGGCAGCTAATTAGATCTTATCTTATGATATGTCAGATCTGCTGATCCAGAGAATGTAAAGTGCTGCTGTTAGGGTCCACCAACCAGAAGATGATTTGTAGGATCTAGCAACTAATTGAATTGTCCTGGAATAAAATGTAAAAAAAAATCAAGGGTGACCACACATAAAAGGTAGACTCACTAATCATGGAATCCACAGATCTAGAGGAGAACAAGCAATTACCAGCAAGGAGACTAATATCAGACACAGAACAGACACAGAGGTCAATATTGTGTTCTTGGCGAATATGTGACGTTACAACGCATGCGATTACATCGCATGCAGTAGCAACGCAAAACTTTACCCCGACTTTCTGTCGGGGGAGCGCTGGAAGTTTGAATAGATTAATTTTCTATTCCAACTCCAGTGTGTGCAACAGTAGGGAAGGTGTTGGAGTTAAATCCAACACCTTCTACCCACTGCTGGCCACCTTTTGCGTTGCAACGGCATGCAATGTAATCGCATGCGTTGTAACGCTTGCGCTGAAAGGGCTGTTTCCCGTTCTTGGCTTGCTATCCTCCAAGGTGTAATTGTCAGTCAAGGTTGGAAGTAACAGTTTTCTCAAGTTCATTATGAGTTTTCAAAAACAAGAAGGAATTGAGCTTCATGTGTGATTAAAACTTAGCTGTAGATGACATTGAGGAGTGATCTGCATTAGGAGGATAGGGGCTGCCCACAGTCCTGAGACAAAATCTGTGTCTCCAGAGAGGTGTATGAATACAGTTATTCGTAGTTACCATTGTAGGCAGTACTTCAGTATGAGATCTGGAGGCCACAATCACTGCCTAGAAAGAAAGAGCATTCCAGCTGAGTTGAAATCAACAATCACAATGTTCAAGGGAAGAGAACATTATTGGGTGGACAATTTACAAAGATGATCACAATAAGCATCTGCAAGGAATTCAAATTTGCCATTGGGCTAATAAATCTGTCTTTGAAAGTCAAGGTGTGAACCAGATGTCTATTTGGTAATGTTACAAGACTCAGTGGACCTCAAATTTCCTCTTGCCAGCCCCTAGAAAGTTCTTTATGTGGTCATTGCCTCCTTCAGAAGCTGAAACCTTCTAGACCCATGTTACTACCTTGAAGAGACTCAGTAGGTGCTGTTGCTGCAGCATGGCTAGGCAGCGGTCACTGGCAGCTGGCCAAACTGCACATGGTCACCCGCTTTGTGTGTGATGCCAGACCACCGCAACAGTGTAACTCACATGAGCATCATTAAGGTGGACTACTTGGGTAGGCAACAGCACCTTGCTGGCTTCATGAATCAGTGCTCCTCAGCAGGGAACACAATCCCCCACTGCCAAATATAAGAGCATATTGGAATGGATTGCACAGAGAGGTCAGCAGCACACAACAGGCACAGTCAGCCAGTAAAATCAGGAGATTCTGTTTCCGCTGCTCACTGGTTCGCTTCAGGTACATCTGAGCAGCATGAACTTAGAACCTATTATACTCCAGACTGCTCATTGCCCTGTGGCACCAAACTGGGCAAGAAGTCAGATTGCTAACACTAGACAAGCAGACTATGCCAAACTACGCTGGCACTCAAAACACTCCTGTGGTCAGTAGTTTCCTTTATGCACACTCGTGACCTTTGACACCTTCAGAGGTCTGAGCTGTCTTGCAGCATCATTAGATCATATTCTCAGTTGAAAAAATATTTCTAAAACTGAATACTAATGCAGTCCTGAATTTAAAAAAGCAAGTTCAGTATAACGAAAGGGAAGAAATAGCAAACTTCTGCTGGTAGCGCTGGAAAGGGTAACGCAGCCTGTAGCACCACACAGACTCTTGTCACTCATTAATTCATTCATTATTGTCTCTCGCATTTTGTATTGAAGCCTGGAGAATGTAATACCTGAGATTTAAACTGTGACACTGTGCTTTGATCTCACTTTAATATGGAGTGCCTTTGCCACATATGGTGTACCTTTCTATATTAAGATATAATGTATTCAGATTAGTGAAATATATGCAGGTAAATCAAAGGACAGACCGCAAAGGCAAACAACCTTTGATCTCTGAATCAAGCTATCATAAAAAAATAACTGAAATGTTAGTGCTCCTATCTGCATTTTAAACGGCACATCTACCTAATGCGTCGTGGTCTGGCATCAAAGTGCAGAAAAAGATAGAACGCTTTAAGTGATATTTACTTTTGAATAACTTTTCCTGCTAACCTCGATTAATCATGTTGAGAAAAACCAAAGACCACTTGTCTGCTTTTGTCTTTTAACAGCCATCAAGACTGCTACTACGGTCATTAACTTGTACATTCTGCCTTGTTTGTTAGGTTTCAGAACCAGGTCATGGGTCACATGCTGTTTATAAATGTTTATTTAAACAATGAGTCTGTCGAGACCTATTATCCTGTATAGCTAGAAGTGAATAACTGCTTAAGCAGCAATTGAAGGGGTCCAGCAATGGCAAATCAAACATTTAGACGTTTAGGAAAATAATATTTTAGGATTTTACTCTAGGACAAGTATATCCGTTATGCATTTCTTTAGCAGGTTTTTGCTTAGTTCTGTAGAACATTACAATGTTCACACGAGCTTTAAGTACACACACACACACACACACGCACACACACACACACATATATATTTTTTTTAAAGAGTCAAGTCAATCTCATAGGGCATAATACATCTGAAAAAGGGGGGTCGTTCTCACAGGGCATGAAACAGCTGAAAACGTTAAGTTTGTGGGAACTAAAAAGTCGTGGATGGAGGGCTGAAATACACCGACGACACCCTCAGCACCGCCGAACACATGCACTTCCAGATCCACACCGATCCCAACACCACCCTCAGAGGAACCCTCATCTACAGACCCTCCGGACCCCGACCACAGTTCAGCGATTCCATCGCTGACTTCGTCAGCACACACGCCATCGCCTCCACGGACTACATCCTCCTCGGGGACCTGAACTTCCACCTCGAGAACAACAAGGACACCAACTCCACCACCCTGATCGACAACCTCGCCACCCTCGGACTCAGACAGCTCGTGACTACACCCACCCACGCCGCCGGCCACACGCTCGACTCCATCTTTTCCGCAAGCCCACACGTCTCCTTCAACCACACCTCCGAACCCCACTGGACTGACCACCACTGCATCCACTTCACCTACAGGGAGCCCACCACGCACCACGCACCGAACAAATGCCTCGCCGCTGCTGGAGCAGAGTCACGGAAGACCAGCTAACCACAACCCTCGCCCTGAGCCCACCCGCCGAACCCTCCGACCCCGACACCGTCGCCCACAACCTCAGACAGTGGATCGATGACTGCGCCAACACCCTCGCCCCGCTCAAGAATCCACCCAACAGCCACACCAGCAAGAAAGCCACCTGGTTCACCGAAGACCTCCAGGCCTCCAAACGAACATGCCGAAAACTGGAGAAGATCTGGCTCCACGAACGGACAGCGGACAGCTACGCCGCCCACAAGAGCGCCACCCGCAGTCACCATCACCTCATCAGATCCGCCAAAAGGGCCTCACTCAAAGACTGCCTAGACAACAACGCACACAACAGCAAAGAGCTCTTCAACATCGTGAAGGAACTCTCCAACCCCAGCTCCAACACCAACGACATCCAGCCATCGCGAGACCTGTGCGACTCACTGGCCACCTTCTTCCACCGCAAAATCGCCGACATCCACGACAGCTTCAACACCACGACCGCCCCGGCAACCACCGAGACCACTGCCCCCACAACCACCAACCGCCTGCTCTCCTGGACCAACATCAACGACGAGGACACCAGCGAGATCATGAACACCATCCACTCCGGTTCACCGCTAGACCCGTGCCCTCACCACATCTTCAACAAAGCCAGTACAGCCATCGCGCCCCATCTCCGGAAAATAATCAACATCTCCTTCGAGACAGCAACCTTCCCGGAAAGCTGGAAGCACGCCGAGATCACCGCCTTACTCAAGAAACCCAAGGCAGACCCCAAGGACCTCAAGAACTTCCGACCCATCTCTCTGCTCCCGTTCCCCGCGAAGGTCACCGAGAAAATCGTCAACAAACAACTGACCCGCTACCTCGAGGAGAACAACATCCTGGACCCTTCCCAGTCCGGCTTCCGCAGCAACCACAGCACCGAAACCGCCCTCATCGCCGCCACCGATGACATCAGGACCCTGCTAGACAATGGAGAAACAGCAGCCGTCATCCTCCTGGACCTATCAGCCGCCTTCGACACGGTCTGCCACCACACACTACGAACACGCCTTCACGACGCCGGGATCCAAGAGAAGGCCCTGGACTGGACCACATCCTTCCTTTCCGGCAGAACACAAAGCGTCCGCCTCGCCCCCTTCCGATCCAAGGCCACCAAGATCATCTGCGGCGTACCCCAAGGCTCCTCCCTCAGCCCAACGCTGTTCAACATCTACATGGCACCCCTCGCCCACGTCGCCCGACAGCACAACCTCAACATCATCTCCTACGCCGACGACACCCAGCTGATCCTCTCCCTCACCAAAGACCCTCACACCGCCAAAGCCCACCTCCACGAAGGAATGAAGGCCGTCGCCGAATGGATGAGGACCAGCCGCCTGAAGCTGAACTCGGACAAGACGGAGGTCCTCATCCTTGGTTCCAACCCTTCAGCCTGGGACAACTCCTGGTGGCCAACATCACTGGGAACAGCCCCGCCACCCACCGACCACGTACGCAACCTAGGGGTCATCCTCGACCCCACCCTCTCCATGACTAAGCAGGTCAACGCCGTTTCCTCATCCTGCTTCAACATCCTCCGAATGCTCCGCAGGATCTTCAAGTGGATCCCCACCGAAACAAGAAAAACAGTCACCCAGGCCCTCGTCACCAGCAGGCTGGACTACGGAAACGCCCTCTACGCAGGAACGACGGCTAAGCTCCTGAGACGGCTGCAACGCATCCAGAACGCCTCTGCACGTCTTATCCTCGACATCCCCCGACGCAGCCACATCACACCCCACCTGAGAGACCTGCACTGGCTCCCTGTCAACAAGAGGATAACCTTCAAGCTCCTCACCCACGCACACAAAGCACTCCACAACTCCGGACCAGCCTACCTCAACAGACGACTCAGCTTCTACACCCCCACCCGCCAGCTCCGCTCGACCAGCCTCGCCCTCGCCACAGTCCCCCGCATCCGGAAACGACCGCCGGTGGCAGATCCTTCTCCCACCTCGCCGCCAAGACCTGGAACACCCTCCCCACCAACCTCCGACAGACCCAAGACCTACTGGCCTTCAGAAGACTCCTCAAGACCTGGCTCTTCGATCAGTAGCAGCACCACCCCCCTCTTCCCCCAGCGCCTTGAGACCCTCGCAGGTATGTAGTGCGCTTTATAAGTGACATGATTGATTGATTGATTGATATTACTTACGAACAATTCTTTTCAACGTAGCAAATGACCATCGGGTACAAAACACAACCAGTAGATTATTACTCATAAAATTAAACAGAAATAACTTGACAGAATGAGTACACACATTATGATTGCGAGGAAGGCCTATAAGGGAATTTTGGAAATTAAAAAGTCAGAGATCAGAGAGAAGGCTTGGGGAGAACTAGAGAAGGCAGGGTCACTTAAGGACAGCTCCGCCTTTTGGAAAGTGGTCAACCATCCCTTTTTTAGAGACTATCAAAGGTCTCAAATAGAGTCCCTTATTCTAGTACACACATGGGTCGAGCACTTTAGGAAAATCTTTTTGGCTTTGAATTATGCTATACAAGTGCAGATGTGGTTCCCTTTGACCAGGGGGCTGCAATTGCTCTAAGCCAGACTATTAGCATCATGAAGTTTGGCTCGCTATTAGGAGAAGTCCATCTGGGAAGATCCCAGATCCTTTTAAGGACTGGGCAGCTGAGAATCTGACTTTATTTGATGTACAGCCTGTGTTTCGGTCAGTTTACACACAGTTGAGCAGTGTCTCAACTGCCATGTCATAATTGGAAAGTATGTCAGTTCCAGGAGAAGATCTATGCATATGGCTTTTATGGACATCCCCTTTTTGTTTGACACTGTGCACAATCCAAATTATGGGATATTATAAAGTGGATGGCCATTGATAAAGCACTGATTGACTTGTTGCGCCTCATGCTTTTGGATTCCTCGGCCAAGATTCACCATCAACTCTCTTTATTATAGAATTCTATAACTCTCTTTTAATATAAGATCTACTTGAGGCATTCGCCAGGGCTATGTGATAGCACATTTTCTGTTTTTACTGTATATATATGGCCTAGACAATAATCTGTATAAAGTTGGTAAGGATTTGACCTATCGAGGAAACTGTTCAGCGCCAGTACTTTTGTACGCAGAGGTTGTGGTCTTAATTGGAAGAATGGCTAATGGTCTTCAGATTTTACTTGATGCTTTTTGCTCTTTTATGGATTATTTAGGTTTAAAAACAAATCTAGATAAAACCTTTGTCAAGAGATGCGGACCAAAGAACCTGAAAACTAAGACTTTTTTGATCAATGGAGCTGATTTGATGAAAGTACATAAGTTTACTATCTACCATCTGACTCTGCAATAATTTGGGGTCCTCTGGTTAAACGTAGGGCATATTACATGCAAAGATTCACTGAGTCTATTTTGTGCTTTGCGACAAAGTTGGACCATAAACAGATTAGGGAAATCTACAAGGGCACATGTGTGGCAATTGGTTGTTATGGCTTAGGGATCTGGGAGTAGGGATCTTGCACTTGCATTGAACAGCTAGAAAGGGTGGAAAACATGTTTTTGAGTAAGGTGCTTGCTCTCGCTCAGTGTACCTCCACCCCAATGTATCATCTAAAGAGCAGGCTGGAGTATTTGGAAGACAGAATTATAATTAATCATTTACTGTTTTGACTGAAGGTCTGGGGCACACCCGACATAAGGCTTTCAAGGTTGATCATTTCTGATTGTCTATTCTCAGACAATGTGGCTGCTACCCTGTGGCCTGTGTATGTGGAGACAGCTTTCTTTAGTTTGTGATTTCCCGAGCTCTTTTTTAACTCTGAAAGCATAGGAAGAGAATTCATGGCTCTGGTTAAGGAGGTTTTTAATAATCACCAACATGTTTCCAGCTGGACCAAATTTGGTAACACAAAGAGTGGAAGTTATTATCAATTGAAAAAAGTGGCACCAGGTTTAGAATGTAATCGCACTTTTATTCCTAATCCTCACCATAGATTCCTTTTAACCCAAGTGTCTTTTAATAGGATTCACTTTTTAGTGCTGTTTCCTACACAAAACACTTGGTTTGCAGAAGTTCCCAAATGTCCTTGTGACAATGCTTAAAAACAAAGCACTGTCCATTTTCATTTTTTTGTGGATTTTATAGGACTCACTGGAAATGTTTTTTAGTAGCTGTTTTACAGGATGCTAATATTAGACAGTATAAACTAGCATTAGATTTTCTCCAGTAAATGAGTTCCCGAAGATTTGTTTTGTGACACTGAACTTTATATATAATAAGTGCTTTGACTGCCAGAAAGAGCTATGGAGTAGTGGTTGGCATTTAAATTATTTAAATTGTTGTTTATGTGTATGCTAGATGAACTGTATTTTTAACATGGATAAAATGTTATTTATTGCATGTTGATTTTTAATTTGTGTGCTTTTATGGTTTGTTTTAAGCCGAATAAAGCTGATTTTGACTGTGAGTGCACTTCAATTACAGTATATGTGCGGGATAATTAGCACATAAACAGTGGCAGTGCTATATGTATAAGTTCTAAATCTGTATGCAAACTTAGGTGCAGATCCACACTTGAAAGATACTAAGTGAAATCAATTGTCATCATTAGCATTTTAGCATTTTGTCATCATTGAAATATTTGTTAAAATGCTAAATTGCAACACTCAAATTCTCACCATATTGAAAGATGTTGAATCCCTAATGACAACACTAGTCCGTACACCCCAATTCATGACACTAGTGTAGCTCGCCAAGATGATGTGAAATCAAAGGAAAGCTTTTGCCTTTGAACAATATATTAAAGTAGCCTCATTATACTAGACCATATTTGTCAGTCAACGAAATGAAAAATTCTGTGCTTTTGGGAAATGATTCCTCAGCAATTCAAAGCATGATTCCATCCAACCATTGCTTATCAGTGAAAGGGTTTCATTTTAATATAGATGTAACATAGCCTGGTGAATATTAATCTTGTGTTACAACTAGTCACCATGTTTGTGTTTGCCCCTTAACTGTGAATAGGGTCTGTTTTGATAATACATGTTGGCCTTTATTGAATATTGTTTAAAACTCCAAAACAGTCCCTTGTCAGGTTTAACAATTAATTGTGCATTTCCTACAAACACGATTCACTTGATTCTGCAAATTTGCAAAACTGTCTATATAAACAATTGAGCCATTATGGGGAAGTATCAGGAGCTTTGTGACTTTCTGAGGTCTGCTGAACCCCATGGATTTGTCTACTTTTTTTTGTTAAATAATATAAGCTTCACTATCGCCCTAGTCCTTCAAGTAAATGTCACTGTTTCTGTGTCATTGACACAATAATGTGTCAATAATGTGAGATATGACCACTGTGGAAAAGCTAACATTTTCCTAGTAATGTGTGCCGATTCCTCAAACAGATTGGTGGTATACTGAAATTTTGTAGTACCATAACTTTTATACTAAGGGCCTGAGTATGATCTCGCTAGGAAGGCGACCAAATCGTCCCCCGTTCCAAACGACCGAGCACGATGCGAACATCTCGGCTGCGTCGATCGAATCGTTTCCGAACCCGATCCTGTCAGTCCGACTCGTTCGCAACCGAATCGTACCACACAATGGAGCCGGCTTCCAAATAAGCGAGTACGATTCGGACAGCCATATCGACTCAGTCTCACCGATACAAAACGGCAGTAGGAATCGGACATTGGGGGGCAGTAGCAGGTCCCCCTTCACCGGGGGCCTTCCGAATCGGTCCCATGGGGGTACCCATGGGTCCCCCCTTTCCATGCATGCACAGTGTGCCGGGCACCATGGGGTGCCCGCTACAGGGTGTACGCTTTTCCCCACTCACCCCTTTTTGCTATGGGAGCCTGTGTACGCGTACGGTAGACAGGCTCTCATAGAGTTCAATGGGAGTCAGAGCGAACCTAGTCCGTCACCATACAGGTGCATCGTACTCAGTCGCTCGGACTCGCAGAGCACAATTCGCTAGGAAATCCCTCTGGATCTGAGTCGTATGGAGGGATTTCTTAGCGAGATCGTACTCGGGCCCTAAATGTTAAATACAAACTTTGGATAATTGCACATATTTTTAGCAAATTAAATTCCAAGGGTTTGTCAGCGGAGGTAACCAATAACAAACTCCTTCCCTACCATGCTAATCCATGAGATTACAAAGTACCTGATTACAGGAATCCATTTTCACAGGCCTACTGGCTTTACCATATGCTTTTCACAAAAAATAAAGGGGCATATTCTCAAGGACTTATCGCCGATTTATCGGCACTTTAGCGCCGCAAAAGTGGTGATAGACTTATCGCCCTATTCTCAAGCTGGTGCAAACTGCCAATATCGCCAGTTTACCAGCGATAGCTGCTGCAAAAAACATCACCACGGATGAGTGCGACAACTAACGCTAATGATATGCAGAGTAGGCGTTCCCGTGCAAAAACACACGAAAACACCCCTTCGCGAGATTCTCAACGACCAGCCAGATCTGCGATGCGAACCAAGAACAGGTGATAAGGCGCGTCAGCAGCAGGGATTTAACACCTGCCTTTTGCTGGTGTTAAGCAGGACGACTACCTGCAGTATGAAAGGGAGCCCAGCCCAGAGCCACATCTGAAGACCAACAGATGCCATGGAGCCAATGATCATGCAGCTCGGAGAACCAAGAGGGCCACAACACCCACCGCCACCACTCCCAGGCCCCCCCGGACCACTCCCCCCGGATTACCACCTAGGCAGTGCAGGACAACGGACGACCCTAAAACGCACTAGCCCCAGAGACTCAACACCAGAGGAAGCCATTGGCCAACACAGGCTCAAAAGGACAACCATCCACCGCATCCTGACCCACATTGCCCACAGGCTGACGGTACCAACACAGCGGACAACCCACATCCCCCGCAGACAAAGCTGCTGGCTGTGCTGCACCTGTTGGCCCCTGGTACCTTCCAACCAACAACTGACAGAGTCGGAGGAGTCTCACAGCCAGCCCCATCAAACTCCCTCACATATGTCATGGATGCATGTCCACAAAAGCAACGGCGGGCCCCTGTATCCGCACCACACGATAGTTCCAATTCGTACTGCACCTGCGCAACCAACCCCAACACCAGCCGTGCTAAACGCCTCCGTGCCCCATGCCCAAGATCGTAGTAACCGAAATGTGGGTGCACCAGGTCATGAAGTCCAGTAGTCAACAGTAGTGTAAAAACAGAACTTTATTACAAATACACAAACAAACAAAACGAAAAGCTCAGCCAACGCATTCCATTCCCAACTGGGAACTTCAATAGGGCAACGTGTCTTCAGAAACCTGTGGGAGAGATGGTGACAATGGTCAAACTTCCATATAGTCACATGCCTAATCTGGTACAGTGTACTGCACTTCGACAAACCGGAATGCTCACAGGCATGATAAACCATGCATGAGAAGACCGTAATAGAACTACGTGTGGCCGTAACCGTCGTAGGAATGAAGAGGAAGGTACCAACCACACGAACTGCTGTTATGGTCACATCATGCAGGACTCATCATACATGAAAGCATCACGGTATGTGTCAGCTCGATACCCCTGCCCCTCACTCCCCCCACACTGCGCAGGAACATCTTGAGACCACGCAAGGGAACTACGCCATAGCTGCCGTCATGCACGTGTTGGCGGCAATTCACAGCACACGTGTATGACTAGTGCCCCCTGCCGACACTGCACACAATCACCGCAACAGCAACCACACGCATGCCACTACTGTGCATACAGAAGTGGACCACCGTGGCCTGTCCACCAATGTCGTCGCAAACTCCCCAGGCAGTGTGCATGATCCCCACCTCTCCGCATGTCCGCCACTAACCAGCGCTTTGAGGATGGCCCCCATGGAAATGCACTGCCCATCGGCAAGTACCAACTGAACACACCACACACCTCAACTCCACAATCCCCCAAATCACAACTGTGGGAATGCACACGTCACCAATCCACCACCAAAGTGACTACTGGATGTGTCTCAGTCTCCCCCACAACCTGCCCGTAGGCCTACACACACGTGGCCGAACACCTTCAACGTGCACATTCACACTGGAGACGAGGTGGCTACGTCCCAAACCAACCCGCGCACATCACGTCATTGCATGCAGGGTCGTGTCAGCAAGGGCGGCGCCCCCCACCCAGCCACGAGTCCACCGCCGTGACCGGTGGTGCCTGCACGATCCTGTGCGCCTGATGCACCCCAGCCTTGGTCCCCAGACCGGTCCTCCGCCCAGCGATGACTGGCCGCCCCTGCGCACCCAGGCCTCAATTCTCACCTGCCGCCACTGGCGTGTCTTAATGAGGGCCCACCACATGCCAGTGCATCATCCTCAGCCGATCGCTGGATTCCGCGCCACAGGCCCCCAGCACACCCTGCGGCACCGCGGAATCATGTGGGTGCTGACTGCTGCCTGTGCGTACACTGCGGTCCAGCAGGGCACACTGTTCAATTTGAGTCTTGATTCGCTGGACACCGTATCGAGGCCAACACATCATCGCAGGCTGCACACCCGCTCAGCTCTTCAGGTGCCACTAACCCTGTGCAACGCAAGTCATCATCACGTGGCGGTAGGCCCCTGCCAGCCGCAGTGCAGCGGGTGCCACTGACCCTGTGCAACGCAAGTCATCATCACGTGGCGGTATGCCCGTGCCGGCCGCAGTGCAGCGGGTGCCACCAACTCAGTGCGCCACAAGTCATGGACCCTTCATGATTGGGTCACGTGGTGCGGACACCATCATGTCATCTCCGACAGTGGGGAATGTGACGTGCTAGGCCCCTTTTATTGGCAGGGTCACATGTCCTGTGATGCCTGTGCTGGATGGGTGTGGTTTGGGTGTTAACCAGCCCTCAGGGAGTGGCTGTGGCATGCTGACAACTAGACCAGTGATCAGCATATCACTACAGGGAAGACCTGGGACATGTAGCTTTGTCGTCCCCCCTCTGAGCGTAAGCGAAGTGGACTGGCCTGGCGTATGGCAGGCCAGCGTAGGGGTGGGAACAATGAGCCCGGGGCTCTGGGCATGCTTCAGGTCTGGGCTGGACATGGAAGTAACTGATGCTTGTGTCTCTGTTGTAGTGTCTACGCCACCCGGACCGCAATCGGCAATGTTGCACCTTGTGACTCAAGTCCCACGACATGAGCAACATTGACGTAAGGGGGAATCACTGACCCTACATTCATCCATACTCTCATACTTGAATGATCAAAGGCATGACACATCTGTGCGATTCTGAATGTTTAATTCACATCCAGTGGAGTGTTGCAGCTGGAGCAGTACAGGGCCATGCAAACCCCACTTCACATTATTGGCCCGTGGAGGGCCAGCCAGAGTCCTTCCAAGTACATCGGAAGAGGAAGAGTTCAGTCTGCAGTCTGATCGCTGTGTCATTGGTAACCAAACAGAAAATGACAGTCCATGTCGAGGTCCAAGGTGAGTGTCGTAGAGTGTATCGGGGGACAGTGGAAGGTGATGATGCAAAGGGCAGAACCAAGCAGAAACAGGCCATATGGCGGAGATGAATGCTACTGCCTCCTCCTTACCAGTAAGGTTGATTCACCCGCATCGTCGTCCTCTGATGTCACATGTGCCTCACACGTGGGTGGTGGTGGATTGCCTGCCGCACTGTGAGGCACTGACACATCAGGGGGCGGAGATGTGGATGTAGAAGCAGCAGCAGCATTCATCTGCGCAAGGCCTTGAGGCAGCAATGCCATGACGATGTGCTGCAGGGCATGGAAGGTCCCAGCCACATCTCGCTGGTGTGCAGCCGTGGCAGCCATTCTTTCCGCCGTCATCCGCTCCATGTTCTCCATGAGCCCCCGCATGTGTCCCAACTCCCGGCTGACATCACTGGAGCCACTCTGACTGGACAGTTGTTCTTGTCTCAGTATCATGACTCCAGCGATGTCAGCCATAGATCGTTGGAGAGCATGGAGCGGACTGTGGGTGTCCGTTAGGGACTGTAAGTGGTCCCTGATGGTACTCAGACACCCATGTATGGCATCAAGTTTGGCTGCCATGAGGTCGAACCCCACCCGCACCTGATCTGCCATCTTCTCCTGGACCTCTAACACACGGCGTTGGAAGGCCATGTGTTGTTCGTCGGGGTCCTGGGAGTCAGCCGTGGTGGTGGGTGCTTCCTGCTGTGTGGTCTGTGCAGGGGGTGGGGTCTCCTCGATGCAGCTGGGCTGCCCTGCTCCTGGAGGTGAGGTGCCGTAGCTGTCCATGAACTCTTGGAGGGCGTCGGTGTCAAAGGTGTGGAGGTCCTCTTCGTCATCAGTGAAGAGCTGTTGGGTCTGCTCTGCAGGAGGTGTTGGTTCTCCCTCTGCAATGTGAAGGGGAGATGCAGTTTAACATTGTGTTCACATGTATGTTGACGCATTGTACAAGTTTACATACAAACTGCATGACAATGTACATTGTGACTGTTTGGGAGGAGCTGCCTATTTGATGTGGGACAGTGGACATTTCGACAACATCAGGGATGTGTGTTTGTACTTGTACATTATCATCTCACATTTCCCTGCTATGCCAAATGTGATTGACCAGTTTCTACACACAAGCGGCCCCAGTTGTGTCCTCTGTTCTGTTGTGAACGTGTTGCAGTTTATACCACATTGTTGTCAATGTTGATGTGCTCTGAATGTTATGTGTGTGTGCTGCATTTTGGGAGAGTCGCCCCTGCAGCTCTGATTTGGCTGGCCCTTATCCCTTTCAGGCGGTGTGCCTTTGACTTCTGTGTTCATACAGTTCTGAGATGTTTCATTCTTAGGTAAATTGGGCTCTTGGTGGGAGTTGGGACTCTGGGGCATGGTTTGTCCGCAGATGTGTTGTTGACGTCGGGGGTTGTTTCTGCACGTGGATGTGTCAGAGTGTGACCTGCTCCTTTACGGATGTGGTCCACACTCAGCCACCTCAGTGTCGTGGCGTGCAACATGTCATGATATATTGACTGCAGCCATGCTATTCGTCATGCAGTGTCACTTGCATTGTCAGTGTGGCTCACAGACACACCGCTTTGCTTGGTTTGGCGATGGACAGTCTTTCACCTACGTCTAGCCACAGGCGGGTCAGGGAGTCACCGTCTAAACCATGGTTCTCAGCCGAACTGAAAGTTCTTAAGCAGCAGTGTAAGAAACTGGAACGCCGCTGGCGGAAAGACTATTGCTCATCAGCAAAGATTATGCTCAGAGAAGCTCAAAAAATGTATTACATTGCTATTAGCAAGGCTAAGGGTCTCTATTACGCGGACCGGATAGAGTCTGCTAATAACAACTCTAGGGAAATTTTCTCTATTGTACAGAGCTTTATGGTACCGAGGGCTGAGACAACAAGGCTCCCTGCCTCTAATACATGGTGTGATAAACTCTCTATGTTCTTTATTGATAAGATTTATTCAATACAGAGAACATTTAGAGATCAAAGTCCACCTCAGGCAGGGGGTGCCCCCGGCTGCTCCCTCTGAGCCACCTTTTATGCTGGAGGATTTTACACCTATTGACCTGTCGGACTCACTCAAAATTTTGAAAGCTATGAAATCTGGCTCTCCATCGGATCCTTGTAAGGCGAGACTCCTGGCCTCCGTGGCAGAAACAGTTAATACAGAAGTGAATACGCTTATTAGACTCTCCTTTCAGGAGGCGCTGGTTCCAACAGCGTGGAAGCAAGCAAAAATCCTGCCCCTTCTAAAGAAACCTTCACTAAACCCTCAGGACCCAGGGAGTTATCGCCCCATCTCCCTTCTTCCCACTGTTTCTAAAATCTGTGAGAAGGCAGTTAATAAACAGCTCACTGATTTTATTGAAGGGTCAGGTCTTCTACATCCAGCTCAATCAGGTTTTAGAGCTGCATATAGTACTGAGTCGGCCCTGGTTGAAGTATCAGAAGCTATCCGAGGTTGTTTGGATGCCGGTGGAAGTGCTGCCTTGATATTGTTGGATTTATCGGCAGCATTCGATACTGTTCCCCACTCGTTGCTTCTGTCTCGCTTGATGGAAATAGGTGTCACGGGATCAGCCTGGAGGTGGCTAAAATCTTTTCTTGAAGGGCGTACGCAACAGATTTGGATCCCCCCATTTTCTTCCACGCCTCAAGGTGTTACCACAGGAGTGCCGCAAGGGTCCTCTTTGAGTCCCCTTCTTTTCAACATCTACGTCACTCCTCTGGTACAATTAGCGGAGGAGCTAGGAGCCAAAATCGTTGCATACGCCGATGATACTCAACTACTGTTTACCTGGGGTAAATTGGAGTGTGATACCGTGAAGGTTAAGAAATGTCTGACAGCTGTCTTTCAGTGGCTCTCAGCGGCACAGCTTAAATGCAACGAAGAAAAATCGGAGATTCTTCTCTACGGCAACTTCCCCACACGGTTCAGAGAGACTCTCTGGCCGGCTGGCTTTCCGCTACCATCCTCTTCTGGCCAACCTGTTAAGAATCTGGGCGTGTGGTTTGATGAAAATTTGTCTTTTTCGTATCACATCAAAAAATTGGCCGGGAGCTGTTTTGGGATACTGAAGTCACTCAGGAAATTTCTTCCCTTGCTCCCTAGGGATGCAAGGGAAACAGTGACCAGGGCGTTGATTTTGTCTCGCCTTGATTACGCCAATGCCCTGTATATTGGTTTACCAGATTATTCTTTTAATAAACTGCAGGTCGTCCAGAATGCAGCGGCCAGGCTCTTATTCAATGTTCCTATCAGAAGCAGCGTTAGACAACATCTGCGCACCTTGCATTGGCTGCCGGTCATTAAGCGTGTTAAGTTTAAAGCCCTTGTGGTTGCCCATCGTGCTCTCCACGGATTGGGGCCAGCTTACCTAAGGAAGCGCTTTGAGTTCTATACCCCGACTAGAGATCTGAGGTCAGCATCTCAGTATCTTGCCCGGTTACCTCGTGTCCGTCGTCAAAGAATGGGGGCAGATCTCTTGCATTTCGGGCAGCCACCGCCTGGAATTTGTTGCCCTTCTCGCTGCGTAACACCCATGATCTTGGACTTTTTAAAAACAGCTCAAAACACTTCTGTTTTAACCTGCAATTCTCTTACTAGCTGCACCTCAAGGCTCGCGCCGGGACACTCCTGGGAGTATCTGTGCGCGTTATAAAACTTCATTAACATAACATAACATAACATAACATGTGCATGGGTTAGTTGTGAGATTGGTGATGTGTGGGAAGGGTCCCCTCTGGGCACATAGTCGACAGGGGCCTACTTGCTGTTTCTAGGTGTACTGCAGTGTGCCAAGGGGATCAGGGACATGATCCAGAGTCATTGTAGGTGTGCACTGTGCTATACTTAATTGTGCATGTGTGACATTGTGCCCATCTCCCCCCGTCCCCCCAGTCCCTGGTCGTTACTCAACCTGTTGCTGTTGTGTCAGGTCATGTTGAGCAGTGTCCGGTGCCCCAACTCCTGCCACCGTCTCCACACTGATGACTGTGGCCACCATTTCCTCCATCTCATCCAGCTCCTCCTGTGGCGCTGGACTCCCACCTCCAGTCTGCATTGCTGACTTCTGGTTGTTGCCGAGTTTCTGCTTGGTCTTGCGCTTCACATCATTCCAGCGCCTCTTGAGCTCTTCCATTGTCCTCCTCAGCACTCCGACTGCATTCACCTTGTCCAGGATGGACTGCCATGTTGTATTTTTTGTTGCCAATGACACAGTGGAGGTGACGAACAGTTGTTGATGGTGTTCTATCTTCTCCGTGCTCAGGATCCTGTTTTCCTGCGGACTGAACCGCGTCTTCCTCTTCTTCTTGTCCTTGCCCTTCCCTGTCCCCGAGGTCCCAGGCTGCTGCTCCTGGGGGCTTGTGGGGTTCTGGCCGTCCTCTGTACCTGCACCGGCTGCCTCCATTGTGCTTCGTTGTAGTTTGGTTTTTGTTTGTGGGTTTTTTTCTGCTTTTGTAGTGATTTTTCCCGCCTGACGTGTGTGATTTGCAGGCCTGGCGCTGCTTTTCGCTGATTGTCTTATCGCGGTTGGGCCCATCGCAACTTTTTTCGCGTTCGGGTTTGGATTTTCATTGCCGTCCCGGTAATGTTATCGCGGACATTTGACGCGTTATCGGGAGACTATCGCATGCTACCGCCGTGTTGAGAATATGACGTTAACACTGAGTTATTTTCCCGCGATAGACGGCGATATGAAAACTTTCGTTAACCTATTTTGGCGATGTTTATCGCACGTTCTTGAGAATATCCCCCAAAGTGTTTCCAAAATGCAAGTATCAGGCACACAGTGATAAATTTACGAATGTCAGCAGTGTTACAGTAGGTAAAACAATATACACCCCTTCCTAAAAGGAACTAAGAGGGATTTTCATAGCTCAAATTTTCTACCCGAATGCTTTGTCAGAGAGAATAACTAACACAAAAAAATGCACCTACTAATATAATTTGTGAGATTCCATGTAACAAAATGCCAGTATACAGGTTTTCCCACAGTGTCATAGCAATCCACCATGACAGGTCTATTGACTTTAACATATGTATTTCACAATATATGTCAGGTCACTGCCATTGTCACAACTCTTCATCATAACAGATTAGACCTATGGCATTTGACAAACTGTATCATTGGCTTGTCACTATAACCAATGCAGGCCTCCTGTATCGAGTACAAGCTTTTCCACAAGACATAAACAGTAAAAAAGCACTCTTTTTCTGTGGAAGCACACTACTTCTGGACAATCACATTCTATAGTTAAGAAAATCAACATGTAGGCACAGGCAAATCCCATCTTCACTAGTGTTTTTTAAAGTTCTTTTTGTGTTGTGCCGAGGTAAACCTAAAGTTATGTTTTTCTAACATATGTATTCACAAACATATTTTCCTGCTTAATACTACTGTATCTAACCACCCTTTGCTTAATAGCACTTGTCCATTGCGTTTTGAAAGGTTCCCTTTCTTTTTGTTTGTTTTTTGTCTCAGACGCAATACTCAACAATTAATATAGTGAGTTACATAACTAGGTCAAAATAAAAGAAATGCTTCCCATACAACTATTCTGCAGCATGTTCACAATTACTAAAAACAAAATAAATTGCTAGCCAACCCTATTAGACTTTTTTTATTTTGAGGTGAGTTCTTTACAATACATCAGATATTGCTTTGTTACTGTAGTCATTGTCACGTGATCACAGTAGTCCTTTGCACAATAATGTAAACTTGCAGAATTCCCTAATAAATTTGTGATAAACTGTTCTACTTTGTCATTTTTATGGCAAGTCTTCCATCCTAAAAATATTTCAGTCACACTTTTCCTGTAGAAAAACAGGAAGGTGGTGAGATTTTCATATTTTCCTATTTTGTTTGATTACATCCACATTTTCCATGCTACAACTTGTAACCAGCACAACATAGCTTAGGTCGGGGAAGCAAAACTGGACCAATTGTGGCCCATTGGGAACCCCTCCCAGCGGCGGGAGCGAGACCAGAGTCGCGAGGCGAAAAGCCCACGAAAATGCTGAACTGCAATAGGGCGCATTATTAAAAAGAGGGGAACCGCCCAATAGTAGAGCAAGAGGCGGGCGAACAAAGAAAGGTAAAAAGGGGGCATGGGCCTCCCCGGACCAAACAACTGACCTTGCCACAGATACCCACCCACCCACACCAGAATACCGCAGATGTGAAAGCAGTGGGAAAGGGCAAGGTGGAGGCAGCACAGAAAGGTACCCACGGAAAAGAGTACCTTAGATAGAAGAGCTGCTCAAACAGTGTCTTTGGGATGCCTCACGGCAGGGGCACAGGTGAGCAGGCAACAGCACACAAAGACAGCCAGATTAGAAGGGCTGCTCAGACAGTGTCCTTGGGATGCCACACGGCAGGGGCACGGTGAGCAGGCAAGTGGTCAGCAAGGGTCCAGGCCAAACAGAAAGGCACTTGCAGCCCAGGCCAGGTCTAACGGCCGCCCAAGAGGTCGGTAGCAAGGGAAGCCAAGAAGCGTAAACAATGGGATACCTGCGGAATGGGCCACAGCACAAGATTAGTGCTGTCAGACAGATATGGAAACAAAACAAGAGGTGACAATATTACTAAGAGGTGTGAAGTACGACAAGAATCATGGGTCGCGGATCACCAACCATGATGTTGTGAAATGTATGGTCCATGTTGTGTTTTGGAAAATAAACTGCGGCCTTTATACACCATAAACTTGTGTCCTCCAAATGATGTGAAGGGAAAAGGGGGTGTAAAGAATGGGGCCAGGGAAAAGAGAAATAGAGAGAACTCGCAGGCCTGGGGGGAGGGGGGTCTTGAAATATTTAGCTATCACACTGTGTCCTGCAAGTTAACATTCTATTTAAGCTTCCAGAAATGGAAAAAGCAATTGGGGAAAACAACCTTGCACAAGAAGTCAACATGCCTGCAGTGTTATTAGTGCTAAATGCAGACAGTGGGTTCTCTGACCTCGTCCCAGCTACATCATCCTGCTTATAGCATTTAATTACCACACTACTTCTTTCAGTCTTTCGAGGGGCCAACTTTTCTCCATACACTTTCACAAACAATACAAAACTTCTTCCCTTGCTGTTACACATCACCTCATCTTGCAAAATTCCACGTAATCTTGTGTAATTCCTAGGTAATTCTACGTGATTACGTGGAATTACACAAGGTATGCCCCCCTTTTCGTTAAAACTCCTACAGTTCTACAGTAAGATTGAACCAAATGCATCCTCAGGCTCATAAACGCAGAATTACACTTCGTGCATAAATCAAGCTTAATCTCATAGAATTCTTAGGTAATTCCGCAGGACTATGGTACAAGGAATTAGGTGAGTTACAACCACTCCTACTAATAATGCGGAAAACACTGCAATATTGCATAATATCAGTGGCCCTGATTAAAGGATTGATGTCATGGTTCGACCCTGGATTTGTGTGCAAAATACTCCCTTTTGCTGGCATCCATACCTTTGTGTCACTTGTTGCAAACGGATGCAGGGGGAATACACTGTTGGCCGTCTTGCACTGACAGAACTGATCTTAAAGGAAATGAACAATGTGAGGTCCTGTAACTCTGACGAGGCATTGCAGAAGGGCACATATGCTGATTGGCTATTAAGCATTTACATTTTAAGTCCAAGAACCGTCTTGCAGGGAAGGGTAGCAGGACATCGCGAGAACTTCTTTTACTCTACACAAGGAAGCAATGTTAAAAAAAACAGCTCGGACAAAAAAACTTCTACTATATCAGTAATCCATAGTGCTATGTTTATATGTTTTATTGGGGATTTTGAACGGTAGCGCCAGGCAAATTTGGCATTGCCCATCAAAACAACAAGTTTGAGGTGTACAGTTTGAGTTATACGGTTTATCTGTGGAAAAGGTTTTTTACTTCAACAACAAAGTCAATATTAAGGTTTTCTTCCCAGCTATTGTTACAGCTAAATGTGGTACAAAAACCAAAACCAGATTCTGTGAAATACATTCTCGGGAATGACTTCCTGTCAGTCTAGACCCATATTCCAAACACTTAAATAAAAGATGAGATTACTTTTGCACATTCAAGAGTATTCAGTCACTGTAAACCAGCAGTGTGCATGCAGCAAGTAACCTATACAATGCCTTGAATATTTAACAGCTAGTACTTTCCCTTTCTTGCTCTGCTTCGAAAATTGGGCGAATGGTCGCTGTCTTTAATAGCCTTTGTCAGGAATCCAGGTCCTCCTCCTTGCAGACCACTGAATCATTTAATGCATTACGACAAAAAGCAGGAAAATGCTTCATTTTGACAGATGATTCTTGACAATTACTTAAGATATCCTCTTGAATGGATGTGATGTGTCTTTAAAGCTTAGCAGATGGAAATCGAGGCGCCTGGCCATTAAACCAAGACAATGCGTCCTTTGTTCACGGAGAGCCACATGTGAGTGGACATTAGCATATCTAGGCCAGCCAAGGGATACATGGTCCTTTTATCAGCCTGGCGGGGCTCCCCAGGTCTCACAGCAATACCTTTTAGTAAAAATCACATGCAAATGATGACATAAATCGAATGCAGGCTGCTGGGTCTGAAAGGTGATCAGGTGCAAGGAAGGCCTTCCATCCGAAAGATGGTGTTAGGCGGATTTATTCGTGTCTCCTAATGTAAAGCAGACACTGAGTCTTCTTTGGGATATATTTGTGCTGGGGGTAGAAATGTCGCAGCAGTGACCATTCAGCAAGCTGCAGTCAGTAGGGAGTATAGTTCGCCTTTATAATGAATGATTTGTTTTGTTTCGTCTGTAATAGTCCAGTTTTCCGCTGCTTGTTATTTCCTGTGACAAGAAAACCTAATACATCAAAGCAGCTGTAAGAGGGAGGAGGCCACTGCTATCTATCAGACTTTAAACAAATACCGTCCGATCGGCTACAGGAGCCGCAGGGGGACCATGTGCATCCACCAGTTTCCGGGAACTGTCGCTTACTGTTGACTCTAAAACAACAGTTTATCTAGAGCCCTCAGCCCTTCGGCACCTCCCTGCCTCCTCGTGACAAGACATGTGCATATTAATGCTTCTATAATGAATTGAGATAGAGGCTAGAAATGGGGAAAACACTGCCAAATGGGCTCCCCAAACCTAGGCCTTTCACAAGCACTACACATTTGTGTGATGCCATGTAACGGGCATCATACAAAGCTGTCAGGGTCATTAACAGTTGTGCACAAGGCTGTCATTACCAGGTGAGTACAAGGCTGCCAGGCTCATTACCAGGTGAGCACAAGGCTGTCAGGGTCATTACCAGGTGAGCACAAGGCTGTCAGAGTCATTACCAGGTGAGCACAAGGCTGCCAGAGTCATTACCAGGTGAGCACAATGCTGTCAGGGTCATTACCAGGTGAGCACAATGCTGTCAGGGTCATTACCAGGTGTGCACAAGGTTGCCAGGGTCCTTACCACGCAACTCCCAGGCTTTCATTACCAGGTGAGTACAAGGCTGTCAGGCTCATTACCAGGTGAGCACAAGGCTGTCAGGGTCATTACCAGGTGAGCACAAGGCTGTCAGGGTCATTACCAGGTGAGCACAAGGCTGTCAGAGTCATTACCAGGTGAGCACAATGCTGTCAGGGTCATTACCAGGTGAGCACAAGGCTGTCAGGGTCATTACCAGGTGAGCACAAGGCTGTCAGAGTCATTACCAGGTGAGCACAATGCTGTCAGGGTCATTACCAGTTGAGCACAATGCTGTCAGGGTCATTACCAGGTGTGCATAAGGCTGTCAGGGTCATTACCATGCAACTCCCAGGCTTTCATTACCAGGTGAGCACAAGGCTGCCAGAGTCATTACCAGGTGAGCACAATTCTGTCAGGGTCATTACCAGGTGAGCACAATGCTGTCAGGGTCATTACCAGGTGTGCACAAGGTTGCCAGGGTCCTTACCACGCAACTCCCAGGCTTTCATTACCAGGTGAGTACAAGGCTGTCAGGCTCATTACCAGGTGAGCACAAGGCTGTCAGGGTCATTACCAGGTGAGCACAAGGCTGTCAGGGTCATTACCAGGTGAGCACAATGCTGTCAGGGTCATTACCAGGTGAGCACAATGCTGTCAGGGTCATTACCAGATGTGCATAAGGCTGTCAGGGTCATTACCATGCAACTCCCAGGCTTTCATTACCAGGTGAGCACAATGCTGTCAGGGTCATTACCAGGTGAGCACAAGGCTGTCAGGGTCATTACCAGGTGAGCACAAGGCTGTCAGGGTCATTACCAGGGTCATTACCAGGTGAGCACAAGGCTGTCAGAGTCATTACCAGGTGTGCATAAGGCTGTCAGGGTCATTACAATGCAACTCCCAGGCTTTCATTACCAGGTGAGCACAAGGCTGATAGGGTCATTACCAGGTGAGCTCAGGGCCGTCGGGATCATTATGAGGAGAAGCATTAACAATCTTCTCACCAACTTTTTGAGGATGTTGCCCATTGGAGTAATCATCATCTTTCGAAACTTCCAAATGGCTCCATAGGTTTCAACAAGTTCTCCCTCCAAGACAATATGCACCGCCAATTTTGCTCCGTACTGTTCTGGTCTTGGTAATGCAGCAGGAATAAGGCACGGAAGGAAAGGTAGGCACTTCAGTTCAGGATTATTGCATTTAAAGTACATAAACATACCACTGGGCATACGACACAGTAAAAACTAAATAATAAGATCTGCAGACCTAAAAAATCTTAGCTGCTCCTGCAGTATTGGAATTATTCTAATGTTTTACCAAACTATCTAAGAAATGTAAGCATGAATTCTGCACACTTCTCTATATTTACCCTTCTCCATGTCGGGATACTACAGCCATATCCCTGACCAGAGCTGTCATTGGATCATGTTCCCTCCTTTTCTCCTTTGGTGGTACAGTTACCTTCTGCAGCTCCTCCTCCTCTTCCTTTCATCTTCGCCTGAGCTGGTGAGTCAACTTTTACTGATGGGCAATGGCATTTCCCCAAGCTTTTCTGGAAAAAATATATTTTTTCTAAGAGCTGCTGTGAATGCTAGATTACTTACAGCAGTTACTGTGCTTCTCAGTAGGTTGATTGGGCCTTGTGACCCAAAGGACATGTTCACCATCTGAGTCTTGAATTGGGTCTGTAGGTGAGTGTTTTACTCATGAAATATCTGAAAGCCTGATATTGTATTAGTCAGATACAGCAAGGACCATGCTGCCATGCACTTAAGTAACACATCTGGGCATGCTGTTGAATGTGGTATCCTTTCTTTTGTCAGCATGCTGGGATACTAGGCGTCAGTTACCAATATTTATTTTGCAGCTTCCTCTGATTGTCATGCACTTTCATCTTCTTGGCTTTGTGATCTTTTATTGCAAAATCTCTGCAGTCTTCTAAGGGCTCAATGGCCTCCAACAGAAAATGTGTTTACAAGCGGTCTCATCACCTGTACATTAGCTCTGATAGAAATGGACCAGTGGAACCTCGTGGTTTGTTTCAATAACCTATCAGTACCGTACACTACCGTAGATATCCTGCCAATTAACTGGGTGATTTTCTTTACCTATTTGACCTCATTGTTGACTTGAAATGTTCTGCTCTCCAATCTGCTTCAGGCAATAGCGGAGTGTCTTTTCTATGAGCTTCTCCCATGTACTTGAGATACCTTCCAATTATAGGGGGCCCATTAAATTGGGGGGGTCACTTTTTATGATATCTAGCATTCCGTAAGTTCTCAATATGAGCTCCAATGTGGGCATTACAGCAGATGAAACTGCGGTCAATACTTGGGTCTCAACCTGGTATCAAAAGTACTCCCCTGTGATGTCAAGCGATTACCATCCAGTATCAAGCAGTTCAAGTAGTCTGCTGCTGAATACTTCATTATGGTATCTGGTATTTCTGATGTTAGCAACACATCTGCGCGTGATGGAGATCTCGAGCTCTGTCAGAAAGCACACTTTTGTACCTGAGCAATGTATTAGTGGTCACTCCTTCTCAATGGCTCTCTTGTTCAAGGTCAGTCAGTCCATTTGGAGCAATTACTGAAATAATATTAACAAAATGCTAGCGAGAAATGTTCACCTATACTATTACACACTCACGGTGAAAGGTTCTAGAATTCCCTTTGACCTTAAGAAATATCTCATGCATTGAGGAAAAAACTGAAAGTGCAGGATTTCCTAAAAAAAAAAAAAGAATCAAAAGAAACATCTATAGGCTTTAGGCAACTGGCAACCTGCACTGAACCAGGTGAGACTTCAATGCTGCACCACAAGGCCAAATTTGAAGTGCCCTAATACTTGGAAAAGGCTGCGGCTGGTGCTCTAGTTACAAACGCAGTCTTTAGGTGTTAAATTGTGAAAAGCTCAGGAAACATGCAAACTGAATGCCTAGCTGACCAATTAATCTTACTTGAAGCTTCATTACCAAGCAGGTACCAAAGAAATACTTGTGAAACAGGTCCTGGAACTGGAACTGATGAGTCCTAGCTCCTTGATGCTAGACAGCACAGTGAGCACCACAGGAATGCTGGTGAAGTGCTGTGATCAGCTGATCTGAAGTGTAAAGAGTAGGAGCCTGAATAGATGCTGCTGCCTCCTGCTTAGAGGTTACAAAGGCAAGCAGAGAGTTCCAGATCAGGTGTGTCTTTTCTACTGCTTCACACCAAAGAGTTGGATCTGGACTCACGAGCCGAAAACAGAGAAAGTTGCACAGGCAAGTACAGAGTTCTAAACCACATTAAGCTTTTAAAATGAGCCATGCCCAAGGTGCACAATGCTATAACAGCTCTTCATTTTGAGTATCAGTTGGATATTTTCTTACATTGATTATATCTCCATCCTTTGCTGCTTCATGAGTTGCCATTTTTTATTCGCATTCTGATCCTTGATTGCCTTACTCCACAATGTGCTCTCAAGTGTTTTTTCTGCAAGGATTGTTGTTACACTATAACATTGATAATTGTTTTCTCTATTAATGGGTAAGTGATATTTTCGAGTGGATGGTGGCTGGACACGCAGTAAATTAGCTTGTATTCATTCTCTGGTTTGTGGCTAGTTGGTGGCCTTGCCCTTTCTGCTGGGTCATCCCAAAACTTGCCTTCATTCCTCCTATTTTTGATGAATTAATTTTTGTTGGCCGTAGGACTCTGTGCACTTTGCCACTGCTCACCAGTACTAAAGTGCTTGTGCTCTCTCCTTAAAGCATGGTGGATTGGCTTATGCCCAATTGGCATATTTAATGTACTTGTTAATACATAGTAAGGTGGCAGTACCTGTGCCCAGGGCCTGTAAATTAAATGCTACTAGTGGGCCTGCAGTACAGATTGTGCCACCCACTTAAGCAGCACTTTAAACATGTTTCAGGCATGCCATTGCTGCCTGTGAGTGTGCAGTTTTATACTGCCATGTCGATCTGCAAAGGTAACCTTTTGCCAGGCCAAAACCTTCTTTTTAATACATATACGTCACCATTAGGGTAGGCCGTGGACAGTCCAGAGGGCAGGGTGCAATGTATTTAAAAGGTAGGGCATGTACTTTTGTGTTTCACATGTCCTGATAGTGAAAAACACTTACATTTATTTTTCACTACTGCAAGACCTACCTTTCTAATAGGATAACGTTGGAGTTACTTTATTATATTTTATAAGTGTATTTTCCAAATGGGAACAGGTAGCCAGTTCATGTTTGGTGTATCTGGGATTGGAATTTAAAATCCCAACTTATCGTAAAGTCAGATTCTACCTTACAATTGTGATAATGCCACTGTTAGGAAGTTAGCAAACACAATGCCACTTTTAGGAAGTTGGCATTTTCTTGTCTTAGCCATTTGGTGCCTTCAGCCTGTCTCCGGGTCACATGACTGGGTGTAGTTGACAGTTGGGCTTTGTGTATTCTTCCTAAACAGTCAGACACAATGGAGAGCTTAGGTGTGACTAGATGGGGCATCATTGGTAGGATGGGAGGGAGGAGCTGGGCCCAGCCCCAATTACACTTAAATAGGCTATGTCCTGTCTCCACACAAATGGTTGCATACCTCCAGCAGCTAGTCTGGAGCCAGGGCCAAGAAGGCAGGGCACCTGTGCACTTAAAAAGCATGCCTCTAGAAGCTTCTCCCCACTTCAAAAGTACAACTGGGTATAAATACTGGACCTCAGACACTGACTCTTCAGTACCCTTCTGAATCTGTGGACACTCTGCCAGGAAGAAGGACTGCTGTGTTGCTGAAAGGACTGTCACTCTGAAGCAACTGCTGCCCTGCTGTGCTGACCTACTGCCTCCTATGAGGGTGAGAAGAGAACTGGACGTGCAATTTCACCCTTGAACCCAGGATTCCAGAGTGACTTCAAGATCTAGTCTTCTGGCATCCTGATCTAAGCCCCGGGGACATAAAAGGCTCCCCAACATCCTGCACCAGCCCCTGGACTCAGCTGCAGTGCGCTCCTGACCCCAAAGGGGTGCCCCTCAGGTCCTGGCCCCTTGTTGTGTCTCAATTGAGCTGAATTTATTCTGTTGGGCTCTTCATGACCACAAAGGGGCCCTTTCACATCAACACCTCACCACTCGCACCGCGATTCAATAAAAAGCTCCAGCAGCCGCCTCTTCGTGCTACAGCATTGACTTCTGGCGAGGGACCACCAGTGCGAAGCTTCAAAAACACCCACTCATGACACCAGTTGGCTCTTCATGCAGCACCAACAGCTTCCCATGATACTCTCCCCGCTCCTCACGGCCCTCTCCAATGCGAACAGGACTCTTGGCACGAATTTGAGAAGGTAAACTTCAGCGAGTCAAACCTGATGCTTGTAGCCGACCTGCCATCCATCGAAGTCAGCGTGAAAGTGTGGCTTTGGCCTGGTCTAGCATGACCAGATCTCCATAGTTGCCGCTTTATGATTTTTGGCTCTATTTTCACTAAAATCTTTAAAAATTCATAACTCTGGTTGGATTTGTTTTCGTTTTGGTCTTGTTTATTCAATACACTTTACTCTATTTTTCTAACTTGGTGTGGGATCCTTGTTGCATGGTGTTTTTCACCTTGTTACTGCTTAAAGTGTTGCACAAATACCTTACACATAGCCTCTAAGTTAGGCCTGACTGCTCTGTGCCAAGTTGCAAGACCGTTGAGCACAGGTTATTTTAGGGTTGGCTTGTGCCTCACCCTGACAAGGATTGTGGTTGTTGCTTGAACAGAAATCACACCCCAGTTAACCAACAACCCCACTTCTCACAATAATCGTAATGTTATGGGTTTTTTTTATGTTTAAAAAGCTTTATTTAGATAATAACAGGAAACACATAAGGCCAGCAAATACAAAAAGGTCATACTAAATAAGATATACAAACAAAAACTAGCTAGCTGTAAGAGCAAAAAGAAAGCTGTTTAAGTTTTATAAAGAAGTAAGGGTGAGGAAAGAAGGGGGGGAAGGAGACAAGGGGAAAAGGAGCAACTCTTACAACTGAAGAATATGTAATATTGCACATCTACAAATGAATGCGAACAGTAATCTTATTAAATTAAAAAAAAATACAATATGCCAACAAGAGGTTAGAGAGAAAAAGAACAGAGAAGCTAAACAATTACGGAGGTTTAAAATTTTCAGAATTTAAACGAGAATTATTTGTTAATACCATTTTGTCTAGATAAGCTGTAAGAGGCAACCAAAAAAGATCTCTATTAACAATTGGGTTACAAGAGGAGGCAAAAGCAATGTAATGTTTTGTAATGTTATGTTTTAAATGGTTGATACCTCATTTCTCCTCCTGTGGTGGTATATTGGTATTATGGTTGCAATTCATTATGGACAATGCTAAAGGTTGTTCACAATGGAGAGGGCCTTTTCATGAATGAGCCTGTGACAGTATTTGAAGGACCACACAACACTAGGCTTTCTTTTTCTGGTTGCATCTAGGCATGTTTATTAACCTTCTTCTGGTGTGTGCTACGATCTTCTGGAATGACTCTTGTCCCAGTTTGTTGTGCCAGGCTTGCATACACAGTGAAGTCCTTAAACCAGTATGGATTTATGTAGCTACTACAGCCAGCTGAAATCCCTTTCTTCCTGAAATGTCGGCCAACCACTTAACTGGTTTGCCCTATTGCGTGAGACCTTGGAGTGGGGTGCTGATAGTAGAAAGTCCTTGATTTAGTGCTATAATTTGAGTGAGATACACCCATGGTGTTGATGCGTTCCAAGGGTTTCCACCTTTTGTGGTTCAGGTTGCATGTCACTTTCTCAGAAGATATGGCCAAAGATCTTCCCTGTGGGCAAATTAAACTCACACTGTTTTGTATTCAGCATCAAGTCAAAGTTTCAGGGCTTCACATATTCTGCATGCTTATGTTAATCCCCAGTCTTTCTAATATCAGCATAGAGTCACTCTACATGAACCACTTTTGCACTAATTGGATGATGCTTCTGATGGTGTCCTGCAATATTTCAGCAGCTGATAAGATACTAAAATTGAGACATTTTATTGGAACAGCCCCTCGTGAGTTGAACATGTACTTCTGTAACATAGTTGAAGGTCCACTTCTCACTAGAATTCCATTTAGTAAAGGTTTAATTTGGAAACTACCCAGGCTCTATTCAGGCAACTCCTTATATTGTTGATATGAGGTGCTTGGTGTCTCTCCCTTGAAATAGTTACCTTTTAGGAACTGCTGTGAGTTGGCTTCCCCATAGAATAGGAACTGCGGTTGATTAAAGATGCTTGGGTTGATTAGGCTGGTAAACAATTTCTTCTACTTGGTACTGAAGGCCATCATTCTATACTGCAGGGTGACTGTTATTTGAGAGTCTGTGCTTCTAGAAAGCCAGTGCAATACAAGTTAAATAATCTCATAATCACATGGCCCGAGGTTATGCTGGAGGACAGTGCCATGGGGCTTTCTTGTGTAACAATTAGTTTTATTATCAGAGATAAGTTAAAAACGGTAGATGCATCACAGGATAACTGCAAACACCAGTAATACAAAATACCTGAACTTATCAGGCTTCAATTTATTCACTGTAACTTTTCATTCCGAGCAAATGGATACAAGAAAGACATAATCAAAAGAATACTAGGAACGATAATAATAAGACCCTCACTTAAATCATCAAATAAGTAAAACGCAGTATCAAAATTCAAACCTCCCTAGCAGGGCAACATATATAAGTAGAGTTTCATACCTAGTTATCCAATCCAGTGAACCTAGAATATGAAAAAACAGAGACCTGGGGTAACCAATGAATAGCATTGTAACTTGACATACTACATATTGTATTCTAAAAGAAGGTAATATCTAAGCATTTATATATTCTCCACCCATCTTGTTGTTGTGCTGCTCCTCATACTGTCCTTCCCCGCCAGAAGTGGGTGATAGTAACTGTCATTGCAGGCTTAGGGAATTCTCACAATGTATTGCCATCTCTCTGTCATTCTTCAGGTTATTTGAGCATTAAAGACTAGGGGCTTAGTAGGTTATGAATGGTATGTGCTTGAGTCTGCAGCTTTTGTATTATTCTCTTGTAAAATGCCATGCATGTTAGTTTTCTGATGCATTCATCATGCATGGACAAAATGGCCAACTCTCATTTCCTCAGGATACGCGTCTTTGGCTCCACTAAAGCAATACCAATCGACCTTTCCAATGGTTTGTGAATCCCACTATTTCACTAGCATCATATAGGATAGATCGAAAAGCAGAAGGAAAAAGATATAAGCCACTTGTTTCCTTCATTGTAGTTCAAACAGCCGGGAAGTATGCTTGGAGCTTGGGATATGACCATACAATATCAGCTAATTCTCCTTCTGGAAGGCCAGATCTCTGCCTGTGAGAGTTTTTGCTTAGATTTGCATGATAGTTTGTGCAAGAACCAATGTCATCCTTGCTATGTCTTGAAAAAAATAGATTTTTTAAGTGCTCTTCCCGCATACCCCTATCAAGCGTATCATATAGTTTGGACTAGTGTCCTTCTGAGTAATCACTTTAAAACCTGAGCTGTCAGTTCTTTCTAAGCAGGTGTTCTTTTGAATTGGAGTACAGTTTATCTATTGGGGTGGTATATAAATCCAAGACTACTTTCTTGTAGCTACTTCATTTTTTGGGGTATGACTGAAATTTACGGAGTTTATGTTAAAATATTGACTACAGAAATATCGAGCTCTGAAAGTATCATGGCCAAAATATTGTGGACCATCATGTCAAGAAGGTAAGTGAATATAAGTAAGTATAGATTTACTATTTTTAACTTTAGCTTTATATATTGTCAAGGTACATATATGTGGAGTTAAGTAAAGAAAACTTATACTTACCTGTGTGTACTTACCTTAAGAATAGTTTTGTCTTCTATATTGTATCCACAAGATACTGGTAGCATGATATTCTGGAGTTGAGATCAAGGTGGAAAACATTGTAGAGTTCTGTAAACCTGCATTTTACTCAGGTTGCTATGCAAACAGAGTTCAAGTTGGATATACTTTCAATGTTGATTTTGGTGTGTATGGAATTCTTCCCTCAATGCAACACAATATTTAATTCACCATCATTTGATGAATGGATACAATTCCTTTGCTAGAGCCAGGATGACTAGTGGCCTATAATAATCTCGGTATTGTGCCAGACACTTGCTTTTAGCTGCAGGGAAATGATTATTTAACGTGATCTGTGAGTAGAACCCAACACAGAGCTCATCCTTTCTAAATTGGGTCATCTGGATCTCGGGATGATGTCCTTCACTGAAAGATGTGGTGTGAAATTTTCAGTCTTGGTACCATTCCATTCAAGACATAGGGTTTCAATTTGCAATCAATGCTCATCAGTAATGAATGAGGAATGCTACATGGAGCATACTTAGCATATACTCAAACTTCGGTGCCACCTTAACTGTTATAATCTGAGCTCTAGCTATAATCTGTGCTCTACCTCAGTCACAACTGCAATCTTTTCCACTTCATAAAGTAATTCTGACCCTTGTCAAATAATGATAGAATGTTATCAATCACTATATAAAAGCTATTCCAACCCACCAGTATTCCAATATGTTTTAACGTCTTGGGTACCCATTGGCAGGGAAGCATCTTCAGAGAATACTTGCAAGTGTGTCTTGTCTTTGGTGGAGATTCATTCATTTCTCAATTTACTCTAAAATAATTAAATAACATGGAAATAATGTGCAGTACCAATCAGAAATACAATTTAGACATAGAGCATATGCAGAGTCCTAAAGCCAACAAAAACAGGTCAGAAAAAATTAAGGAAGAAGGCTAAAAGTTTGGCAATAACCCTGCAAAAAGGGCAAGGTCCAACAATATCATACTACATAGGATTTAATTCACATGCTATCCTGTCAGTGCCTTTCACTACAGCTGATCACAATATAGCTAGTGTCAGTGGCACCATCATAATCAGAAACAGTAGAGGCGACTATGGCAGCTATGCCTTGTCCCTCTATTTACATTGAATGGGTATGATATGATATTTTCAGGTGACAGGGGCTAAAGGTTCCTGAAAAAAAAACATTTAACTTTGTCTAAGAATTGAGGTTTTAGGTCTTCTCAGTTTTCTTAGCTTTTTGGGGGGGGGGCTGCCCTAAAGGCGCGTCCAAAGAGTGCTGCCAACACTTCCTGTTTGAAGTGTTGGCAGCCAATAATAGTTCAGCACAGGGACTATTGGATCCTCAGAGGATCCGCGCCCCTATATATACAACTTAACATTCCTTTAAATATCTTAAAAAACTACTGAACGGATTACACCAAATAACAAAGAAGGTTCTTTCTGAACCAAGACCTACCCTTCTGCCAAATGTGGTGTAATTCCGTTCAGTGGTTCAGGCTACAGTCGTGGCTAAAATTCTCTATGGAAATGAACATAGGAAAAATACTTTTTTTGACACCCCCTTTTTCTCAGCTCCCACTTTAAGAATCACGCCGAAACTTTCCATGCACAACAAAAGTCACCGGGGTGCTTTTTAGGGAACATTTTGTGAAGATTTGACAAACGGCGCCAAAGTTATAGGAAAGTAAAAAAACTATTTTGCTATGGAAACATGGTCCTAACTATAAATACCTATCGGCGACCACCAGTAGGTTATATATATATTCACTGAAAAAAACAAAGGTTATAGGGACGTTATAGTTAGGCTCAGATTTTACTTGTACAAAACCAGTGAAATTCAGCAGTTATAGTTACATGAGCTATAACTGTAACGTACGCCCTCGCAATGCACTGCTTATGACCTCACATATTACATCACTCATGACATGGTCAGTGACATCACTGTTGACATCTCAAATGACATCACTGATGACATCATCAAGCGAGTATTAGCCTCTTTAAGAGTTTATGGGTGTTAAACTTATATACTAACCTACTACAAAAAGTAAATTAGTATACTAGGTGCACTGCTACTGAGTGATACTACTTCTAACATATATTAAGTGAGTAGCTGTGTGACTGTATGTATCCTTGCGTGTATGGGTGTGTAAATGGCTGTATGGGTGTATAAGTGGGTGTGTGAGTAGCTGTGTGGATGAGTGAGATGCTATGTGAGTGGCGGAATTGTTGAGTGAGTGGGTGTGTCAGTGGCTGTATGGGGGAGTGAGTGGTGGTGTGAGTGGATCTATGGGTCGGTAAGTGGGTGTGAAGTGACTGTATGGGTGAGTGAGTGGGTGTCTGAATGGCTGTATTTTTTCTTAAATATGTTTTATTATTATTAGACTTTCTAAATCAGGGCAGACATACACTATATACATTACTGTTAATAGTGTCCATTTGACAGGTACAATAAAATCAAGTATACATTCAAGCAGATTTAAGCAAATTAGATCCACATTCTCATATGCAGCATGTTTAGGTGTCCGCCATATGTTCCAATGTCTTATGTTTTTGTGGCTGGCGCTTTTGTTAGCCCCATGGCACATGTATGCATGTTGCGTACTGATTCTGCTAATCTTTTCTGTGTAGCGGTCTGTGAACTGGGGAGGTGGGTTTTAATACAACAGGGGCAACTTAAAACATAACAGGTGACTGTGTGAGAATGAACCGGAGCGCTCCCTTGTCCCACCGCCTAGTGTATATTCCGTACTGTCGCACATGTATGGAGATCTGTTGTGTTTACGGGGCAATATTGGGCAATGCACACTTCTATATGCTTCTTCTTTTCTCGAATCAGCTTTTTGACAGTCAATTTCCACTCCTTCTAACGTGTATCCCTATACAGTGGCGTTCGCTGAAGTTGTACCTTCTGTATTGGTATTGTGTATGTTTTGCAGCTTGGCAAGTCTCACATGCCAACTTGCGGCGTTCTTCCCGATACAGTGCAATGCTCTCGGCTTTCGCCCATGTAAGCATGGAGCGTCTGCATGCTAGGATGTGTGGAGGCTCATGAGCCTTCCATCTCCGGGTGATCAGTCTTTTCGCTACCACAAAGCCTAGATCTAGAAACCTTGAAGTCACTGTATGTGCTCGGATTCTGCAGTATTTATTTATTTATTTATTTAAAGTTTTGTATAGCGAACATGACCCACGCGGGTATCAGAGTGCTTTACATACGGGTTGAGGAAGACATAGGTAGATAGTTGAGGTAGAAACGTAAAGCAATATACATCAGGAACAAAAATGACATATTGGCAGGTGACACTGGGCCTTAACAGAGGCCAGGTAGTAGTTAAATCAGCTAAACAAGATAGGTGACAAAAGGAGAAAAGCATCTAGCTCAGCGCAGTGTTCATCAGTAGAGCTTTAGAGTAGAGTATAGATGTAGAATGTATACTTTCCATTTAAATGGAAGGGGGCGGTCTATGCATTGAGCGAGAGTGTCTGCCACCTCTGCTCAATACCTATACAGGTTGGGGCATCCCCATAGCACATGTAATAGATCGGCATCTATGAGGGAGCAGCGGGGACAAGCGTATGGTGTCACTTGCCGGGTAATGTACAAGCTCCTACAGTAACATCTTTGAGCCACTCCAAGTAGTAATGATTCAGGAGGCTTTATCTTTGCACAGGGGTGGAATAGGCTGATCAGGGCAGCTGAGGAGCAGGGTGGTTGAGTAGTCACTGTGTCACAAAGTTCGCGATCCGCCAACCATCTTGCCACCCATTGCAGCTGTGCTGCTAGGTAATACTACCTTAGGTTTGGGGTGTCAAGATCCCCGTGATCCATGGGCAAGTAAAGCGTCTTCATCATCACCCGGTGCCGGAAGTTGCCCCATGTGAAGGCCCTGACCAATTTCTCTAGTGGGAGGAATGTATACTGTTAGATTTACAAAATAATATAGCAGCCTTGGAAGAATGACCATTCTGGTGAGTGCCACTCGCCCTGTCACCGATAGTTGAAGAGTTCCCCAGAATATCATTTGAGAGCAGATGGCCGTCAGTGTTCTTCCCAGGTTACCATCTAGCAAATCCGCCAGCAATCTGTATATTCTTATTCCTAAGTAGTGGAAGGCATCAACTTGCCACCTCACATGCACCCCATTAAGGGCATATGCCTGGTCTTGGTATCTCTCGTTGAAAGGGTACGGACACGATTTGGAAGCGTTGACTTTTAATCCCAATATGGAGGCAAAGTCCCCTAAAATGTGTGCTAACCCAGGGGGATTTGAGCGCGGATCTTTGATGTACACCAGTATATTGTTCACGTACAGGGATATCATGTGTGTACCATCTCCAAGCAGGATGCCTCCGACTACCCTGGTGCGGACGGCTTCTGCCAGCGGCTCTATGGCTAGCGAGAAGAGGAGAGTGGACAGCGGGCATTCCTGCCTAGTTCCTCTTCTAACCGGTTCAGAGTAAGATATATATGGGCCCACTCTTACTCGCACTGTCGGCTTAGTGTATAAAAGTCGTACCATGTGTAAAAATGTGCAATCTAGCCTATAACACGGTAGCACATTGAATAAGTACTCCCATTCTAGGGAGTCAAATGCTTTCTCAAGGTCTAGCACTAGACACCTAGAGTGCAGCCAGCAGGGCGCAGACTATGTTGCAACTCTAAAAATGCGACTCAAATTGAGTGAGGTGCTTCACGAGGGCATTAACCCATTTTGGTCCGCATGCACCAAGGCCGGGACCACTGGTGCCAGTCGGTCAGCTAGTATCTTTTCCTGTATCTTATAGTTTGCATTAAGAAGGGCTAGTGGTCTGTAGGAGCCTAAGTCTATGGGGTCCTTATCAGGCTTAGCCCCTTCCCTGCGGGGGTAATTCCCCCATGGGTGCGGGGGGTGAGCGCGGCGCCGCCTTGTTCGTGACGAGACCAGCTCGTCATGAGTCACAGTGGAGCTGTGTTCATGACGAGCTGGTCTCGTCACAACCCCGCCCACTCATTAATTCTCCCGCACAGGCGGGGAATTAATCCCGCGTGGGCGGCGGGCAGCCGTTATGACGAGACCAGCTTGTCATGAGCACAGCTCCACTGTGACTCATGACGAGCTGGTCTCGTCATGAGCATCGAAGCGGTTAGGCAGTGATACCAGGCTTGCCTCACGCATGGATGGAGGGAGCCTCTGCTCAGCTAAGGCCGTAGTGTAGAGTGTGTGAAGGGGTGGGATCAGTGATGTGCCATACGCTTTATAATACTCTGCCGGGAAACCATTGGGCCCGGGGGTTTTGCCTGTAGCCAATGCTGCTATTGCGTCTTGGGAGATTGGCGTGTTTAATGTCTCTCTTTGCTCTGGGGTTGCACTGCATCCAAGAAGGCATTCAGTTGATGTTTGTCACATTGCCCCGAAGACTTATAAAGGGTGCCTAATGATTAGTCATTTCTGTGTGTATTTCATGCTGTGTGTACAGCATATGACCCCACCTCATTTCGTATAGCACATATGGGCTGACAAGGTTGTTCCTGGCGCAGGAGCCATGCAAGCATCTGGCCCGCTTTGTCTGCTGTAGCGTGTGTGCCCACGGAGCGTGATGCATAGTTGTGACTTCTGAGCCTCTCTAATAGCTCCGCATGCTCTGCACATAGCTCCTCTAATCTTCGTGTGTCTCCCGCACCCATTGCTGAACTAGTTTCATATTTTAGCAACTGACATTCAATTTTATTGAGTGTTTTGTTTATTTGCTTGCCTATATTCCATTGAAGTCCTAAGCAATGCCCCCTGGTGGTCGCCTTACAGGCATTACATTCTAAAATTGTGTCACCTATGAAACCGTAATTGGTATCAAAGTAGTCCAGGACTGCTGTCACTAAGGAAGCACGAAATGCCTTGTCTTCCAGTGCTGCCGGTTGAAGGCACCAGGTAGGGATGGGCGGTGGGTTTGTGTCCCACTGTAGTTGTAGCGTTTGGGGGTTATGATCGGAATGTGTGCGCCCAAGGTATTCAATCCTTTTGATGAGAGGGATGAGAGTGTGTGACACCACTATGCGATCTAATCTGACATGCAGGTTATGTACTGGGGAAAAGAACGAATAAATGCATGCGTCCGGGTTACGTGCATGCCAAATGTCGGTCAGGGACCAATGAGCCAGCCAGATGGCCAGTGTTTGTGCATTAGATGTGGCAATGGTTCATGTAAGGGGCGGGAACAACCTGTCTAACTCTACATCTAACACCGAGTTAAATTCTTCCTCAATCAGCCAAGAGATTCCACTCCATCGGGCCAGGACTTCAGTCAATTTGTGGAGAAACGCGGTTTGTTCCATGTAGGGGGCATATATAGAACCCATAACTAGAGTGTGACCTTTTAGTTTGCCTTTTGAAAATACATATCTGCCTTCTGTATCTATTACTGTTTCCTTCATCACATGGGGACCCCTGCTTTTATCCATATTAAGGCCCCTCTAGCTTGGGAGGAGTAGTCAGTATTGTATATCTGACCCCTCCAGCGACAGCGAAGGCGCTCAGCTTCTACCTGGGTCAAATGTGTTTCTTGCAGAAGGGCTATGTTAGTGGATCTGCGCTGTAGGTATGCATATATGGAGTATCTGCGCGCAGGTTTGTGCATTCCCCTAATATTCCATGTGATAACATTTGCTCGTGCCATGTGTCAGCAGAGCTGCTTCTATTGCAGCATATAGTGCAGATGTGTGACAGAGAACCAGGTGGTGGTGTAACCTTCCTCCAGGTGTCAAAAATAAAAACGCAACTGGGGAGTCAAATGTAATCTGCATAACCGTATGAGAGCAAACTTGCGACTGGAGTTCGCCCAAACAAATTTGCCCAACCATGGCAACTACTATAGTGGCCTGTGTCTGGCTATAGCGGTTGCGCAGTACGTATCTTAAGCGCTGTATCATCCCCTCGTTGTTCTGTTAGGATGTTAAGCAATCCCTTATAAGTCATGGATGGAAATGTGCGCTGTGTCTGAGTAAGTGGAACATCATGGCTTACTTAGTTTCCATATCTAATATGGTAAATGACTGACCTTCCCTTTCAGCGCGTGTGTGATTGGAGGAATCAAACATAAAAAAGCATCACACCTTTTGTACATTGCGTATCTTTGATCACAGGCTGCTAAGTGTTCAGATTATATCATGTGATGTTTGCGGGTGATATATGGTAGGTTCAGGTTTTCCAAATCTTCGGATTTTGCTGGGGTTAAGCCATCAGCACTTATCGTGTGGGTAGACCTTGCGTCTTGGTCAGAGTCCTGGGTTTTGGCCCGAATCGTTGCAGCCACGTGAAGAGCCTCCTGTCTCTTCATCAATCTCTGCTCCAAATCTTGGCCCGCCATCAGTGGCATAGCACGGTTAGGGCGTCTGCCCCTGCCTTGGCGCTGATTCCGTTTGTCTCTTCTGGGTGGCATGGCATCGGCGGATGTCATGGGTCTCGACATTAGGCCTGTTTCTTCCAGCCAATCCCAAACGTCTGCGGGTGCATCAAAAAAGCGAGGTGCGCCCTTCGCAGCTACCCACAGTCGTGCTGGGAAAAGCAAAGAGCAACAAATGTCTAACTCCCGAAGATGGCACTTCACTGCAGCGTAAGACCCCTGCTGCCTTTGTACTTGTGCGGTATAGTCCGGAAACAGCATGACTTGAGCATTTTGTATTTTGATTTCTGACTGTTAATGTGTTTCCCTCAACACTGCATCTCTGTCTCTGTAATTTAGCAATTTGAAAAGGAATGGCCTTGGTCTGGCTCCTGGCGGTGGTTTATGGGCTGGTACCCTATTGGTTCGCTCTACTACGAATTGAAACGACAGGGCATCCTCCAGAAGTAGCTCCCTCAGCCAACGCTCGACATAGGATACTGGGTCTTGTCCCTTTTCTCCCTCCGGAAGGCCCACCACTCGCATGTTGTTGCGGCGTGAACGCCCCTCTGCATCTTCCAATCTAAACTCAAGGAAGTCCACTTGTTCCAGGAGGTCCTGTATTGCCGTCTCATGGCTACGAGTGGTTGGTTGTAGATCTAGGAGTGCGAGCTCGTTAGCCTGTACTTTGCCAGTTAATTTGCGGTGGTCTGCTCTTAGTAGTGTAAAGTCAGACGTGACCTTGTCTATTTTTGATTCAAGTGAGGTACGAGTTTGGTCCAGTGACTTGCCTAGTTTTTCCATGGCGGCTAGGATAGTATCAAGTTTGGTGGATAATGTTGAGTGCGGGGTGCCCTGGGCTCTGCGATCATCTGCATGTGAGTTCTACTGTGTTTCAAAGTGCACAGACGGTTGCGGAGCATTTGATCGCAGGCGCCCCATAACTAGTTTCTGCCCCGGATGAAGTTTGCGGAGAGCTTTTTTCATTGTGTTGCAGAGCATCCTGCGGCTTACCTGCGGTGGTAATATGGTTTGTTCTGTAATTGCTCGCTATCTTCTCGGGGATTGGTTGGAGCTGGTCTCTGGTTTTACTTTTGTATTAATAGGCGCCTGTAATGTCTGCAATGTGTTCATAGGCTCCTTCAGGGGTCAGAGGGCCTTGGGGGGGGGGTTTGCAGCATTCATCCTCTGGTCGTGATGGGGTCCTAAGTTCAGGCCGACCCTGGGCTTCCTATGCTCACCTTGGGCTTCGTTGTTACTTCACCAAGGGTGCTACGTGGAGGTGTAGGTAAGGCCAAACTGACCTGGGCTGCTCTCTGGTCTGTGGTGTCCGCCAGTACGCTATCTTGTAGTAAGGGAAACAAGGGTACTCCGATATGTGAACCTGGGGTAGTATAATGTTTAGGAAAACAATGGTTCTATTGTGGCCTAAAGGGTCCAAAGAAAATGGTGACCCCCACAGGGGGCACTGCGAAACAATTTGGGGATAGCAGTTAATGTAAAAAGGGGAGCAAAAAGTAGTATACAAGAGGGACATGTAGGTTGACTAGAGACTGTAGTTTATTTGGAGGTCAGTTAGTCATAATAGTATTCAGGTGCTCACACAGGTAAGTGACAACAAGCATGACTTGAAGAAGTGAGGGTGACTTTAAAACAAGGACATCGCATTGACAACAATAATGGAACTCCTCAAGAGTTTACAGAGTATAAGGAATTCCTGTTGTAGGGGATCAATGGCGTTTCGATCTCAGCTAATCGAGATCATCTTCGGACATATAGTTTGTGAGCAAGCTGAATCTGAAAGAAGGATAATGATCACATTATATTCTGGTCCCTGTACACTCTTTTGTATATACATATTACTTTTTGAAAATTGTGAATAGGTGCTCCCAGTGGGCAGATATGCATGTAAAAATTACATCGACACGGCACTAGAACATAGTAAAAAGGAGCTCGAGGAGATTCTAGAACTCGAAAAAGCAATCTTAGAACTAGATAGCCTAGCAGACGCACAGTCACTTCTAGAGAAATTAGAACGAACCATACACGGCTTCCAAAGTTTCGAACACCACAAAAAATCTACCAAAGTTACCAAAGACATAAAAAACTATAATAAGGAAAGAACCTATCCCTACCTCGAGGAAGATTTTTTCAACTCACTCCTCAAGAACAACAGAGAAATCCTGCAGGGACCTGGGGAAGATTTAGGAATAGGCAACCAGTGACCTTCTCAGATTCCTCAGCGGACTCTGATAACTCTGACCCTGGCGCAGGACCCAGTACCTCTTCCCATAACCCCAATTTTTTAGGGGGAGGCCAGTCCTTTGGAGGAGAGAGAACCAGGGGGAGAGGCAAGACGAGGTACAACTTCCCACCAGGGGAACGCCAAACGAGGCGCAAGTTCTACTAGTGGGGGTACCAATACTAGACATTGTACCTTCCACGCAGACACAAGATATGGACCAAATACCCATATTCAATCTGTCCAAGCACCAATTGGCCTCCACAGATATAGCTCTACTGAGCAGAGGTCTTTCCTATGTGATTACAGAGAAACCCAACTGGTTCAATATACAAACTGAGATTTTCCACTTTTTCAGAAAAGTGAGATTGAATGTCTTTTTCCAGAACAAGGAACCTACCACCAAGATAGACATCACTGGACTGCGCCCCAAGTCCACATTCAACCCTCCGAGTGGCTCTATGCCCCCGGAAGTTATTGCATTTGAACATCTCGTACTAAAAGATTTAGATAAAATACAACGAGACTACAGGTTTACCTCCTTCAATGTAAGCCTAGAGGAGAAAAACAGTCTTAATAGACTAAAAGAGTTGGATGAAATTGTCATAAAACCCTGTGATAAGGGTGGAGGTATAGTTCTACAGGACAAAAGCGCCTATGACAATGAGATCTTCCGTCAGCTCAGTAACACCTCGCACTATGAGCATTTACTGCGAAGTCCTCTACAAGAAATTAGTGACCACATCTTTGCTGTCACCAAAAAGGGTTTAGAAGAGGGTTTCATTAGTAAGAACGATTTCTTAACAACAAAACCCCACGTACCCCCGTACTGTACACTCTACCCAAAATACACAAAAATTCGGAAACACCACCAGGCCGACCCATCCTTTCTGGATGTGGCTCAATTCTGGAGCCATTGGGCAGAAACATCGACTTTTTTATTAAAAACATGGTACAGTATACCACCACATATGTCAAGGACACCACCCTCCTGATTAACCTGATTGACTCACAACCTTTCAATCTTCAGACAGAACTCCTTGTTACCCTTGACATAGAATTATTGTACACGAACATCCCCCAGGACAAGGGTATAGAGGTCATCAAAAAACATTTGAACAATCGTCAAGCTCCTCATGAAGTCCCCACAGAATTTATCGTCTCATTACTTGAAATAGCCCTAACCAGAAACTACTTTTTGTTTCAAGAGAAATATTACAGACAGTGCAAGGGCACTTCTATGGGGGCTGTTTTTGCCCCAAACTTTGCAATTTTGTTCGTGGATGATATTGAGACTAACATCATTCTCAACATGATGAACCCTTATCTCCAAACAATTCGCGTTTGATGGAGATATATAGATGATGTCTTCATGATTTGGGTAGGCACCTGTAATGAACTACAAGATTTTTGCACTTGGCTTAACAATATCCAGCCAGATCTCAAGTTTACATATAACCATGACAATAACAAAATAGATTACCTGGATGTCACCATAAAAAGTCGCAATGGTGAATTGTACACAACACTATTCAGAAAACCGACTGAAAGAAACACCCTTCTCCAGTATAACAGTTCACACGCCAGGGCCCTTAGAGATGGCCTACCATATAGACAATTCCTTCGAATCCGAAGGAATTGCAAATTCAAAGAAGATTTCTTCCAGGAAGCTGAAATACTGTGTAAGAAACTCACTGACAGAGGGTACCCTAGGCGCCTAGTCAAGCGCTCTATGAAACGGGCCTGGTACTCACACCGAGAATACCTCCTGCAACCCAAAGACAAGACACCTTTATCCAAAATCACCTGTGTTACTACATACTGCCCTGTGAGCAACAAACTCACAAAAATGATCAAAAAACTTTGGGCTGTATTATCTCCCTTAGATCTAACAACAGGAGCCCCACTGTTCTGTCCGTGGGTTCTGAGCAAGATGGCGGCTGACTGATTGCCGGGAGTGAGTCGCCCCTGTGTCCTGCTCTCACCCCTTTGGAAAATCCCCCTGGGTACTGAGTTTTAGAGGGCAAACCAACCCAAAACAAATGTCAGGCTTGACATAACATTGGAAATTTTGGAATGCGAAGGGACGCTCATTCTCACCAGGTTGGGTATAGCATTTCAGCGTGGCGGAGAGGACTGCAGTGGTCAAAGCAACGGGCCACTATTTTCTTTGCTGGTATTATCGGGCTGTCGGTTCGTGCCTACGGAAAGCTACGGTCTGTGACGGATATGGCCCCCAAGGTGAACAGATCAACTAAAGAGGGGGTGAAGGATGCGGGAGGACCCGTGACAGGCCGTGGTTACCGGCGTGGTAATCTTACCGGGAAGGAGGAGGCAGACCCGAAACCCGTCAAGGAGCGGATCACGGATGTGCGAGCTGGCCGCCGTATTGCCTCTGGAGAACGCGCTGGACAGCCACTCATTTCAGAGGTATTCTCGGGGAGTACGGCGGCAAACAAGGTCCCCCTGCCTCCTTCTACGTCCGTGTCTTTGCCCCTTCCTACCGCTGCAGGAAAAGAGAGAACTGGAGCTGACTTTTCCATCCCTGACCCAGTGACCTCAGCCCCAGCAACAGATGCATCGGCACAACCATCGGCAGCAGCACAATGTGGAGAACAGAACGAGGAGCAGACGGAGCGACTACAACTCACTCCGCAGGAGCAACACCAGTCACCGAGCTTACAGGAGGGGAATCCGAGAGGAGACTTATTGATAAGCCATACAGGTACTGGAAACCCTGTGCTAACCCCAGATAATCTGTTTGCATTAAAAGACATAGACCTTGTTACTGAAACTGACGCTGCGGAGGAGGTTATGAGTAAAATTAAGGCGCAAGATATCCTCTCAGACATTTGCCAGAATGGGGCAATAGTGCCTCAAAGGCAGCAGGGTGAAGTATGGCTGCACAATCCGATGGAAACACCGGATCACGGGGGGGAGAAAAGTTTTACTCACTCACAGATGAGTCTGAGCTCTCATAGTCATCTCCTGGGCTTACTGAGGAAGAATCAGGGTCTGATGATTCCTCAATTAATAAAAACCGGGATAGAGCAGCTACCCTAAAACGTAGATCAAAAGCCAGGAGAAAAAGTCAGCGAATGGAAAGTAATAGTGAAACTACTCATAAATTAAAATGGGACTATTCGGCTACAAGCCAGATTTATAGTGAAGGCTCACCTGATAAGACTCAAGTTGTATCTAGCGCCTTTCCTAGCGCGAATGCTGAGCCCTCGATGGAGCTAATCTATGCCACCCTTAAGCAAATGCAAGGGGAAGCTCGTCAAGAGAATCGCAGAGCACACCAGGCCACAAAGAAACTACAGGGCTCTCTCCGGAAGGTGAGCAAAATGTGCTCAGACATGCAAGAAAGGGTGGTAAAGGTCGAGGAAAGAACTGCAGCCCTCGAGGGTGAGCTGGGAAAAATGCAGGAACATAAGGAGTCCCAAGAGAAGCAGGCTGGTGACATGTTGAGGAAACTTGAAGACTTTGAGAATCGCCAGCGCCGAAATAATTTACGTTTCCTAGGGATCGCGGAAAATAGCGAAGGCAATAATGTAAGAGCATTTATGGTAGATCTTATGAAAGGAGCCTTTCCTGAGCTATCAAGTTGGAACTGGGACACAGAGATTCAGCGGGCTCATCGCTTCCCACTGACTACGAGGAAAACGCTACAGTGGGGCAATTGGAACGGCCCAGAGCGATCCTAGTCTTCTTTGGGAACTTTCTTCTTCGTCAGTCTATCTCAGACAAGGCGAGACCAGATGCAAAAAGATCCCATAATGGCCATACTTTTTTCACGCGCCCGGACTTCTGTCACACTACGGTGGAAAGGCGGTGGAGGTTACGTCAACTAATCTCTCCCATCCAGGCACCCTGGCGCTGAAGCTTATCTATTGAGCCCTGCACGCCTTAAAATCATATACAGAGGAAAAATACGGGTGTTCTCATCAGAAATTAAGGCTCAGGAGTACTTGAAGGAACTACAGGAGATAAGAGGGCAGGCCGCTACTGGGACCACAGAAAGATAGAGCGAGATGCTGCCATATTTGGAGTGGATGATGAGGGTACAAAAGAGGGTATTATATTAAGTGACACGTGGGAAGGCTGATATATTCATTGGTTTAAAAAAAAAAAAAAAAGAGAGTAGGAAAAGGTAGGACGGTATATTATTTGGTATACTACTTGGCACTGGTTTAATGTGGGGGTGTGGGGGAGGAGACACGGGGGCACTCCGGGTGTTCCAACAGGCGACATCACATGGGTCTCATCGAGATCCAATTGCTCAAGGGTGTGGGAGGGGGGGTGGGTGGTAGGATGGAGTGGGAGGAGGGGGAGGGAGGGTTTGGGGGGGAGGTCCGGGGGGAGGGTGGAGAGAAAAACGGGAGGGTAAAACTGGTCAAAGAGGATCATACGAAAAGTTGTGAATACAATCTAGCTGTAAACAGCTTAAGAATGAAGCAAAAGGAATTTAAGGCAACTCTGGGAAATACCAATTCAGGGAAGGGCTTCTCTTTCAATTTCACATGATGAAATTACGAATAGCATCAATCAATGTTTGTGGCCTGAATGATCCACATAAAAGGCAAAGTATTGCAATTGAACTGAAAAGATTAAGGGCCGATATTTTGTGTCTACAAGAGACACACATTGAGGGGTCCAGGGCCAAACTAATGGAGCAGTTGGGGTATAATTTAGTAGTAAATACAATGCAGGGATATAGGACTAAAGGGGTCGCTATACTGGCACGGAGGAGTGATTTAAAATGGAGAAATTGTCAAATTGATAAATCTGGACGATGGGTGATGGCAGAGGGCTACTGCCGGGAGGCTAGCTTTACCCTCTGCTCAGTGTATGGGTCTACGGGGGATGATCCGGAGGTCCTGCTGGAGGTGAATTTAGAGTTGGCCTCTCGAGAAATACCGGTTATATTGTGCGGGGACTTAAATATCAATGGTTTGGGTATTGGATGGGATGGGGGTACCACCAAATACACAGGCCGTAAAAATAAGGTCTGTAGGGCTTTGTTGTCATTGGTTCAAGATAATGGCCTGACAGACATTTGGGTACTGACCAAAGCTCCAGACCCCGGGAGTACGTACTACTCTGCACCACATAAACTTGTAGCTCGACTTGATTACTTTTTTACTACGTCCCAGTTGGCTAATGACTGTGACATAGAAAAATACCCTAGAGTGTTTTCAGACCACAACCCTTTAGTATTAACTGTTAATTTCAAGGGGACAGAGAGGAGAAAATCACCTTGGACTTTCGAAAGAGGTTTGTTAAAAGATCCAGATTACATAGCACATATGAATTCCTGGATTGAGGATTTTTGGAAATAAATAGGGATAGTGCTAGTAGTGGGGTGGTCTGGGACGCATTTAAGGCTGGAATCAGAGGTGAGACACTTAGCTATAGTGCTAGAAGGAGGAAAAACGAAACAGGGCAAATTAATATACTATATGAAGCAATGGCTGCTCTAGAAGAAGAACTGGTAAGGGCAATAGCACAAGGTGCACCAGTAGATTGTTGGACGCACAAAATTGCGGTTACAAAAGCTAAGATCTGTGAAAGCTCTTCGACTAAGGCAGCTGAAAAATACCTTGCATGTCGAGAGGGGTGTTACGAATTCAGCGAGCAAGTAGGGCGCATGTTGGCAGTACGAACGAGACATAAAAGGGTGCTGGGGGAGATAACTGAAATACAGGATAAAGATGGGAAAATATGCAAAGAAACCACTGGTATACAAGCAGTATTTCATAAGTATTATAGTGAATTATACCAGGAGGAACTTGACCTCTCCCACCACTCGGTTAGTGATTATCTGAAGGATATTCAGATAGAGCAATTTGCTGCCCAAGATATAGATCTCATGGAAATGCGCGTAACAGAGGAAGAAATATATAGTGCCCTGACAAGCCTCCCACCGGGTAAGGCGGTGGGCCCAGATCAGATTCCGCTGGAGTTCTACAAAACCTTTTTTCATCTATTAAAAAGGGATATGACACAAACGTTTAGACAAGCACAAGGTGGGAAGTCAATACCCGAGTCTTGGGCTCAGGCGGTAATCGTTGTTTTTTAAAAAAAAGATAAACCACCGCACGAGCCTGGCTCATACAGACCTATCACTTTAATGAATAGTGATTCCAAAATCTTTTCTAAAATATTTGCTACCCGTTTAAGCTCCATCATTAGCAATGTAATCCATCCATGTCAGCACGGATTTATACCCGGTAGAGGAACCACTGAACATGTACGTAGGGTAATAACACTCTTTGACGCAGCAGCAGTCTCAGGGGACCCTATGGCACTCATTTTACTTGATGCCGAGAAGGCGTTCGATAGGGTCTCCTGGGATTATCTTTGGGGTACCCTCGAAAGACATGGGTTAAGAAAAGGATTTATCAGTGCAATCAAGGGATTATACAAGAACCCTGTGGCTCGCGTCAGAGTAAATGGGGACTACACTGAATCTATACTGATCTCGAGGGGAACCAGACAGGGGTGCCCCTGTTCCCCCCTACTTTTCGCTTTATACATTGATCCCCTGATACGAAGTATTGAAGGAAATCGAACAATTAAATCAATGAGATTTCAGGAGCTGGAGACGAAAATTCTTGCATATGCGGATGACTTGGCAGTTGTTACACCTGACCCCCAGACTACACTTAAGGAAATAGGCAATGAAGCAGCAGTATTTGGGATGGTCTCAGGGTATAAGCTTAATCAGCAGAAGACCCAAATCATTGTTAACAGTGTGTCTGGTTTTGGGGATACAAGGGTCACAAATATGGCTACATATCTGGGGGTAAAAATTACCGCGGAACTGGGGCAATTAGTAGAGGCCAACATAGCTCCAATAATAAGACAAGGAAAGAAAGATTTTGATAGGTGGCATAATCTTCACCTAACTATTGTAGGCAGATGCAACATAATAAAGATGCTGTTTCTCCCCAAGATATTATACCTTTTTAGGACTATACCTCTCGAGTTTGGAAAGCCTTGGTTTAAAGAAATGGATAGTATGTGTTCAATAGGTTTATTTGGTCACACGGCAAGATTAGAAGGGCACTTAAATTTATGACTTTAACAAGGGAGAGGGGAGGATGGGGGGTTCCCGATTTAAGATTATATTATTGGGCGGCCTCTCTTCAATATATGCGTGTGTTGCTGGGAGGGAAAACGGAGGAGCAGGAGACTCAACGTGGATTAGTCGATGTGTATGAATTATTAATAGGCGGGGCCGCACAGGGCTGCTTTCTGAATTATAGCGAGCCAAGTTACTATAAAAAAGTTAGGTTCAAAACCCTGCATGCAGCTTTCAAGATTTGGGTATCCTTTAAACGTAAAGTTGGGATCGGCCAACTGAGTTATTATACGCAACTCTTTAAAAACCCAACTATGCCAGAGATCTTCCGAGATAACATTATGGCTAGATGGGATAAAGCAGGAATTTGCTTAATAGGAGATCTTCTAGACACATCGGGCGTGTTAGCATTCAGGGATGTACAAACTAGATTCGGGATACATACCAGAGATTTCTTTAAATATTTACAAGTCCGGAGCTATTTAACTCAAAAGAAAGGGGGTTCAATGGGCTTCAATAACAATGATATTGTGGACATGGTTCGCGCTGAAGCAGGGTGCTCAATTAGTCAGATATATTCAAAGCTGATCATGTCTACTCAGGATGATATCGAAAAACGTGGGTCTAAGTGGGAACAGAGGCTAGGTACGGTACAGAATATTTTTTTGGAGTCACTCGTAATGGGGAGGACGGTGCTTCGATCGGCAGGATTACAGGCTCAACATTACAAAACATTGTTCTCACTATACCATACCCCGGCTAGAATTGCTCAATGGGGCGGCCAGGATGGAATTACATGCCCGCGCTGTAGCAGCACGGAAGCCGACTTGACACACATGTTTGCAACATGCCCTATATTAGGTGCCTGGTTAGAGGAAATTGAAAAATTTATGAATACATCACTGAAAATAAGATTGAATCTAACAGCCCAACATATATTGCTGGGTATTAGCAATAATGATGTTTTAGAGGACCATCGCCCCTTTCTTTTCATAGCAATGGCAGTGGTAAGAATCTGTATCGCATCAGCTTGGCTGGATCCTTTGGCACCTGGATTCCAACAATGGTTGCGTAGGTTATTAGCCACCTATAATTTAGAAAAGGGGGTATATGAGAAAAAGGGCTTAAAAGCCAAGAGAAAAGGGGAAAATATATGGGCTCCTCTCAAAAGTTGGAAGGAGGGTAACTAATATGCATAAAAGAAGTATTAACATGATATGTGACTGTATGGAAAATAACTGATTTGTTAATGATTTGATCTGGGTTCTTATGCTATGTTTGCTTTACTTGTTTTTCCTCCTGTCGTTTCTTCTTCCTTTTCCCTTTATAATAATGACCCAGTAGCCAGTACAATGTCTAGGTTGTTGTTTAATAATAATTATTTTCATGAAATCCTCGTGTATTTAAAGTATTGGAAATAAAAAAATAATAAAAAAAAAAAAAAAAAGGAGCCCCACTGTTCTCCTTCAAGAGAGCCCGCAACATCAAGGACCATCTGGTTAGGGCTCATAAACCCACACGTAAAGATCACTCCATCCATTCATAGGACCCAGTACCTCTTCCCATAACCCCAATTTTTTAGGGAGAGGCCAGCCCTTTGGAGGAGAGAGAACCAGGGGAGAGGCAAAACGAGGTAAAACTTCCCACCAGCGGAACGCCAAACGAGGCGCAAGTTCTACCAGTGGGGGTACCAATACTAGACATTGTACCTTCCACGCAGACACAAGACATGGACCAAATACCCATTTTCAATCTGTTCAAGCACCAATTGGCCTCCACAGATATCGCTCTACTGAGCAGAGGTCTTTCCTATGTGATTACAGAGAAACCGAATTGGTTCAATATACAAACTGAAATTTTCCAATTTTTCAGAAAAGTGACATTGAATGTCTTTTTCCAGAACAAGGAACCTACCACCAAGATAGACATCACTAGACTGCGCCCCAAGTCCACATTCAACCCTCCGAGTGGCTCTATGCCCCCGGAAGTTATTGCATTTGAACATCTCGTACTAAAAGATTTTGATAAAATACAGCAAGACTACAGGTTTACCCCCTTCAATGTGAGCCTAGAGGAGAAAAACAGTCTTAATAGACTAAAAGAATTGGATGAAATTGTCATAAAACCCTGTGATAAGGGTGGAGGTATAGTTCTACAGGACAAAAGCGCCTATGACAACGAGATCTTCCGTCAGCTCAGTAACACCTCGCACTATGAGCATTTACTGCGAAGTCCTCTACAAGAAATTAGTGACCACATCCTTGCTGTCACCAAAAAGGGTTTAGAAGAGGGTTTCATTAGTAAGAACGAATTCCAATTTCTTAACAACAAAACCCCACGTACCCCCGTACTGTACACTCTACCCAAAAAACACAAAAATTCGGAAACACCACCAGGCCGACCCATCCTTTCTGGATGTGGCTCAATTCTGGAGCCATTGGGCAGATACATCGACGTTTTTATTAAAAACATGGTACAGGATACCACCACATATGTCAAGGACACCACCCGCCTGATTAACCTGATTGAGTCACAACCTTTCAATCCTCAGACAGAACTCCTTGTTACCCTTGACATAGAATCATTGTACACGAACATGCCGCCAGGAAAAGGGTACAGAGGTCCTCAAAAAACATTTGAACAATCGTCAAGCTCCTCATCAAGTCCGCACAGAATTTATCGTCTCATTACTCGAAATAGGCCTAACCAGAAACTACTTTTTGTTTCAAGACAAATATTACAGACAGTGCAAGGGCACTTCTATGGTGGCTGTTTTTGCCCCAAACTTTGCAATTTTGTTCGTGAATGATATTGAGACTAACATCATTCTCAACATGATGAACCCTTATCTCCAAAAAATGCGCGTTTGGCGGAGATATATAGATGATGTCTTCATGATTTGGGTAGGCACCTGTAATGAACTACAAGATTTTTGCACTTGGCTTAACAATATCCAGCCAGATCTCAAGTTTACATATAACCATGACAATAACAAAATAGATTACCTGGAGGTCACCATAAAAAGTCGCAATGGTGAATTGTACACAACACTATTCAGAAAACCGACTGAAAGAAACACCCTTCTCCAGGATAACAGTTCACACCCTAGAGCCCTTAGAGACGGCCTACCATATGGACAATTCCTTCGAATCCGAAGGAATTGCAAATTCAAAGAAGATTTCTTCCAGGAAGCTGAAATACTGTGTAATAAACTCACTGACAGAGGGTACCCTAGGCGCCTAGTCAAGGGCTCTATGAAACAGGCCTGGTACTCACACCGAGAATACCTCCTGCAACCCAAAGACAAGACACCTTTATCCAAAATCACCTGTGTTACTACATACTGCCCTGTGAGCAACAAACTCAAAAAACGATCAAAAAACTTTGGGCTGTACTATCTCCCTTAGATCTAACGACAGGAGCCCCACTGTTCTCCTTCAAGAGAGGCCGCAACATCAAGGACCATCTGGTTAGGGCTCATAAACCCACATGTAAAGATCACTCCATCCATTCATATCTTAACCTCCCGCCTCTACAAGGTCACTACTACAAGTGTAATAATTGCATGGCATGTGATTTCAATGTAAACACTAAAGTATTTGAATATGGAGACTCTAAACATGTTTTGAAAGCATTCACCAACTGTAATTCACAAAATGTAATCTACTGTATTGAATGTCCGTGCAAACTGCGATACATCGGCCAAACCACCCAAAAGATTAAGGCCAGAATTTCACAACATAAGAGCAGGATCCGCTGCAAGATCACCACAGCCCCGCTAGTGGAACACTTTCTACAAGAAGGACACTCTGAAACGGACTTCACTTGGCAGGTGATTGAGAGCCTACACCAGAATTGCAGAGGCGGCAACCAACAAGTGGTTCTGAACAGACTGGAATGTAAATGGATTTTTAAGTGTCGCACTATTGAGAACGGACTCAACTCAATTGATGAATGGAATGCCTGTATTTAGGCAATGGCCACTCTCAGGCCTAATGACTCTTGTTCTGAAAACAGCCAGTTTTCACCCTTCACTCAGGACGTTAGACTGGCGCCAACATTTATTATTTACTCTTTTTATTTATTTTATTTTCTAAATTCAATTAATTGTCACCCGTAAGGCTCTGCTCCATTGTGCCTCAATAATTTGTATTCTATGCTGCACTCGTGTGGTTATACAACCGAGCAGTATCTTCGTCAGCCCCCAAATTATGTGTTTCCTATTCTCTGCCTGTGTTTAAATATGTGTAAATAGTTTTGATACATCATTCTTGCAATGATTAGGCCAACGTGAAATGGCAACCATATTGTTCTACTGCTGTTAACATATGTATAATTCTATACAGCACCCTCTTGACGCTGTATCACTTTCTCCTTAATTCATTTCTTCTCCTTTTCTCTTTTTCTTGAGTTCACGTGTGCCCCCCCCTTTTTGTGCACACCAAGTATGCGAATAATTACAGTACTTAATGGGTTAACACTCCTGGACCTTGACGCGCTTCCACGCTCACACCCGTAGCTATTTTACTGTTAGCCCGGGGCGCGCTTGACAGCTGAGGCACGCTTCCTTAAATAGCCACACCCCCTGCACCAGGCTCTCGCAATCAGCGCGTCCCCGGAAGCAGCAGGACCTGCTCTGCTCCTCGCGCAAAGGAATTACTTGCTGCCCTGGGCTCGGAGTATTCAGTAATTGGTATCTCGCCCTCTGCCATGTAGCCTAGACGCCCAACGCTCAGGGTACATCTGTAATCTCTCCACTTGCATCTCCCCTAGATACCCGGCCCTTCGCGCTACCGGAGGAACATTAACTGCTAATTAGTATTCCGTGTTCCCGATCCTATCGACCATTCAGTAAGTGTCTGCTACTACTTTTTCTAACTCTTTCTCTAGACACTGTGGAACCTCTCACTAATTATGGAAATTCTTCTCTTACAGTCGATCCATTCACTGCTCTTCGTTCCACGGGTTGAACATCTGCTGTTCACCCACACCATCTGCTCATTAAGTAAGTTAGCATCCCCCTCAAGCCCTATCTCACTAGCGGCAACGATATCCGGGCACTGACTGGTTCTTTTCCTTCCTTTAAGACAGCAGCGCAGGTTGGCTTCTCATTTATTCCGCACCGCGACTCACTCACAACAGAAAGCTTCTGCACCAAGGCGCCAACTTTTGCCCTGCCTGGCAATCTCTCGCACTGATCCGCCTGTCCCCTTTGGCTTGATCCAGTAAGTTGCACACTTACTCTCCACCGAGCTGCATGTTCCCGCTGCGAGAAACGATTTTACAAGCTTTTTAATACCGCACCACCATTACCAGCTCTTTCTCTGATCCTTCTCCTCCTTCACGTGGATTGTGCTATTTCTCTACAATAATTCCAGCGTTTCATCGCTATGATGCCTTCTCTCAATAAGGCTCTCCCCAGACTGTCTCCTAATTCCTTTTCCCCAGACTTTGAATTATTATTCGTATTTAAATACAAAGGTGTAAAAATAATTTGTTTATTGTAATTTTTACATGCATATCTGCCTACTGGGAGCGCCTATTCACAATTTTCAAAAAGTAATATGTATATACAAAAGAGTGTACAGGGACCAAAATATAATGTGATCATTATCCTTCTGTTAGATTCAGCTTGGTCACAAACTCTATGTCCTGAAGATGATCTCGATTAGCTGAGATCGAAACGCTGTCGACCCCGTACAACAGGAATTCCTTATACTCTGTAAACTCTTGAGGAGTTCCATTATTGTTGTCTATGCGATGTCCTTGTTTTAAATGCAAAAACAACAGTTGATGGACAGAATGCAGAACAATGTCATACATTCACCCCAGTACAGAGATCTGGGCCTAAATCCATCGTTTTTTTGCTCACTATGCCATTCCAGTTTGAACCCAGCCATATGCAAATCAGTCTTGACCCTGTGCCTCATGGGAACAGTCCAGCCCGAACTGCCAAGCCAGGTCCTCCCTGGACTGGAAACAAGCATCCTAGGACCGGTTTCGGGGTTTCACCCCTCTTCAGCCAGGATAGCTTGATTCCAGTGGCATGGAGAGCACAGGACCCACATCTGGGCATACCCGACCCACTCGGGGTGACAAATGCAAAAACAACAGTTGATGGACAGAATGCAGAACAATGTCATACATTCACCCCAGTACAGAGATCTGGGCCTAAATCCATCGTTTTTTTGCTCACCACTCCGTCCATCATCCCCTTTAGTTTTGCTATGTTCGCCCTAAGTTGGCAGGGTATGCCCAGACGTGGGTCCCCTGCTCACTTTGCCACTGGATTCAAGATAGCCTGGCTGATGACGGCTGTAAGCCAGAAACCGGTCCCAGGATGCTTGTTTCCGGTCCAGGGAAGACATGGCTTGGCAGTTCGGGCTGGACTGTTCCCATGAGGCACAGGGTCAGACTGATTTGCATATGGCCATGTCTGAACTGGGGTGGCAGAGTGAGCTAAAGAATGATGATGGATTAAACCCAGATCAGTTGACTGGGGTGAGTGCTTGCAATGTTCAACACTCCGTCCATCATCCCCTTTGGTTTTGCTATGTTCGCCCTAAGTTGGCAGGGTATGCCCAGACATGGGTCCCTTGCTCACTTTGCCACTGGATTCAAGATAGCCTGGCTGATGACGGCTGTAAGCCAGAAACCCAGGATGCTTGTTTCCGGTCCAGGGAAGACATGGCTTGGCAGTTCGGGCTGGACTGTTCCCATGAGGCACAGGGTCAGACTGATTTGCATATGGCCATGTCTGAACTGGGGTGGAGGAGTGAGCTAAAGAATGATGATGGATTAAACCCAGATCAGTTGACTGGGGGTGAGTGCTTGCAATGTTCAACACTCCGTCCATCATCCCCTTTGGTTTTGCTATGTTCGCCCTAAGTTGGCAGGGTATGCCCAGACGTGGGTCCCTTGCTCACTTTGCCACTGGATTCAAGATAGCCTGGCTGATGACGGCTGCAAGCCAGAAACCGGTCCCAGGATGCTTGTTTCCGGTCCAGGGAAGACATGGCTTGGCAGTTCGGGCTGGACTGTTCCCATGAGGCACAGGGTCAGACTGATTTGCATATGGCCATGTCTGAACTGGGGTGGCGGAGTGAGCTAAAGAATGATGATGGATTAAACCCAGATCAGTTGACTGGGGGTGAGTGCTTGCAATGTTCAACACTCCGTCCATCATCCCCTTTGGTTTTGCTATGTTCGCCCTAAGTTGGCAGGGTATGCCCAGACGTGGGTCCCTTGCTCACTTTGCCACTGGATTCAAGATAGCCTGGCTGATGACGGCTGTAAGCCAGAAACCAGTCCCAGGATGCTTGTTTCTGGTCCAGGGAAGACATGGCTTGGCAGTTCGGTGCTGGACTGTTCCCATGAGGCACAGGGTCAGACTGATTTGCATATGGCCATGTCTGAACTGGGGTGGCGGAGTGAGCTAAAGAATGATGATGGATTAAACCCAGATCAGTTGACTGGGAGTGAGTGCTTGCAATGTTCAACACTCCGTCCATCATCCCCTTCTGGTTTTGTCCTTGTTTTAAAGTCACCCTCATTTCTTCACGTCACGCTTGTTGTCACTTACCTGTGTGAGCACCTGAATACTATTATGACTAATTGACCTCCAAATAAACTACAGTCTCTAGTCAACCTACATGTCCCTCTTGTATACTACGTTTTGCTCCCCTTTTTACATTAACTGCTACCCCCAAATTGTTTCGCAGTGCCCCCTGTGGGGGTCACCATTTTCTTTGGACCCTTTAGGCCACAATAGAACCATTGTTTTCCTAAACAGTACGCTATCGTGAACACCGTCACTGATCCAGTTTCAGCACACAGACGAGTAAGCACTCCCACACCTTACATGCGATGCTGTGTGTGGGCCTGGTCCCGGACCAACCCTGGTGCCCAGTCTGAACTGTGTGCACCTATGGAATAGGTTGTGGCGTTCCCGGCTTCCCTCTGGTCTCTCTGGCTAGTTGGGGTGCTTTTCCCCCACACGGCAACAGTCCAGACCCCTGGGCACTATCACTCCGACAACCCTGCTCCTCTCGCTTGTAACCATGTGTGAGCCTGGGCCCGAACTGACCCTCGTGCCCTAGCCCTTTGTCTCCACAGTGGGTCGTCAGAGCGATCAGGTTCTTGCACTCCTCACTATGCGGCTGTCTCTGCAATTTGCTCGGTCTCACCTTCAGTCAAAAGCATTGATTCCCTCAGCGACACTCAGCTGCTACCTCTGCACCAGGCCCACTCTCCCAGCCTTGAGTTGTACCGCCAGGCCCTCCAGGCCGCCTCCTCACTCTGATGTCTTATGTTGTTATCGCTGCGTCCACTTTATGACTGGAGGCCGGGTCAGAACATTCGCCACTCGATTCTCGCATCCTAGACCCAGGGGTGGGGGATTTCGGTGTACTTGGCTCTGCCCAGCTGGCGTATCTTTCCGCATTGCTCGTTGCCTCCGGGTATCTGTGGGGTCTTGCGGGTCGCCACCTGTTTCGGTCTCCCTTCTGGGCTTTACCAGGTCCGATCTTACGGTGTTCGTGTCTTCTTTCCCCCGGCAGCTTATGGTTTCTCTGCTGGCCTGGTACGTTTAGCGCAACATGGCTTCAGGGCTCAGCAGACATGCCACATGCGAGGCCTTTCATTTTCCCCAGCTATCTCACATCATTCTTCAGCTTGCATTTTCGACAGGTTTGTGCATCCGGCTTGCAGGACAAATTCTCGCCGTTATCAGTCATTCGATCAGGCAGGATGGCTATGATTTATCAGGATAATCGAGGGTGTGGGCGCGGAGCTCTAGAGTCTTGCGTCAGCCATCTTGGCTTGTTAGCCATGCCCCTCTGAATGGCTGTATGAGTGAGTAACTTGGTGTGTAAGTGGCTATATGAGTGAGTGGTTGTTTAAGTGGGTGTTTGGTGAAGTGATTTGGTGTGTGTGTGGCTGTATTGGAGAGTAAGTGTGAATGGCTGTGTGAATGGCTGTATGGGTGAGTGAGCAGATGTGTGTGTGCTTGTATGGATGTGTGAATGGGTATGTAAGTGGTTGTGTGGGTGTGTGAGTGAATGTGTGAGTACTTTTATGGGAGAGTGAGTGGCTGTGTTGAGAGGCTGTATGGGTGAGTGAGTGGGTGTATGAGTGACTGTGTAGGTAAATAAGTGGGTGTGTGTGAGTAACTGTATGAGTGAGTGAATGGTTGTGTGAGAGGCTGTACGAGTGAGTGAGTGGGTGTGAGAGTGCCTCTATGGAGGAGTGAGTGGGTGTGTGAGTACTGGTATGGGTCTGTGAATGGGTATGCGAGTGGTTGTGTGGGAATGGGAGTAGGCGTATGAGAGGTTGAGTGGGGTATGAGTGAGATTGGTTCTGTTGACGATATCATCAATGATGTCATTGATATGTCATCAGTGGTGTCATCAGTGATGTCACTGACCATTTCATGAGTGTTGGAATATGTGAGGTCATAAGCAATGCATTGTGGGGGCGTGAGTTATAGTTATAGCTCAGGTAACTATAACTGCTGAATTTCACTGGTTTTGTACGAGTGAAATCAGAGCCAAACTGTAACTTCCCTGTAACCTTTGATTTTTTTCAGTGAATTTCTAAGGTTTTTTTAAATTCTATTTCCTAACTGTAACGACCCTGTAACCTTTGTTTTTTTAAGTGAATTTCTAAGGTTTTTCAAATTCTATTTCCTAACTATAACGTCCCTGTAACCTTTCATTTTATAAGTGAATTCCTATGGTTTTTTAACTGGTAGTCGTGTTTGCAGAGTGGTGAAGAAAAGGGGTGGGTTCCCTCACCAGCTCTCAGGAATCCTGCTGTGTTGGACTTTCTAGAGGTAACAGGAGGGGTTCTGGGCCCCCAAGAACCCTCAGCATCCAAGAGGACTTTACCCCCCTACCAGAAGTGTGCCAGGAGGCGTGTTTGCAGAGTGGTTGAGAAAGAGGGTGTGGCCTCCAAAGACCTCTCAACAATTCCGCAGTGTGCTACTTACTGGAGGTAACAGGTGGGCTTGTTGGCCCCCAAGGACACTCTAGAGCCAAGGGGACTTCATCCCCCAACCAGCAGTGCAAGAGGCACATTTGCAGGGTGGTGGAGAAAGGGGGCATGGCCTCTAAAGTCCTCTCAGCAATCACGCTCTGTGTGATGTACTGGAGATAAAAAGAGGGCTTGTTGGCCCCCAAGGACCCTCAGTATCTAAGAGGACTTCATCCCCAAACCAGCAGGGCACCAGGAGGTACGTTTTCAGAGTGGTGGAGAAAGGGTGCATGGCCTACGAATACTGTTCAGCAATCCCGCTGTGTGGGAGTTATTGGAGGTAACAGGAGGGCTTGTTGGCACCCAAGGACCCTCTGGAGCCAAGGGGACATCATCCCCCAACCAGAAGTGCGCCAGGAGATGTGTTTGCAGAGTGGTGGAGAAAGGGGGTGTGGCCTCTGAAGTCCTGTCAGCAATCATGCTTTGTGGGACTTACTGGAGGTAACAGGAGGACTTGTTGGCCCCCAAGGATCCTCTAGAGCCAAGGGGACTTCATCGCCCAACCAGCAGTGTGCCATGAGGCATGTTTGCAGATTGGTGGAGAACGGGGGCATGGTCTCCTATGACCTCTAAGCAATCCTGCTGTTTGGGACTTACTGGAGGTAACAGGAGGAGTAGTTGGCCCCCAAGGACCCTCAGGAGCCAAGGGGACTTTATCCTCAAACAACTAGTGTGCCAGGAGGCGCGTTTGCAGAGTGGTGGTGAGGCGGGGTGGGGCCTCCGGTGACTTGCCCTGGCCGGCTCTTTTTTTAAAAAAAATTGTTTTATTAAGGAAAGGGGTCCCCTTCCCTGGTTTGAATTCAGCCCCAGTGACCCCATTCCCCGGGGCCAGGAATTTTTTGGAATGGTGGAGGGAGCCACGTTAGCCCCCCTCCCAGGCCGATTTTAACCATGATGACCACATCCCCTGGGACCTGGCCTCTTTTTCATTTTTTAAAATTTTATTTAGGGAAGGGGGACCACACGGCCCCCATCCCCGCGCTGATTTTGGCCCCGGAGGCCCCAGGGCCAATTTCAGCCCGGGGACCCCATCCATTGAGGCTGGCCCTTTTGATTTTTTTTTTATCTAGTACTAGGGCTGGGGAGCCATGTGGCCCCCCCTCCGCAGGCCTCTTTTGGCTCCAGGGACCCCATCTCCTGTGGCCTGGACATTTACAGATGGAGGGGGGCTGCATGGCCCCCCTCCCCGGACCGAATTCAGTCCGAGGACCCCATTCCCCGGGACCTGGCAACCTTTCTGTGGGCACCCCCAGGGCACCTACTCTCCACTGGGACCGCTGGGGGTCCCTGCCTCTTGCGGGAGCCGGCATTGCTTTCAGAAATAGGGAGCTGGTGGAAAGGCAGCTCCCTGTGTCTGAAAGCAATTCTGCTCCGCTTCTAGTAAACAAGAGCATTTTCAATGCTCTTGCATGCTGGAGGCGAGCGTTTGCTGTGGCTTGACGGGAGCAGTAAAGCTCCCGCCTAGCCACAGCAAACAGCTATATCATGGGGGTGGGCACCCCGCAACATAGCAGGAGCCAGCCCTGAGGGTTGGTGGTCCCCGGGGCTCAATTCGGTCCAGGGAAGTGAGCCACGCAGCCCCGCTCCCCCATCTCTAAATGCACAGGTTCTGGGGGATGGGGTCCCCGAGGTCGAAATGTAACTTTGGCAGCATATACATTGAGCAAAGACAGCAAATATGAAATAAAGCCTAATTTTTAATTCGGAACAAATTTTCCTTTTGAAACATGCACTTGGACAATATACTGGACAATATGTTTTATTGTGATGTTCCAACGCCTATATATATATATATATATGTATTACCTACTGGCGGTCGCCAGTAGGTAGTTATAGTTAGGTCCTAGTTTCCTTAGGAAAAGTGTTTATGTTTTGCTAAGAACTTTGGCGTCATTTGAAAAATTTTCACAAAATTATCAAAAATAGTATGTACCTGAGTTCAGCTGCTGTGTGGAAAGTTTTGGGGTGATTCGTCAAGCAAGGTCTGAGAAAAGGGAGGATCGCAAAACACGTTTTCCCCATGCAATTGACCATAGGGATATTGAACACGACTACAGCCCGAACTGCTGAAGAGAATTACACCAAAGTTGGCAGAAAGCCAGCTCTTGGTCCAGAAAGAATGATTTTTGTTATTTATGAGATATTAAAAGAAAAACAAATTTGTGTATATGGGGCTGTTGGATCCTCCAAGTATCCGACAGTCCCTATGCTGAAATCTGATTGACTTTTTGTTATTTTGTGTAAATCCATTCAGTAGTTTCTGAGATATTAAAAGAAAAAACTATTTGTATAAAAAAAGAAAAGGGGCAAGTTAGGAATACCCTGACTCCCTATCTCTGGTCCTGGGGTCCCCCTGGGATCCCACCCGGGCAAAAAAGTGTTTAAAGTAGCAAATCCATGCCAAAAATGTAAAAAAAAACAAGCATGGTTTCCTATGCTTATTTAGACTATAGACCCCAGGTGGGCCAGGTCCTTGGGGCATGTAGGTGTGTGGGCATATTTTTTTTAAAAAGGAGGGGGGCTCATGGGGCACCCTCCTAAGGCTCATTTGAGCCCTGGGGACCACCACCTACCACAGGCTTATTCAATTTATTGAAAGGGGGCCCACAGACCCCCCTCCATAGGCTCATTTGACCCCTGGGGGCCCCTACCTTCCTAGGGCTTTATTTTTTTATAAGGGAGGGGACAGCATGGACCCCCCTCCTGGGGCTAAATTAAACAATATGGAGGGGGACAACCACTGCCCGGGGTCAAATCACAAATTTAAACATGGAAGGGTGTATATGGTCCCCTTCCGGGCCATATATTGCATTACGGCCCCCCTCCTGGAGCCAGTTATGGCCCTGGGGACAACCACCCTCCAGGTCTGGCTCCTGCTGTGTCGCTCACCCCTGGGACATAGCAGTTCGCTGTCACTTGGTGGTAGCTGACAGCTCCCACCAAGCGAGAAAAAACATAACTCTGCTTCCAGCAAACGGGAACTGTCAAACCGCTCCCGCATGCTAGAAGCAGCATTTTCATCTGTTTCCCTGCCCGCTGTCATGAGAGCAGGGAAACAGATGAAAAGATTGCTCCTGCATGCAGTGAGCTGCATATTTAGCAGCTCCCTGCATGTGGGAGCAATGCCGGCACCCACAGGAGGTGGGGAGCTGGCTGGGACCACGGGGCCTTGAGGCTCCCCCTGCAGTTCCTATCATTGCACACTTGCCCTGGGCACCCAAGGAGAGGGGTCACAGAGCCCCCTCCCCCTTTAAATTTTGACTGGGCCTCAGGGGATAGGGTCCCCGGGGCCAAAAGTGGCTCCCCTCCTGTAATCGGTCTTCGGAGGGAGGCGTCCCAGCCCCCTCCCTCATTGAATTTTGGCGCGCCTCGATGGATGCGGTCTCCGGGGCTGAAATCGGCCCGAGGAGGATGGACTCGCGGCTCCTCTCCCCATTGCAAAAGGGGGCACAAAAATGAGCAGGAAAGGTAAAACGGAGGGCAGAAAAACAAGTAGGAACGGCAAAACAGAGGGGACAAAAACAAGCAGGAAAGGCCAAAAAGGGCAGAAAAAGAAGCAGAAAGAGACAAAACAGAGGGCAGAAAAAGAAGCAGAAAAGGGCAAACAGAGAGAAGAAAAATTAGCAGGAAAGGCAAAACAGAGCAGAAGAGGGCAAAACAGAGTTTACTCAGATACTCACACTCACAGACCTGCTCTGAGACTCACACACCCAATCACAGACATGCTGAGACACTCAAACATTTTATTTTAGCCCTCCTCTTTGGGTTTTTTTTCTTTGAGATTTTAACATTATGAACATTATTGTAGGACTCTGTTGGTGAATCTCCTGATTATCACATGGGATTCAGCATGTGGTAAGGGGCTGTCGTTACTAGCATGATGTCTGGGTCACTTGATAAGGACAGCAAAGTAGATTAAACGTGCAAGGGTGGCTCGAAAGAGTTATCACGTTGTCCAGTGCAGTTGCAACATTGGGGGAGTTTCCGGGCACATATACTAGATTTGCTATTGGAACAAGGCACTTGCTGGGCACTTTTTGTCATATGGTCTAATTGAAATAAACTTCCATATGCTGCTGGGAGTAGGACAGAGTCAATAGGGTGTCAGATACACACACTGGTGTTTTGATCTGGGGTAACATGTATTGTATTGATTCTTATGAATAATTTGTTTTGTTTTTTTAAATGTCCCGATGAATTTTGCTCATGTCATTTTCATTGTTTATAAATTAACAAGTTTGTCTTCTAACTTTCTATAACACATGACTGATGTAATCCCCACAAGTCTTTTTCCATTATGTGTATGTTTGATTCTGATTGTTTTCTATAGAAAATAGGGCACTTTTAATTTGTTGTGTTGTGGCTTTGACAAAGACCCAGTGGTCTGGGCGTCTTCCAATGCGGCAGCGCAAGTGACTCATTATTTCACATACGGGCCCGGCACCAACCTGTATATATATATATATATATATATATATATGAACACCATAACCGGCACCGACACGGGGAGATTTCTGCCATACAGTTGTTTATTCCACAATCAAATAGGTAGATGTAGTTAGGACTCAGTTTCCATTGGAAAAGCGTTAGTGAAGATTTTAATTGTGGAAATATATGCAATACGTATGATTTTAATATGTATTTTAGTGTTTATATATCTGTTGACTTGTTTAGAATATGTATGTATATTGATACTATCTGAAGGATGTGTAAATCTTATGATAGGGGACGGATCAGGCACTTGCCTAGAAGCCCTAAGTTTTGAAATAATTCTGGGAATATAACCTTTGCAGTGAATTACATTTTATGAAGAAGCACTCCTTAATTAATATAACGTAATGCATTAGCATTACAATGAATTATAAGTGCAAAATATAAATGTAAGATATCTGAAAACATGAATTGATACGTTGACAAATGCATGTTTGTGGTTATCACGTATTGTGAGAAAGTCTGTCTTCCATGGTTATGGAAGTAGCGGACCACGTGATTAGGGAGCCTGTAATTTTAAATGCGAACATGGCAGCGTTGCTGGTTGTGTGAAAAAGCCTGCTGAGACAGGCGAAACACGTCACCGAATGAAAATAAATTCAAGAGTGATTTAAATTTCAACCTGAGTCCGAGTGTCGATATCCACAAAAACGGATGGTGAACATGAATGGGGGGAACATATCCTTAATTCTTCAATGGGTCTTATGGAGATTTTGATTAAACACATTACAATTGCGTTGGACAGAACGACAGCACAACTAAGGGAACTAGAAAAAGAATTGGAAAAAATTGAATTAACTTCGGATCTCGTAAAATTTAAACAGGAATTGGAACATCAAATTGAAAAACATGAACAATCAGTACAGTTACGTAAACAAACTAAATTTCAGAGGGATAAAGATGATTATCAGGAAGGACGCATATTTACATATGCGAGGAAATTTGACCAATTGAAACAACAAGACAAAATGGATTTAGCCACAAATGCATCAGGGAGTCTGTCATCTTTAACATCTACAGATGCTAGTGAAAATGAAGGGGAACAAAGTGGGGCACGCTCTAAATGTGATTTTTTAGGGGAAATGAGGTTGGCCCTACAACAACGAAATTGGGAGAAGACCATGGGGGTACAACCGGGAATAAACAGAGGAAGGGGCAGGGGAAGAGGCCGCCCAAGAGAAAGTCAATCAGAAGAGGCAAGCGGATCAACAGACCCCAAAAAAACAGGAACTTGGACAAGGAGTATGAGACAGAAGAAACCTGTGAAGAGTTAGAAAACACTCTAGAACTGGAAATAGTTAATCTATCAAAAAGGAATATATCAGATATAGAGACTCAAGTTTTAAAACGAGGACTATCATTCTGCCCCACAAATGAAATGGATATGGCTCAAACTCGGATAGACATATATAAATATGTTCGAAAATTAAAGCTGGCAAAAACCTTCCATGAAAATCCCAATCTGGCAGTTTTAAAAAAATATAAGGACACGCTCACAATGGATCTCACAGTGGCTGATGCAGATCCGTTTGTGACACTAATGGAACTTGACATTGAGGGGAATGAACAGCCCAGAGACCTGGAAACATACTGCATTCAACTGGGGGAAGGAACCAGTGGCAAGAGACCAAAATCAAAGTACTACCCACAAATGCCAACTGGAAACAAAATCGAAATCTTCCATGAAGCAGTGATAAAAGATTTATATCAACTTAGAAACAAAAAGAAAAAGAAGTTCAATTTGACACTAAAAGAACGTAACGCCATTAAGACGCTAAAATCTGACAATAACATTGTAATAAAGATGGCGGACAAAGGTGGAAATATTATCATTTTGGACAAGGATTTCTATGTAGAAGAAGCCTATTCACAGTTAAATGTAAGAGATATTATGAAAAGCTGAAAGAAAATCCAACATTGCGATATAAAGAAAATCTGGATAAAAAATTAAAACAATGGTGGGAAAAGAAATTAATTGATAACGATGAAAAAAAGTATCTCACGACCGATCATCCTGTCACTGCAACAATGTACTTTCTCCCAAAAATACATAAAAACCCCATGAAACCACCAGGGAGGCCAATCGTTTCAGCAAAGGGGTCACTTCTGGAACCAATTGCCAATTTTGTGGATGGATATCTATTGCCATATGTTAAGGGTTTAACATCATACCTCAGAGATACAAGCGACCTTCTTAGAAATGTACAAGGGCTAAATTGGGAACCCACCTACAAATTGATAACCATGGATGTAATTGGGTTATACACCAACATTGAAAATACTTTTGGAATGGCAGCCTGCCAATACTTTTTAAAGGATCGCAATATTCAATTTGCCAACCACAATGCTATGATAATGGAGATGATTAGCTTATGTTTGACTCAAAACATCTTTATGTTTGGAGATGATATTTTTTTACAAAAGGATGGGACAGCGATGGGGTTTTCTTTCAGTCCCAGTTATGCGTGTTTGACAATGGGTTGGTGGGAACAAAAGGTGGCATGGAACTCAAATAATGACCTACATGTTGAAAAAATAATATCTTGGCTGAGATATATAGACGATCTTTTAATCATTTGGGATGGTTCCATGGAAGAATTCAAAATCTACTTCGATATCCTCAACAATACAAACACCAACCTACACTTCACGTATGACATCAGTGAAACCCGAGTGGTATTCCTGGACACTGACATCTACATTAGGGAAAACAAAGTACATACTACTCTACATCGTAAGGCAACAGCGACCAATGCAACACTGCATGCAGAAAGCTTCCATCAAACCTCATTAATCAGAAATATACCATATGGTGAATTATTGAGGATAAGACGGATATGCTCTGAAGAAAATGAATGGAAAAAACATAGCAAACAATCAATGCTCAGATTCAGAAACAGAAAATACAACAAAAATGTATTAAAAGATTGTCTCGAAAGAACAGAAAAACAACCAAGATCAGAGATCATAAAACAGAAATTGCCCCAAATAAACAATGATCAGGATGCTATAAGATTAATTACAACATTTTCAACGGAGTCAAAACAAATTGAGAATATCCTTCGAAAAAATTGGAGCATTTTATGTTTGGATAAAACTATGAAGAATATTGTTGGTAGTCTCCCAAAAATTACATACAGGAGAGCGAAAAATCTAAAAGATGAACTAGTCCACAGTCATTTCAACATGAGAAAACAACAAAAAACTTGGATAAATGTTAAGGGCTTTTTCAAATGCTCAACGTGTAAAGTATGTCAAATTGCACAAAATACGAAGGAAATCACAATGGCAAACCGGAAGAAATGGAGAATTAATCAATTAATCAACTGTAAAAGTCAGTTTGTGGTTTACATCATTGAGTGTCCCTGCAAATTGAAATATGTAGGGAGCACGGTTTGTGAACTCAAAAAACGAATACTGGAGCATGTAAGAGCCACGGTTAATAAGGATCGTGGTTATACCGTGGCTGAACATATGGAAAAGTATCATGATGGGGACTGGAAAAAACTAAAATTCTACGCAGTGGAAATGGTTGAATGCCATGTGAGAGGTGGCAATCGAGAAAAAACTCTAAGACAAAGGGAATCACGTCACATTTTATCTTTCAGAACCCTGGCCCCTTTGGCCTCAATAAGGATGAAGAGATGTACTCACACCTCTAACAACATCAAACATGGAAATGATATTGTTTGTAAAGAATCTGTACAATCGTGAATTTCTCAAATCCGGAAAGAGATTTTGAAATTATGCAATTTCTCATAGTATTATTTAGGGCCTTCTTTATCTCATAACATAATAACTTTTGGTCATAGAAAATTCTTTTTATGAAATGAAAATATCAGATATTTGGTTGTTTTAACAATAGTTGCATGTTACTAGTTTTAAGAATAGGTAATTTTGAAGCAAGCCACCAATATTGGTAACTCACGTCCTTGAAAGCCCACTAGAGGGCAAAATATTTTCATTTGGGTAATGCACCTGAATAGAATTGAGAAAGGATGATTGGGGTAGGCAAGATGCAACCAAATGAATGGGTTGGTGCCAAAGTAAAAGCTTAATAGATTAGTTTAATTACACATTGGAAAACTGTAACAGGCATGGCACTCACTAGGTTCACTGTATTTTAGATACATTAATTTTATTTCGTTCAATTCACAAAATCACTTATTTAAAATTCACTATAAAAATGTAAAAGACTACATCTACCAGAATGCCAAGCGCTGTATAGAACAGGATGTGACATAATGTCAGGTGATTAATTTAAATGAAGTAGCAATTGAAGCGTTGGTTACCCGTGAGCAAGGTCTGAGGGCAGACTGAAACGCGTAGGGTTCCTTACTGGTTGGAGAATGTTGCCGCTTTAATAAAATCCAAGAGCGTGCAAAAACACCCGTGAGTGCGAGTGGTTTTTTCCTCAAAAGGGAATCCTTGGTGATATATATATATATATATATATTCACTGAAAAAACCATAGGTTTCAGGGGCGTTATAGTTAGTTGGACATTTCACTCGTACAAAACCATAGAAATTCCCCCGTTATAGTTAGTTCAGCTAACTATAACTCACGTGGCCGCAATGCACTGCTGATGACGTCACATATTACATCACTCATGACATGGTCAGTGACATCACTCATGACATCACTGATGACATCTCAAATGACATCACTGATGACATCATCCTTGTGATAGAGTGGCAGACCTCCTCTCACCCTAATATAACCTTTGATACACACACTCAAAAATACAAACTAACATTTTCAAAACAATGGACATACCAATACCAGTTACAACACACCTATTCAGTAATTCCAAGATCTACACACACATCCACTCATTCACCAACAGTCCCTATACAGTCACTCATACATGTACTCACTCATCATATGTACTCATACACCTATACATCCTGTTACACACCGCCACTCATCCATAGAGTTACTCACACACATAGTCACACATGCAAACAAAGTATCAAACATCCATTTACTTGTATATACAGTTATACACACACTACCACACTTACTTTTACAGAAACTTACACATACTTACTCTCTTAAACAATCACTTATAGAAACACCTACTTATTTGTACAGGAACTCTTCCAATCTCTCACTCTCACATATACTCACTTATATACACCAATACTCACATATACTAGTTTAAAACATATGTAGTTACTCATAAAGACACTATTGAGACAGTCATTCACTCACTAACACACCCATACACATACTCATCCACCTATACAGTCCTGCACACATGCTGTCTTCAACACATACAAACAGTGAGTCACTCATTCATGCATCTATGCACTAAGTAATACCCCCACCGAACCATACAGACACTCAGACACTCATACTGATACTCAAAATACCAACTAATAACCCATATAGACACTCATGTAGCTACTCACCAACCCATGCAGCCACTTATACACAAAGTGAGAGACTGATACAGATATTTTCATATTTAAACATTACTCACTAACCCATGTATTCACTAAGATACACTTAGTCAGTTATACAATCAATTTTACAAAAACAAATCATCCATTTAGACACTTATATACCCATTTATTCTTCCATCGACCTTGAGATATACATATATAAAACATATTTAATTTTCAGAAAAACACACATTCACTGGATGATGTCATCAGTGATGTCATCAGTGATGTCATTTGAGATGTCATCAGTGATGTTATGAGTGATGTCACTGACCATGTCATGAGTGATGTAATATGTGACATCATCAGCAGTGCATTGCGGGCGCTCGAGTTATAGTTAGCTGAACTAACTATAACGCCGGAATTTCTATGGTTTTGTACGAGTGAAATGTCCAACTAACTATAACGCCCCTGAAACCTATGGTTTTTTCAATGAATTTCTAAGGTTTTTTAAATGCTAATTTCTAACTATAACGTGCCTGAAACCTATGGTTTTTTCAGTGAATTTCTAAGGTTTTTTAAATGCTAATTTCTAACTATAACGTGCCTGAAACCTATGGTTTTTTCAGTGAATATATATATATTTATTATACTATGTATACATGTGAAAATGTCTCGGTCCCCTGTTTGCCTCGGTGGCACGGAAAAAATGGGTGGAACTGACGTCAGCACGCCGACGAGGTCCTCTTATGGCACCGATGACGTCATACGGTGTCGCGAGCGGAGCCGTGCTCGTTGACGTGGGAGAGCTAGGAAAGAATTTCCGTGGAATGCTGGTGCAGGGGATATTCACCTAAGTGTTCAGGCTAGTCCTTTGGGAGCAACTGTTTATGTTGCCACTCCAGAAACCGAAACCAGTGATCCGAGGGCAGAGGCCCTGCAGATGGCACACGAGGAGGGGTGCCCAGACGTGTGCACCGGCGGGGCAGCGAAGTGACAAGCACCACAACCCACAAAAAAGGTAACGAGGGCACTGAATAACACAGGATCTTCTCTTTGTATCTGGCAGGAACAACGAAGTTAAAATGCCCTAGTACCAAAATGTAGAATTAGTGCTACAACGGTCTTCAAGAGGACCTGCGATGCCGCTTCTGCCTCCCGTACCCTGGAGGCGGCACATGGGTCACGCGGTACGGTCATACTGCGGTGGGACGCACACTCGTTGACCTCTCATGGCACTGCTCCACACTTCAGGGAGGACGCTTTCCATTAGCTATGTTTCCTGATGACATGTCGCGCCGGCCCCGTCCAACAACATAACTCCTTTAGATCCAAACAGACTCTTCCACTCTCTCACCGGAAGTGAAACCAGGCCACGCGGACACATTCACAATACAACAGCCAGGAATGCACTTTTCGGTAAAAAAACCACAATTCTTCCTCCTAATTAATCAAATAAAAGTCTCACTGAAGAACAGGGGCCAGCTTCGATCGGTAAACAGCCGTTACAGCGATTTTTTAACTTTGCGATACCATTACAATGCATGCATTACCACGCATGCGTTGTATATCACGAAGTCATTACTATACATTTTTTTAGAACGCATGGTCATTTACCACGCATGCCTTTACAACGAATTTTGTTGTAAAGGTATGTATGTAAATGACCATGCGTTCTAAAAAACATGTAGACGATCCATGTCGTTGTAAGGAAACAGAGGCTGTTCTGTTTCCTCACAACGACGTGCACCGCCCCTCAGAGATGACGTGAAGCAGGAACCACAAGGAGAGAGGAACCATGAGGAGTGAGAGGTAAGGGGGATTGGGCATGGGGTGGGGGTTTCTTTTCTAGGGTTTAGGGTAGTGCAGTGGTGTTTGGGTGGTATAGGGGGTCGTGCTGGGGGTAGTGTTTTAGGGTTTAGGGTAGTGCAGTGGTGTTTGGGTAGTGTAGGGGGTCATGCTGGGGGTAGTGTTTTAGGGTTTAGGGTAGTGCAGTAGTGTAGGGGGTCATGCTGGAGGTAGTGTTTTAGGGTTTAGGGTAGTGCAGTGGTGTATGGGTAGTGTAGGGGTCGTGCTGGGGTAGTGTTTTAGGGTTTAGGGTAGTGCAGTGGTGTTTGAGTAGTGTAGGGGGTCATGCTGGTGGTAGTTTTTTAGGGTTTAGGGTAGTGCAGTGGTGTTTGTGTAGTGTAGGGGGTCATGCTGGGGGTAGTGTTTTATGGTTTAGGGTAGTGCAGTGGTGTTTGGGTAGTGTAGGGGGTCATGCTGGGGGTAGATTTAGGGTTTAGGGTAGTGCAGTGGTGTTTGGGTAGTGTAGGGAGTCGTGCTGGGGGTAGTGTTTTAGGGTTTAGGGTAGTGCAGTGGTGTTTGTGTAGTGTAGGGGGTTGTGCTGGGGGTAGTGTTTTAGGGTTTATGTTAGTGCAGTGGTGTTTGGGTAGTGTAGGGAGTAGTGCTGGGGTAGTGTTTTAGGGTTTAGGGCAGTGCAGTGGTGTTTGTGTAGTGAAGGGGGTCATGCTGTGGGTAGTGTTTTAGGGTTTAGGGTAGTGCAGTCATGTTTGTGTAGTGTAGGGGGTCGTGTTTTAGGGTATAGGGTAGTGCAGTGGTGTTTGGGTAGTGTAGGGGGTCATGCTGGGGTTAGTGTTTTAGGGTTTAGGGTAGTGCAGTGGTGTTTGGGTAGTGTAGGGGTCGTGCTGGGGGTAGTGTTTTAGGGTTTAGGGTAGTGCAGTGGTGTTTGTGTAGTGTGGGAGGTCATGCTGGGGGTATATTTAGGGTTTAGTGTAGTGCAGTGGTGTTTGGGTAGTGTAGGGAGTCGTGCTGGGGTTAGTGTTTTAGGGTTTAGGGTAGTGCAGTGGTGTTTGGGTAGTGTATGGAGTCGTGCTGGTGGTAGTGTTTTAGGGTTTAGGGTAGTGCAGTGGTGTTTGGGTAGTGTAGGGAGTCATGCTGGTGGTAGTGTTTTAGGGTTTAGGGTAGTGCAGTTATGTTTGGGTAGTGTAGGGTGTCGTGCTGGGGGTAGTGTTTTAGGGTTTAGGGTAGTGCAGTGGTGTTTGGGTAGTGGAGGGGGTAGTGTTTTAGGGTTTAGGGTAGTGCGCCCAACCAGCCACAATATCCGTGGACAAAGGGGATCCTGACTCTTTGGAACGCTCCGTCAAATGAATAATTTGGGTCAAGGGCCCTACCACGTCCAAGACCTATAAATTCCTTTCTTGGGATCCCTCATATACTTGGAGAAAAAGATACATAGTTTCTCATCAATTTCAGGCGTGTGTGCCACCTTCCCCTTCAGTGAGGGCCTGGGGCATTCTCCCCTCATCCTATTCCTGACCTCCCTTTCAAGGGGTTGATGGATTTTCCCCACCACATACTCTGCCACTTTGGCGTCAGGTGTCCACTCTGCCGACCTAGGATGGTAAATTTGGGTAGGCTCGAACATGTCCGAGTGGACCCCGTCCCCAACCGGGGACTGAGAGGAGTGGGACTCTGGACGCCAGGGACGCCCCGAGTCCTTATCCTCATCGGAGGAGAAATCGTCCTCCGATACACCCTCTCCCTCTAAGGGAAACCCGCCGTCGGGGTCAACAATAGTGGTGACAGTGTCGCAATTTTCTCCGGGCCCCTCCTCCTCCCGGCAGGGTGCATGTTTTAGCGTTCGCGCACTCTTGAGGAAGGTCTCCGTAAGTTTATCAAATCCTTCCAAGTGCCCCGCGTTATGCTTAACGGCCCTTTTATTCCCCATCTGGGAGCTACTTGGACCCGCCACCACCAGATCTGGGTCACTGAACACCCCAGGGATGCTTTTCGCCAGCTTATCAACCTGATCCCTAAGAGGAGCCAGCGCCTAGAAATAGCCAGAGAGAGGGCTTGGTCCACTGCTGGAGGGAGCAGTTGGGGGGCCATTCCTCCTCCACTTTCTGGTAGGAGGAGTAAAAATGGTCTTCTGGAGAAGACTTGATAGCAGAGGGTGTGAGCACAGAACAAATGCCCTTAAAATCCTTAAGACAGCCCCCTCGCCGGTGCTCCAACAGCTGGGCTTTCCCCGAAGCTGTTATAAGAATAGACTGAGGCGCAATACCAATTACCACCACCAGGTGGCGCTGGTCACTAACGTGGCCGTGTGGGGAAATCACCGCTTAGCGGTGTCAAAATTAGGCGAGGGTTGGTCGGGAATCAAGCGGACACTAAAGGAGTGACCGGATTCCCAAACGCGCGTAAAGACCAGCGGGAGCGCTCGACGGAGCTGCCTCGCTCGGACCAGACGCGCCTGACAGGATCTTACCGCGCGCAGAGCACACAGCGGGAGAAACTGCGAGGGGGAGAACGCGCTCGGGCAAGAGCCTGCTGCGCAGGGAATATGAAACAATACCAAGGCAATAATGCTAATAACGTGCACAAGAAACCGCTATACAAACAGCAACAACGTCAGATTAAGCCAAGAATGTAAGGAATGCACTTAACTGACGAGCAGTGAAGAAAGAGGAAGCGGAAGGGACGTCACAATATTATATACGATGGACTGTGATATGATTGGACTATAGTTGCCTTGGAGAGTACCCCCCTAATGGTTCATGGGTTGTGTAGTCTTTTGTTTAATGATTGTTGTGTTACGTTTTCTTTGAAATGCTATGCAAATAAAGTGAGGAAAGATATGCATAATCATCGCCTCCGTCCTGCCATAGCATTCATTAAACTTTATTTGATCTGATTTAGAAACATAGGGGCACATGCATCAAAGGTTTTTGCGATCGCTAACGGTGCGATTCGCAAAAATCGGCCGTTTGCGATCGCAAATTGGCCTTTGGAGATGCATGAAAGTGTTTCTATGCGCAATTTAAGAATTCGCAATTAATTGCGAATTCCTAAATTGCGATTGCATTTAAGGAATCGCAATTTGCGATTCCTTAAATGCAATGCTAGAAGCACTTTCAAATAGCGATTTCGCTATTTGGGACCGCAAATTACAGACAAATAAAACTTGTCTGTAATTTGCAAAAACTTCGAAAAATGCTCTAAAATGCATTTTTTTAAGTTTTAGGTTACACACACACATGCCCTTGGGGCATGTGTGTGCGCAACATGGGTGCACATCACAATTTCAGGGGTGCAACAGGGTGTCATTTTGACACCCTTGCACCTCTGAAATTGCATGAGCAATTTGCGAGTACCTACTGGTACTCGCAAATTGCGCATGCAATCTCCCATTCATTTCTATGGGCCTGTAGGCACATAGGAATGAATAGGAAGGCATTCTTAATTGCGACTCGCAATTTGCGAGTCGCAATTAAGGAATGTTTAGGAATCGCTATTTTTATAGCGATTCCTACATGCATAGGCTTTTGCGATTTCTTAATTGCGATTCCTTATTAATCGCAATTAAGGAATCGCAAAAGCCTTCCTTGATGCATGTGCCAGATAGATCATAAAAGTGTACATAAAAACAGTAAATCCTCTTTCCTAATACAATACAGTGAGAATTAATTAAAACCAGTAGGTGAAAACGGGTGTTACAAAGCCCGGTTCAGAGCAACTTCAGGTTAACAGAATCGTAAAGTTCAATGTTTCGCAAGATCAATCTCATGTACTTCGTGCAAAATACGCAATAAGGGGTCCAAGTAAGATGTAACGTTCCAATACCTGACCAGTTTGCACTATATAAAACTGCAGAAAAACAAAAAATAAAAAGTGTTTTGCACACTTCTGTCATTGGGCTATATGTGGGCTACATCTGGGTGATATTTGTGCTACATTTGGGCTCTTTTTCTCTGGTGGCCATCTTGGGAGACTTATTTGTTATGAAGTTTCCTAATTTCGTCATTTACTGCAGTCTCCTCAGTAGGAAATGCTTTCAGTTTTTTACTTTGATTCCATCAAGAAGGCATTCAGATGTGTCACACATTTGCCATAAATTCAGAATGTTAGCACTCTAGTTGTTCATTAGATCACTGTAGTGAAGCTACTGCTCACCAGGGAGTTAACTGGAAGTCTACTGCTGGTATTGAAAGTGATTGTTTCAGTCTGCATGTCAGAATTTTCTAATGAAATAGAAGAGGATTTGAGATCTCACTTAAAAAATACCCTAAATTTTCTTTCTGCAGCACTAACCATAATTTCTATGGCAAAATGAACCCCCTCATTTTGTTCCTTTTTAAATTAAATGTTTTAAGTGTTACCAGTTTATTCCAATCAAGATGGCTTCAGGTGTGCCATACTTTTGTCATAAGTAAGACTGTTAGCGCTCTAGTTGTTCTTTAGAACACTCTGGGAAGCTGCAGTAGAACACAAAGGCATCAACTGACAGGCTGCTCCTGTTGAAATATAACAGGAAGATATTTGAGATCTCACTTATAACATGTCCTAATTTTTCTTTCTACAGCACTAACCATAATTTCTATGACAAAATGAACCCCCTCATTTTGTTCCTTTTTAAATTAAATGTTTTAAGAGTTACCCGTTTATTCCAATCAAGATGGCTTCAGGTGTGCCATAATTTTGTCATAAGTAAGACTGTTAGCGCTCTAGTTGTTCTTTAGAACACTCTGGGAAGCTGCAGTAGAACACAAAGGCATCAAGTGACAGGCTGCTCCTGTTGAAATATAACAGGAAGATATTTGAGATCTCACTTAAAACATGTCCTCATTTTTCTTTCTACAGCACTAACCATAATTCCTATGACAAAATGAACCCCCTCATTTTGTTCCTTTTTAAATTAAATGTTTTAAGAGTTACCAGTTTATTCCAATCAAGATGGCTTCAGATGTGCCATAATTTTGTCATAAGTAAGACTGTTAGCGCTCTAGTTGTTCTTTAGAACACTCTGTAAAGCTGCAGTAGAACACAAAGGCATCAGCTGACAGGCTGCTCCTGTTGAAATATAACAGGAAGATATTTGAGATCACACTTGAAACATGTCCTAATTTTTCTTTCTACAGCACTAACCATAATTTCTATGACAAAATGAACCCCATCATTTTGTTCCTTTTTAAATTAAATGTTTTAAGTGTTGCCAGTTTATTCCAATCAAGATGGCTTCAGGTGTGCCATACTTTTGTCATAAGTAAGGCTGTTAGCACTCTAGTTGTTCTTTAGAACACTCTGGGAAGCTGCAGTAGAACACAAAGGCATCAACTGACAGGCTGCTCCTGTTGAAATATAACAGGAAGATATTTGAGATCTCACTTAAAACATGTCCTAATTTTTCTTTCTACAGCACTAACCATAATTTCTATGGCAAAATGAACCCCCTCATTTTGTTCCTTTTTAAATTAAATGTTTTAAGTGTTACCAGTTTATTCCAATCAAGATGGCTTCAGGTGTGCCATACTTTTTTCATAAGTAAGACTGTTAGCTCTCTAGTTGTTCTTTAGAACACTCTGGGAAGCTGCAGTAGAACACAAAGGCATCAACTGACAGGCTGCTCCTGTTGAAATATAACAGGAAGATATTTGAGATCTCACTTAAAACATGTCCTAATTTTTCTTTCTACAGCACTAACCATAATTTCTATGACAAAATGAACCCCTCATTTTGTTCCTTTTTAAATTAAATGTTTTAAGAGTTACCAGTTTAATCCAATCAAGATGGCTTCAGGTGTGCCATAATTTTGTCATAAGTAAGACTGTTAGCGCTCTAGTTGTTCTTTAGAACACTCTGGGAAGCTGCAGTAGAACACAAAGGCATCAACTGACAGGCTGCTCCTGTTGAAATATAACAGGAAGATATTTGAGATCACACTTGAAACATGTCCTAATTTTTCTTTCTACAGCACTAACCATAATTTCTATGACAAAATGAACCCCATCATTTTGTTCCTTTTTAAATAAATGTTTTAAGTGTTACCAGTTTATTCCAATCAAGATGGCTTCAGGTGTGCCATACTTTTGTTATAAGTAAGGCTGTTAGCACTCTAGTTGTTCTTTAGAACACTCTGGGAAGCTGCAGTAGAACACAAAGGAATCAACTGACAGTCTCTGCCCTTGTTGGATGTACATGTTTTACTGAGAATGTCAGACTTCATTCTCAGATGACTGAGAAAGATAATGTGAATTTACAGAAAATATGCTCTCATTTTAGCTTCTGGAGCACCTTCCAAAACTGTATGGGACAAGCATGTGAAAATAGTTTTCTCTCAAACATGATTCATGATATCCCAGCAGAAGGTTTTTCACAGGGTAAAATCACCTTCCAACACACCACAATTCCTGAAATTAGTATGGTACCATCAACAAATGAATTCTAATGTAACTAAAGTCTGTGATGAAATGAATGAAATTAAATGAAATTTGTACTTGTAAAGCGCACTTATACCCCCAAAGGGGTGTCCCGGCGCTGTACGCATACCGCTGTGGAACCCTTCCTGGCTTTTCCCTGTGAAATGTCCACTCCTGGGCACCTCCAAGGTGAAGCCAGGCATCCCAGCGCTGTTGGGGCCGTTGTGGAGATTAAGCAAGCTATTGCCCAGAGTTGCAGAGTGGGACCCATGATTAGAATAGGCACCGAGGCGAGAATTATCAGGTCCGAGGAAATTGAGCCCAAGACCCACCGAGGCGGGAATTGAACCCTGGTCCCGGGCCAGATCTCTGCATCAGGGTCTGCCGCTCTAACCATTGAGCCACACTTCTCCACACTTCTCACCCTTTATAGTTCTCCTTTTGGTAACCCTCAAAATCTTCGATTCACTACAATGCATTTCAATGGGGTACTATCATTTATATTGGTCCCAAGATGGCTGCCAGCAATTCCAGGTTGAAGTGCTGACAGCCAATCAGATCTCACGATGACATGTGTGGTTAGGCTCCGCTCAGATATATATGTGTTTTCTTTTTCAAATTTCTCAGGAACTACTGAACGGATTTACACCATTTAACCAAAAGGCATGACTCTGAACCAAGGGCTATCTTTTTGCCAAATTTGGTATAATTCCGTTCAGCAGTTCGAACTGTAGCTGCGACTAAAGGTTCCTATGGAAAATTGCATGGGGAAAACACGTTTTGGGACCCCCCTTTTTTCTCGGCCCCCACTTGATGAATCACCCTGAGACTTTCAGGATAGGAGCGGACCGGAGCGCCCCACAAGTTTTGAAAATTTTGCGAAGATTCATCAACCGGCGCCAAAGTTATTGGAAATAGAATGTTGTGAATTTCCTATGGAAAATAGGTCCTAACTATAACTACCTACTGGCGACCGCCAGTAGGTATATATATATATATATATATATATATATATATATATGTATGTATATATATATGTGTATATATATATATATATATATATATATATGTATATATATATATATATATATATATATATATGTATTACCTACTGGTGGTCGCCAGTAGGTAGTTATAGTTAAGACCCAGTTTCCATTGGAAAAGCATTTTTTGATTTGCCAATATCTTTGGCGCCGTTTGACGAATCTTTGCGAAATTTTCAAAACGAATAGCCCACTCCGGTCAGCTCCTGTCTTAAAAGATTGAGGGTGATTCGTCAAGCAGGGGCCGAGAAAAAATGGGGCCCCCAAAACACGTTTTCTCCATGTTAATTTCCATAGGAAATTTTAGACAAAGCTACAGCCCGAACTGCTGAACAGAATTACACCAAATTTGGCAAAAAGGTTGTTCTTGGTTCAGAAAGCGTTCTTTTTGTTAAATGGTGTAAATCTGTTCAGTAGTTCCTGAGAAATTAAAAAAATAACAAATATCGGTATCTGGTGACCGTGGTGGATCCGCGAACCCTCCCAGGCACGAGTTGACTTCTGATTGGCTGCCAACACTCCAAACCAAAATGTGCTGGCAGCCATCTTGTGACTCAGTTGAACCGAGTCACAAGAAAACGGTAAAAATAGGATAAAAATCAAGAAAAGGGGGTAGGGTAGAAACACCCCCAGGGCCAAAAAAACATATATTTTTTTTAATTCGGCGGGATTCACGCTGGGTGCGTGAAACCGACAGAATTCTTTTTTTTTAAACGAAGCACGGTCTCCGTTTATGCGGTTGTTGCGGAATATCAATGGTGCACGAATGAAAGCGTAAATCGCTCGGTACAGTTACGGTCAACCGCATAAGAATTTCCTGCCTTGAGAAAGCCCTGGCTTGTTGGCCTTCGGGCGAAACACGTGTCGGCTGTCTTGCTTTTTTCATACATGATTTCAAATTAAAGAAAAGAATGCCAAAGAGAAGTCCTTATTTTCTTAGTATATAAGATGCAGTGAACAAAAATTTGGGGATACTACCACCCCTGAAATCTTTATTCGTAAGAGCATAAAACCAATCACATAACGCACTACTTGTATCCAGGTGGTATCTGGGTGAAACCACCGTTTTGGTTTTTGCCGCAACTCTGAATTGGGTCATTAACTTTTGTATGTGAACCCTGGTAACACCCACTTACTCAACCACTTGCCTAGGATAAGAGGGCGGAGCTGGGTACAACCCTACTTACTCTTGAATAGGCTGTGTCCTGCCTCCGCACAAAGGCCTGTCTACCCTCTGTAGTTAGTGTGGAGCCAGGGTAGGGAAGGAAGAAAATATGTGGACTTCAAAGGAAAAACTCTAGAAGCTTCTCCCACTTCAAAGGAAGAACCAGGTATAAATATTGGACCTCAGACACCAACTCTTTAGTACACTTCTGGACCTGTTGAGACTCTGCTGGGAAGAAGAGCTGCTGTGCTGCTGAAAGGACTGCCACTCTGCTGGGCTGTTGCCCTGCTGAGCTACTGCCTTGCTGGACTGCTGCTGTGCTTGTTTTCTGCCCTCCTGCCTGAGTCAGAGGGATTAGGACCCACACCTGAACCCAGGACTCCCAGACCGACTCCAAGGAATAGTCTGCTGGCCTCCTGTTCGGAGCCACAGCAACATAACAGTCTCCCAATCACCTGAGCCAGCACCCAGATCCTGCTGGAGCAAGCCCTGACCCCCAAATGGTGCCCTTCAGGTCCTGGACCCTTGTTGTGGCCTCACAGAGGCTGAATTGAAGGTTTTATGCTCTTCGTGACCACAAACGGACCTGATGAATCCAAAATCTTGTCACTTGCACAGCCCACCAATGTGAAGTTCTGTCAGCCCAATCCTTCTAGCTACGACATCAACAGCTCATGGTGAGCACCATCACAAAGCACCGCCCTGACCGTTCGCTAACACAGAATCTTCGTGCTACAGTGACACCCGTCTGTGATGCCAAGCCTGCTCTTCGCGCTACATCAATGACCGTCTGCGATGCTTCCCTTCTCCTTATGGCCCCCTCCACCGCAGACGGGACTCTTTGACGTGGACTGAGTAGCTAACTTTTCAGCGGGATTAACTTGGCCCCTGTATCCGCCCCATGCTCCATTGCTGTCCTCCTGAACTTGTGCCTTTCTGCCGGTCTCGCATGACCAGATAGAAAAGAGGGTCTCTTTGAGCTTTTTGATGCTATTTTCACTGAAATCCTTAAAATTGCATATTCCAGGATCTACTGATTGGATTTTTGTTGTTTTATTCCTCTTTAATACATTAAAATCTACTTTATACGTCTAATCTAGTGTGGGATCCCTTTTGTGGTGTCTTTCCATTTTATTACTTATTGAAGTAGTGCACAAATACTTTACACATCGCCCTTAAGTTAAGTCAGACTGCTCTGTGCCAAGCTACCAGAGAGTTGACACAGGTTAATTCGGAGTTTTCTTGTGACTTCCCCCTGACAAGGATTGTGGTTGCTGCTTGAGTTGGGTTTTAACCCACTCAATCAGTTACCAAATTTCTTACATTCCTCAAGATCAAACTAAAGACAACACCATACAATGTGTCTTTATTGACATAGGCCATTTAATTGCAATAGGCCAATTCTCAATATATCCAATTCTACCTTGGTGGTTCTGGGAAAAGAAAATGTAATGAAAGTGTCCTTCCCCTGTTTTTACTCCACAGTTTAGCACCAAAAAAGAGACATGAGGGTGAAAGGAAATTTTGTGGAACTTAAATAGCACATGCCAGCAATGGCCAAGTAGAACATCAGTGCCTTTTTGAAAGACAAAAGGAAATTGTGGGAGGCTCACGGCAGCAAGCCAATGTCTTGATTGAATGAGGTTGCATCAAGATGGTTTTGACAGAGTGACCTAAAGAAACTTCACATCTGATAATGGTCAAAGAATTATGGTGTTGGACCTGGGCCTTTTTCAGGGACACCCTTAACCTTTTGCCTTCTGTAGCTGAACCCGTTTTTGTTGGTATTAGGACTATGTGCACCTTTTCCCTAGTAAACAGAGGTAAAGTGTTTCTGCCCTCTCCATAAAACAAGGTGCAATTGACATCTACCTAATTAGCACATTTAACTTACTCGTAAGTCCCCAGTAAATGGTACTACATGTACCCAGGGCCTTTAAACTAAATGCTATTAATGGGCATGCATCACTCAATGTGCGACCCAATAAAGTTGCCTCTTCAAACATGTCTCAGGTATGCCACTGCACGCTGTAGTGTAGGTTTAAACTACCATTTTTGATCCAGCAAATAAACCTTTTGCCCGCCTAAACCTTCCTTTTTAGGTCGAGCCTGAGCCAGCGCACATGCGCTGCTCTGCGAGACTTGTTGTGGTGGAGTAGCGAATAGAAGTCCCGCCCACTCTCTGCCCATATTTGCCATTGGCTTGTGTCATTGTCTGTCCTAATTGCTGGCTTCTGATTCGAAAATAGGCTTGTTAGTCCCTCCTTAGTACCGCCTCCTCTTCACTTGTCACCTCCCATGGCGACTGGCTCCTTTACTTCGGTTATTACACAGAACGTGTTATTTAGACTCTGAGCACTATTTTCTTTATTCAGTTTCTCTTACTGCAGGCACGACGTGCTCCGTGATGCCTTGCATTTGCAATGCAATAGGTCTCGCATTTATGCAAGTTTGAGCTATTGGCATTGTAAATGACAATGCCTTTTATTTATGTTTTGGTTTTTAAAACATAAATAAAATGCATTGTCATTTACAATGCCAATAGCTTAAACTTGCGTAAATGCGAGACCTATTGTATAGCAAATGCTTGTTAATATTTATAAGTCAACCCTGAGGTAAGCCCTAAAGGTTTCTAGTGCAGGGTGCACTGTATTTAAAAAGTAGGACATGTGTACTCATGTTTTGCATGTCCTGGCAGTGAAAAACTCATAAAGTAATTTTTCACTATTGCACGGCCTATCTCTCCCATTGACCAATGCTGAATAGCTTATTACATTTAATAAGTGGTAACTTCATTTTGGGAGCTGAAAGTGCTATGGTGTTTACAACCAAATGATTTGTAATTTAAAATTGTCTTTGATGGTAAAGTTGGATTTTTAAGTCACAATTCTGGAACTGCATCTTTTAGAAAGTTGCCCTTTTCTTGACCCAGCCATTTGTGACTTATGCCAGTGTACTGGGTCACATGACTGTGAATTACTCTGCTGTTGGGGATTGTGCATTGCTTTCAGACAGTAACACACAGGGGGCTTAGGTGTTGACCAGATGAGCCATACAAGAGGGTAATAAAAAAGATTCTGAAAGAAACAGGAGGCATCAAAGCGAAATTCATCCATGAGCTGCCGTTTGGCCAAGCTGTCACTCATTCGATGGCCAAACACTCCCTGTGGGAGCAATAGGTAAGACACTGGAAGTGACGTGTGATAGGAGAGTCCTGGGGGACCACTGCCTGGTCTTATGCACCAGGACTCATCATGGCATTTTGAGCTCATACCCTATGTGCACTTACACGAGTCAAACGGCTGCACCACAAGCTTTAGAATGGTAGCAGAAAGCACATTTGGCAGAACTGCAAAAGTACACGTTTTTTCCAGTACCTGCGGAATCTTCGAGAAAATAAACACGACCATTGAGGATAAATGTGATGCCTGGAAGTATTCGCTTTAGCGAGCAATGCAAATGATGAGAAGCATTAATAAATCCAAAACTCGGCCGAGTCACAGAACATCAGAGAGTAAATGACCCATGCTGATGTTATGTAGTTCAGCGTGCCGCGTCAGATTAAGCCACTCTACCCAGCAGAGATCTGCCTATTCCGGCGACACAGCTGGAAACCGATATTGACGAGCAACTGGTGCCAGAGGCTGACAGCAGATCAAAACCGCATAAATACAAAACAAAGTGCAAGGTTTGCGAATCAATATATGCCCACTTACTCTTAATAAAAATGTCTTTCTCCTAACCCAGTCCGCGCTGAAAAATATGATTTGCTACAAGAACACGTTTAGTTCTTTTAACTGGAATCAATGACATATCCCTGCAGTAATTGAAACAAATAGTTTGAAAAATCAGCAAATCTCAGATCAATTCATATGCAGTCTAATCTATTAGGCGACAAATAGATGCAATCAATCTCACTTCACGATCCCAGGCTTCAGATTTTTTGATGTTAAAAATGTTCAAACTTTTCTTAGCACAATATTTTCACAGGCTTGATAGTTAAGATTGTACGTTCTTGGGCATTTCCTGTTACTTTCACACACAAAATCAAACAAGAAAATAAAGTTGGTATTGTACGCAAGCAGCATTGCTTGCTGTTTGCAAAGTAAATGTTGGCCCCATGAAGTAAGGCAGGAAAATGTAATATTTTACTGTCGCAGGCTCACATCCTCTGCATCCCAATTCCACTTTAACCCACACCTCCTCTATGTACCCCTAATGCAACACACTGCTGCTTTGTATCTAGGCTAGCGTTATATCAATCCTCATGCAAAGCGCCTTGTGGACACCTGATAATAGTAAGCTCAAAAAGTAGCAACAGTAACTATTATTTTCCAAATCTCACGTTCAGTTATTATTTGTGACTCCTCACTTTGGTTCTTTGATAAATACTAATGTCAATAGTCTATGATTTGTCCTCGTGGTCCTTAGGATACGATGCACGTCCACATGTGGGATGTGTATCAGCCACAATGTGCTATGTGTAGTATACAAAAAAATGATGGGTGGAATGCTTGAATTGATTTCATCCAGTGGTAAATACACAAGGCAAGATCCCAGTGCATCTTTATTTTGCACACCATGCCACCTCATATTAGAACCAACCACACAAAAATTAGTCTTGACCTGGCTCCAACAGGAGCAGTGAAACCTGAACTGCCAGGTCAGGTCCTCCCTGAACCGAACACAAACAACCTAAGACCGGTTTTTCCCTGATTGGCTGGTGATTCACACCATATCCACCTGTAGAGGTGACAACATGGAACAACAGAAAAACAAGGAAGAGCTCAAATGGATATTAAAAAAGACAGATGAACTCTAGACTAAACAGACATGAGGATTGGACATCGCTAAAATGGCGAATCATGTAGCCACAGTGTGAGCAGCTGTGAACTTGCTTACCAGACTGTGCTACTCATGTGCATTCTCATGATTAACTACGAGATGTGTTTCCTGTTCTAACTACTTCGTTTTATGAGACCTTGTGCATATTATGTGGCATCAACAATACATTCACTGAGTGTTTTTTTAACTGGTTTATTTTATTATTTCATTTATTATTTCTGATGCATTCTACTTTGTAATTCTTTTACTTCTTTATCCATTTTGCTGGTCCACACCAACCATTCCCAAGATGGCTACCCACTTTCCTAGACCAACCTTGGTCCTTCCTCTCTTTCCTTTGCATATTCAAGCACCATCTTATTTGGTAAAGACCACCCTGTTGGGCTCACCCTGTCTTCCTGCCGGAGCTCAACACAATACATCACCTTTTGATCCTCGCTAGCATTCTGACAGCGATTTGGCATTATCCCTGACCAGGCACCCGTATTCCTACGACCAGCCCCTGTTCTCCACCAGCGTTCATGCAGCGGTCCTGGTTCCGGAACTAGTTTACACTCACTTCACAGAGACAATACCGAACACCAAGGTATGTATACAATCCTGTATGTGCCTAGTCTATGCCGATTTCCTAATCGATTCTTATAAGGCCTGCATTCTCATCTCCTCTCCACACAGATTTCCCCTGCAGGGAGACACCAACTACATTCTGCGATTATCTCCCTGATCCTTTTATGGAAATTATCTTCTTCATCCAGGTAAACCTTACTATTGATTGCCCAGCCATTGGCTCTCTTGGGCCTGAACAGCCATTTAACTCCCTTCTTTTTACATTTCCTCCTCTCACAATTTTACAGTCCCTCAAACTTCTACATAGCTGTGAGTGCTACTTTAAGTTCATACATTTATGTAACCTGTATTATTAACTTTTGTTACCTTATATCTTCCTTTTTTATTGTTTTTAGCTCTTTCTGGCTCATTGCACTGTTGGAGTCGAGATGGTGATCCCATAATTTGAGAAGGGATCGAAATGTTATTGGCCTTGACACAGACCTGTAATATCTCTGTATCTTGAATTGATGGGCTGTGTTGTTCTTGCTGCTTTGATACACAAGATGATCACATTCATCACTTATGTGAATTACACTTAACAGAGCACTGGCCACATATTTTTGCACTGGCACCCACGGCATCGTTATTCTTACTGTGTCTTAGATTAAAAGTGTCATTTGACTATATAACATTATTGTAATTCTTAATTAGGGACCATTGTTCCTTGTTCAAACAAGACACACATGCACTATAGTAGTCTTATGTCAAACAATTGCCAATTTGCAAAATTGAGACCCTGTTACTCGTGTGCATCCAAGCATGTCTTATTTGGTCTTATTAACCTGGAGAAGAGCCAGATTTTTTTCTTTACTAACATTGAGCATAGTGAAACTAACACTGCTTAGCCCCAAAGAGACGAAGGCAGTATATAGCTCTTTGTTTTCTGACAGACAGCCAACCCTTTTATATACTGCCTATGATGAAGATATGAGGCTATATGTAATGGACAGAGCATTGATGCCAAGTCCTGCTGAGTTTGATTTCAGTAGGAGAGAATTGGCTATGAAGGAAAAGCCCATGTGCTGTACATTTTAGCAAAAAGACCTGGGAGAAAAATGACTGAAACCAGCCCACTGCTTCCTCAACTCTTGAAGCAGTCATGGACAGAATTCGTTTTGAACAATTTTTGGAGGCCCTTGCCAGAGATGTATCAGTCTGTAATCCTCATAAAAAGGTAGGACTGTCCTAAATGTATGTGCAGAGACTCTGCAGTTGTAAGGATTACTAGTAAAATACCTTAATGCAATAGCAAACAATTGTAAACTTACACAAAGTGTAAGTTAACCTTTGTGAATCGGGCTCATTGTTGGGGGTACCACACAGTAATTTAGCCATGATGGGTACCAAAGGACTGCTTTACTCCTGTCCCTCCCATTCTAATCACGTGATCATGGGGTAGAAAACTCCATCTGCTGGCCTTGTTGCTGATCACTGTGGGAGAAGACATATTTCCTGTTAATGTGAGGTTGAGACCCATCTTCCATAGTATTTGATCCTTGGTATGGATAATCCTATATTGAAAGTGTCTCACATCCCCCTTTTTGCAGAGGCAACATCAGAATGGCTACAAGAGGCTTCCCTGGGAAAGGCAAATTACAGCCTGAAGTCTTCAAAAGATACAAAAACAAGCCACGAAATTCAATGAAAAAAGGAAAGAACCCAAATAATGTTTAACTAGGTACCACCAGGATATGACCCTAATAAAGTCCAGGTGGTGTAGGAGAACTCTTGAAGTTTCTGATCAGCCCAAAAAGGAGGCCCTTTCCAAACCATAGAACAGACTGTGGGCCTGATTTAGATCTCGACGGTCTGATCGCTAGTCTGCATGGCAGCGGTCCCAAAAACTCTGCTGAGTCTACGGCGGTCCTCCCATCGTATTTAGATGTTGCGGCTGTATACAGGAGACCACCGCCATGGCAGTCTTTCTCCTGGCTCCCAGTACTCCGCCGCCGTGGAGCTGGTGATCTTGCGCCAAGCCGATTTAGATGTTACCGATGGGCCAGCAGTCTGTGAGCGGTGGTCCCCTGACGGTGTGAGGAAGTGCACAGACATGTAAGTGGTATTTTTATGTAAAGGTAAATTACGTATATGTTGTGTATGAGTCCATAAGTGCATGCATGTAATGTGTAGTGACCATATTTCTCACATTCTGCATTGCACAGACACAACATACACACACCATTCATTGTACACCCACACACACCACAAAGACCTACCTTCGATTCCGTCAAAACATGGTGTTGGTCCGTCGTGATCAAGGTGCAGCAGGACAGGGAGGACCTGGACGATGGCGTAGAGGATGAAATTGCTGCTGGAACCCCGATAATAGGTGAGTAAGCACCCCTTTTCTCCCCATTTCGCTGTCCTGAAGTAGGAGGGATTCCCACCGGAATTCCATTCCGAACAGGCCACATCCAAATATGGACGGCGGGAATCGTGGCTAGACTCCTGCCGCTGCCTGCTGCAGCCCATGCCGCCGTGGGGGCAGGGAGCTCAGAACTGGCAGAGTCGGCGGGACCTCGGCGGTCTGCTCACCCATTGCCAGACAACATCTAAATCGGACGGTCAGACCGCCGTATAGGTGGGCAAGAAGACTGCCCAAAAAGCGGCGGCGGGACCTGTACCACCAGGATCTAAATCAGGCCCTGTGTCCCAGGAGGAACCGCAGCAGGTGAACACATATTTCATAATAATTAGGGATTTCGTTTATTGGGTTCCAGTACCAAAAAAACAATTATTAATTCTCTGGTCCTTTAGAAAGCAGGTCTGAAATTTAGCCCATAAAGCATATGGGGACAATTGTTTTGACAGGGAAAAGACTGTCATCCTACTTATTGTCTTTTTACTCGCTCAGGGTATTTACTGATATTATGAGGTTTCGCATATAGCACACCCATTAACAGTTTTACAAGTCTGCCTATGCACTAAAAGCACCTTTAAGGTGACTCCTCATAATCCCTTTGCTGCTCCAAAGAATTGAGATAGACTTAGTTGGGACCACTTATTCATTCATCTAATGGTCATAGGAATGTCTTAGTGTTGGATGACTGTGCCAGCCGGGATCCAGGTGGCAAGTCTATTAAGAACTATGATTACTTTGGAAATTGTGAAGGCCATTAATTAATTATTTTCCCCATTGGGATATTGCAAAGAAATTTCAAGTGACCAAGGGATTCCCTTCTTGTCATGCCTCATGGCCCAAACATCATGCCACCAGCTGGGAGTTAGCAAAATAAGAACATCTGTTTATCACCCCACACCAAAGTTCTGGTTGAGCGATACAACCAGTCCATCAAATCATTGCTCGAAAAGTTTATCCAAGTGGGTGGAAGTATTGAGACAAAAAGCTTAATTATATGTCATACCCAGAACATACAGGCTTTTCTCCCTATGAATTATTGTTCAGATGACATTCCCACACCTTATCTAATATTGCCCAAGAACACTGGAAGAAGGATGAAATTATTGAAAGTCCTATCAGTATTCATTTGTGTTGATCGACAATCTGCCCCACTCCCCAGAATGTAGCTCAGCCCGTGCCTGAGTGAGCATGTTATATGCACAGCTAACAGCAAGGGTACGCTATGGGTCAATGAGAGAAGTAACACCCCATCTTAAAATCACCAGAGGAAATTGTCAAGTCTGCATCTTTGTCCCTCTTTTATTTTCGTTATATATTAACAGGGTAGATGAGTTCTTGCAGAAGATCAATGCAGACACCTCAGAAGTCGGTGAATGTTCAACCCCAGTCCGTCTATATTCATATAATGCCATCTTGATCTCTAGAACGGGTAAGGTTCTCCAGCTGATGATCGACGATTTCTCTATGTATATGGAGGATAAGGACATGAAAATTAATGGCATGCGGGAAAGGGAAACCTAAAAAGAAAACTCACTACATTAAGGGAGAAGCACCTGCTGCAACAGAAAGTTTTACATACCTAGGCGTGAATTTTTCTAGCAATGGCCAATGGGGAACACACGTGGAAGCAGCAAAATTGAAATTTATTAGATCCTCTAAAGCCCTTTTTAGGTTTGCATCCAAAATTGGGAACAATCCCATTAGAGAGCTGCTGGCCATATGCAAAAGTAAATGTATACCTAGTGTCAATTACTGAGAATCTTTGTGGGGCCTGACAAACTGTAAACTGTTGCAGACCCAGGAAAACCTTTTCCTATGTAGACTATTCGCAATGCCCTGTTCAACCTCCTCTTACATTGCGCACAAGGAATTAGCGGTTCCCTATTTAGAGGATGGCTTGCAGACAAGTCCCATCACACTTTGTCATAATATATAGAGTAAAGATGGCACTAAATGTCTCTCAGGTCCCATAAAACCAAGTGCCCAGCGCTACCATATCCAAGTATCACATATCCAACATAGATTCTATCTAACTAGACTGAATAGGCACACTGCACTTTTTGGTTGCTTTTCCCAAGATGGGTTTTTGTTCCCAAAAGTTACCTAAATGCCCATTTGACGGCAAGTCCAATCAGTCCACAAAGCACATTATTCTGTTTTGTAACTTTTATAGGGATCTGAGGAAACAAATATCACGGCAATTGTTTTTAAAAGAAAAAAATAGTTATTATAAAAATGCTTTTAATTTTATCCATACTGTGAATTTATGCTATAACGTTTCTGTCTATGTTTCTTATGACATTAAAAGAAGGAAACAGCTTCAATACCTGGAGGCTTTAAGATATGAAAAAGAGTAGCCAAAAATATCATACCCTTAACAGTGATTGGTGTGCTGTGTTTTGTATATTTAATCTGTCTATGTCCTAAGACCATTCTGCATGAATTTTAGTAATATATTTTTAAATATGAATGTTTTATTAAGGTTTGTGTATGATTTTATCTGTGTGACTCTTTTATGGATATATTTTTTTAAAAGATTTGTTGATTGATTGATTGAGTTGTACTGTTGCAGGGACTCTGTGGAGGCACAGAACTGTGCTTGGGATCACAGACCCTTAGTAGGCAGGGACTGAGTCATCCTACCACCATAGTACCCATGTGCCCGAGACCGACTAGCTATAGTGTCTCACTTGCCCTCCTACTCACTCACAGAGGAACAAGGGATTAGATACCCCAGAACACAACACTCCTGACCCTCTCAGGAATTGCGGTTACAGGACACACCCTTTCGCTCTCACACTCGTACAAGTCCACAATAAGATCTGACAGAGACACAAGAAAAGTTTAAAATGTTTATTTTAACTATCGTGCTCTAGTATGCAGTATACGTTCCACAATAAGTAAGAAAATGCGAATACGTTTATCGTAGTAAGTAGTCCATAGATCGTAAACGGAGCTGTCATTATATAAGACAGGGTAGCCTAACCCCCTCCCCTTCTATAGAAGTAAAGTGATTATATATCAGAAGATCTCTGGGTGTTGGCAGCAGACCTCGTACCTTAGCATACACAGATGAAAGTTCTACATCTCAGGTGCTGTCACGATCCCTTCCCTGGAAGGATCCGTCTCCAAGTGTGTGTTACCTATCTGTGCACCTCTGTGACAAAATTACGTGTTCCCAAACAACAGCTGCAACTGCGTGTTTTGTCTAGGTGCTAGGGCCTGGCCAGAACAAAATAACAAAGGGCATTGTTGTTTGACCTTGTCTTCGGTGTTCAGACTAAATCCCAGGAAAGAACAGAACACGAAAACAACAGCAGGTTCTGTTTGAAAGTATAGTGTGGCACAAAGCAAAATAAGTTTGTATTGTAACATGCGCTAAGCAGAGGGCAGTCTGCTACGTGCTCATGCTAAAACAGGGAAAACGATAATGGGCCTGCCCGGGACATATGACAGTACAACCAAACTTTAGAGGGGTGGAGGAGTGCGAGTGAGAGATGAGAGACAATTGGAATATTGCAATTTCATCAACCAGACATGACTCATACATGAGGGGATTCACAATAGCGTTCCGAAAGCTGAATGCCAAACATATTCTGCTCCGTAATGTTTGGTGTCAGGGAACCTCAGGTACAATCAAAGAAAGCTGGTGATATCTACGGTGGTATTCCAGGTTGAAAGTGAACCTGGAATTCAGGGAGAAATTCAGAGTACAGGCAACTGGTCAGTAGACAATACCAAATCATAATCCATAGGGTAACTCAGAGTTCAGGCAAGAAGGTCAGGGGACTAAGAAAGGAAACAAAACATGGAAGGTGAGGTGTCGCAATAATGGTGAACGAACTGCAGCAAAAGTGAAGGATCCAATGCAACATAAAAACGTGCAAGGCACCTTCCTATGGCAGTGGACTGCTTATAAAGCCGTGCTACAACTCATGACCTGCAAGTCTCTCCCCTTGGCGTCCACCAGTGAAGACCCTGCCCAGCTACCGTAGACCGGTCTTCTGTAATCTTTCCGGATTACCAATACAGATTCTATGGTGACCAGTCCTAGAGGCGAATCCCCCCGTCCACATAACCCCTTTATTCCTGACAAGTCCATTCTAGTATACACATTTTCAAAACAAGAGCGCGTCAACTTCTTAAGAGCTTTGGTGGATAAATACATGTCAGATTCTCAAACCCACCAGGCTTATGACTGTCATATCAAGCTATTCAAATTCCAGTCAGGGCTAGAAATATATATATATATATATGGTTTTTTTTCATAACAAATTTTATTGTGTATTTATGATAGTGTGGCCCGGTGTGCTACATACATATAACGTTTCACATGTTTTATTAACCAACATAACATTATAGCCCAATGCATGATTCATTGTATTTCGCAGAACTGTCCCGGGCAACATTGTAGTCTATCGAGTGCGACAGCAGGCATATTATATCTCGGGATTGTAAGTTTGGAGTTCAGAGTTGATGACATCCGAGATTAATGTTTGATCTTCTAATATGATTCTGCGGGATTCAGCTCATCTTTTCTATATTTTTGCTGCTTCTGCGGACATCCCCGTGCTTGAAAGACAGGCAATTCCAGACCCATACAAAAGTCCATCCCTTTTTTCCATGCCCATACTGCCGGAGGTTTATCCGACTTCCATTGTCTTGCTATGTCTCGCGTTGCTAGGGTGAGACCTGCCCATATTAGATGACGTTTATAGCTATTGCCTCCAATTTCATCTGCTATGAGAAGTAAAGTGAGCCTAGGGGACTTGGGCAGCTCCAAGCCTATGATATCCGTTAAGCATGTGATTACCCCTGACCAGAATCTCTCTAGATCTGGGCATGACCATACGGTATGGCTGAAGGAGCCTTCATCTTTCCGACATCTCAGGCATACAGAGGATTCTATTAATCCAGCCCGCCATAATCGGTAGCGTGTATAATAGGCTCTATGTAGAAATGTAAACTGGATCAGTCTTAGTCGTGAGGAAATGGCAGCCCCTCGGGGGGATTCCAGAGCTTCTGTCCAGTCATCAGTATCTAGAGTACCTATGTCGGCCTGCCAAGAAGTCTTTAACTTTTCGAGAGTGGTGGTACTATGTGTAATGAGAGATTGATATATTTTGGAAATCTTGTGAACCCTATGGTCCCCAGTCAAAAGCTTGCCCTCTAGTGGGTTAAAGTCTGGAACCGTCTCTATCTGAGCTATATGAGATGTGAGAGCGTGTCAAAACTGTAAGTACCTATAGAACTTGGAATTTGGCATTGAGTATTTGTGACGGAGTTCTTGAAAGGATTTAAGTGTAAGACCATGCATAACATCCCCTATGGTGGAGATTCCTATCCAGTCCCCCCCCCCCTGGAATCCCTGGAGGTCTGCTAGGTGAGGTAGTAATTTATTTCGCCATAAAGGCATCTCGCGTGTAATGCATCCTCACCAGCCCATCCGTCTGAGCAACTGTCTCCAAGTGGGTATTACCACTCTGGTGGCGGGTGGTAAGGCCTGTACGTCTGATCGGCTGTATAGGTATGATGTAAGTGCGGGATCGTCAAGGAGCCATCGCTCCACAGCGTAAGCTGGGTCATCCCATGGACCATACCACCAGTCATTGAGCACCTGGAATTGTGATGCTGCATGGTAGGCCTGAATATCTGCTGCAGCTATTCCGCCACAATATGTTGATTGGAAGCAGGTGTGGAGCGCAACACAGGATGCGCCTCTGCCCCTTATAGAAACACGCCTAATATGGCGTTGATTTGCCGAAACCATGTTAAGGGTATTGGATATGGGTGATTCTGTAGATGGTATAGAAGTCATGGAAGAGAGATCGTCCTGAAGATGGCTGATCTCCCGTATAGGGATAATGGTAATCTTGACCATGATCGTATGTCTGTCCGTACCCTGTCCGTCGTGACCACGACGTTGCATTCCCACAACGTCTTTTGGTCCTTTGAAGGGAAGACCCCTAAATATTGTAGTCCCTCCATGGTGTGTGTTAAGTTTGCAGCCCATTTGCCACTCCCTAGCGTGCCCCGTAAAAGCCAGATGGTCGATTTGTCAGGGCTAGAAATTTTACTGTTATTACTATCCTTAACAAATACGTTTTGGCTTCCTTGAAAGGTACCTACATCATTTTCCTCAACATGGAAAACACCCCAACCTACTCCTTGGATGTCTCCCATAGCAAAAAGCTTGAACAAATTTTCCATGTGAATGTATTAAAAAACATAAGAACAAGAACCTCATATACTTTATTACAGCAATCAAAGCCATAAATGGACACACCCCTGGTTTTATTGATGATCCGCCCATAGTATTCAGGGAGCGGGACCTCACAAGAGAACAGTAAATTGACATACATAGCTGTTCCAGGAACATCCTGGATTGTTTTCCCATCTCTTATGTCACACTTCACTAACACATCACCATATAACACCACCCCCAAAACCAGTAGTACGGCAAACTCATTATGGCATTCCTGAACTCAAAAGAATAGGCATCAGAGGAACTAGATGAAATGTTACAACTGGACCTGGGAGAAATTTTAATTATGCCAGCAAAAGTTGCGTAATTTTGGGAATTTTGCATTCTGATTGTTAGGGGAACTTCCAAAATTATGCCATTATGTTATTCCACTTAATTACAGAACACTTGCAGTAAACTTTTCCAAGGAGCGTGCCATTCACAATAAATATTTACCGCAAACACACAGGAACAACAGAATACAATTGTCTACTGTTTGCGGTGCTTTTGTTTTCTAGCACTCTTTTTAAGTGCACAATGCAACCTCTTGTCTAAAATGGATGTCAGGATGCATTTTGCGATAAAATATGGGGAGAGCTGCCAAATTTATGTTTCGTGCAATTTTGCAGAAATGTCACACAACTATGCAAAAGCAAATTACACAAATTTCTCACATACCAGCTTACATGGAATCAGAACTTTACAGAGCTACATGGAACTCACCAATAGTTCTAGTACCTAAAAATTACGAATCAATCAGATTCTCTATCGATTCCCCAAAAACATTGCCAAGTTTGACTCACCTAACTGATGCCTGGCGTTGATGGTATGATAGAACAATTAGTACAAGCCTACTACATATCCACACTAGACCTTACCAATGGATATTGACAGGCCCACCGACCACTTCACAGAGTGATAAGACCCCCGCTCACTTTGTTCTATTTTACAGTACTACCTTGTGGGCTCCGTAGAGCTCTGGCCACCTTTCAATGTTTTGTGGGTGGCATCTTGAAATCCTATCAGAAATGAGCAGCCACTTTTCTTGATGAAATTATCATATTTAGCCCTACTTGGAAAATTCACTTACAACACCTCAAAATATGTTTCGATTAAGCCAAAGAAAATTCTATTACAGATGAGATATTTGGGATACATAATAAGGGAAACCCAGAATTGGACAAAGTAATTATAAAGAATATTCCTTTACCCACAACAGAGTGTGGGTCACTTTTAGCACATTATGCCCAACTTTGTCAGTATTGTCTGTCCCCTTACTGACCTCCTGGAAAAAAAACTTAACTGCAGTCGTCCTCATTCCGAGCAATTAATATAAGCCTATGAAGCCCTCAAAATCTACGTATGTGCTTATAACCTTTTTATGGTAGAACTGAGGGAGGTTTTTTCTCAACCCAATATAGATGGTTTAGATCTACACCCTCTGTAAAACGAATGCGCATACAACCTGGGTGCTATTACGTTTAAGTGGGCTCTGGATTCTTTAAGTATTGTTGATTAAGTTGTTCTAGTGCCTTCTTCATTGACAGTTAGGGGGGGGTCAGGTGCCCTCAGCAAGGACTGTTTAGGGGACCCTTAACCTAGTGAGAGATGCTGCTTTATGGCCCTCAGGTCTGTCTCCTTCCTGTCCTGTGTTAGTTTCTGGTGCCTCCAGAGCTACGACAAGACACAGGAACTATGTTATCCTGGGACCCAGAAATAAAGATGACCGGAAGATGAGGCCATACAAAAGAGCCAGTGTGGGTGTGTATGTGTGTATGTAGTAGGAGCAGAAGTCAGAAGTCCTTTACAGCTCATCTGCCCTTAGGTCTCATCTGCTCCCACTCCATGCTGTGCATGGCTTAATTTCTTTGTAGATGGACTATGTTCATAAAAAGACTACTCATTGGGGCATATTATCTAGGAAGTGGCGGTGAGAGGCGTTAGCCTCCTTGGCTTAACGCCTCTCATCGCCACTTCGGAAACGCAAGGCTGCACCATATTACCAAGGATGTGGTGCAGCCTGGCGTTTCCCCCTGCGACGGCGCTAAGTCTCACGACTTAACGCCAACGCAGGCACCCTTGCACCAGAGTGCAAGGGTGTCTTGCGAGCCAGGAGGTTTGTTTATGTACAGGAAGGTGTCCCTTCCTGTACATAAACAAACCTTGGTATTTTGCTTTTTCCATGTGTGATGCATAGGGCAGCACACATGGAAAAAGCAAAAACGAGGAGAAATGAAGCATTTCTCCTCGTATCGCCACCTTAAGACCAGGATTTTCCTGGTCTTAAGTTTGGCGCTGCCACCTATTATCGCCTCTCTTGATAATAGGTGGCAGCGTCGAAGTGAATGGGTGTTGCGGTGGAACGCAAACCGCAACACCCACTGCACGCCCCTTTCACGCTAAGTTTAGCGTGAAAGGGGCACTATTACCAAGGCAGCGTTATGCCACTTAACGTGGCTTTTAGCCACGTTATGTGGTTTAACGCTGCCTTGGTATTAGAGCGCTGACCATATCGCCACCACAACGTCACAAAAAGTGACGTTGTGGTTGCGATAGGGGCTTGGTAATATGCCCCGTTGTGTTTTACCTTTGCATGCCAATGTTACTTTAGTGTGTGAAAACATGTTTTACTTACAGGTTACAGCCCTTTATTTGAGTGTGCCTTTGAACTCTGGTAGGTGGCCACATAAGCTCCAATGGAAGATTAGTTGTGACACTGTACAATGAAGTGTTAACCACAGAGAAATTAGATTCGCTCTTTGATACCAATATTGCTAAGCTTTGTGTTAAAACTAGGATAGACTATGAAACATAGGCAAAACAAAGATAATCAAAATGCATCTTTTCCATTAAGTGTCATAATACACACGCTATGAATTAAAGCTTGCCACATTTTTTAGGAATAGTTAGGAAAACAGGCGTAAAAGGCAATCTTTTATACATTTATCTCTGCAGTCTATTGCTCAAATGTGATTGTGGTTAATCATGAGTGGCAAAACTATCTTTTTCAATATTGCATTCCATACTTAAACTTTGTGCAGTTGTGCTAAACCTTTGTGCCCAATTACAGTTAACTTTTTAAAGTGTCAAACAGCATTTTAAACAGCAATTCATTTTTTTTGTTTTAAGGCAAAGCACATGCTGGGTGTGATTAGCAAGCTACAGCTACTCCAGTGGTTAAATACCATACGTCTAGGGCACAACAATAAACAAAATGAGAGCATGGTGAAAAGATGGATTTTATACACCCTAATATCCCTTTCAGCTGCAAGAGCTCACAGTTTCCCATATTAGTCTTCCTTCTTTCTTAATTTGCCTTTATTCAGCCTACTTTCTTTACTCAACTTTGCCACATGCTTTTTAATCTTTTTTACCTAACTTCCTAGTGGCTCTGGGGAACTTTCACTTAGTGCTACAACACTTCTTATCAAAACAGGGAGTATCTCCTTACTGATGTTTGTTTAATCTCTAAACTGCCTTTCTACTTTCATTTTCTATTAAAATGTTCATAGTTTGGTCCAGCTTTGAAAAGGTTAGGTTTGGAAATTGTGAAATTTAGTGACATGGCGGCTATTCTCCATGAATAGAAATTGAAGCTGTAATATGTACTCCAGGGTCACAAGGGCAGTACTTTTTGCAGCGAAAGGAAGGTTGTGTCATTATAAAAAAACACAGAGGGCCTAATTACAATGTCAGTTGGAAAGCCTCCGACCGCTGGTCAGAGGCTTTCCGATCGACATTGTAGGTTTAAACTCCGATCGCTGTTTTACAATGATGGCTGTCGGAGATTAAACCGGCTGGGGAATCCGACTCGGTTCCGAGGTGCTCAAGGAGGCCGTCGGCCAGTCGTAAAGGCCTCATATTTCCTTAAGGATGGTATTTCTGCCGTCGGGATTATGATGGCACTTTCTGACAGCAGTTCCATGTCGGCCTGTCTGATATGGAACTGCGGTCAGAAAGTGTCTTTGGGGGGCCTAGCAGGACCCCCTTCCCCCCCTGGCCCTCTGCATGTGGCCCTGGGGGCCCCCCTTCACATCCCTGCACCGTGTGACAGGCACTGTGAGGTGCCCTCCACACGGTGCAGGGATGTTTCAAAACTTCCATTTTTCAATGAGAGCTTGTGCTGTGAGCGGTTTTGGCCCGCCGCACAAGCTCCCATTGAAAAATGGAAGTTTGCGGCTGCAACATGTGCATCGCATCCTAATTGCGTTGTCGGAACCGCCAACCTGAGGTCAGTCTGTTCCCCATCCGCAGCAATGTCGGTCGGACGCAACTCCGACCAACATCGTAATCAGGGCTTATATGTGCACTTGGCAGATACCGGTAAATGACCATTGTAGTGTTAACTTTTCCTCTGCCTTCTAATTCTTCACCCAGCCTAGAGTTCTTTACACTCAGTTGTGTACCTCCTTCTCTATGTCCCCTCCCTATTCCCTTCCAGCAAGGCACCCTATTGGTTCTTTGTGGACTTCCCGGTGGAGCTCCAGTTCATTCGTCTCCACTATCCTGCTGGTGTTTCCTTCATAACTTCTTAACTTCTTCTTCTTCTTCTGACTTCTGATAAGGCCTGGGCTTGTTATCACCATACTGCATCTAGACAAGGATAAGCCATGATTACTGACTGTTAGATGAAGTATATTCCCATTGACTAGAAATGTATGCATACTCAATATGTAATTGGCTCTTTTCAGTGTCAAGATTACTGTGTTTCTATGACGGTCTGGCACTGCTGTAAAGTGGCTGTTCCTAATAAGCATCTCTGATGTCTTGCCCTTTCCCCATTTTTTTCCTAGTTCTTACTTTAGATATATATTATTAGTATCTTTATTGAAAGAGGTGGACGTCTGAGATTATTAGTGGTGCCTTCTAGGGTACTTCAGTAAACCCAAAACCTGACCTCCAGATGTAGATGTGCATTCACATTCTAAGGGGTCTCATAAGATTTAGATGTTCTTGATGAAAAAGTTGGACAAAGCACAAACTAAGCCCAGATTCTGAGAGCTATAGGAGGTCCTTGTTTTAACATCATACACGATAAAGCCAGTTTCAGTGCACTTGATTACTTTTAAATATCAGTTCTTGGTACGTTTTCTCCTGCATGCTTTCTCCTACAGTGATAGTGGATTACTGAAGAGCATCATTATGCTGCTATCAGTCTGTAATGCAGACTAACAGATGGATGTAGCAGTTTTGTGAGCTTCAAAAGTACCTTGTGAATGGCATGCCTGATGCGGGTCTTTGTCACATCTGAGCTGGACAGCGAAAAATGAATAGGCAGAATGGGAGAAGGTGAAAGAAGACTTTAATGTCTCTTGTACTAACGTACATAGCAGAGTCTCTGTGGTGTACTGGAGTTGCTCCTTTGAATACAATAAAAACCAGACATTGGATTCGAAAAATATAACTGACATTTCCTTTGCTGCCTTCATAATTCTAATAAACTGTAGTACTATTCTGAATAAATCTATGATTACATATATAAATGTCAACTTCTCTGAGACACTTCATTTTAATATACTGCTGTTGACAAGCCTTTATTTATTTTATTCCACTCAAGTACGTTATAATCATATTTATAGTAATACAAAATCCTAATGGAAGATGGGCACTCTCCGCTGGATCATTTACACATAAATTAGTCACTTTCTTAAAATTGCTTTTAATGCATAGTCAATAGGAACGTTATAATAACCTTGATGATGAATGTTGTTGGTGTATGGAAATCAAAATCACATTTCCAATAAGTTAACCTCATAGAAAATGAGTCCTGTATCTCTTTAAATGCTGTACCTATCCCCTTTAAGCAGGTGTAGCCTAACCTGATCATAAAAATACAACAAAGATAATTGCCTCAGATACTCAGTCTGCAGAGGTGAATAGTCACCACTGGTGAGCAGCTTTTCAACCGCAATGAGTAGTACATATTTCAAAAGGATCATAATAGCTACCCCCAGTCTCAAATATATGGCTTTGGTGCAGCTAGCAAAGTAAATGGGCTTCGGTTCCCCTCAGCCTGATGCCCTCATCCCATCACAATAGACATATTAAAATGCAACTTTATAAGAGAAGACCCACCTATCACATAACAGCAACATAACTATTTTTCAGATTTCAGTCAGCAAAACTAAGTTCCCCCTGGAGTTTCTACCTGGACAAGGGAATTTATAAACATAGAGCTATTGCACAGATTCTCATTGACCAAACACAAAAGAAAAAAAACCCTAAAAAGTATAATGGAAGTGGGAAGTGAAAAAACACATTAGGAAACACAATGTGTGTCAATATCCCCTAGAGGTAAGAATATCAGTAAATCAAGGTATAATAAAAGCACTATAGACCCATACATTCATATTATCTGTCATCCTGTAAATGAATGATCATACAGCCTAAACGGAAGTGTAAGTCACGTGGCAGTCAAGGAAGACATATATGGTCATAGTGTTTTAGTATACGTGATAGCACAGTTGCCAGCTACTACCCTTTGTGTATTTCATTCTCGAACCCCCTGCATTTTCATTATAGGAATTCGAACTGAACTTGGGGAGAACGGGGAAGACCCATCTATATTTAATTTCTTTTTCTTGGAGCCATCCAATAATATTGTTACACTCTCACTTGTGTTATAAGATAAGAGGAGAGGTCTTGAAATAAAGGATGTCCACCATAATCAGGGAATTCTGAGACACTTAATTTATTCAATGTCTAATGTTGAAGTTTTGCTAGTCAACCATGTGGGCCTAGTCACATTTTACCTTTAAGTCTCCTTGAATCTCAAAATTGGTATTACTTATATTCCTATATTCTTCCATTTATTTGTGCATCCTTGGGGCTTTCCCCTTCAGGCTTGGAGACAAAACATGTTCTGATATTGGATTTTTACTTATGGTTCTCTAACTCATTGAGTTTGTGCTCAGAATTTATCTTATGATTTTATTATATTTGCAGAAAGAGAAGAAAATGAGATAGGTCTGTATCTCTACAATGGTGAAACGGTTCAGATGAAGTTCTGCATTGGTCACATTTTACTCCAGAATAGTCACTTTGAAATCTAGATCTTTAATACCAAGTGCAAAGTCTACTCTGAATGTTCTAATTTTCTTTATAACGGAGAGTATGCGAACCGTGACTGGTGCATTCACATTCTAAGGGGTCGCAGAAGATGTAGATGTGCATTCACATTCTAAGGGGTCTCATAAGATTTAGATGTTCTTGATGAAAAAGTTGGACAAAGCACAAACTAAGCCCAGATTCTGAGAGCTATAGGAGGTCCTTGTTTTAACATCATACACGATAAAGCCAGTTTCAGTGCACTTGATTACTTTTAAATATCAGTTCTTGGTACGTTTTCTCCTGCATGCTTTCTCCTACGGTGATAGTGGATTACTGAAGAGCATCATTATGCTGCTATCAGTCTGTAATGCAGACTAACAGATGGATGTAGCAGTTTTGTGAGCTTCAAAAGTACCTTGTGAATGGCATGCCTGATGCGGGTCTTTGTCACATCTGAGCTGGACAGCGAAAAATGAATAGGCAGAATGGGAGAAGGTGAAAGAAGACTTTAATGTCTCTTGTACTAATGTACATAGCAGAGTCTCTGTGGTGTACTGGAGTTGCTCCTTTGAATACAATAAAAACCAGACATTGGATTCGAAAAATATAATCTGAAAATTCTTCCACTCTGATTTCTTGACACTGCCAAGGGCTGCCATCCTCTCCTCACAGCATAACTCCAGTCTGTCTCTGGTCTCCTTCTTATGGTCAACAGCTGCATATTCCTAAATGGCTTGGCTCGTCCTCACTTTCACCTCCATAAGCAACTCCCTTCATTGATCTTTGTCTTGCCAAGAGCTTTCTGCAGTGGCACTGAGATCTCACAACAGGTAAAGCTTTTTTTCATTTCTGATAAAGGAATAGCATAAAAAGTGTTTGCATAAACAGTGTTCTTCAAAATGGTGAACTCAAGAATAGGTCCCTGCTATGCAGTTGCAAAAGTGGGATTCCCTTCCAGGTCACATAATTTCCCTTGTAGTACAGAGAAGCACAAAAGCCTACTATAATTGTAGGCAATCATATTTACTTTTTAGGTATTTTGTGTGTATTTATGTAACACATAACTGTAAATACGGCGGCTGAGCAGAGCCGAGATCTGGAAATTACTGCTATCCAGCCCTTTCAGAAGCATTTTTTGGAGGTAGGATCAAAAACCTTGTTGGGGGCTTACTCTCTTTTACATGCAAGTACTAACTCATTCTAGGCACACACAAATGATTTCTGGAGAAAGTGTTACTAGGCAGGACAGGCCTTTCATCACACTGTGGTACAGGCACCATGCTGACTCAGAATGTTTTAACAGATCATGACTGTTTTTTTTTTATTAATCAAACGCACATTTTGTTGCAGGAAGGCAGGACACTGAAAAGTTGAGGGCCTGAAGAAGAGGGACTCTACTTGTTCCCCTTGTGGTGACCCTAGTGTCATCAGATGCAATAAGAGCACGGGCAAAAGCAGAAGTAGAGATGGTCACATCACATTTGCAGTTAGAAATAATTTACAAGCCATCATAAATTACTAAACATGACTATAATTTACATGGTGTGTTCCATGGAGAGATGTAGTGACAAGGGTAGAGTTTTCTGAAGGTTAGAAGGGAAGGTTCTAGTTGATGGAAGGAAAGGCTACTCCAGAATTTAAAGTGGGTAAATTAAGAAAACTCTACAGAAGTAGGACATGCTCTCACGAAAATTACTACGAAGGAAAGCGTACTCCTAGATGAATAGCAATCTAAAATGAAAAGCAGTAATGAAAATTTATATTTATTGAAAACATTTAACTAGAAAAAATCAAAAATAAAGAAGGAGGCGTATATCCAAATGGTACAGAAATGGTCTCAGGCAGCAAATTTAGAAAATATGTTTATTTTTGCAAAATTGGGTTACCTTTTGTTCCTTAATACAAGGCTTCAAGCTCAAATTAAAGAAAACATTAATATAGCTATTGTTTTTCCACCACAGCGGGAGGCTGGACATCATCACTGGTCCCCTTTCAAAATAACAGTTTTGTGAGTCAATGAGTGTCTAAAACTGGGAACACCAAACAAAAAAATGATTTCAAAATGTAACTAAAGCTGAAACAAAGTTGCCAACAATTTATGAACTGGAACCAGTACAAACCACTAATAAAATACCCTGGGAAAGGTCTTCTTTGTAAAAAGCAATACAAATTGAACCCGATTGCACGTTAGTAATAATTTAAAAGACATTTTATTATTGCATTAAAAACTGTGAAATGATCTAGCACTCGATAAAGATACAGCACCCTGTAAATACAGCACTGGCTACAGTAAAGAGGCACAGGTCAAAGAGAAATTACGAGCTATGGCAATAGCAACCGGAAAGTGCTGCAGGATATTTACTGCCCCACTGCAAGCACACCTTGTGATGGGAACCTACGCTAAAGAGGTGATTTGCACTATGAAGCTTTTGGGGCCGATCCTTAAAACATTTTGCAAGCTGAATCTAGAATGTGATTTGCTAATATGGAACTTCTGACAGTATTTGCAAATCCGCATTAAGGATGGGTTTGCAGGTTTCAGTTTGGATCCGTTGTGTACATTGGTGATTATTCATCAATAAATTGCACGTGATTTCCCATTCTAAAATAGCCCACAAATTAACTTCTGTAAATGCGGAAATAACTGCGATTCCCGGATGATGATGAAGAGGGAAAACCCCCCAAATTGTTGAAAATTCAAGAGTTAATGAAAATGTGTACATGTGCGTTTGCATTCTCTTTCCTCGTGTGAAATTCTACTTCTGCTTACAGTACTGCATGCTGGAAAAATAGCATATCTCCCAGAAGCCTAGCTTTCTAATTTCTTTGGTACCTCCTAAACAGTACTGGCGTAGTGCAACATACAATATGCGCCCTAAGAGGGCAGTGTATCCTTCGTAAGAATGTCATATCGAACGAGATCCTGTATTTAGAGAAGAAAAACTATGTCTAGCTCTATGATCGGTAACTTGAAAAGAAAAGTCTCTGAGGATCAATAAAACAACGTGTTCAAGTTAAATGTGAACAGTTGGTGGCAACAAACATTCGTTCACTGGCAAATCTTGTACGGCTTCCGCTCCGGTTTATACTTTCCCTTAATTTGTCACACTGTGGCTCTTGAATTTCGAGTTCAACAAGGTTATCTGACTTACTGGTTGTCTCTATAGAAATCCACAATTCATTCGAAATAAATATGTTTCCCTTTGTCCCTTAAATTGACATGGTCGCAGAAACTGATAAAGATTATGGGGCAGATTTACAAGCCCCTTGCGCCACTTTTGCATTACTTTTAACATGGGAAAAGTGACGCAAAAGTGGCGCAAGGGGCTTGTAAATCTGAGCCTATGGGCCTCATTTATGGGTTTTTTGCCATAGGAAAGCGCAGCAGGCCTTGCAACTGCACTGCCCTACGGCAAAAGAAAAGGGCAGGAATGCGCATATCCATTAGATACGACACATTCCTGTCCTTTTCCCCTGCGCCGGTGAACAATGGGCTGCTGTGCGCCAACGCAGGCACCTTTGCACCATGGTGCAAGGGTGCCTGCGTTCCGTTCCGGGGATGATTATTTTTATGCAGGAAGGGAAACCTTCCTGCACAAAAACAATCACAAGAGGCTTTTTCCCTCTTTCTATGTGTGCTGCAGAATTCAGCACACATAGAATTAGGAAAACGAGGAATAAAGATATTTCTCCTCGTTGTGCCTCCCTTACGCCTCCCCTGGGGAGGCGTATGTTTTTGGCGCTGCCTCAGACTTATGATTTTTCGTAAATCTGGTGCAGTGTCAAAAAGCCATGGATGTTGCTGGGAACGCCCCCATTCATTCAGTGTGGATCTAGGCAAAGGGGCAATGGAGTACTTTGAAGGAAACCAGATATTGCAATATAACAAACTGAAAGAACTTGGTTACATCCATCGTGGATGAAAATGCATTCTTTAAATCCTGAATAAGTGTGTGTTCCAGTGATTACAGAAATGGAGCTGGTTGGTTTTAGCATTTAGTCACATATCCTCAGGTAAGTTGTGACAAATTCTCGAGGCATAACACGGGAAGGCTAGTTTGCGCCCTTTTGATTTATTTGTTTTCGTGATTTCTGGGAGTGATCATGATTTGCCTCTACTCTTTATTTCTGGCAATTATTACATTCTATCTCCTTCCCCTTCCTTCATTCCATCATGTCTTTTCCCACTGTTTTGAATTCTTCGTCCTTTTCTTTATCAAATTAATTACATAAATTCTTTACCTCATTCTTCATTCTTGTTCCACTTCTTTGAATTTCTCAATTTCCTGAATTAAAAAGCTGATATCCAAGATCAATATGTTTAGTAACCTTTGATATCGGTGTGTTCATTTGTTATTAGTGAACTGGGTATGAGGCAGTCTGAGTGAGAAAGTCCCTGAAGTGCCCATAATCACTCATTGAGAAACCTACCGAAGGGCGCAGGTACTAAGGGGCCGATTACGATAGCGGGCGGACTTGAGTGTACTGCAGTGGTCCCGCACCCCTAATTACGATGCGACTGCCACCGCGGCGGTCGCATCCAGCAATTTAACATTGTGGCGGGTGCTGCTGGCTGCAGCACCCGCCGCAATGTTAAATGGCCATGTTGTGCATTTCCCTGCACAACGTGGCAGGCACCGCGCGGTGCCTGCCACCTTGTGCATGGAAATGTAGGGGGGTACCATGGGTACCCCCCAGTGCACAACTGGCCCCCCCACCACAAAGGGGGCCCATTACAGCCTCCGCCAGCCTTTCCATGGTGGTTCCACCGCCATGGAAAGGCTGGCTGACGCCAGCATTGTGATCGGGCGGGCGGTGCGGTGCCAGGCACCGCCACCATATCCCCGGTCTGAACCGCTCCACCAGGCAATCGCAATTATTGCCTGTGGCGGGCGCTTGCGGAACGATTCCCCACGCCATCCTAATGTGGCGGGGGAAAATGGGAGCCAGATGGCGGAGGGATCGTAATGAGCCCCTAAGTTAATGAATCTGATAGTCACTAAATGATGACCGGATTAAAAGGCATTTTAATTTGATAAAGCACTTATCAAAAGAGAGAAAGAGGGAAGGGGGCCGAGGAGGGAGGACATGCATGCACATTTGATCCTGGCAGAAGTAGGTCCCTTCAAGAGAAAGGGAACTAAAGCCAGGGGCGGCTCCTCCACTAGGACGGAGGAGCGTCGCCCCACTGCTTTCTCGCCGTGCGAGAAGCAAAAACATTAAATGGTAAAACTACAATTTTTTGTTTCTGCTTCTCGCACTGCGAGAAAGCAGAAGTATTTGTTTGGTTGCGGGCGGATGGGCGGGGCTGCTCTACGAGCAGGGCTGGGCAGTGGAGGAGTAGTGTGCCCACTCCTGAGTGAGCATGACTGGGGCCTACCAAACCAGTCATGCGCACTCTGCCCTTTCTCCATGCAGGCTGCAATGCAGCCTACATGGAGAAAATGGCCTCCCTATAGGCTCCTGGCTAGACGGTATCCCCACCAATCACAACACTGCCAGTGCAGCATTGTGATTGGCTTAGGGGAGAGAGGCTGCCTGCTTCCTGTTCCTGCCAGAGGCAGGAGAGGAGAGCAGGAGTCGGAGCCGGAGCTGAAAAGAAAACGTGGAACCCGGCCAGCAAACAGGTACTTTTTTTTAAAATTATTAAATTCACACCCACCCCCCTCCCCGCATGACCCCCCGCCCTCCCACATGCGATTAATGCCAGCCGCGACTGACTAAAGCACCCATGCTTCACTCACTGGGCGTTCGTCTGCATTTGCGGGAAGTGAAATAACAGAACACCAAGCAGAGGTGTAAGTACTCACAGTTTCAAACATTTTTGGCCACTGCACATACTTCTTCACAGACCAATTGATCACAGCATATGATGCTTCACAGGCCTATTAAGGGCTGCAAAAATGTTTTAAAGACCTGTGTGGCATGGCACATTCTGTTTCATAGACATAATGAGCACTTCACATACTGTTTCATAGTCAACACATTAAAAAGATGTCATTTGACAGTTCAGCTGAGCAATCAGAGGTCACAGCATTGTACACTTTCCCACTATACCTTAAACAATTATACACCAACTTCAGCTGGCTCCACTATCGCAGACCTTTGGCTGAAGTGTTGTCTACATATTTAGGGTACATTTTTCTTGTTCATGACCTGCAGGGAAAGTCAAGTGGTACCAAACAGAAAACAACAGAAATGACCTTGGTGTACGGGGAGAAAACTCTTGGAACAATTGGACCTTTTTCTTTATTTTCAAGAACAAACTCCCACTTTGAGAGTTTAGTGATGAAAACAACAAACCTTGCTGAGTGGGGACATCTAATTTGGCAAATGCTAGGCAATTAGCAACCACTTCAGTGGAGTTGCGGCAGCTCTACTGAATGCACAGATATCCCTGCCAGGATGACTGGAATCACTGAATCTGGTGAATGGTCCTATACCATAGGTGTGGAGGCTACAGCCTCTATCGAGCCATTAATCTCCCAAAATCTAAAGCCCATAAATCTCAATAGCAGCCACACTGCAATGAGAGGCTTCTTAATATAGGTTACTCCTAATTTTCAGAAGAACCGAACGTGAAGACAAAATAAACAGCAGCAGTTTGGGGACCCCGGAGTCCGTGACGCTGACTCAGGGGGGTCCTAGACTGCTTGGAAAATTAAATAAGATTAATAAAGAGCATAGAAATAAAGGAGCAAAATGTCAAATTGAAGTTGTCATCCTGAGATTGATTCATAGGAGCAGTGCATCAAACAGAATACAAAAAGAACAGATGCTGAACGGAATTCAGAACAAATCAAACATTCTCTCCCAGTCACAGATCTGGGGGAAATCCATTGTTTTTTGCTTACCATGCCATTTCAGCTTGGACCCAGTCATATGCAAATCAATCTTAACCCTGCTCCCCATGAAAACAGTCCAGTCTGAACTGTCAGGCCAAGTCTTCCCTGGACCAGAAACAAGCATCCAGGGACTAGTTTTGGGGTATTGCACCTCATCAGCCAGACCTGCTTGAATCTATTGGCATAATAATCACAGGACCACGTCTGGTCATACCTTTCCCACATAGGGTGACAAATGCAAAAAGAGCAGGTGATGGATGGAATACTGAACAAATCAAACATTCACTCCCACTCACAGATCTGTGTTAAATCCATCATTTTTTTGCTCGCCACGCCATTCCAGCTTGGACTCAGCCATGTACAAATCAGTCTTAACCCTGCTCCCCATGAGAACAGTCCAGAATGAACTGTCAGGCCAAGTCTTCCCTGGACCAGAAACAAGCATCCTGGGACCAATTTTGGGGTATCACCCCTCATCAGCAAGGCTAGTTTGAATCCGGTGGCATAACGAGCATGGGACCCACGTCTGGGCATACCCTTCCCACTTAGGGCGACAAATGCAAAAAGAACAGATGATGGACGTAATGCTGAACAAATCAAACATTCACCCCCGGTCGCAGGTCTGGGTTAAATCCATTATTTCTTTGCTCACCACATCATTCCAGATTGGGCCCAACCATAGGCAAATCAGTCTTAACCCTACTCCCCATGGGAACAGTCGAGACCGAGCTGCCAGGCCAAGTCTTCCTTTGACCAGCAACAAGCATCCTGGGACCGGTTTCGGGGTGTCACCCCTCATCAGCCAGTCTAGATTAAATCCTGTGGCATAACAAGAACGGGACCCACGTCTGGGTATACCTTTCCTACTTAGGGTGACAAATGCAAAAAGAACAGATGATGGACGAAATGATGAACAAATCAAACATTCACCCCCAGTCACAGATCTGGGTTAAATTTGTTGTGTTTTTTGCTTGCAGCACCATTCCAGCTTGGACCCAGCCATATGCAAATCAGTCTTAACCCTGCACACCATAGGAATAGTGGAGACCAAACTGCCAGGCCAAGTCTTCTCTGGACCAGAAACAGCATCCTGCGACCAGTTTCCGGGTATCGTCCCTCATCAGCCAGGCTAGCTTGAATCAGGTTGCATGACGAGCACGGGACCCACATCTGGGCATACCTTTCCTACTTAGGGTGACAAATGCAAAAAGAACAGATGATGGACGAAATGATGAACAAATCAAACATTCACCCCCAGTCACAGATCTGGGTTAAATTTGTTGTGTTTTTTGCTTGCAGCACCATTCCAGCTTGGACCCAGCCATATGCAAAACAGTCTTAACCCTGCACACCATAGGAATAGTGGAGACCAAACTGCCAGGCCAAGTCTTCTCTGGACCAAAAACAGCATCCTGCGACCAGTTTCCGGGTATCGTCCCTCATCAGCCAGGCTAGCTTGAATCAGGTTACATGACGAGCACGGGAGCCACATCTGGGCATACCCTTCCTACTTAGGGCGACAAATGCAAAAAAAAAAGATGATGAATGGAATGCTGAACAAATCAAACATTCACCCTCAGTCACAGATCTGGATTAAATCCATTGTTTCAGTGGAGTGCTGCAGTGGCAGCTCTACTGAATGCACAGATATCTCTTCCAGGATGACTGGAATCACTGAATCTGGTGGGTGGTCCTCAACCATAGAAGTGGAGGCAATAGCCTCCATTGACCCACTGGTCCCAACAGAATCTAAAGCCCATACATTTCTATAGGAGCCACACTGCAATGAGGGGCTTTTTAATATAGGAAACTCCTAATTTCCAGAAGACCAGAGCGTGAAGGCAAAATAAACTCTACGGCAGCAGTTTGGGGACCCCAGGGACCATGACACCGACTAAGGAAGCCTGCGACTGCTTGGAAAATTAATAAGATTAACAAATTAATAAAGAGCATACAAATAAAGAAGCAAAATGTAAAATTGAAGTTGGTATCCTCAGATTGATTCTTAGGAGCAGTGCATCAAACAGAATACAGTAAGGTCAATGGGTAGCCTCAATTGAATTTAGGAAAGCTCTAACCTGTAAACTAAAATTATAATTTTGATATTTTTGTATTTGTGAAATAAATAAAATGTTTCATTATTTATGTATTTGTTTGATGAATACTTGTTTCTGTATTGTTGTGTATTGTTTTCTGGGTCAAATCATTGAAATTGCTGTGGCTAGGGTTCCTGGATTCCGACAATGACTTAGTAGATGTCCCTGGATTCCAATAATGATTCAGTGGGGGTCCCTGGATTCCAGTAATAATTATGTGGGTGTCCACAGAAGTCAAAAGGTTAAGAACCACTGCCCTACAGCAGTGGCTTCCAAATGTTTTAGAACCGCAACCCACTTTTTAGAACGACAAACCTTTGTGACCGATCTACCTTAGTGGACGTTAATGGACAGAAGGGGCGATTTTTGAATGTAACTAAAGCATTGTTGGTAGCACATTGTCATTATGGCCAGCACATTATCCACTGAATTGCCACTATATACAGAGATACAGTTTTACTGATAAAACTATACAGCACACAAATAATAATGTTTAGAAATCGGGTTTCGGTGAATATTTATCATTTATACATCACCAAGTAAATTGTTTTGATTTGTTTTGATCCTATTCAAATCTCTGCTTCCAGCACAGTTCAGAATTACCAAAAAAAAATGTGCTTCATTTTTCCCTTCCTAACTGCTGAATGCATACATTCCATTTACAAATATTTACGTGTTGTTATTTGTTGCACAAAAACAACATTCTACAGGCTTTCATTTCAAACTTCCCATACCCCAACAATATTGTCACATAATTCCCTTTGTAAACTCCTCTCGCTTTGCAGTCTGAGAAAGAAATGTTAACACCAATCCCATGTTAAAAGAATAACAAGCAATTTGTCAGAAGACATAGCCGGATGCTTGACCTCTGTCTTTGAAACAGGCAAATGTGACAAGATAAACACAGAATTTAAAGGTATCATTATTTATTGGTCAGTTTTAGAAATTGGGTTTCTGGTTGGCAGAGTTATGCACCCTGTCCAAGCAGGAACCACAATCCTAGTCTAGGTAAGTCAGATACACACCCTAAATTAACTTGTGCTCACCCTCTGGTAGCTTGGCACAGAGCAATCAGGCTTAATATAAGAGGCAATTTGTAAAGTATTTGTGCAACACTTAAAGCAGTAAAACAGTGAAAGCACCACCTAAAATAATCCACAACAGGTTATAAAAATAGAACTTAATTTAATGAACAAAACAAGACCAAAATGACAAAAATCCAATAAATCGAACTGCTGTTATGAACTTCTAAAGATTATCTGGAAACTTAGGGGGTCTATTACGATGGCGGTTGGATGTCCACCGCTGGGCCGGCGGTGGCGCCCGCCGTACCGGCGGTGGACATCCGCCCACCATCGCAACCAGGAAAACCGCTGGTCACATTAGGATGGCGGTGGTGACCGCGGCGGTGGGAAATTCCGACTGCCGCTTTACCGCCGGTTGCCATCCGCACTCCTGCCTGGCGGACGGAGCAGGACCGGGATAATGGTGGCGGTGCAGAGCAGGCTCCGCCGGCAGGATTATGATGGCAGCGGTAGCCAGCCTTTCCTCAGCGGTCAGACCGCCATTGAAAGGCATGCAGTGATTGTCTTCCGGGGGCCCGTTGCGGGCCCCCAAAGTGTTGGGGGGTGTGGGTGCACTGGGGGGGTACCCATGGTCCCCCCCTACATTACCCTGTACCAGGTGGCATACACTGTGCAGTGCCTGCCACGCAGTGCAGGGAAATGCAGGACATGCTCCTTTCGGCATCGCAGCGGTGCTGAGGGCAGCAGCAACCGCCGCAATGTTAATGCCCGCGATCAGACCGCCGCGGTCGGATTTCGACAGCGGGTCATCGTAATTCGACCGGTGGTGATGTCGCAGTACATGCGGGCGGTCTTTTCCCGCTACCATGGCGGTCGGGGATGTTTCTCCACCGCCATCGTAATAGGCCCCTTAGTGCTTAAAAGAAAAACCCCAACCGGGGCTATCAGATCGCGCTTGAACAGGTCAAATCCAAAAGTTCAGACTGACAGAGATAGAGTGTGGGTCGGATACAGGGACCAGCCTTGTCCCACTGAAAAAGTACCATGTTGCGCCGTCGACAGGGCCCAATGAGTGGAGCAAAGGAGGAGTTGCGTAACCATCAATCCCTTTAGATGTAGGCAATGCATCGGTACCAAGCTGCGCAAATTGAGATGTGTCATCGGTGGCTTCTTCCGATGTAGGCGATGCGTCGCTGTCGAGCCGCGTAGCTCAAAACAGATGATGCATAGACGCCAAAGGAGATGCATGGGTTCCAACCGATGCAATGAAAGCGATGCGTGGATTTGTTAGTTGCACCACAGAAAACCCACTTCCAAAGGCCCAGGACTGGATTGGAACCACCTGGCAGGGCAAGACTCACAGTTGGCAGAGTCCAGGTGCTGTAGTAGAATTGTTGGAATTTGATGTCTCTGAGACTTCCGAACAGGAGGTAAGCCAGCATGCCCTTGCAGTCACTTTGGTACTGGGGTGTAGTGACGCACGCCCACTCCTTCTCACTCCCACACAAAGAGGCAGCAGGGCAGGTAAAGCAAAGGAAGAGTCCAGGAAGGTTCAGCAGAGTCCAGCAGAGTGACAGTCCCTTCAGCAGCACAGCAGTCCTTTTTCCTCAGGTCCCGAAGTGTACTGAGTTAGTGGTGTCAGGGGTCCATTACATATACCCAGTTATGCCTTTGAAGTTGTGGAGACTTGAAAGAGAGGCCTTTGAAGTGCACAGAGCCCCTGCCATTCCTGCCCTGGCTCCAGGCTCACTACAGGGGGGTATGCAGTTCTTTGTGTGGGGACAGGCACAGCCTAATCAGGTGTGTCAGCTCCTTCCTCCCATCCTACCCAGGATGGCCCATCAGGATGTGGATGGCCCATAAAATATTGACGCCCAAAATATCCCCATACACAAATATCGAGTCATAAATATCAATGTCAAAAATATCAACATCCTATATTTATAATGGTAAGTATAAAAATATTGAAAAAAAAATCAATGTAAAAAATATTGATGTACAAAATATCGATTTTTTTATATATGTAAAAAAGAATGTTAAATATATTAAATAATAAAATTAACTTAAAAAAATTATTTGGATTTAATATACAATTTAACAAATATAAGAAATAAATTTAATTTAAAAAAATGTAAACATACATATATAAAATGTAATATATATATATTTACTTTAAAACAAATAAACTATTAATTTTAATTTATTTTTAATTTTTATAAATATATAAAAATGTACAAATAAATGTATATATATATACATATACCTATAACATAAAAGCTAATAAAAAAAACATATAAATTAAAACATGAAAATGTTTAATAGTAGTTTAAACTTAAATTTTGCACTCCATTGAGAGCAACAGTAGGGAAAGTGTTGGATAGCGGAGGGGTAAAAATAACTATTCCCACTCCAGTATGTGCAACAGTAGGGAAAATGTTGGATAGCGAAGGGGTAAAAAAGTACTATTCCCACTCCAGTGAGTGCAACAGTAGGGAAAGTGTTAGATAGCAGAGGGGTAAAAATTACTATTCCCACTCAAGTAAGTGCAACAGTAGGGAAAGTGTTGGATAGAGGAGGGGTAAAAATTATTATTCCCACTCCAGTGAGTGCAACAGTACAGAAAGTGTTGGATAAGGGAGGGGTAAAAATTAATATTCCCACTCCAGTGAGTGCAATAGTAGGGAAAGTGCTGGATAGCGGAGGGGTAAAAATTACTATTCCCACTCCAGTGAGTGCAACAGTAGAGAAAGTGTTGGATAGCGGAGGGGTAAAAATTACAATTCCCACTCCAGTGATTGCAACAGTGGGGAATGTGTTGGATAGCGGAGGGGTAAAACTTACTATTCCCACTCCAGTGAGTGCAACAGTATGGAAAATGCTGGATAGTGGAGGGGTAAAAACTACAATTCCCACTCCAGTGAGTGCAACAGTAGGGAAAGTGTTGGATAGCGGAGGGGTAAAACTTAATATTCCCACTCCAGTGAGTGCAACAGTAGGGAAAATGCTGGATAGCGGAGGGGTAAAAATTACTATTCCCACTCCAGTGAGTGCAACAGTAGGGAAAGTGTTGGATAGCGGAGGGGTAAAAATTACTATTCCCACTACAGTGAGTGCAACAGTAGGGAAAGTGTTGGATAGCGGAGGGGTAAAAATTACTATTCCCACTCCAGTGAGTGCAACAGTAGGGAAAGTGTTGGATAGCGCAGGGGTAAAAATTACTATTCCCACTCCAGTGAGTGCAACAGTAGGGAAAGTGTTGGATAGCAGAGGGGTGAAAATTAATATTCCCATTGGAGTCAGTTCAAAATTAAAATCAAACAAAATATCAACTACAACACAAAAGATTTAAAATAAACAAAAAAAGAAAACATATATAAAAATATTAAACAATTTACAAAAGATAAAAACATATTATAATGTTTAAAAGATCTAACAAATACCTAGAAAGTTTTATTTTTTAATTTAAAAATAATTTACAAACAACTATTTTTAATTGAAATTATTTATAATAAAAAACATTATTACATAAATGTAATCTTTTTATTTCCTACCCTATAACACCACACAATTCACAACACACATCTAAATGTAAAAAAAATGTACCTCCATAATTAACATAATTAATTATCAATTAAAGAAATATAATTAATTAAAAAACAAAAATAAAACAGATACAAATTAATTTACTCCCCAAAAGTTACCCCTATAAAACCGAAACCCACACACAAAATAAAATTAAACAATTACCATAAATATTTATGAATTGATGAATTAATGTTAATGATAAACTAATTAATAACCCACACCTAAAAATCATTACACAATTTCCATAACTAATTTAACATTAATACATTAATATCAATTAACATCAACTTATTAATTAATTTAAAAGATATTACTTCCCACCCTTTACCACTATAAACCCACAACTCACATCTAAAATTAATTACACAATTGCCACATTTAAATTTTAATTAATTAATTACCATTAATCAACAAATAATTATTAATTAATTATAAATAAATTACTTCCCACCCTATTCCCCTATAAACCCCACCACCCACTCAAAAAAATTAAATACAATTAACATAATTAATTACCAATCAATTAATTATTAATAATTAACAAGCAATTAATAAATAATTAATAATACATTAATTCCCACAAATAATACTATAAATCTTAAATTAAATAAATATTAATAAATAACAAATATTAATACATTTAATATAATTAAATTACTTCCCACCCTGTTCCCCTATAAACCCACAACCCGCTCCTAAACAAATGACACAATTAACATAATTACCAATTAATTAATTAATAATAAATTAATTCCTACAATTAACACTATAAAATCAAAATGTAATACATACTAATAAATAAAAACTCATAATTAATTTATTGTAATTAAATTACTTCCCACCCTATTCCCCTATAAACCCACAACCCGCTACAGAACTAAAAAACGCAAAATCTTATTAAAATAAAATTAATAACTACTAAAAATGTAACACATATATTAAAAAACAAAAACAATACTTATACAAAAAATAGTTCACATACTTTTAAAATACATACTAAAATTCCTAACACTAATTAAAACATCGATAAACAACTAAGGGGCCCATTACGATACCCGGCGTAAATAAATCCGCCAGGCATGGAATCGGCAAAATACCGCCCGCATACACCGTCTGAACACCGACCACGCCATTACGATAACACAAACCGAAAACCGCCATCGGCGGAAAAATCACACAAAATACCGCCCGCCATCGTCCGAGTCGGAGTCAAACCGCCCGCCACGGACGGAAACACGCCCGACAACACAAAACCGCCCGCCCTCACGGCCGACACACCGCACGTGAAATTACGATCGCACCGCCATGAGCGCGGGAAAACCACAAATATACCGCCCGCCAGCGCAAACAACGCCGATGCCAATCGACACGGCAGAAACCATGGCGCCCACGTCCCTGCACAGAAACCATCCGCTCACAAAACCAATAGCACACAACATGGCCAATAAGTCCACACAGCAAGGCACGCACAAATACACAAGCACAGTACACATCCCGAAAACACCCCCCGGACAAACAAAAACTACAAAGGCCAGAACACCAGACACAACACACCTGAAAACAACAGACCATGAGGACACACCCACATAGGTAAGTACAAAAGCAGAACTCCCACAGACCACAACCCCTTGCAACATTGCAAACCAGAGAGGAGAGGAGAGGACACAGTGACACAGCAAGGACAGCAGCACACCACAGAAACGCACACATCACAACCACCACCATCACCAAACACCGGCACCACAAACCCCCTGCACATTACACAACACACACCGCACCAGCACCACAAACACCATGGCACCACAAAGAATGCCCAAGTTCACGCCCATGGAGCTGACGGTCATGGTCGACGAGATCATCAAGGTGCACCCACAAATCTATGGGAACATGGTCCAGCACACACCACTAGCCACCAGAAACAGAATGTGGAACCGGATCGTAGACCAGGTCAATGCAGTCGGGACCCTGCCCAGGAACAGAGTCGAAATAAACAAACGGTGGAATGACGTCAAGAGCCTGGTCAAGAAGAAGGAGGGCAAAAACAGAGAGCTGGCTGCAGTCACTGGCGGAGGGAATCCCGCGCTCTTCAAGACCTTCAAAGCGTGGGAGGAGAAGGTGCGAGTCATCATCCATCCCGAGATCCTCGCCGGATTAGCAGGGGGAGTGGAGGCTGGTAAGTACAAACTAATGTATACCAGCACACCGCTATGTACTCACATGCACTACCACCATGCCACAGCTCCCAGGGACAAACACCCCCATGTCCAGCACACAATACACAACACATCACACACACATACAACAGACACCACCACACACAGCCCAAACAGAACAACTGTAAGATGCGTGGGGACATGTGTACACTCAGCCAGCCACGTAACCACCAACAGGTCCCCAAATATGCCAGAAGCGCCACAACGAGCACCCACCACACCCATGTGTCCGCCATAGCTGCACTAACCGACAAGTAACAGTTAAGTGGCAGGAACACAAAGTGCAGTGGGTGGGAGGGTGGACAGCCCAAGTACAAAACACACCAGGCCCCTAGTCCCACAGTACAGCAAGGAGGAGCATCCCCCACACCCCACAGCCACGTGTCAGCCACCGCAGTGCACAACGACAGCCGAAAGGTAGACATCACGGTCCACAGCAATCGGTATCAGTGGGTGTCCAGCCACCACTACGACCCACAACACCCCCCCACCCCCACAGACCTGCAACATGGAGCACCCCCCGCTTAGAGCCATGTGGCATCCAGTACAGTGCACGCACGAACAACTTGCAGGTGGGAAACTGGACAGGGCTGGATTACTGGAGGCATGAGGACCGGAACACGACCAACACATGGGACATGTCACGTAGCAGACGAACACGCAGCACCGCCCACCGTCACGAACAAGTGAACAATGTGCACACGGATATGAACCACAGAGTCACACCCCACATGACCCATCACAAACACAGCAACACCCAAGGAGCCACGTCTGCATGCACAAGCCACACTGAACATAGTACCACACGGCAGCCACTGTGCAACCCATCACACACAACCGAAACACCATTGAAGTCCTGTCCATGTAGCCCCCACTGCCTGTCAACCCCACACCCCACAACTACGCCTATGTAAGACAAACAACACTAGACGCAACAGAGCGGAACAACAGAAATGCACACGAACACCACTGAACCCATCAAACTCACAGACACACCATGCACATACAACATACCATCCATCCCATCCGTCAGCCCCAGTCTCATGAAAGGCATGTCATCCGCACAGCTGCCACACATACAGCAGTCACGCTAAGACACATGCCCATGACCAACCATGTGCCAGAAGTCAATTAAGCGCACGACACACTGTGAGCAACAACACACAACATGGGCCACACCCCCCCGAGCACTGCAGTGATGCACATGGCACAGGGCAGCACGCACACCAAGGAGATGGGACAACTGCAATACGTTGGCTGGCACACAACTATCACTCACTCATAACGATGCGTCCAATGCCATGTCCAGTAACCACAACAGACAGCAAATATGCAGGGCATGTCAGGCATGCACACACCTCAGACCATGCACTGTCATGCTGCCACAACACATGTCACGTTCGGCACCCATGGCTCACAGCATGTACCCCAAAAGCATATCCCCTCCCAAATGCGAATCTGGGGCATGGCCCCCATGTTGCCATATGCGTTCCTAAGCGTTCCATTTGAACCCCAAAAGCATATCCCCTCCCAAATGCGAATCTGGGGCATGGCCCCCATGTTGCCATATGCGTTCCTAAGCGTTCCATATGAACTCCAAAAGCAAAGTAAAAACCAGACCCAGGATGGGCCAGGAGCCCGCATACACCAGAGTCACAATGAGTAGGGGCAAAGCAACACACCCATCGGCATGGCCAATCCGTCCCATGCCACATGTGCACAGCACACAGTCCCATTGCCTAGCACACACAACTACAGATGCCACAGCCACACACTCGCCTCCGGGAAACCCATGTACGAGATTGCACGAACTGCCAATGTCAGACGACTAATACATACTTCGCCAGGTGCAACACAATAACAAATCTCATTCTCTCCACAGGTGACGAACTGCTGGACGCTGGGGATGGAGACAGCAGCCAGCACAGCCAGCCTACAAGCCCCCAACGAGGACACACGGATCTGGAGGATCTGTCCACCTCTTCGGACACGGACCACCAAGCTGGCCCATCTGGCGTGGCAGGGCCCAGCCGCTCCCCAGGACCCCTCCTACCCACCAACCCATCATCCAGGGCTGCTGAACAGTCCCAGCCCCCTGCTGCCACTGTCGTTGCGGCCACTCCCACGGTCATTGCGGCCACACCCACGGTCATTGCGGCCACTACCACTGCCGCAACCGCCACCATCGCCGCACCGACCACCACCGCCACCACCACCACCACGTCTTCGCTGGCACCAGCCCCAGCGCAGGTGGTGGCCCGGCCGACTGGATCCACCCTGGGAGCCACAGCGAGGACCGCGGTATGCAATGTGGCTAGTGGGCAGGCCGGTGGCAGCAGGACTGGTAGGAGGAGCAGGGTCAGGGAAACGCCAGCCTCCCCTGGGAGCCATGCCCTGCCTCAAATGGCCAGAGTCCTTGGGGCCTATGAGGAGGCCCAAGAACAATGGGTCAGGTCTGCCACAGACACGCGGGAGGTGCTGGGGGTGCTGAGGTCCATGGACGCCCATATGGGCCAAATCGTGTCCCGTATGGACCAACTCGTGGACCTCATGGGCCAGCTGGTGGTGGCGGTGGGGTCACAGGCAAAGCCAGCAACACCACCTCCGCCACCACCTGCTAGGGCGCAGGGTCGGCCAGCAGTGTCCACATCCCCTGCGACCACAGCCAGTGAGCACACCTCACCCACCACCAGCAGGTCGCCACCACACACCCCCCTCCCAAACGTGGAAGGGGCCGTCCGAAGAGGAAACAGGTCTCCCGGGAGGACTTCGCACGCACCAGTCGCAAGTGAGGCAGCCAGCCAGCCTTCCGCCAGCCTGCCTTGACCAGCCACTGCATTGACTTGCTCTACGATCCCACTCCACACAGCCAGCTGGATGGCATGTGTGTGTTGGACCATGGACATAGAACCAGTGGGTACACCCTGAGCTTCACGCAGCCATGACCGACAGCTCATTGACACTGCACGCACCACTTTTGTCATCACCTTACGCACAATCACATGTCACAGTTTGTAATAAATGCACCTTTTTCACTAACTGCTGTCTGTGCCCTGTGTTTTATTTGTACGGAATACAACGGCCACCTTGGGCGGAAAGGCACCTGATGCGTGGCATGGCAATGGAATCCGGACGGCCTGTAGGGACCTAGGGGTGGGAGACAGAACAGGAGCACATTCAATGAGTGTGTCACACACCCATCACACAGTACATGTCAACAACTACAAGCAATGTACACACATCGCACAGAGCAATAGGGCACAATGCCACAGTCACCAACAGTGGCATACTACCCTGGCCATGGAGCGTTGACACACAGCACGTAGTGAACAAACGGCCACCCTGACACAGCACACACACACCTGCACAGATACAGCCACATCAGCCGTCGTACATGGACACTCACCGTCAAGTGAAGTAGCGGGCGATGAGCTGCTGCCGCACATTCCCAGCTTCCTCCTCTCCGCTGTCCTCCTCACTCGAGCTGTCCTGGTCTGCGGGCTGGGGCCCTGGTTGATCTCCGTCATCCACAATGAGGGGGATCTGCTTCCGAATGGCCAGATTGTGCAGCATGCAGCACGCCACCACTATCTGGCACACCTTCTGTGGGGAGTACGCCAGTGCACCCTCGGTGCGGTCCAGGCACCTGAACCTGGACTTGAGGAGGCCAAAGGTACGCTCGACCACACGTCTGGTCCTCCCATGTGCCTCATTGTATCGATCGTCTGCTGGGGTGCGAGGATTCCTCAATGGACTGAGCAGCCATGCCCCATTCGGGTACGCAGAGTCACCTGGGTGTGAGGGACACAGAGAACCGTTGCTATTCCAACTGGACAGGGGACAGCATCGCACAACCAGCACGCTACACCACTCCACATACTCACCGACAATACAGCCACGATCCTGTTGCAGATTGGCCATCAGTCGTGGCAAGATGCTGTTGCGCATTATGTGTGCGTCATGGGCCGAGCCTGGAAACTTGGCACACACGTGGGTGATCACCATGTCCGCAAGGCACACCACTTGCACATTCAGGGAGTGCGTGTGCTTCCTGTTGCGGTACAGGTGCTCAGTGGCCTGTGGTGGGACAAGGCCAACATGTGTGCAGTCAATGGCTCCCACGACGTGTGGGATTCTGCCAAGGGCATAGAATGCACCCTTCACTGCCGCCAATTCACGAGCCCTGGGGAAGCGGATGTACCTGTTCCGGTAAAGCATCATGGCTGCCAGTACATCCCTCAGCACCTTGCTGAACATGGGCTGGGACATCCCACCTCCACTGCCCACTGTGTGCTGGAATGACCCAGTGGCGAAGAAATGCATGGCGGCCATCACCTTAGCCGTGGGGGTGACAGCAGTCGGATACACCCTGCGGGGACGGAGATGGGGCTCTAACATGGCACACAGTCGATGCAGGGTTGGCCTGTCCAGCCGAAACTTCCTGATAACCTCTGTATCGTCCATGTCCGCCAGCAATTGGTATGGGCGGTCAATGTTCGGTCTCCGCCTGGGGAAAATGGCAGAGGACACATGTCAAAGCAACACGACACATAGCAATTTCGCATACACATCACTGACATGACTGAGCAAGCACATGTGCCACAGCCCAGCTGTCAAGCTGGGACGGCACGGCCACAATACACTTACACAGGTCTCCCAACAATGGCAATGGCAAGTGAGACATACCACTGCCATGGTCATGCACATGGGGATCTAGGCCCCAATGACTTGCGGGGCGTGCTGATGGGGACTGACTGCATATTCGTCAAGCGGCAACGCCACGGCGACATGAGTGTCTGCTGAGCATGGAACTGCTTCCGAGGCTGGATGAGTATGGCACACGACGACGACGATGTGGGCACGGGCTGAGCGGCCAATACAAGTGGGACCTGTGGCACGAGGGGATATGAGACAGTAGTAGGTGTCAGCACTGCACCCTATGTACAGCACTGTACGGATCACAGCTCCCGAAACATTGACTGGTGTCCACATTGACAGCCCCATGCCAAGACGGCTGTGTGCTTGCAGTCACACGTCACAGGTGAGAGGTTACATTGCACGTGCCAGGTGGCAGACGTACATAGTGGGAGCTGGCATGTGTGTGCATGTGTCTCCTGTTCAGGATCCACCAGATGGGCGCTGACTCTGTACTGACCATTGGACACAGCATGTTCCGTGGAAGGCTTGTGTGTGTGGGATGGTGGCACTGGATGTGCCTCCGTTGGGTGGGGGGCCATGCACAGGGCGGGTACGTCGATGATTGCGCATTGTTGGTCACGGTGGGTGCACCCACTAAGATGTGTTGCCCTGTGTTCAATTCCTATGTCCGCATGATGATGGACTGTGGATGTGGGCAGACTACACATTGGTCGATGTGCTGTCTATATGCATGTGCCTTCACACCAGGCACAGCTGCCCCTGCACATGTGACCCCTGCTGGACTCGCTGCTGGGTCTGTGGAGCTGATGCACCTTCTGCGCGTGGGGCGGACAGCTCTCCTCACTTCCCTCATTGCGCATGTCATGTCTTTGCCGCAGGTGACATGGATCATGGAGGGCCCACATGTACGCGTGGGTAGGCTACACATGATTGTTCACTGGTCGCCACCCCCAGTCAGTGTTTCGAATGGGAAGGTTGTCGTGCTGGTGGTATGTTCGATGTGGCGGATGGGCGGGCCTAGGTGCGGGCTTACATTCCGGACATGGGGGGTAGTTGAATTGGCGACTAGTTGCAGTACACACGGGACACGTCTCTTCCTTTCCACATCTGGGTCATCCCTTGTACTAACTGACAGTGATACAGTCATCTTCGCCCCAGCCCTCATGTCCTCCCCTCGCCCCCCAATATGCATGCTCACCTGCGAGGCTAGCGCTTGCACAGGCAGCCCCAAGCTCGCACCAGAGAGGGCAAGGAGTGTATGTGTGGGTCCAGTTGCACGAGTGGGCTGTCTCAGGGTATGATGTGTGGCGGGACGCCGTCCACCTGCGTGGTGCCCCAAATGGAGACCCGGCCTGCATGGACTATGCATCACAGTCTTCGCCTTCCGGATCCGCCACCTGCGACACCCAGTGGCTGTGGCTGCCCTTGCGGCCAGGCCGCGTCCGTCTGTGGCTGATGGCCCACACATTCACTCTTTGGCCTCTCTGGGGAGGGCTCAGGGGTGGTGGCGCACGCGCTTGCACTTAGTCGCAATGGCATGTGTCGTGGTTGGTATGATGGGCAATGGATGGGATGGTGCGAGCCACCTCCCGTGACGTCAGTGCTGCTCGTGCTGTGGTGCGTCCCCCTACACTTCCATGTGACTTGTGCCATGCTAGACGTTGAGGTACTATTGCCTGCGTGATATGACCAGGAGGAGCGCGAGGAGACCTCTCACACACCATGCTCCACTGCCATCCCGTGCCCTGTATCGCCTGTGCGGATTGACTATGTTGGGGTTACACCTGGTCGACTGGGGCTGTGTGTGCCTTGTCAAGGGGCATGGCGGGCGCACAACAGGATCCAGCTTGTCCACAGAGGGTGGGCTGAGGTGCGCCTGGTACCGCTTTGTACGTGTGCCCGGCTGCTGTGCACACACGTGTTCACTCCCCCCGACAGGTGTCCTCTCACAATGCCCAGGGAAGCGGTGGTGTACTGTTCATGACCCCTCCCAACACGGCGTGCTCCGACTTGGCATGTGCGCATCTACCCGTCGCACCCACCCACCTGAGCACTGCGTCCATACGACTTCACACGACACATGTGTGTCTTCCACAGTAGTGCTACTCATTTGCGTTGACATCCAATACCAGTGGACTACATGGTCATGTCACGACTGCCGTGTACTTCACATACTCTCATCCTCTCTCATTCGTACTTGTGAAATGAGTCAGCGGAGACAGTTTTGGTTTCAAACATTATATTGAGTCTTCTGTCCTCTGTGATGCAGTATAGTGGACACTACTGGCAGCGGAATACATGTTGAGGATATACTGAGCATGATTACAAATGGGATAGGGTGTGGGGTTACATCTGCTTGGCCAAGGCTGTGCTAATGTACATTTACGTATAGCTGCGGAGCTGCGGACTTTGACACAGACGGTATACATGTAGCCTACCAGACCGCTCGGCATCATGGGCACAGTCCATCTCAGTTCCATGTGACAGGTTTGCTGCGGTTGTTCCTCATGCACGCGTGCATGTGAGATGACATCAGGGCATGTGCTTGCGTGCATGCAGCGGCGTGCCACTTGTTGTTGCACTGTGGTGGTTACTGGACATGTCACAGTCACTGGGGTCGTGTTGTTGTTGTATGCACTTGTCGTCCATGCAAAGGTCCTGGTATGGGATTCCCGGGGCGGGGGTGGGAGGGGTGCAGCACCCACAGACTCCAGGCGACCTATTCATGTCCACTGAGCGGTGTGTGTGTCCATGTGCGCTGGATCCATGTCGTGTCCTGGTTGTTCGTGCAGTTCCGTCCATGTGGGTGCGATGCACAGAGCCCATGCCACTGCCTCCCACGATGCATGCGGTGTTCCTGGATGTGATGGGGAACAGTGTGCATGTCCCGGTCATATCCGATGTCATGGCGATGTCGTTGATGGTGTGGTTACAGTTGCCGGTCGTTTGGTATGGCTGTTGTGGTGGTGACTGGCCAGTCCGTGCGGAAGCTAAGCATGGGTGCGGGGTTGGACATCATAGGTCACTCGGGGAACCTGCGTTGTGGTCCGACGAATTTACAGGTTGTCAGGTATGCGATGCCGTCCAGCAGGGCTTCCATGTCATTGGTGGTGTACATGTTTGCCAGCCAATGAAGCGGATGGTGGCTGTCAAGGTGTTGTTCGTAGGTTGTCCCTTGGAGGACCATGATGGGGCATGCTGGGTGACATTCGATGTAGCTGTTCTCGATGATCCGTCGTGTGGAGGCACAGTGGTTCCATTTCAGTGCGCGTGCGATGTTGGCCACATACGCCATGCCCCCATAGGCAGAGCAGGCCCTGTCGTGTGCGTCCAGAGGGAGGAGTAGTGGTAGCAGGTCCGCCTTCAGACATGCCGGGTTGGAGAGGCATATCTCGACGGGATGCTGGTAGGGACACCTCCGACAGTAGAAGACGGGCATGACGCAGCTGAACAATGTGATGCGGTAAGTCAGTCGGTAACTTACGTTCAGCAGGGACAGGAGATCGCATCCCAATGTATGTATCGTGTTGGTTTGGTACAGCTTGAGCTGTTCAGCGTAGTTGGGTAGGTGTGTTGCGGTTGCCATTTCGCAGCGGTTCGTAGAGGTGGCGTGCTCCGGCTGTGTGTGCAGTCTGCAATGTGCACGCTCCGGGGTTGCTGTGAGCTCTGTGTAGTCGTGGGGAGACAGGACTTGTGTTCTGTTGGCTTGTTTGGAGGACACGGGCCCTCTTCCCACATGCTTCTCAGACAGTTCAAGGTCGGTGCTGTGTGACTCCTTCCAATTAACTTGCATGTGGCCGACATGGGGGAGTGTTTTCTTCTTTCTTCCCCGTCCGTTGTGTGCTTCTGTGATATGCGCTATCTGCCCTGTGGTCGGTCTCCTCGGCATGCCTGTGTTGGTCTATTCTTGGACAATGGCTGTATTCACCGGCTTCTGTCGTAGGGCTGTGGTTTCGGTGTTGGAATGGAAGGTCATTCAGTGCTGTCTGCTCTCCCTTGTGTGGGCGGCAGGCTGCCTTTCCGCTCTGCGTTGGGCCTTGTGTGTGGATGTAATTCTTGGGCCACCTGTTGTTGGTCCCCGTGCTCTTTGGTGTTCCGTTTTATATGTCTTGTTCATATGTGCAGGGTGGTATGGGTTTTTCAGTGTGGTACTGGCGTTCCTCTTCCCGAAGGGGCCCTGCTTCTCCTAGTTGGTGTTGCCGCCGCTGTGTGCTACGCCATGTTTGTTACACTGGGGTGTGTCCTGCTGTTGCGTGACTTCACTGACATGTGTGCGTCGGTTGTGTGGCGTTGGGTGTTGTCCGTGATTTGGGCGTTGGGGACATGTCTGTGGCAGGCCTGTCACGTGTCATGTGCGTTCGGGGTGGGGCTGATGTGTGTGCTGCTTGGTTGTGTCCCTGTGTCTGTGTGCGACGCATGCATGGTGCTGCGGTTGGCCTCTGCGTTGTGCGCATGTGTGGCGGCGTCATCGGCGCTTTGTGGCCGTGACGGGGTGGTTGGTTCCTAGTCCCAGGTGGTGTGTACACATGTGTTCCGCGATGTTAGGATTTGGCCTGTGTGTCATATGTGGGTGCGATGGTGGATGTGTAGTGTACACGCGCTGGTGGGGGGTTGTCCGCTTTTTCCGCCCTTGCACTGTGTGCGCTGTTTGCGTGCACTTGTTGTGTGTGTGCCTACCTGCGTCTCCGCGGTACGTTGCGTCCTTGGTGGTGCATCAGCAGAAGCATGGGGAGGGCCTGCAGTGCTGGATTCATGCTCGGGATGCCGCTTCTTCGTTTTCCGTGCTCTGCGTCCGTGTTACCGCCTCTCTTTCACGTGCGGTGTCTCTTAGCCGTGGGAGCCGTTTGTTTGCGGCATCGTAATTTATACGCCGGGCGGGACGTGTTTCGTCGGACGGTGTGTGTCAGTTGTGCTGCGCCGCTACGTGTACGGGCGCACTTTGATGGCGGACGGTGTTGCTGGCTTGCCGGCGGTGTTTGGCCTACTTTACGCATCGTAATTGGACGGGCGTGTGGACTGCTGCGTGCCGGCGGTAACTGGTGGTTTTTGCATCCGCCAGCACGGCGGTTGTGCTTCCGCCCGCCATCGTAATGAGCCCCTATATTTTTGCAAACAATATTAATGACTTCGATATTTTCAAAAATGATATTTCTTACCTCCAAATTCATATTCTTGACTACAATATTCTTGCTGTCAATATTTCTGAATCACGATATTTCCAACTCGATATTTGTGTATGTCGACATTTAAAACTCGATATTCTGTCTGTGCACGGGCCCATGAGTCACACCTAAGCTCCCTTTGTGTGCCTGTCTAGAGGTAATGTACAAAGTCCAGCTGACACCAACCCCAGACATGAATTCAGAGATAGGCAGAAGGCACCAAAGGGCTAAACTAAGAAAATGCAAAGTTTCTAAAGAAGTAAGCGGAGAATTCAATTAGGGTAAGCAAAATAATTAAACAAATGATTTGTAGATAGAAGATTAAGGGAAATTTCCCCCTTTTCATTTCAATGATCCCCAGTTCAATGTCCTGATGAGAACCCCTTTTTCCCAAAATATTTGTGGGTTCAAAATGCGTCGACAAGTTTATAACTACCAGAGAGGTGTTTCACAGTTCTTGAAAAAAGAGTATTGGCTTCAAGGGATCCTTTATTGATATTCAATCTGATTGATTTGTGATTAAAGGTCCCATAAAAAACAGCCTAATTTCTAAAAAATTTCCATCGGGTATTTGTAAAAATAACTGTATGGACTGAGATTCATTTATGTTAAGCTTTAATGGCAGTCATAACACATATGTTGGTTTTTGTATGCATTCTTGAAGTATCTCTTAGTTATGTAAATTATTGTTTTGTATATCTGTTTGGAAAGGTGTTGATATGTTCATGTCTACTGCATTGTCTCAATGTGTGTGACAGATATTGGTTGTATTGTTGAATTCCACATCTATAACTGATGGTTATGAAAAAATAAAAATAAATTACATGTCATCATGTGAATTTAGAGTCGTAATCAACAAAGCAAAGTTATATATTAAGTTGTGTCAGTATTGGCTTTTTGTTGGTATTTTCATAACTTTCTAAAAGTGTCATTTTTGGAATTACAAATTAAAATCTGACTTCACCAAAAGTTGTGAATTTAAATTGTGATTCCAGAGACACCAAACTTTGGGCCTCATCTCTTTCCAATTGGAAATTACACTTATAAAATGTAATAAGGTAATCCCAATGTTGTCCTACGGGAGAGATAGGCCTTGCAGTAGCAAAAACAAATTTACGAGTTTTTCACTACCAGGACATGTAATACTTAAAAGTTCATGTCCTACTTTTTAAATACACTACTCCTTGCCCTTGGACTGTCCAGGGCCTACCTTAGGGGTGACTTCTATGTAATGAAAAGGAAGGTTTGGGCCAGTCAAGAGGGTTAACTTGCCAGGTCGACATGGTAGTTTAAGACTGCACATACAGGCTCTGCAGTGGCAGGCCTGAGACATATATTCAAACTGGGCTACTTAAGTGGGTGGCACAATCGGTGCTGCAGGCCAACTAGTAGCATTGTATTTACAGGCCCTGGGCACCTAAAGTGCACTTTACTGGGGACTTATAAGAAAATTGAATATGCCAATCATGGATAAGCCAAGGTTACCATGTTTTAAGCAGAGAACACATGCACTTTAGCACTGGTTAGCAGTGGTAAAGTGCCCAGAGTCCTAAAGCCAACAAAAACAAACTCAGCAATAAAGAGGAGGAGGAAGGCAAAATGTTAGGAAGTGACCCTGCAGAAAGGGCCATTTCCAACAGCCAGACTTTCTTGACCCACCAAAAATCGGCTTGTGACCCACCTCCAAAGAGCAGGTTTTAAATCCTAGATGTAGCAGGCATATTAAGAGTTCAAGATTTTATTTTATTTTTAAAAAAAGAGTGCATACAGGTTTGTTACGATCAGTGCAGCATTTTATATGTTTTAGAATTAAAGGGGCATTCGGCACTGTCTCAATGTGCCACCATCAGCCTCCAATCTACCTTACTCTATCACTGAGTTACTTCCATTCATCAATTAGTAGTTTATAGTCAGAAATTAGAAAGGTCTATGACACTGTCAGGCATGTGATTACCTCTAAACCAATTTATGTATTCTCTCTGTATAATGCAATCATAGTTCAAGGGCAAATACAGACTTCAGAACTCATTAAAGTCTACTTTGCTGCAAAGGTAAGAAGCATGGGTAAAGTAGTTTTGTCTGTTAATTTTGTATTTTTCTAGTTTTCGCCCCTCCCCTTATCTATCTATCTATCTATCTATCTATCTAGCTCTCTCTACATATATATATATATATATATCTACTGGCGGTCGCCAGTAGATAGTTATAGTTACAACCTATTATCCATAGGAAATCTGCGACATTCTATTTGAAATAACTCTCTTGCCGGTTGACGTATCTTCACAAAATTTTCAAACTTTGTGGGGCGCTCCGGTCCGCTCCTACCCTGAAAGTCTCGGGGGGATTCGTCAAGCGGGGGCCGAGAAAAAAGGGGGGTCCCAAAACGCGTTTTCCCCATGCAATTTTCCATAGGAAACTTTAGACACGGCTACAGCCCGAACTGCTGAACAGAATTACACCAAATTTGGCAAAGAGGTAGTTCTTGGTTCAGAAAGAACCCTTTTTGTTAAATGGTGTAAATCCGTTCAGTAGTTGCTGAGAAAATCAAAAGTAAAAGTACATATATATCTATGGCCGAGTAGGGTCCGCGTACCCTCAGCGCACCCTGCGCGCACCGTCCCGATCACGAGCTGCATGTTAATTGGCTGTCAGCTGGCTGTCAACATTCCGATTCAGGAAATGTTGGCAGCCATTTTGTCCCTCGGTAGAACCGAGGGACAGAAACAAGTGCGCAAAGCGCACAAAGGGGGCAGGGTAGAAACACCCTGACCCCCTAGGTTTGCTCAGGGGGTCCCACAAGGACCCCCTGGGCAAAAAAGAATTTTTTTTTTTTTTTTTTTAAATCGGCAGGATGCGCTCAGGGTGCGCGAATCCTGCCGAAAAAAAAAAAAATCGAAGCGCGGTCTCCTGCGCTTCGATTGCATTTTGCCCCCGGGTGGCCCAAGTCCCGGGGGCATGGTGGGGGTGGGTATATTGTTTGTATGGGGGGCCTCAAAGGGCCCCCCAAGCCCCGGGGACCGCCACCCCCCGGGGCTTTATAGAAAAAATGGTGCGGGAGGGCTCTTCTGCCCTCCCGCAGCCCCGGGGACCGCCACCCCCCGGGGCTTCTTTTTTTTATTTAAATAAGGTGTGGGGGGGCTCCAGCCCCCCCACATGCCCCGGGGACCACCACCTCCCCGGGGCACTTATAAAATAAATGTGGGGGTCCATTACGGACCCCCTGAGCCCCGGGGACCACCACCTCCCCGGGGCTGTGCAATTTAAGGTAGGGGGGCCGCGCGGCCCCCCTCCTGGAGCCCTTGATGGCCCTGGGGACCGCCACCCCCCAGGGCCGGCTCCTGCAGTGTCCCGGGGTGCCTACCCCCGGGACACTGTAGTTTGCTATGGCAGGACGGGAGCCTCGCGGCTCCCGTCCTGCCATAGCAAACTGCTTTGGATATTGGAAGAGAGAGCAGGGAAACCTGCTCTCTCTTCCAATATCCAAAGCCGATTGCTTTTCCACATGGGGAGCTGCATCTTAGCAGCTCCCCATGTGGAAAAGCAATGCCGGCTCCCAAGGGACGCGGGGAGCCGGCTGGGACTGTGGGGGATTGGGGACCCCCCCACAGTCTCCAACGTGAGGCCAGGCCCCGGGGGATGGGGTCCCCGGGGCCATAAGTGGCCCGGGAGGGGGGCCACGCAGCCCCCCTCCCCAAAGTTTAAAAAAAAAACACACAAAAAAAAAAAAAGGGTATGGCCGGCCCCGGGGGATGGGGTCCCCGGGGCCTTAAATGGCCAGAGGAGGGGGGCCACGCAGCCCCCCTCCAAAGAATAAAATGTAGAAATAGAGGCCATGCCCCGGGGAAGGGGTCCCCGGGGCCAATACAGGCCCAGGGAAGGGGGCCACGCGGCCCCCTTCCCGTTTTTTTTACATTTTAATTAAAAAAGGGGTAAGGCCCTGGGGGATGGGGTCCCCAGGGCCCAAAAACAGGAAAAAGGAAGGGGGCCACACAGCCCCCCTTCAGGGGACAAAAAAAAACGATCGGGCCCGCAGGCCCCGCCCCTTCCTTCACCACTCTGCAAACGCGCCCCTGGCGCGTTTGCAGAGGGGAACGAATTCCCCTTGAATACTGGGGTCCCTGAGGGCCAACTAGCCCACCAGGAACCTCCAGTATGCGCCAGGGCTGCGTTGCAGAGAGGTGTACAGAGGCCACGCCCCTTTTACACCTCTCTGCAACGCAGCTCTGTGGCGCTTTTGGATATACCTGGTGGGCTAGTTGGCCCCCAGGGACCCTCAGGATTCAAGGGGAGTTAATCCCCGACTTAAAACGCGCCACGGGCGCGTTTGCACAGTGGTGAAGGGAGGGGCGGGGCTTCAGGTGACATCTGTGCAAACGCGCCCCGTGGCGCGTTTTAAGTTGGGATTAAATCCCTTCAATCCTGAGGGTCCCTGGGGGCCAACTAGCCCAACAGGTACATCCAGAAAGCGCCACAGAGCTGCGTTGCAGAGAGGTGTAAAAGGGGTGTGGCCTCTCTACACGTCTCTGCAACGCAGCCCCTGGCGCATATTGGAGGTTCCTGGTGGGCTAGTTGGCCCCTAGGGACCCTCAGGATTCAAGGGACTTAATCCCCCAACTTAAAACGCGCCACGGGGCGCGTTTGCACAGATGTCACCTCAGGCCCCGCCCTCCCTTCACCATTGTGCAAATATTCTTCTAAAATCATCCGAAATACGAATTCCGATTTACTCACCTGTTATAAGGAGAGACCTCAGTGCTGTATCTTTCAGTCCAGTACTGGTCCTGAAAAGTAATTTTAACCGTACTTACCAGTAACTTGAATTTCCTTCCATAGGATATCATTGCCTGCTTTTTGCTGAAAAAGTTTCTAAGTGTTGATTTTTGAAACCTACAAATATTCCTCTAAAATCAGCCGAAATACGAATTCCGATTTACTCACCTGTTATAAGGAGAGACCTCAGTGCTGTATCTTTCAGCCCAGTACTGGTCCTGAAAAGTAATTTTAACCGTACTTACCAGTAACTTGAATTTCCTTCCATAGGCTAACATTGACTGGTTTCACTTGGAAATTCTTCTAAGTGTGGAGTTTTGGAACTTTAAAATATTCCTCTAAAATCAGCCGAAATACGAATTCCGATTTACTCACCTGTTATCAGGAGAGACCTCAGTGCTGCATCTTTCAGCCCAGTACTAATCCTGAAAAGTAATTTTAACCGTACTTACCAGTAACTTGAATTTCCTTCCATAGGATATCATTGCCTGCTTTTTGCTGAAAAAGTTTCTAAGTGTTGATTTTTGAAACATACAAATATTCCTCTAAAATCAGCCGAAATCCGAATTCTGATTTACTCACCTGTTATCAGGAGAGACCTCAGTGCTGCATCTTTCAGCCCAGTACTGGTCCTGAAAAGTAATTTTAACCGTACTTACCAGTAACTTGAATTTCCTTCCATAGGCTAACATTGACTGGTTTCACTTGGAAATTCTTTTTGGAACTTTAAATTATTCTTCTAAAATCAGCCGAAATACGAATTCCGATTTACTCACCTGTTATCAGGAGAGAACCCAGTGCTGCATCTTTTAGCCCAGCACTGACCCTGAAAAGTAATTTTAACCGTACTTACCAGTAACTTATCTTTTCTTCCATAGGAATCCATTGTCTGGTTTTCAGCAGAAAAGTTTCAAAGTGTCGATTTTCACAAACTACAAATATTCCTTAAAAATCGCCTGTATGACTTAAACGCATTTTTTCAACTGTTTACAGGAGATGCACCAGTGCTGGATCCAGGATCCAACTCTGAGTAAGAAAAAGTAACGATAACAGTTTTTACCTGCTAAGTGAATTTCCTTCCATAGGATAACATTGGTGATTCTATGAGGAAAAGTTTCAAAGTGTCAACTTTTAAAATACAATAATATTCCTTAAAAATCACGACTGTAACCAAAACGCTTTTACTCAACTGTTTACAGGAGATGTCCCAGGACTGAATCTAGGAGCCAGTCCTGTGGTTAGAAAAAGTAATCCATAAAGTAACTAATTGCATTTAACTAGAAATTCACATTGAGCTGAATGTTGCATTGTGTTTGAAAATGTGTTGCCCATTGCAACAACTGTAACTACTGTACTTAAAAGTCTATTGCCTATGTGCAAAGTATTTAAACTAAAGTAATTCATTCTGAGAAAGTATTTTTTGTAATGTAATGTATAATGTAATTACAATGTAATTTAAAAAATAAAATATGTAAAAGAAATTGTTTCTAAAAATGTAGTAAATCAGTATGAAAAAAATTAATATAAAAATTAATACATTTAAAAAATGTCATTTAAAAAACCTTTGAAATTCACTGAAAAAACCGTAGGTTTCAGGCACGTTATAGTTACAAATTAGCATTTAAAAAACCTTTGAAGTTCACTGAAAAAACCATAGGTTTCAGACACGTTATAGTTAGAAATTAGCATTTAAAAAACCTTTGAAATTCACTGAAAAAACCATAGGTTTTAGGGACAGTTATAGTTAGTTGGACATTGCACTCGTACAAAACCCGTGAAATTCCCCCGTTATAGTTAGTTCAGCTAACTATAACTCGTGCCCCCGCAATGCACTGCTGATGACGTCACATATTACATCACTCATGACATGGTCAGTGACATCACTGATGACATCTCAAATGACATCACTGATGACATCATCCACGTGATAATCTGATGCAGCTCTTCACACCCTAATATAACCTTTGATACACCCAATCTAAATTACAGACTGCCATTCGCAAAACCATAGACACTCCAACACCAATAACTACATACCCACTCACTGATTCTTAGGACTACACACACACATCCACTCACTCACCCGTACAGTCACTCATACTTATGGTCACTCAGTACAGGACTATCATATGCACTCTTACTCCTATATAGACACTCAAACACCGCCACTCATCCATGACTCACACACCTAGTCAGTCATGCAAATAATTAAACACACTGCCATTTACTCACCTATACAGTTATACACACACCAGCTCACTTAATCATACAAATACTAGCACATTGTTACGCTCTTATACAATCACTGATACAAGCACACACTCATCCATACAGCCACTATCACAATCACTCACTCTCGCTTATAGCTATTTATATACTCTAACACACATATATACTGCCTTTCACATATGTAGTTACTCACGCTTGTACCACTGGGACATACATTCACTCACTAACACACTCTTACACACACTTACCCACCCATACAGTCTATCACAGATGCACTCTTTAAACCATCCACCCAGTGAATCACCCACTCACACATCTATGCACAGTCGCACACACCCCATCCACACAAACACTCAGGCACCCATACAGATACTCAGACAACAAATCAATAACTCTTATAGACACTCATGTAGCTATTCACAAACCCATGCAGCCACTTACACAGCAACAGACAGATACAGACATTCACCCAGTTTAGTCACTAACCCATGCATTCAGTAAGATACGTTTAATCACTCACTTATAGAATTAGTCACGCACCTACTAAATCATCCATACAGACACTTATACACCCACTCATTCTTCAATACGCCTTTCCCTATATATATTAAAAATATTTAAACTTTACAGAAACACACAGTCACTGGATGATGTCATCAGTGATGTCATTTGAGATGTCATCAGTGATGTCATCAGTGATGTCACTGACCATGTCATGAGTGATGTAATATGTGACGTCATCAGCAGTGCATTGCGGGCGCGAGTTATAGTTAGCTGAACTAACTATAACGGGGGAATTTCACGGGTTTTGTACGAGTGCAATGTCCAACTAACTATAACTGTCCCTAAAACCTATGGTTTTTTCAGTGAATATATATATATATATATATATATATATATATATATATATATATATATATATATATATGTATATATATATATATGTATATATATGTATATATATATATATGTATATATATAGGAATTACTCATTAGTAGTATACAAAGTATACTAATTCAACATTTGTGGTGCCTTAGTATATATGTTAACACACAAAAACATTTAGAAAACACTCACAATCACTGAATGATGTCATTAGTGATGTCATTTGAGATGTCTTCAGTGATGTCTGTGACCATGTCATGAGTGCTGTGATATGTTAGATCATAAGCAGTGCATTGAAGGGCATAAGTTATAGTTAGCTCAGGTAACTACAACTGCTGAAATTTGCTGGTTCTGTATGAGTGAAATCCAAGCTTAACTATAACTTCCCTGTAACCTTTGCTTTTTTCAGTGAATTTCTAAGGTTTTTAAAATTCTATTTCCTAACTATAATGTCCCTGTAAGGGAGTGTGTGAGTGATGAGTGCATGAGTGTCTCAGTGGGTGTATGAATGTCTGAGTAGGTTTGTAAGTGAGTGTGAGAGAGTATGATTGGGGCTGTAAATATGCATATGAGTGTCTGAGTGGGTCTGTGAGTGGGTGTGTGAGTCTCCGAGAGGGTCTGTGAGTTGGTGTGTGAGTCTCTGAGTAGAACTGTGAGTGGGTGAGAGAGAGTATGGGTGATTCTGTAAGTGGGTGCATGAGTGTCTGACTGTGTCTGTGAGTGGCTGTGAGAGTGTCTGAATTGTTCTGTGAGTGGGTGCATGACTGGGTTCTGCCTTTTTCTGCTCACTTCTGACCATTATTTTGCCTCTTTCTGCTTATTTCTGACCTATTATTTTGCCTCTTTCTGCTCGTTTCTGATCTCTACTTTGCCTCTTTCTGCTTTTTCTGACCGTTATTTTGCCTCTTTCTGCTAGTTGCCGGTCTCTATGTTGCCTCTTTCTGATCATTTCTGATCTCTATTTTGACTCTTTCTGCTTGTTTCTGACCTTTATTTTGCTTCCATTTGCTTGTTTCTGACTTTTATTAGGCCTCTTTCTGCTTGTTTCTTATCTCTATTTTGCCTCTTTCTGCTTGTTTCGGTCCTTTATTTTGCATCTATCTACTCGTTTCTGATCTCTATGTTGCCTCTTTCTGCTCATTTCTGATCTCTATTTTGACTCTTTCAGCTCGTTTCTGCCCTTTATTTTGCTTCCATTTGCTTGTTTCTGACTTTTATTAGGCCTCTTTCTGCTTGTTTCTTATCTCTATTTTGCCTCTTTCTGCTTGTTCCGGTCCTTTATTTTGCATCTATCTACTCGTTTCTGATCTCTATGTTGCCTCTTTCTGCTCATTTCTGATCTCTATTTTGACTCTTTCTGCTCGTTTCTGCCCTTTATTTTGCCTCCATTTGCTCTTTTCTGACTTCTATTTGGCCTCTTTCTGCTCGTTTCTGACCTCTACTCTTCCTCTTTCTGCTTGTTTTTCACCTTTGTCATGCATCTCTCTTGTCATTGCTGACCTTTATTCTGCCTCTTTCTACTTGTTGCTGACCTTTATTTTGCCTCTTTCTACTCATTGATGACCTTTATTCTGCCTTCTTCTGCTAGTTTCTAACATTTATTCTGCCTCTTTCTACTCGTTTCTGACCTCTATTCTGCCTCTTTCTGCTAGTCTCTGACCTTTATTTTGCTTCTTTCTACTCGTTTCTCACCCTTATCTAAGATAAGGGTGAGAAACATGCAGCTCCCTGTCTGTGAGAGCAATCCTTTCTTCTGTTTCCCTGCCCACTTGACAGCGGGCAGGGAAACAGATGAAACTCCACTCTCTTTTTTTTTTTTTTATAATCTTTATTGTTTTTCTTAAGACAAATACATACCTCCCACTTCATCTCCCTCCCCCCTCCCTTTCTCAGATACATACAAAGAATTAAAAATCCTATAGGAACTTTCTATTTGTTGCATATTTCATTATTATCATGAAACAAATCTCAATTCTTTTATTACTAAATAATTCATAACAATTAATTCCCACAATCTGTTACTAATCCTTACCCCTCTATCCTCCTGACCGCATAGTATCTATATTCAGCTTATCCACTCACAGCCTGTCTTTGCATCCATTGAATAAGCGAATTCCATATAGCTAACCCTCGTTTACGTTTATTCCTTCCCTTCCTTTTATATATGGCTACCTCTAGACTGCATGTCGCCAGCAGTCTCGATCTCCATTGATGAAATACCGGTGGATTTGGGTCTAGCCAAGCTGAAGCGACACACATCCTTAGGACCGCCATTGATACAAAAATCAGCCCTTGCATATATTTTGGACGTTTTATACAGCCTACACCGAGAATTATTTCATCTATTGTAATTGTGACTCTAACTTTGAAAATCTCTGACAAAAAACACGATATATCATCAATCAACTTCATTAAAACTTCACATGTAGCAAAAATGTGTACACTATCAGCTTCAAATAGATTACACCTAGGACATGACGTTCCTTTTCCCGTCCCCCATTTAGCTATTTTATTTGGGGTATAGTACAATGAAAAGAAGGTTTTATAGTACTGAGCTTGTAATTTTGTGGACATTATATGGGACTGAAATAGTTCATAAGAATGGAGAAGTATATCAGTAGGTACACCTAATTTAGTCTGCCATTTAGCTATACATTTGTCCATATCATCTGGATAATGTGTATTCATCTGTTCATATATAGCCCCTATCCTTATTGTTGTTTTTTTGGCCATATTCTCCATAGTTGGAATTACTTGAAATTTTATCCCACCTCCCCCTTTTTTACATAAAAATCCCTAACCTGTAAAAATTTAAAGAAATCCCTAGGGCCTAATTTATAGTCCATCTGTAATTCCCTAAAAGACTTCAGCCCCACGGTGGTATAAAAGCATCCTAATTGTGTAATCCCTCCCTGTATCCATCTATCCATACAGGCATCCCTGAATATCTCTGGAAGATTATTATTTTTATGAATTGGGGTGTAATGAGATAACCGACCAATACTCATTAGTTTACGTATATTATTCCAGACCTTATGAATACCAAAAATAGTCTTGAACTTAACTTTTTTAAAGTAGCTATCGTTTAGGTGACGCCATAAGTATCCTTTGGTTTCTTCACCCAGTAAAAGTTCTTGTGGTGTTGGGATACTACTATTTATTCTATTATCGATCCTACTTGATAGTAATTTGTCACAAAATTTCAGTGTAGTAGCCCAATAGTACAATTTAAAATTAGGTAGCGCCAATCCCCCTCTATCCTTGGGTAGGGTGATAAATCTCATAGCCCGACGTGATCTCTTGTATCCCCATAAAAACCTGGAGAATATGTTATCTATAGATTTAAACAATTGTGGTGGAAATTCCAAACAAATAGATCTGAAAAAATATAAAAATCTAGGCAAAAAAGCATTTTAATCAGGTTGCATCTCCCCCGATAGACAAATGTAGATTGTTTAACCTGATCATGTCTTTTTTTGTACGAAGTATTAAGGGTTCGAGGTTGTTATTGACTAAGCTCTGTAGATTTGCCGTTATACTTACCCCCAAATAGATAGCTTTCTCCATTACCCGATCATCGCTCATCGTAGTTTTACTATTGAGTATAATCTGTGTTTTGTCTTGATTCAGTTTGTACCCGGATGCTCTTCCAAACGCTTCGGCCTCCTCTTCTATGACTCTAATTGCATTGATAGGGTCACTAGTAACGAGAGCGATGTCATCCGCATATGCCAGTGTTTTAGTAGGCTGATCTCGTACCCATATTGGCGATATTAATATACTGTTTTCGAGTTTACAAATGAAAGGGTCTATATACATCGCAAATAAGAGGGGAGAGCACGGACACCCCTGCCTTGTCCCTCTACTGATAACTACCTTATCGGACACTGCTCCATTAACCATTATAACAGCTGCTGGATCAACATACAACATTTGTACTGCTTTGATAAATGGTTCCCCCAGACCACTTCTAGACATTATCGTCCAGAGATATTTCCAGGAGACCCTATCGAAGGCCTTCTCGGCATCTAATAATACGAGTGCCATAGGGTCCCCTGTAACATCTGTCCAGTCAAACAAAGAGATTACCCTTTGAACATGATCGGTTGTAGATCTCCCTGGTATGAATCCATGCTGACGTACCGATACAATTTTATGTATAATTGGTGCCATACGGGTCGCTAATAATTTAGAGTAGATTTTTGAATCTCCATTTATCAGGGTAATAGGACGATATGACCCAAGTTCTGTAGGATCTTTGTGTTTTTTAAAAATACTACAATCTTAGCTAATGACCATGATCCTGGCGGTCGTCCCCCTGAAAAATATGTGTGAATAGATCACACAATATTGTTTTTAACTGTGTAGAAAATTTAACATAAAACTCTGAGGGAATCCCATCCATACCCGCCGCTTTGCCTGTAGCTAAACTATTTATAGAAAGAAGAATTTCCCCCCACTGTGGTATATCATTCAATATTTCCTGATCCTCTACCCCCAGTCTTAGGGGTGGATTCTGATCCATATATTCTTCAATTACACCCTGTTGTGTACTTGATTCCCCATATAGTTTTTGATAAAATTGTTGAAACGCAGTTCTTATTTCATTAAGGTCGGTCTTTAGCCCATATACTGGATCTCTAATTGCCCTTATTAAATTGGCTGTGTTTTGTTCTCTGGCACGCACTGCTAACTGATGTCCTACCTGTTCACTAAGTTCATAAAAATTTTCCTTGTGCATTGTTGCTTTAGCTATTGCTTTTTCCGTTAGGATATTAATAATGTCATTTTTAGCTATCGCAATACCCCTCAATTCATTCTCAACTTCCCGTCCCTCTCGTGCAGCCATTATCAATACTTCCTCGGCAATCTTTAATTTTTCTTGTAGAACAGTCATTTTTTGTTTGGCTTTTTTATTGGCATTTAGTGAAAATCGCAACGTCTCCCCTCTGATCCCAGCCTTTAGGGTATCCCACACTATGTCTATTGATGCACTATTTACATTATCTTCCAGAAACCCCGGTATCCAAGTCGTCATGTGTCTACAATATTCCTCATTTACCAATAGATCCCTTTGAAATGTCCAAGTTTTCACATTGGGATTTATTTCTCCATGTTCTATATTTACAACAAGAGGGTTGTGATCAGATAAAACTCTTGGTAATTTCTCTATTGTGCAATTAGAGATTAACGTGTTAGAAACCAAAACATAATCCAATCTAGCATGTCTAGCATGTGGATGGGAATAATAGGTAAACCCAGGATCACCTGTATGTTCTATTTGCCAGCAATCAATCAAGCCATGTCTCTCACATAGATTTTTAAAAGCTTGAAACATTCTTGGCTTCCTGCCCCGGTATTGAAACCCTGGATCCACTGACCAGTCACGTGGGAGGTTTAGGTTAAAATCGCCACAAATTATTACTGGGAGAGGCCAGTGAGCGAGCTCATTAGAAATATATTCCAACACCTCCGGGTCATCACAAATATTGCCATATATTGTACATAGGGTCATTTGTCTGCCATCACTATGTCGACATTCTGTAATTGACCAACGTCCATATTTATCAGATGCTGATCGGGTAAATTGCGTCTCTCCCCTTTCGCAAGTATTGCCACCCCCTCATCCTTACTCCTTGTGTTGAGGCCGTAATCATTCTGTACCCTAATGTATTAAGCAAATGCCTTTGTGATCCCTCAATGTGTGTCTCCTGTATACAAATAATATTTGCTCCTATTGATTGCAATCCGATAGCTACTCTCTGTCTTTTTTTAATGTCATTAAGGCCACAAATATTGACGGTAAGAATTTTTAACCTAACCATATTGTTTCTTATCCATCCTAACACACAATATAAACCTTTCTGTTTTTTCTTTAATTATACAATTTGTATTCTTATTTCTCATATCACTATCTATATCTCTTTTAGATCGGTTCCTATTTACATCATTTCTACTCATCCCTGATCTGAGAATCCCCCCTTCCCCCCCCACCCTCCCCCACCCCTCCACCCTCCACCAATTATTAGGCAGCCAGGCTCAGGCATGAGCCTGTGTGAGGACATCAGAAGTTATCCACCTTTCTAACCGCTCTCATACAGTTACCCTTACAGTACATCATACCTATGTCACATATATTATATTATTTATTTTTTTTTTCCCCTCCTCTTTTTTTTTTTTTTTTCCCCCTTTCCCTAGAGGATGAAAACCAACTTTTCATTTTTAGATCCACCAGATTCCAACACAATATCATCCAACATTTTCTGGGCTTGAATTTCTGAAGTGAAATTAAAATTTTGCCCCTTATAAACCACTTTGAGTCTAGCCGGATTTTGCAGAAATACTAGTGCACCCGCTTTTTGAAATGGTGTCATTAATTGTCTAAGTCGCCATCTACGCTCCACTGTTGCATGAGCAAAATCTGGTTTTGCAAAGTAAGCAAACCCCTCGCACTGCTTCCTGGCGTTGGGTCGAGCTAAATCGTACACCGCCTGTCTTAGTATGAAATTACCGAAGAAAACCAGAATAGCTCGAGGTAATGACTTTGATTCGGTGGCATGTTTAGCTTGAGAGAATGGGAATCGGTGAGCCCTCTGCACTTCTTTGTCCCAGTCCCAAGATGATAATTCAGGCAGTGATTCTTTGAGCATCTTCACCACAAATTTCCTCGTATCATTTCCTTCGAGATTCTCCGGGACTCCAAGCAGCCGCAGGTTATTCCGGCGTTGCCGATTTTCGTAATCCTCCAGCTTCCACATCACGTCTTTTATGGTTTTGTCCTGAGAGGTAGCCTGTACCTGGAGGTTTTCGACTGACTTCTCCAATACTTCCGTCCGCGACTCCACCGTACTCATTCGTTCTGCAATGTCCGAGCAGATTTTCCCGACTTTTCGTACAGACCCTTGCAATTTTTTTGTGGCCTGTCTTGCTTGTCGGTTATCTGCCTTAACCTCGTCTTGAAAAGATCTCAGGGATTGTAAAATAAGAGCAAGTGACGGGTCAAGGGAAGTATCCTTCTTGTTTTGCTCTGGCTCGCCTCCTATAGCTCCTAAGGGTTCTTTATCTACCTCTAGAGTCTCCTGAGACATCATTGATGAGGCTGAATAGTCCCATCTCAACTCGTCACTTCTCTCCTGATCTTTAGAGGTATTCCGACGCATCCTCGAGACTCTCTTGAGTCTCTTTTTAGCAGTTGTTGGTTTTTCCACTGAGCTACTATTTTCTGAATGCGAGAAATCACCATCTTCCCCACTATCAACAGTACTAATGTCTGATTGCTCGGACTCATCGGTAAGGAGAAAAACTTTTCCCCAGTTACATCTAATGTTAGTGCGCATTGTTCAATAAGCCCTCGCACTACTACCGGCTGGGGAGGTAATAAATTACCATGAGGGTCTGAAACATCTGGGAGTGTGTCTTTATCGACAAGATTACTAAGTTGAATTGGCTCTTGCTCAATTGATAAGTGCTTCGTTATCTCATCTTGATAATTAGCCCCTTCCTCCGCTTGTAATCCCTCTGTCAACCGTATCTTTCCCACCAATGACAGATTCAACCCAGGTTGTTCAATGTCATTTGGTATTTGCTCAGACTCCTCAGTTTGCTCATTTCCCAAACCTGGGCTCTCTATGGGTATTTTTTCCCCCCTGTGACCTACATCTTTCAAGTCACTCTTGGGTAAAAATAAGCTGGTAATAGCCGGTTGAGTTTTCGCTATTTCGCCGGGGGTTTATTTTTCCGACCTGTTGCCTTGACTGTAAAGTCATATTTCTTTTTTCTCCAGATACAGGCATTACCTTGTTTTGTTTATCCATTCGAGAAAGGCGATCACCTCTCTGTGTATCCATTTTTACCTCCAACCCATTTGATCGCTCCGTGGCAGCCACCGTTCCTCGCTTTCCTCTGACTCGCGTTGCCATTGACACTGGCAACTCTTCCGGAGACGCGCTGGGTTTCCACGGAGACCACGTTGCAGCGTATGCGCGCCCGCCTCCAGCGACCGCCGTCAGTAACAGCCGCGCCAGACGCTCCCAGCTCCGGAGCTCCCGCCAGGCGTTCCCGCTACACGAGCCACGTCCGCCACAGATCGCCGCCGCCTCTACACACCCCAGGGGATCGTGAGTCCTGCCACCACATACGGTTCCTCGCATGCCGCGCCTGTCGTGGGTTGATTTCGGGAGTATATGTGAAGCCCAGGTAAGAGAGCGGTTTCACAGGCTTCTTACTCCGACGCCATCTTGCCTCCGAGATGAAACTCCACTCTCAGTGGTCTCACAGCTCTCGCTTGCTGAAAGCAGAGTTCATGCTTCCTCTGACTTGGTGGGATCTGTCAAAGTTCCCACAAAGTCAGAGTAAAAAGCTATGTCCCGGGGTGAGCACCTTGGGACATAGCAGGAGCCAGGCCTGGGGGTGGCTGTCCCCAGGGCTATTAGTGGCTCCAGTAGGGGGGCCATGGGGCCCCTCCTTTGATCTGCACAGGTCAGCCCCAGGGAGGTGCTGTGGTCCCCATGGCCAGTTTATTGCCTGGGACGCAGGGCCCCCTCCCAGTTTTCCAACTGGGAGGGGGGATGATGGTGGTCCCCATGGCCTGGGTGAGGGGGTACGAGTGGCCCCCATTCCATTTATATTTAACACTGGGAAGTTGATTGTCTCTGGAGTCTAGGGGGGCCTGCGTGGCCCGCTCTATTCCTTTTATATTTAGCCCCACGGAGGTGGTGGGCTCCGGGGCTTGTAATATACCCGGGAGGGGGGTCCACGTGGCCCCCCTCCATTATGTAAATAAAGCCCCAGGGAGGTGGTCATCCCCGGTGCTCTAGGAGCCGTAGCCTTTTTAAAAAATGCCCCCGGGTGGGCCAGGACTCATTTCTAAACAAGTACGGGAGACTGAACTTGTTTTTTTCCAATTTTGCCACAAATCTATAGGTGCACCCTTGATTTCGTGGCAAAACTGAACAAAAAAAATGTTTTTAAATCCCAGCAGGGTCTCTCTGGGACCCTACTACCACATCTAGAGGGTCAGGATATTCCTACCCTGCCCCATTTTCTATAATTGTAACATTTTTGTGGGACTCGGCTGAACCCAAGTCCCAAGATGAATGCCAACGCTTCCTGGTTGAAGTGTTGGTAGCCAATAAGATTACAGCACAGGGACTGTCGGATCCATGGAGGATCCGCTCCCCCAGATATAAAAATTTGGATTTTGGTTAATATCTCTAAAACTACTGAACGTATTTACACCAAACTAGCAAAAGACAATACTCTGGATGAAGATCTGCCTTTCTGCCAAATTTGGTGTAATTCTATCCAGGGGTTCGGGCTGTAGTTGTGTCTAAAGTCCCTGAGGGAATTAACATGGGGAAAATGTGTTTTGGGACCCCGCTTTTTCCTGGCCCCCGCTTGACGAATAACCCCAAAACTTTCCAGACAGCAGCTGAAGTGAGCATCAAATGAGTTTTGAATAGTTCATGAAGATTCAACAAACGGTGCCAAAGTTAGTGGCAAAACAAAAAATGCTCTACCAATGGAAACTAGGTCCTAACTACAACTACATACTGGTGACTGCCAGAAGGCTTAATATATATATATATTCACTGAAAAAACCATAAGTTTCAGGGACGTTATAGTTAGAAATTAGCATTTAAAAAACCTTAGAAATTTAATGAAAAAACCACAGGTTTCAGGGACGTTTTAGTTAGTTCGACATTTCACTCGTACAAAACCAGAGAAATTCGGCCGTTATAGTTAGTTGAGCTAACTATAACTCGCGCCCCCGCAATGCACAGCTGATGATGTCACATATTACATCATTCATGACATGGTCAGTGACATCACTGATGTGACTGTGTGTTTCTGTAAAGTTTAAATATGTTTTATATATATATTCCAAGGTGTATTGAAGAATGAGTGGGTGTATAAGTGTCTGAATGGATGATTTAGTAGGTGTGTGACTGACTGTATAATTAAGTGATTAAACTTGTCTTACTGAATGCATGGGTTAGTGACTAAACTGTGTGAATGTCTGTATCAGTCTGTCATTTGGTGTGTAAGCGGCTGCATGGGTTGGTGAGTAGCTACATGAGTGTCTATATGGGTTATTGATTGGTTGTCTGAGTATCTGTATGGGTGCCTGAGTGTCTGAGTGGGTGGGTGGGGGATGTGTGACTCTGTGCATAGATGTGTGAGTGGGTGATTCACTGGGTGTATGGGTTCAAGAGTGCATCTGTGAAGGGCTATATGGGTGGGTGAGTGTGTGTATGGGTGTGTTGGTGAGTGAATGGATGCCTCAGTGGTACATGTGTGAGTAACTACATATGTGAAAGGCAGTATATGTGAGTGTTGGAGTATATAAATGACTCTATGTGAGAGTGGCTGTATGGATGAGTGTGTGCTTGTATCAGTGATTATATAAGAGAGTAAGTATGTGTTAGTATCTGCATGAATAAGTGAGGTGGTGTAGGTATAACTGTATAGGTGAGTAAATGGGAGTGTGATTGATTCTTTGCATGACTGACTAGGTGTGTGAGTAACTCTGGATGAGTGGCAGTGTGTGAGTGTCTGTATAGGTGTATGAGTGCATATGATAGTGTTGTATTGATGAGTGACTATATGGGTGAATGAGTGGATGTGTGTGTAGACCTAGGAATCAGTGAGTGGGTATGTAGTAATGGGTATTGGTATGTCTATGGTTTCGAAAATGGTAGGCTGTATTTTAGAGTGGGTGATCCAAAGTTTATCTTAGGGTGTGAGGAGATGCATCAGATTATCACGTTGATGATGTCATCAGTGATGTCATCAGTGATGTCATTTGAGATGTCATCAGTGATGTCACTGACCATATAATGAATGATGTAATATGTGACGTCATCAGCAGTGCATTGCGGTGGAGCGGGTTATAGTTAGCTCAACTAACTGTAACAGCCGAATTTCTCTGGTTTTGTACGAGTGAAATGTCCAACTAACTATAACGTCCCTGAAACCTGTGGTTTTTTCAGTGAATTTCTAAGGTTTTTTAAATGCTAATTTCTAACTATAATGTCCCTGAAACCTATGGTTTTTTCACTGAATTTCAAAGATTTTTTAAATGCTAATTTCTAACTATAACGTCCCTGAAACCTATGGTTTTGTCAGTGAATTTCAAGATTTTTTAAATGAAAATTTCTTACTATAACGACCCTGAAACCTGATTTTTTTTCAGTGAATTTCTAAGGTTATTTAAATGCTAATTTCTAACTATGCCTACAGAGGTAGGACATGTGCAGAAAGAGGAAGAAAGGTGCAGAAAGAAGCAAGAGATATGCAGAAAGGACCAACAGAGGTGTAGAAAGAGGCCTTGTTGCAAAATCATCCAGTGCCCCCAACTTTTTGCTGAGTGGTACTGGTGGTGACTGACTCTGACTGACCCTGGGCTCCGCCTAACCAGGCTCTGAGCCAGCGCTATGCTGGAAGACACTTAGAATACAGTGAAAACACGTACATACACTAGGGTACACTATGGGTTGGGGTACCCCTGTGATTGGCATGGCCTACCCTGTAAGGCCCTAGTACATAATAGGGCGGGGGATTAAAACTACCTCTAAGTCCCTACCATATAATAGGGCATGGCAGTTTAGAGGCCAGCAGCCCTTTTCTGCACTTGCATGTGTGCACTGCTGAGCCTGAGGTCAGTTTAAAAGTAGTCCTGTGTGTGCAGAAAGAGGCAAGAGAGGTGCAGAAAGAGGCAAGAGAGGTGCAGAAAGAAGCAAGAGAGGTTCAGAAAAAAGCGAGAGAAGTACAGAAAGAACCAACAGAGCTGCAGAAAGAGGCAAGAGGGGTGCAGAAAGAGGCAAGAGAAGTGCAGAAAGAAGCAAAAGAGGTGCAAAAAGAGGCAGGAGAAGTTCAGAAAGAGGCAGCAGAGGTGCAGAAACAGGCAGAAGAGGTGCAGAAAGAGGGAACAGGGGTGCAGAAAGAGAGAAGAGGGGTGCCGAAAGAGGCAAGAGGGGTGCAGAAAGAAGCAAGAGCAGTGCAGTAAGAAACAACAGAGGTATAGAAGGAGGCAAGGGGGTGCAGAAAGAAGCAAGAGAAATGCAGAAAGATGCAAGAGAGGCTCAGAAAGAAGCAAGAGTGGTTTGCACACCATTAGTACCAATTTAACACCCACATTTAGCAATAAGTCACAGGTGACCATTCTAGGTTTGCAAAGGGTCTTCCACCACGCTGTAACACTTGTCCCTGCACTTTTGGTAACGTTTGAGCTAGAAACAAGGCTTTTTTTGTTCAAATCTGCAGATTAGGCAGCAGATGATGGATTATGTGGCAAATGCGAAAAATTTATAATTGTGCGAAAGTCGGTGCAGCCAAACAGTTGCATAATTCCAGTGGCCCTGCTCATACCTCTGACTAGGTCCAGAAGTGCTCCTCAGTGATTCCTTCTTTTTTGTCTCATTGAGTTCATAATTTAGCTTCTATGGAAACGAGGAGGACTAAACCTGAGGTTACCACTCCACAACACAGACTACCATACCACATAATTACTCTCCATAACGCATAATCCCACTCTACATAATTCCTATACACTAAATACCACATACTTTCTATCCACATAATTTCACTGCACAACATACCACATAATTCCACTACACACAAAGTACATCCACTCCACTCCAAAAAACACTTGTAAAAAACTTTTAGATTTACAACGCCAATAGCTCTAACTCTTGCAAATGCGAGACCTATTACATTACAAATGCTTCTTTAAGTGGTAGTCACATTTGCAGGGTGGTGGAGAAAGGGGGCTGTGCCTCCAACCAGCACTCAGGAATTCCGCTGCATAGGACTTACAGGAGGTACCAGGAGGGCTTCTTGGCCGCCAAAGTCCCTCAGGAGTAAAATGGACTTCATCCCCCAACAAGTACTGTGCCAGGAGTCGCATTTGCAGAGTGGTGGAGAAAGGTGAGCGTGGCCTCCGTAGACCTCTCAGCAATCCCACTGTCTGGACTTACTGGAGGTAACAGGTGGGGTAGTTGGCTTGGGGGCCAACAATGCCTCCTATTACCTCCAGTAAGTCCCACACAGCAGGATTGCTAACTTCTCATAGCAGGCCACACCCCCTTTCCCCACCACTCTGCAAACGCACTTCCTGGCGTGCTCTTGGATGAGGATTAAAGTCCCCTTCGCTGCTGGGGATCCTTAGGGGCCACCTAGCCTACCTGATACCTCCAGTATGCCCCACATAGTGGTATTGCTGAAAGGTGGACACAGGCCACGCCCCCTTTCTCCACCACTCTGCAAACGCACCTCCTGGTGCACTGCTTATGGGGCAATGAGGTCCTATTGTGTCCTGAGGACCTCAGGACTAAAGTGGACTTCATCCCCTGAGCAGCATTGCGCCAGGAGGCACGATTGAAGAGTGGTGTAAAAAGGGGGCGTGGCCCTGGACCACTCTCAGCAATCCAGCTGTGTGGGGCTTACTGGAGGTACATGGTGGGCTAGTTGGCCCCCAGGGACCCTCAGTATTCAAGGGGACTTAATCCCCCAACTTAGAACACGCCAGGAGGTGTGTTTGCAGAGTGGTACAGGTAGGGGGTGGGGCCTCCGGTGAGATGCCGGCTTTTTTTTTTTTTTAAATAATTAAAACTTCTGGCCCCGGGGACTCCATCCCCTGGGGCCTGGCCACCCTTTACATTTTTTTTATTTTGGAGGGGGCCGCGTGGCCCCCCTCCTGAGGCCAATTATGGCCCCGGGGACCCCATCCCCTGGGGCCGGCCTTCCATTTTTTTTTTATTAATTAAATTAAAGGGGAGGGGGGCTGAGTGGCCCCCCTCCCGGGCCACTTCTGGCCCCGCGGACCCCATCCCCGGGTCCTGGCCTCAGTGTTGGGGACCGTGGGGGGAGCCCCAATGCCCCCACGGTCCCAGCTGGCTCCATGCCTACTGCGGGAGCGGGCATTGCTTTTGGGCAAGGGGAGCTGCTGACATGCAGCTCCCCTTGCTCAAAAGCAATTGTGCTTTGCTTCTTGGAAGTGAGAGCAGGTTTCCTGCTCTCACTTCCAAGAAGCAGAGTAGTGTTTGCTATGGCAGGGCCCCCGTATTTAAATAATTAGTGCCCCAGGGAGGTGGTGGTCCCTGGGACAGTGTGAGGGGGGCAGGAGCCCCCCCACTTACTTTACATAATTGAAGCCCCAGGGAGGTGGCGGTCCCCGGGACTGCGGGGGGCCGCGTGCCCCCCACACTTCTTGATGAATGCCCTGTGGAGGTGGTGGTCCCCGGGGCAGTGTGGGGAGAGCAGGAGCCCCCCTTCACACTTTATAATTTAAATTAAGCCCCGGGGGGTTTCGGTCCCCAGGGCTTGGGGGGGCCTGCGAGGCCCCCCGCCCATAATGATCAATGCCCCAGGGAGGTGGCGGTCCCCGGGGCTGTGGGGCTGCATACCCCCCGCACATAATGGATGAAGCCCCGGGGAGGTGGCAGTGCCCGGGGCTGTGGAGGCCCCCACGGGTCCCCGCTAATTTATTGCACAATGCCCCCGGGACCTGGCCCACCCGGGGGCTTATATAAAACGAAGCGCGGGAGCCGCGCTTTGTTTTTTTTTTATTTTCTCACCCAGATTCGCGCACCCAGCGCGAATTCGGACACATTTTTTTTTTTTATTCTTTTTTTGGCCCTGGGGGTCCTTGTGGGACCCCCTGAGCAGGCCTAGGGGGTCAGGGTATTTCTACCCTGCCCCCTTTTCTTGCACAAGATGGCTGCCAACACTTTCTGGTTTGGAGTGTTGGCAGCCAATCAGAATGAAGCTCGTGCTCGGTAGGATTTGCGAATCCTCCTCGGTGCTCAGATATTGATATTTTTATTTTTTAAATTTCTCAGGAACTACTGAACTGATTTACACCATTTAAAAAAAGGTCACTTTCTGAACCAAGACCTACCTTTTTGCCAAATTTGGTGTAATTCCGTTCAGCAGTTCGGGCTGTAGCTTTGTCTAAAGTTCCTATGGAAATTAACATGGGGAAAACGTGTTTTGGCACCCCCCTTTTTTCTCGGCCCCTGCTTGACGAATCATCCCCAAACTTTCAAGAGAGGAGCTGACCTGAGCTGGTCATTAGTTTGGAAAATTTCACCATGATTCGTCAAACGATGCCAAAGATATTGGCAAAAGAAAAAAACTTTTTGAATAGAAGCATGGTCCTAACTATAACTACCTACTATGTATATGTATAGTCACCAGAAAAACTAAAGGTTACGGGGATGTTATAGTTAGGGTCAGATTTTGCTCATACAAAACCAGCAAAATTTGGCAGTTACAGTTACCTGAGCTAACTATAACTTATGCCCCCGCAATGCACTGCTTATGACCTCACATATTACATCACTCATGACATGGTCAGTGACATCACTGATTACATCTCAAAGAAATAAATAAATAAAACCACTTACCCTGTGCTCGCTGCATCGGTGAGTCGGCAACGTGGAGAGTGCAATGCAAGTGGTTTTATTTATTTATTTATTTTATTTTCACTATCCTGGCATATGTCGACTTCCACCCCCAACCATGCCCCGCCCCATGCCTAACTGCACTAACCTGCATGAGGCACCACTGAGTGTAAGTGTATGGGTGAGTAAGTGGCTGTGTGATTGACTGTATGAGTAAGTGAGTAGGTGTGTAAGTAGCTCTGTGGGTGACTGACTCAGGGGGATATTCTCAAGATCGTGTGTTAACTGTCGCCAAATTCGCTTAACGCAACTTCTCACATCGCAGTCTATCGTGGGAAAATAACACAGTGTTAACGTCCTATTCCCAACACGGCGGTAATATGCGATAGTCACACAATAACGCGACAAATGCCTGTGTTAAAATTAATGCGATGCCGAAAAAATGCGAAACACGAACGCCCAAAAAGTTGCGAAGTCCCAAATTGCGAAACAAAAATCAGCGATAACCAGCGACAGGCCTGCGATTCCCACGCGACATGCGGGAAAATGCACTATAAAAGCAGAGAAAAAAAAGAAAAAAATGCAACTGCATAGCACCATGGACGCACCCGGACCGAGTGCAGAGGACAACGCGAACCCCACAAGCCCCACAGACGACCAGCCAGGAACCCCGGGGAAGGGCAAGGAGAAGAGGAAGAGGAAGACGGGGCAGTCCGCAGGAAAACCAGATTATCGTCACGGAGGTGACAGAACACTACCAACAACTGTTCGTCACCTCCACTGCGTCATCGGCCACAGAAACGGAAATATGGCAGCACATCGTGAACAACGTGAATGCAGTCGGATTGTCGAGGAGGGCAATGGAAAAGGTCAAGAGGCGCTGGAATGATGTGAAGGGCAAAACCAAGAAGAAACTCGATGCCAACATGAAAGCAGCAACGCAGATTGGAGGTGGGGGACCAGCGGCACACCAGCAGCTGGATGACATTGAGAAAATGGTGGCCACAGTCATCAGTCAGGATATGGTGCCAGGAGTCGGGGATCGGGACACTGCTCGACATGACACAACATCAATCAATCAATCAATCAATCACAGAATTTGTAGAGTGCACTACTTACCCGCAAGGGTCTCAAGGCGCTGGGGAGAGAAAGGGGGGGGTGCTGCTACTGGTCGAACAGCCAGGTCTTGAGTAGCCTCCTGAAGGTCAGCAGGTCTTGGGTCTGTCGTAGGCTTAGTGGAAGGGTGTTCCAGGTCTTGGCGGCTAGGTGTGAGAAGGATCTGCCGCCGGTGGTTGTTCTTCGAATGCGAGGGACGGTGGCGAGGGAGAGGTCGGCGGAGCGGAGCTGACGGTTGGGGACGTAGAAGAAGAGTCGTCTGTTGAGGTAGGCTGGGCCAGTCTTGTGGAGTGCCTTGTGTGCGTGGATGAGGAGTTTGAAGGAGATTCTCCTGTTGACGGGGAGCCAGTGCAGGTTCCTCAGGCGGGGGGTGATGTGGCTGTGGCGTGGTACGTCGAGGATCAGGCGTGCGGAGGCGTTTTGTATGCGTTGCAGTCGCTTGATGAGCTTGGCCGGGGCTCCCGCGTAGAGGGCGTTCCCATAGTCGAGTCTGCTACTGACGAGGGCCTGGGTGACTGTTCTTCTTGTGTCTGTCGGGATCCACCTGTAGATCTTGCGAAGCATGCGGAGGGTGTTGAAGCAGGAGGAGGAGACTGCGTTGACTTGCTTGGTCATGGAGAGCGTTGAGTCGAGGATGACTCCCAGGTTGCGTGCGTGGTCGGTGGGTGTCGGGGCTGCTCCCAGCGTCGTTGGCCACCAGGAGTCGTCCCAGGCTGAGGGGTTGGAGCCGAGGATGAGGACCTCTGTCTTGTCCGTGTTCAGCTTTAGTCGGCTGATCTTCATCCAATCGGCGACGGCCTTCATTCCTTCATGGAGATTGGATTTGGCAGCGATGGGGTCCTTGGTGAGGGAGAGGATCAGTTGAGTGTCGTCGGTGTAGGAGATAATGTTGAGGTCGTGCATCAACATGGTGAGTACCTACCAGGGACTGGGGGGATGGGGGGAGATGGGCATAATGGCGCACAATTAAGTAGAGCACACTGCACACCCACAATGACTCTGGGCCATGTCCCTGATCCCCGTGCCACACTGCAGCACACATACAGAAACTCAGGGAATGTGTGTTGAAATGAATTTATTTGCACATGCTGTGCCTGTGGTCATTTTGTACTGTCTCATGATTGCTAAGGACTGCCACAATGTGACGTCCTCATGTGAAGAAATTGTCAATGACGGTGTTCCTACGGGCTGCAGCTGCAGTGGGGTGTGATCCACCTGCCTCATCTTCCTCATCATCGTCCGGTGCATCTGGCACTTGTAACCATGGGGCATTGGGGCGTACACATATGTTGTGCAACACACAACATGCAACGATCATCTTGCACACAATGTCTGGGCTGTACAGGAGCCTCCCACCTGTGATGCCCAGGCACCTGAAACGTGACTTCAACACGCCAAATGTGTGTTCCACGATGCCCCTGGTGCGTTTGTGGGCCACATTGTACTGCCTCTGGGCCTGTGTGTTCATGGCTCGGAGGGGTGTCATCATCCAAGGGCAGAGTGCATATCCTTGATCACCTGTGACAGTGCAGAGAGACATGAGTCAAAAGTTGCTTCTGTATGATGTGTTGGCAGGCTCACTAGTTGATTGGTGTGTGATATGTGCGTCATAGTGATTCCTGTGTGACATGTACTGCTTGTAGCAAATGAGCGCCATCAATGTGTATTACGTAGTGTCACTGCTGCTCCTCCCTCCCCCTGAGCCTGATTACTTGTGTGCGATGTGCGGTTGCATCACTTGCACTCCTACGGCACACCATTGTCATGCCTGTCTGCGCATGTCCACAAGCCTGACAACGACACTGTGATGTTGTGCGTTGAACGTGGGCGGCCACGTGTGTGTAGGCCTATGGTAAGGATAGGGCGGACACAGATGTAGAGTTCATGGCTGGCTGAACTCGCGATGCAGTCGAGGCAAGACCTTTGGCTTATGCTGCGGCAATAGCGATACACACACAACAGTTGGCATGTATGATCCCGGACCCCGAGCGGGCTTGCGCTCATACATTTATCACTTCGGCCAAGCCCGCACTCCGGGGGCATGTTACATTGCAACTTTGTGTATTGCGGGACGGGTGGCGCCGACACTACAACAGAGACACACGCATTAGGTTCTTCATTGGCAAGCCCAACACTTAACCATGCCCAGAGCCCCGGGGTGATCATCCACACCCCTACGCTGGACTGTCGTACGCCAGCCCACTCCGGCAATGCCTACAGGGGGTACGACACAGCTACATGTCCCAGGTCTCACCCACTGCCTGAGGTGACATGGTTGCGTCCGCTGTACACAGCACAATGCAATGTGGCAGGGCCCGGGGCCCTCATGCATACACAATGACAACACGGACACACTTAGATAGTTTGTGGAACTGGCTACGGGCACGTGCGCCCGGCCCCTTTTATTGCCAGGGTCACATGTCCAGTGACGCCTGTGCTGGATGGGTGTGGGGTGAGTGTGAGCCAGCCCTCAAGAAGTGGTTGGTGCTGGCAACAACTACAACAGTGATCAGACAATCAGAAGTTCACAGTTCAAACAGCAAGGGCCCATGACTTGAGCTGCACGGAGTTAGTGGCCCCGGATTCACAGCGGCCGGCAATTGGAACACCGCCACAGGACGGTGACTGCCGGTGCACTGAGGTAGGGCCACGAGAGCTGAGCGGGTCCTCGTCGATGTCCAAGGTGAATGTCGCAGAGGGTTTTGGGGGACAGTGGAAGGTGATCTTCCAGGGCATGATACAGAGGGCAGTACCAAGCAGACACAGGCAATATGGAGGAGATGAATGCTACAGACTCATTTTTGACACCAAGTCAGTATCAGCTACATGCTGATGAAGACAACCCCCAGGCCATAGACTCAGACGCCACCAAAGTACAACCAGAGAGTGTCCATGGATTTCGGGGCACAGAGTTAGTGGCACCAGAGCTGAAAGGGGATGCAGTCTGCGATGAGGCCTGTACAATGGTATAAACTCTGTCATTAATAAATCAAGACTCAGTTCCAAATGTGTGACCTACTTGACCGTAGTGTAGGCCAGAGGCAGCGGTCAGCAGGGGCCCCCAGCCAAGTGTCCTTGGCTTGCGATGCACAGAGTTAGTGGCACCAGGGCAGTGGTTGGTAGTGTTCGGTCACCTCCGTAACGAGGATCCTTTTCTCATCCGGACTGAACTGCGTCTTCCTCTTACTCCTCTCCTTGCGTACAATGATATGGACTCTACCATTGCACAATCAAGACTCATTTCCAAATGTGTGACCTACTTGACCGCAGTGTAGGCCGGAGGCAGCGGTCAGTGCGGGCCAACCGCTGTTCAGGCAGCTCCTCCTGGTACTCTCACACACGACGTTGGAATGCCATGTGGCGATGATTTGTGGTAGACGGAGGTAGAAGCACCAGAGCTGAGCGTGTGTGCAGCCTGCGATGATGCCGTGCCCTGCCTGGTCCGGACTGGATTGGATTGGTGTGAGGCCTGCTGGACCGCAGTGTAGGCAGTACACAGGTGACCCTGCGGTGCTGGGCCGCAGTGTAGGCCGAAGGCAGTAGTCAGCAAGGGCCCACAGACACGTGTCGTTGGAATGCTATGCACAGAGTTGGTGGCACCACATCGAAGGGAGTACAGTGATATGAAATCTGCCATAAACGTATGTACTCTGCCAGTGTATAATCAAGACTCAGTTCCAAATGTGGGACCTACTGGACTGCAGTGTAGGCCGGAGGCAGCGGTGGAGTACGTCAATGAGAAAGGAGTACTGGGGGCCTGTGTCGCGGATGGCCGTGATGGTCTGAGGAGGCTGCAATGGTTGCGGGCCTCAGGATTGGAGCTTGGACCGGCACGTGGTGGGCCCTCTTTGACACACGCCGGTGTCGGCAGGTGAGCAGTGTGGTCTGGGTGCGCTGGGGAGGGCAAGACGGGTCTTGGGACCAGCGGCCTAGGGTGCAGCAGGCGCACAGGATTGCAGGCACCACCGCTCACGGCGTCGGCCTCATGGCGGGGTGAGAGGCGCCTCCCTGGCAGACGCGTTGGCCATTCCGGAAGAGAACCACGCCCAGAGTAACGGGCTTTTTATTCACACCCCTACGCTGGCCTGGCGTACGCCGGGCCAGCCCACTCTGCTCACGCTTACAGGGGGGGACGTGACAAGCTACATTTCCGCATTCTTCCCCACTGGCTGCGGTAACATGGTTGCGTCCACTGTCCAGTACACTGCAGACACCAGCAGTGTATGTCGACATGGAAATGTCTGTCGTCTGCATATTCAAGTCTGTCGAGCACATCCACACCACACTTGGCGTTGTGTACATTCACATTCATGGGTCACTTGCCTCCTTTGCACATGCCTGGTTCCCACCTCTCCCCACATTCTGCTATTGTGTGGCTGAGGTGCCATGCCATTGATGGCTTGTGTAGATGGCTAGCCCAGGTTGCCACAGTAAGTTGTGTTGTCGTGTCTGGAATATGGGGATGTTGGTTGTCATGTTGTATGTGATTGTGTGACATGTGCATTCCCAGAGTTGTGAGTTGTCTGATTGTGATGTTGAGGTGTGTGGTGTGTTCCGTTGGTACTTACCGACGAGCAGTGCATTTCCATAGGTGCCATCCTGAAAGCGCTGGTTGATGATGGACTGTCTGAAGATGAAGGAATCATGCACACTGCCTGGGTAGTTGGCGACGACATTGGTGAAGAGTCCCCGGTGGTCCACTATTGCCTGCACATTGATGGAATGCGTGTGTTTCCTGTTGCGGTAATTGTGTGCAGTGGCAGCAGGGGGCACGAGGAGTACATGTGTGCAGTTGATTGCCCCCAACACGTGCGAGTAGCCAGCTATGGCGTAGAAGCCTTGCTTGATCTACAGCTGTTCCTGCGCAGTGTGTGGGAAGTAAAGTTGCTGGGGTACCAAGCTGATGATGGCATCCAGGACAGGTGTGAGGAACTTTGACAGGGCGGGCTGTGAGACTCCTCCGACTATGGCAGTTGTTGGTTGGAAGGTCCCAGAGGCCAACAGGTGCAGCACGGCCAGCAGCTTTGTCTGCGGAGGGATGTTGGTTCTCCGCTGTGTTGGTACCGTCAGCCTGTGGGCAATGAGGGTCAGGATGCGGAGGATGGTTGTCCTTTTGAGCCTGTAGTGGGCAATGACTTCTTCTGGTGTTAAGTCTCCGAGGCTGGTGCATTTTTGGAAGGTCCGGTGTCTTTGTCTGCGCTGCCTCTGTGGTAGTCCAGGGGGGAGGCCCTGGGGGGGGTGGGGGTCCTGGCGGTGGTGGCGGTGGGTGTTGTGGTCCTCTTGGGGCTCCGAGCTGCATGATCAGTAGCTCCATGGCATCTGTTGTTCTTCTGGTGTGGCTGTGGGCTGGGCTTCCTTTTATGGTGCAGGTTGTCGTCCGACTTAGCACCAGGTAGGAGCTGGTGTTAAATCCCTGCTGCTAACGCGCCTTATTGCATGTTTTTGAGTCTTATCGCCGATCGGGCTGGTCGTTGAGAATGTTGAGGGGTGTTGTTTTCACGGGTTTTTTCACGGGAACGCCTACTCTGCATCTCATTAGCGTTAGTTGCCGGTGTCATCCGTGGCGATGTTTTTTGCGGCTGCTATCGCAGGAAAACTGGTGATATCGGCTGTTAGCACCAGCTTGTGAGTGGTGCGATGAATTTATCACCACTTTGGCTGCGATAAAGTGCCGCTAACTCGGCGATAAGTCCTTGAGAATATGCCCCTCAGTGTGTGAGTTGCTGTATGGGTGTATGAGTGGATATGTCAGTGGCTGTTTTAGTGAGTGAGTGGGTCTATGAGTGGCTGTATGGGTGAGTGAGTGGATGTATGTATAGATCTAGGAATCAGTGAGTGGGTGTGTAAGTGAATGGGTGAGTGAGTACTGGCTCGAACCAAAAAGGTGATGTTTTTTGAAACTTTTGTGAAGATGTGTCAAGCAGCGCCAAAGTTATTGGCAAAACAAAAAACGCTATTCCTATGGAAACTTTGGTCCTAACTATACCTACCTACTGGCGACTGCCAGTAGGTTTTATATGTATGTCTCTCTCTCTATATATATATATATATATATATATATATATATATATATATATATATATATATATATATATTTAGTGTTGTTACTAAGTGTTGGTACCTACACTTAGTAACAACACCACAATCCCAAATCAGGTTTAGTCACGTTCTGAATAAATTAATCCTTGCTCAACCCTTGGTAGCTTGGCTGCGAGCAGACAGGCTTAACTTATGAGACAGGTGTGTAAAGCATTTAAAAACACCAATACAGTAAATAAGTAAGGCACAACACACAATAAAAATCCAACACCAATTTGTAGAAATAGGAAGTCTTTTTATGATTAAAATGACAGCAAAATGACAAAAATCCAATGTATGGTTCTTTAAAGATTAAGGGCCACATGCATCAAAGTCAGGATTTGCGAATCCTAAATAGCGAATTTCAAGAAATCGCTATTTAGGAATCGCAAATCCTTATGCATGTAGGAATTGAAAAACAAATTGCGATTCCTACATATTCATTAATTGCGACTTGCAAATTGCGAATCGCAATTAAGGAACAGCTACCCATTAATTCCTATGGGCCTAGAGGCCCATAGGAATGAATGGGAATTGCATGCGCAATTTGCGTGTACCAAATTGGTACTTGCAAATTGCGCATGCACTTCAAGGGTGCCAAAGGACACCCTGTTGCACCCCTGAAATTGCCATGTTACCACATGTTGCGCACATACATGCCCCAAGGGCATGTGTGTGTGTAACATGAAACTTTGAAAAATGCACTTTCGTGCATTTTTCAAAGTTTTTGCAAATTACCATCAAGTTCAAATTGATGGTAATTTGCGATCCCTAATTGCAAATTCGCAATTTGAAATTGCATCATGCATTGCATTTAGGGAATCGCAATTTGCTATTCCCTAAATGCATTCGCAATTTAAGTAATCCCAAATTTTGCGATTACTTAAATTGTGATTTTGCATTTGGGTTGATGCATCCCAAATGCAAAAATACCGATCGCAAAGGGCTGATTCTGCTAATCTGCCCGTTTGCGATCGGTATTTTCGTTGATGCATGTGCCCCTAAATGTCTTTTAGTGCTTAAAAGCCAAATGCGCCAACTTGGGACATCTGGTCGTGCCAGACCGAGACAAAGTCAAAGTTTCTGGCTGACCACGATGGAGCGCAGGTCGGATACAATGAGCGGTAGGGCTCGGTCAAGTTTTTACCTTCTGACTTAGTCACTGTTTTGGAGCTTTTTCTCTCGACTTCAAGTGGGTCTCCTCGGCAGGCTGGGTTTGAATTTGATGATGGCAGCTTGCTTCAGTGGTATTCCTCGGTCAATTTCTGGAAGTCTTGATGATGATGAAAGGCTCCGGAGCTTCAGTGGGGCAAACCTAAATTTCAGGCTGGGTCGCGGTTCGACATTGCCGACTTGACTCTTGACGATGGGTCGGTCAACTTATGGAGCTTTTTGGTCAAAGTGTTCCAAATGAACTCAAACTTCTGGAGATGCCTACAGAAGGTCCCTTTGGGCTCTTGTTGAGTCCACAACACCAGCCAAGGTTCCAGAAGCTCTGAGTCACTTCTTGGAGTGTTGGGACTGCAGTTCCACAATGCACCTGGCTAAATCCTTTAAAGTCTAGCTGAAAGTGGTCAGCTGGTTTCCTCTTGGTGGAGATGATGCAGGTGGAGCTCTTTTAACCTGTTGCTTTCAGGGAATCGACTCCTTAATCTTTCAGTGAAAGGCAAAGTCTTTCTTTTACTGTATTTCCAAAGTGTGCAGCACATGCAGCAATTCAGAGGGCTGTCCTCTTGGTGCAGGCCAGGGGTTCCATCAGGACAGTCCTTCTTGTTTCTACAGGCAGGGATCTGAGTTGCTGGGCAGCTCTCCCATATTTTTCCAGGCTTCTGGGCTGGCAAGCACACGGGGGCACCCCTGACCAATGGGGTGCAGGGTGCTACCCCCAATGACGACCACTTCCCCTTACGTGTGGCAAATTCTTGCCCCAGAAAGCACTGTTTGTCAAAAACCAAAATGGAGAAATTCTCTCCTGGAGCTTAGGGTCTGGCTAACCCAACCTCCAGGTGTGGGTAACGTTCCCTAACACTCTCCTTCCAGCCCCTATGCTAATTTAATTACAGGGTCTCCCATCTGGCTGGGGGTGCAGGAAGAGGGGATTTTCCTGTGTCGTTTCCGAAGTGCGTTTCCCTCTTTGAAGACCAGTTTGGCTACCCAGCCACCCTACTGCCTTTTGCTCTGCAGCCTGCAGATCTCCTCCCAGCAAATGTCTCTTTGTTTCCTATCAGGCCATTTAACACCTCATTAGAGCAGCTTTGATCAGCCTGTCAAAGGCTGGCCAATTAGGAAAGGTTACTTTAGAGCTCAATAGCGGCACATTAGAAACACAAGTTCTGTAACTTCTTTTCTGTCATAGTTATAATAAAGATAACCTTGGCAAGTTGTTGGATTTATTTGAACTATTATTTAGACACTTTGAAGTATCATTTTAGCTCACTTCTGTCAATAGTTAGGCTTTATTTAAGTTTAATAAAGCCTTCCTATGTTAGCCTATGGAGCTAATGTATCTCAATGGAAAAAAACGAAATTGGCAGTTTTTCCATCACCAGGGCATATAAACATGTTTTATAATGTCCCTGCTTACAGCTTTGAGGTACCCTACCCCTGAGGTACCTAGCGGACATCTTAGGGGTGACCTATATGTAAACATATGGTAGTTTAAGACTTTGGAAGTACCTTTCATTCCAAAGTCGAATTTGCATACAATTTTAATTTAAAAGCAGCCTACAAAGCAGGGCTGACTTTTAAAATGACAGCAGGCCACACGGCAGTGCACACTTAAGTGCATTAAATCTGCTGGGCCTCTAAACCTACATGCCCTACCATATACTAGGGACTTACAGGTAGGTTGTCAGTACCAATTTTAATTATACCTAATTATTATGTACCTTTTACGCAGAGCACAGGCCTTAGTTCTGGTTAGCAGAGCCCAGGGCACAATCAGAGTCAGAAAACCAGCATCTAGTAGTCATAAATGGGGCCAAAAGTGGGGGACACCTCAAAAAGTCCTGGTTTCTGACATATGAATACATAACAGTTAGCTGTGTTATATGGTTCTGTATTGCCAGCAAGAGGTTCTGGCAACATTAAAAACCACAAGGACAGTGACTGAGTAGTTTGTAAAAGTCACCAGAACCTCAGAATGGCAACTCAAGTTACGTATGCGTGTTTCTCATTACAAGTTTGTTCAATAAGCATGAAAACGATGCTTTTAAACAATGAACATATTATTATTATTATTATTGTTATTATTATTGTGATTAATATTATTTTCAGGACAGACAACTGTAGTGTACACTGCTCCTCTGTACTTCAGATCAGAAAAGCTGTATTGAGTAGGGAAGTTGCCCAACCTCCGTTTGCCAGCCATCTACTGCACCTTAATGACACAAAGTAATACATAAGTGTAGATGAAACATTCAATTATCAATTTTATATTGAATAGTCCCATCCTTGATTTCCTCTTCTCATGCAATTAATCAATTCCATATTCAGGGAACACATAGAAGAATATTCAATATATGTTTCCAAATTTTAAAAGCCTTTGTTAATCACTTGATAAATCTTCATAACATATAACATAACTGCAAAACAGCTGCTTTGTTCTATTAGAGACAGAACTTGATCAGACCATTAAAACTAGTTAGTATGAGGTTCTATATTCATAATCATTTGTTTACTTTTCTTGGATTGGTCTGCTCACAAGCTAAACCATAAGTTCATTCTTCAAGTGTGTACCACTAATATACTAGTTTAAGAGCCAATCTTCTCAAATAGGAAAGCTGGTCTACTCATGCCGACAGTACGTGTGTTTTTCTGCCTCTTTAAAGCAGTTGTTTCCAACTTTATACCGAAATACTTGCTTATCTAACCACATTAAAACAATTCTACTACGTGATGTTTGAAGTATTGGGAACAACAGATAATTATAGACTCAAAAATACAGTTTTAAATTTGACAAATGCTTTAGGGACTTTTTCCAACTCAAAGAAATGTTATTGTCGGCAAATGATGACATAGTAACAGATTTGCAGTTCAGCAGACAGGGTACTCTGTCACAAACGGGCGGAGTACCCTCTCTGCAGATCGTTCAGTACTCCTGATCTATTTAGAGTGGTGTGGACTGCCATCTTTCTGACAGCAGTGCCCCCACTGATTCTGCTGTTAGAAAACTTACTTCAACAGGCCGGTTGACGTAAGGACTTCAGACCAACTACCCTATTTTTAGCAAAAGGTCTGTTTTTCTTTCTTTCCATCACTGCCAGGAAAAATCTGGCTGTGCCAGAGAGGCAAAAAAGAAAAATTATCCCAAGCCCTGGAAGAACTCCCAGAGTACATGGGACATTAGTTTATTGTTTTCAAAAGCAAACTCCTGCTTTAGAAGTTTCTCCTCAAGTATACATTTGGTTGCTCATCTTGATAGTCGATTTCAATGCCACATTTTGTAAAGGAATGAGTTAGATGTGCTCAAGGTCCAGTTATACCCATCTTTCTGTTCACCAGAAGTCTTCCCAACATATTGAATTATCAGACACTACTTTTGAGTTACCCAACGTATAAATTAACTTTGGGCCTGATTTAGAGTTTGGTGATTGGGATATTCTATCAAAAACATGAGGAAGAACCAATCAGCCTTATTAGTGCTTTACAACCTACAGCACTTGCAATGAGGTGGACAAGCTATCTGTCACATTTCTGACAGAGTACCCATCTGCCAAACACTAAATTAATTCCTTTAATCTTTAAAATTTCAGCATATGCATTTAAAGCATGCAACGCAAGCTTGATACAGGAATAGCGAGTGGCACACTTAATAACTACTTAAGTGTTTTGCTTTCACTTTTTTCAGTATTAATCATTAGATCCAAAATGAGCGCTCCCAGCCTATAGAGCAATGCTGGAACTATCTTTTTGACATAGAGATTTTGAAGTAGTTGTACAGAATAACTGAAATTCTAATCAAATCTACATAGACCTTGAGTGGTTGGTAGTGTTTTTGTGCTGTTACCTTACAATGCTGTAACTAGTTCAGTACCTTGTTGGAGGTGGCTCCCAGAAACTAATCTCCTTTGCTTGTAATTACAGTTTCATTCGGTGAAGTCTACCAAAAACACTTTTTTGCCAACTTGCAAGACTTAGGTCTTACATCAGCAAGCAATTTATTACTTATACACTACACTGCCAAATCATTCAGTTGACCCTGTAGTCCAATTTCAGCACGGAAGAAAACCTTGACCATCAAATTTAGGAGGATAACATTTGACATAACAAAGGGTAGAAAGTAAGTCAGCCAGAAATATTGAAAAAAATAATGGGGACAGGACATAGTCTTGCTTTAAAGCATTCCTTGTCTAAATGCTTCTAGCCGTTTCCCCTTTTAGTCCATCTATATACATGCCTAGGTTTCTGAAAGCTGACTGGAAGTCTAAAAAAAGACTTCAACACACAGAAAATGTCTGTATAATGTAGGTTAAGTACTGAAATACTGGAATATACTGTCTGATAGTCTAGCAAAAACAAGAAAAAATATTTAATTGAAAAGAAGAAAAAAGTATTTAATGGTGTGGTACAAATAACAGTGTTTCAGGTCAAGCCGGGTTTCCTTTCTTATAAGCACATTCTCTCCATAGAAATCAGAGATTTTAAGTTTATCACAAGATAAGTAAGACAATTATCTTATAAAAGCAGAACATTTAAATCAATACAAATTATATAACTAAGATATAAAAGAAAACGAACAACATAGTTTTTTCTTTCAAAAATATTAAAAATTGCTATGGATTGCTACATGCCCTCATTTTATTAAGCAAATTATTTTTTATGGGTCATATTAATTCTCATTGCACTCAATTAAAAGACACATAGGAATAAAAAGCAGACAGTCAATGAAGAGATGACAAATGGCCATTTTGTGCATTTTTAAAACTAGTATGCATTCCAAAAGGAGCAAAATTATCTGAAACGTGGCTATCTACCAGCAAATTCCATGAAGTCGAACCTAATTTGATTCCTAAAGTCTGGATCATAGCAGAGAGGAATAGATTAAATAGCTGATTTAAGCAGCTACTCTTCTGTCCATTCCAATCAACTCTATTACCTCACATCAAACCTTGGCGTCATAAGGTGCTGATGGAAGAACTTTACCTGGAAAGGCTTTGACTGATGGGGACCCTGAGAGAACCCTATGCTGCCTATCAAGCCTAATCAAGTTGGTTAGAATTTATAATGTCTGTATTTTAATAAATGCAAGATGGTCTGTCTGATTGATCCTGATGAGAGGTATGTGGTGGTGTGGGGCTGCCTAGCGGGCCATGATTTAACCATTCCAGGGACTTACACCCCTAATTCAGACCAAGTGGGATTCCTCACTGACTTATCTAGGGCACGGGCTCCACACGCAACGCACGGCATACTGTTAGTAGGAGACTACAATTGTGTTGCAAACTTGACTCTTGACAGGTCTCACCTGCCACTGGGGGACACTCTGTTTCACTGGATGCCAAGAACATTTTCATCCTGGCAGCAGCGGTGGCGGCTGTTAGACTTCTGGAGATGCCTTCACCCTGGGGACAGGGATTACTCGTTCACCTCAGGGATGTATGAGTTGCACATCCACCTTGATGCTTTCCTGTGTTGTTCATAGAGCAGTCCAAAACATAGAATATCTATGTTGGACGACCTCAGACCACAACCCACTGTTACTGTCTCTGAGCTGGCATATACCAAGCCCACGAATACCGGATTGGCAATTACGGAATGAAACACTAGAAGACCCCGGGTTCTTGCACTCTATAGGAGAAGCTATAAGAAATTACTTTGTGGATAATGCAGCCACTGCCTCTTCCCCCCTATTCAAGTGGGATGCCTTTAAGGCATTTATTAGTGGACATTGCCTGGCTGAAACTGTGGGTGTGATGCACACTTGTGGGGGAGGTTGAGGCACACTAGAAGGTGGTTAAAGACCTGGAGCTTGCTTGGCCTGGGAACCCGGCCCTCAAACACCAGCTTCTAGAAGCCAAAGAGCAGTTAGCAGTTCACACTGAAAAGCTCTGTTGCTTTGACCACCGTGGGTACATGATACGCACTCACGATGAGCGCAATAAGGCTGGCAGCCTGCTGGCCTGGTTAGCTAACCCTGTGACTAGAAGCTCCCTCATTCTAGAGATAGAAACAGAAAAAGGTGAACTTTTTTATGCCCAGGGTCAAATAAATAGCAGATTCGAAGAATATTATACCATGTTTTACACCCCCCTGCCGCTGCTGCCCCCCCAGTGGGTGAAAGAATTCCTAAACCCTTCAGCTCTCCCGATGCTTTCACTGGAGGAAGCGAAGACCTTGGGAGGAGCCATCATGCTCCAAGAGGGGCACATAGCTATTAAAGCCATGGACCAAGGCAAAGTCCCCGGGATGATTGCCTACCTTTGGAATTTTATGCAGCCTACGCTGAGGAACTAGCACCACAGTTGCTCACCCTCAATACAGCGGCCCTTGAGATTGGTCACCTTCCCGTCTCCACTAGAGAGGCTTTGACTGTCCCTCTATTGAGCCCTCCCTACAATGTTCCGGCATATCACCCTTTATCCATGCTGAACATGGATTATATAATTCTTAGCTGTATACTGGCGACCTGCCTCCTACCGTTCATGCCCCGATTAATCCATGTCAACAAGGCTGGCTTTATCCCGGGGACCAATATCCGTAGCCTTCTTTCAGTCCGCACATTGAAAAAGCTTTCGATAGTCTCCAGTGGGACTTTCTTTATCAGACAATGGATCGGGGCATCAGACAGGGGTGCCCACTCTCCCCCTTATTTTTTACTATTGCTGTTGAACCATTTGCTGGCAGTGCATGCTCTGGCTCTTAGTTTAGGGGCCTGGATATTAGGGGTAGGAAATACCACACCGCCCTCTACGCAGGTGATATGCTCCAGCTTCTGCTGGATTTGAGTGAAGGCTTGCCAGAAGCCATAGAACTGCTGAAGTGATTTGGATGCGTATTCAGTCTCCGCATCAGAAATCCTACCTGTTCCCACTATGCCATACTGCACCTCAGCTTCAGGACCTGTGTGGCATTGCCTGGGAAGGGGCATGCCTGTAATACCTTGAGTCAGGGTCTCCCATGACCCACCTGACCTCCTAGAGGGAAAAATGAGTGCAGCCCTTAGAGGGCTCCGTGCCTGTGTTAAATTTTGGAAGACTCTGCCTCTAACTGTAGCTGGAAGGATAGCAGTAGCAAAGATGGCAGCTCTTCCCCGGCTATTGTACTTTTTTCCACACTGCCCATTATCATTCCCTGCAGGATTTTTCGGGATCTGAACTCAATGTTGACTGAACTTAACTGGGGGGCGGGCAGGCATAGGGTGACGCTGACCAAACTACAGCGACCTACGTCTGATGGAGAGCTGGCGGAACCAGAATTTAAGGCTTACTACCTTGCAGAACAGCTTTAGTGGTGCAACCAATGGATCACCTCACAGCTGCATCCAGAGGGGAACCCTGATAGAACAATCTCGTATCTCTATGTACTGTGACAGATCCTCCTAAACCCCACTAAGCGCCAGGATGCCCGTTGGGTGACAGCTGCGCTATATAAATGCAACTTACATTACATTACATTACATTACATTACACTCCAGAAGTGTCCCACGGCTTTCCAGGTAGCTCGTCACTGCTGGCGGCATGCCCTCCAATGCACATGTGTGGATAAGCCCAACTCGTTGTATCTTCCATTGCGAGAGTTAGAACAGCTGGCTGTAGGTGAGGCACTGAGGGGACCAGCGGACTAGTCCCAGTATGGGATTACCCCAGTGCCCCAGTGGAAGACCTCTACAAGGACTGAGAGGGCTTGAGAGACTATGTGGGGCTGTGAAGCACCCACTCTTACGCACTGGTTCCCCTTCTTCTGGACACTGTTGGAGCCTAGTAGGTCCCCCCTCCACATCTGAGACACCCTATGTCCCAATACAGCGTGATATGTTGGGACCCCACCCTGATTTGTGAGGCGGTGAGGTTCTCCAAGAAAGTGACGACACACCACCAGGGGACAGGCCTTACTGCTCAGTTCACCTGCAGCCACAACCTTCAGCCTGAGAATACTACAGATATTGCCCCAGGAGGCACTCACTGAGTGTGAGCAGTGACACAGCTTAGCTGGGGCCCCTCTCGCAATCCGTTCAATAAGACTGAGCAGGAGCTGATTCCGGACGCCCCTGAGAGACCTGAAACAGCAGGGGCCCCTGTTGGAACATCTCATACTGCTCATACTCAGGGATCCAAAGTACAGGTGTTGCCTCCCTACTCATTTAGACCCTGTGAGTACCTAATGGTGCAGGGGGTGGGCTCGTATGTAGACTGCCGCCCACACCCTCTGCCCGAGACTATTCATCTTCTAAAAAGTGGGGCTGCAGCTGGGGTCCCTCTTGGACTCACTGAACTTGATTGGCTCCCAACTCTGTTGTTTGCTAGTGCCTCTAACTCTTCAGCTTGTGGCACTATATATCACAGCACTCCAAACCTCTGATCCATAGGCGATTGACTAAATACCCGGAGGGTGCTTAATGGCCTACCATACTTCCCATCCTTGACACTTTGGTCATGCTGATGTTCCGCAAATAGGTGTGCCACCTCCAACCTACACAGCTGGGGCTGAGGGGATGACAGACTCATTGGGAGTTTACTCTGCCTGCAACTCAAACTGGGACCCTGATGCTCTGCTCCTGGAAAATAGTGCCCTTTTTGCAGCACCCTATCTTGCCACCTGTCTGAGTCTGTATTGGAGCATAGACGTGGGTAAATACATGGAAAAGATCGACCTGTCAGAGCTGGTTCCTCCTAGGAATCGAACCCTTGACCTGGATGGGAAGACTTCTTGTACAGGGTCTCTGCCCGGAGGACAACAAGGAACTACTCTGGACACTATACTCCAAGCCATTGCTGCCTCTAGAGAAGTGTTAAAGCTGAAAACTGACACAGTAGCCTTGGACATTGGGTTTGTGGGAGATGACCACCGGCAGTTGGCCGAGCGAGTTACTGCTACGGAGCACACAATGGAGGAAGTTACTCCTGAAATGGTATCCATGAGGGAATGAATGACACAGGTGGAGAGCAAAGTTCAGACACTAGAGGCCAGAGCTGAAGATGCCAAAAACAGGACCAGGAGGAACAAACATCTGACGAGATCATTTAATTGCCTCAATGTTGCTGATGCTGTGGACTGATACCATGAGTGAATCCTGCATACTGCGCTGGCCTTATCATGGACTGAGAGCCGGGTTGATTGTGTGCAAGATTCACCTATTTGCCCTTTGAACGGTGTGATGTGAAGCCAGGAGGCATCGTGACTGGCGCACCCCATATCAAAGCATGCGTGTGATAACGGCTCATGAGTTGTATGCTTGTTTTGCAGTTTGGATGGGGAGTCTTCCTTTTCTTGTCTGGGGCAGGGGAGTTAGGTTGTTGTGTTTTGGTTGCTTTCATTTATGTGTTGGCATTCACCTGCCCACCTACCTGGGCCATTCCCAGGATGGTCATGGATCCCTACCTATTATGAGAGCATGCTATCTCTACACGACTGGGTACAGACTGGTTATAACATCCCCTCATGGCATCCGCCCAAACTTATAATTTAATTAGCTGAAACGTCTGGTACTTCAATAGCATGGCTAAATGGTACAAAATACATACCTATCTAAAGAGGCGGGGGTACACATAGCACTCCTGCAGGATACCCACCGTACAGCCACTGAGAAGGAGGCCATATGTAAGTGCTGGAGAGGTCAGTTATTTGCAACCTCTTACTCAGGCTTCACCAGGTGGGTCCTCCTGTGGATCTGCCCGGGTGTTGCATTCCAAATGATATCAAAACTGATTGTTCCTGATGAGAGGTATGTGGTGGTGTGGGGCTGCCTAGCTGGCCATGAGTTAACCATTGCAGGGATTTACACCCCTAATTCAGACTGAGTGGGATTCCTCACTGACTTATCTAGGGCACTGGCTCCACATGCAACGCAGGGAATACGGTTAGGAGGAGACTACAATTGTGTTGCAAACTTGACTCTTGACAGGTCTCACCTGCCACTGGGGGACACTCCGTTTCACCGGATGCCCAGAACATTTTCATCCTGGCAGCTGTGGTGGGGGCTGTTAGGCTTCTGGAGATGCCTTCACCCCGGGGACAGGGATTACTCGTTCACCTCAGGGATGTATGAGTTGCACGTCCACCTTGATGCTTTCCTGTGTTCCCCGGGTGTTCATAGAGCAGTCCAAAACATAGAATATCTATGTCGGACGATCTCAGACCACAACCCAATGTTACTGTCTCTGAACTGGCATAGACCAAGCCCGCGAATACCAGATTGGCAATTACGGGATGAAACACTAGAAGACCCCGGGTTCTTGCACACTATAGGAGAAACTATAAGAAATTACTTTGTGGATAATGCAACCACTGCCTCTTCCCCCCTATTCGAGTGGGATGCCTTTAAGGCATTTATTGGGGGACATTGCCTGGCTGAAACTGTGGGTGCGATGCACACTTGTGGGGGAGGTTGAGGCACACTAGAAGGTGGTTCAAGACCTGGAGCTTGCTCGGCCTGGGAACCCGGCCCTCAAACACCAGCTTCTAGAAGCCAAAGAGCAGTTAGCAGTTCACACTGAAAAGCTCTGTTGCTTTGACCACCGTGGGTACATGATACGCACTCACGATGAGCGCAATAAGGCTGGCAGCCTGCTGGCCTGGTTAGCTAACCCTGTGACTAGAAGCTCCCTCATTCTAGAGATAGAAAAAGAAAAAGGTGAACTTTTTTATGCCCAGGGTCAAATAAATAGCAGATTTGAAGAATATTATACCATGTTTTACACCCCCCCTGCCGCTGCTGCCCCCACCCCCAGTGGGTGAAAGAATTCCTGAACCCTGTAGGTCTCCCAATGCTTTCACTGGAGGAAGCGAAGACCTTGGGAGGAGCCATCAGCTCCAAGAGGGGCACCTAGATATTAAAGCCATGGCCCAAGGCAAAGTCCCCGGGACAATTTCCTACCTTTGAAATTCTGTGCAGCCTATGCTGAGGAACTAGCACCACAGTTGCTCACCCTCAATACAGTGTCCCTTGAGATTGGTCACCTTCTCGTCTCCACTAGAGAGGTTTTGGCTGTCCCTCTATTGAGCCCTCCCTACAATGTTCCGGCATATCACCCTTTATCCATGCTGAACATGGATTATATCATTCTTAGCCGTATACTGGCGACCTGCCTCCTACCGTTCATGCCCCGATTTATCCATGTCAACAAGGCTGGCTTGATCCTGGGCACCAACATCTGTAGGCTTCTTTCAGTCCGCACATTGAAAAAGCTTTTGGTATTCTCCAGTGGGACTTTCTTTATCAGACAATGCATCGGGGCTTCAGACAGGGGTGCCCACTCTCCTCCTTATTTTTGACCACTGCTGTTGAACCATTTGCTGGCAGTGCATGCTCTGGCTCTTAGTTTAGGGGCCTGGATATTAGGGGTAGGGTATACCACACCGTCCTCTACACAGGTGATATGCTCCTGTTTCTGCTGGGTTTGAATGAAGACTTGCCAGAAGCCATAGCACTGCTAGAGTGATTTGCGTGCATATCCAGTCTCTGCATCAGAAATCCCACCAGTTCCCACTATGCCATTCTGCACCTCAGCTTCAGGACCTGTGTGGCATTGCCTGGGAAGGGACATGCCTGTAATACCTTGAGTCAGGGTCTCCCATGACCCACCTGACCTCCTAGAGGGCAAAATTGGTGTGCCTGTGTTAAAGTTTGGAAGACGCTGCCTCTAACTGTAGCTGGGAGGATAGCAGTAGCAAAGATGGTGGCTCTTTCCCGGCTATTGTACTTTTTTCCACACTGCCCATTATCATTCCCCGCAGGATTTTTCGGGATCTAAACTCAATGTTGACTGATTTTAACTGGGGGGCGGGCAGGCATAGGTTGACGCTGACCAAACTACAGCGACCTACGTCTGATGGAGAGCTGGCGGAACCAGAATTTAAGGTTTACTACCTTGCAGCACAGCTTTAGTGGTTCAACCAATGGATCACCTCACAGCTGCGTCCAGAGGGTGACCCTGATAGAACAATCTCGAATCTCTATGTACTGTGACAGATCCTCCTAAACTCCACTAAGCACCACTCCAGAAGTGTACCACGGCTTTCCAGGTAGCTCGTCACTGCTGGTGGCATGCACTCCATTGCACTTGTGTGGATAAGCTCTACTCGCTGTATCTTCCATTGTGAGATTTAGAACAGCTGGCTGCAGGTGAGGCACTGAGGGGACCAGCGGACTAGTCCCAGTATGGGATTACCCCAGTGCCCCAGTGGAAGACCTCTACAAGGATGGGGGACTCATAACACTTGACGATCTTTCAAACAACTTTAAAAAACCTGGTGGCCAAATCATCTTACATCGAGCGATAGCAGCGATGCTACGTAACCATTCACAAACTGGCTAATCTGAAACCCCCCCCCCACAAGGGTTGCCAGGTCCTGTGCACCACAACGGGTCATATCAAAGCGGTGACTGGTTTATATCAGGCAGGACGAGCTGATGCTATTGTGCCGCTGAGGGACTTGCGTGAGAAATGGGAGGTAGACATGGAGCTGCTGATCACTGACCCAAACTGTGACAAAATACTTGGCAACATCTACACTGTCTCTAGGAATGCCAGGTTTAAATTGATTAATTTCTACTTTTTACATAAATCATATCTCACCCCTGGTTAGATCATACGTTTCTACTGCACAACATCTGCAGTCTGCCCCAGATGCGGTGAGCAGGGAGCCAACATGCTTCACATGCTGTAGTCCTGTCCTGAACTGACCGTTTTTTGGGATGAGTTAGTTGTGTGCATCAATGAGGTTACCCAAGGGTCTATTCCCACAACTCCCTTGGCATGCCTACTAGGGGGATTCCTGTGTCCCAAAAATATAAGATCACACCCAGATGTGTGGACCTAGCCCTCATCCTTGCAAAGCGGGAGATTACCATGCATTGGAAGGCCCCTTGGGCCCAAAATTGACTAAATGGAGAGAAGACCTCTGATTGGCAGGGTAGGAAAGTGCAGTATTATTCCAAAAGACGCAAAGAGAATGTGGGTTGCTAGATAAGGCCAAAGCATATGATTACCTAGTAGATTGCCTCAAAGAACCTGACCCAAATGCCCCTGAGCATTCCCTATTGCTCGCAAGCGAGCCTGAAACTAGAGGAGATTAATCTTTCTTACTTCCTACTTGATATGGAATGTGAAGGACTCTACTCACGCAGGGCTCAATGCCCTAATGAGATTCCTATGATGTGCTATGTTGAGTGCCCTATATATGGGTCGGTGACTGCGTTGGGTGAGAACAGGGATGGTGGAGTTATTGTTTTGAGTGGAAAGGCCTGCACTGATTTATACATGATGTACCCTATGTTGAAACTCCTCACTGTGCTCAAGGCGACTAATTAGATGTTAAAATATTTTGCATGTGGATTTACATGCTGTAATGCCTTTCAGCCCTTCCGGGGATTGTATGTATTGTTTGAAAACCTAATAAAACTTTTGTTTAAAAAAAGAGAGAAGTTCATCATTTGATGTACTTCCCTATTAAAATTGATTGTAGATTAAAAGGGCTATTAGCCCAAGTACGCTTCATTGATAAGTGCAGTTTTTTTTTGCAATTGGTGTAATTACATTGGTGCTAACCACTCAACATGGACTTTTATAAGTCACCACCTTAAAACACGAGCTAGCTACCTCTGTGAAGTTATACAAAGCACATATAAAATTAGACTGTGAGGAATTTGAGACACCACAGTGTAAAGTTTATGTGAAGATGAAAAATGTATATAAGCCTTGTGCTAAAATGCTTTGATATATCTCTTTTCAACAATTGGAACCATTTCCTGCCATTTGCCTATAAAGAATATCATTTTTTCCCCTCAAATATCTCCTATATTATGTCTTTAATATATTATGTTCTTCGGATGCAAACTATTTAGGTTTATTCTTATGTCTTTGGGGCATGACCCTCAAAGAGTTTTTGTGCATAGTCATACCCCCATAGTTAACCCAAAATATAAAATGTAATTCTGAAAGGAGATAGAAAGATTTAATTTAAAAACCACTGCAGCAAACTCCACCATTCTCATAGCTAACTCACAATATCTCTCCAGTGCTTCCTGAGGACTGACCAATTTAGACTTTTGACCTAACATTTCCATTGTAGACATTATTTCATTCTGTCCAACCTAGTTGTGTGCGTGATCATAGAGACTAAGTAGCAAGCAGAGGCACGACCCTGTGAGATACCATTCCAATTGCAAACTTTGATCCGAATAACAATATAAAATGATCACATGCCACAAGACCCTCAACTAGAAAATTGCTGTATAAGTGGAAAGATAACTTTGTAACAAACACAAAATCAATAGGTATAAACTAGAACCATATATAAAAGTTAGTTTTACTGGGGAATCTGATCTAAAGTGACCACTTAGGAAAAAAACAAGTTATATTGGCAGAGCAGAGTTGTATTTTTTGCAAATCCTGTACAAAGCGGAAACTCAAATTCATATTTAGAAATATTATGTACTTCCAGCTGTTCCTTCATGAGACTATATAACTGAAAAGAGGGCAATCATATTTTAAAATTACCATCTAGTAGCATACAAACAGATGGATAAAGCATAATGAGACTTTGCTAAACATTTCCCAGTAATACAAACAATTGGTCCCTATCGGGATTTTCATGGTGTACATACAGATTTAATTTAAACTGCTTCAAAAACAAATCTTTAAAAAACTTTATTTCCATCAAGCAGACAAAAACGATGCCAAGGACTTTTAATAAAAGTTGCAGACGGAACATATTTTGTGGAGACCAGTGTGAGAAATCTACTGATTTCTTGGTTTGGGTTCAGGCATTAGTTACCTTCGTCGCTTTATTCTTCTTTTTATAGGGGCCCAGATTAAACTTGAGTGTTCATATGTTAAATCTATTTACGAACTTGAAAGAGCTGATGCCTTTGTTCCTGTATTAAAAGAGTAGCTGTAATAATCAGCTGTCTTACCAACTCTGAGCACAGTGATCCTAGTGATCTTTTTTCTCTCCGAAAAAGGATACTACAGCTTATAGGATAGACTTTGCTCCTTTTGTTTCTCTCACATGTGATATAAAAAATATCAGTTCAGTAGTCTATTGAAACGACCCAGGTGTACATGTGGATAAGGGCTTATGCTGTAGTATAGTTTTTGTTATTAAAAAAATGTGTTCCTGACTCAGTGACTACTTTGCGACTAATTAAATAGGGGTTCAGAGTGTCAAAGGCTCCTTTACACCTAGGGCCTGGTTTAGAGTTCGCCAGATGAGTTACTCTGTCACAAACGTGACAGATATCCCATCTGCATTATCACAATTGCGATATAATATAATGCACTTGCAATGAGGAGGCCAGGATATCGTCATGCTTGTGATGGAGTGACCAGTCCATCAAACTCTAAATCAGGCCCTAGTGATTAATAGAAAATGTGAAGGTCCTTCTTTGACGTGTTCATGTTGATGTTCCATAATACTTTTATTCCTCGATATGTAATGTTGAATTCTCTGTATTCTCTCCTTTTCTACTCCAAGCAGTCAATGCTTTATCATTAAGGGAACATAGTCAAAAGAGCATCCTTACTGTCAATAGTTCTGCCTTGTTTGTTATTAACAGTTGACTTAGGCTGTTTGCCAATGGCTCAAGTACGTCTTCAAGAGGTAATCTCTCTGGAGGTGGCATTCACCTGATAAAACTTGTGCTGGGAGCTGCCCACTACCAACATAGGTATTTGAAAAACCCGGAGTAATGCTAATGAAGAGTTAGTGGGCAGAATCAAAGAGTTACTTTGAGGAAATCCACCATCAAGGGATTCTATTTTTATCAAGAGTCACTGTACCTCAGATCTAATAATTTCTAACATGGTTGTGTAAGATGTTTGATTTCCAATCACCACCAGTAATTCCTCCAACATACCCTGTAGAGTCTTCTTCATCAGTATCATCATATAGAGCATCGGCCCTGCGGAGGGAGCAATGTTGCAAAATGTCAGCTTGTAGTGAGCTGAGCTGTCTGGCATTATCAATTAAATGATGCTGTGGCACCAAATGAGGGCTACCTCTCAGCAGTATCCTCTCCACACATTCATTTTTCTTCTCAAGGCTATTATTTCCTGCCAAGGTCAACCATGGACAAGACAACAAGTAGGAACCTTCTTTAGAAAGGTCCTCAAAACAGTGAGATCAGTTAGCCAACTTTAAGGACTCGGTTGCTGATTGACTTGAATCGGGATTTGATCTGAATATTTTGTAAAACCATGCGCTTAAGTATGAATGCTCGGTTTAAAATGTTTCTTTATGAACTCTTTGAAAAAAGCCTTTAAAGGAAGGCTCCTATGCTGCCCTCCTTTTTGATTCCGAGGGTGCTAGAGGAAGGGTTTTGGATATATTGTCACAATTTTGCAATTGAACACTAGCATGCACTCGACCTCCAAACAGGTCCCTATCTGCAGACTGCCTGGTGAGACAGCCTGTCAGTGATGTGTTTTGTGTGCTTAACATGCTGACGCATCACTTACCTCAAAATTGGACCGCTTAATATGAGTGCTGTGGTTGGAGCTAAGTGGCAGAGACAGGTTTTAACACATGTATTACTCTTATGCTATCAGTTCCTTGCCAAGGTCCACAACTCCTCCAATTGCACACTCTGGTCTCCAAAGCTGCAAATTCAGAGGTCAACAGTCACAAAGTGCAGTTGCAGTAAAAAGACTTACACAGAAGTTGGGTACAGTCATTCAGAAGAAGATGAAAAATTGTTGAAGCTGCCGCCTGCAGAGCTAATAAGTATGGACTAGACGGGATCTAATAGGGAATGTAAACAATTGGATGAGGAAAGTTGAATTCAGCCAAAATCTAACATCAAGAGTTGTACCACTGTCATAACAATCACCCTGGGTTGATCCCAGGTCTTTGTGTAGGGCCCATTCACTTAGAGAAGAGTCTTCTTTCCTTTCACCATTTGCCTCTTTGGGTTTCCCATGAGAGCTGTCTATTAACAGAATCCTCCCCACTTGCATCGTTGCTGGAAAAGGCACAGCACGGTAATAACTTTTCTGCACCTTAAAACTGCACATTGAATAAAAGAGAATGTAACCACAATATGCTGCAGTCTCATTGGTTAACTTTATCCCTACATGACTGTGAGGTTATACCTTGTTGGTTAATTTTATTTTAAATAGCTTCAGTTCTGTTTGCATCGAAATTGTAGTGTGGTCTATTGAAATGATGTAATGTTTCTGTGAAAAACAACACAGAGGTCAAATAACTTCAAAACGCATCAATACAAGTTAAATTAAATTAATTTCCAACTGTAACACCAAACCTATAGCTGTTAACTTTGTACCCCAAACCCATAATCGCGTATCCGACCCTGAGACTCTGTACCAAAAACAATTTGCATTTAACCCTATACTCTCAGCTTTAGTTCATTTAACCCATAACCTTTAGCCCACCACACTTAAACCCCAAAGCCCACATCAGTTCCTTTAAACCATATAACCTTGATCCTATAGTCCTAAAGCTTAATTCCTTCCCCAAACCCTCAAACCTTAACCCTGTACCCTTCACGCTTTTCCCCAAACTCATAAATGTATATACCCTCTACCCCAGACACAAAATCATGTTTCCCAACCCCTTAGCCCTATACCCTTCACACGTAATACTGTTCTCCTGACACCTTTAGTCTAGATCCCTAACACAAACCTTTATCCCTAGACCCCAAACGTATACATTTTATCCCTAGATTCTTAAACCATATCCCCATGCTATTAACCTATATAGCCCATACCCTTAATCCTATACCAATTACCATTAGCTCCTGACCCTTAACGTCTTAACCCCTAATCCCATACCTCCATCATTTACCCCGATACCCAAAAGCTGTAACCGTTTATTTTAATCCCCTATACCTGTACCCTTAACCACAACTCATAACCATTTAACCACATTCACACTGCCCTTGCTCCAATATATTCTGGCGAAAACACTTTGGGAAGTGTTATTTTTTTAAGCATTCATGTTTAGAACTAATAAATAAAGCAGTGCTATTTTTTAAAGAGTTGCTTTCGAAGTTTATAAATTACCACTAAGCATCATAAGGGCCAGATTGAAACTGAGAGTTGCTCCAGTTACACAGTGCATTTTGGCCATTTTTAAAATGCTTGTTGACTTTTCTTATCAGACTGTATCTAACTCAGAGATAGGTAATCTATGTAATGGGTATATGGTTGAGCTTAGCAATTTCTTGCACCAGGTAGGCACCCGATGAAGGTTATAGCTGACAGTTTAGAAATGGTGCAAAAAGATAAAGTATTTACGACAATACTTTAGGTGTATCTGGCACTGCAAACCCTTTGGAGCTTAAACACTATTTTGAGTTGTGTTGGAAATTAACTGGTTATTTTCTTTGGAACATGGTGGGGCATATTATCAAGCTCTCTATCGCCGCGTTAGCGTCACTTTTCTACCGCTAATGCGGCGATATTTTTATCACACTATTAACAAGCTGCAGCTAACGGGCCTTAGCGTGAGTTTAGCGATAGCGGCCGTTTTTACCTCTAAGCATGTCTGCGATATATATCGCTAATGACATGCAAAGTAGGCGTTCCTGACTAAAACTCCATTGAAACAGTCGCAAACACAACTTCCCCTATTATCAATGCCCACGAATCGATAGGAAAATTCGCGCTAAACGCGCTTATCGCTGGAATTTAACGCCTGGAGTAAACTTGCCTTAACCATCTTGTCAATGGGGGGTGGATTGTTAGGTTAAGTACACACTTGCCTATTAGCAAAGTTTTCATTTGCGCAGTGAATTTAGCGCTGGAATTCTCACGCTATTGCTGGGTTAACTCGCTATCGCTGGATTTCCTATCGCCTTTGCGATACGCGTTGATAATACCGCGCTATCACAGCGAGGAAATCCAGCGATAGCCGGCGATAAAAAAACAGCGCTAAGCGCGCTTTGCTATAAACATCGCAAATCCTTGATAATATGCCCCGGTATGTTTCTTATGAAGGAGAGATATTCCTCCATATTCTGGATACAGAGCAATGATTTCTTGTTTTGAGTTTGATGTCAACAAATCTTTGATGGGTAATACCAAGGTGTTAGAAATGAGTTTGCTGGTTGGCTAGAGTACGCACCTAAGCCAGGCAGAACCGACCACTCTAGTCAGGGCAAGTAAGTTACACACCAAAGATAACCTCTGGTCACCCTCTGTGAGCTTGGCGCAGAGCAGGCAGGATTATCATCAGAGGCAATGTGTAAAGCGTTTACACAACACATTCACACAGAAACACAATGAATACTCCACAAAAAGACTCCTCACAGGATCATATAAAAATATGCTTCTATATTATATGTCTATCACAAGACCAAAATTACATGAATCATAAAAATTGTGCATCCAGTGCAATTACTTAGATAGTCCTCGTTATCCTGGACAATGCAAGGCAAAAACGACAAATATCATAACAGTAGTGCTTGTAATGTAAATGTAAAGATCTTTATATCTGGGACAACCAGTCATCACATAAAACAATAGGACCACCTTGAGGATATAATTGTCCTCACTCTTAACTGTGAAAATTTGCTATCATCAATCATTCCATTATCTATGAACAAGGCTCCATAATATAGCATGGGGTCCAGATGACATTGTCATCATTTTAAAAGCATTTTGTCCCTTGCTAACCACCCCTTTCATAAAAGTATTTTACTTATTTTGACAGTTGGCATTTCTCATAAATGGAATGATGGAATTAACCCTAATCCTACTCCTCAAGCCACACATAGGCCCAGAGCAGCACAGAGTTTACTGTCCAATTATACTATAAAACTATGACACCAACATTTATTCTAGGCACTTACCACCCATCTCGAAGAGATGCTGTCCAATCTCTATTTCAGTCAGGTTTCATTATGCGAACACAAGCATGTACCCAGGTTGTTTTAAAAGTCATAGACTGGATGGGGAAGGACAACCTGAATGATGTTCCAACACTTGATTGGCAGAAGGCGATTGAAAACATTGAAAGAAAACATTGAAAGAAAACATTGAAAAAACTTGGTGAGGACCCAATATCACAAGATTTATCTTGGCCAATTTTGTACACCCCTCCACAAAGATCAAAGTAAACTCTCACTTCACTCAACCAATTGCAATATAGGGAGAGGTGTGGCAGGGGCTCCCCATATATCATGCATTGTATGTTCTAGCATCTAGCAGTGAAGCACATAATACAGGAAATCAAACAAGTACACACAGTTTGTGGCCATTATAAGACTGCTCTATTTGCTGGAAACAAATCATCTGCTTTCAGACAGAACTAGGTTTCCTAATCATCTAGCATGAATTGAAAGTTATAAGCATTTTAGAAAATGACATTGTTAGCCAAGACCTAATCCCTGCAACCCAGCATTCCTCTTGGTCTCCCAATAAAAATTATACCTCACTTGTTTGGGTGCCCAAAGCAGAGTCAGCCTAAAAACATATAAAAAAATATTTTCACTTATGTTAACACGCTGTGATACCCCCTCAATCTCTACGCGTTTTTGGCCCTTCCCTGTCGCAGGCATTTGGCTCACCCACACAAGTGAGGTATCATTTTTATCAGGAGACCGAGGGGAACGCGGGTGGTAAGAAATTGTGCCGGCGCGGTGAAATGTGAGGAAAATATTACTTCCTTAACTAAATTTGAGGTTTACAGGGGATTCTGGATAAGAAAACATTGGGGGATCCACACAAGCCACACCTCCCTGGACTCCCCTGCATGACTAGTTCTCAGAAATGTCTGGGTTTGGTAGGTTTCATCAGATGGCCATCGAGATCAGGATAAAAAACGCATGACCCCCTTGCAAAAACAGGTTGTTTTGACATTGATAATTTTGATGCCCACCCACACAAGAGAGGTAGCTTTTTTATCTAGATCCCTGGGGGAATGCTGGGTGGTGGGGAATTTGTGCCGGGCCAGTGATCCAACAACTTTCCCACACAGAAATGTGAGGAATACATAATGTTTTAGCTAAATTTGAAGTTGGCAGGGGATTCTGGGTAAGAAAACTTTGGGGGATCCATGCAATCCACCCCTCCTTAGAAGCCTCCATGTGTCTAGTTTTCAGAAATGTCTGGGTTTGGTGGGTTTCCCTAGATGGCCGCCAAGCCCGGGACCAAAAAGCAATTGACCCCTTGCAAAACCAGGACGTTTTGTGATAGATCATTTTGATGTCTCCACAAAATGTTTTGGGACCTTACCTGTCCTAAGCATTTGGCCCACACACAGAAGTGAGGTAGCATTTTTATCAGGAGACTTGGGGAAAGCAGGGTAGTAGGAAATTTGTGTTGGCCTGGTGATCCCACGAAAAGGCCCGGATCTGCATATCTGTTCGCATTAGAAACTGGTAAATGCATAAAGGCCTCACATGTGACAGGATGAAAAAAGATGAGAAATATGAATTTTTGGATTACATGGAATAAAATTGCTGAAACGTGGACAAATTTGCAGTTGTGGTTGTTAACGATTCAATAAGCTGTGCATCCGGCGGTGAGTGTAACCTCACTCCCGCTTCTATTGTGTTCACATGCACGCGGCACTTGGGCAGGTCGCGTTTCCGGGTTGCACGCTAAAGTTTACATTTTGATTAAATATTGGATAGCGAATAAACCAGTGTTAACAGGAGTGCACTTGGCTACCTCCTTTTGAATTCATTGAATTCATTGATCCCACAACTTTCCCACACAGAAATGTGAGAAAACAATATGTTTTTGTCAATTCATCAAATTTTCAAGGGCTTCTGGGTAAGTAAACCTTGTGGGATCGACACAAAACATGCTACATATTTTTCCCTTGGTGGCCAGTTTCCAAAAAGATTTGAAGACAGAAGGTGTTCACTACAGAGAGTGTATGCACTGATGGTCAAAAGCAAACAAAACACCAAAACATTACTGCACACCCATCCACTTGTCAATCACAGGCATTCTGGTTGAATTTTGCACAAGGGTAAATAAATGGTTCTTTAAAGCAACTTTATTCACCAATGACTTTATGAGACACAATCCACAAAAGTCATAGTTAATAATTTCAACATTAGATCAAAGAATCACTGACTTACAGTTTGTGAGGTGTAAAGCCACGTCAAGGCACCAACCATTTTACAGTCCATTCACACCCCTTTCATGTGTCAGACACAGAAAACCATTCACACTTCCAGCTGCGGACCCAAAACACAACATTTACATTTACAAACAGTGCCATTCAAAGACCCATCACTCTCATATGCCAACAGGACTAACACATCAATCTCACCACCCAATCATCAGACAACTGACAAACACACCTCAAGCAAGTCAATACACATACTGGCTACCAGCCACCAACACACCGCCAGTCCACGCATACTGCCAGCCAAACGCCAGTCTACACACACCCCAGCCGGATCCCAGTACACACGCACTGCCAGCCAAACCCCAGCCCACTCACACTGCCAACCAAGTGCTAGTCTACACACATCACCAGCCAAGCACTAGCCCAAATGCTTCGCCATCCAAATGCCAGTCCACACTAACCGCCAGACAAGCACCAGTCCACATGCACTGCCAGCCAAGTGCCAGTCCACACACATTGCCAGCCAAATGCCAGTCTACACCCACCACCAGCCAAACGCCAGTCTACACACACCACCAGCCAAGTGCTAGTCCACATGCATTGCCAGCCAAGCACCAGTCTACTTGCACCGCCAGCGCTAGTCTACTCGCATCATGAGCCAAACGCCAGTGGCGTAACAAAGGCCCCACAGCCCCCGCAGTGTGAGGCAGGCCCAAGCTCCAGAGGGCCCCCTCAGCACTGTACCCTAGCCTGGGAGCTCGTAAGTGAGCCCGGAGCGGGGCCTCTCTATGTTCTTTGCAGTTTCATTACGCCACTGCCAAACGCCAGTCTACACGCACGGCCAACCAAGCACTAGTCCATATGTACTGCCAGCCAAGTGCCAGTCCACATGCACTACCAGTCTACACACACCGCCAGCCAAATGCCAGTCGATGCAGACCATCAGCTGAAATCCATTTCACACACACACACACACATAAACTTATGCTGGTGTCTAGTGCTTTTCTGTCCAGCATGGGGGCATATGAGCCTAAAAATATGGCTGATCTGCCCCAAGATGGGGGGGGGGCAGAAAACTGCCACAATATTGCCCCCATAATGGGAAGCGACCCTAGCCCTAGGGGCCCCTCCCCAACATATGTATAATGAAAATCACTAGTGTCTATTTGCTTTCTGCCACCTGGGGGGGGGTGGGCAGAAAACAGCCAAAACTTAGCCCAGGTTATTGGAAGCGACCCTTTCCCAAGGGCCACTCCCTTGCACTAAACATTGCCCCGAAACATCCCTGGTGGCTATTGGGTGCATTCCTGCTGCGCTATCGCAGTTCCACCCACGATCATGCATCAGAAATGCACTGCAAAGAGAAACAGGTGAAAAGGAAAAAAACCTTTCCTTCCCCCAGTGCCTCTCTGCCCTCCCCGAACCATTCCTGGAAGAGAAACATACTTGTTTCTCTCCGAAGCACTGGAAGCAAAAAGCTTACAGGTCATCCTGGCATGTTTTTGATGATGTCAGCGCACCCACGTGCCCCAATGTAATTAGATGCTGTAGGGGAGGTGTCGGGGTGGTAGCAGAAGCACTTGCTCTTCCATCCCTGGTGGGGGCCTGTCGATGGGTGGCCCGGAGGGTGTGGGGAGCCCCAACGCTTCTCCCATAGGTGGGTGACAGGACGGAACATTTCCGTCCTGGACACTAGTGCCACAGCTGAGGACGGAACCGGTCCGTCCTCGGCACTGAAGGAGTTAAACCATTACATGTGAGTATACAACATATGTGCTTTCTCTAGGATTCTTGTCTTTTTCTGTTCTGAAAATCACAACTGTTTCCACTTTTTTGGCCCTCATTACAGGTGTTAAGTAAATTCTGATGGGCAGGCGCTGTGAATTATCCTGTTCATCGGTAATGCATGTTTTGGTTTTCAAACATAGATAATCTCAGTGTGAAATATCAGGGAAAAGCATACTGGAATTGGCGCAAAAGCACTGATTCATTCATATTTTATGGCAAAAAGCTGAAAAAATAATCAGTATTGAAACATATTGTTGCTAAAAACAGGTAATTCCCATTGTTTCCCACCCTTACATTGCATTTACCCCTTTAACTGTAGTTCTAAGTCAGACAAAACAGGGACTGTAATTGTCCTGTTGTAACGAGAACTCTTGCTTTGTGCTTCAGTGAGTTCTAAGTCATACTGTCTTCACTGAGTAATTATCTGGTTTAATGATCTGGTTACTTACCGGCAATCTTCATTACTCTGAGTCCAGGTCTTTCTGTCACAGACCTTACCAAGGGAGCAGTTCTCCTGTAGGACAGAAGTCTATTACCTAGCTCAACAGAAAAGGTTCCCCCAAGATGGCCTTCAAACTCTCATCAGGTAGAACGGGGGAACTAGGAATGGCCACATAGTGATTTCACAAACTTTAATTAAACAAGGAAAAACCGAAACAAGTGATCAATCACTTCAAAGTATAGGACAGGAGGGAGGAGACCAGGACTGTGACAGGAAGACCAGACACGGAGTAATGAAGATTACCACTCAGTATCCAGGTTATTACCTCTCCCGGTCCCAGTTCCTATCAAGTGAGCCAATACCCAAGCATAAGGTGATTGATCACATTATCTCAGATTTGATTCCAAATAAGAAAGCAGAAAACAAATACCAATTTTCTATGCATCACCTGTGAATTGTAATCAAAAAATTAAATTAAACCATATGATTATGAACGGTAGTTAAAACATGAGTTTCAAATTCTGTAAATGCACCCCCATTTACTAATGTCTATGCATAAAAGTATGTGGAAACCCTTGGTGGCAGAACAACAAATGCCATTTAGGGAAGCTCCCTTAAACATTGCCCATGAGGAAGACATGCCCTTTATGGATTTTCCCTGTATAGAAGAAGAAAGATCCATGTTAGATAATTCAGATGCTTTTAGAATTGCCAGTTTTATCCACCTTGAAAGAGTGGAAGATATAAGATGAAGACCCTTCTGTGAGAGGCCAATAAATGAGAAACAGGAAATCTACTTTCCTGAATGGTTTTGTTCTATACGGTAGATGTATGGCTCTAGGAACTTCAAGCGTATGCAACTGTTCCTCTTCTAAGGATGAACGGTTGGAATAAAAAATCGGAAGAACAATATCCTTCTCACAATGAAATTTAGAGGGAACTTAAGGAAGGAAAGGGGATTAGGTCCAAGAATACCCTCATCCTGGCATAACCTTAAAAAAGGAGGAGAAGCTAATAAAACCCTAATCATCCCAATCCTACTCGCTGAGCAGATGGCCACAACGGAAAGTACTTAAGCTAAAAGTAATTTTAGATCTACTGATTGCAATGGCTCGAAAAGTGCACTCATTAGATCATGCAGCACCAAGGGGAGAGCCCAAGCAGGAACCTGACAATAAGTTATGGGCCGATGAAGAAAAACCTTTCTTAGAATGCATGGGGCCAAAGGAGCCCTGAAACTTGAATTGCCACCTACTGGGATCTGATTGTAGAAACTAGTAAACCCAATTTGAAGCCATCACTAAGGAAATCCAAACTTGGATAGGCTTGCTGCACTCAGTGGAAAGCCCTCTGCACCAGGACTTAAAGTTTTTCCAATGATGGTTGTAAGATTTCAAGGTGAAAGGTTTCCTTAATAGTTGGATGCTTTCGCCTACTTCAGCTGAACACTCCTGGAATAAAAGGTTTAACCTTTCAGGTGCCAGACCCCTAGATTGAGATGCCTTAGGAAGTCTGGTTTGAGAAGTGGGGTTCTCAGCAGAGGTAGAAAAATTGAGAAATCCCAATGAGGATGAACATCCATCCTCAACAAAGGGGAAACCATGGTCTCCTGGACCATTCTGGCTCCACTAAGTGGACTTCCGCACTGTCCTCCTGCATCTTCCTCAAAACCTTGGGAATGAGGGAAAAGGAAGGGAATATGTAGGGTAGTCTCTGACGCCAAGGTACAGCTAAGGCATCTATTGCCAAGGCGATCCTTGGTGGGACTAAACTGCAAAACTGCAGAAGGAGGGAATTCTACTCTGTCAGAAATAGGTCCTACCAGGGCTGACCGAATCTGTGGGCATTCACTTGAAGGAGAGTAGGACCCAGGCAGAGAGCTATCAAAGATGGGAACTTCCTGCTCGAAAAGTCAGCAGGCCCAGTCTCTCTGGCAAATAAACTGCCATCAGTAAGTGATGATTGCTCTGGCCCAAAAGACACATTTTCTGGGAAAGGAAAAATAGGGGCAGTTGCATCCTCCCTTGACGGTTGATATATGCAGTGTGAGAAATTGGGTTGTTGGTTGACTGGGGTGTGACCCCTGGTGAAGCAACAGCCACAATCCCTTGCAGGGTGAACCACAAAATGTCACTAAATTAACCTGTGCTTAACCCTGGGCAGCCTGGCACAAAAAGCAGTCAGGCTTAACTTAGAGGAAAGGTGTAAAGTATTTATGCAGCACACAAACAGTAAAAACGTGAAAACAGAACACAAGACAAAATTTCAAACCAATTTACAATGTACATTTTAATAAAATATTTGACAACAAAATAACAAAAATCCAATCAGTAGAACCAGAAATATGGATTTTTAAAGTTTTTAGTGAAATCTATTGCCTACAAGATCAAAGCGCCAACTGTGGACATCTGGTCGTGCGAGACCGGGTCAAAGGTAAATGTTGAGGCTGACCACGATGGAGCACGGTTTGGATACCACAAGTGGATTGGTCCCGGTCTGAGCTTTCCTTCAGACTTAGAAAAATTCCTGAAGTAAAATGTCTGTGAATGTAGAAGTTTAGTGGGGCAAGGCTGCAGGAGTGTCAGAGGAGGGAACTTTGTCGTCAGATGTCCTTGGGTCAAAGCCACGTGAGGATTTTTACTTTCGAACACAGCCGTCAAAATGGAAGTCAAAATTCTCCAGTGGGACAAGGCAGAGGGCTGCCTCCCAGTCTCCTAAGATGGGTTTATGATGTTTTCTCCTACAAAATAATGGAGCAAGTGGTGAGCAGGATTTACATAATAATCACAATTTAACATCCACTAATAAATAGTTCTGCTATTTCTTTAACAACACCTACCAGGCTCCGCTCTTTTGCAGTCTTGGGCTGGCCTTGACGTACAGTCAGCAAGAAAGGTATCTGCTTGGTTATGCTTGGTTGGCTTGATTTTGTCCTGCATTATGATGCTGTATGGAATTTCCCCAACAGTTTAAATATGTTTAAACCTGCCTCACAACTTATCAGTAATGTCTCCAAAAATTACGCCTTTCTGGACATGAATTCGAGTTAATATCGCTATGCGCTCTTACCCTCTGAGATTGGGCCAATGTCAAACCTGAAGCTTGGTCACCAATGAGTGTCAGCAGAATCACCTGTTCTAGGCCGGCAGTCTACCTATAGTCCTGTCTCAGCAGCTGACGGGTACAAGATGCCTGAAGCAGTCGGAGGAAGAGGATATGCCCAAGCTTTTGCAGAAAGCCAGAACTCCAGCCAAGACCACTTCCAAAGCCAGACGGAGGAATAGCGAGCCCACGGGCAGGGCATTGCTCGTTTTATACACGAGCCCCTCCCAACATGGCTGCCTTGCTCGAGAGTCTGGGAAGGGTAGTTCCAAGCGTTTTCACCACGTCGCGTGTGAATGTAAACAAAGAGACAACAGGCAAAGAATACTAATGGACAACGAACGACCTGAACATTGCTACTAATAGCCTTTAATGCTTTTATGTGTAATGAAAGGGCACATAAAACAAAAGACACATAATACAAAAGGCAGAAATAAAAGAAAAGGTATATCTTAAAAGGTACATAATACAATGACACAAAAGTTTGGGGAGCAGAATCAATAGCACCAAGACATAAAGAACATAAGAAAACAAAGATTCTAGTCAGATGTTAAGGGACAATGCCACCAATACTTGGCCGTGGTGATTGGCCCATGTATTTTGCCACAGAGTTTACAGTGGCCTGACAGTTGCACAGAGGTCAAACCCCTAGAGCCGCTGGCCAAGACCATGACAGCACCCTCCCTATGGGCTAACTAGGGCCTACTTTAGGTGTGACTTATGTGTAATAAAGGGGATTTTAAGACTTGCCAAGGGGTTTAAATTCCAAGTCGACATGGCAGTGTGACACTGCATTCAGGCAGCAATGGCAGTCCTGGGACAAGATTTAGAGTGCTACTTAGGTGAGTGGTAAAATAAGGGCTGAAGACCCACTGGTAGCATTTTATTTACAGGCCCTTGGTATATGGTATAGCACTCTATAAGGGATTACAAGTAAATTAAAAATTCCAGATCTGGGGAGACATGTTGGAGTGGCTGGTGGCTGATAATGTGCCAGGGACTGCGATGACCGAACTATTGGGGACTGCGAGGTCCATTGAGCCCCTGGTGGCGCCGACGGTTGACCCCTCCGGCTCGTGACTACTATGCGGTGGTGACTGCGAGCATGGACGTCTTGGGTTGAGGGGTGCGCATGAGGGCAGGGCATGTGGGGTTGGCTGCAGTTCCTGTCTGTGGCTGGGTGTGTCCTGTGTGATACAAGATGTGCCTCCTGTGACTGTTGTGTTTACTAGCTTCTAATTTAGATGTGGCCACCTGTTGCCATGGTGGGCTTTGCAGTGCCGCACTCCCTGCTTCTCTTCAACCACCCTACGTGGCCCCCTTGTGAAGCGGGTGATAGATCCCAGTTGAGCACCTGGGACCCCGGATTCTTATCCCCTGTATACTGTTGCCTGACTGCCATGGGCATATATATCCGTGCCGATCTGCTGTTGCCACATTTGTATGCTATTCACTTTCTTTTAAATGGTTTACTTAAGGATGATGCACCATTTACTTATACTATTGCTGTGGAACTGTTTATACTTTTGTGATAGTGTTGGGCGGAGTCACTGGCACCAGTACACGACTCATGTACCAGCTGCCTGTGATATGCTGCTGATTGCATGATGCTATGTGCTGCTTTTTGTGACATTGTTCCCATATATGCCGTCATGTAATGTAACATAATGTGCATGTCGTTAAAATAAATATGCCAATTAGGTATATGCCAATCAAACCATGTTTAGGGGAGCGAGCACAAGCACTTTAGCACTGGTTTGCATTGGTAAAGTGCACAGAGTCCTAAGGCCAACAGAAGCAAAAATCCAGCAAGAATTGGAGGTAAGTAGGAAAAAAGTTGGGGGGAAGGCCATCCTAAGACTGACAGGTCTAACATGCATGGACTACTATGTTGTCCATCTGCATATAGACTGAGCGACTCTGTAGGAGGGGAGAAAGCACAGAAGAGCTTTCTGCACAGCAGCCAACTCTCTTCAATTGGAAGATTGACATCTTTTCAAACTCAATCATTTACCTTGGGCTTTTATTATTCTACCATGCAGCTCCCTACCCAACACTGGTAGCATCTGCCATGAGAATAGTGACTGGAGGAGGAGCTGGGCAGTGACCCCTGGAGCGATTTTATGGCATTAGCCACCTCTGAAGATCTTTATTGATTTCCTTAGTTACAGGAATCAGGGTGTTGTATTCCTGAGATGTCAGGTCCCAGTGTTGAAGAAGATGGTGAGCTAATGAATAGAGTTGGAGGTGACATCAAGGAAGATTGCTAACAATGAGGCCATCTTCCCTTGGCTCCTTAACCAGATCCTGGCTGAAGCCTGAGGTTTTGACAGGAGATATGAGAGATTAGAAACAGGCCTGGATCTTCTTTCCTTCAGAAGAAACACTTATCCAATGTCTGTGCGAAACAAGGCCTTGATGAACTGGCGACTGTGAAGGTCAAAGACTGGCATTTTTGTAGTTCTGAAGCAGTCCATACTTTAGAAGCACATCACAGACTTGCTGGACGTGATCTTGTGCCTTAAGAAGAAGCAGCGATTAACCAGGCATTGAGGTATGGGTAAACCTTAATTCCTATGAAAAGTAAAATATCAACCATAGGGGCCAAGAGCTTAGTAAAAACTCTTGGCGCCGATGGAAGACTGAATGACAGTACTTGGAACTGGTAATGATTTCCCCCGCTGCAAAGTGAAGATATTTCTCGTGACCTCTGTGCATGGGGATGTGAAGGTAGGCATCCATCCTGTCTAAAAAAATCTTCTTGTTTGATCAGGGGCAGGATGCTCTAAATAGTCACGGTCTTGAAGGATACGTGAGGAATGTGATGATTCACTCCCTAAAGGTCCAATACTTGAGGAAATTCTCCTGATGTCTTCTGGACCAGGAACAGAATGGAGTAGTATCTCATTTGCTTCTTACCGGGAGGAATTTGAATCCCACCAAGAAGCACCTGGTGACATATTAGATTCTTTGGAAGAGGAGTTTAGTGAATAAAAGAGTTCTGGTAGTGTAGAAAACTCTATCCAGTATCCATTGAAACTATCTGCCTGGCTTAAGCATCTGTCACTGTTAGTTGACACTCTTGTCAGAAGAAAAAGAGATGACTGTCAACAGGCATGCTAGCATGGTCATGCCTTTGGAGGACCACAGGTGGAGGACGCTGGAGGCTTAAACCCAGATATGTTGTTGGAATGGCCCCCAGCCCCTGGACTCAACCCCTTCCATAAAAGGGATGACTATTTCCCTTTGAGGAACCTGGACCAAATGCCTTCTGTTAGCCAAAGACTCTACCTCCAGAGACTGGTCAAATGGGGGTCATTCACTTTTATTCTCCACACATTTCATGACCATTTCTTCCAACTGTTGGGCAAAAATCTTGGACCTACCAAAAGACAACTGCCTCAAAACAGGCTTCTGGGTTGCACCTGCTTTCCAGAAGCGAAGTCAAATATGATGCCAGGCTGCAATAGCTGTTCCACACTCAGCAGCTGATGCACATAAATTGTCAAAAGTTACATCTGACAAAAATCAAACTTGTTGTTCCATCACAGATGGTAAAACAGAAGTATCAGCTCCCTTATTCACTAATTGTGCTAGAGTTTGAAAATACTTTAGAAGCTATTTTACTGTATAAGTCACATAAGTATTAGCCCAAACAGTAAAGATGGCTGCAGATAGTCTCATTTTACTGCTCCCTTCAGTTTTTATCCATCTGGTCTGAAGGATGTGCATCCTCCAATACCACAGTGTCCTGTAAAGATATTCCAGGTATTATAAGGTTATTCACCTTAATAGAGGGAAGAAATTCTTCTAAAAATCCCTCCAACAGGTATCACTTGGAAAGAAGTATTGGAAGTGCAGCCTTATCAGTGTCCCTCCATCTGTGTGTAAGAGCTCGACGTACAGCACTGTGAAGAAGTAAAGATTCTGAGTCACATTGGTGGCAGTGGGTAAAAGATCTTCTTGATCACCCCAAAAAGCTGGAGCTGGAAAGCTTACATTGTCGCTAAAGTGCTGTAAAAGCTCAGAAAGTTTGGCACCTTGTACAAAATGCCCTTTCTTATTTTCCTCCTCTGAGTCGTCAGAGGCTCAGCATCTGAATATACCCTTGGAAATTTAGCTGGGAGAGAAACAGCACCCTCAGAAGCTATAAAAGCAGCTTTAACTCTATAATTAATGATCTGCTGCAGTGCCGCCATGGAAGGATCCTCACTCAATTGGCAAGGTTACTTATCCATCATGTGCCCACTCAAAACACAAACTTTGGTGTGGTGTCTGTTAGAACTGTCATTTCCTGTTAAATAGCTGTTACCAAGCAACAAACTAAAATGGCTCCTTTTCTTTCTTTCTTTATTTGCTTGATTATTTAAAATCATTTCATATAAAATCCACAAACCATTCTTTAGACAACACATCAATACAATCAATTAAAACCTTTTTCAAGGAGATCAATATAAATGCACATATAATAGAGATAAATACATTGGTCATACGCCTCCTGCATCAAGATGTCATACTCAAGTAACTGATTGATCTAATTAGTTGCCAAGTACCTTAATATAAGATTCTAGCACTGCTAGAAGTAAAGGTCAAATGCTATAAACGCATCTCCCTAAATCTCACTGGAGTCGCCATCTTAAAATCAGTCAGGACGGACCAAAGGGAGTGTTAAAAAAATTGAGAATATTTATGACAAGAGCTCCGCTCTCTAAATACACATAGCAGACCAAACATCTTTGATAAATAAGGAGATTGCTCAGTGATTCTCGTGAACAAATGCTGCTATCAATGGTCTCATCTGTGCTGCAGGGCTGACGACCACACTAGGATGAAAAACTGCATAGACAGCTGTCACAGGGAAAAAAAACATGTTCTAATAAACAAAAAACAGAAAAATAAGAAGACATCCAAATTAAAGCGTGGCAGGTCCATCTCGGTAGACAGAAAGAACAGGATGTGGTTATTCCTAGCTCCTCCTTTTCTGCCTGATAAGAGTTTGACAACCATCATTGGGGGACATTTATTTAGTTGGACTTGGTAATAGACTCCTGCCCTGCACAGGAGAACTGCTCCCTTGGTAGGGACTGGGAGATTAAGAATGACAAGGAGGTAATGTATACAACATCTGTTTTTCTCACAATTCCTCAACATTTTCCAGCAAATAAATACCTACTTTATTTTAGCCTAAATGATGCACACTCATGCCCTGTCCATTTGTACAGCAAACCTATGCTGCTTCTGGTAGTGAGACTAAATTCTGATAACTGTGTCACAAAAGTTGTGATTTTTATATTTGATGTTTTCATGTAGCACCATGGTGATTGTTTGGTTGTGTTGAGAAAAAAGAGGGATGCCCAGAGTACCTATTAACTAAGTATAACTTATTTTATTTTTTATTTTGGTAGGACCACATAATTTTACATGTAGCTCCTAGCCTCTAAAATGAGAGCAACTACTGGATGAATAATTATTTCCCTCTCTGATGTGTGACTATATTCTTTTCACTGTCTTATTTTATTTACATGGAATACACGTTGTCCTAATTTTTAAAAACTGCTATTTGCAAGTTTTATACCTGAGGAGAAGTAGACCATGCCTCAAGCCATTTAGAGGGGGAAAACATATTGGTTCTTCAAGCAAATTAGTTGATTGTCTTTTATTAACCTACGGTAGTAATTGTACACTACACAAGTAAAATGTCCATTTATGATATACTGTATCTTATCTTGTATGACATTCTATGTTTACAATCATATTGTACATCCTATTTCTGACCATTTTATACCACTAAGCATCAATGTATTAATGTTTGTAGCATAACACTGGAATACATTTAATTTCTTCTTCAGGGAAATATGTGAGATGATCCTTGCTTACTGCATAAACAATAGATCACTGATTTGTTGTACGTACCTGATATTTAGAGTGGGCGATATTGTATCATTTTCCCCATGAGTAACATAGGTTATTTTTATTGTGCAAATTACATTTGGGTGCTTGTCTGCTTGGAAATTGTACACAAAGTATGCTCTTGCATGCAAACATCATGCAAGATAACTGCTTGGTATATTATATGTTCTGCTGCAGGACATTCTGTACTCAAAACGGTCCTCCTTGTAACAGGTAAGCGGTCCTGCTCCCCTGGAACCACCCGGATGTATATTCACCACATCCTCTGGCCAGGTGTGGCCAGAGGCTTTAAATAAATGGGAGTGGACCGCTCAGGGTCTCACTCTGACACTGTACCACTGTGTGCTGGAGTTGTATGTTCTGGGGATCCGGGAGCAGGGCCTACATTGCACGGGGTCTCTTCAGGCCAGATGACCCCAATCATCACACTGGTGACGAGACTGGGACAAGCCCCCCCCCCCGGCCCCCTCAAGAAAAGAAAACCAATGAGTGCGGTATACAGCAAATGCGTAGATCCAGCACCGTGGTCTCCATCGTCACCACGTGAGGTGCTGGGGTGACCGGGCAGAACCCAGGCCGCCAAGAGACCAGGAGTGCCACGCCTGCTGTTGATGTCCCCTTTCTCCCAGCCAAGCAGAGGTCGAGTGAGGCTATGCTGCTCTCCGAGCTCGAGCGCAGCAAACAGAAGTGAGTAACAGGCCGGGCCAGGCCACGCCCATCGTGCAACGACACGTGCTTTCAGGCTGCATACTGACCGAGGAGAGGCCTGAGCAAGACCTGGCTAGTCCCGAGTGCCCTCTTACACTGGCTCCACACTAGAGCAGCGATCAGATTCTACAAACAAGCAGTGGCACCTGCGAGAAGCTGATAGAAAAAAAGGAGAAAAAAAGGGGAAATACATAATAAGAACCAGAAAAACCCCGCTAAAGAAGAGAAAGTAAAGCCCCCAGAGTGGACAAAGCAACACTAGAGGCTGCGACAGCACAAAGGCACGGGGCTCCCCTAAACCGTGCTCAAGACCCCGAAAGTGCAGAACTAGTGCCTGTAAACTTTCCACTGGGCCCCAAGATCCAGCTAACATGGCAGATGAAGCCCAGCCTCAGTGGCCGACCCCCACACAACATGCCCTTGCCACCATTCAGCGAACTGGCTGACCCAGCAACCGCATCCCCACGTTGGAAAATATGGATTGGAAGGCATGATAACTACTTCGTCGCCAGGAGGGAAACTGATGGCGCCGTCAAGAGGTCACTACTCCTCCACCACACCAGAGAAGAACTGTACAAATTGTTCAAACATCTACAAGATACTGGGCCAGCCACAGACTACGACGCAGCTGTAAGGGCACTCAATGCTCATTTTGACAACCAACTAAATCTGGATTTCAAAAGGTTTAAGTTGCGCCAAGCCCGTCAACGAGACGGAGAGTCCATCAACATCTTCTGTGCGCAGCTACACGAGCTGGCAAGCACCTGTACAGCGGACGGCCAACTCAAAGAAACCCGGGCACAACCAATAAAAGGATGCCGAAACAAGACTCTGCAAAGCCTGATCCTGCAGCAACCAACTATCAGCCTTGATGATATATTGACCTAGCCCGATCACACGACCTGTCTGTGCCAATGAAATGGAAATGCCTATCACACAGACCACAGAAAAACCAGCTAACATCAAAGTCGAATGAGCTGACACCATTCGGACCAAGGACCGAGGTGACATGGCTAAAGGAAGAAAATTCCAGCCTGCTAAGGTAAGGTGCGGTTATTGTGGACGAGAAGAACAACCGGTCAGCGAGTGCCTGGCACAAGGCCGCCCGGCTCCAATTGCGGGATCAACAACCTTTTGCATCAGTCTGTAGGAAAAAACTCAGAAGTAAAGGCCCCAGAGATAACAGATCGCCATCAAAGATGGTTTGCCAACTGTCTCCCACGTATCTGATGCACCAGGATGACGCAAGGGACCCAGCGAGACAGAATCGCTGTCTAGAAGATTCCTCTCCAGAAGAAGACAAAGAAGAAAAACTGTTCCTCATCTCATTCACGAGGGAACTCAAGTGCCTCAAGAGGCCTCAACCCACATGTATCATCCAAGTAGCAGGATCAGAAGTGAAAGCTATCATTGACACGGGGGCCTCAGTCAACATGGTGGGGGTTCAGCTGTACAACCGTCTTCGGCCCAAGCCTTCGCTAATGCCATTGCATGCCAAAGCCAGTCACCCTTGCCCCTCAGTGGGTGGATGTCAACGCCAGTACAATCTGATGACCAGGAAGTCACAACAACGTTTCAGGTCATCGCCCAAGAGGCTAACATGCTGATTGGCAGCCATACAGAGAAGGATCTCGGCCTTGTGTCCTTCACCAAGAGAGTACGGTCGCACCAAATTGACGATCTGCTAGAACAGTTCCTGAACTGTTCAGAGGCTCAGTTGCCTCAAGTATCTCCCAGTGAGACTACACATCGACCCCTCAGTCATGGCTGTGGTGCTCCGGAATCACCACGTCCAGTTCCATCTGCGCCCTTTGGTTGAGAAAGAACTCGAGAGACTTGAAGAACAAGGCGTGATAGAGAAAGTCTCAGGACAAAGCGCTTGGGTCCCCCTAATGTGAATTGCAGAAAAACCCAAGCAACCAGGGAAAATCCGCCTATGTATTGACATGCAACTCGCCAACTGTGCCATCAAGTGGGAGTGGCACATCACACCCACTATGGACGAGATCATAGCGGATGTTAACGCTTCCCGCTGGTTTTGAAAGCTGGACCTCAATGCCAGGTACCACCAGCTGCTACTGGCAGAGGAGAGCCAGTACATCACCACCTTCAGCACACACCTGGGACTGCGCTGGTATATGTGCCTGAACCTCTGCATCACATTGGCTGCTGAAGTATTTCAGAACGCGATATGCGAGACCTTGTCTGGCCTGCCCGACGTCTTGAATCTCCACGATGAGATACTGATCCACTCGTCCACAGCTGCTGAACATCACAAGCACCAAAGGCCACCCTAAAGCACCTCATAGAACACGGAGTGATGCTTCACAAAGACAAGTGTGTATTTTTTCAGCCATTCATTGAGTTCTTTGAATACGTCTTCAACCAAGACGGGATACATGTCGACCGCCTCAAGTCATTAACGATCAAGCAAGCACCAGCACCCACCACCTCTTCGGAAGGGCGGAGCTTCCTAGGAATGGCTACATACTGCTGAAGGTTAATTCCTGACCTTGCGACCCTCGCTGAACCCCTGAGGTCTCTCACGAAAACAGTCTTGATGTGGACCTGGGTCCATCGAGAAAAAAATGCATTCTGAAAAATCAAAGATGCCCTTCTCGACAACACCACACTGGTATACTTCGATCCTGACAAGTGCACTGAACTGTTGGTCGATGCCAGCTCATCGGGCTGTGAGCCATACTCACCCAGGAGCAAGAGCCAGGTTAATGGGCAGCGCTGGCATTCGCTAGTGAAGCATTGACCATGACTAAGACATGCTATGCCCAAATCAAGTGAGAGGCCCTCGCCATCAAGTGGGCCACCTGTACTTAAGTGGCCAACCATTCAAGGTCATTACGGACCACTAGCCCTACATCCCACACTTCCTGGGTCAGCTCCTCACCCACCCCCGTGGATCGAGAGGTGGGCCATCCAACTACAACACTACCGGATGGAGGTCATCTACCGACCAGGATCGAAGAACCCCGCTGACTTTCTATCTATCCCACCGCCCTGTGCCCTCCGATGTTCAAAACAGCCACAACTGAGTGGAGGACTACTTCAGGATGGTTTCAGATGCCACCTGCCCCTAAGCTTTGAGGTTGGAAGACATCAAAGAAGCCTGCCAAATCAGACCCCTTCATCATTTGAGTACAGACAGCGGTACGGAGCGGCACGTGGTGAAACTTCCTTCGGGACACCAACGACTGGCCAGGTGAAGAGAGAGTCTGACGGAGATGTGGAGAGTGCTGGATGAGTTCAGCACCACCCAAGACGGGATCCTCCTGCGTGGATCCCGCATCAAGATCCTGAAGGCCCTGAGGCACCATGTAACTCTGCTGGTGCATGGAGGACGAATATGGCACATTACAATGTGATGTAATACATTGCGTGCCATTACAACGCGGTTGTTACAACAACCGGGTTGTTAGTACGCGATGTATTACATTGCAAGTCTTTACAACGACTTCCACTAGGGGCACACTGGATTTAGGAATAGTATTATTTACTATTCCTACTCCAGTTTGCGCAACAGTAGGAAAGGTGTTGGAAATTTATTTCCAATACCTCAGCGCCCCCTAGTGGAATTCGTTGTAAAGACTTGCGATGTCATTTCATCGCGTACTAAAAACGCGGTCGTTGTAATGACTGTGTTGTAAAGGTATCGCGGTGTAATGACCGCGTTGTAAAGGTCGTTTCCCATGGAGGACACCTAGGCGCCACAAAGATGAATTCAAGAATGTGGGAGAAAGCATGGTTCCCTGGGCTAAGAGAAATGGCCAAAGACCTTGTTTGCAAATTCCCGGTATGACAGCTAATGGACACACCGGAGGCGTAGAGGCTGGTACCAGTGATTACCGAGGAGCAATGTCCAAAGTCCAAGCTAAGTCTGGATATTGGGCGTTTTCCCGATGTCCGGACCACTCTAGTCATGGTGGACACTTATTCCAAGTAACAATATACACATGAGGTAGTGGTGGTATATAAGGTAGCACATCAATTGTAAAAGATATAAATGGTTGAATACATATTTTTCTGTGGAAGCTCGTCAATAATGGTGCCTCTCAAGGTAACGGGAAAACGACACCCCACTACCACGGATGTCACCACAAGGAAGTTCAAACGAAGTCCCCTGTTAAGCTAAACAAAACAATTGTACCTCGGCACTCTTAAATTTCACATTTCCATTCATGTATGGTAGAACATATCTCTTGATCCTAAATTAATGTAACAACTCACAGGAAAATTAATTTCCAAAAGTCATTTATGCAAAACAACTCCTATTTATTTCCTATTGACAATGTTTCACTCAAGAAGTAGTATACAAATATACGGTGTACAGATAGACCAATAACAAAGACTGTTTCATATCCTATGATACTGTTTATAATTCGACACGTAGAGGTCCCATTCTTGAACCTTCTTAGTTAGCATATGAAGATGGCAGCCGACACGTGTTTCGTTACTGATGTAACTTCTTCAAGGCTTACATTTGTATGATTGATGACTCTTTGTCAGTTGTCAACCCAAAGCGAAAAATTGAAATGTCGTCCCAAAATGGGGATCCTGATAATCAGAATTGCCGGTATCTATTCATTCATTTTTGAGCATCCACATCCAATCAAAGTGGACCTTAGAGACGATGTAACCAGCCTCCAGTATTAGGCAAGTATTCTTTGGCGTTCTCATATATGGCACATCCCCCTCTCAAGTCAGCCGATGAGGAAAATTTCTCAGGGACAGATCAGTGTCATAGAAAATGGGTGTAGCAAACTTCTAACTTAATATGTAGAAGTAACGGGCTATAGTGGGCCCTTCGGTTATGTCATGAATGCACAAGGGCTACGTTGCGCCCCTGATTCCGGCGTACCCGCCGTGTATACGTATTTCTCCTCAGGTCCAGTAATCATACAAATATAAGCCTTGAAGAAGTTACATCAGTAACGAAACACGTGTCGGCTGCAATCTTCATATGCTAACTAAGAAGGTTCAAGAATGGGACCTCTACGTGTCGAATTATAAACAGTATCATAGGACATGAAACAGTCTTTGTTATTGGTCTACCTGTACACCGTATATTTGTATACTACTTCTTGAGTGAAACATTGTAAATAGGAAATAAATAGGAGTTGTTTTGCGTAATTGACTTTTTGAAATTAATTTTCCTGTGAGTTGTTACATTAATTTAGGATCAAGAGATATGTTCTACCATACATGAATGGAAATGTGAAATTTAAGAGTGCCGAAGTACACTTATTCCAAGTATCCCATAGTGGTAGTAATCGACTCCCTAGCTTTTGTCCATGTCACCCCAATCCTCGAGAAGATATTTGCTATCTGTGGTCTACCCACCAAGATCAAAAGCATCAACGGACCACCATTTCACAGAGCAGAATTTGGGGACTTCCTCAACCAACTTTGAATACGTCACAACCACATCCCTCATCAATGGCCACAAGGTAATGGCAAGGTAGAAAGATTCATGAATATTATGACTAAACCGCTTCGCATCACCACATGAGCAAGCCAACCCGAACGTCACCTACAATCATTTCTCAGAGGATATCGGAGTACTCCCCATTACACCACTCAACAAGCACCATGGACTCTTATGTTCAACGGACACCATCGAGACACTATCCCCATGTATCGGATGGGCACCACAGCCTTACGACGTCCAAGGAACCCAAGCACGTCGTGAACGGTGCAACGCCTTCGCCAGTCAGAGCCGTCGGGCAAAGGCACAATCACTCCTACCTGGTGATCACGTAGTTATCAAAGACTGCTAAGCCTGGGTCAAAGTTCAGGATGCCGTTTGAACCCAGGATCTGGACCGTTGTCAGAAGATATGAGACTATGGTGATGATCAAGAAGGGACAAGAGGTGGTAGCAAGGAATATCTCATGGTTTAAAAGGGTTGAAATTTCACCCCGACATTCTCCGTAGTACGACAATGAAGAGAACGCTAAATAGCCAGAGTACAAAGAAGGCAGCGAGGTGAGAAGCGGGCTTGAGGGTCAATGACTGTTGGGTCCCGAAGGAGGTCAGCACGATGACACTCAAGCCGGCTCCCCCACCTATGATCCGCCCACTCGTAGTCAACCGCATTGGTACAACCTTTGACCAGATCCTTAATCCAGCCAGCTGCTCAAAGACTTTGCATGTCAAGTCAAATAAACTTTGATCTTTAAGACCAAGTTGGGGAGGGATGTAGCCAGTTAGCGGTCCTGCTCCCCAGGAACCACCCAGATGTATATTAACTACAAGCTCTGGCCAGACATGGCTAGAGCTTTTAAATAAATGGGAGTGGACCGCTCGGGTCTCACCCTGACACTGTCTTAATGTGTGTTGGAGGTGTATGTTCTGAGGATCCAGGAGCAGGGCCTACCTTGCACGGGGTGCCATCAGGCTGGGTGGCCCTAAACATCACACTCCAGTACAGCAATTATGCAACATGGGTAAGAAAAACTCAAATAACTTGCAGAATACTCGAAACCAAAGAATTCAAATTTTCACAAAATGATGCTTTCATAAATAAACAAAATCTCCTAGTCCTACTTCATCCTAAATCTTGCACAAGTCCTGTCCTTTTGGTGAATGGACCTCCATGTATGGCATGTGTTGCCCTGAGAACTAAGTGTATGGGAAGTCCTCTGTACTCTCCAAGAATCGTTTCAATAGTATCACCACCAACAATAAACAAAAGCGTTCAAGTTGTGCAGGCCTTCAGTGGTGATGAGCGTATCAAATCAATACTGTTAGTGCACGTGTGTCGCAGGTACTCTGCAGACATCTGTATTTTGTGGAGATTTATAGCCCTCTTACTTCTCCTCGCATTTTGCTATTTCATGGTCTTTCCAATCGTATGTAGAGTGTCCTGCTGACACCCGGCTCCCTCTTGAATAGGGGGGAAGAGGCAGTGGCTGCATTATCCACAAAGTAATTTCTTATAGCTTCTCCTATAGAGTGCAAGAACCCGGGGTCTTCTAGTGTTTCATTCCGTAATTGCCAATCCGGTATTCGTGGGCTTGGTATATGCCAGCTCAGAGACAGTAACAGTGGGTTGTGGTCTGAGGTCGTCCAACATAGATATTCTATGTTTTGGACTGCTCTATGAACAACACAGGAAAGCATCAAGGTGGATGTGCAACTCATACATCCCTGAGGTGAACGAGTAATCCCTGTCCCCAGGGTGAAGGCATCTCCAGAAGTCTAACAGCCGCCACCGCTGCTGCCAGGATGAAAATGTTCTTGGCATCCAGTGAAACAGAGTGTCCCCCAGTGGCAGGTGAGACCTGTCAAGAGTCAAGTTTGCAACACAATTGTAGTCTCCTACTAACAGTATGCCGTGCGTTGCGTGTGGAGCCCGTGCCCTAGATAAGTCAGTGAGGAATCCCACTTGGTCTGAATTAGGGGTGTAAGTCCCTGGAATGGTTAAATCATGGCCCGCTAGGCAGCCCCACACCACCACATACCTCTCATCAGGATCAATCAGACAGACCATCTTGCATTTATTAAAATACAGACATTATAAATTCTAACCAACTTGATTAGGCTTGATAGGCAGCATAGGGTTCTCTCAGGGTCCCCATCAGTCAAAGCCTTTCCAGGTAAAGTTCTTCCATCAGCACCTTATGACGCCAAGGTTTGATGTGAGGTAATAGAGTTGATTGGAATGGACAGAAGAGTAGCTGTTTAAATCAGCTATTTAATCTATTCCTCTCTGCTATGATCCAGACTTTAGGAATCAAATTAGGTTCGACTTCATGGAATTTGCTGGTAGATAGCCACGTTTCAGATAATTTTGCTCCTTTTGGAATGCATACTAGTTTTAAAAATGCACAAAATGGCCATTTGTCATCTCTTCATTGACTGTCTGCTTTTTATTCCTATGTGTCTTTTAATTGAGTGCAATGAGAATTAATATGACCCATAAAAAATAATTTGCTTAATAAAATGAGGGCATGTAGCAATCCATAGCAATTTTTAATATTTTTGAAAGAAAAACTATGTTGTTCGTTTTCTTTTATATCTTAGTTATATAATTTGTATTGATTTAAATGTTCTGCTTTTATAAGATAATTGTCTTACTTATCTTGTGATAAACTTAAAATCTCTGATTTCTATGGAGAGAATGTGCTTATAAGAAAGGAAACCCGGCTTGACCTGAAACACTGTTATTTGTACCACACCATTAAATACTTTTTTCTTCTTTTCAATTAAATATTTTTTCTTGTTTTTGCTAGACTATCAGACAGTATATTCCAGTATTTCAGTACTTAACCTACATTATACAGACATTTTCTGTGTGTTGAAGTCTTTTTTAGACTTCCAGTCAGCTTTCAGAAACCTAGGCATGTATATAGATGGACTAAAAGGGAAACGGCTAGAAGCATTTAGACAAGGAATGCTTTAAAGCAAGACTATGTCCTGTCCCCATTATTTTTTTCAATATTTCTGGCTGACTTACTTTCTACCCTTTGTTATGTCAAATGTTATCCTCCTAAATTTGATGGTCAAGGTTTTCTTCCGTGCTGAAATTGGACTACAGGGTCAACTGAATGATTTGGCAGTGTAGTGTATAAGTAATAAATTGCTTGCTGATGTAAGACCTAAGTCTTGCAAGTTGGCAGAAAAAGTGTTTTTTGGTAGACTTCACCGAATGAAACTGTAATTACAAGCAAAGGAGATTAGTTTCTGGGAGCCACCTCCAACAAGGTACTGAACTAGTTACAGCATTGTAAGGTAACAGCACAAAAACACTACCAACCACTCAAGGTCTATGTAGATTTGATTAGAATTTCAGTTATTCTGTACAACTACTTCAAAATCTCTATGTCAAAAAGATAGTTCCAGCATTGCTCTATAGGCTGGGAGCGCTCATTTTGGATCTAATGATTAATACTGAAAAAAGTGAAAGCAAAACACTTAAGTAGTTATTAAGTGTGCCACTCGCTATTCCTGTATCAAGCTTGCGTTGCATGCTTTAAATGCATATGCTGAAATTTTAAAGATTAAAGGAATTAATTTAGTGTTTGGCAGATGGGTACTCTGTCAGAAATGTGACAGATAGCTTGTCCACCTCATTGCAAGTGCTGTAGGTTGTAAAGCACTAATAAGGCTGATTGGTTCTTCCTCATGTTTTTGATAGAATATCCCAATCACCAAACTCTAAATCAGGCCCAAAGTTAATTTATACGTTGGGTAACTCAAAAGTAGTGTCTGATAATTCAATATGTTGGGAAGACTTCTGGTGAACAGAAAGATGGGTATAACTGGACCTTGAGCACAGCTAACTCATTCCTTTACAAAATGTGGCATTGAAATCGACTATCAAGATGAGCAACCAAATGTATACTTGAGGAGAAACTTCTAAAGCAGGAGTTTGCTTTTGAAAACAATAAACTAATGTCCCATGTACTCTGGGAGTTCTTCCAGGGCTTGGGATAATTTTTCTTTTTTGCCTCTCTGGCACAGCCAGATTTTTCCTGGCAGTGATGGAAAGAAAGAAAAACAGACCTTTTGCTAAAAATAGGGTAGTTGGTCTGAAGTCCTTACGTCAACCGGCCTGTTGAAGTAAGCTTTCTAACAGCAGAATCAGTGGGGGCACTGCTGTCAGAAAGATGGCAGTCCACACCACTCTAAATAGATCAGGAGTACTGAACGATCTGCAGAGAGGGTACTCCGCCCGTTTGTGACAGAGTACCCTGTCTGCTGAACTGCAAATCTGTTACTATGTCATCATTTGCCGACAATAACATTTCTTTGAGTTGGAAAAAGTCCCTAAAGCATTTGTCAAATTTAAAACTGTATTTTTGAGTCTATAATTATCTGTTGTTCCCAATACTTCAAACATCACGTAGTAGAATTGTTTTAATGTGGTTAGATAAGCAAGTATTTCGGTATAAAGTTGGAAACAACTGCTTTAAAGAGGCAGAAAAACACACGTACTGTCGGCATGAGTAGACCAGCTTTCCTATTTGAGAAGATTGGCTCTTAAACTAGTATATTAGTGGTACACACTTGAAGAATGAACTTATGGTTTAGCTTGTGAGCAGACCAATCCAAGAAAAGTAAACAAATGATTATGAATATAGAACCTCATACTAACTAGTTTTAATGGTCTGATCAAGTTCTGTCTCTAATAGAACAAAGCAGCTGTTTTGCAGTTATGTCATATGTTATGAAGATTTATCAAGTGATTAACAAAGGCTTTTAAAATTTGGAAACATATATTGAATATTCTTCTATGTGTTCCCTGAATATGGAATTGATTAATTGCATGAGAAGAGGAAATCAAGGATGGGACTATTCAATATAAAATTGATAATTGAATGTTTCATCTACACTTATGTATTACTTTGTGTCATTAAGGTGCAGTAGATGGCTGGCAAACGGAGGTTGGGCAACTTCCCTACTCAATACAGCTTTTCTGATCTGAAGTACAGAGGAGCAGTGTACACTACAGTTGTCTGTCCTGAAAATAATATTAATCACAATAATAATAACAATAATAATAATAATAATATGTTCATTGTTTAAAAGCATCGTTTTCATGCTTATTGAACAAACTTGTAATGAGAAACACGCATACGTAACTTGAGTTGCCATTCTGAGGTTCTGGTGACTTTTACAAACTACTCAGTCACTGTCCTTGTGGTTTTTAATGTTGCCAGAACCTCTTGCTGGCAATACAGAACCATATAACACAGCTAACTGTTATGTATTCATATGTCAGAAACCAGGACTTTTTGAGGTGTCCCCCACTTTTGGCCCCATTTATGACTACTAGATGCTGGTTTTCTGACTCTGATTGTGCCCTGGGCTCTGCTAACCAGAACTAAGGCCTGTGCTCTGCGTAAAAGGTACATAATAATTAGGTATAATTAAAATTGGTACTGACAACCTACCTGTAAGTCCCTAGTATATGGTAGGGCATGTAGGTTTAGAGGCCCAGCAGATTTAATGCACTTAAGTGTGCACTGCCGTGTGGCCTGCTGTCATTTTAAAAGTCAGCCCTGCTTTGTAGGCTGCTTTTAAATTAAAATTGTATGCAAATTCGACTTTGGAATGAAAGGTACTTCCAAAGTCTTAAACTACCATATGTTTACATATAGGTCACCCCTAAGATGTCCGCTAGGTACCTCAGGGGTAGGGTACCTCAAAGCTGTAAGCAGGGACATTATAAAACATGTTTATATGCCCTGGTGATGGAAAAACTGCCAATTTCGTTTTTTTCCATTGAGATACATTAGCTCCATAGGCTAACATAGGAAGGCTTTATTAAACTTAAATAAAGCCTAACTATTGACAGAAGTGAGCTAAAATGATACTTCAAAGTGTCTAAATAATAGTTCAAATAAATCCAACAACTTGCCAAGGTTATCTTTATTATAACTATGACAGAAAAGAAGTTACAGAACTTGTGTTTCTAATGTGCCGCTATTGAGCTCTAAAGTAACCTTTCCTAATTGGCCAGCCTTTGACGGGCTGATCAAAGCTGCTCTAATGAGGTGTTAAATGGCCTGATAGGAAACAAAGAGACATCTGCTGGGAGGAGATCTGCAGGCTGCAGAGCAAAAGGCAGTAGGGTGGCTGGGTAGCCAAACTGGTCTTCAAAGAGGGAAACGCACTTCGGAAACGACACAGGAAAATCCCCTCTTCCTGCACCCCCAGCCAGATGGGAGACCCTGTAATTAAATTAGCATAGGGGCTGGAAGGAGAGTGTTAGGGAACGTTACCCACACCTGGAGGTTGGGTTAGCCAGACCCTAAGCTCCAGGAGAGAATTTCTCCATTTTGGTTTTTGACAAACAGTGCTTTCTGGGGCAAGAATTTGCCACACGTAAGGGGAAGTGGTCATCATTGGGGGTAGCACCCTGCACCCCATTGGTCAGGGGTGCCCCCGTGTGCTTGCCAGCCCAGAAGCCTGGAAAAATATGGGAGAGCTGCCCAGCAACTCAGATCCCTGCCTGTAGAAACAAGAAGGACTGTCCTGATGGAACCCCTGGCCTGCACCAAGAGGACAGCCCTCTGAATTGCTGCATGTGCTGCACACTTTGGAAATACAGTAAAAGAAAGACTTTGCCTTTCACTGAAAGATTAAGGAGTCGATTCCCTGAAAGCAACAGGTTAAAAGAGCTCCACCTGCATCATCTCCACCAAGAGGAAACCAGCTGACCACTTTCAGCTAGACTTTAAAGGATTTAGCCAGGTGCATTGTGGAACTGCAGTCCCAACACTCCAAGAAGTGACTCAGAGCTTCTGGAACCTTGGCTGGTGTTGTGGACTCAACAAGAGCCCAAAGGGACCTTCTGTAGGCATCTCCAGAAGTTTGAGTTCATTTGGAACACTTTGACCAAAAAGCTCCATAAGTTGACCGACCCATCGTCAAGAGTCAAGTCGGCAATGTCGAACCGCGACCCAGCCTGAAATTTAGGTTTGCCCCACTGAAGCTCCGGAGCCTTTCATCATCATCAAGACTTCCAGAAATTGACCGAGGAATACCACTGAAGCAAGCTGCCATCATCAAATTCAAACCCAGCCTGCCGAGGAGACCCACTTGAAGTCGAGAGAAAAAGCTCCAAAACAGTGACTAAGTCAGAAGGTAAAAACTTGACCGAGCCCTACCGCTCATTGTATCCGACCTGCGCTCCATCGTGGTCAGCCAGAAACTTTGACTTTGTCTCGGTCTGGCACGACCAGATGTCCCAAGTTGGCGCATTTGGCTTTTAAGCACTAAAAGACATTTAGGGGCACATGCATCAACGAAAATACCGATCGCAAACGGGCAGATTAGCAGAATCAGCCCCTTTGCGACCGGTATTTTTGCATTTGGGATGCATCAACCCAAATGCAAAATCACAATTCAAGTAATCGCAAAATTTGGGATTACTTAAATTGCGAATGCATTTAGGGAATAGCAAATTGCGATTCCCTAAATGCAATGCATGATGCAATTTCAAATTGCGAATTTGCAATTAGGGATCGCAAATTACCATCAATTTGAACTTGATGGTAATTTGCAAAAACTTTGAAAAATGCACGAAAGTGCATTTTTCAAAGTTTCATGTTACACACACACATGCCCTTGGGGCATGTATGTGCGCAACATGTGGTAACATGGCAATTTCAGGGGTGCAACAGGGTGTCCTTTTGGCACCCTTGAAATTGCATGCGCAATTTGCAAGTACCAATTTGGTACACGCAAATTGCGCATGCAATTCCCATTCATTCCTATGGGCCTCTAGGCCCATAGGAATTAATGGGTAGCTATTCCTTAATTGCGATTCGCAATTTGCAAGTCGCAATTAATGAATATGTAGGAATCGCAATTTGTTTTTCAATTCCTACATGCATAAGGATTTGCGATTCCTAAATAGCGATTTCTTGAAATTCGCTATTTAGGATTCGCAAATCCTGACTTTGATGCATGTGGCCCTTAATCTTTAAAGAACCATACATTGGATTTTTGTCATTTTGCTGTCATTTTAATCATAAAAAGACTTCCTATTTCTACAATTGGTGTTGGATTTTTATTGTGTGTTGTGCCTTACTTATTTACTGTATTGGTGTTTTTAAATGCTTTACACACCTGTCTCATAAGTTAAGCCTGTCTGCTCGCAGCCAAGCTACCAAGGGTTGAGCAAGGATTAATTTATTCAGAACGTGACTAAACCTGATTTGGGATTGTGGTGTTGTTACTAAGTGTAGGTACCAACACTTAGTAACAACACTAAATATATATATATATATATATATATATATATATATATATATATATATATATAGAGAGAGACATACATATAAAACCTACTGGCAGTCGCCAGTAGGTAGGTATAGTTAGGACCAAAGTTTCCATAGGAATAGCGTTTTTTGTTTTGCCAATAACTTTGGCGCTGCTTGACACATCTTCACAAAAGTTTCAAAAAACATCACCTTTTTGGCTCGAGCCAGTACTCACTCACCCATTCACTTACACACCCACTCACTGATTCCTAGATCTATACATACATCCACTCACTCACCCATACAGCCACTCATAGACCCACTCACTCACTAAAACAGCCACTGACATATCCACTCATACACCCATACAGCAACTCACACACTGAGGGGCATATTCTCAAGGACTTATCGCCGAGTTAGCGGCACTTTATTGCAGCCAAAGTGGTGATAAATTCATCGCACCACTCACAAGCTGGTGCTAACAGCCGATATCACCAGTTTTCCTGCGATAGCAGCCGCAAAAAACATCGCCACGGATGACACCGGCAACTAACGCTAATGAGATGCCGGCTTTGGTTCAACATTCTGTGATTCAGGACAAATCAGTTCATTTCCGAGTGCCCAAAAAACATGAGTAACGTAATCTGCTATCGTGCCCGAATAGCCCTGGCCAAAGTTTGCTCTATATAATACTGCATCGAATTACCCAGTGATTCTGGGGCAGGGAGGGGATGAATGTATGTTGAGGACTGGAACAATATTAGATGTGGGTGAACCAACAAATTAACAGGAAGAGTCGAGCCAGGGGCTGGCAACGCTTCAAGAGCTTGTGCACGAGCCAAGCCATGAAACTGTTTTGACATTTGAATAGTGCAACAAGCATCGTGCAAAATAAGGTCTCTTCAAAATTCAAAAAGTGTAAAAGTGTATTTCCTTAACATGTGTATGCGTTTTCCCTTATTACATCAGATTATATCACTATGTCTGCACTGAGAGGCATTCAAAAAAAGTGATGTTTTTTAAACATGAATTTAGAAACATTTATGTCCATTCCCTTCCTGACTGCAATGCCATGAATGAACTAAGGGGCAAATCAGTTGTCATGTGTGCCCTGTATGTGGGCTAGATTCTTATTATACATACAGCAACATTATAATCTGCTAAATCAAACACAAGAGGTTTTTGTATAGCACACATCCTGAATTCAAGTATTTCAAGATATTTCCATATGCACTAATGAAGAAAAAGGAGGCACAGAGAAAAAAAATTATTACGAAGGATCACATTAATTGGTCAAACAGGGTAGCTGGTATGATTTTGGGTTTTCAGGTTTCATATTGTGCATTCAGCCACCAGATAGGTAGCGCTTACTCTCTCCCATTTAGATCAAAGGTTAATGCTTTGTCTTTAATTCTTGGTGCATGAGGTTAGAGTATGGGTGGCAGGTAGAAGCCACATAAATGTTCGGCTTGTAGAAGAAACATTTTGAAAGGGTGATGGCTTTACCTTGTTTGCTTACCTTGTATGATTAACATTACTGTAGTTGTGTATGGGCACAGACCAGTCATCTTTAACGGGATTTATTAGTGGACATTGCCTGGCTGAAACTGTGGGTGTGATGCACACTTGTGGGGGAGGTTGAGGCACACTAGAAGGTGGTTAAAGACCTGGAGCTTGCTTGCCCTGGGAACCCGGCCCTCAAACACCAGCTTCTAGAAGCCAAAGAGCAGTTAGCAGTTCACACTGAAAAGCTCTGTTGCTTTGACCACCGTGGGTACATGATACGCACTCACGATGAGCGCAATAAGGCTGGCAGCCTGCTGGCCTGGTTAGCTAACCCTGTGACTAGAAGCTCCCTCATTCTAGAGATAGAAACAGAAAAAGGTGAACTTTTTTATGCCCAGGGTCAAATAAATAGCAGATTCGAAGAATATTATACCATGTTTTACACCCCCCTGCCGCTGCTGCCCCCCCAGTGGGTGAAAGAATTCCTAAACCCTTCAGCTCTCCCGATGCTTTCACTGGAGGAAGCGAAGACCTTGGGAGGAGCCATCATGCTCCAAGAGGGGCACATAGCTATTAAAGCCATGGACCAAGGCAAAGTCCCCGGGATGATTGCCTACCTTTGGAATTTTATGCAGCCTACGATGAGGAACTAGCACCACAGTTGCTCACCCTCAATACAGCGGCCCTTGAGATTGGTCACCTTCCCGTCTCCACTAGAGAGGCTTTGACTGTCCCTCTATTGAGCCCTCCCTACAATGTTCCGGCATATCACCCTTTATCCATGCTGAACATGGATTATATAATTCTTAGCTGTATACTGGCGACCTGCCTCCTACCGTTCATGCCCCGATTAATCCATGTCAACAAGGCTGGCTTTATCCTGGGGACCAATATCCGTAGCCTTCTTTCAGTCCGCACATTGAAAAAGCTTTCGATAGTCTCCAGTGGGACTTTCTTTATCAGACAATGGATCGGGGCATCAGACAGGGGTGCCCACTCTCCCCCTTATTTTTTACTATTGCTGTTGAACCATTTGCTGGCAGTGCATGCTCTGGCTCTTAGTTTAGGGGCCTGGATATTAGGGGTAGGAAATACCACACCGCCCTCTACGCAGGTGATATGCTCCAGCTTCTTCTGGATTTGAGTGAAGGCTTGCCAGAAGCCATAGCACTGCTGAAATGATTTGGATGTGTATTCAGTCTCCGCATCAGAAATCCTACCTGTTCCCACTATGCCATACTGCACCTCAGCTTCAGGACCTGTGTGGCATTGCCTGGGAAGGGGCATGCCTGTAATACCTTGAGTCAGGGTCTCCCATGACCCACCTGACCTCCTAGAGGGAAAAATGAGTGCAGCCCTTAGAGGGCTCCGTGCCTGTGTTAAATTTTGGAAGACTCTGCCTCTAACTGTAGCTGGAAGGATAGCAGTAGCAAAGATGGCAGCTCTTCCCCGGCTATTGTACTTTTTTCCACACTGCCCATTATCATTCTGTTAGACCTGGCATCCTTGGCGTGGGTCTCCCTTCCATTTTTTCGTAATGCCTCCACTGTTGCCGATATGTTTTTGCTGGACTAGATGCTCATGGGCACTTTGCCACTGCTAATCAGTGCCAAAGTGCAAGTGCTCCCGATCGTTAATTGATACATGTATTAGTGACTCCATGATTGGATGATTGGTTTACTTGTCAGTCCCTAGTACAGCGCACGCAGTGTGCCCAGGGCTTATAAATCCAATGCCGCTGGTGGGCTTGCAGCACTGGTTGTGCCACCCACAGAAGCGGCTTGTAAAATGTGTCTCAGGCCTGCCATCGCAGAGCCTGTGTGCAGCCTCGGGCTGCCATGTCGACTTGGTGAGTACACCCACTTACCAGTCCCTAAACCTTCCCTTTACTGCATGTTGGTCACCCCTAAAGTCGGCCCTAGGGCAGGGTGCATTGTAAGTATAAGGTAGGACATGCCCTGGTGTGTGTGGCATGTCCTAATAGTGAATTACAGCCATTTTCGTTTTTCACTATTGCAAGGCTACCTGCTCCCCATAGGCCAGAATGGGCAGACTGACTATTACACCTTATAGTCAGAACTGACCCAGGGAACATGGTAGAAAAACGAATTTAGTATGCCTGAACTCAGGATGATAAAATGCATCTTTTAGTGAAGTTGGTTTTAACATTCTGTGTTTGAAAATACCACTTTTAGAAAGTGGGTATTTTCTTGCCTAACTATCCAAGCCTGCCTCTGCTAGGTTGTGTATTCCTTGTCTGGAGATTGAGTGACAGGGGCTGGGGGGTGGCCACAGGAGACAGGGTGAGTCAGCGCAGGGCTGAATAGAAAGATCTGCATCCAGAGTGGAGGGAGGAGTTGCACCTGGGTCTGAATAGGGCTGTGCCTGCCTTCCACAATGCTGGCTCCACCTCCTGCCGGGCGGCTGAGCACTCTGCCCCACATTCTGAAAGGAAAGAAGGAGTCAGAAAAACAAAGTGCTCCAGGACTGACCAGAACTGGTTTTGGACTAGGCAGAGGCCTCTCTGCCTCCAGAGAACAAAGAAAATCAGGGTATAAGAGGGGCACCCAGACCCCAGGACAATTAGATCACTTTTGGGAACAAGAAGAAACCTTTGCTGAGGAGCGGAACCAAGAAGAAACTGAGGAGAGACTATCCCTAAGCCTGAAGTGCTGCTTGGGGGATTGGCCTGCAGTGGTTTGCCTGACTGCCAAAGAAAGGAGAAAGGAACTTTTGCTTTGCTGTGACTTTCATCAACTTGTGAAGGATCTCCAAGGGCTTGGAAGAGAGCTTGCCCCCTGACCGAAGTCCCAGGACCATTGGACTTCACCCCCTTTGTGAATTGCTGCTGGAAACTCTGTTTCAGTGGCTGCAGAGGTAGGGAGCTGTGACCGACTCTCACGACCGACTCGGTGTCCTGTAAGTACCGCATCGAAGCACCGTCTCGCCCTGCAACGCACGGCCCTGGTCTCACCGACTCCGTCAACGAGCCGCTGCCTGCACCGCATCGAGGGACAACGCGTCCTGCAACGCTTCGCTACGCCGAATCGAACTGGTCCGACCGACACGGTCACTGCTGCTGAGTTCGAGTCCTGTGACCGCACCGGAGTTGGGCACCGCTCGCACGCTTTGCGACGCACCGCCCGACTCGCACCGCTGTCCGGACTGATCGACGCCAGCTCCTGAATCCGGCTCCGTCGCCGCACCGCAACCTGCCAGCACCGCATCGAAGCACCGTCTCGCCCTGCAACGCACGGCCCTGGTCTCACCGACTCCGTCTCGACGACGTCAACGAGCCGCTGCCTGCACCGCATCGAGGGACAACGCGTCCTGCAACGCTTCCATTTTTGCATCGCGACCGCGACGAACAGCCATCCGGCTCGCACGCCCGTGCCTGCCGCTTCAAGTAAAAGGTACTGTGACCGAGTCTGTCTACGCTGTGTTGGCCCGTCTCGACGCGGTCAGCTGGATTTGTTAGACTCTGTTTGTTCTCGACATCGCCGTAGCCGGAGGAGGCTACCGACTCGCACAGAACCTTGAATTAAGCCTTTTTGATCAGAACTAAGCATCCTTAACAGTATTGTGGATTATTTTTGTCGTTTATGGTCTTGTGATAAATCTATATAAAATATACCTATTTTTATAAATATATAACCTGTGTGGTGCCCATTTGTAGTGTTGTCACTTGATTACTGTATGTGTTCACAAATGCTTTACACACTGCCTCTGAACTAAGCCTGTCTGCTCGTGCCAAGCTACCAAGAGGGTGAGCAGGGGTTATTTCGGGAGTGTACCTACTTTCCCTGACTAGACTCAAGGGTCCCTATTTGGACAAAGGTACCTACCTCTGCCAACTAGAGACCCCCAAATCTAACATTGGTGGTCAGCGGTGAGGATTCTGGACTTGCATTTGTGACTCATGTACAGTGATTGGTGAACACTACTTAGTGAGTGCAGACCAAAACGCAACCACATACTTTTATAGCATTTTTTCTGGGATTTCCTATTTTTGCAAATGCCAAGTTCAGTCACTATGGAGAAACCCGCATCAGTAGCCTCTGTTGAGTGTGATTGGGAAGAAGAGAGGCTAGAATGCTACACCCTTAAGCAGCTCAGGCAATTCTGCAAAAAGTTTAAAGTGTCCATGACCGGGATCTCCAGGAAGGAGGACCTCCAAAAGGCGCTGAGGGCCTGGGTCGAATCAAGGAGTGCCCCTGTGGAGGGGGCTGAGAATGCAGAAGGGCAGCTGGAGGGGCTATTGGGTCTAGGGGCTAGAAGACCACCTTCCCCAGTAGGTAGCAGTGTTTCTGCCAGAGGACTGTCTCCAGAGGAGTTGGAGGACAGGAAGGAGAGTAGGATGCACGAAATGCAGATGACCAAGCTCAAGCTGAATGGGCAGTTAGAATTCGAAATGCAAACTAGGAAATTAGCCCTAGAGGAAAAGAAAATGCAGTTTGAACATGAGAAAGTTTTGAGGGAGTTGGAATTGAAGGCCAAAAGCTTAGAGATTACTCCCTCTGGTGGCAGTGTACCGCCTGTGCCTGTTGAAGCTAGGGTGTATATTCCCAAAGATGTGGTGAAGGAGTTTTTAAAAATGATGACATAGGGCAGTGGTTCAAAGCCTATGAGGTAGCCATGTCTTCCCACCGGGTCCCTGAGAAGGATTGGGGAGCGGGGTTGTGGGGACGGTTCCTCAGTGAAGGGCGGGATACCTTGTTGGATTTGCCCTCTGAAGTCTATAATTCGTACAGCCACATGAAGGATGCCTTAATGACTAGGTATGGTTTGACCCCTGAGCTTTATAGGCAAAGGTTCAGGAACTGTAGTAAGATTGAAAGCAGTACCTGGGTTGAATATGTGACCTTCTTTTGCAGAGCCTTGGATGGTTGGGTAAAGGGTAGCAATGCGACTGATTTTCAGGCGCTCTTTGATTTGATTGCCTGGGAGCACTTGTCCGGTAATTGTTTTCCTGAGCTACGCCAGCACCTAATTGATAGTAAGCTGACTAACCCTAGGCAGCTTGCTGAGGAGGCGGACCGCTGGGTGAGTACCCGGGTCCACAAGGGTCACGTGGGAGACTCCGCCAAGGGTGGGCAGGGTCCCCAGCAGAAGAGTGGGGGGACAAGGGTAAACAGAAGGAGTTCCATAAAGGGCCCCAAAGTAGACCCCAAGGGAACCAAGGGAAAGGTTCCCAGCCGCCCCCTGAGAAGAAGCCAGTGGCCCTGACAGGCCCCCTGTTCACCAGGGACCACTGGTATGTTACAAGTGTGGCGCCCCTGGCCACAAGGCAAACGATCCTCGTTGCCCTTTGCATGGAAAACCAGCACCCACGAGTGCAGTCCCCCGGCAGTTGGCTAGTGTAGCCCTGGGGGAGGAGTTGGGTGCCCAAGGTGGGGGGATCCCACAGTGTTTTCCCTTGTCTCATTAGGAGACTCTGAGATGGTCCCTAGGACCCCGCTGCCTGAGAACACTAAGAAATACAGGCAGTGGGTGACCATCAATGGCCATAGGGTGGAGGCTCTGAGAGACACAGGAGCCAGTGTGACAGCTGTCAAGTGTCACCTGGTGTCTAAAGAGCAGGTTATCCCTGATGCATTCTATCCGGTTGTTGCCGCTGACAACACAGAGAGTCACTGCAAGGTGGCTCAGGTTCCCTTTGAGTGGGGGGTCTCGGGTACTCTTCAAGTAGCTGTGAGGCCAGCCATGCCTGTTGACTGTTTGTTAGGGAACGATTTGGAGAGCTCACCTTGGGCTAAGGTGGAGCGGAGTGCGCATTTAGAAATGTTGGGCTTGCCTGATTGGGCATGTGTGACCACCCGGTCAATGGCAGCTAAAGGTGTTCAAGAGGACCTGGAGCCTGAGAGGGAGGCCCAGGTGCCTGCCGGAGAGAGAGAAGGCAGGAGGCGCGGGAAACCGGCCCCCGAAGTTCCCACGGTCCAGGAGGAGGCAGACCCTGAGGGGGATGCCCTGGAGCCTACAGGGGAACAGGTAGCTGAACTGGGGGACCTACCTGAGCTGACCCATTGGCAGCAAGAAGGAGGACCCTCCAGGGAAGAGTTCTGCGAGGAGCAGAACGCATGCCCCTCTCTCGTGGGTCTGAGGCAACAGGCCACAGACCAGGCAGCAGGTGATCAGTCTGGATCACATTGGGTTTACTGGGAGAATGGTCTCCTGTATTCAGAGCCTAAGGTTGCTGAGCCTGGGTCAGCCCGTGTGCTGGTGGTACCCCAGCGCTTCAGAGCCTTCCTACTGGGGTTGGCTCATGATGTACCGTTAGCGGGACATCTGGGGCAGGACAAGACCTTTGACAGGCTTGTTACCCATTTCTATTGGCCCCAGATGCGCAGGAGTGCCGCCACTCACTGCAGGACATGCCAGACTTGCCAGGCAAGTGGAAAGAGTGGGAGGAAGCACAAGGCTCCTCTCCAGCCATTCCCTGTGGTCAGCACTCCCTTTGAACGGGTGGGTATTGACATTGTGGGGCCACTGGACCCCAAGACAGCCATGGGCAACAGGTTTATCCTGGTCTTGGTGGACCATGCCACCCGGTACCCTGAAGCCATCCCTCTGAGGACAGTGACGGCCCCCATGGTGGGACGGGCACTGATGGGAATTTTCTCACGTGTGGGATTCCCTCAAGAGGTGGTGTCTGACAGAGGTACCAACTTCGTGTCCAAGTACATGAAGTCCCTGTGGCAGGAGTGCGGTGTAACTTACAAGTTCACCACTCCTTACCACCCTCAAGGAAATGGTCTGGTTGAGAGATTCAACCGGACCCTCAAGGGCATGATTATGGGTCTGGAAGAACCCATGAGGCGTAAATGGGACGTCCTCTTACCATGCCTGTTGTTTGCATACCGGGAGGTGCCACAGAAGTCTCTAGGGTTCAGTCCCTTTGAGCTCCTCTATGGACACCCGGTGCGAGGACCTCTGAGTTTGGTCAAGGAAGGCTGGGAGCAATCTCCCAGGAAACCTCCCCAGGATGTATACAGTTACATGCTGGCCTTCAGGAACCAGACTAGGCGTTTCAGAGAGCTTGCTGAGGCAAATCTGGAAGCCAGCCAGGAGGAGATGAAGCGGTGGTACGACCAGAATGCCACTCTGGTAGAGCTTCAGCCTGGTCAGAAAGTGTGGGTCATGGCCCCTGTGGAGCCTTGTGCGCTCCAGGACAAGTGGACCGGCCCTTTTACGGTGGTGGAGCGCAAGAGTCCAGTTACCTATTTGGTGGACTTGCAGTCTCCCAGGAACCCCTTGCGGGTCCTGCATGTGAACCGCCTGAAGCCCCACTTGGAGAGGTCCCAAGTGGGCATGCTCTTAGCTACAGATGATGGAATGGAGGAGGAGACCGAGCCTCTTCCTGACCTCCTGTCAGCCCGAGAGCAAGATGGATCAGTGGAGGGAGTAAACCTCTCTACCTCCCTGACACCTGAGCAGCAGGGTGACTGTCGCCAACTGTTGGGACAGTTCCCTGACCTGTTCTCCCTGGTTCCCAGTGTCACTCATTGGTGCGTCCATGATGTGGACACTGGGGACAGTCTTCCTGTGAAGCACAAGGCTTACAGGGTGACTGACAGGGTCAGAGCCTGCATCAAGGAGGAGGTCTCCAAGATGTTTGCGCTAGGGGTCATTGAGTCCTCTAACAGCCCTTGGGCCAGCCCAGTGGTCTTGGTTCCAAAGGCTGCCGCGCCTGGTGCCACACCAGAACTCCGGTTCTGTGTGGACTACAGGGGACTCAATTCCGTCACCAGGACTGACGCCCACCCCATCCCCAGAGCTGATGAGCTCATAGATCGGTTAGGGGCTGCGCGGTACCTCAGCACGTTTGACTTAACGTCTGGGTACTGGCAGATCGCCTTGACTGATGGGGCAAAGAGAGGTCAGCATTCTCCACACCAGATGGGCACTACCAGTTCCGGGTGATGCCCTTTGGAATGAAGAATGCCCCTGCCACCTTTCAGAGGTTGGTCAACCAGGTGTTGGTTGGACTGGAGGATTTCAGTGCCGCCTACCTGGATGACATCGCAGTGTTCAGTGCCGGTTGGGAAGAACATCTGCGCCACCTCTGGGAAGTGTTGATGGCGCTGCGGAGAGCAGGCCTCACCATCAAGGCGAGTAAGTGCCAGATTGGGCAGGGTTCTGTGGTGTACTTGGGACACCAGGTTGGGAGCGGCCAGGTGGCGCCCTCCAACCGAAAATTGATACCATTCTGGCTTGGGAGCCCCCAAGACCCAGACAGAGGTGAGAGCCTTCCTAGGACTCACCGGGTACTACCGGAGATTCGTCAAGGGGTATGGCAGCATTGTTGCCCCCTTGACAGAGCTGACTTCCAAGAAGCAGCCCAGGAAAGTGATTTGGACTGACGCCTGTCAAAAAGCTTTTGACACCTTGAAGACTGCCATGTGCACGGCGCCTGTGCTCCAGGCACCCAACTTCTCCAATGAGTTCATTGTTCAGACCGACGCTTCAGAGCATGGTGTAGGGGCTGTTCTATCACAGATCAATGAGGAGGGCCTAGACCAACCTGTAGCCTTCATCAGTAGGAGGTTACTTCCCGGGAACAGAGATGGAGTGCTATTGAGCGGGAGGCATTTGCTGTGGTCTGGGCACTGAAGAAGCTGAGACCATACCTGTTTGGGACTCACTTCCGGGTTCAGACAGACCACAGGCCCCTCAGATGGTTGATGCAGATGAGGGGTGAGAATCCAAAGCTGTTGAGGTGGTCCATTTCCCTACAGGGGATGGACTTTACGGTGGAACACCGCCCTGGTACAGAACACGCCAATGCTGATGGACTGTCCAGATTTTTCCGCCTTAGCGATGAGAACTCCCTAGGGGTAGGATAGTTCTCCCCACATTTCAGCTGGAGGGGACACGTGTTAGACCTGGCATCCTTGGCGTGGGTCTCCCTTCCATTTTTTCGTAATGCCTCCACTGTTGCCGATATGTTTTTGCTGGACTAGATGCTCATGGGCACTTTGCCACTGCTAATCAGTGCCAAAGTGCAAGTGCTCCCGATCGTTAATTGATACATGTATTAGTGACTCCATGATTGGATGATTGGTTTACTTGTCAGTCCCTAGTACAGCGCACGCAGTGTGCCCAGGGCTGGTAAATCCAATGCCGCTGGTGGGCTTGCAGCACTGGTTGTGCCACCCACAGAAGCGGCTTGTAAAATGTGTCTCAGGCCTGCCATCGCAGAGCCTGTGTGCAGCCTCGGGCTGCCATGTCGACTTGGTGAGTACACCCACTTACCAGTCCCTAAACCTTCCCTTTACTGCATGTTGGTCACCCCTAAAGTCGGCCCTAGGGCAGGGTGCATTGTAAGTATAAGGTAGGACATGCCCTGGTGTGTGTGGCATGTCCTAATAGTGAATTACAGCCATTTTCGTTTTTCACTATTGCAAGGCTACCTGCTCCCCATAGGCCAGAATGGGCAGACTGACTATTACACCTTATAGTCAGAACTGACCCAGGGAACATGGTAGAAAAACGAATTTAGTATGCCTGAACTCAGGATGATAAAATGCATCTTTTAGTGAAGTTGGTTTTAACATTCTGTGTTTGAAAATACCACTTTTAGAAAGTGGGTATTTTCTTGCCTAACTATCCAAGCCTGCCTCTGCTAGGTTGTGTATTCCTTGTCTGGAGATTGAGTGACAGGGGCTGGGGGGTGGCCACAGGAGACAGGGTGAGTCAGCGCAGGGCTGAATAGAAAGATCTGCATCCAGAGTGGAGGGAGGAGTTGCACCTGGGTCTGAATAGGGCTGTGCCTGCCTTCCACAATGCTGGCTCCACCTCCTGCCGGGCGGCTGAGCACTCTGCCCCACATTCTGAAAGGAAAGAAGGAGTCAGAAAAACAAAGTGCTCCAGGACTGACCAGAACTGGTTTTGGACTAGGCAGAGGCCTCTCTGCCTCCAGAGAACAAAGAGAATCAGGGTATAAGAGGGGCACCCAGACCCCAGGAAAATTAGATCACTTTTGGGAACAAGAAGAAACCTTTGCTGAGGAGCGGAACCAAGAAGAAACTGAGGAGAGACTATCCCTAAGCCTGAAGTGCTGCTTGGGGGATTGGCCTGCAGTGGTTTGCCTGACTGCCAAAGAAAGGAGAAAGGAACTTTTGCTTTGCTGTGACTTTCATCAACTTGTGAAGGATCTCCAAGGGCTTGGAAGAGAGCTTGCCCCCTGACCGAAGTCCCAGGACCATTGGACTTCACCCCTTTGTGAATTGCTGCTGGAAACTCTGTTTCAGTGGCTGCAGAGGTAGGGAGCTGTGACCGACTCTCACGACCGACTCGGTGTCCTGTAAGCACCGCATCGAAGCACCGTCTCGCCCTGCAACGCACGGCCCTGGTCTCACCGACTCCGTCAACGAGCCGCTGCCTGCACCGCATCGAGGGACAACGCGTCCTGCAACGCTTCGCTACGCCGAATCGAACTGGTCCGACCGACACGGTCACTGCTGCTGAGTTCGAGTCCTGTGACCGCACCGGAGTTGGGCACCGCTCGCACGCTTTGCGACGCACCGCCCGACTCGCACCGCTGTCCGGACTGATCGACGCCAGCTCCTGAATCCGGCTCCGTCGCCGCACCGCAACCTGCCAGCACCGCATCGAAGCACCGTCTCGCCCTGCAACGCACGGCCCTGGTCTCACCGACTCCGTCTCGACGACGTCAACGAGCCGCTGCCTGCACCGCATCGAGGGACAACGCGTCCTGCAACGCTTCCATTTTTGCATCGCGACCGCGACGAACAGCCATCCGGCTCGCACGCCCGTGCCTGCCGCTTCAAGTAAAAGGTACTGTGACCGAGTCTGTCTACGCTGTGTTGGCCCGTCTCGACGCGGTCAGCTGGATTTGTTGGATTCTGTTTGTTCTCGACATCGCCGTAGCCGGAGGAGGCTACCGACTCGCACAGAACCTTGAATTAAGCCTTTTTGATCAGAACTAAGCATCCTTAACAGTATTGTGGATTATTTTTGTCGTTTATGGTCTTGTGATAAATCTATATAAAATATACCTATTTTTATAAATATATAACCTGTGTGGTGCCCATTTGTAGTGTTGTCACTTGATTACTGTATGTGCTCACAAATGCTTTACACACTGCCTCTGAACTAAGCCTGTCTGCTCGTGCCAAGCTACCAAGAGGGTGAGCAGGGGTTATTTCGGGAGTGTACCTACTTTCCCTGACTAGACTCAAGGGTCCCTATTTGGACAAAGGTACCTACCTCTGCCAACTAGAGACCCCCAAATCTAACACATTCCCTGCAGGATTTTTCGGGATCTGAACTCAATGTTGACTGAACTTAACTGGGGGGCGGGCAGGCATAGGGTGACGCTGACCAAACTACAGCGACCTACGTCTGATGGAGAGCTGGCGGAACCAGAATTTAAGGCTTACTAACTTGCAGAACAGCTTTAGTGGTGCAACCAATGGATCACCTCACAGCTGCATCCAGAGGGGAACCCTGATAGAACAATCTCGTATCTCTATGTACTGTGACATATCCTCCTAAACCCCACTAAGCGCCAGGATGCCCGTTGGGTGACAGCTGCGCTATATAAATGCAACTTACATTACATTACATTACATTACATTACACTCCAGAAGTGTCCCACGGCTTTCCAGGTAGCTCGTCACTGCTGGCGGCATGCCCTCCAATGCACATGTGTGGATAAGCCCAACTCGTTGTATCTTCCATTGCGAGAGTTAGAACAGCTGGCTGTAGGTGAGGCACTGAAGGGACCAGCGGACTAGTCCCAGTATGGGATTACCCCAGTGCCCCAGTGGAAGACCTCTACAAGGACTGAGAGGGCTTGAGAGACTATGTGGGGCTGTGAAGCACCCACTCTTACGCACTGGTTCCCCTTCTTCTGGACACTGTTGGAGCCTAGTAGGTCCCCCCTCCACATCTGAGACACCCTATGTCCCAATACAGCGTGATATGTTGGGACCCCACCCTGATTTGTGAGGTGGTGAGGTTCTCCAAGAAAGTGACGACACACCACCAGGGGACAGGCCTTACTGCTCAGTTCACCTGCAGCCACAACCTTCAGCCTGAGAATACTACAGATATTGCCCCAGGAGGCACTCACTGAGTGTGAGCAGTGACACAGCTTAGCTGGGGCCCCTCTCGCAATCCGTTCAATAAGACTGAGCAGGAGCTGATTCCGGACGCCCCTGAGAGACCTGAAACAGCAGGGGCCCCTGTTGGAACATCTCATACTGCTCATACTCAGGGATCCAAAGTACAGGTGTTGCCTCCCTACTCATTTAGACCCTGTGAGTACCTAATGGTGCAGGGGGTGGGCTCGTATGTAGACTGCCGCCCACACCCTCTGCCCGAGACTATTCATCTTCTAAAAAGTGGGGCTGCAGCTGGGGTCCCTCTTGGACTCACTGAACTTGATTGGCTCCCAACTCTGTTGTTTGCTAGTGCCTCTAACTCTTCAGCTTGTGGCACTATATATCACAGCACTCCAAACCTCTGATCCATAGGCGATTGACTAAATACCCGGAGGGTGCTTAATGGCCTACCATACTTCCCATCCTTGACACTTTGGTCATGCTGATGTTCCGCAAATAGGTGTGCCACCTCCAACCTACACAGCTGGGGCTGAGGGGATGACAGACTCATTGGGAGTTTACTCTGCCTGCAACTCAAACTGGGACCCTGATGCTCTGCTCCTGGAAAATAGTGCCCTTTTTGCAGCACCCTATCTTGCCACCTGTCTGAGTCTGTATTGGAGCATAGACGTGGGTAAATACATGGAAAAGATCGACCTGTCAGAGCTGGTTCCTCCTAGGAATCGAACCCTTGACCTGGATGGGAAGACTTCTTGTACAGGGTCTCTGCCCGGAGGACAACAAGGAACTACTCTGGACACTATACTCCAAGCCATTGCTGCCTCTAGAGAAGTGTTAAAGCTGAAAACTGACACAGTAGCCTTGGACATTGGGCTTGTGGGAGATGACCACCGGCAGTTGGCCGAGCGAGTTACTGCTACGGAGCACACAATGGAGGAAGTTACTCCTGAAATGGTATCCATGAGGGAATGAATGACACAGGTGGAGAGCAAAGTTCAGACACTAGAGGCCAGAGCTGAAGATGCCAAAAACAGGACCAGGAGGAACAAACATCTGACGAGATCATTTAATTGCCTCAATGTTGCTGATGCTGTGGACTGATACCATGAGTGAATCCTGCATACTGCGCTGGCCTTATCATGGACTGAGAGCCGGGTTGATTGTGTGCAAGATTCACCTATTTGCCCTTTGAACGGTGTGATGTGAAGCCAGGAGGCATCGTGACTGGCGCACCCCCATATCAAAGCATGCGTGTGATAACGGCTCATGAGTTGTATGCTTGTTTTGCAGTTTGGATGGGGAGTCTTCCTTTTCTTGTCTGGGGCAGGGGAGTTGGGTTGTTGTGTTTTGGTTGCTTTCATTTATGTGTTGGCATTCACCTGCCCACCTACCTGGGCCATTCCCAGGATGGTCATGGATCCCTACCTATTATGAGAGCATGCTATCTCTACACGACTGGGTACAGACTGGTTATAACATCCCCTCATGGCATCCGCCCAAACTTATAATTTAATTAGCTGAAACGTCTGGTACTTCAATAGCATGGCTAAATGGTACAAAATACATACCTATCTAAAGAGGCGGGGGTACACATAGCACTCCTGCAGGATACCCACCGTACAGCCACTGAGAAGGAGGCCATATGTAAGTGCTGGAGAGGTCAGTTATTTGCAACCTCTTACTCAGGCTTCACCAGGTGGGTCCTCCTGTGGATCTGCCCGGGTGTTGCATTCCAAATGATATCAAAACTGATTGTTCCTGATGAGAGGTATGTGGTGGTGTGGGGCTGCCTAGCTGGCCATGAGTTAACCATTGCAGGGATTTACACCCCTAATTCAGACTGAGTGGGATTCCTCACTGACTTATCTAGGGCACTGGCTCCACATGAAACGCAGGGAATACGGTTAGGAGGAGACTACAATTGTGTTGCAAACTTGACTCTTGACAGGTCTCACCTGCCACTGGGGGACACTCCGTTTCACCGGATGCCCAGAACATTTTCATCCTGGCAGCTGTGGTGGGGGCTGTTAGGCTTCTGGAGATGCCTTCACCCCGGGGACAGGGATTACTCGTTCACCTCAGGGATGTATGAGTTGCACGTCCACCTTGATGCTTTCCTGTGTTCCCCGGGTGTTCATAGAGCAGTCCAAAACATAGAATATCTATGTCGGACGATCTCAGACCACAACCCAATGTTACTGTCTCTGAACTGGCATAGACCAAGCCCGCGAATACCGGATTGGCAATTACGGGATGAAACACTAGAAGACCCCGGGTTCTTGCACACTATAGGAGAAACTATAAGAAATTACTTTGTGGATAATGCAACCACTGCCTCTTCCCCCCTATTCGAGTGGGATGCCTTTAAGGCATTTATTGGGGGACATTGCCTGGCTGAAACTGTGGGTGCGATGCACACTTGTGGGGGAGGTTGAGGCACACTAGAAGGTGGTTCAAGACCTGGAGCTTGCTCGGCCTGGGAACCCGGCCCTCAAACACCAGCTTCTAGAAGCCAAAGAGCAGTTAGCAGTTCACACTGAAAAGCTCTGTTGCTTTGACCACCGTGGGTACATGATACGCACTCACGATGAGCGCAATAAGGCTGGCAGCCTGCTGGCCTGGTTAGCTAACCCTGTGACTAGAAGCTCCCTCATTCTAGAGATAGAAAAAGAAAAAGGTGAACTTTTTTATGCCCAGGGTCAAATAAATAGCAGATTTGAAGAATATTATACCATGTTTTACACCCCCCCTGCCGCTGCTGCCCCCACCTCCAGTGGGTGAAAGAATTCCTGAACCCTGTAGCTCTCCCAATGCTTTCACTGGAGGAAGCGAAGACCTTGGGAGGAGCCATCAGCTCCAAGAGGGGCACCTAGATATTAAAGCCATGGCCCAAGGCAAAGTCCCCGGGACAATTTCCTACCTTTGAAATTCTGTGCAGCCTATGCTGAGGAACTAGCACCACAGTTGCTCACCCTCAATACAGTGTCCCTTGAGATTGGTCACCTTCTCGTCTCCACTAGAGAGGTTTTGGCTGTCCCTCTATTGAGCCCTCCCTACAATGTTCCGGCATATCACCCTTTATCCATGCTGAACATGGATTATATCATTCTTAGCCGTATACTGGCGACCTGCCTCCTACCGTTCATGCCCCGATTTATCCATGTCAACAAGGCTGGCTTGATCCTGGGCACCAACATCTGTAGGCTTCTTTCAGTCCGCACATTGAAAAAGCTTTTGGTATTCTCCAGTGGGACTTTCTTTATCAGACAATGCATCGGGGCTTCAGACAGGGGTGCCCACTCTCCTCCTTATTTTTGACCACTGCTGTTGAACCATTTGCTGGCAGTGCATGCTCTGGCTCTTAGTTTAGGGGCCTGGATATTAGGGGTAGGGTATACCACACCGTCCTCTACACAGGTGATATGCTCCTGTTTCTGCTGGGTTTGAATGAAGACTTGCCAGAAGCCATAGCACTGCTAGAGTGATTTGCGTGCATATCCAGTCTCTGCATCAGAAATCCCACCAGTTCCCACTATGCCATTCTGCACCTCAGCTTCAGGACCTGTGTGGCATTGCCTGGGAAGGGACATGCCTGTAATACCTTGAGTCAGGGTCTCCCATGACCCACCTGACCTCCTAGAGGGCAAAATTGGTGTGCCTGTGTTAAAGTTTGGAAGACGCTGCCTCTAACTGTAGCTGGGAGGATAGCAGTAGCAAAGATGGTGGCTCTTTCCCGGCTATTGTACTTTTTTCCACACTGCCCATTATCATTCCCCGCAGGATTTTTCGGGATCTGAACTCAATGTTGACTGATTTTAACTGGGGGGCGGGCAGGCATAGGTTGACGCTGACCAAACTACAGCGACCTACGTCTGATGGAGAGCTGGCGGAACCAGAATTTAAGGTTTACTACCTTGCAGCACAGCTTTAGTGGTTCAACCAATGGATCACCTCACAGCTGCGTCCAGAGGGTGACCCTGATAGAACAATCTCGAATCTCTATGTACTGTGACAGATCCTCCTAAACTCCACTAAGCACCACTCCAGAAGTGTACCACGGCTTTCCAGGTAGCTCGTCACTGCTGGTGGCATGCACTCCATTGCACTTGTGTGGATAAGCTCTACTCGCTGTATCTTCCATTGTGAGAGTTAGAACAGCTGGCTGCAGGTGAGGCACTGAGGGGACCAGCGGACTAGTCCCAGTATGGGATTACCCCAGTGCCCCAGTGGAAGACCTCTACAAGGATGGGGGAATCATAACACTTGACGATCTTTCAAACAACTTTAAAAAACCTGGTGGCCAAATCATCTTACATCGAGCGATAGCAGCGATGCTACGTAACCATTCACAAACTGGCTAATCTGAAACCCCCCCCCCACAAGGGTTGCCAGGTCCTGTGCACCACAACGGGTCATATCAAAGCGGTGACTGGTTTATATCAGGCAGGACGAGCTGATGCTATTGTGCCGCTGAGGGACTTGCGTGAGAAATGGGAGGTAGACATGGAGCTGCTGATCACTGACCCAAACTGTGACAAAATACTTGGCAACATCTACACTGTCTCTAGGAATGCCAAGTTTAAATTGATTAATTTCTACTTTTTACATAAATCATATCTCACCCCTGGTTAGATCATACGTTTCTACTGCACAACATCTGCAGTCTGCCCCAGATGCGGTGAGCAGGGAGCCAACATGCTTCACATGCTGTAGTCCTGTCCTGAACTGACCGTTTTTTGGGATGAGTTAGTTGTGTGCATCAATGAGGTTACCCAAGGGTCTATTCCCACAACTCCCTTGGCATGCCTACTAGGGGGATTCCTGTGTCCCAAAAAATATAAGATCACACCCAGATGTGTGGACCTAGCCCTCATCCTTGCAAAGCGGGAGATTACCATGCATTGGAAGGCCCCTTGGGCCCAAAATTGACTAAATGGAGAGAAGACCTCTGATTGGCAGGGTAGGAAAGTGCAGTATTATTCCAAAAGACGCAAAGAGAATGTGGGTTGCTAGATAAGGCCAAAGCATATGATTACCTAGTAGATTGCCTCAAAGAACCTGACCCAAATGCCCCTGAGCATTCTCTATTGCTCGCAAGCGAGCCTGAAACTAGAGGAGATTAATCTTTCTTACTTCCTACTTGATATGGAATGTGAAGGACTCTACTCACGCAGGGCTCAATGCCCTAATGAGATTCCTATGATGTGCTATGTTGAGTGCCCTATATATGGGCCGGTGACTGCGTTGGGTGAGAACAGGGATGGTGGAGTTATTGTTTTGAGTGGAAAGGCCTGCACTGATTTATACATGATGTACCCTATGTTGAAACTCCTCACTGTGCTCAAGGCGACTAATTAGATGTTAAAATTTTTTGCATGTGGATTTACATGCTGTAATGCCTTTCAGCCCTTCCGGGGATTGTATGTATTGTTTGAAAACCTAATAAAACTTTTGTTTAAAAAAAGAGAGAAGTTCATCATTTGATGTACTTCCCTATTAAAATTGATTGTAGATTAAAAGGGCTATTAGCCCAAGTACGCTTCATTGATAAGTGCAGGTTTTTTTGCAATTGGTGTAATTACATTGGTGCTAACCACTCAACATGGACTTTTATAAGTCACCACCTTAAAACACGAGCTAGCTACCTCTGTGAAGTTATACAAAGCACATATAAAATTAGACTGTGAGGAATTTGAGACACCACAGTGTAAAGTTTATGTGAAGATGAAAAATGTATATAAGCCTTGTGCTAAAATGCTTTGATATATCTCTTTTCAACAATTGGAACCATTTCCTGCCATTTGCCTATAAAGAATATCATTTTTTCCCCTCAAATATCTCCTATATTATGTCTTTAATATATTATGTTCTTCGGATGCAAACTATTTAGGTTTATTCTTATGTCTTTGGGGCATGACCCTCAAAGAGTTTTTGTGCATAGTCATACCCCCATAGTTAACCCAAAATATAAAATGTAATTCTGAAAGGAGATAGAAAGATTTAATTTAAAAACCACTGCAGCAAACTCCACCATTCTCATAGCTAACTCACAATATCTCTCCAGTGCTTCCTGAGGACTGACCAATTTAGACTTTTGACCTAACATTTCCATTGTAGACATTATTTCATTCTGTCCAACCTAGTTGTGTGCGTGATCATAGAGACTAAGTAGCAAGCAGAGGCACGACCCTGTGAGATACCATTCCAATTGCAAACTTTGATCCGAATAACAATATAAAATGATCACATGCCACAAGACCCTCAACTAGAAAATTGCTGTATAAGTGGAAAGATAACTTTGTAACAAACACAAAATCAATAGGTATAAACTAGAACCATATGTAAAAGTTAGTTTTACTGGGGAATCTGATCTAAAGTGACCACTTAGGAAAAAAACAAGTTATATTGGCAGAGCAGAGTTGTATTTTTGCAAATCCTGTACAAAGCGGAAACTCAAATTCATATTTAGAAATATTATGTACTTCCAGCTGTTCCTTCATGAGACTATATAACTGAAAAGAGGGCAATCATATTTTAAAATTACCATCTAGTAGCATACAAACAGATGGATAAAGCATAATGAGACTTTGCTAAACATTTCCCAGTAATACAAACAATTGGTCCCTATCGGGATTTTCATGGTGTACATACAGATTTAATTTAAACTGCTTCAAAAACAAATCTTTAAAAAACTTTATTTCCATCAAGCAGACAAAAAAACGATGCCAAGGACTTTTAATAAAAGTTGCAGACGGAACATATTTTGTGGAGACCAGTGTGAGAAATCTACTGATTTCTTGGTTTGGGTTCAGGCATTAGTTACCTTCGTCGCTTTATTCTTCTTTTTATAGGGGCCCAGATTAAACTTGAGTGTTCATATGTTAAATCTATTTACGAACTTGAAAGAGCTGATGCCTTTGTTCCTGTATTAAAAGAGTAGCTGTAATAATCAGCTGTCTTACCAACTCTGAGCACAGTGATCCTAGTGATCTTTTTCTCTCCGAAAAAGGATACTACAGCTTATAGGATAGACTTTGCTCCTTTTGTTTCTCTCACATGTGATATAAAAAATATCAGTTCAGTAGTCTATTGAAACGACCCAGGTGTACATGTGGATAAGGGCTTATGCTGTAGTATAGTTTTTTGTTATTAAAAAAATGTGTTCCTGACTCAGTGACTACTTTGCGACTAATTAAATAGGGGTTCAGAGTGTCAAAGGCTCCTTTACACCTAGGGCCTGGTTTAGAGTTCGCCAGATGAGTTACTCTGTCACAAACGTGACAGATATCCCATCTGCATTATCACAATTGCGATATAATATAATGCACTTGCAATGAGGAGGCCAGGATATCGTCATGCTTGTGATGGAGTGACCAGTCCATCAAACTCTAAATCAGGCCCTAGTGATTAATAGAAAATGTGAAGGTCCTTCTTTGACGTGTTCATGTTGATGTTCCATAATACTTTTATTCCTCGATATGTAATGTTGAATTCTCTGTATTCTCTCCTTTTCTACTCCAAGCAGTCAATGCTTTATCATTAAGGGAACATAGTCAAAAGAGCATCCTTACTGTCAATAGTTCTGCCTTGTTTGTTATTAACAGTTGACTTAGGCTGTTTGCCAATGGCTCAAGTACGTCTTCAAGAGGTAATCTCTCTGGAGGTGGCATTCACCTGATAAAACTTGTGCTGGGAGCTGCCCACTACCAACATAGGTATTTGAAAAACCCGGAGTAATGCTAATGAAGAGTTAGTGGGCAGAATCAAAGAGTTACTTTGAGGAAATCCACCATCAAGGGATTCAATCAATCAATCAATCACGGCATTTATAGAGCGCGCTACTCACCCGGGAGGGTCTCAAGGCGCTGGGGGAGGGGGTAAGTTACTGCTCGAACAGCCAGGTCTTGAGCTGCTTCCTGAAGGCGAGATGGTCCTGGGTTCGCCGAAGGTGAGTGGGGAGGGAGTTCCAGGTCTTGGCCGCCAGGTAGGAGAAGGATCTTCCTCCGGCGGTGGTTCTGCGGATGCGTGGTACGGTGGCGAGGGCGTGGCTGGTTGATCGTAGCTGGCGTGTGGGCGTGTAGAAGGACATGCGGTCGTTGAGGTACTTTGGGCCCAGGTCGTGGAGGGCCTTGTGTGCGTGGGTGAGGAGTCTGAACGTGATTCTCTTGCTGACGGGGAGCCAGTGCAGGTCTTTCAGGTGTACGGTGATGTGGCTGTGTCGGGGGATGTCCAGGATGAGTCGTGCGGAGGCGTTCTGGATGCGCTGGAGTCTCTTTTGAAGTTTGGCTGTGGTTCCGGCGTAGAGGGTGTTCCCATAGTCCAGTCGGCTGGTGACGAGTGCCTGGGTGACGGTCTTCCTGGTTTCAGTGGGGATCCATCTGAAGATCTTGCGGAGCATGCGCAGGGTGTTGAAGCATGAAGATGAGACGGCGTTGACTTGTCTGGTCATCGATAGGGAGGAGTCCAGGATAAAGCCCAGGTTGCGTGCGTGGTCCGTTGGCTTGGGTGCGGTGCCCAGGGCCGGGGGCCACCAGGAGTCGTCCCAGGCGGAGGGTGATGAGCCCAGGATGAGGACTTCCGTCTTGTCTGAGTTCAGTTTAAGGCGGCTGTTCCTCATCCAGTCGGCGACGTCTCTCATCCCGTCGTGCAGGTTGGCTCTGGCGGTGGTGGGGTCGTTGGTGAGGGAGAGGATCAGCTGGGTGTCGTCGGCGTAGGAGATGATGTTGAGGTTGTGTCGGCGTGCGATGGCTGCGAGGGGGCTCATGTAGACGTTGAAGAGGGTCGGGCTGAGTGAGGATCCTTGTGGAACGCCGCAGATGACTTCGGTGGCTTCGGATCTGAACGGGGAGAGGCGGACTCTCTGGGTTCTTCCGGCGAGGAACGAGATGATCCATTCCAGTGCTTTCTCTCGGATTCCGATGTTGCTGAGGCGCTTCACTAGGGTGCGGTGGCAGACGGTGTCGAACGCCGCGGAGAGGTCCAGGAGGATGAGGGCAGCTGTTTCCCCGTTGTCGGTTAGGGTTCTGATGTCGTCGGTGGCTGCGATAAGGGCGGTCTCGGTGCTGTGGTTGGCCCGAAACCCGGACTGCGAGGGGTCGAGGGATCCATTCGTCTCGAGGAAGGCGGCAAGCTGTCTGTTGACGGTCTTCTCGATGACTTTGGCCGGAAACGGAAGGAGCGAGATGGGGCGGTAGTTCTTGAGGTCGGTGGGGTCCGCCGTTGGTTTCTTCAGGAGGGCGGTAAGCTCGGCGTGCTTCCAGCTCTCCGGGAAGGTGGCGGTGTGGAAGGAGGAGTTGATGATGTCCCGGAGATGGGGTGCGATGGTGGCGTCGGCTTTGTTGAAGATGTGGTGTGGGCAGGGGTCGGTTGGTGATCCGGAGTGGATGGAGTTCATCGTGCGGGTGGTGTCTTCGGTGTTGATCGGGGTCCAGTTGCAGAGGGTGGTGGTGGCGGGCATTGGTTCGGCGGTAGGGTGCGTTGTTTGTGCGTCGAAGCTGTTGTGTATGTCGGTGATCTTGCGGTGGAAGAACGCGGAGAGTGAGTTGCAGAGGTCTTGCGAGGGGGTGATGTCGTTGTTTCCGGCGCTGGGGTTGGAGAACTCTTTGACGATGCTGAAAAGTTCCTTGCTGTCATGGGCGTTGTTGTCCAGTCGTTCTTTGAGTGCCGACTTCTTGGTGGCACGGATCAGCTGGTGGTGTTTGCGGGTGGCGTGCTTGAGGGCGGTCCTGTTGTCTGTGGTCTGGACGAGTCGCCAGGTTTTCTCGAGAGTGCGGCAGTTCTTCTTGGATTCCTTGAGTTCGTTGGTGAACCAAGGGGTTTTCTTGCTTCCGGGTCTGCTGGGAGGGTTTTTAGTGGTGCGAGGTCGTCGGCGCAGGCGGTCAGCCACTTGGCGAGGTTGCTGGCTGCTTCGTTTGGGTCCGTTGTGTCGGTGGGTGTGTTCTGGCTGAGGGAGGCGGTGAGCTGCTCGGGCGGTGATCTTGCTCCAGCTCCGGCGGGGAGCCTGTTGCGGGTGGTGGTGGGTCGCAGTCTTTCTGAAGCTGAAGTGGACGCAGCTGTGGTCGGTCCAGTGGAGTCCGGTGGCGTGGCTGAAGGAGATGTGCTTGCTGGACGAGAAGACGGGGTCAAGCGTGTGGCCGGCGTAGTGGGTGGGCGTGTTCACCAGTTGCTTGAGTCCGAGGTTGGCGAGGTTGTCCAGCAGGGCGGTGGTGTTTCTGTCGTTGTTGTTCTCCAGGTGGAAGTTGAGGTCCCCTAGGAGGATGTAGTCGGCGGAGGGCATGGCGTGCGGGCTGATGAAGTCTGCGATGTCTTCGCTGAATAGTGTGCGTGGTCCCGGGGGTCTGTAGATGAGGGTGCCTCGGAGGGTGGTCTTGGGGTCCGTGTGTATCTGGAAGTGTAGGTGTTCGGCGGCGGTGAAGGTCTCGTCGGAGTTAGTCGAGATGCGGATGGTGTTCTTGTGTACGATGGCGATGCCTCCTCCCGTCTGGTTGACGCGGTCCCTCCGGGTGATCTTGTATCCATCCGGGATGGCTATGGCGATGTCAGGCGCTGAGGAGGCGTTCATCCAGGTTTCGGTGAGGAAGGCGATGTCCGGTGCTGTTGCGTCGAGCAGGTCCCAGAGTTCCACGGCGTGCCTGTGGACGGAGCGGGTGTTCAGCAGGATGCATTTCAGGTGGTTGCTGCTGTTGCTCGACTTGGCGGAGGTGGTGCACGTCAGGGGGCAGGTGAATCGGCAGGTTTGGCAGGTGAAGGGTCCGTGGGTGCGTCTCGGTGAGGCTCGGTAGCAGGCAGGGTTCCGGCCGGCATTGAGTGCGGTGAGTGTGGCGGCGTCGTAGGTCCGTCGAGTGGTGTTGCATCGGTGGGATCCAGGGGTTCGGTCCAGTCGCGGACGGGCGCAGACGGGCTTGCCTTAGGCGCGCCTTTGGCGCGCCAGCGGCGCGCCCGCTGCGCACGTCCGCTGCGCGGCTGTGCAGCGGCCGCCATTTATGGGGAGGTGGTAGGGAGGAGCAGCTGGGAGGCGGGAGGCAGGGGCAGCGAATGGGCAGTCAGGGGCGGGGCCGCAGGGACGCAGCGGCGGGAATGGCGATAGGCAGCGAGGGGCACAGAAGGAAAAACGGGGGAGAGCAGGCAAATCACGGGCACAACAACAGTGGGGCAGCGAGGGGCACAGAAAGGAAAAAACGGGGGGAGAGCAGGCAAATCACGGGCACAACAACAGTGGGGCAGCGAGGGGCACAGAAGGAAAAGCGGGGAGAGCAGGCAAATCACGGGCACAACAACAGTGGGGCAGCGAGGGGCACAGAAAGGAAAAAAACGGGGGAGAGCAGGCAAATCACGGGCACAACAACAGTGGGGCAGCGAGGGGCACAGAAGGAAAAACGGGGGAGAGCAGGCAAATCACGGGCACAACAACAGTGGGGCAGCGAGGGGCACAGAAGGAAAAACGGGGGAGAGCAGGCAAATCACGGGTAAACAACAGTGGGGCAGCGAGGGGCACAGAAGGAAAACGGGGGAGAGCAGGCAAATCACGGGCACAACAACAGTGGGGCAGCGAGGGGCACAGAAGGAAAAACGGGGGAGAGCAGGCAAATCACGGGCACAACAACAGTGGGGCAGCGAGGGGCACAGAAAGGAAAAAAACGGGGGGAGAGCAGGCAAATCACGGGCACAACAACAGTGGGGCAGCGAGGGGCACAGAAGGAAAAACGGGGGAGAGCAGGCAAATCACGGGTAAACAACAGTGGGGCAGCGAGGGGCACAGAAGGAAAAACGGGGGAGAGCAGGCAAATCACGGGCACAACAACAGTGGGGCAGCGAGGGGCACAGAAGGAAAAACGGGGGAGAGCAGGCAAATCACGGGCACAACAACAGTGGGGCAGCGAGGGGCACAGAAAGGAAAAAACGGGGGAGAGCAGGCAAATCACGGGTAAACAACAGTGGGGCAGCGAGGGGCACAGAAGGAAAAACGGGGGAGAGCAGGCAAATCACGGGCACAACAACAGTGGGGCAGCGAGGGGCACAGAAAGGAAAAGGGGAGACAAGCAGACAAAACTGGCACCGGGGCCACAAGCGGAGGGCGATCTTACCTACAGGAGCAGCGGGCAGACAGCACAGGCGGAGCTGTGTGGTGGGGGAGCGACCTATCATTCTATTTTTATCAAGAGTCACTGTACCTCAGATCTAATAATTTCTAACATGGTTGTGTAAGATGTTTGATTTCCAATCACCACCAGTAATTCCTCCAACATACCCTGTAGAGTCTTCTTCATCAGTATCATCATATAGAGCATCGGCCCTGCGGAGGGAGCAATGTTGCAAAATGTCAGCTTGTAGTGAGCTGAGCTGTCTGGCATTATCAATTAAATGATGCTGTGGCACCAAATGAGGGCTACCTCTCAGCAGTATCCTCTCCACACATTCATTTTTCTTCTCAAGGCTATTATTTCCTGCCAAGGTCAACCATGGACAAGACAACAAGTAGGAACCTTCTTTAGAAAGGTCCTCAAAACAGTGAGATCAGTTAGCCAACTTTAAGGACTCGGTTGCTGATTGACTTGAATCGGGATTTGATCTGAATATTTTGTAAAACCATGCGCTTAAGTATGAATGCTCGGTTTAAAATGTTTCTTTATGAACTCTTTGAAAAAAGCCTTTAAAGGAAGGCTCCTATGCTGCCCTCCTTTTTGATTCCGAGGGTGCTGGAGGAAGGGTTTTGGATATATTGTCACAATTTTGCAATTGAACACTAGCATGCACTCGACCTCCAAACAGGTCCCTATCTGCAGACTGCCTGGTGAGACAGCCTGTCAGTGATGTGTTTTGTGTGCTTAACATGCTGACGTATCACTTACCTCAAAATTGGACCGCTTAATATGAGTGCTGTGGTTGGAGCTAAGTGGCAGAGACAGGTTTTAACACATGTATTACTCTTATGCTATCAGTTCCTTGCCAAGGTCCACAACTCCTCCAATTGCACACTCTGGTCTCCAAAGCTGCAAATTCAGAGGTCAACAGTCACAAAGTGCAGTTGCAGTAAAAAGACTTACACAGAAGTTGGGTACAGTCATTCAGAAGAAGATGAAAAATTGTTGAAGCTGCCGCCTGCAGAGCTAATAAGTATGGACTAGACGGGATCTAATAGGGAATGTAAACAATTGGATGAGGAAAGTTGAATTCAGCCAAAATCTAACATCAAGAGTTGTACCACTGTCATAACAATCACCCTGGGTTGATCCCAGGTCTTTGTGTAGGGCCCATTCACTTAGAGAAGAGTCTTCTTTCCTTTCACCATTTGCCTCTTTGGGTTTCCCATGAGAGCTGTCTATTAACAGAATCCTCCCCACTTGCATCGTTGCTGGAAAAGGCACAGCACGGTAATAACTTTTCTGCACCTTAAAACTGCACATTGAATAAAAGAGAATGTAACCACAATATGCTGCAGTCTCATTGGTTAACTTTATCCCTACATGACTGTGAGGTTATACCTTGTTGGTTAATTTTATTTTAAATAGCTTCAGTTCTGTTTGCATCGAAATTGTAGTGTGGTCTATTGAAATGATGTAATGTTTCTGTGAAAAGCAACACAGAGGTCAAATAACTTCAAAACGCATCAATACAAGTTAAATTAAATTAATTTCCAACTGTAACACCAAACCTATAGCTGTTAACTTTGTACCCCAAACCCATAATCGCGTATCTGACCCTGAGACTCTGTACCAAAAACAATTTGCATTTAACCCTATACTCTCAGCTTTAGTTCATTTAACCCATAACCTTTAGCCCACCACACTTAAACCCCAAAGCCCACATCAGTTCCTTTAAACCATATAACCTTGATCCTATAGTCCTAAAGCTTAATTCCCTCCCCAAACCCTCAAACCTTAACCCTGTACCCTTCACGCTTTTCCCCAAACTCATAAATGTATATACCCTCTACCCCAGACACAAAATCATGTTTCCCAACCCCTTAGCCCTATACCCTTGACACGTAATACTGTTCTCCTGACACCTTTAGTCTAGATCCCTAACACAAACCTTTATCCCTAGACCCCAAACGTATACATTTTATCCCTAGATTCTTAAACCATATCCCCATGCTATTAACCTATATAGCCCATACCCTTAATCCTATACCAATTACCATTAGCTCCTGACCCTTAACGTCTTAACCCCTAATCCCATACCTCCATCATTTACCCCGATACCCAAAAGCTGTAACCGTTTATTTTAATCCCCTATACCTGTACCCTTAACCACAACTCATAACCATTTAACCACATTCACACTGCCCTTGCTCCAATATATTCTGGCGAAAACACTTTGGGAAGTGTTATTTTTTTAAGCATTCATGTTTAGAACTAATAAATAAAGCAGTGCTATTTTTTAAAGAGTTGCTTTCGAAGTTTATAAATTACCACTAAGCATCATAAGGGCCAGATTGAAACTGAGAGTTGCTCCAGTTACACAGTGCATTTTGGCCATTTTTAAAATGCTTGTTGACTTTTCTTATCAGACTGTATCTAACTCAGAGATAGGTAATCTATGTAATGGGTATATGGTTGAGCTTAGCAATTTCTTGCACCAGGTAGGCACCCGATGAAGGTTATAGCTGACAGTTTAGAAATGGTGCAAAAAGATAAAGTATTTACGACAATACTTTAGGTGTATCTGGCACTGCAAACCCTTTGGAGCTTAAACACTATTTTGAGTTGTGTTGGAAATTAACTGGTTATTTTCTTTGGAACATGGTGGGGCATATTATCAAGCTCTCTATCGCCGCGTTAGCGGCACTTTTCTGCCGCTAATGCGGCGATATTTTTATCACACTATTAACAAGCTGCAGCTAACGGGCCTTAGCGTGAGTTTAGCGATAGCGGCCGTTTTTTTACCTCTAAGCATGTCTGCGATATATATCGCTAATGACATGCAAAGTAGGCGTTCCTGACTAAAACTCCATTGAAACAGTCGCAAACACAACTTCCCCCTATTATCAATGCCCACGAATCGATAGGAAAATTCGCGCTAAACGCGCTTATCGCTGGAATTTAACGCCTGGAGTAAACTTGCCTTAACCATCTTGTCAATGGGGGTGGATTGTTAGGTTAAGTACACACTTGCCTATTAGCAAAGTTTTCATTTGCGCAGTGAATTTAGCGCTGGAATTCTCACGCTATTGCTGGGTTAACTCGCTATCGCTGGATTTCCTATCGCCTTTGCGATACGCGTTGATAATACCGCGCTATCACAGCGAGGAAATCCAGCGATAGCCGGCGATAAAAAAACAGCGCTAAGCGCGCTTTGCTATAAACATCGCAGATCCTTGATAATATGCCCCGGTATGTTTCTTATGAAGGAGAGATATTCCTCCATATTCTGGATACAGAGCAATGATTTCTTGTTTTGAGTTTGATGTCAACAAATCTTTGATGGGTAATACCAAGGTGTTAGAAATGAGTTTGCTGGTTGGCTAGGGTACGCACCTAAGCCAGGCAGAACCGACCACTCTAGTCAGGGCAAGTAAGTTACACACCAAAGATAACCTCTGGTCACCCTCTGTGAGCTTGGCGCAGAGCAGGCAGGATTATCATCAGAGGCAATGTGTAAAGCGTTTACACAACACATTCACACAGAAACACAATGAATACACCACAAAAAGACTCCTCACAGGATCATATAAAATATGCTTCTATATTATATGTCTATCACAAGACCAAAATTACATGAATCATAAAAATTGTGCATCCAGTGCAATTACTTAGATAGTCCTCGTTATCCTGGACAATGCAAGGCAAAAACGACAAATATCATAACAGTAGTGCTTGTAATGTAAATGTAAAGATCTTTATATCTGGGACAACCAGTCATCACATAAAACAATAGGACCACCTTGAGGATATAATTGTCCTCACTCTTAACTGTGAAAATTTGCTATCATCAATCATTCCATTATCTATGAACAAGGCTCCATAATATAGCATGGGGTCCAGATGACATTGTCATCATTTTAAAAGCATTTTGTCCCTTGCTAACCACCCCTTTCATAAAAGTATTTTACTTATTTTGACAGTTGGCATTTCTCATAAATGGAATGATGGAATTAACCCTAATCCTACTCCTCAAGCCACACATAGGCCCAGAGCAGCACAGAGTTTACTGTCCAATTATACTATAAAACTATGACACCAACATTTATTCTAGGCACTTACCACCCATCTCGAAGAGATGCTGTCCAATCTCTATTTCAGTCAGGTTTCATTATGCGAACACAAGCATGTACCCAGGTTGTTTTAAAAGTCATAGACTGGATGGGGAAGGACAACCTGAATGATGTTCCAACACTTGATTGGCAGAAGGCGATTGAAAACATTAAAAGAAAACATTGAAAGAAAACATTGAAAAAACTTGGTGAGGACCCAATATCACAAGATTTATCTTGGCCAATTTTGTACACCCCTCCACAAAGATCAAAGTAAACTCTCACTTCACTCAACCAATTGCAATATAGGGAGAGGTGTGGCAGGGGCTCCCTATATATCATGCATTGCATGTTCTAGCATCTAGCAGTGAAGCACATAATACAGGAAATCAAACAAGTACACACAGTTTGTGGCCATTATAAGACTGCTCTATTTGCTGGAAACAAATCATCTGCTTTCAGACAGAACTAGGTTTCCTAATCATCTAGCATGAATTGAAAGTTATAAGCATTTTAGAAAATGACATTGTTAGCCAAGACCTAATCCCTGCAACCCAGCATTCCTCTTGGTCTCCCAATAAAAATTATACCTCACTTGTTTGGGTGCCCAAAGCAGAGTCAGCCTAAAAACATATAAAAAAATATTTTCACTTATGTTAACACGCTGTGATACCCCCTCAATCTCTACGCGTTTTTGGCCCTTCCCTGTCGCAGGCATTTGGCTCACCCACACAAGTGAGGTATCATTTTTATCAGGAGACCGAGGGGAACGCGGGTGGTAAGAAATTGTGCCGGCGCGGTGAAATGTGAGGAAAATATTACTTCCTTAACTAAATTTGAGGTTTACAGGGGATTCTGGATAAGAAAACATTGGGGGATCCACACAAGCCACACCTCCCTGGACTCCCCTGCATGACTAGTTCTCAGAAATGTCTGGGTTTGGTAGGTTTCATCAGATGGCCATCGAGATCAGGATAAAAACGCATGACCCCCTTGCAAAAACAGGTTGTTTTGACATTGATAATTTTGATGCCCACCCACACAAGAGAGGTAGCTTTTTATCTAGATCCCTGGGGAATGCTGGGTGGTGGGGAATTTGTGCCGGGCCAGTGATCCAACAACTTTCCCACACAGAAATGTGAGGAATACATAATGTTTTAGCTAAATTTGAAGTTGGCAGGGGATTCTGGGTAAGAAAACTTTGGGGGATCCATGCAATCCACCCCTCCTTAGAAGCCTCCATGTGTCTAGTTTTCAGAAATGTCTGGGTTTGGTGGGTTTCCCTAGATGGCCGCCAAGCCCGGGACCAAAAAGCAATTGACCCCCTTGCAAAACCAGGACGTTTTGTGATAGATCATTTTGATGTCTCCACAAAATGTTTTGGGACCTTACCTGTCCTAAGCATTTGGCCCACACACAGAAGTGAGGTAGCATTTTTATCAGGAGACTTGGGGGAAAGCAGGGTAGTAGGAAATTTGTGTTGGCCTGGTGATCCCACGAAAAAGGCCCGGATCTGCATATCTGTTCGCATTAGAAACTGGTAAATGCATAAAGGCCTCACATGTGACAGGATGAAAAAAGATGAGAAATATGAATTTTTGGATTACATGGAATAAAATTGCTGAAACGTGGACAAATTTGCAGTTGTGGTTGTTAACGATTCAATAAGCTGTGCATCCGGCGGTGAGTGTAACCTCACTCCCGCTTCTATTGTGTTCACATGCACGCGGCACTTGGGCAGGTCGCGTTTCCGGGTTGCACGCTAAAGTTTACATTTTGATTAAATATTGGATAGCGAATAAACCAGTGTTAACAGGAGTGCACTTGGCTACCTCCTTTTGAATTCATTGAATTCATTGATCCCACAACTTTCCCACACAGAAATGTGAGAAAACAATATGTTTTTGTCAATTCATCAAATTTTCAAGGGCTTCTGGGTAAGTAAACCTTGTGGGATCGACACAAAACATGCTACATATTTTTCCCTTGGTGGCCAGTTTCCAAAAAGATTTGAAGACAGAAGGTGTTCACTACAGAGAGTGTATGCACTGATGGTCAAAAGCAAACAAAACACCAAAACATTACTGCACACCCATCCACTTGTCAATCACAGGCATTCTGGTTGAATTTTGCACAAGGGTAAATAAATGGTTCTTTAAAGCAACTTTATTCACCAATGACTTTATGAGACACAATCCACAAAAGTCATAGTTAATAATTTCAACATTAGATCAAAGAATCACTGACTTACAGTTTGTGAGGTGTAAAGCCACGTCAAGGCACCAACCATTTTACAGTCCATTCACACCCCTTTCATGTGTCAGACACAGAAAACCATTCACACTTCCAGCTGCGGACCCAAAACACAACATTTACATTTACAAACAGTGCCATTCAAAGACCCATCACTCTCATATGCCAACAGGACTAACACATCAATCTCACCACCCAATCATCAGACAACTGACAAACACACCTCAAGCAAGTCAATACACATACTGGCTACCAGCCACCAACACACCGCCAGTCCACGCATACTGCCAGCCAAACGCCAGTCTACACACACCCCAGCCGGATCCCAGTACACACGCACTGCCAGCCAAACCCCAGCCCACTCACACTGCCAACCAAGTGCTAGTCTACACACATCACCAGCCAAGCACTAGCCCAAATGCTTCGCCAGCCAAATGCCAGTCCACACTAACCGCCAGACAAGCACCAGTCCACATGCACTGCCAGCCAAGTGCCAGTCCACACACATTGCCAGCCAAATGCCAGTCTACACACACCACCAGCCAAACGCCAGTCTACACACACCACCAGCCAAGTGCTAGTCCACATGCATTGCCAGCCAAGCACCAGTCTACTTGCACCGCCAGCGCTAGTCTACTCGCATCATGAGCCAAACGCCAGTGGCGTAACAAAGGCCCCACAGCCCCCGCAGTGAGGCAGGCCCAAGCTCCAGAGGGCCCCCTCAGCACTGTACCCTAGCCTGGGAGCTCGTAAGTGAGCCCGGAGCGGGGCCTCTCTATGTTCTTTGCAGTTTCATTACGCCACTGCCAAACGCCAGTCTACACGCACGGCCAACCAAGCACTAGTCCATATGTACTGCCAGCCAAGTGCCAGTCCACATGCACTACCAGTCTACACACACCGCCAGCCAAATGCCAGTCGATGCAGACCATCAGCTGAAATCCATTTCACACACACACACACATAAACTTATGCTGGTGTCTAGTGCTTTTCTGTCCAGCATGGGGGCATATGAGCCTAAAAATATGGCTGATCTGCCCCAAGATGGGGGGGGGCAGAAAACTGCCACAATATTGCCCCCATAATGGGAAGCGACCCTAGCCCTAGGGGCCCCTCCCCAACATATGTATAATGAAAATCACTAGTGTCTATTTGCTTTCTGCCACCTGGGGGGTGGGCAGAAAACAGCCAAAACTTAGCCCAGGTTATTGGAAGCGACCCTTTCCCAAGGGCCACTCCCTTGCACTAAACATTGCCCCGAAACATCCCTGGTGGCTATTGGGTGCATTCCTGCTGCGCTATCGCAGTTCCACCCACGATCATGCATCAGAAATGCACTGCAAAGAGAAACAGGTGAAAAGGAAAAAAACCTTTCCTTCCCCCAGTGCCTCTCTGCCCTCCCCGAACCATTCCTGGAAGAGAAACATACTTGTTTCTCTCCGAAGCACTGGAAGCAAAAAGCTTACAGGTCATCCTGGCATGTTTTTGATGATGTCAGCGCACCCACGTGCCCCAATGTAATTAGATGCTGTAGGGGAGGTGTCGGGGTGGTAGCAGAAGCACTTGCTCTTCCATCCCTGGTGGGGGCCTGTCGATGGGTGGCCCGGAGGGTGTGGGGAGCCCCAACGCTTCTCCCATAGGTGGGTGACAGGACGGAACATTTCCGTCCTGGACACTAGTGCCACAGCTGAGGACGGAACCGGTCCGTCCTCGGCACTGAAGGAGTTAAACCATTACATGTGAGTATACAACATATGTGCTTTCTCTAGGATTCTTGTCTTTTTCTGTTCTGAAAATCACAACTGTTTCCACTTTTTGGCCCTCATTACAGGTGTTAAGTAAATTCTGATGGGCAGGCGCTGTGAATTATCCTGTTCATCGGTAATGCATGTTTTGGTTTTCAAACATAGATAATCTCAGTGTGAAATATCAGGGAAAAGCATACTGGAATTGGCGCAAAAGCACTGATTCATTCATATTTTATGGCAAAAAGCTGAAAAAATAATCAGTATTGAAACATATTGTTGCTAAAAACAGGTAATTCCCATTGTTTCCCACCCTTACATTGCATTTACCCCTTTAACTGTAGTTCTAAGTCAGACAAAACAGGGACTGTAATTGTCCTGTTGTAACGAGAACTCTTGCTTTGTGCTTCAGTGAGTTCTAAGTCATACTGTCTTCACTGAGTAATTATCTGGTTTAATGATCTGGTTACTTACCGGCAATCTTCATTACTCTGAGTCCAGGTCTTTCTGTCACAGACCTTACCAAGGGAGCAGTTCTCCTGTAGGACAGAAGTCTATTACCTAGCTCAACAGAAAAAGGTTCCCCCAAGATGGCCTTCAAACTCTCATCAGGTAGAACGGGGGGAACTAGGAATGGCCACATAGTGATTTCACAAACTTTAATTAAACAAGGAAAAAACCGAAACAAGTGATCAATCACTTCAAAGTATAGGACAGGAGGGAGGAGACCAGGACTGTGACAGGAAGACCAGACACGGAGTAATGAAGATTACCACTCAGTATCAAGGTTATTACCTCTCCCGGTCCCAGTTCCTATCAAGTGAGCCAATACCCAAGCATAAGGTGATTGATCACATTATCTCAGATTTGATTCCAAATAAGAAAGCAGAAAACAAATACCAATTTTCTATGCATCACCTGTGAATTGTAATCAAAAAATTAAATTAAACCATATGATTATGAACGGTAGTTAAAACATGAGTTTCAAATTCTGTAAATGCACCCCCATTTACTAATGTCTATGCATAAAAGTATGTGGAAACCCTTGGTGGCAGAACAACAAATGCCATTTAGGGAAGCTCCCTTAAACATTGCCCATGAGGAAGACATGCCCTTTATGGATTTTCCCTGTATAGAAGAAGAAAGATCCATGTTAGATAATTCAGATGCTTTTAGAATTGCCAGTTTTATCCACCTTGAAAGAGTGGAAGATATAAGATGAAGACCCTTCTGTGAGAGGCCAATAAATGAGAAACAGGAAATCTACTTTCCTGAATGGTTTTGTTCTATACGGTAGATGTATGGCTCTAGGAACTTCAAGCGTATGCAACTGTTCCTCTTCTAAGGATGAACGGTTGGAATAAAAAATCGGAAGAACAATATCCTTCTCACAATGAAATTTAGAGGGAACTTAAGGAAGGAAAGGGGATTAGGTCTAAGAATACCCTCATCCTGGCATAACCTTAAAAAGGAGGAGAAGCTAATAAAACCCTAATCATCCCAATCCTACTCGCTGAGCAGATGGCCACAACGGAAAGTACTTAAGCTAAAAGTAATTTTAGATCTACTGATTGCAATGGCTCGAAAAGTGCACTCATTAGATCATGCAGCACCAAGGGAGAGCCCAAGCAGGAACCTGACAATAAGTTATGGGCCGCTGAAGAAAAACCTTTCTTAGAATGCATGGGGCCAAAGGAGCCCTGAAACTTGAATTGCCACCTACTGGGATCTGATTGTAGAAACTAGTAAACCCAATTTGAAGCCATCACTAAGGAAATCCAAACTTGGATAGGCTTGCTGCACTCAGTGGAAAGCCCTCTGCACCAGGACTTAAAGTTTTTCCAATGATGGTTGTAAGATTTCAAGGTGAAAGGTTTCCTTAATAGTTGGATGCTTTCGCCTACTTCAGCTGAACACTCCTGGAATAAAAGGTTTAACCTTTCAGGTGCCAGACCCCTAGATTGAGATGCCTTAGGAAGTCTGGTTTGAGAAGTGGGGTTCTCAGCAGAGGTAGAAAAATTGAGAAATCCCAATGAGGATGAACATCCATCCTCAACAAAAGGGGAAACCATGGTCTCCTGGACCATTCTGGCTCCACTAAGTGGACTTCCGCACTGTCCTCCTGCATCTTCCTCAAAACCTTGGGAATGAGGGAAAAGGAAGGGAATATGTAGGGTAGTCTCTGACGCCAAGGTACAGCTAAGGCATCTATTGCCAAGGCGATCCTTGGTGGGACTAAACTGCAAAACTGCAGAAGGAGGGAATTCTACTCTGTCAGAAATAGGTCCTACCAGGGCTGACCGAATCTGTGGGCATTCACTTGAAGGAGAGTAGGACCCAGGCAGAGAGCTATCAAAGATGGGAACTTCCTGCTCGAAAAGTCAGCAGGCCCAGTCTCTCTGGCAAATAAACTGCCATCAGTAAGTGATGATTGCTCTGGCCCAAAAGACACATTTTCTGGGAAAGGAAAAATAGGGGCAGTTGCATCCTCCCTTGACGGTTGATATATGCAGTGTGAGAAATTGGGTTGTTGGTTGACTGGGGTGTGACCCCTGGTGAAGCAACAGCCACAATCCCTTGCAGGGTGAACCACAAAATGTCACTAAATTAACCTGTGCTTAACCCTGGGCAGCCTGGCACAAAAAGCAGTCAGGCTTAACTTAGAGGAAAGGTGTAAAGTATTTATGCAGCACACAAACAGTAAAAACGTGAAAACAGAACACAAGACAAAATTTCAAACCAATTTACAATGTACATTTTAATAAAATATTTGACAACAAAATAACAAAAATCCAATCAGTAGAACCAGAAATATGGATTTTTAAAGTTTTTAGTGAAATCTAGTGCCTACAAGATCAAAGCGCCAACTGTGGACATCTGGTCGTGCGAGACCGGGTCAAAGGTAAATGTTGAGGCTGACCACGATGGAGCACGGTTTGGATACCACAAGTGGATTGGTCCCGGTCTGAGCTTTCCTTCAGACTTAGAAAAATTCCTGAAGTAAAATGTCTGTGAATGTAGAAGTTTAGTGGGGCAAGGCTGCAGGAGTGTCAGAGGAGGGAACTTTGTCGTCAGATGTCCTTGGGTCAAAGCCACGTGAGGATTTTTACTTTCGAACACAGCCGTCAAAATGGAAGTCAAAATTCTCCAGTGGGACAAGGCAGAGGGCTGCCTCCCAGTCTCCTAAGATGGGTTTATGATGTTTTCTCCTACAAAATAATGGAGCAAGTGGTGAGCAGGATTTACATAATAATCACAATTTAACATCCACTAATAAATAGTTCTGCTATTTCTTTAACAACACCTACCAGGCTCCGCTCTTTTGCAGTCTTGGGCTGGCCTTGACGTACAGTCAGCAAGAAAGGTATCTGCTTGGTTATGCTTGGTTGGCTTGATTTTGTCCTGCATTATGATGCTGTATGGAATTTCCCCAACAGTTTAAATATGTTTAAACCTGCCTCACAACTTATCAGTAATGTCTCCAAAAATTACGCCTTTCTGGACATGAATTCGAGTTAATATCGCTATGCGCTCTTACCCTCTGAGATTGGGCCAATGTCAAACCTGAAGCTTGGTCACCAATGAGTGTCAGCAGAATCACCTGTTCTAGGCCGGCAGTCTACCTATAGTCCTGTCTCAGCAGCTGACGGGTACAAGATGCCTGAAGCAGTCGGAGGAAGAGGATATGCCCAAGCTTTTGCAGAAAGCCAGAACTCCAGCCAAGACCACTTCCAAAGCCAGACGGAGGAATAGCGAGCCCACGGGCAGGGCATTGCTCGTTTTATACACGAGCCCCTCCCAACATGGCTGCCTTGCTCGAGAGTCTGGGAAGGGTAGTTCCAAGCGTTTTCACCACGTCGCGTGTGAATGTAAACAAAGAGACAACAGGCAAAGAATACTAATGGACAACGAACGACCTGAACATTGCTACTAATAGCCTTTAATGCTTTTATGTGTAATGAAAGGGCACATAAAACAAAAGACACATAATACAAAAGGCAGAAATAAAAGAAAAGGTATATCTTAAAAGGTACATAATACAATGACACAAAAGTTTGGGGAGCAGAATCAATAGCACCAAGACATAAAGAACATAAGAAAACAAAGATTCTAGTCAGATGTTAAGGGACAATGCCACCAATACTTGGCCGTGGTGATTGGCCCATGTATTTTGCCACAGAGTTTACAGTGGCCTGACAGTTGCACAGAGGTCAAACCCCTAGAGCCGCTGGCCAAGACCATGACAGCACCCTCCCTATGGGCTAACTAGGGCCTACTTTAGGTGTGACTTATGTGTAATAAAGGGGATTTTAAGACTTGCCAAGGGGTTTAAATTCCAAGTCGACATGGCAGTGTGACACTGCATTCAGGCAGCAATGGCAGTCCTGGGACAAGATTTAGAGTGCTACTTAGGTGAGTGGTAAAATAAGGGCTGAAGACCCACTGGTAGCATTTTATTTACAGGCCCTTGGTATATGGTATAGCACTCTATAAGGGATTACAAGTAAATTAAAAATTCCAGATCTGGGGAGACATGTTGGAGTGGCTGGTGGCTGATAATGTGCCAGGGACTGCGATGACCGAACTATTGGGGACTGCGAGGTCCATTGAGCCCCTGGTGGCGCCGACGGTTGACCCCTCCGGCTCGTGACTACTATGCGGTGGTGACTGCGAGCATGGACGTCTTGGGTTGAGGGGTGCGCATGAGGGCAGGGCATGTGGGGTTGGCTGCAGTTCCTGTCTGTGGCTGGGTGTGTCCTGTGTGATACAAGATGTGCCTCCTGTGACTGTTGTGTTTACTAGCTTCTAATTTAGATGTGGCCACCTGTTGCCATGGTGGGCTTTGCAGTGCCGCACTCCCTGCTTCTCTTCAACCACCCTACGTGGCCCCCTTGTGAAGCGGGTGATAGATCCCAGTTGAGCACCTGGGACCCCGGATTCTTATCCCCTGTATACTGTTGCCTGACTGCCATGGGCATATATATCCGTGCCGATCTGCTGTTGCCACATTTGTATGCTATTCACTTTCTTTTAAATGGTTTACTTAAGGATGATGCACCATTTACTTATACTATTGCTGTGGAACTGTTTATACTTTTGTGATAGTGTTGGGCGGAGTCACTGGCACCAGTACACGACTCATGTACCAGCTGCCTGTGATATGCTGCTGATTGCATGATGCTATGTGCTGCTTTTTGTGACATTGTTCCCATATACGCCGTCATGTAATGTAACATAATGTGCATGTCGTTAAAATAAATATGCCAATTAGGTATATGCCAATCAAACCATGTTTAGGGGAGCGAGCACAAGCACTTTAGCACTGGTTTGCATTGGTAAAGTGCACAGAGTCCTAAGGCCAACAGAAGCAAAAATCCAGCAAGAATTGGAGGTAAGTAGGAAAAAGTTGGGGGAAGGCCATCCTAAGACTGACAGGTCTAACATGCATGGACTACTATGTTGTCCATCTGCATATAGACTGAGCGACTCTGTAGGAGGGAGAAAGCACAGAAGAGCTTTCTGCACAGCAGCCAACTCTCTTCAATTGGAAGATTGACATCTTTTCAAACTCAATCATTTACCTTGGGCTTTTATTATTCTACCATGCAGCTCCCTACCCAACACTGGTAGCATCTGCCATGAGAATAGTGACTGGAGGAGGAGCTGGGCAGTGACCCCTGGAGCGATTTTATGGCATTAGCCACCTCTGAAGATCTTTATTGATTTCCTTAGTTACAGGAATCAGGGCGTTGTATTCCTGAGATGTCAGGTCCCAGTGTTGAAGAAGATGGTGAGCTAATGAATAGAGTTGGAGGTGACATCAAGGAAGATTGCTAACAATGAGGCCATCTTCCCTTGGCTCCTTAACCAGATCCTGGCTGAAGCCTGAGGTTTTGACAGGAGATATGAGAGATTAGAAACAGGCCTGGATCTTCTTTCCTTCAGAAGAAACACTTATCCAATGTCTGTGCGAAACAAGGCCTTGATGAACTGGCGACTGTGAAGGTCAAAGACTGGCATTTTTGTAGTTTTGAAGCAGTCCATACTTTAGAAGCACATCACAGACTTGCTGGACGTGATCTTGTGCCTTAAGAAGAAGCAGCGATTAACCAGGCATTGAGGTATGGGTAAACCTTAATTCCTATGAAAAGTAAAATATCAACCATAGGGGCCAAGAGCTTAGTAAAAACTCTTGGCGCCGATGGAAGACTGAATGACAGTACTTGGAACTGGTAATGATTTCCCCCGCTGCAAAGTGAAGATATTTCTCGTGACCTCTGTGCATGGGGATGTGAAGGTAGGCATCCATCCTGTCTAAAAAAATCTTCTTGTTTGATCAGGGGCAGGATGCTCTAAATAGTCACGGTCTTGAAGGATACGTGAGGAATGTGATGATTCACTCCCTAAAGGTCCAATACTTGAGGAAATTCTCCTGATGTCTTCTGGACCAGGAACAGAATGGAGTAGTATCTCATTTGCTTCTTACCGGGAGGAATTTGAATCCCACCAAGAAGCACCTGGTGACATATTAGATTCTTTGGAAGAGGAGTTTAGTGAATAAAAGAGTTCTGGTAGTGTAGAAAACTCTATCCAGTATCCATTGAAACTATCTGCCTGGCTTAAGCATCTGTCACTGTTAGTTGACACTCTTGTCAGAAGAAAAAGAGATGACTGTCAACAGGCATGCTAGCATGGTCATGCCTTTGGAGGACCACAGGTGGAGGACGCTGGAGGCTTAAACCCAGATATGTTGTTGGAATGGCCCCCAGCCCCTGGACTCAACCCCTTCCATAAAAGGGATGACTATTTCCCTTTGAGGAACCTGGACCAAATGCCTTCTGTTAGCCAAAGACTCTACCTCCAGAGACTGGTCAAATGGGGGTCATTCACTTTTATTCTCCACACATTTCATGACCATTTCTTCCAACTGTTGGGCAAAAATCTTGGACCTACCAAAAGACAACTGCCTCAAAACAGGCTTCTGGGTTGCACCTGCTTTCCAGAAGCGAAGTCAAATATGATGCCAGGCTGCAATAGCTGTTCCACACTCAGCAGCTGATGCACATAAATTGTCAAAAGTTACATCTGACAAAAATCAAACTTGTTGTTCCATCACAGATGGTAAAACAGAAGTATCAGCTCCCTTATTCACTAATTGTGCTAGAGTTTGAAAATACTTTAGAAGCTATTTTACTGTATAAGTCACATAAGTATTAGCCCAAACAGTAAAGATGGCTGCAGATAGTCTCATTTTACTGCTCCCTTCAGTTTTTATCCATCTGGTCTGAAGGATGTGCGTCCTCCAATACCACAGTGTCCTGTAAAGATATTCCAGGTATTATAAGGTTATTCACCTTAATAGAGGGAAGAAATTCTTCTAAAAATCCCTCCAACAGGTATCACTTGGAAAGAAGTATTGGAAGTGCAGCCTTATCAGTGTCCCTCCATCTGTGTGTAAGAGCTCGACGTACAGCACTGTGAAGAAGTAAAGATTCTGAGTCACATTGGTGGCAGTGGGTAAAAGATCTTCTTGATCACCCCAAAAGCTGGAGCTGGAAAGCTTACATTGTCGCTAAAGTGCTGTAAAAGCTCAGAAAGTTTGGCACCTTGTACAAAATGCCCTTTCTTATTTTCCTCCTCTGAGTCGTCAGAGGCTCAGCATCTGAATATACCCTTGGAAATTTAGCTGGGAGAGAAACAGCACCCTCAGAAGCTATAAAAGCAGCTTTAACTCTATAATTAATGATCTGCTGCAGTGCCGCCATGGAAGGATCCTCACTCAATTGGCAAGGTTACTTATCCATCATGTGCCCACTCAAAACACAAACTTTGGTGTGGTGTCTGTTAGAACTGTCATTTCCTGTTAAATAGCTGTTACCAAGCAACAAACTAAAATGGCTCCTTTTCTTTCTTTCTTTATTTGCTTGATTATTTAAAATCATTTCATATAAAATCCACAAACCATTCTTTAGACAACACATCAATACAATCAATTAAAACCTTTTTCAAGGAGATCAATATAAATGCACATATAATAGAGATAAATACATTGGTCATACGCCTCCTGCATCAAGATGTCATACTCAAGTAACTGATTGATCTAATTAGTTGCCAAGTACCTTAATATAAGATTCTAGCACTGCTAGAAGTAAAGGTCAAATGCTATAAACGCATCTCCCTAAATCTCACTGGAGTCGCCATCTTAAAATCAGTCAGGACGGACCAAAGGGAGTGTTAAAAAAATTGAGAATATTTATGACAAGAGCTCCGCTCTCTAAATACACATAGCAGACCAAACATCTTTGATAAATAAGGAGATTGCTCAGTGATTCTCGTGAACAAATGCTGCTATCAATGGTCTCATCTGTGCTGCAGGGCTGACGACCACACTAGGATGAAAAACTGCATAGACAGCTGTCACAGGGAAAAAAAACATGTTCTAATAAACAAAAAACAGAAAAATAAGAAGACATCCAAATTAAAGCGTGGCAGGTCCATCTCGGTAGACAGAAAGAACAGGATGTGGTTATTCCTAGCTCCTCCTTTTCTGCCTGATAAGAGTTTGACAACCATCATTGGGGGACATTTATTTAGTTGGACTTGGTAATAGACTCCTGCCCTGCACAGGAGAACTGCTCCCTTGGTAGGGACTGGGAGATTAAGAATGACAAGGAGGTAATGTATACAACATCTGTTTTTCTCACAATTCCGCAACATTTTCCAGCAAATAAATACCTACTTTATTTTAGCCTAAATGATGCACACTCATGCCCTGTCCATTTGTACAGCAAACCTATGCTGCTTCTGGTAGTGAGACTAAATTCTGATAACTGTGTCACAAAAGTTGTGATTTTTATATTTGATGTTTTCATGTAGCACCATGGTGATTGTTTGGTTGTGTTGAGAAAAAGAGGGATGCCCAGAGTACCTATTAACTAAGTATAACTTATTTTATTTTTTATTTTGGTAGGACCACATAATTTTACATGTAGCTCCTAGCCTCTAAAATGAGAGCAACTACTGGATGAATAATTATTTCCCTCTCTGATGTGTGACTATATTCTTTTCACTGTCTTATTTTATTTACATGGAATACACGTTGTCCTAATTTTTAAAAACTGCTATTTGCAAGTTTTATACCTGAGGAGAAGTAGACCATGCCTCAAGCCATTTAGAGGGGAAAACATATTGGTTCTTCAAGCAAATTAGTTGATTGTCTTTTATTAACCTACGGTAGTAATTGTACACTACACAAGTAAAATGTCCATTTATGATATACTGTATCTTATCTTGTATGACATTCTATGTTTACAATCATATTGTACATCCTATTTCTGACCATTTTATACCACTAAGCATCAATGTATTAATGTTTGTAGCATAACACTGGAATACATTTAATTTCTTCTTCAGGGAAATATGTGAGATGATCCTTGCTTACTGCATAAACAATAGATCACTGATTTGTTGTACGTACCTGATATTTAGAGTGGGCGATATTGTATCATTTTCCCCATGAGTAACATAGGTTATTTTTATTGTGCAAATTACATTTGGGTGCTTGTCTGCTTGGAAATTGTACACAAAGTATGCTCTTGCATGCAAACATCATGCAAGATAACTGCTTGGTATATTATATGTTCTGCTGCAGGACATTCTGTACTCAAAACGGTCCTCCTTGTAACAGGTAAGCGGTCCTGCTCCCCTGGAACCACCCGGATGTATATTCACCACATCCTCTGGCCAGGTGTGGCCAGAGGCTTTAAATAAATGGGAGTGGACCGCTCAGGGTCTCACTCTGACACTGTACCACTGTGTGCTGGAGTTGTATGTTCTGGGGATCCGGGAGCAGGGCCTACATTGCACGGGGTCTCATCAGGCCAGATGACCCCAATCATCACACTGGTGACGAGACTGGGACAAGCCCCCCCGGCCCCCTCAAGAAAAGAAAACCAATGAGTGCGGTATACAGCAAATGCGTAGATCCAGCACCGTGGTCTCCATCGTCACCACGTGAGGTGCTGGGGTGACCGGGCAGAACCCAGGCCGCCAAGAGACCAGGAGTGCCACGCCTGCTGTTGATGTCCCCTTTCTCCCAGCCAAGCAGAGGTCGAGTGAGGCTATGCTGCTCTCCGAGCTCGAGCGCAGCAAACAGAAGTGAGTAACAGGCCGGGCCAGGCCACGCCCATCGTGCAACGACACGTGCTTTCAGGCTGCATACTGACCGAGGAGAGGCCTGAGCAAGACCTGGCTAGTCCCGAGTGCCCTCTTACACTGGCTCCACACTAGAGCAGCGATCAGATTCTACAAACAAGCAGTGGCACCTGCGAGAAGCTGATAGAAAAAAAGGAGAAAAAAAAGGGGGAAATACATAATAAGAACCAGAAAAACCCCGCTAAAGAAGAGAAAGTAAAGCCCCCAGAGTGGACAAAGCAACACTAGAGGCTGCGACAGCACAAAGGCACGGGGCTCCCCTAAACCGTGCTCAAGACCCCGAAAGTGCAGAACTAGTGCCTGTAAACTTTCCACTGGGCCCCAAGACCCAGCTAACATGGCAGATGAAGCCCAGCCTCAGTGGCCGACCCCCACACAACATGCCCTTGCCACCATTCAGCGAACTGGCTGACCCAGCAACCGCATCCCCACGTTGGAAAATATGGATTGGAAGGCATGATAACTACTTCGTCGCCAGGAGGGAAACTGATGGCGCCGTCAAGAGGTCACTACTCCTCCACCACACCAGAGAAGAACTGTACAAATTGTTCAAACATCTACAAGATACTGGGCCAGCCACAGACTACGACGCAGCTGTAAGGGCACTCAATGCTCATTTTGACAACCAACTAAATCTGGATTTCAAAAGGTTTAAGTTGCGCCAAGCCCGTCAACGAGACGGAGAGTCCATCAACATCTTCTGTGCGCAGCTACACGAGCTGGCAAGCACCTGTACAGCGGACGGCCAACTCAAAGAAACCCGGGCACAACCAATAAAAGGATGCCGAAACAAGACTCTGCAAAGCCTGATCCTGCAGCAACCAACTATCAGCCTTGATGATATATTGACCTAGCCCGATCACACGACCTGTCTGTGCCAATGAAATGGAAATGCCTATCACACAGACCACAGAAAAACCAGCTAACATCAAAGTCGAATGAGCTGACACCATTCGGACCAAGGACCGAGGTGACATGGCTAAAGGAAGAAAATTCCAGCCTGCTAAGGTAAGGTGCGGTTATTGTGGACGAGAAGAACAACCGGTCAGCGAGTGCCTGGCACAAGGCCGCCCCGGCTCCAATTGCGGGATCAACAACCTTTTTGCATCAGTCTGTAGGAAAAAACTCAGAAGTAAAGGCCCCAGAGATAACAGATCGCCATCAAAGATGGTTTGCCAACTGTCTCCCACGTATCTGATGCACCAGGATGACGCAAGGGACCCAGCGAGACAGAATCGCTGTCTAGAAGATTCCTCTCCAGAAGAAGACAAAGAAGAAAAACTGTTCCTCATCTCATTCACGAGGGAACTCAAGTGCCTCAAGAGGCCTCAACCCACATGTATCATCCAAGTAGCAGGATCAGAAGTGAAAGCTATCATTGACACGGGGGCCTCAGTCAACATGGTGGGGGTTCAGCTGTACAACCGTCTTCGGCCCAAGCCTTCGCTAATGCCATTGCATGCCAAAGCCAGTCACCCTTGCCCCTCAGTGGGTGGATGTCAACGCCAGTACAATCTGATGACCAGGAAGTCACAACAACGTTTCAGGTCATCGCCCAAGAGGCTAACATGCTGATTGGCAGCCATACAGAGAAGGATCTCGGCCTTGTGTTCTTCACCAAGAGAGTACGGTCGCACCAAATTGACGATCTGCTAGAACAGTTCCTGAACTGTTCAGAGGCTCAGTTGCCTCAAGTATCTCCCAGTGAGACTACACATCGACCCCTCAGTCATGGCTGTGGTGCTCCGGAATCACCACGTCCAGTTCCATCTGCGCCCTTTGGTTGAGAAAGAACTCGAGAGACTTGAAGAACAAGGCGTGATAGAGAAAGTCTCAGGACAAAGCGCTTGGGTCCCCCTAATGTGAATTGCAGAAAAACCCAAGCAACCAGGGAAAATCCGCCTATGTATTGACATGCAACTCGCCAACTGTGCCATCAAGTGGGAGTGGCACATCACACCCACTATGGACGAGATCATAGCGGATGTTAACGCTTCCCGCTGGTTTTGAAAGCTGGACCTCAATGCCAGGTACCACCAGCTGCTACTGGCAGAGGAGAGCCAGTACATCACCACCTTCAGCACACACCTGGGACTGCGCTGGTATATGTGCCTGAACCTCTGCATCACATTGGCTGCTGAAGTATTTCAGAACGCGATATGCGAGACCTTGTCTGGCCTGCCCGACGTCTTGAATCTCCACGATGAGATACTGATCCACTCGTCCACAGCTGCTGAACATCACAAGCACCAAAGGCCACCCTAAAGCACCTCATAGAACACGGAGTGATGCTTCACAAAGACAAGTGTGTATTTTTTCAGCCATTCATTGAGTTCTTTGAATACGTCTTCAACCAAGACGGGATACATGTCGACCGCCTCAAGTCATTAACGATCAAGCAAGCACCAGCACCCACCACCTCTTCGGAAGGGCGGAGCTTCCTAGGAATGGCTACATACTGCTGAAGGTTAATTCCTGACCTTGCGACCCTCGCTGAACCCCTGAGGTCTCTCACGAAAACAGTCTTGATGTGGACCTGGGTCCATCGAGAAAAAATGCATTCTGAAAAATCAAAGATGCCCTTCTCGACAACACCACACTGGTATACTTCGATCCTGACAAGTGCACTGAACTGTTGGTCGATGCCAGCTCATCGGGCTGTGAGCCATACTCACCCAGGAGCAAGAGCCAGGTTAATGGGCAGCGCTGGCATTCGCTAGTGAAGCATTGACCATGACTAAGACATGCTATGCCCAAATCAAGTGAGAGGCCCTCGCCATCAAGTGGGCCACCTGTACTTAAGTGGCCAACCATTCAAGGTCATTACGGACCACTAGCCCTACATCCCACACTTCCTGGGTCAGCTCCTCACCCACCCCCGTGGATCGAGAGGCGGGCCATCCAACTACAACACTACCGGATGGAGGTCATCTACCGACCAGGATCGAAGAACCCCGCTGACTTTCTATCTATCCCACCGCCCTGTGCCCTCCGATGTTCAAAACAGCCACAACTGAGTGGAGGACTACTTCAGGATGGTTTCAGATGCCACCTGCCCCTAAGCTTTGAGGTTGGAAGACATCAAAGAAGCCTGCCAAGTCAGACCCCTTCATCATTTGAGTACAGACAGCGGTACGGAGCGGCACGTGGTGAAACTTCCTTCGGGACACCAACGACTGGCCAGGTGAAGAGAGAGTCTGACGGAGATGTGGAGAATGCTGGATGAGTTCAGCACCACCCAAGACGGGATCCTCCTGCGTGGATCCCGCATCAAGATCCTGAAGGCCCTGAGGCACCATGTAACTCTGCTGGTGCATGGAGGACGAATATGGCACATTACAATGTGATGTAATACATTGCGTGCCATTACAACGCGGTTGTTACAACAACCGGGTTGTTAGTACGCGATGTATTACATTGCAAGTCTTTACAACGACTTCCACTAGGGGCACACTGGATTTAGGAATAGTATTATTTACTATTCCTACTCCAGTTTGCGCAACAGTAGGAAAGGTGTTGGAAATTTATTTCAATACCTCAGCGCCCCCTAGTGGAATTCGTTGTAAAGACTTGCGATGTCATTTCATCGCGTACTAAAAACGCGGTCGTTGTAATGACTGTGTTGTAAAGGTATCGCGGTGTAATGACCGCGTTGTAAAGGTCGTTTCCCATGGAGGACACCTAGGCGCCACAAAGATGAATTCAAGAATGTGGGAGAAAGCATGGTTCCCTGGGCTAAGAGAAATGGCCAAAGACCTTGTTTGCAAATTCCCGGTATGACAGCTAATGGACACACCGGAGGCGTAGAGGCTGGTACCAGTGATTACCGAGGAGCAATGTCCAAAGTCCAAGCTAAGTCTGGATATTGGGCGTTTTCCCGATGTCCGGACCACTCTAGTCATGGTGGACACTTATTCCAAGTAACAATATACACATGAGGTAGTGGTGGTAGCTGGCCAGACATGGCTAGAGCTTTTAAATAAATGGGAGTGGACCGCTCGGGTCTCACCCTGACACTGTCTTAATGTGTGTTGGAGGTGTATGTTCTGAGGATCCAGGAGCAGGGCCTACCTTGCACGGGGTGCCATCAGGCTGGGTGGCCCTAAACATCACACTCCAGTACAGCAATTATGCAACATGGGTAAGAAAAACTCAAATAACTTGCAGAATACTCGAAACCAAAGAATTCAAATTTTCACAAAATGATGCTTTCATAAATAAACAAAATCTCCTAGTCCTACTTCATCCTAAATCTTGCACAAGTCCTGTCCTTTTGGTGAATGGACCTCCATGTATGGCATGTGTTGCCCTGAGAACTAAGTGTATGGGAAGTCCTCTGTACTCTCCAAGAATCGTTTCAATAGTATCACCATCAACAATAAACAAAAGCGTTCAAGTTGTGCAGGCCTTCAGTGGTGATGAGCGTATCAAATCAATACTGTTAGTGCACGTGTGTCGCAGGTACTCTGCAGACATCTGTATTTTGTGGAGATTTATAGCCCTCTTACTTCTCCTCGCATTTTGCTATTTCATGGTCTTTCCAATCGTATGTAGAGTGACCTGCTGACACCCGGCTCCCTCTAGAATCCCGTTAAAGATGACTGGTCTGTGCCCATACACAACTACAGTAATGTTAATCATACAAGGTAAGCAAACAAGGTAAAGCCATCACCCTTTCAAAATGTTTCTTCTACAAGCCGAACATTTATGTGGCTTCTACCTGCCACCCATACTCTAACCTCATGCACCAAGAATTAAAGACAAAGCATTAACCTTTGATCTAAATGGGAGAGAGTAAGCGCTACCTATCTGGTGGCTGAATGCACAATATGAAACCTGAAAACCCAAAATCATACCAGCTACCCTGTTTGACCAATTAATGTGATCCTTCGTAATAATTTTTTTTCTCTGTGCCTCCTTTTTCTTCATTAGTGCATATGGAAATATCTTGAAATACTTGAATTCAGGATGTGTGCTATACAAAAACCTCTTGTGTTTGATTTAGCAGATTATAATGTTGCTGTATGTATAATAAGAATCTAGCCCACATACAGGGCACACATGACAACTGATTTGCCCCTTAGTTCATTCATGGCATTGCAGTCAGGAAGGGAATGGACATAAATGTTTCTAAATTCATGTTTAAAAAACATCACTTTTTTTGAATGCCTCTCAGTGCAGACATAGTGATATAATCTGATGTAATAAGGGAAAACGCATACACATGTTAAGGAAATACACTTTTACACTTTTTGAATTTTGAAGAGACCTTATTTTGCACGATGCTTGTTGCACTATTCAAATGTCAAAACAGTTTCATGGCTTGGCTCGTGCACAAGCTCTTGAAGCGTTGCCAGCCCCTGGCTCGACTCTTCCTGTTAATTTGTTGGTTCACCCACATCTAATATTGTTCCAGTCCTCAACATACATTCATCCCCTCCCTGCCCCAGAATCACTGGGTAATTCGATGCAGTATTATATAGAGCAAACTTTGGCCAGGGCTATTCGGGCACGATAGCAGATTACGTTACTCATGTTTTTTGGGCACTCGGAAATGAACTGATTTGTCCTGAATCACAGAATGTTGAACCAAAGCCGGTAGTGAATGTTGGTTTACAACTCCAAAGTTGTTAGCTCTAGTAGCTAGGTCACATTATGCTTACGTGAGGAACTACCATCCTCGCCATGCAGCGTTACCTTAAGAATTCAGCAAACAGCCATGCTTAAACTGAAGTTGTTGATTGACTCAGGTATATTTGGATAGAATTCTATATTTGAATTGCATTAGCTCCTTGCATTTTATGCAATATCCTCTAGTTGACACATAACAGCGCTAGCCAATATCTGTGATGGTCATTCACTTTTTCTTTTGTGTTTCAAGAGTCCCACAATGTGTTGTCATTATTTTATAAACAGGTCCGTGTTCTTCTGATTTTCTGATTTTAGTTAATTACATTAAAGATTAGTAGCCGAACACTTAAGGGCGTGTGGCTTCCCTGCCGTGCAAGATTGTGGCAGACCTTTTGAGCTCTGACGCTCTGTGGAGCTTGATTCTTCGAAGAAAGCCACTTTTTGCCTGCGCACACCTTCTTTGAACATGCCTTAAATCTGTACTTGATTTCCTCCATAAAATAATCTTGCAGTTGTCTTCTATGAGGCCTCCTTCCTGCCCTAGTGCCCCGGCAGTGGTTTCTGGTAACTTGCGAGCAGCCACCATTTTGTCAGCGCGCTGCTCGCATCGCATTATATTATTATCCATTAATCGGCTTACTTACCTGCACAAATCTTTTGATGACTGCACTCCTAATTCTGTTTCCACTCTTCGTGCTACTTTTAAACACAAAGAAAGCACTGTAAAGCTCCTCTAGTTTGCTTCTCCTATTCACCTCATAGAAAGCTTTCCCTCTATGGTCAAGAACTCAGGAGAATTTGCTTCAGCGTCGTCATGGTACATTCTTGTAATTTGAAGCTGTGAATTTAATACTCATTTATATGTTACACTCAGGAAGACAATTTAATACTGATTCACTATTGGTTTCTCCTTTTAGAAGTTGCTACCAGGCATTACTTTCCTTCATACTCTGCTTGAGTCATTTTATTTTATGGGCAGTATAAAATCCTATCAGAAGGCTCCTCATCATTCTATACACTATGTCAAAATGCCCAGCGACGACTTTGCTACTGCTAAAGCCACCTCATCTAGCACAAAGATAAAAGGGTGAAAAATTACCCCTATCACGTCTTCTCATAACCCAGTTCTGGACATCATCCTTGATGAGCTGAGGGGCTTACAACCTTTTTATGTGTGCTACCAATGAGAAACTTTAACAAATTGAGGACCGCTGGATTAATATGGAGGGTAAGATGGTATAAATGGAGCAATGTGTCATTTCTCTTCAAGATATGGCTACTAAGTTTCCTTTGTTAGAACAGGAGATACTCAAACTCCACACAGAGGATTTGGAGAACAGTCATTTTTACAGTAAGCTCCACCTATATGTCCTTCTGGAGGCTATTGAAGTCCAAACCTGCTTGACCTCCTGAGGAGATTTCTCCCAGAACTACTTGGACTCTCTACTACTCCTTCTCTTAGTCCACAATGAGCCCATTGTTTTGGACATCTTAATCCCCATTCTTCTAAGCCTAGAGCAATTATTATGCTTTTTCTAAAATTTCCAGATCTTCTACGTGTCATGACGGCCACTAAGGATAATTGTCATCTTGCTTGGTCTGGCCATAATATATATATTTCACAGGACATCTCCAATATGACCAATGTCAGACACAAGGAATTCCTCGCTACAAGACTTCAAATGAGAATATTGAACATACGCTATGGTATTCTCCACCTCTGCATATGAACGATTACCTATGAAGGCACTTCGAGATCCTGTGGTGATCCAGTTAAATTAAAGCTGTTTCTTCAGAACATTCCATCCCATGCTATGGACACTAATGTTCAGAAATCTTAACAGCTTTGCAAATCCTTGTTTTTTTAATACTGGCTTTTGGTTCATAATTTATTTTCCATGCTCTCTGCTGTTGTTCTTGTTATGGTATCAACACTTCTCACTCTGTTTTTCCGTATGCCGCTTTTTCTCCTTTTATACGTATCTCCTGTCTTTTACTTTCCTTTTCTGTATCTATTTAAATTCTATGAATGCTTATGAGATATCCAATTATCTTTTTACCACCCTACTCTTACCCCACGTTGTTTTTACTAAATGGTGATAGTTTGTCTCCCTTCCCTTTTTGTGCAGCGTGTCACCCATTTTCATGTATTTCTACCATCTTGCGTACATTATGTTTAATGTTGTCTCGTGAAAGGTTCAAGGTCTTGGGCACCTGGTCAAAAGACAAAAGGTACATTCCCATTTATCTAAACTTAACTCTCAAATTATTTTTTACAAAAAACTGATTGCAGTCGTGTTGAAGCTGTTAAATTGAAAAAACATTGGGTTGGGCAGGCTTTTTTTTCTCTCCTGCTAATGATCGTAACAGTGGTGTTGCTATCTTTTGTCAGAAAACTTTGAAATTACAGGTTATTTACTGAATGTGATAGCGATGGCTGATGGGTGCTCTTATCCACAACAAACATATTCCTCTACTTAATGTTTGTGGCCCAGTTCCTGATTTCTGGCACACTATTAAGATTAAACTTGCAAATATTTCTAACTCATGTATTATTGTGGCAGGTGACTTTAGCCAATAGTTGAATCCCTTTATGGATAGAAAGTCTAAATGTAAATTTAACCCTAACAAATCTCATAAGGCATTCAAGTCGGCCATGGTGTCTTTTTTTTCCTAATGGGGGTGAATGTTTTGATTTGTTCTGCATTCCGTCCATCAATTGTGTGTCTTTTGCTTTCTCGCCCTAAGTGCGCCAGGTATGCCCAGACGTGGGTCCTGGGCTCACTGTGCCACTGGAATCAAGCTATCCTGGCTGAAGAGGGGTGAAGTCCCGAAACCGGTCCTAGGATGCTTGTTTCCGGTCCAGGGAGGACCTGGCTTGGCAGTTCGGGCTGGACTGTTCCCATGAGGCACAGGGTCAAGACTGATTTGCATACGGCCAGGTCTAAACTGGGGTGGCATGGTGAGCAAAAGAATGATGGATTTAACCCAGATCTCTTGACTGGGGGTGAATGTTTTGATTTGTTCTGCATTCCGTCCATCAATTGTGTGCCTAATGTTCTTCATACAATGTCCAGAATTTACTATATTTTGGTTACTAAATCTTTGCTCCCTACTATACAGTCCTCTGAAATTGGTTCCATTTGTATATCTATTTATGCACCACTAATGTCCTCCTTTCATTTTTCTACTATTGACTCCAAAACTGGCAAATGGAGGTTTAATAACTCCTTATTATCTGACAAACAATTTATAGCCGAAGGGTCTCCATTTATACAAGAACCTTTTCAGTTCAACAAATCTACTGACATATCCTTTGCTTATAACTGGGATGCTTTCAAAGCTTCCTTTCGAGCTTTCATCATAGCTTACTCTGCCAGGAGGAAGAAAAGCATTAATGCCCAATATCTCCTTCTACTCAAACAGAACACTTGCATACTTTACTTCTAAATTCTCTTCAATCTTACATGACCTGATTGAAGCCAAAACTGATCTCTGTAAACTTCTACTGTTGATCACATAAAGTCAAGTCTAAATTTCATGGAGGTCAAAATAAAGCTGGTAAAATTCTTGCTAACTATTTAAACATCAAACAGAGCGTAAGCATATTGGCCCCATTATTAATTCACTTGATTATTCTACATTGATCTCCAACTCTGATATATCCACCACCTTTCAATCCTCACATAAAGCACCATACACAGAGAGTACCATCCTTTCTCCATCGAATATAAAACACTTTTTTGATCGTCTCCGCGAACATTCTTCTCTTGCACATTCATTTAATGACCTTGAAGCATACTATACACTCCAGGAGATTTTAGAAGGACCATTTCTCTGATCAACTACGATTGCAAGATCTTTGCCAAGATTTGAACAAGTCCCCTAGAAACTGCTATACCTCTTTTTGTTAAACCTTATCCAGCTGGATTTATTAAGGGTAGACTTGCTGCGGATAATGGCAGAATGTTTTCTAACATTCTTAGTTTGGCTAGAAAAATTGACACTCCTCTCGCAGCCTTAGCTTTAGACGCTGAAAAAGACTTCATCAATTGGCAAATTACCTTTTCTGGTTTGGTTTGGCCCAAAATCCCATTTATAAAATTACTATACTATGACCCCAGTACTAGTGTTTTTGTTAATGGTTGTTTCTCTCATTACTTTACACAGAGGTACTAGGCAAGGATGGCCCTTATCCCCTTTATTATTTGTCCTTTGCTTAGAAACATACCTTGAACGCATACAATGTCTTATTTCTAGCTTTAAACGGGGTTCCCGAGATTAATTTATTTGCCTATGCAGATGACATTCTACTCTATACGTCTAATCCTTTGACCTCCCTGGATCGTTTGTGACAAGAGATTTCATTCTACTCTAACATTGCTGGTCATAAACCCAATAAACGGGCAGGTGCCGCTGCGGCAATCTCACTGCGGCTGTATGTTAGGCTCATAGGAGAGCCTAACAAGCAAACTGCTGCCGTGAGAGAGCCTCCAGCATATTCCTACACAGTCTGGCATGCACCAAATCATGCATGCCACACCATACAGGAAAGAAGGTGCAATTCCAGACTGGCACAACACCCCCCTGGCCAGATTATGCCGGATTTCCGGCACCCTTTTTTATGGCGAGATCCCTGCCATGAAATGGGAGGTGAAAATGCAGGTCAAAGTATGCTCTGTGGTGCCGGCAAAAACACCGACAACATATTCAGGCCCTTAGAAGTCCACCGTCACAGCGGGTTCCTTGATCCCGGTGGAGGCGGTGGTATTGTAGCGGTCCCACCGCCACACTCATAATAGGGTGGACGGGTGGTGGTGGTTGGACTGCCACCACGAGTACGGCAGTCTCAGGATTTGATTTATTGTTTTCATTTTCGACACGATTCTGGGACAGGATTTGGCTTAAGTCTTTCACAACCTCTAAAGCTGCTGATATCACATAATCCCTTCTTTTAAATTTATACTGGAGCTGCTCCAACTCCAGAATGTGTTTCCAAATTTGATTCATCTGCTTCTCCTTTATGCTGGTCCTGATCTAAATACAATGGTTCTTTAACACATGTTACAGGTTTTTGGGAGTCTATTTGTCTAAATGCTCACAGATTTTTCAATGTAATATATTGCTTAACTTGCTGTAAGCTTTCTTAGGTTCTTTATCACCTAATTTTGATAATTTATCTCCTAAACCTCTATTATTTGACCTTTTTGTTGCACTTGCTTTTAAAGTTATATTTTTTTGTTTCTAAAATAATTGTTTCAGCATGGTGGAATATTATGTGATGAACATAGAATACATAATGTATCTTTATTAACTTTACAACAAAAGATTATATCTGAGCTCTATTGGTTACTCTTTACTACTTTTCTCTCCTCGCACTCATCATTATCATAATTCACTTCTCCTTTCTTTTCTTCTTCTTCTCTGCTTTTCCTTTTCTTCTATTCCTTTCCACTACTTCTTCCTATTTTCTCTTTCTTCCTATCTTCTTTTTCTATATAAAATGGCAAAACGTTCTTTCAATACATGTTATTATCTCATAATTGCAATACTTTTAATTGTATTAATCTCTTAATCACATTATCACATTACAAATGTTACTTATTTTGTTACTGGTGTTTTAAACTTCAATAAAAAAAATTATTTAACAAAAAAAAAAGACTCCCCACGCGTTGTTGCAGTTTATATTTTACCTGGATAGCAGTGTTTTAGCTTTGCCAAAATATCTAGTAGTATTAGTAGAATTTTTTTCAATGAAATGCTGAAATGCTTGGCCCAATCCGCACAAAATTTTTCAAAACACCTTACCTTAAAAGAAACTGAATAGAAATTGTGAGCTTTCCATGGAAATGTATTTGTTTTCTCCAGCAAACAAAAAGAATAACAGTTTCTTATGTAACATCTAACACGTTCATCAGTGTTACCTAACCTACAATTTTCTTGTTGGCAATTTTACAGGAAATCAATTTTGACAATTAAATAACTATGCTATATTCTTGTAGAGATAAATTTGAAATGTAATCCTGAAATCCAAAGAAGTTGACAAGTGCATGTGGCATCAATACATTTACTTTGTAAATATTCAGCTGATTGTTATTGGTAAATGATAGGTTGTGTCACCGGCATGACTGCTGAGCGGCTGCAAGGAGTCAAAAATATATGTGGCAAATGTTTATCTCTACAGCAGTGGCAGACAAATAAATGCATTAATAATGCGCAAAAAGAAAAATACATTTTATCATCGTATTTTTTAAATTGCTACTTGACCCAATACATTTTAACCCATATGTTTTTAGTTCAACATGTTTGTGCAATTGTGCAGAAACATATTCTATTTTCGGTGGTTCTTAGAGACCTAGGACTCTCAGAAAATATCAGAAGAAATATAATATTAATATTATTATCATTATTTTAACTATTATTGTTAGTGTTACTATTATTAGTATGCACCAGAACACCAGCGATGCTAAATTTCACTTCTAAAGTTCTGACAACATCAGAAATCAGGAGTTATGTAGAATGGAAACTCGCAAGTGCAGCACCCATAGATTTGAAAAAAAAAAAAAAAACAGGCATTACTGGCAATCAACTATAATGCAATTTAGAATCCTGAATCTTGGTAGAAGATTAAGGAAACACTTCACAAAATAAAACTGTGACTTACCACTTCCTGTTTTTGGCATTGCTGGGTTTGAGGAGGATTACATAAAACTGTACTGAGAGATTAAGCTCATGAAAGAAAGATTTGCAGAGTAGAGTAATGAGTAAGAGTTGAGACACTTAAGTTAGAAAACACTAATATACTGCAGCGTCTCTAGAAGTGAATATTTAGCGCACACATTGGGCCACAGATAAAACTGATGGGGCGACCTATAAAGGTCAATCATAAAGAGTGTGTCACAATTGTGTGTGTATATATAATGAAAAAAACAAAAAGGCAGGAAACATTAATTTATTATTGCTCTCCAAAACCAACTTAAACTACAAAAAACTTACAAATTCAAAAGTTATAGTTATAATTTAAATGCATAATTTATTTATACGTAGTATACAGGTTCCCCAATACTTAGAGTAGATTTTTACAAATGTCATCACTCATGCCAGGCCACATAACAACATATCTCCTGAATTATCTAACTACAACTCATATGTGCAGTCATACAGATCCATATAGAAGTGTACCTGTTTTATGTAAAAATATATAGACAGAGGTGATGAAGAATTTTTAATTTCTCTGTTATGTCTTTAAAGAAGAAATAGAGCTCTATTGCTTTGAAACAATCAACAGAGTCTCTATGGTTGTTGGTGGTATTTAGTAGTATTGGGCTGTGTTTATAGCCCACCTTGTGTGAATAACCAATCACATAATGCTTTAATTGTATTTCTTATTTAGTTTTCTATTTGGTTTCATTGTCATGTGTCCAGAAATGTGTGTTTCAAATACCTTACTGACACTTGTCAGCTTGTTTTCCTACATCATTTTTGTTTTTGGTAGTATTGTGCTATGTTAGAAGCCCACATTGTATTCAAGCCAATAATTGTCCTCCTTTCAAAATTAATTTGTTGATATAGTGTAGTTTCCTAACGGCTAGTCATATATTTGTTTGTCTGCCTCTCTGTTCCTTATTCTTGTATGTGAGTATATTTGCAAGATGGTTAGAGTTTAGTTGGTTGGCAACAGTTTCATTTTATGGGCCCAACACCATGCTAAGAAAGTAGGGGTTGAAAATAATCTAGGTTTGAAAGGAGTTGAACTAACATGGATTGGTGAAAGAGGTTTGAAATGGAATCAGTTATGCCCTCTACTTTCTAATTGTGATCATCCCCATTTTATGGTTATCCACTGTGGTGGCAATGATACAGGACACTTAACTGGAGTTAGACTGGAAACTGAGATGAAGGAGACATTGTCCATCTTAATGTCTTAATGTCTTAAAGCAACACACATTTTGTGTTCTCAAATATTTATCAGACACAAAAATGGAAGCGGTCTACTGTAAATACAGCTTAGTTTAAAAACCTTGAAGACATGTGAGTCACAGGTTTCTCAGTGAAGTAGTGTGAGGAGGGGTAAGAGCTCAGAATTAAACAGTCAGCAAACATAATCAGCAAATTAATGTCCAGTCCAGTGCTTCTATTGTTAATCACAAGCAGAACCTTATATTACACAATGCAATTTAATTATTTAATACAGGTTTTACCCCTGGATACAAAATTCCATGAGTTCTCTACCCCCCACCCTCCAGTACTATCTCCCTTCTGGGCAACCCTATCTCATATAGTCCCTAGTATTATGCAGAGGCTACAAGTTCAGATGCACAAATAGTTTGCTTATTCTTACCCCATTTATTGATGTGGGCAGAGATATCTCAAGTCCTGGAGCAGACTGGGCAGTGGGCTTCCAGTGAAAGATGCTTGAACTCCTGAAGCCTGAGACATGCAGGACCTGAGGTATGTGGCCCGCACTATACGCACTACACATGCAGTGGGCAGAACAGCGATATGAACAGGACTGGGCATTTCAGGCTTCTGCAGTACAAAGCAGCAGGGGGAAAGCCTTGCCATTTCACCATCTCTGTACCATCTCCTTGCCGCTGCTTCTATCTGCCAGCTCTTCTGCCAGCCGCTCCTCACGGCCTTCCTGGCAAATCTGCTCATACAAGCTCAAAGCTGTCTAAACTCGCCAATTCAATTCAAAGAAAAAAAAGACAACAAAAGACAAAGAGGGTGTAACACTGCCACAGAGCCCCTACAGCTGGTACTACTGTAGTGAAACAGGGAAAGGCAGTGTTGTTAGAGCCACTGCACCAAGTTTAGCCTTGTGGCTTGCGGCTAGGGGTGAGCTCCCGCTCTCCAGTCATACTGCCAACTTGATAGCCGTTAAATCCACCCGACAATGTGCTCAACACTGTTTAGCACTCGGTCAAAAGAGCTTCTAGAAGGTCACAGCCAACTAGTACGGCGTTTCAGCACACTCAAGTGGTACAGTTCAGTGGTCCAGAGTGGTTCAGACTGGGTTAAAGGGGGTAGCTCAACTAAGCAATACCCCCGGAGAAGAAAGGACAGTCTGCCGGTCGAATAAACAGAGAACAGCACTTCAACTGTTCACCAGCTGGATTGTGACCATAGCGCAAGTTATAGACTATAGGCTACAGGGCCAAAAGCCTTCAGGAAAAGCCCATTCAAGCCTAATCAAACTTTATCAGTCGAAGGTGGTTTAAAAGGGATTCTGAACTATCCTTTCATCCACAATCAAAACTAAATTCCCCGAGTGTGGGAGTCCCACTCCCACAACCTTCAATGACCAGTAAGGACACACTAGGAGTGTGCCCAAAAGATCTTACAGGGAGCTTACGGTGGCAAAACTATCGAGGACGGGCTCACACTACTACTGCTCCTGAGACAAGACAGAGCCCCCATTTTGTAAAGGGTTGGAAGATTGCCCATAGGGCTATTCAACAAAGGAGGTCAGTGGCAATGGTGAAGGGGAACAAGCGGACGCAACAAACAAGAAACTAAAAACGCATGGCAAAGGTGATGGAGAATGTAGCAGTGTCAGTTAATTTGACGACTAACCCATGCCCCCTAAGTAAAGCAAATAAGCACATAGAATGGACAGGAGATCACAAAACCCTGGGTGTACCTATACAATGTATCATCAGCAGGCCAGGGGAAGAAATGGAGGGCAAACAGGGGCAGAAGCTTAAGACACTGATTGAGTACTTCCTCAAAATATGTAAGAGTAATTCTACCCTCACCGGCGAGGGCCCCCCACCTGGCTCGATAGTTGCTCCACCCAAGCCAGAGAACCCAAACTCCAAGGTTGTCACTCAGATTAATACAACAAAAGGACAAGTGAACCCAACCTCTAAACTGAGCACAACGTCAATAATGGAAGTAGCCTCTGTTTTCACTCTAATGAGCTCTCTCAGGAGTGGAGATGGTGGAGAGTGTGGCGAACCCGAAGTGGCAGAGCCAGAGAACAAAAGCCTGCAACAGAACATGAAGGAGCTGACAATGATAGAGGGTTGAGGTACATGCTAAGTACATAGAGGGCGGCCAGTTGGATAACCGCTTAGGAAACGCATGGGCATGTGACTCTGAATGCCCGGATACAACCCTGCAGGGGTCAGGGGCAGTGGCACACCAGTGAGGACCCAGTCCATGCACCTCGATTTATGCATCAGATAAGTCATTTGACAACTTCCAGAATGGCAATCTTGCTACAAGCTTTGATCTCACCAAGGATCATGACAAGTTATTGTCATCAATAAATACAACTCTTACGGCGGCCACTAATGCACTCACCTGGCAGTCACATAAATTGGAGATCCAAATGGACATAATACAAACAATAGCCCTAGCGATATTAAAAATGTCTGCTTAGCTTGACAATATCAAGAAGGGGCTTGCAGCCAGGAGTGCCATTGCATTTATGTAGTGGATAAATTAGCAACCTTACCCGAAGGGACCTAAGGAACCTCAAGGAACCTCAAGCCGCCACACTCCCAAAATACAGAGAATGATAAAGTAAGGCCTGAAATAAATGAAGGTGGGGCTAGACTCCAATCATCAATGCAGACCTCAGTAGGTGTAAGGGAAAAGGATTCAGAAGCTGAGTTCCCAATATTTGAGTGGACAAATATGTGCCCCCTACCCACAATGATAGATAACAACATTACTGCTCAAAGAGATATGAGTCAGGATGGCCATAGCGTCCACACACATGATGAAACTAAAATACTGACAAGGCGTGCAAAAAAAAGGCTAAGAAAAAAGATGAAGATTCAAGTTATGAGGAGTTGGGAGCCGCATTCCCATGCCCCACCCCAGCTGACAGCAGAGTTAACTCCAGAGGTGGAAGTGCCAGAAAACAGAAAACCATATCCAATATTTGCAAAAAGAACAAAGCAGCTCAAGGATCCTGTAAGCTCCCAATTCCAGGGAGCAAAATTACTATTACAGGGTGCCACCATAGGGGATAACATCATACAGAGACAATCACAGGTGGCCCAAAAAAATGCTAATTGCAGCCGACTTAGTGTTGCGACGTCCACCCCAAAGATCATCCAGATAAGCATGAAGAGCCCCTCACTTCAAGACATCAAAGAATAGTGAACAATCAAGAACTAGGAGATAGGTATGAAAAAATCCCTCCTCAGCATCAATTAGCTGGGAATGTTCAGCATGAACAATACAATCACAGGCAGCCAAAGAGGAGGGATTGCACTATGCTAAAGAATGCATATCAGCGAAGGTTAGACTTCAATTCAGATCATGGGGCAGGCATGATACTCTTAATTGGGCATACCCATTGAAGCTATTCTAACACATCCCCTCACTATCAAAAATAACAAGTGAAGACCTGGTTAGAGTCCAGTTTGAAACATCACAGTCAAGAAGACGCTATAGTTACATGGAAAAATGTCACCTTTACAGAAATGGTTTTGCTGGAAAAAGAAGGTTTTGAAGAGTGTGGCATCTTGGTCCAAGAAGTAAAGCAGGAAAAATATCCTCACATGCTGGCCCGGCTAATAAACCCTTCAAAAGAACTCCATAACTGTGGCGAGACACTGCAAGGCCTACTGAGAGGAGGCCCAAAGACACAGTATTTTCAGAATTTCGAGAATCTGAGTATATTATTCAGATCTCATCAAGGCCCAATCCAGAGAAGAATAGTAAGGACTGATGTAGAGCAAGGAATCGAAAGGGGGGAAAATCACCACCCAATCTTCATCAAGGGGGCAGAGACAATAGACACTTCTAGCCCCAGGGATGTGTACTCAGGGCCGCAGGATATCACCTCAACAACAACCTATGTATGGGAAGGAGAACAGAGAATCACCAAATGTAAACTGTCAGGCATTAAAATTATCTCTTGGATTGTCGCTGGCATTCAGAGAGTGTTAAATTATGAATCTGCTAAGAAAATGATGCAAGAGGGGGACATCATCTGCCTACAAGAAACCTGGGCTACTAATGCTACACACATGGAAGGCTTTGCAGGCTTTCACATACCCGCGAACGAAACACAGCTTTATGGCAGGCCATTTGGCGGCATTTCAATATACATAAAACATGCAATTGACTTTACTGTCAAAAAAGTCAAGGTAGACTCTGATATGCTGCAGGCACTTAAAGTGGAAAGCAACGACGGCAAGGATAGAAGGATCTCACTGTCAATAATTAACGTGTATCTCAATGCCCAGGGTCACACAAAGCTGGAGGCAACCAGAACTCCGATTTTTACTCTCAAGGAAATTTTGTGTGTGCACCCATCTACAGCCACAGTGATCACTGTGGAATTTAACCTCCACCACTGGGGGCAAACCTGAGCATAATTGTGTGCCACACGCTGGCAGAATAAACTTTTAACAGCTTTTTACAAGTCGATAAATTTACTTCGGCACAGGCATTTGCCAAGAGCCAACGAGCGAATTTGCTAAACATTGTTTCATACAATAATTGCACAACAATTGACTACATCTTTCTTATTAATAATCGCATTCAACATATGGTATACTTTTCAATTAATCAGTGTGAAATAAGTGATCATGCAATGCTCCAAATGGACAAATATGGATGCTTCAGCCACACAAGAGGAGCTGAGGAATACTCATTAGTCTGAAGGATTAGATGGAACGAACATAACGCAGTTAAGCTAACAGCGTGGAAAAATGCACAAGAAAGCAGAGACAATCTTACAAAAGCCATAGCCACTATAAAAAATTGAGGAAATTGGACATTAGATTTACAAACTGCTCTCCTGGGGGGTGTAAGGAAAAACACACAGAAACAATGGTCAAAAACAGGGTAAAATTTGAAAACACAATGAAATGATTGCACACACAAGCTGAGATGGGAAAAAAGGATACACCAAAAAACTGGTACACCTGACTCTAGGCAAAGATATAGATCGAAAATGCCTTCTATGGAAATTAAAATAGAAGCACATCGAGGAATGGATCAAAGTTTATGAACTATTTAAGAACCTCAAACACAAGCAGTTTTAGGAATACATTGCTCGTCTAGAAAACAACAAACTCGAGAGACGCAACTCTGATGCTGCTGAGGTATGGCTAACTCATTTAGCCGAGTTTCCCTCCAATACCAGGTGCACAGCATCTCTAGTGATTATCACCAAGTTTTTCCAACTACTTTTGCGATTTCAACAATGATTATTCCATGTACTCCAAAATCTTTTTATAACTTCATTTATTTTCGTTGTTCTGTTCACTCGTGTGACACTTATATTTCAACTGCAATTTTTGGAAAGTTTTATGAAATATCTGCCCTACTGCAAGTTGCACCCACAGAGGAGAAAAAAATGGCAAATCAACTTCAAAGGACATAATTACACTCGTGTGACACACATCTCAGGAATGGAAGTAAATTGTGATTGGACTGTTGGTTTCACTCGGTTTATGGACTTAAACAACATGAGAAATAGAGACATTATATATTTTCATATCTTGTATTTTAACCAGACGCACATAAATTAATAATGTTTCATGATGAAGTGCAACATCTTAGCTTCAGCCCACAAATAGCAACAATAGGGTGGGCGGGGTATAGTATTGAATCGCTTGAGGAAGTAAGGGTAATGCTAAAACTCCGAATGACGACTTTGTGATACATCATAGAGGTGCATTATGGGCTACGTAGTTACTATTGTTAAAATGGTGATTGGAGGGTGGCTGCGATAGGTCAAATTCAAAATCTGAGGGTGTGACTATGTTGCACGAGCTAATTAAGGGGTAGTTTGCACTGCTTCGCAAAGGGAACCATTTGGAAAAGAAAGACACGGGCAGAGGCTGCGAAGGTATGAGATAATGGAGCTACGATTAGAGGGTTAGAGAACGGATAACAGATAAGGACATTTGAGGGTATTAAGGTGGGTGATTAGTCGCGGGATGTGAAGTTAACGGAAGGGAAGGTTTAAATGAGGAGAAGGAGGTTGAACTGAAGGGGGTTTGTTTAAGCGAGACGGCGGTAGCATAGTGCTCCGCGTTTAGCGGGAAGTGCTGTGTAAGGGTCAATCTGAGAACATGGTATTGATGTGTTTGTGTAAAAATATTTAATGTTGAACATAGCGGTTTCAGGCCACATTTTAATGGCAATATTCTCTCATTGGTAGTGAACCCCTGAAGAAGGGCTAATCCAAGGCCCGAAATGCATTGGGTAACATCAATTTCGCAACTGAGGATGTTTTATGTTTTTTGGCGTGCCCAGACAAAGGCTCGGATGGGCATATCTGTGGCATGAGAAACTGTTGAAATATAAGTGTCACACGAGTAAACAGAACAACGAAAATAAATGAAGTTATAAAAAGATTTTGGAGTACATGGAATAATCATTGTTGAAATCGCAAAAGTAGTTGGAAAAACTTGGTGATAATCACTAGAGATGCTGTGCACCTGGTATTGGAGGGAAACTCCGCTCCATTCTAAAAGATGTATCGATAACCGCGTGATATCAGGGTAGATCACGCTATCCAGGGAGCACGCAAACGGATGACAGTTGATAAAAATGGCAAAATTACGGAAGATGTTCAAGCGGTGTGCACTGCAATTTTTGGAAAGTTTTAACTCATTTAGCCACCATCTACACAGATAACCAAGTTGGGACTCAACAAACTAACATGAATCAACTGTCAGATACCAGAGCAGATAGCTATCACAGCCCCCACGTGGAAGAAGCAGGCAAAGAACAAGAAGTATCCACTGTCAGGAAAATAATAAAAAAGATAAGAAGGGACAGGGCACCTGGCCCCAATGGATTCCCGGGTGGAATGTTCAAGGAGGGCCTGGTATATTTGGGAGACGTTCTATCCACTCTGTATTCAGAATGCAGGTTACAAGCTGACGTCCAAGAGTCATGGTGAGGTTCTCTGTTACAGCCAATATTTAAAAAGGGTGACAACACGGACCCAAAAAATTACAGACTGATCGCCCTGCTAGATATAGAAGGGAAAGCATATGCCAGCACCCTGCTAGCAGAATTAAATAGATGGATCGAGGAAAAAGAGATACTGCCCTTTTACCAAACTGGGTTCTGTAAAGGTGCTTCTACAATTGACAACATAGTCGCATTAGCCTACATAGCTACATAGCTAGCAGACACCAAAAATAAAAAATGAGTGTTAGCCTGTTTTGTGGATTACTCTGCAGCTTTTGATGGGGTCTCCCACAACAAGTTGTGGAATAAGCTAAAGAAATGGAACATCCTAGAAGGCCTCTTGAATGCAGTAATTTCTCTATAGAGTAAAACTTTGGTGAGAATCAAATTGACAGGGGAAACGATTTTGAGCAAACACTATACTGACTGAGGCCTAAAACAGGGCTGTGTCCATGCCCCAACACTTTTTAATTTATATGTGGCAGATTGGTGCAAGACACTCCAAAACGCAGATCTTGTAATCCTGAAAATTGGCCCAAACAGAGTTCACTTATTACAGTACGCAGACGACTTGGCAATATCAGACCACACTAAAATTGGACTACAAAGGGAGTTGGACTCTCTTAACATCTACATTAAAAGCAATTAATTGGTTGTCAATTCAAACAAGACCAAAGTGATGGTTTTCGGACATTATGTAAAAAAGATTAATTTAGATGGAGACTGGGTGCCCAGTCTGTTGCATGGATTCTGCAGAGCCACAGAACTATGCTTGGGATCATAGAACCTTAGTAGGCAGGGACTGAGTCATCCAATCACCTGAGTACCCATGAGCCCGGGACCGACTAGCTATAGTGTCTCACTTGCCCTCCTACTCACTCACAGAGGAACGAGTGATTAGACAGCCCAGAACACGACACTTCCAACCCTCTCAGGAATCATGGTTGCAGGACACACCCTTTCGCTCTCATACTCCAACTAGTCCACAATAAGATCTGACTGAGACACGAGAAAAGTTATAATGTTTATTTTAACTAGTATGCAGTATACGTGCCACAATAAGTAAGAAAATGCCTATTAAAAATACGGTCAGGATAGTAAGTAGTCCATAAATCATAAAAGGAGCTGTCATTATGCAAGACAGGGCAGCCTAAGCCCCCTACCCTTCTACAAAAGCTAAATTATTACATATCAGAAAATCTCTGGTTGTTGGCAGCAGACCTCGTACCTCAGCATACACAGATGAAAGTTCTACATCTCAGGTGGTGTCACAATCTATTACCTGGAAAGATCCCTCTCCAAGTGTGTCGTGTTACCTATTTGTGCATGCCTATATGCCAAAAGTATGTGTTCCAAAATTAAAGATGCATTTGCGTGTTTTGTCTAGGTTCTAGGGCCTGACATAGCAAAATAACAAGGGGCATTTTTGTTTGACCTTGTCTACGGTGTTCAGACTAAATCTCAGGAAATAACAGAAATCAAAAACAACAGCAGGTTCTGTGTGAAAGTACAGTGTGGCACAAAGCAAAATAAGTTTTTATAGTAACGTGCACAAAGCAGAGGGCAGTCTGCAACGTGCTCATGCTAACATAGCCCTCCCTTTGTCAGGATGGTAGCACCAAAATGATGACAGAAATCAGGTGATAAGCAGAACCAAAGCATATAAAAAATCTTTTATTCAGTGTCTCCCATAGAGACTATGGTCAAATAGGAAGAAAATAAATGTTATTTAATTATGCATCCAATTACAGCGTGTGGCCAGAACCCAGGATGTAGATGCCAAGTGAAAAGACAAGGTTTCCAGTAAGAAATCCGAACCTTCCAAATTAGACATGTCAGCCATCTAGTTGAGCAGGTTAAAGGAACAAAGATGCTCCTCATAGCCAGTTGTCGACAAGACCATCAAAGGGCAACCTGTGTTGATTTTGATGAAAATGAGATCCAGAAGATGCACAGGGATCACCTGCGACCACTGGCCACAATGCTGGGCTGTCCACAAGCCACATACCCAAGGAACAGTCCTGGTTATGGGCCACTAAGGGACTCATCAACAGTTCAAAATCCAGGGCAGCGTGAGATGGGGTAGCCAGACAGACGTCCAGGGACCATTGAAAGGGGCACGGGATACAATGGAACACAGGTTGCACACAGGTGAAGTAAGCATAGCGGAAGGTTAGACAAAATTCGGCATTTATAGTGTCTAAGGGCAGGGCATCGTGAGATGGGGTAGCCAGGCAGATGTCCAGGGCCCATTGAAAGGGGCACCGGATACAATGGAACACAGGTTACACACAGGTGAAGTAAGCATATTGGCAAGTTAGACAAAGTTCGGCATCTAGAGCGTCTCGAGACCGGAGCCCACAAGTTTAATTATGCTTATAAGGCCCATTGTATCAGACGCATTACATATTTGATATATCAATTTCCCAAAATGCAGGGGGAGATTTGTATTTAACAATGACTGTATTTCACTAGAAGTTCTCACCACCTGCAATTCGAGTGGTCTCACTTGCCGAAGTGAGAGCCACTTCTTGTTGAAACAATAACGCTTTGAGTCTGCTTAGCTTATTGAAATCTGTTTTCTGGGTTGGAATGGAAGGCCACAACAAACTATCCTTACTCCCATGCATAGGGGGAAACAGGATGTTGTTGCAACAAGTATCTAACTGGGAACCAGACACCACATATAGAATTCCCTCCCACAGACCGCAACAGTTCTGGTTATTAAGGACGAGATAACTGCCATTCGAAAGCAGTGTGAGAGTGGGAGTAATTGTGGGAACAGTGGTTGCTTTCAAATAACAAGCCAGATTGGGGGCAGAAACATTACAGTAGCCCTGAATTTTTACTTGTTGACACACAAGGGAATGTCTGGCAGTGGAGTTGCACCCTTCCCTTGTAAGAAAAACCTCTCTCTCAGCTCGTTGACAACGATATGGAAAGGGCAGATACCATAACTCATGTATGTAGCTGCTCCAAAGGGGTTCATATCTATCTACTGGGAAGTGTTTCATGCAGGCAGTGAACTGAAATATTGAGATGGGCAACAAGATAACCCAGTGTATTAACCATACCGCAGAATGAGTTTCCCCTACAGTGAAGGGAAGTTGTTCAAGTTTTTCTCTATAAGCAGCATGGTGTAACTAGCATCCTTCAAAGCCATTGATTGTTGTTTACGTGTCAAATTAAATGGTAAGAACAATGCGCTACAATTTAGGTAATGCCCAGGAACGCATCCATTCTTTAGTGTTTTCAGTGTACAGCCAAATTGCATAACTGATCTAAGCTGATCCTGACCATGATACAAGGTAGACACTTCAGTTTGTACAATACAAATTACAGATGACAAAATATTATCTAAAGTATAAATACGAGATGATAATGTATTAATACTGTTGTAGACAACAGCAAGCACTTTATCTAAATTATCTTGATCAATTTGATGTAAACGTACTGCAGCTTCCAGTTGAGACAATTTCCAAAATTCAGTATACACAGCATTAACAAATTGTTTCAAACGAGGGGATTTTGGACCCAAAAGGAAATCAGAAAGGTTTATGTCTTCGGATAGGAGGGAAAGATGTTGTTTCATGGCAGACAATGTGGAATGCTTTAACTATTTTTGAAATAATTTACCTACAGAATAAGTAGTAACAGTGTTGGAATGTGGCGTTTGTAAATTACGTAGGTCAGGTCTATTCAATTTGAGCCCAGAAGTAGTGTTCACAAAATGAAAATGCCAAACATTTGTGTTCAAAGGCCATAATGACCACCCTTTCGGAGCTATCATAGAAGAATTAAATGTACCGTTTCTTATCATACTATTTAGTTGGTTTTCAGTATAATTTGAATACGATTGACAATTATCAAAGAGGGCCAAGGATGGAATAGTGGGAGCATTCAATTCTTTAGTCTTAGCTAACTCCAGACAAGTAGTCTGTTGAATCGTGTCATTAAGAAGGATAATTTGCATAGGTATCACACATGCACTGAATAGAGATTCTCTACCTTGGACTTCCCAGGACTTAGTGCCCCATACTGATTTTAAGTCAATATTGTCCTTTCAGTAATCATGTCCTTTCAGGGCTAGGTTATCAATAAAAAGGGCTACATATATCAACTTGGTCTGAGTAAGCATATACTTTTTCGAAAGAGTTGGAAGCAATTTAAAATAGTATGATGCAGGGTCTGAAAGGTCATAACCAGTGAAATAGGTGTACTTCATCTTTTGTGTATTGGAACTACCCTGAGATAGAATTGGGCAATGTTCCCATTGAGTATAATTAAATTGGGGACGCTGTCCATTAGCTCTATGTAAAAAATGGTGCCCTTAATGTTGATAACAGAACAAAATCGGCATAGTTAGCAGAATTTAAATATAAATCCTCAGTGTCAAAGACAGTATAACATTGCAATTTGGAAAACATAGAATTCACAGTATCTACATCCCAATCATCCGATTGCAACCCAGGAACTATCACATCACCCATGGAAACACGGAATACATATCGTATCTGCAGGGTCTCCAAAGGACCGAATACATCGAATGGTACTTTATCCCATACAATTCCATGATTGACTGGGACCGCTGAAATGTTAACAAGGGACTGATCTCTTTTCATTTTATGCAAGGAGGAATGTGGGGCCAACACCCTGTTGACAAGTTCTGCAGCAGAACATTCTGGGAGGTAGTGGCCATTAATCAAAAGGAAAAAACAGTCACAAATCCAACCCACATGAACAAAAATACCATGGAAAACACGATCCAGACATATGTCTAAGGTGGAACCGGATAAGTGCGTTTTAACCAGGTGATGAAAACACAAATCCGCGCTGGTGGTGGGAATAAAACTGAAGAACTATCCGAAGAAAAGTTATCTTGATCGATATAGGAACCAGAAGAACTCAGCTGGAATAAAGGAAGCTGGGATTCCGGATCTAGATCTGAGGTTGGCTGAGGTGGATCAGAATAAAGGATTTCCATTGTGGAGTGTGAAGAAGGTAAAACAGGTACCAAGTTAACTGAAGACTCGACATCCCCCTCCAGCAGCCGGGGAGAATCAGAAGCAATGAAGCTCATGGGCTGTAAAGGAAAATCCCGCATTGGGACACCCCTAGGCATACTATTGAGGATTGGCCAAATGGTGCAACTTGACATGTTCAATTGAAACAAAGCGGTTGTCTTTGTATCCTGGAAGTGGAGGTAAAATCACAGTTTGGGTACCCTGAAGACCAAGCACTGGAGCACGAACACGTAGGAGGGACCGAATTCTTTCTTAATCGCCACCTTTTCACGAACCAAATCACAACAATTTTAGGAAACCAGCCAGAAACAGGAATCAGAACAGCTGCATAAAAATGGCAGAGTCGAAGGGTTTTAGCCACAGCTTCACAACACTCTTCTAGATCCTGTTACACAGCACAGTGGTTATCTATGTCAAAGGTTGTGCAGCCACCACAAAGTCTAGATCATCAAGGTCCAGAACATATATCTTAATGCCAAAGAGCATTTCATACGGGGTCTGCCCACACAGAGATCTTCTAGGGAGGTTATTAAGAGCGCATTGAACCCCATAGAGATGAGTTAATCAGCAATGGCCCATAGCAAATATCCTTACTGTTAAAGATTGCTTTAAGTCACGGTTCATCCGCTCCACCACAAAATTGCCCTCAGGCCTATATGGAGACGAGAAATGCACCTGCGCTCCCAGTGACGTCATCGAATCATGGTACGCCTTAGAGGTGAAAGCTTGACCCTGGTCTGAATGGAAAGCGCCACAGGCATAAGTTCCGACAAAGACATGCAAATCCTTTATAACAGTGCGAGCATCAGCCGAGCGCTGTGGCCAGACCTAGTGGAACCTAGTGCAAGAATCCACTGCAACCAAAATATATTTGAAAGCGTTATCGGATATAAAAGGACCACAATGATCAATATAAATGCATCCAAACGGATGATTATAAATAAAAAGGTGTGTCTGAGGTGGTCGCAACACAGTAGAGCTTTTAATTTGTTAGCAAACGTCACAACAGAGGACATATTATCGAGTCTGCTGGTATAAATCATGCCACCAATAGCTTTGCTGTAAAAAAGAAACAGTGGCAGCCACTCCTGCTTGTGCAGAGTCATTACCTTCATGAGCAGCCACTATCAAAGATTGTCTGCGGTCAAGGCTGTGAATCAGACAATCACCAACCCCAGGAATGGACACAAAAGGAACTTTGTCAGTAGTTAACTAATAATTATATCGAGAAGGGAACTCTTGAGGAAATGGAGTACCATCCCGAGTTGCGGCGACAGCCGTTAAAATGTCATCATCAGTTTTAGTCATAGAACGTGTAACCATGGCTACTTTAACTGTGGCTACTGCAGATTTGGCTGCCTTATCAGCCATTGAATTTCCAACAGAGTGCGCTCCCACACGTAGATGCCCTAATGTATGTACAACATGTGTAAGTGGCAGGCGTTCTTTAAGAGCGGCCACTCGAAACCAAAGTATTTTATGCTTTCTTGTGCTACCTTTAGAATCCCGAAAATCATTTTGTTTCCAAAAACAATACAGTACACAATACAAAGAATCACACACAACAAGGGTGGGTAATTTAGGATCAGCATATTTGAGAAACCAAAAGGAGAGACCTCACTTCGGCCAGCTGGGCAGTGCAGTCCCCTCCCCAAGGGACTGGGTATGGACCATAGACGAGTGAAAAACTCCATCTCTCATTGTACCTATGACAATAGCGCAAGCTGAAGAATAAGTCTGCTTAGAACCAATGGCAGGTTGAGCCGAACCATCAGTGTAAATGATACATCTATGCCGATCAAGGGGAAGAACTGAAGAAGGCAGAGGGTGAACATGTTCATACTGAAGAAACTCTTGCGTTTGCAAGGAAGGGTCAAAAACAAAGCTGACATTAGCGGACGTCAAAGACGTAGACCATTGAATCCAACGAGGATACAGAGCTTTAGAATTAGGAACACTAGCTTCCATGACCACCTCTAAGGCCACACAGGCGAAACGACAAAAATGCCTTTACCTTGAGCAAGAGGCCATTATTTGGGAATAGCCATCTACACAGCAATCAGAATTCTTTCAGCAGAAGAGAAACGCAATTCCCAAGAGAATATACAGATGCGATTTATAAGCAATTGTGACAGTGTCACCCTCATTAAATGTCACATAAGTGAAACCGATCGCACAAGGCAAAATCTGGATTACCAAATTGGAAGTATTCAGCCTAGTCTGTAATTATTGCGTATGACACCCTATTTATTTCTAGGACCCCGATGGGGCTCTAAAATCTATTGGACCGCTTTTTAGCATCTTGCGGGGAATTTGGGTTGGAAATTAATGTCATGAAAACAAAATTCATGGCTTTTAATCCGCACAAGTCATTCAGGGGCACGGTTAAAATAGGAGACACCCCATTAGAGCAGGTGAGGCACTTCGATTACCTGGGTGTAAGGTTGACAAATTCCCTATCTTGGGCCCCTCAAGTTGGGAAGTGGCAATTATCGCTTCAATATGTAAGTTCTGCATTAATAAAAAAAATGTCAAGCTATAGGCTTGTTGCCCCATTTACTAAAGTTTATCAAGCTAAGTGTGTTGGAGCCGCGGAATATGGCGAGGGCTATGGGGTAAAAATAATGTAGGGTTGATTGAAAAAACGGAGAATGTCTTTATGAGATCAGTCCTAGAACTTCCCCAAAATGCCCCCCTGAATCTGGGGATTAAAAATGTAGCACATGCGATTGGCTTTAGGCCCCTTGCTTTCTGGATACGAGTATGGTCAAACAATTCTCCACGTCCCTTGAGACAATCATTGCTTGATGTGATGGCATTATACACTAAAGGGAATATCGCTTGGTTATGGTATAGAGGAGTTGGATGTTTAAACTGGGTATGAGCGAGCTTTGGATCAAGCCAGAGAGTATTGAGAAAAAATCTCAGATTAATCTAAAAAGGCGCTACTGGGACCATATTAACAAGCTATGGCTAACAGGGGGAAGCACCGGGGAGCTAATTAGGAGGTTTCTGGATTTTAAGGATTATATGCATCACGAGGAGTTTTTAACATCATAGAACCTCCGTTAGTGAAATCCCTGTTTCTAAAATTCAGATACGGCATTTTGCCTGTTAATGAATCTTGTAGTAAAGGGAAATGCGTTAATATCTTGCACATTTGTCCCTCGTGTTTGGCCATCCATGAAAACGTAGAACATTTCTTTTTTTTGTTGCCCTGAGTATATTGAGATCAGAAGAACCTGGTTAATCCCAATATGTCGCATCCTGTCAGCGAATTGCTTAAAAGGCATTATTCGAATTCTCAGAAGTGGTCGCTCAGACTGGTTAGTCTTGTCTAGATACTTGCTGCATGCTGGGAGATTAAGGAACAGGAAGATGAAACTCCTCACAAAATAATGTAAATTATCCCGTGCTGTACTGGCCTGTGGCGACTTATAAACATCTGTTATTCAGCACCAAGATACCCCGTTAGGGGTGAACGTGTGCTTTACAAATACACGTTATGTTATGTTATGTTATCTAATCAATGGAATTCTATACATTTTATGTTGCAATATCTTGTACACGCAAATTTATTGAGACAAATACTAGTGCTTATGATGTTAAAGGGATTTATTACTGTGGGAATGAACTGTAGCAGTTGTTTTGTATTAGTCCACTTTTAATTATTTTTGGTCATCCTGTATTAGAATTTTATATCTCTTAGGTCTACTATTTTTATTATCTTAACTTATAGGTTTCTATTGTTATTACGAATGAATGAACAACAGTAAATTTTTGTATATGTATGTGATATTCATTGAGCTTTTATGGTTGTTGCAAAAAACTGAATAAAGATTTTCTACTACTATTGTGTAGCAAGCAAATCAGACTGTAAAGCGAGCAACACCACAGTGTGTTCTGGAAGCCTGGAGGAAGCAGAAAAGGATGGATGTATTAAATTATAAAGAGGTTTGATACGCTGAGCATAGTCAGGAATGTAAGTCCTGCCAAACTTTTGAAAACTAAGCAGGGACTGCAATTTTTTAAGGGTAGATGGAGGTTGCAATTGAGAACACTTCTCCCAATAATGGGTTGCTAAACCCCTACCCTCATTCGTCAATTCATAACGAAGAAAAAGAACGGCCATTAACGCAATATGCGACTTCGCAAAATTGAACTTGTAGCCAAGAGAACTGAATCGCGTGATGAAGTGATCCACTGTCGTGAAATGGGGATTTAATTCATCATCCATCAGGTATACGTCATCGACATGAGAGAAAGCGTCAAGGTAAATATCATGCAAAAGGGACACAATCTGTGCTGCAAAAACCCCGGGCTACTCTTATACCCCATGGGTAGTCTTGTGCATCGCCTCTGGGAACCGAGGGCACCAAACGCAGACAAGTCCCGGGTCTCAGGAGCCAGGTTATAACTGAAAAATCCATTAGAAATGTCTAGTGTAGTTTTGAACTTTTTACGCACAATATTATTTATTAAAGCTGTACTATGCATGTTTTGCACCGCTAAGGTACATGTATGACTATTCAAAGGTCCATAATCCAAAACTATGCGATAAGAACCATCAGGTTTTAAAATCGGAAAGAGAGGATTATTCATCGCAGAGACAGAGGGTTCAATTACACCCTGATATTCTAATTGAGTAAGAATCTCCGTGACGGTTGTGGCTGAGGAGTAGAACATACGGGAACAACATGTAAAGGAGAATCCTTATCCCAACTGGCCTGGGTGCGGGTTTAGGCAGGGGACAAAGCAAGAGCCCATTCTGAAGCATAAGCATGCTTAGTCTCATCAGGGACGCATTGCGAAAAGGAAGGTCCAATCACATCCTCACCTCGAGGACATGCAAGACCAAACTGGGGAGGCCAATCATAAGAAGATGTCAAGTTTTCCCGAAAAATCGCATTCATGGTGTGTTTAATGTCACCTTCAATCTGAATGTCTACATGGTAAAGTCTATCAGGTGGAGCTATGCAGGTGTCAGTGGTTTCAACAGTTACAAAGGTGTCAGTTGCTTTCACCGCCAGAAACTGGTAGAGTCCCTGGCGCACCATGGTAAATTCCGCTGTGCTGTCAAGCAGAGTCACAACCCAACTCCTGTCCAGTAGGAGGGTTCTCACCATCTGGGGCATATTTCGCTGTTAAAGCGGCAACTTTCTTCTTCTGGAATGGGGCTCTATATGGAGGTGGTTCCTCTCTCTTAACCTTTATGTCTAAAGAGCGCTGCGGGTCCCGCTTGGGATGCACGGACTCGCCCTGTCTGCGATCCTGCCCCCCTCCTCTGTCGTACTGTTGATCAGATGAATCCTGAAAGGAACGAGGATCAGGAACCTGAAAACTCTCAGGAGTTTTAATTTTAGAGCGATCAAGTAAATCATAAAAGGAGCTGTCATTATACAAGACAGAGTAGCCTAACCTCCTCCCCTTCTACAGAAGCAAAATGATTATATATCAGAAGATCTCTGGATGTTGGCAGCAGACCCCGTACCTTATCATACACAGGTGAAAGTTCTACATCTCAGGTGCTGTCACGATCTCTTCCCTGGAAAGATCCCTCTCCAAGTGTGTCTTATTACCTATATGCCAAAAGTACGTGTCCCCAAACAACAGCTGCATTTGCGTGTTTTGCCTAAGTGCTAGGGCCTGACCAGAACAAAATAAGAAGGGGCATTTTTGTTTGACCCTGTGTACGGTGTTCAGACTAAATCCCAGGAAAGAAAAGAACCCGAAAAACAACAGCAGGTTCTGTGTGAATGGACAGTGTGGCACAAAGCAAAATAAGTTTGTATAGTAACATGCGCAAAGCAGAGGGCAGTCTGCAACGTGCTCATGATGACATAGGGAAAATGACAATGGGCATGCACGGGTCATATGACAAGTCAATTACCACCACAAGAAAGTATAAATACCTTGAGGGGACTCTTTGAACTTTTTTTTTCTTCTTCATTTGAGCCACGTCGGGCCACAGCGGGCCGCATCGCAGAGGATTGCCAGTTTCATTTTGGCGCCAGCGAGGGGGGCCAGAACTACATTTCCCTGAAGCACTTGCTGCGCGCACGGCGCGTACGAGGAGGAGAGCGCCAGGAGGCGCTCAAATAGCTGACAAGGCTCCCGCAGCGCGGGACGCGCGCGGGCGTGCCCGGGCCAAGCCCGGGACAAGGGCGGGCCCGTCTGCGCCCATCAGAGACCGGACAAGGCCGGGCCGGGCCACATCTCTTGGTCCAGTGATCCTGAAGCCAACTATACTGGTAAGGAGCTGTTGAACGCATAAGCAGTCAGGTTGGAGTGCTACAATAGAAATGGGGAAAAGAAAATTAGCCTCAAATAAAGAAAAGCCCTCTGGGAAAGCAGTTCCCATCACAAACTATTTGAAAAGTGCCATGGGGATCATAAATGATGAAATTGTTCAAGTTGAAGAGCAATTGGCAGCCACTAAAACGGCCCTAAATGTTGCACAAAGGGAGGCCAAGATTACAATTGAGTATTATGATCGTGATAATAGCTTTGGCCCAGAGAGTTCAGGGGCGGGGTACAAGACCATGATCAGAGGAACAGTAGTAATCGGAGTAATAGTCCCGACATCCCTAAGGTAAATCCTCTAAAAATTCCGGGCCCATGTGTATCAAATTCTCCATTGGAAATTTCAACGACATCTGATGCACTCGATCAGGCCTCTCCACCGGCCAAAAGGAGCAAACAGCACATTGCACCGGTAAAGACTTGCCCCAAGAAAACTAAACACAAAAAAGGGAAAAGCATAAATCACGATGGAAGGGGCACAGGGATGGAAGATGGGGATTTACCATTTAATAAGTTTGGCATTGATACCCTCTTTAAGAAATTACACTGGAAAATTGACACCATTGAGAGGCGCATTATGACTGAAATAAAATCAGTACAAAAGGATATCTGCCAATTAATAGAACTGATTACAGATCTTAGGCAACAAAATATCCCTAAAACATGCCCAGAAACCTTGCCAACTAGAAACCCCGTTAAGCAACCTCTACCCGATAAAAATAAAGGAACTGACACTGAAATAGGGAAGGTGGTCCCTGACAAACATTCCGTGAAGCACGCAGTGGGAACATCTGGCTTATCTGGTTTGAGTACTGCTAATAAAGGGATAAACGGAAGTCTACAAAAACGCCCTATTAATAAAATTGGTCCTGAGGACTACCAACAACCTAAGAAGCATCAGGGTGTCTTTTTAAATCTGCCCCCTCAGGTCACCCCCTATGTTAATATTTTAAAAAAAAATCCCAAATTGTCTGAAAACTGTATAGAAACATGGGAATCTTTGAAAAATCGTGTGGTACATTGGTTTGCTATTAACACTTGTTGTAACACTGGACTCCTGACTCATGAAATAATAATGCTAAGGAGAGTGAGTTGGGTGGGTAACATGGATAAAACATGTGAGGGGGATTGTGTTGTTGTAAATTTTCGACATCCAGATCTTGTGGCCTGTTTACTAGATGAGGTTTTAACAAAACAAGGATGGTCAAGAGAACACGAACATGCTGCCATTACCGCAGTACCCCTTGGGTATTTTTATAGACCCGGAATTGTGCAACATATTAAATCCAGCAGAGCACAACATAGTACTACTAATGAAATAATTCCACCCATGCTAAACAGGTTTGACCTACAAACAGAAGATGCAGTGAGGTGGATTGACTGGATATAAAAACAGCCCAAATGGTTGACTTTCAGCCGTTTAGAAGACCTTTGAGTAGTCCTATAGAAATAACCTGTGTAGATGTACCCTTTTTGTATGAAGGAAACCTCCTTCCCTCTAATGGCATCGAGATAATGTCAGCAGAATGCAACTCTTCCCCTCACCCTATTAGCATTAAAGTTGGGCCAGTAGTTGAAGGCATGTCGCCTTGCACCAATAATGATCCTATTCTTTTTAGCAATTCTATTGGTATTGATCCAGCAAGTAGTCAACCAGCCGGATCACTGCAATTTCTGTCATGGAATGTTGCAGGGGTCAAAAATAAATTGTCCGATCCATTATGGCTTAACTGCATACAGAACCGAAACCTGATTTTAATGCAGGAAACTTGGCTTGTAGAACCTTTCCATGTAAACGGTTTTAAAACCATTTCTACTAAAGCAACCCCATCTAAGGCTGGGAGAGCGAGTGGAGGTCTGGCTGTACTACTTTCGGTAACTTCCCCACTGACCCTAAAGAAAACTTTGACTAACTCACAGCACTTCCAGTTCCTACTCCTTAGTGTTAAGGGAAAGCAAAATATTGTAGTGATTAATTACTATAATAAAATTTTTAATAATACGAGATCGGGGATAATCACTACGCTGGAGGAAGAACTTGATATTTTCTTGAAGAGGCTGGGGGATGAGTATATAGTGATATGGGGTGGTGATTTTAATATTGAATTATGCAAGTCTTCGACAATGGATCGATGCGGCCATACAGATGATTTAGGGGATCATATTACTCACTTTTTACATAATCCCTATGGTGAATCACTTAATTGCGTCATGTATAAATATGGCCTGGAAGTAATGATGTTGGGTGCCAACGATGGAGTTGTTGATGAATATACTTATGAGGGGGCTAGATCTTCTTCTTGTATTGACCACTTCTTGACGTCAAGGAATAGTAGGCCTTTTGTGAATGATTGTATTATATTGCATAGTTTACTTAGCGATCACCACCCTCTTCTGTTAACACTAAATTCCAGCTTATACTCCATTGAAAAGGAATGTGTTTCTGCAGCTGATATCAGAACACAAGGAGAAAATGGGATTTCAATTAAATGGACTGGTGTTAATCCTGCTAATTTTATGGAAAATTTAGTTGCTAGCAATTATCATGACATAGAAGTTGGCCTAGACGGATCCTCCAATAATATTGAGACTGTTACTGCTTTTAACAACATTTCTATAGGAATTAATAAGAATCTGAGATTAAAAAACAAGAATTATAAAAATAAAAGGGATCATTGCCCACGATGGTTTAACCAAGAATGCTCGAAACTGAATAGAGATTTGAAGGAAGCTTTGAAAGTTAAACCTAGAAACGGAGAAAAATTAGAAGCCTTAGAAAATGTTATAAACAAGCTCTAAATGCAAGGAAAACAGAAATTAGAGAGATTGCATGGGACAATCTGGTCTGGGCAGCCGAGACCAAGAACTCCACCCTTTTTTGGAAAACTATAGATCAACCCCTGTTTAAGGATGTTTCCTCGGCAGGGGTTGATACTGTAGTTACACCAGAAGATTGGCTATTGCATTTTGGAGATATTTTTAACCCCACTAAATGTTGCAATAAAATGGAAAATGATGGCAATGTCATCTTATTAAAAACTAGTAAAATCGATATCATTACTGCAGATGAGATTGGAATTGACCTACAAAACAGTGCAAGCGGGAAGGCCGCCGGCCCAGACGGGGTCTCGATAGACATTTTTAAACATAATGTTGACTTTTGGTCCCCCATTTTAGTTAACTTTTTTAACGCTATTACTGATGGGGTGTTGCCCGCAACCTGGGCTGAAAGTGTTATCGTCCCTGATTTTAAAAAAGGTAATAGAGCTAGTGCAAAATGTTACCACCCGATTTCTCTTCTTGACTCCACATTTAAACTCATGGGCAGAATTCTGCTAGCCAGATTAGAATGTTGGGTTAAGGATAGAAATATTCTAACTGAAACCCAATATGGCTTCAGAAGGGGAATCGGTACGGTTGAACAGTGTATTAACTTAGACTTACTCATAGGGAAATACACCCTTGCAAAAGTGGGTTTACTCCACCTCTGCTTTGTTGACCTCTCCAGCACGTTTGACTTAGTAAACCATACCATGTTATGGCAAACGCTGGAAGGGATGGGTGCCCCACACAACAGTATTAGTCTTCTGCCACAAATTTATGCCCATCTAACATCAAAGATATGATATGGTTAGAGCGGGGAATGCACAACGCACTTTAGAGTAACCCGAGAGATCAGACAAGGTTGTGTCCTTGCCCCACTTTTATTTTCATTATACATCAATGGTGTTGATCTTTTATTGCAGGGTTTAAAGGCCGATGCCCCTATCGTTGGTAAACATGTAACATCTGTTTTATTATATGCTGACGATGCAGTCCTGATTTCCAGGACTGCTAACGGTCTTCAACTCCTGATTGATAATTTTACAAAGTTTATGACTGATAAAGACCTAGCGATTAATTTATCCAAGACTTTAGTTATGACGTGTGGGAAAAGTAAAACCAAAAGCAGAACCCACTACATCAATGGTGTACCAATTGAAAGGACTTCAACCTTTTCTTATTTGGGATTATCTTTTAACTGTAAAGGTACTTGGAATGCACATATTAACTTATGTAAATTGAAATTTTTAAGGACAAGTGAGGCCATTTTTAGATTTTCACAAAAAATAGGCAACAAGCCAGTGCGAGAGATTTTAAAATTATATGGGAGTAAATGTATAACAGGGGTATGCTATGGTGGAGCATTATGGGGGATGGCAGACCCCTCCCCACTACAAATATTGGAAAATAAATTCCTACGAAGAGTGTTATCAGTCCCTAACTCCACGGCTACCTATATTGTCCATAGAGAAACAGATGTACCTTTTTTAAGTGATTTGATTAGTATGTCTGCTATAACATTATGGTATCGAATTGTCATGTGGTTTGTGGCCTCCTGGTCTGCTTTGCTGCGTTGACTTAGGCCTGGCTGCCATGATGCCTTTTTTGCGCACGTTACTCTAAGCCGTTGTTCTATCAGTCTCTGCTCCTGCCAAGTTATTTTAGAACTGTCTGCATTTTCTGTCTTTCACCTTTTCTCCTGTTCCCTTTGGGCTACGTCTGCACAACATGTACAAGGTCGAAAAACAACGTCCCTTGTTCTTGCTGATCTGGGCAGTCCCTCGCACCTAGACATAACACTATGTACAGCTGCCATGGAGAAATGTGTGTGCTTTTAATATTGCGCTTTTCACGCTTTAGACACACTTGGACAAATACCTTTCCAGGGAGAAGAGCTGTGATTGTCTGCTGATGTAGACTTTGCATCTAGACACTGAGGTATGGGGGTTCGCTAGACAATGCCTAGAGGTCTTCTATTTTTATAATAAATTAGCTACTAGCACGGGGAGGGTGGTAAGGTCATTTAGCCTCTATATCCACTGCTTTATGAAATGCTTTCCCCGTTTGTATTCTATGGTGTTGTAACTATGCTGCTTATATTATTCTTATGCATTATGCTGATAGTACTGACACGTGTACTGTATCTGAGAGCACGTTAGTTGAAATAAACATTTTAAACTATACAGTGTCTCTTCTTACGCACGTTGTGGACAGGTATGCGTGAGTGATGAAAGGGTGTTCTTGCTACTGCGAGTCCTGAGAGAGAGATACCGTGTTCTGTGTTGTCTAATCATTGGTAACCTTGTTGCTAATGAGACGCTAAGGCTAGTCGGGTTGGGGTTTTAGGTGCTAAGGTTTATGGTTGGATCACCACTATATTCCGAGGTCCTATCATCCTGTGCATAGCTCTGTATATGTGCAGAATCCCTACAACAGAATATGGACAAAGGATGAAACTCACTTCACTAAGTAAATAATACGCGATTGTTTAACTCTTGACCACTCGAAGAAAATACCCTGGTTAAAATATATCCATGGTCTCCTTACTGAGTGTGATGTGAAACCTGATTTTAGAGATCCAATGAGTATTGAGAATTTTAGTAAGGGGGAGTTGAAAATGAGACTCTTTAAATCTAGGGAAGCAATAAGGGAAGCCGTGTGGCGTACTAAATCAAATGTTAGATTATATTGTGAAGGGCCTTTATCACTGGGCACTCAGCCTAATCATATTTTTATTAGAAACACGCAACATAGATTTTATTTAACTAGATTAAGGCTGAGAACGCTGCATTATCAGATAGCATTCCCAAAGATGGGTAAATGGAGCGCAAATCTTCCAATGTGCCCGTGTGATGGTAAATCTGCCCAAAGCACCCTGCACTTTGTATTATTTTGCAAATTTTATAGGGATTTAAGGAAATCAATTTTACGCCCACTTTTTATCTCTAACGGACTGTACTCCTATAAAACCGCTTTTTATTTTATTTGTAATTTAGAACATGTTTCGATTTGTAGTGCGGTAATTGCCTTCACTCGACTGGCCATCAAGCGAAGGAAGGAACTCTCATATCTGGAATCACTTGTCTATGAAACAGAATAGTCCATACAATTCTGTTTTTTCTTAATATATTATGTATTTTTTTTAAGATGTTGTCGTTTTTATGTGCTTTTATGAAAAATTAATTGATTGCTATGGTATTTTTTATACTATTGTTGAAATATGTATTTCTTTCAATTTTAATAGGGGGAAAAAGGTCACAGGAGAATGTATATTGGTGAAATAATTTGATTATTGTAAAATTTATGACGATTTGTTTTTCTTCTATGTAGAATGCTTTTATGGATATACTTTTATATACCGAATAAAGCTTGTTTTGACTTTGAAATACCTTGAGGCTTGGCTTTGTGACACAGAGAAGGCAACCTCACAACAACAAAGAATGAAGTCCAAAGATGTGCAGTCCAATGACGGTGCCAATCAGGAGGGTTATACAATACAAAATACTGGTGATAGCGGGGTTATGCTCAACAAGCGTTCCCTGGTCAAATTGATGGGTTGCTGGAAAAAAAGTGTCAGGCCTATAAACGTATTTTCAAGTTACCTAAATATACTCGTAACAGTCTAATCCTCCTGCAGTTTGGCCTGGTCTAGCGAAATTACGAATGTTTGAGAACACACACAAAATATTATTACCCGGTCCTCAAAGCACCAGCACGATGCCTAAAAGAAGTGCTCAAACCAATATATGAAGGAATGACCAATTCGTGGAATAACTACGTGCAAAAAGCTGTGGCAGCACTTGGCTTGGCAACAAAGAATTGGTTCATGGAAGGGATGATCTCTGCTGCCATAAAGAATGCTTTAAATAAACAAACCTGTAAATTATCATGGGAAGCAGATAGATCAAACTATCTACAAAAGGAGGGCTGCCTGCCTTAATCTTATCGTATGAGGCAAATAGAGCACAGCCATATTTGAACCAGGCACTGGGAAGTAGGTGCCTAAAAGACATCCAATGGGCCAGGCTGGTGCCCCTGTCAACAAAAGAGCTGTGAGAAGCTGACCTGGTATATGATGTCCACTAACGTAAGTGGGCACCTTACACCAGTCCAGACAACACTTATGGTGATTTAGGAGGTCTCAGACAACCTTAGAAAGCTATCCAAGTGGTAGATGTGGAGAGCAGCCTTCAGGCTTAGTCTTGAAGGAGTGTAAAGCAGCTTGTTTTACCAGAATGCAATCTTATAGTATAGATTAAATGAAAAAGAACCACACAAAGGGGCCGATTCCGATCTCGGTCGGAGGCGCACCCAATACTATTCGGTCGGGAAAAAAGCCATGCGAAAGCCAGTTTCCCGACCGATCCGTACAGCACACCGAACGAGCAAGTACGATGCGCACAACAGCAAAAATCCCGGCCGAGCCGTACTCACCCAAACCAGGTCCTGTTCTCCGACCGAGGCGAATCCGGAAACGCCGAATCGAGTCGCACGGAAGGGAAAATGCAGCCCCGTCCGGCCGGACAAGTACGATGCGCTTTCCGTATGCGCCGAACCCGTCGCTACGCACGGCACGTCAAAGCATCCGGGAGAGGCGCACATAAGCTCCGAATCGCGCCACAACACGATCCACGGCTACGAGACGAACACAGCACCGACGAGGACGACGCGAAGCGACGAGGACGAAGCCAAGCGACGAGGACGACGCGAAGCAACGAGAAGGACGAACGACACGAACCAACCATGAATCCCTTCGTCCCGATCATACCAATATTCTACATCTACTACCGGAACAGGCACGGACGCGTACGGCGCAGAAGGTAAGTCAGACACCAACCACAAAACACATACAACACGTACACGACACATCACACACATACACGGGGAATCTGAATATACTTACACCAGCAACAGCAGCACCATAGGGGCGGGATGCCCATCACCAATGCCACATATGCACACAGGGGCCTGAATGCGCGCCACCACCCCAACCCAGGGGGCTGGATGCCAACCACCACAACCACCCTCAACCAGGGGGCAGGATGCCCACCACTACTACCACCCTCACCCAGGGGGGCAGGATGCCCACCACTACTACCACCCTTAGCCAGGGGGCAGGATGCCCACCACTACTACCACCCTTAGCCAGGGGGGCTGGATGCCTACCACCACCCTTAGCCAGGGGGGCTGGATGCCTACCACTACTACCACCCTCAACCAGGGGGGCAGGATGCCTACCACTACTACCACCCTCACCCAGGGGGGCAGGATGCCCACCACTACTACCACCCTCAGCCAGGGGGCAGGATGCCCACCACTACTACCACCCCCACCCAGGGGGCAGGATGCCTACCACTACTACCACCCTCACCCAGGGGGGCAGGATGCCCACCACTACTACCACCCTTAGCCAGGGGGGCAGGATGCCCACCACTACTACCACCCTCACCCAGGGGGGCAGGATGCCCACCACTACTACCACCCTTAGCCAGGGGGCAGGATGCCTACCACTACTACCACCCTCACCCAGGGGGCAGGATGCCCACCACTACTACCACCCTTAGCCAGGGGGCTGGATGCCTACCACTACTACCACCCTCAACCAGGGGGGCAGGATGCCTACCACTACTACCACCCTCACCCAGGGGGGCAGGATGCCCACCACTACTACCACCCTTAGCCAGGGGGCAGGATGCCCACCACTACTACCACCCTTAGCCAGGGGGCAGGATGCCTACCACTACTACCACCCTCACCCAGGGGGCAGGATGCCCACCACTACTACCACCCTTAGCCAGGGGGGCAGGATGCCTACCACTACTACCACCCTCACCCAGGGGGCAGGATGCCCACCACTACTACCACCCTCACCCAGGGGGGCAGGATGCCCACCACTACTACCACCCTTAGCCAGGGGGCTGGATGCCTACCACTACTACCACCCTTAGCCAGGGGGGCTGGATGCCTACCACTACTACCACCCTCAACCAGGGGGCAGGATGCCTACCACTACTACCACCCTCACCCAGGGGGCAGGATGCCCACCACTACTACCACCCTTAGCCAGGGGGCAGGATGCCCACCACTACTACCACCCTCACCCAGGGGGCAGGATGCCCACCACTACTACCACCCTTAGCCAGGAGGGCAGGATGCCCACCACTACTACCACCCTTAGCCAGGGGGCAGGATGCCTACCACTACTACCACCCTCACCCAGGGGGGCAGGATGCCCACCACTACTACCACCCTTAGCCAGGGGGCTGGATGCCTACCACTACTACCACCCTCAACCAGGGGGGCAGGATGCCTACCACTACTACCACCCTCACCCAGGGGGGCAGGATGCCCACCACTACTACCACCCTTAGCCAGGGGGGCAGGATGCCCACCACTACTACCACCCTTAGCCAGGGGGGCAGGATGCCTACCACTACTACCACCCTCACCCAGGGGGGCAGGATGCCCACCACTACTACCACCCTTAGCCAGGGGGCAGGATGCCTACCACTACTACCACCCTCACCCAGGGGGGCAGGATGCCCACCACTACTACCACCCTCACCCAGGGGGCAGGATGCCCACCACTACTACCACCCTTAGCCAGGGGGGCTGGATGCCTACCACTACTACCACCCTTAGCCAGGGGGGCTGGATGCCTACCACTACTACCACCCTCAACCAGGGGGGCAGGATGCCTACCACTACTACCACCCTCACCCAGGGGGCAGGATGCCCACCACTACTACCACCCTTAGCCAGGGGGGCAGGATGCCCACCACTACTACCACCCTCACCCAGGGGGGGCAGGATGCCCACCACTACTACCACCCTTAGCCAGGGGGGCTGGATGCCTACCACTACTACCACCCGTAGCCAGGGGGGCTGGATGCCTACCACTACTACCACCCTCACCCAGGGGGGCAGGATGCCCACCACTACTACCACCCTTAGCCAGGGGGCAGGATGCCCACCACTACTACCACCCTTAGCCAGGGGGCTGGATGCCTACCACTACTACCACCCCCACTCATAGGATGGACAATGCATGACACAACAAGCACACCACAACCTAGGGAATGCAAGATTAAGACATCCCCCCACCACCATGACAAGCGTGTGAGCAGGCTGTGTCAAATGCCTACAACACCGAACATGACATTGAACATACAATGTGACCCCCTAGCACATGTGCCACACATATATGTGTGTGGCACCCACAATGCAAGCAGCCCATGACCATTGTGGCAATGGGGCCTAAACCCCCATCATCACAGTGACCAAAAGGCAAGTGTGGGGTCCATAGCTGAAGCACATTTTGACCATTGTGGCAATGGGGTCTAAACCCCCATCATCACAGTGACCAAAAGGCAAGTGTGGGGTCCATAGCTGAAGCACATTTTGACCATTGTGGCAATGGGGTCTAAACCCCCATCATCACAGTGACCAAAAGGTAAGTGTGGGGTCCATAGCTGAAGCACAGTTTGACCATTGTGGCAATGGGGCCTAAACCCCCATCATCACAGTGACCAAAAGGCAAGTGTGGGGTCCATAGCTGAAGCACATTTTGACCATTGTGGCAATGGGGTCTAAACCCCCATCATCACAGTGACCAAAAGGCAAGTGTGGGGTCCATAGCTGAAGCACATTTTGACCATTGTGGCAATGGGGTCTAAACCCCCATCATCACAGTGACCAAAAGGCAAGTGTGGGGTCCATAGCTGAAGCACATTTTGACCATTGTGGCAATGGGGTCTACACCCTCATCATCACAGTGACCAAAAGGTAATTGTTGACAAAGAAAGAGCTGCAACTGCCAAACTGCATGGATCATTCCTGGTCACTGAACCAAAAACTCATCTGTGGCAAAGTAGTGTATGTGTCCCATTGCAACATAAATTGGGGGAGCCAAATACTGCAGTGCAAATGAAACATTCCTTTGGCCATGTGCAGACAAACAACACCCATGGTGGCTGAGACCGTCAACAGTCATCAATGACACAATGACAGAAGTGACCATCAGAATGCAGAACCACATATTTGCACCAATGGGCACACAAATGCAGATACCCTGTGGAGACAGCAGATGTGAGGTGAACAGATACCATACCATGGCAGCAATGGGACACACAAACCATGATCACTGTGCTGACCGATGACCTAGGAGTCCCAGGGACAGCAGGGGAAACACACCAAACAACATACAGCCAATGGCACACCCAAGATATGCCAATGCAGTGGTGCAGATGCACAAACACAAACAGGCAGACCAACACTGTCATCATACACAGCAGGTGAGGGGTGGGGGTGCCATTGTCCCCAGGCAACAACACAACACATGAGGAGAGCTGAATACCAATCATACAGATGTGCATACACTGCCACACTAAGGTAACTCATGGATCCAAATCCCCTATGTGGGCAAGCAGGCATTGACAGGTGAGAGGGAGCACAAAACACACATGTCACACAGGCACGTAGGAACAACAACTGACACAGCAAGTCACAGACACACCACAGCACCACCCCCAGGGCCCCCACAATGTGGTGACCCTGGGCTGAAGAAAAATACCACTGTGATGACAAAGCTAAATGTCGTTCACACTGTGAACCACAGTCAGGTGTCCTGAGCAACTAACTACCATCACACCTACACAAGCACAAATCAATCAGCATGGCCAGTAAGCCAAGGCCAACATGGAGGCAGGGGACTAGCCGGGCAACAACTCTCATCTGCACACACTCAACACCACACCCCTCGACCTCCAACAATGTGCAGCAGTGAAGTACACATGCACTGGTGACATTGCACATGCACCCATTACTATTCCAGGGTGGTGGGTGGGAACCAAGGTGTAGAAACACATCACACATGGACACTCAACAAGACTCCTGAATGTCTGACACACTGCACACTACGCTGTACATGGACATGACGGCAATACCACACCGACCAATGGGATCCCAGCCACAGTCACACACCAATGAAGAAGCCAAGGTCACCCACAAAGAACACACATAGACAACAACCAACATTGCAGCCCGGACCCTAAGGAGTGCCAGCAGTCACACACACAACGTGTCACAATCACTGAAAGATAACACAAACTGGAAATCACATGACAGGGGCAAACAACAAGTGCCAAAGGGAAACCTGACTGTGACCCATCTGCGTCAGCACACAAACTCTGCCCTGACAGCAAACACACCTATGGGTGACACCCTGATGACCAGTAATGTGCCATGCACCCACATCACAGAGAACACAGGGAGAAGACTTTGGGGAACATAGCTCAAGTCAGCAAGCATCACAAACAGGTACAACACTAGGGATCACAGCATGCGCAGATGAATGGAAGTGAACACACAGACATGCACATACAACACACACCTTGGGCGCAGGCAATGTCACACGTGTACACACTGCCATGAGGGGACTCCACTCCTGTGTGAGGAAAGCTGTGCCATATGTTGCCTCAGTAGGGCCCCATCATGTCAGCTGAGCACTTGGTCACACAATCAACAATTAGCACCAAATGAGGGCTCCCATCACATCAGCCTGGTCATGGATGTGCCAACGGAATCATCAGCACAGATCCAACACACTTGTATAGCAATGTTGCACTGACTACACGGATGAGTCCCTCCCCATTGATGCCCAAACCTGCATGTCCACTGGAGATGGCAACACGGTCAGGGAAGTAGACAAATGCAACGATGGCAGGCACAACAGATGTGCAGGGGTGGAAGCCACAGATATGAAATTGCCAATGTAAGTAGGAAACCCATTGCCAAATACTGAACACATGACACCCTCAGATGCTGCTATTGATGACATGGATACACCACATGATAGGACACATTCCCCCTGGACCACATGGGTTCCTGCACAGTAACACTTCATAATCATGAGACCAGATATCACCATCACTGCAGCAAGGGCATGGTTAGCTGCACCAACAACATGTACATCTGAAGCATGAGCACTAGAGAAAAGAAAGTTGCTTTATTCAGCATATGTGTTGAGGCCAAACGAAGTCCTGAAAAAGAGCAAAGGCCAATGGCCAGTCCATTGTCAAAGTTCAAACAGGGTGACACTGGCAGATGTCACCCTACGCATGCCTGCACAATACCAGGGACAATCCACTAGGAGGGGCAACCGGGGGGCAGGCCAGGCACCGCAGGGACAGGATCAGGGCTCACCAGGGGGAGTCAGGGAAGGGGTGGTGGGTGCTGGAGAGCCACTGACAACTGCAGTGGAGGTGTCTGACATGGTGTGTGCCGGCACAACTGGGGGCATGACACAGATGTCGTGGGTGCCGGCACAACTGCAGTGGACCCTGCAGATGGGGTGGACAGGTCCGCCACTGCAGTGCCCAAGTCAGACAGGGCGGTAGTGGACTCCACTGCAGTGCCTACCTCCAGGGGAGGAGAATGGGGAACAGGCAAGGTGGGTTGGACAGAGGGGGGACACCCTCACCACATCAGTGGCACAGACAAGCGCAGCGGGGGTGTGGTGCTGGGAGAGCAAGTGGCAGGGGGAGAAGGCCGGAGCATCTTGGGGATGGTATATCTGTGGGTGGGGGAACCTGGGGCAGGGTGAGGTGGGGGCACCTGTGCAGTGGGGGCCTGAGGGATGGAGGACGGAGACCTTGTGCCTGAGCTGCAGGGCGGTGGCGGGGTCTTGCTCTTAGCACTCCGGGGGACTTGCGGGTGGGGGCCTCAGTCCGTCTGCGCCTGGGGGAGGGTGTCCGGGGGCGAGGGGCACTCTGCTCCGTGTGGGTGGGCTTCCTCTTCCCCCGGGATGCTGGAGCAGCTTCATCGGTGGGGAAGAGGCCGAGGTCACAGAGGAAGAGCTGCTGTGACTTTGGGGTTGCAGGTGAGGCAAGGGAGGGTGCTTTGGAGGGAGAGGGAACTGAGGACTGCGCAGTGCATGTGGATGCGTGTGTGTGTTCCAGGGCCCCATCCCCTGTGAGTCTGGCTTCAGTCCCCTGAATGTGCTTGCGTGTGCGTTTTGTCATTGGCGTGTGTGTCAGTGTGCTGGATGTGTGTGTGCTGGTGTGTGCCAGTGTGTGTGTGCCTGGGATGGGTAAGGTGCTGGGGAGTGTGGATGGAGCAGAGGCAGGAGGGGTGAGGGACCGTTTGAGGAGGGACACTGCTGCCGTCAGGGAGGAGTCCATGGACCTATTGCCCCTCTGTAGGTCAGACATGCCCGATGAGATGCCCTCCATGAACGACACCAGCTGAGTCAACAGCGCGGTGTGCGCATGGAGGACACTCAGCATGGCTGTCTGCCCTACATGGAGCTGGCGAAGGAGGTACACAGACTCCTCACTCAGGGCAGCAGGGGACACAGGGGCAGGGGGTGCGGTGCCTGGCCCAAAGGAGACACGCTCCCGGACATGGGAGCCTCCACGGACCTGGGGAATGGGAGCCGATGGGAGGGCGGTGGTGGTGCTGGTGGTGGCGGGGACAGCAACACTAGCTGGGGTGTGGTGGCTGCTGACACCCGCCTCCACAAGGGAGTCATCCTCCGAGTTGCTCTGGTCCTCAGCTGAGGTGGATGCTGCTGAGGACTCCTCGGTGTGGCTCCCCTCGCCCTCCGTGCCACTGGGTCCCTCCGACCACTCCTCGGCTGCTGACCCAGTCTGGCTCTCCGGCTCCTCCTGGTCCGTGGAGCTGTCCCCTTCCGTGGCCGTGGATGTATCTGCAAACAATGGGGAAACAGACAGACATCAGTCACCTGCACATAACGCACACACCACTGTGAGCACAGCACATCACAGAGCAAGCCCTGGCATCATTAGTTGTACATTGCTAAAAGTGCACTAATTGAACAGGAGAAGTCAATTGTCAGTCTGATGCCAAGCATGGCACTCACATCCCACATGGCCTTGCACCCATCTGTCTGGTGTCTGTTGGATTGCAACACCCCAGTGTTGACACATGCACCAAGTACACAGTAGTTGGACAGTGCAGAGAACACGGTGTGGACACATCACAGCTCTTGCCACTGAGTCAGTACAGGTTTCCGGATGAAAGGGATGCCCAGAGTCAAATAGGAAATGCATGTGATGCATACCAGCGACAGACACCATGATGCACCCATGTCCTGATAGCCAGCGCCACTATGGTGTGCATGTAGCACATGTCACTCCCCTGCAGGCTCACCAATCAGTAGACACATGCCATGGCGGAGGCATGACTGCAAAGTCATACATCACTGTCTCAGTGATGTATGACTTTGCAGCCAGACAACAACACTCTGCACTGTGTCACAATAGTAGGTCATGGGGAATGCAAGTCCTGGAGCTGCACAAGTGCACATGTACATCCCCCCACAACACATCCTCTTAACCCTCATCTGTCCAGGTCATACCTATTGGACATATGGGAGACCTGTGACACTACCCTCTGAACCTGAGCCCCTCACACTCTGCTGTGCATGGGGAACAGCTGCCTGAACTTCACATTTACATGCCCCAGTCTGCATGGGCAGCTGATCAGACACCTATGTGTCACACAAGTATCGTCTCCTATGGTCACATCTCCAGTGGCATGCTGAGCCCCTACCAAGAAACTCCACAGCAGTCCTGGCGACTAATCCACAGCACACTGACACAGAGGCAGACACCTGAGGGGCAAATCACTGTGCACAATGTGTCCTCTGATACACGGGAGTGGGAGTACAGAGTGTATTGTATGGCCTGGAGTAGGCATGACTGTCCAGCCCCACATGAATGAGGGATGAGCCCTGGACTGTAGGCAGCTGGCTAAGTATGTGTGACACACGTCATATACATACTCCTGGGGCCCAAACATTGTTCCCACCCGCAGCATGGGTGTGTGCCAGGTACCCCAGCCACATGTGGTGGATCAGCTCAGCAATTGGACCACAGATCAAAGTAACACGCTGAATACATGTCAGAATACAGGCATTGTGTAAGCAATGGACCCACCCATGATGCCCACCACAGAGTCAGGGAAACAGATGCTGTCTCCCACCTTGAGTCAAGCAAACTGCAAGGACACAGTCCTAAGTGACAGAATTCCCTGCATGTAAGGGCCACACCTGGGTATCAGATGAGGAGTGGGCAGTGCACAATAGAGGGACATGGCTCCTGGACAACATGACTGCTGTACTGTGGCAGTTCAACCTGGCCCGAGGAGGGCACATAACATGTTAGACAGAGTACACAGTGCAGTCTTTGACTCACCCCCTCCTTGCTGCTCTCTGGCCTTCAGCTGCCCATCCAGGTCTGGAAAGACCACCGCCAGGATCCTGAGCATGTGGGGGTCAGGGTCCGTGTTCCGCCCCTCCTGCGAGGAGGCGACAGCTTCAGCTGGACCCGTGCAATCCTCCGGGTCCAGCCCCGAAGGTCCTGCCACCTCTTTTGGCAGTTGCGGATCCGGCGCTTGTAGACCCCCACGGACCGGACAGCCCGGACGATGTCCTTCCAGATCTCATGCTTCCGATGGGCAGAAGCCTGTCAGGATGACAAAGTGATAAGGACATTACTACACATGCAACATATCCGTGCATGACACAGTTGCATATACATGTCGCAATCACAGGGGCACATGGTGTACCCAGGCAGTGCACGGCTGCCCATGGACAGTTTTCCAGAAGTCACTACATGGTATCATAGCATGGGGAGTAAAACCCTGTTCAGAAGCACTGTCACTGCACCATACCTGTCCAGTGCAAGTCACTACACACTATGGGGGGTGACAACTACTCAGTGAGCCTGCTAGCCAGTGGTGTGCTGACTCTCAGCCTTGCTAGTCAGACAAAATGCACATTCAGAAAGGCAGTGCACAGAACACTCACCTGCTCCCCTGGTGTCCCATACAGCTTGCTGTACTGTGGAAGTAGGCTGTCCAGCAGGGCCTGGTTCTCTTCAAGGCTGAAGGCTGGGGCTCTCTCCACAGTACGTGCCATTGCAGGGTCCAGAGGGGCAGAGACAGCAGCAGTGCAGTGGCAGATGTCGTCCTGGAGCATGTAGTGCAGGCAAGTGGGCTCTCAGGGGAACATGCAGCAATATATATGTGCTGGAGAGGCAGATACTGTCCCTTGTGTCCAAAGTGATAGGTCCAAGTCGTTTGCATCTTCTGAATCTGGCCAATCCATGGAATAGCAGCACCAAAACACGCCCACAGCATCCTTCAAATCTTCAACTTCATGACATACATGATTTTGCAACATTGTTGTGGGTGACCAACTGATTTTCCAGCAACCGACTCGTTCGAATATTCAAAAACGCGTCCGTTGCCAGGCAAGCCCATTGTCAATGGGTGCGCACCGATCGGTCCATTGCTGTTCAACGCGCACAGGGGTACAACGCGTACCCGCACACATTGAAAGCAATGGGCCGGCCGGAGGCACCGATCGGTCCATTGCTGTTCAACGCGCACAGGGGTACAACGCGTACCCGCACACATTGAATGCAATGGGCCGGCCGGAGGCACCGATCGGTCCATTGCTGTTCAACGCGCACAGGGGTACAACGCGTACCCGCACACATTGAATGCAATGGGCCGGCCGGAGGCACCGATCGGTCCATTGCTGTTCAACGCGCACAGGGGTACAACGCGTACCCGCACACATTGAATGCAATGGGCCGGCCGGAGGCACCGATCGGTCCATTGCTGTTCAACGCGCACAGGGGTACAACGCGTACCCGCACACATTGAAAGCAATGGGCCGGCCGGAGGCACCGATCGGTCCATTGCTGTTCAACGCGCACAGGGGTACAACGCGTACCCGCACACATTGAATGCAATGGGCCGGCCGGAGGCACCGATCGGTCCATTGCAGTACAACGCATCACTGTACATGTGACTGGCATATGTCAGCATGCCTGTCTCAGATGGACATATGCCAGCCACAGATAGCTCCCAGGGAGTGAGGGGCACACCTACATCACGACAGCCTGTCCAAACCTTATCATAAGGCATGTAAGGCTGCATTTCCTATTGTGTGTATGTTGGTGTACATGTTGTCCTGTGGGTGTCACCTGTGGGCAGCCACCCCCAGGCTGTGCACGTGTTCATGGGGACAGGATCATGGGTGTTACGTGTACGTGACCACTGTGATGTGCAACTGTTCATATCTGTGCATGTGCCATGGTCACATTTCACAGTGGTGTTTGTGTATGTCATGTCACATACCCCGTGAGTCCCATGTGGGACGGTATGTTTGAGCCAGGGTGTCCCAGTGGCACAATAGTGATGGCCCTCCACAGTCTTTGTGCATGTAGTGTTTACAATGTCTCTGATTTCATGTGCACAATGGGAGACAGTCTCCACATCCACGTTGTGTGTGCATGGACTCTGATGTTGTGCGTGTGTGTCACAGACGTCCATGGCTCTCCTGCCATGGCAAGTGTGGCCACTACCTGTGGGGGTCATGTTTGTTTTGTTGTGGTGTACACATGATACTCCAGGTGATGCCAGTGTCCATGTGGCATTACAGGGTCCCTGGGAATGTGCCTGTCGTTGAGCTGTGGTGCCTGGGGCACATCTGTCCTCACATGTCACTGGGGGTGACTGTGACACAGCATCATGATATCCAATGGGCCAAACAGGGACAAATTGATGCCACCTGTAGGACCGTGTTGACAGATGTTGACCATGTATGTACCATAAATGTCGTTCCGGTACTGCACACTTCATGTAGTTGTGCCTCATGATGATGTATGTTGGGATCTTGAGTGTGTTCAATGCCGCATATGTGGGGTGACTGACGATCTTGCTTACTTCTCCTCTGCACTGCAGGGCTCCTGCTGTCCATCGGCCATTCCCAGACCTGGCAACGATGGTGGAACGGGACAGCATCCGACGGTACCGCTTCACCAGGCAGCTGATTGAGGATTTTGCAGTGCAGTTGTCCCCACATTTGCAGCCTGGCCGGCCGTATCCTACAGCGCTGACCCCCAAGGTGAAGGTGATGGCAGCCCTACACTTCTTTGCCACCGGTACCTTCCAACATACTGTGGCGTCTGCTGGTGGGATGTCACAGACCATGTTCAGCCGTGTGCTCCGCGATGTTTTGGCGGCAATGTTGCTCTTCCTGAACCGGTACATCTATTTCCCTAGACTGCGACGACTCACTGACGTGAAGAGTGACTTTTATGCCCTGGGGAGGATGCCGCATGTCATTGGCTCCATTGATGGGACACATGTGGCTTTGGTACCACCACAGGCCCAGGAGCAGGCCTACAGGAACCGCAAGCACTACCACTCGGTCAATGCACTGGTGGTGTGTCTTGCAGACATGACCATCACACACGTGTGTGCCCGTTTCCCTGGTTCAGCACACGATGCCTTTGTGATGAGGAGTAGTCGCATCCCCAGGTTGATGGCACAGATGCAGAACCAGCGTGCCTGGCTTGTCGGTGTGTACTGACTTTGTGCCATTGTGTGTGATCTGATCTGTAGTATTCCGCCCACTTTTCCAAGTCAGCTGATGTGCACTTGTCTGTCCGTAGGTGACTCGGGATACCCCAACATGCCGTGGTTGCTGACACCCCTCAGGAACCCTGTGACACCTGCCCAGATGCGCTACAATGAGGCACATGGTCGGACCAGGAGAGTGATTGAGCGGACCTTTGGTCTCCTGAAGAGCCGCTTCCGCTGCCTGGACAAGACCGGAGGGTCCCTCCCATATGCCCCTGCGAAAGTGTGCAAGATTATCATCGTCTGCTGCATGCTCCACAACCTGGCAGTGCGGAAGGAGTTGCCTCTCATCCAGGATGACGATGACCAACATCCGCCACCTGTGGAGGATCCTGGCCTGGACCACGATGCCAGTGACGATGATGATGATGATGGTGATGGTGATGTCCGCACACAGCTCATCACCAACTTCTTTAGCTGAATGTGAGTATCCTGAGGTGTCATGTGAATGATGTGAGTTGGCATGATGTGTGGGTGGTGCTCTGGTGCTGTTGGAGTGTGTCCATGGGCTACTTGACAGGATGTGTGTTGCGATGTGTGGTGACAGGTGGGCTGTACTCCCCAACAGTGTTGACATGCTAACTTGGTTCTGGGTGGGTATCTTGTAACATGTATTGTGCATGAGTTTTGCTGTTCTGTCCTGTACTGCATTGCTTTTGACTGTGTGTCATTTCTGTCCTTCACAGGGTACTTTCAGATTCGTTTGGTCAACTGTGTCCACCGACGACGTGATTGCACATCCAGGCTGGTAGCTGTTGTGTCCCTACAGGTGATGTGCGCCACACCCATGGACTTCCTTCTGTCTACAGTTGTTGACTGTGTGCCCGCTACCAGGTGGGGTTACCTTGCATCTGTAGTGGTTACGGCATGTTGCTACTGTGTAATAAACCTGTGCTTCACTTAGTGATGTGCGTTGTCTGTGGTCACACATTTGACTGCCATTTGCTTACTGCACCTGTGGGCTACTTGACTACAACTGGGAATGGGTGTGGTGTCTGTGCATTGCACCGTCTTCCCTGGCAACATCAGTGTAGGCAATGAGTCAGATGGCCTAGGTGTGTATGTGTTGTGTAGCCCTGGTGGTGTGTCTCCCTCATATGTGTCACGTTGCCTGTACTCACATGCCTGTGTTGTCCTTGCTGTTGCAGTTCGCATACACTGTGTAATTTTGCAGTTCATCATCCCCATAACAGCACCCACGTTGGAATCACGACAGAGGCAAGTATGGTGTATTAGTGTGTTTATTGTGATAATAGTGCATAGGATGGATTGTGCTGTACATGAATCTTGCAATCCCAAGTTCCTAGATGAATAGAAAGTCCAGGTAGACAGGATCCCCAGTATCGGGGCCACTGTTGTCTGACACATTGTTCCAACTTATACTCCCCATGCAATGTGTGGGAGTAGTGTTGCCATCAACAGGGTGAACAGTCTGTGCACAAAGGCGAAAATCCAGAACAGGTTCAGGCTTCCTGGGAGTTGCGCTTGGCCATCAGCCTCTCACTTTCCCCTCCTCGGACGACCCCTCTTCTTGGGGGGGCCCTCAAGTGCAGGCTGCTGCGGTGCAGGGGACTCTCCGCCAGAGTCCTCCTCCCTCCCTGTGGCAGTTGCAGTTTGTTCGGTACCAGATGTTGTTGGCACACAGGGAGGTGTGGACTGGTTGCTGGTCATCTGGCGGAGGCATTGTAAAATGTCCCTGTGCACCGCCGTCATCTCATGTAGTACATCCCACTTGGACTCCACGCGGGTCATGTGGGAGTCCACACGTGACATGTGGGAGTCCACACGTGACATGTGTGACTCCACTTGGGACATGTGGGAGTCCAAGCGGGCATGATGGGCAGCCTGCTGCTGTTTGATGTCTCTGAGGAGCCCCACTACCTGGCTGAGCTCTCCGGTGCTGGACTGGTACGCATCAGCTATGCGTACCAGTTGTGGGTCTTCATGCACACCAGCAACGTCTGCAAGCAGCGACCTCTGTCTCCCACCCCTCCCACCACCCCTGCTGACATGTGCAGTGTGTGCAGTTGCACGCACAGATAACCCTGGTCCACCTTGGGGGTTGGTGGTGGTGGTGGTGTCCATGGCCCCAGGTTGGTCCAGGGTCACTGCGCTGGTGTTGTTCCTTATTCTGTCCATGTCGGCAGGGATGGTATTCGTGGTGACAGTCGTTGGAGGGGTGGGTGCAGGGGGTGCAGCTGGTGGACCTGCTGGTGCTGCAGCTGGTGGTCCTGCTGGTGCAGCATGTTGACTTGCACCGGATGTGCCAGGTTGTTCTTCATCGTCCGAGGAGGACAGAGGCTGTACGACGCCAGTGAGCTCGGCATCCTCTTGAGCCTGGGACTGGGACTCCTCAGCGTCTGCTGCTGTGTCCCTATCATCACCTGTTTTTGGGAGACACAAACAATGTATGTCATGTTTCTGCAGGCATCAGTGGTTGACACACCTGACAGTTGTGACTGTGCCTCGGGGTGCGGGCCTGTACATTGTATTGTCCTAAGTCGTCACAGTCAGGGGTTGATATTGGTGTGGCACATTGTCCTGCATTATTTGGGCATTTCTATGTATTCTCTGGGGTGTGAACATGGTCTGCATTGATTGTGTTTGGTTGACAGCCAGACCTCCTTCCCACCCACCCACCCACCCAGTCAGTTATCCCACCATGGAACGTGCTTGCATTGCAGGGAGTGTAAGTTGTCTCTCAGGATGTCAGTCAGTGGTGTCCTGCTGTTTGTTGGTGCACAGTTGGCAGCAGGGCCTTGTGCTCCCCACAGCAGTAGCCAGTGTCAGCCATCTTGTGAGTCCTTCTCCACTCCCTGTGATGTGAGCATGGTTCAGGGTGGTGTTGATGGGACAGTTGTGGGGGTGAGCTATGTCTGTGACTACGTCTCCCATCATGCTATTGCCTCCACCCCCTTCCCAGCATGCCCATGCTTCCTTCCTTTTGACTCTGCTTCCCTGTGGGGTGGGCTGGCTGTGCTGACAGGATGGCTGGGAGTGTTGTCCTGGCAGTTGTTTGGCTAAGAGTCCCAAGAGTGTCCCTGTGCTTCACACAACATAACCCAGGGTGGTGGTGCTTTGTGGGATCTTGTGTTAGGATGGAGGGCATTGCATTCTACCAGGTGGGTACTGTGGAGTTTGTGTTGGGGGGGTGTGAGGGGAGGTGCTGGTGACTATAGTCAGTGCTGCAAGTCCCCCTTCCCACCCAGCCAGCCAGATAGCCCACCATGGAACGTGCTTGCATTGCAGGGAGTGTAAGTTGTCTCTCAGGATGTCAGTCAGTGGTGTCCTGCTGTTTGTTGGTGCACAGTTGGCAGCAGGGCCTTGTGCTCCCCACAGCAGTAGCCAGTGTCAGCCATCTTGTGAGTCCTTCTCCACTCCCTGTGATGTGAGCATGGTTCAGGGTGGTGTTGATGGGACAGTTGTGGGGTGAGCTATGTCTGTGACTACGACTCCCATCATGCTATTGCCTCCACCCCCTTCCCAGCATGCCCATGCTTCCTTCCTTTTGACTCTGCTTCCCTGTGGGGTGGGCTGGCTGTGCTGACAGGATGGCTGGGAGTGTTGTCCTGGCAGTTGTTTGGCTAAGAGTCCCAAGAGTGTCCCTGTGCTTCACACAACATAACCCAGGGTGGTGGTGCTTTGTGGGATCTTGTGTTAGGATGGAGGGCATTGCATTCTACCAGGTGGGTACTGTGGAGTTTGTGTTGGGGGGGTGTGAGGGGAGGTGCTGGTGACTATAGTCAGTGCTGCAAGTCCCCCTTCCCACCCAGCCAGCCAGATAGCCCACCATGGAACGTGCTTGCATTGCAGGGAGTGTAAGTTGTCTCTCAGGATGTCAGTCAGTGGTGTCCTGCTGTTTGTTGGTGCACAGTTGGCAGCAGGGCCTTGTGCTCCCCACAGCAGTAGCCAGTGTCAGCCATCTTGTGAGTCCTTCTCCACTCCCTGTGATGTGAGCATGGTTCAGGGTGGTGTTGATGGGACAGTTGTGGGGGTGAGCTATGTCTGTGACTACGACTCCCATCATGCTATTGCCTCCACCCCCTTCCCAGCATGCCCATGCTTCCTTCCTTTTGACTCTGCTTCCCTGTGGGGTGGGCTGGCTGTGCTGACAGGATGGCTGGGAGTGTTGTCCTGGCAGTTGTTTGGCTAAGAGTCCCAAGAGTGTCCCTGTGCTTCACACAACATAACCCAGGGTGGTGGTGCTTTGTGGGATCTTGTGTTAGGATGGAGGGCATTGCATTCTACCAGGTGGGTACTGTGGAGTTTGTGTTGGGGGGTGTGAGGGGAGGTGCTGGTGACTATAGTCAGTGCTGCAAGTCCCCCTTCCCACCCAGCCAGCCAGCCAGATAGCCCACCATGGAACGTGCTTGCATTGCAGGGAGTGTAAGTTGTCTCTCAGGATGTCAGTCAGTGGTGTCCTGCTGTTTGTTGGTGCACAGTTGGCAGCAGGGCCTTGTGCTCCCCACAGCAGTAGCCAGTGTCAGCCATCTTGTGAGTCCTTCTCCACTCCCTGTGATGTGAGCATGGTTCAGGGTGGTGTTGATGGGACAGTTGTGGGGGTGAGCTATGTCTGTGACTACGACTCCCATCATGCTATTGCCTCCACCCCCTTCCCAGCATGCCCATGCTTCCTTCCTTTTGACTCTGCTTCCCTGTGGGGTGGGCTGGCTGTGCTGACAGGATGGCTGGGAGTGTTGTCCTGGCAGTTGTTTGGCTAAGAGTCCCAAGAGTGTCCCTGTGCTTCACACAACATAACCCAGGGTGGTGGTGCTTTGTGGGATCTTGTGTTAGGATGGAGGGCATTGCATTCTACCAGGTGGGTACTGTGGAGTTTGTGTTGGGGGGGTGTGAGGGGAGGTGCTGGTGACTATAGTCAGTGCTGCAAGTCCCCCTTCCCACCCAGCCAGCCAGATAGCCCACCATGGAACGTGCTTGCATTGCAGGGAGTGTAAGTTGTCTCTCAGGATGTCAGTCAGTGGTGTCCTGCTGTTTGTTGGTGCACAGTTGGCAGCAGGGCCTTGTGCTCCCCACAGCAGTAGCCAGTGTCAGCCATCTTGTGAGTCCTTCTCCACTCCCTGTGATGTGAGCATGGTTCAGGTGGTGTTGATGGGACAGTTGTGGGGGTGAGCTATGTCTGTGACTACGACTCCCATCATGCTATTGCCTCCACCCCCTTCCCAGCATGCCCATGCTTCCTTCCTTTTGACTCTGCTTCCCTGTGGGGTGGGCTGGCTGTGCTGACAGGATGGCTGGGAGTGTTGTCCTGGCAGTTGTTTGGCTAAGAGTCCCAAGAGTGTCCCTGTGCTTCACACAACATAACCCAGGGTGGTGGTGCTTTGTGGGATCTTGTGTTAGGATGGAGGGCATTGCATTCTACCAGGTGGGTACTGTGGAGTTTGTGTTGGGGGGTGTGAGGGGAGGTGCTGGTGACTATAGTCAGTGCTGCAAGTCCCCCTTCCCACCCAGCCAGCCAGCCAGATAGCCCACCATGGAACGTGCTTGCATTGCAGGGAGTGTAAGTTGTCTCTCAGGATGTCAGTCAGTGGTGTCCTGCTGTTTGTTGGTGCACAGTTGGCAGCAGGGCCTTGTGCTCCCCACAGCAGTAGCCAGTGTCAGCCATCTTGTGAGTCCTTCTCCACTCCCTGTGATGTGAGCATGGTTCAGGGTGGTGTTGATGGGACAGTTGTGGGGGGGCAATATGTGTGACTGCGACTCCCATGATGCTATTGGCTACACTGACTTGGCCAGCATACACAGAATTCCTTCCTTTGAGTGGTCTTCACTGTGTGTTGGTGTTGTTGTGGTGGCTACATGTGTGGATGTGTGTGTTAGTTCTATTTGTGCCACTGCCTAGCTGTAGTTGTGGTTGTGTTTGTACATGTGTTGGCACAGTTGGATGTGACTTTTTTGATGGCATGTGTTGGGTTTATCTGACTGACATACACATTTTGGGATGATTCTGTTCTAGTTGCTGTGTAATTGCTATGAGTGCATGGTTTGACTCTCCCCTTGACAGTGATGTGTGTGTGTTTTGTGGCAGTATATTGTGTACATTTGTTGTGTACTCACCAGGCTCTGGGATGTCCTCTAGTCCATATATGCTCACTGGCGGTAGGATGGCCCGCACCTTCTCCTCCCAGGGCCTGAGGTATATTGGCTTGGCAGGAGGGCCACTGCCGGTGTGTTGGCTGTTGATGTAATCTTGCTTCAGCAGTTTCCGTACCCTCCTGCGCACGTCATACCACCTGTTCTGGATGTCGCTCTTTGTGCGCCGACATGGTGATTGTGCGTTCACCCTGTTGATGATCCTCTCCCACATCTTGGTTTTCTGCGACATGGGGGTCTGTTGGACCAATGTGCCAAACAGCTGTGGCTCTACCCTGAGGATCTCGTCTACCAGGACTTCCAATTCACAATCTAGGAACTTGTGATTCTTCTTGGGGGGCATGGTGATGGGTGGTGATGGTGGGTGATGTGTGTGTTGGTGTGCAGGTGAGGGTGTGTGGGTGTGTGTTGTGCTGGGTGTATGTGAGGTAGGTATTTGTTGGTGTGCTGCTGGTGTGTGGCTTGTGTGAGGGATGAGCTGTGGGTGTGTGGTTGCTTTCTCTTGGGTGCTGGCAGTGGAATGGCATTTGCAAAGGCTCATGGTAGTGATTTGTGTCCTTTATATAGGTGGAGTTGTGGGTGTGTCTTTGTTCTCTGTCCCCACCCCCCAGTATTTATTGGCTTGGTAATTGCTTGTTTGGCCTTTTTTGGTTGATTTTTCCTTTGTGCTGTTTGTGTATGTTGGAAACGTTCTTGTGACCGAGTCGGACCCTGCATTGGTCTCGTACGGTGTTTTCCGCTTCGTTCACGCTGTGTTTGTGCAGTTTTGTATGCTGCGTACGCGTCGGTCGCGGTGTATTGTGTTGCTTCGGCTCGGTTTTGTATGCGTGTCGGTCGTACGGCTTGTCCTCCGTCCGACTCGGTCGTGTTTTTCGCGCCTTGCATCGTACTTTGCGGGTTGGAGTTGGCGGGTACGATTCGGTCGGATTTGTTCCGGGTGCGTGTCGGTCGGTTGGATTCGCGTGTTTTTCCGGCCGGATTGCTATTTTCCGAGCGGCTCGGTCGGTCGGCTTGGTTTCCTGACGTGTCGGTCGGATTTATCGCGGCTTGCATCGTACTTGGCGTGTCGGGCGCCACTGGTACGTGTCGGTCGGTATTTTTTCCGGATCCGAGTCGGTCGGTGCTTTTTCCGGCCCGAATCGGAATCGACCCCTCAGTGTTTATAAAAATATGTATTTATTATATAACACTACCTAGTACATTACAGTATTTCCCACATGGGGAGAGACACAAAGCATACAATACCTTACCAAAGAAATCACAGTAAACAGCACTAATACACAGTGGGCCCCAGGGGGGGGACCAAACAATATACTAAGAAAGTGGTGTAAGGACCACGACTCGAGTCAGGACAATGTCGAGAGGACGTAGAATTGCTGGGGACCCACATAACCACCCAAGGTAAGTAGCTAGGGACCCCACGGAGAGCGTGTGCAGTGTGTGAACATGACTGTGGGCTCCGTACAAGTCTATGTGCAAGGCGCAGCTGGATTTTGAAAGATTAGGGACCCTTCCCAGTGGACCCTGAAGAAACCCCGTGGAAGACAGAAGTTGGAGAGCCGCCCCACCCATGGATACCGTGGTACCCAAGTTACCCATCCCAGGGAAGCCAGGTGCATAGGTGTGAAGTGGTGTCGGAAACCGCTGTCGAACCCAATGGAGGACTTCAGGAAAGTGCTGCTTCTGGAAGAGGAGAAAGTGTCTGGAGGAATCCAAACATGGATTCTTGAAGAGGAGTACCTGAAAGCAGAGGGGACAGAGTCTATGTCACTCAGAGGTGACCAGGAGACTTGGAAGACGAATGCCCTCAGATGTCGGATGCTTCGGGAAAGATGATGGTGACCTTGACTCTGCAGCTGCGAGGACCATGTGCCCCTCATGCAGACTTTCAGGCACTGGCAAGCGCACCCACCCAGCCCTAATACAGTAAGTCCTGTCTGGGAGGTGGTCACACCTCCCTGTGACAGGATGCCTATTGTCCTGGCTTCCCCTGCTCAAGCTTGGCTCAGCAGCAGGAGGGCAGAACTGTGTCTCTGGTCAGCAGCAACCATTTTGTGCTGTCCCGGACTAGAAGGCTGGTACCGGGAACACTGAGAGCCTAACGGAGGGCTCTTCCAGGGTTTGGAATCATACCTCCAACACTGTTTACAGTGTTGGGGTATGATTCCAATATGTTTGATACCAAACATGATAGGATTCGTTGGTGCCATTTTCGAGATGGTCATCGCGCGATTACGCGGTGCCCCTCTATATAGTATATGGCTGCTTCACTGACAGCAGGGGTGTCCTGCTCATGCAAGGGAACCCTCTCACTTAGAACCAAGCACCCTGCCTTCAGGATTGTAAAGGCCTGCTATAGGGGTGACTTATAGGTTTTAAGTGCAGTGATCCTTAGATATAGTAAACCTATATCTTTAGTAAGTGGTGCATGCACACAGGCTGCAATGCCAGTCTTGTAGTTCCATTTTGAATGGTCTCTCATGGGTGGCATAGTACATGCTGCAGCCCATGGGAGACCTCTCGGGTACCTATGCCCTGTGTACATGGGTACCATATACTAGGGACTGACAAGGGTACCCCAGTATCTAATCTGGGATGTACCTAAGTACTGAACACAACAATTTAGGGAGAAATCAGATAGACTGGGGTCCTGATTAGCAGGATCCCAGTCAGACTAGTCAAAAACAGCATCACATCAAGCAAAAAGTAGGGGTAACCATAAGAAGCAGAACCTACTTTCCAACAAGAGCTAAATCCCAATTGGTAATCCTTGACACACATAGTCAAGTATAGACATTGCAAGCATGGAGAGGAGTTCCTCCTCCATCTGGTTTGTTGCTGCCCAGCCCTGCTACAATCATGTCGTAACTTGTTAAAGCCTATGCTTTTGGTAAAAGAAGCACGGACATGCACAGAAGCAGTACTAGCATTGTTCTCCAGCACTTTAACGTCTGAGTTGGCCAAATTAGGGAAATGCATGGCAGAGGTGCGTGCCCGCTGACCGAACAACAAGGGCATGAGGTTTCGACTGTGGCCAGTGACAAGCAACGAAACATAAGGCTTGAGTGACCTAGGAGGTAATGATGTTCTCAGGGGGCTATAATATGCACTTTTACATGCTGAAGCACATTAGCACTTCAATGGCCACGGTGTTTAGCTAGCACACACATTGCACATTGAATAACTTGGGTTTTATGTCCTGATGGTGGTCTCTAAGCCCAAAACGGCAAGTAACAACACATGAGGCTGTACTGGACTTGGAGGTGCGGAAGCCCTTAGGTGGCAAACACATGCACTTTAACGAGCCAAGGCACTCTAGGCACATAAGCACTTTTGAGGCCAATTGCCATCAAGTTTTTACTGTTTACCTTAAGATTAGGAACTGTGTATAATTGCTAACTGCAGATTTGACAAGTGGTGTTTTTAATGGGGATATATGTGAATGTTTCTCATTTATTGTTTATCTTAAATACTAGAAACGGTGTATAATTGCTAACTGCAGGTCTGAAAATTAGTGTTTTTGTTTCATATATATAAAAATGCATTATTTTGGAATATTGCAAATGATTTTAAGTAATTGCGCAATAAAAACGTTTTAGTCATTTATTCACTAGATCACAACCTGCAGAAGTTACCAGACAGACATGATGGTTGCTGAGTTTGTGCAGTTTTTTGAGTGATGGTCTGAGGAGAAATCACATAGAGGGATTCAGAGATCCACTCACAGCCCAGATCACTCCTCATTTCACTCTCTCATGTAGTACATTTTATCTGGGTCTTTCACAAGCCATGAATACACTGTACTTCTCCTCCTTGACAGTTTCACCTACTGCAGGGCAGAAAGGTGTCTTCCCTGTTTCATCAGTCAGGCAGGCTTCTAGGCACTGGGCAAACCTTCAGCTCCTGCAGCCAAAAGTGAAGACTTCATGTGATGCCATCTCACCCGTGGAGACTGGTTGACAGCAGCCCTGATTATAACATCTCTTTGAGTACTCTGTGAAGCACTCCTTTCCTTGGTGAACAGAAATGTGGGATTGCAAAAAAGGTGGGGTGGTTTGGATCCCACTTTAAGACACAATTTCAATAGAAGGGGTGTGGATCCACTGTCTCTGATTTCAGAACCAGTTTGAGTGGGATTTATTACAAATGTCACTTTTATAAGCAGGGATGCCCTCTGTTGCTGCTACTTTTAATCCTGATAATATGTCCTTTGACAATAGCTATTAAAACATCCACCAGGATGAGTGGGATAAACACAGCAGTAGAAGAACTCAAACTCATGCTCTATGCGCATGGTGTACTACAGGAAATTAGTCAACTTTACACTACCATACCAGCTCAGATGGACCTTATGACTGAATTCTACCCTTCCTTGGGGTTCAAAATGAACTGAACTAGACTGTTACCTGACCTTCATAAAGGAAACACTGGACTGGGTCCTGATGGATTAACACCAGCAGAATCTACATAAACTAATCAAGTCCATGAAAGATCCAGACAATCCACTGTTGGTGGAGGTATTTCATGTATGGTCCTCAGCTCTCAAACATCTGGCAAAAAAAGGGTTCCTTCACTCTGATGCCCCTTGTGGAATAATGCAGAACTAACAATAGTGAACAGGCCAGTGTTGGAGATTCTTACAACTGAGGCAATTGAAAGTGTTTGATGAACAGATTAGAGGCCCTACTATACGATATGAAGCTTCTCACCAACATGTTTATTTGGTGCAATGGAGAAACTACAAAATTGGTCTTTGGTCTGTATAAAGTCTTATAACAGAACTCTACTTCAAGACCAATGTAACATCTCCTTCAATGGCAAACAAGACTACAAACATCTAAATATAGCTTCTTTAAAATTGTACAGGACTGGCATTGGACCCCATACAAACTGTTGAAGGCCAAAATGTACACTGCATCATGTTCTTGGTGCTGTAACTAAGCAGGAGGGGATATATTTCACATTCACTGGAAACGTTCAAACATACAATCCTACTGGCACCAATGGTACACTGTTACTTACAAAAGTGATTTGACTATTAACCCTGCACTAGAACTAGTGATCCTACATGATACCCGGGAGACATTACAGGGAAAAATAACCACAGTTAATGGCACAATTGTGTTCCCGGGGGAAATGGAAAAGAACAACATAACCCACCTATGAGAAATGGATGGGAATGTTGGCAACACTCTAGAGTTTAATTTATAAGCTTAACAATCAGCTGCAAGTGTTTAATGATAGCTGGGTCCCTTTTCAAACAAAGTGCTGGCATCTGGCAACCTTTAAAGGTTTTTACAGTCATTTTTATTGAGTTTTTTAAGTATTTACCACTCATTATGTCACATTATGACAGCATTTGTCATAGTAAAATGTGGTACAATTAGTATGTGTCAGGCATGCCATCAATTATGTAAAACAACATACATTTGTAGTAAAGCATGTAAGAACAATCCTAAAAACAAGATAAATAACACCCACCCAACAAACCCTTTGATAACAGACAGATTTAAGCTTTGGTTGACTTTGAGCTTTTATCGGTTATGTCCTCAAGGTAAAACCGTAGCTGCAGAGTACTACGGATGTATAAATTACTGGAGAGGGAGATATCAGTTATGTAGAGTATGGTGTTCGAGGAGGGACGAGTATGTCAAGTGCCACCAAGTATGTCAAGTAAGTGAGTATGTCAAGAGGGTTTCTGATGAGCACTGCTAAGGTGGCAAGGGATCATGTCTGTCTACATCCACCATAGCTCGCATCAGGTAACCTTTAAAGGTTGGTGAGGACTTACAAGGAGTGCTCAGGGATGTGCCTTGAATCCTGTATCAACACCAATATCTGGTAGGAACTTCCTTTCTTGCTCATTCTATGGAGTTCCATGTCCTCTGTTTTTATTTTTATTTTCTCTTTTGTATCCAACATAAGTACTTGCCCATTGGTTTGTATGAGAAGTTTATTGAAGGGCTCGAAGTTATTTTCTATTCTTCTTTCTTCTCACTGTGTATCTTCGCCTTTATCTGGTATCTTAGATTATGTTACATTATGCAGTATCCTTTCAAATCCTTTGTTAAGTAAATTATCTGAAAGTGTACCAACCAGTTGTTTATGTGAAAATATTTTACCATAAATGCAATTTTCAGATTACCCGACAGACACACCCTTTGGGTAAAATAATGCACGTAACAATGGGTCTGGATTAAAACAAGGAATCCCCTAAAATATGGGTACAATGAACTGTGAGCTGTCTGCACCTGACTGTCATTAGTCTTCTTAAAGTCATAATTAGGGGCAGACAGAAGGGCTGGCCCGAGGTAGAAACTTTCTCACCTTGAAAAAGAGAAACTGCAGTCCCACCCTTCAACCCTAGTATCAAGCAAATGGTTATACTCAGAATGAACTAATCAGCAGCCATTTGTTAATAAAGTCTTTGTGGAATTTCTGGACATAGCTCTGTCCACCCTCTTTCCAGATGAATGCAGGCAATACACCTGAACTGTCCTTATCCTCCATCGTATGCCTTGCCAAACAAGGAACATCCAAGTTGGATACTACTGGCTTCAGTAATCAGACTCACATTCTTATCTTATATATTATGTCCCACTATATTTTTGACATATTCCACAATATTATTGACTAACAATATTCGGGAGTCGAAATGAAGGTGCAGCCCCTGGCATAATACTGGCCCTAAAATAATAGTTATAATTGTTACTACACTGTAGCTTCTATAGCATGCCATGTTGATACAAGGACATGTAGTACAGAGTTTACCATGTATGGATCTAGTATTTTTATAGTATCAACCAAGCTGAAAGGCAGTGAAGTGCTATACCGGGTCAAAGTAAAATATATTGTGCTTGAGTAAATGGGTAGCTAGTTATGTATGCATTTATTTAGCATAGTGCAAACCTAGTTAACATGCATGTGTCAAATAGCATCTGTGAGTGCTTAATGGAAATAATAGATTGATGTTTGGTCACGGAATATGTGTTAACTGAAAATAAAAAGGTGATATTCTAGCATTTTTTTTCATGATTTTTATAAGCCTTTGTTTGGGAGAATTAAGTCTATTGCTCCAAAAAAGAAGTCAATATGTATTTATTTTCATAAACTGACAGTCTTAAGTTGTGGACAAATTTATTACATTTTCAAATATATGTTTGACTGAAAATGAGCACCGCTGTCTAAATCCATAATCTGTAAGGTTATTGTCTTTGTAACCTGAGCACTCGTGTAATATGCCTGTAAAATCTGTCTAGCTCTCCTATGCACTGCCTCAGATTGTGATATTTATTTATTGTTTTGTTTTATCACCCATGCCCTCCAAGGAAATTCTTATTTATGACATGACGGAGAATGTAGTAATAAAAAAGTCAAAGTAAAAGAAAACGAAATTTGTAGATCAATTCTATGATAAATAACAAGTTAGTAATATTAAATTTCATTTGCCACCTGTTTCACTAATGGCTTTTTTCAGATAAATTGTGATGAAATACGCGCTATATTGCATCATTTTCCTAACATTATCTTAGGATAGATGAATCTGCAACACTTCTGAGGGGTGTCAGGCTTAGCTGGTACAACATAAAAGAACAGGAATATTTCATGAGAGGCTTTTCAGAGCTATGCATTTTAGCAAACATATTTGAGAAATGTATTGTCAAATGACTGACTGACCCTATTTATTCAAAATGTTCTTAGGAAGACCACCACCCTTGAACGAAAAACTGTGAAGGTCACTCACTTTGAGCGCTGCTTAACATTAAGGGTCGGTGTTATGCCCTATCACTCTCAGTGGTCTCATGCAAGAACTCATGTTTTATATAATGGGACACACGATTTCTGGTGTAACTTTATCACAGCAATCTCCGGGAACGTGGCTGCTCTAAGTGTAATTTAATGGAGTATAGAGCAAATTAGACTTCAGGTGTGGCTCCGGACATTATTAAACATCCTCCTGATGGTCTTGGTTTACAGACGAGTTGACCTTATTCGCTACTTCCTAGATTTTAGAAGTTGCTAGTAGGATCCTTTGTTGGTAAAATGCAAGGCATATATAGCTTGTTTGTTTCATGGTCATTATTTTTCCAGGAAGCTTCCTGGAGAAATTAGCCATTTCCTCCTCTGTGCTGTTTAGTTGATGAGGCAGCTCCTCTGAGCATCATATGTGAGTTAGATTCGATTTTTTACTCACAGTCAGAACAGTTGATCCAGCGCCAATCAGGGATCGATAATCGATAAAACACAATCAATGGCCCATACTCATACACCCAACACATAAATCCCTGTAGCACTGTTTCAAGTTTACGTTAAATAAGTTGTTCACAAACTACAGGCTCGTCCTAACACACAAGATACATGAATGAACCTGTAATCAACTCTCTTTCCTCTGGTCGATGAACCATTAGTTGAGAAGTTGATGGTAATAATTTGAAACTAGCTATCAATCTATACTACTAAATAAATCACAAACTCAGAATACGGTCAATAATATTTATTGCAAATAATGTGAAGGCAAATGCTCATCATGTACAGTTTTACAATGCAAACAATGCATAAATCACAGAGAGAGAACATTTATCAAAGCAAAGGTGTCAAACTTAAATCAAAATGAATAGTATGCAATGAAGGAGTGGATAGATGAAGAGACATAAGTTTCAGAGACAAATATACATTTGCAAATGATTATGCAAAATACAGTTTTTAGCTATACTAACCCAAGTATTTTAGTGGAAAATCTACCCCATGGCCATGAGAATAGATGGGGGTTCCCCGGGAAAGTTCAGGGAACAAAGAGTAGGACAGGAACAGGAAACAGGTAGGCCTCTATCTGCATACAGCAAACTGACAGACAGCGACTATCTCCCCTCTCTAACTTCTTCAAAGAGGCGTGCGCTAACACCCCCCCAGACACCCCAGTTATACTCTAAAAACCTTCATGTCCAATCCACCATTGTAGCAACATTTCCAGAATCTTGGTCTCTCATTGGTCAGTTTTAGGGGGTGTTCTGTCACACCACCATAGTCACATCCATGTTTTCACAGCATTCTTTGTTTTACATTTCCAACAATACGTAATCCACGTTTCATGAATACACGCTTCCTCCAACTAGTAACATGTTACAAATCTCTACATTTTCATTGTCCACCTCTGCAGCTTCTGCGGAAGAAGTTTGTACATTTGCACTTGGTCCCACGGCCATCCTTCCGTTACTTGGCAGACACACAATAAATTCATGAAGGTCATCAACTTTTGCCTTCTCCATTCTCTCTCAGAGCTCGATTTTCGGTTTATTTATTAGTTTTCTTTTTTAACCCCTCAAACTCGTCATGCAACGATGTAGGCCCATGCAAGCATCACTACGATGAATAAAACACAGACATTATTAATTTCATGAAATATAATTCTTACTGTTTTACTGCCCACCATTTGCACTATCCCACGTTATTTGTCTAATAAAGCATTTACGTGTAGAAGGCAGCATTATTATTATTTTTATTTTTAAGCAGAACGCGAATGCGGCCTAGTCTTTCATGCATTAGTCCACGTATTAGTGCACGCATGCACATAAGCATTTCCCCTTGTTTTCGTGTTTTAGCATGTTAGTTTCACCGCACACTGTTAGTAAATGTTACCGAGGAGTTAATCCGAGCAGGTTTTATTTTCTAAAAACCCTGCTCCATCAATTCCCCCCTTTGATGGCATTTTTGAGCCATCACAAAAATCACCATCATACTAATTACCACCTTTATTTTCATCTAAAGGACTGTACTTCTTTCCCGTTTTACCAATTTTTCATCTAAATCTTTCATCATTTCATAGTAATTTCCTCTCATATCCTCTAGTTCTATTTCTTCTCTCCTTCTTTTCCTAGCTCTACGTTTATTGTATACTTCTGTCATCTCCTTCTTTCCACATCTACACTTACAACATTTATATGCCATTATTATAAACAAAATCACTACAACTATTGAAATAATTGGTATTAATATTTTTCCTAATAAACTACTCCCAAATGTGGAAAACCATCTACCTATAGAGGAAAAACTCTTACCAAGTTTCTCCCAAACACCGTCAACCTCCAGTTGAGTCAAATCTTCATGTAATTTTGTAATATTCTTTATATATCCCTCAAGACTTTTACTTTTATCAGGGATATAAGTACAGCAGTGTTGTATTTTCAACATGCCACAGACTCCGCCCTCTTTTGCCAATAAAATATCCAGGGCAAGTCGATTTTGCAAAACCATTGATCTAATTGCAACCATTTCAGTATCAATCATCAAAAACCCACCAGCAGTGTCTGTTGATAAACGATCAACCACTGTGGACAATTTCCGAATTTTATGCGAATTTAGAACGACGCCAACTGAGGGTATCAGTGCACCAAAATATCACCAATTATTTTTGAAAAACAGGCTCTCTTTTTGCGTGTTAGTCCATGCTTTATTTCATTGATTTTATTATTTCTATCTACATGATATACTTTGGGAAATATGATCCCAAAGTAACAACTACCATACCAGTGTGCTGGCAACCTATAGTAAGCATTCTTACCACACACATAATATACTCCTGGAAATACAGGATCAGTTCCACCTTTTAATCCCCATCCACCAGTTATCAGAAAAGTGTGTTCACATTCACTAGAACCAATGAAATAATTATTATAGTCAGTTTTTAGTCTAAGGAAGCAAAGTTTCCCTTTATGATACCAATCTAGAGACATTGCAGCGTAAGTCTCGCCTTTCTTATAATTTCCCTCTCTAAAAGCCCATGGTGGTACATGTGACTTCTGTTCAGCAGCTTTCCTTTGAAAATCCTGTCTTCTATCTTCAATCATATTAATGAATTCTTTTTCTTCAGCCCGTAAACTACATGTTAGATTATTTCTATGAGCATATAATATATCTATTGTCTGTGTAATATAGAAAAATTCTCCCATGTATCCCGCATTTCTATTACTATACACCTTAGTCACATCTTTTCTAATAGGAATTTCTGAAAACACTAAATCCATGTTTGAATAATAATACTGTAACTTCCCCGTCACGTAGAAGAGACTAGTTAGTACACGACATGATACGCCATATGTTAAAGGAAGGTGATGGTAAGTCACCCCCTCTGAGACAGACGAAGGTAATTGCATGCATACATAGCAATCTCTCACATCCATTGTATCAACATATTCGTAAAGCAAATTTGTAAAGACATTTAACAAGAAATCACTACTTGAATTATCATGATGATAAATGCTATCATCAGCCTGATCATTGTTAGTTTTAGGAGTTTCTTTAGTAACAGGGTCCATTCCTTCACTTATCAAATTATTAGTATTATTCTTGTTATTAGTTACCATTAGAACAGGTACAAAGACAGTTAATATTAACCATATTAACATTAATAGCAAGACACTACATAAGTAAGCTTTGATACATCTACGTTTAAAACTAGGTTCTTGATTTCCAGTCACTATATCTTCTGCCATTTTGTATACTATAAAATAAACTAAGAAAATCCTAACAACTTTCTAAAAATTTTGACAAACTTGTCCAAAAACCACCGGAAAATAGTGTATCCTACACTTCAAGAAGAAAGCTTCTTCTTTACCCCCCTCTTTTTCTTTCTTTTTTTTTTAAGTCTTCTTCAAATCATCTGGAACTTTCCGAATATTTTCACAGAATTTTGTTGCACCTTAATTTTTCACTGCTCTCTTTTAAGGCGGTCTCAGTTTGCTTTCATCAATTTGCTCAGTACCAGTACCAAATTCTCTTTCTATTTGCTCTGTGCTCTCAATTTCCTCCAATATTACATATGTCCATTCAGGAGCTCTGTATTTCCTGCTTGGGACTCTTATTCTCTTTGTTCTTCGTACTGATTCTTCTTGTTCAGTTTGACTTGATACTTCATTTATTTGTTCTGGTTTACTCTTTTCAAGAGTGTATTTCAGTCTTTTTACTCCATTTGGCCAATTGTCACCCTTTTTCACTTTCTTAGCTTGAACCACTTCTTCACCTTTTCTTTCTGGTTCACAAGTTCTTTTATTTAGTCCCTTTCTTTGTTGAACTTGCTCTTGATTTTCTGTAATTTCCTTTTCTACTTGCTCAACAGCAGTCTTACGAGACCCAGTAGCTGGTGCCCACTCTACTTGGCTTGTGCTTGGTTGTTCATCATCATCAAGCTTGTCAGAATCTGTCACTCTAGATTCTTTAGCTTCACAACCTCCAGCTTCTGGCTTCTTATCTTTATTCACCAGTTGCTGCTCACCTTCTTTTTCAAGTGGACTTGGGACTCTTCTGGTATTACTTGCGTGGATCCAGTTTGGCAAGCCAGCACACTTCACTGCTGTCGTTGTCACCAAAATGATCTGATAAGGTCCGTTCCCCCTGGGTTCTAAACACGACTTCCTCATGTGTTTCTTGACAAGAACCCACTCTCCTGGACTCAGGTCATGTTCTTGATCCGGCTGTGTTGTGGTTGCAATGTCTCCAACCTGATGAGACACAGAACGCACCAGATCAGCCAATCCTTTGCAATAATCAAGCACTAGATCATCAGAAATATTCATCAGTTTGTTTGCTGGTACAATCGCTTGTCTCATTGCTCTTCCCATCAGCACTCCATGAGGACTCAATCCAGTCTTTTTATCTGGGATACTTCTAAGACTCATCAATACCAGGGGTAAAGCGTCAGGCTACTTCAGTGTTGTGGATGCACATACTTTTCCCAGTCTAGATTTTATAGTGCCATTAATTTGCTTGACCACTCCAGATGCTTCTGGTCGATAGGCACAATGCAGCTTCTGCTCAATCTGTAGTGCTGCACAGATCATCCGAATTATCTCATTATTAAAATGAGATCCCCTATCTGTCTCTAAAGTGACTGGAAAACCGAACCTTGGAATTAGTTCTCTTAGAAGCAACTTCGCAACAGTCAAGCTATCATTCCTTCTTGTTGGATAAGCTTCTACCCAACGAGAAAACAAACAAACAACAACTAACACATATTTTAGTCCGTTACATGGGGGAAGCTTGATGAAATCGAGTTGGAGCCTCGTAAATGGTCCTGCTGCCTTTCCAATTCGTCCTCAACTCACAACTGTCTTTCTGCCTGGATTTTGCTGCTGACATATAACACACCTTTGGCATAAACTCTCTGCAATGACCCTGAATTTTGGATTATACCATGACTGCTTGAAGAGCCTAATCATTGCATCTCTTCCAACATGTGCAATTCCATGGTATACCCTTGCCATTTGGGATAGTAAAGAATCTGGCATAACTGGTCTTTCATCTATATACACCCAAACTTCATCTTCTGCTCTCTTCTTGCAGCCAGATTTTTTCCAAATTTCCTTTTCCTCATCACTTGCCTCTTCTTGTAACTGTCTAATCTCATCCCAAGTTTCCCAGGAGGAAAACATCAGGTGGCAATTAGTATTTTTCTTCTCCACCCCTCTGTTTATCGCAATTGAATTTTGTGCACAGAAACGTTGCCGCTTGTCACATAATCATTTCCTGACTTATGTGCAGAACATTTGACCACCGCAATTTACTTGGGCAATTGCAAAGCATCCAATAAATCTTTCACATTTTTACTATTTCTAATCAGAGAACCTGAAGAAGTCAGAAATCCCCTTTGCATCCATAACTGTCTGAAATCGTGAACCACCCCAAAACCATATTGACTGTCAGTAAATATGGTTACTTTCACATTTTTGCCAATTTTGCATGCTCTAATCAGAGCTATGAGCTCAGCAATTTGTGCAGAATTTACCCCTTTTAGACAGGATGCTTCCAGAACCGCAGCCACTGTACATACTACATAGGCATATCTCAATAAGCTTTTTTCATTTCTCAGACAAGATCTATCAACAAACATCACACTATCTAATTCCTCTAGCGGGGTATCCTTAATGTCTGGCCTTGGTTTCATGCACAAATCTGTCACATCCAAACAATCGTGATCTGCTTCATCTTTCACTTCCTCACAAAATGGACTAGGCAACAATGTTGCCGGATTTATTGTCGTACATCTCACCCCAGTCACATTTTCAGCACCTAATACTACTCTTTCATACCTAGTCAGCCGACTATAGGTCATGTGCTGTGTACGTGTTCTTGTCAAAAGAATCTCAACTGAGTGTGTCACATATACTTTAACTGAATGTCCCATCACAATCACTTCACTTTGTTCCAAGCTCACACAAGTAGCAGCTACTGCTTTCAAACAACCTGGTAACGCTGCAGCCACTGAATACAAAGTAGCAGAAAAGTATGCCACTGGACGTCGTGCCATTCCATGTCTCTGAGTCAAAACTGAAAGTGCACACCCATCTCTCTCACAACTATTCAACGCAAAATCTTCTGTATAATCTGGCATTCCCAATGCAGGTGCTCGACAAAGACTGTCTCATAACTCAATAAAAGCTTTCATGCTTTCATCATCCAATTCAATTGGATCAGTCACATCTTTGTGTGTCAACCTCTGTAGAGGCTTCGCAATCAGTGAAAAGCCACTGATCCACTGTCTGCAGTATCCAACCATTCCCAAGAACATTCGCTCTTCCTTCTGAGTTTTAGGAGGGCTCATTTGTTGAATCACACTGATCCTTTCTGGTGTCACCTTTCTGACTCCTTTCTCTGTTTTGTGTCCCAAATATTGGACCTCCTGTTTACAAAATTGTAATTTTGCTGGTGACACTTTGTGTCCACCTTCTGCCAGATGATTCAGTAAGGCAATTGTATCTGTCACACATGCCCCTCGTGTTTTTGATGCCACCAGTAGGTCATCAAAATACTGAACAAAAACTGATTTTTCTGGCATCATCAAAGTCTCCAGACATTTTTTCAAAATCTGATTAAAAATCGATGGACTTTCTGTGTACCCTTGGGGAACTCGGCACCATGCTAAAACACGGTCTCCAAACCGGAACGCAAACAAATACTGGCTATCCGGATGTAAAGGAATCGAGAAAAATGCCTGACACAGATCAATTACTGTATACCATTCTGCATCACAGGGAATTTGATATAGAATCACTGCTGGATTTGGCACTATTGGACAACATGGTACTACAATCTTATTTATTTTGCATAAATCTTGTACTATCCTATATTTTCCGCTTGGCTTTATAATTCACATAATAGGCAAATTACAAGGACTGCTTAGTATTTCTCTTAAAATACCTTGCTCAATCATTTGGTCAATCACAGGAATAACTCCTGCTGTTATCTCAGGACTCATTTTGTATTGAGGTGTGTTTGGAAATGTTGCACCCGTTTTCACCGCAACCTGAATAGGATCCACACCTTTCATCAGACCAATCTCTTTTCCTGAGAAGTCCCATACATCAGATCTTACTGTATTTCTCAACTCTGCAGGCAAATCTTCTTTAGTAAGAAGTGAAAACAATTCATCCACTTCTGTCCCTTGCTTCGCTAACATCGTTTTAAATGCAACATCCTCATCTGGTGTTTGGAAAGCAATATCATCTGGTGTACAATAAATAGTGCAATTCATCTTGCACAGTAAATCTCTCCCTAAAAGGTTTACCGGACTCGTATCACACACCACGAACCCATGCATGTCTCTGAATCTTCCAATATGAACTTCTATTGGCTTTGTTATTGGGGTTTTGATATGCTTATTGGAGACTCATACGACTTGGATAGTTTCTCCTGAGAGGGGTAGGTTTGGAAGTCCTGCTGCTCTCACAGTAGAACGGGTAGCACCAGTGTCCACTAGGAATGTAATATCATTACCTTCCACTTTTCCATCAACAAATGGACCTGCCTGATCTACCTCTAGAGTTGCGCCAAGCACGCACTCTTCCTCCCCCCTCAGGCACCGTCATTGAGATGAGTCTGAATCACTCTCATTGCACTGCAACAAGTATTGTGAAACCATTTGCACATTTTGATTCTTACCAATGTGTTCACCTGCGTGAAATCCAGTGTTCGCACTGTATCTCTGTACTTGAGCATTCACATTATTTGGCATAGGAGCTTGTGGTACCTGTAACTGTGGAGTAACTGCTGTATCTGCTGTGTATCTGCTGTGCTGTTGCTGTTGTTGATTCACAACCACCTCATTCTGCATCTGTGAATTTTAATTTTGATTTATCCCATTATTTTTCTGAACAGATTTACACTCGTTCTTCCAATGGCCAAATTTTCCGCACGCATGACAAGGATATTTCTTTTTCATTTCATCTTTATTCATTTTACCTCTACCTCTACCACCACTTGTTATTTGACCATTCTGATTCTGACCTTTCATCTGAAAATCTGTTTGAGAACCACTGTTTCCTTCTTGCTGTTCTGCCACTTTCACTTGTGCCCACATCATTTTCTCTTTTAGCTTCTTATGTCTCGATTCAATATCATCACTACATACTTTGCATACCTCAGTATCTCATCAACCGTTTTACTCTGCCAACAAATCAAATGTTGCTGAATCATGTTACTAATTTCTGGTTTTAATCCAAATACAAAACGATACACAAAATGTCCCATATCTTTATCTCCAATATTCTCAAACCCATTGTACTGTTTGAACACCTGTAACAACCTTTCATAATAAGCATGTACCGACTCCTTTGGTTCTTGAGTTGTTCTGTCAATTTTAACCCAATCTGTTTCTTTCAGAGAAATTTTTCCCTTCAGGTAAGTAATTACCTGATGATATTTCTTCATCACCTCATCTGAAGGTGCACCTGTTTTCGCATCTCTAGGATATTCTTCTTTAAGCCAATCAACAGCAATGTTACACTCTGTCCATAAATCTGCTGGAACAACAATCTCAAATAAACCATCCAAATCCTTCAACAAGACCTTTGAAACCTTCACAAACCTCTCTACTTGTTTGTACCATTCAACTGGCTTTTCCCTCAACCTAGGGAAGTCATTAGTAAAAGACAATATATCCTGTCTTGTCCAAGGAACGTGAACATATCCATCACCCAGAACTTCTCTCATTGGACACACCCTTTCAGCCTGTTCTGACTCTCTTAGTGGAAATAAAGACGCATTTTTATTGGCAATCATTTCTTCTTTCTTTTTCGCCCATCTACCTTTCCACCGTTCTACATCTCCCCATTTCTTCAAGATACTAATTAATTCTTTTATTTGCAATCTATTGCCAGACACATTCAAGCTCTCTAAATACTTTTCAGTAAAATCCAATCTATATGTTTTCTGTAACACTCTTGACTTCTCTATGTCCACTCCATATTCACAAGCAGCCTCTGTTAATTTGTCATGAAGATTTCTCGCTCTCCAAGTAATATTTTTGCACAGGAATAACAACTCCTCATCTTGATAATTACTCAATCTGTCTGGGCTAATTGTACCAATAATCATTTCTTCCAAATCCACTCTCAGTTTACTCACATCTATACTCTGTGGTTGAGGTTTTCGCTTTTCCATTCCCCTTATCCAGTCATCTAATTCATCTGGTGAAGGTCTCATTGAACTCCCTGATACCTGAGTGACATTCTGCACTATTCTCCTCGGATCCATTTGCGCACTTCTCTTAGGGGATTCAGTTAACATTTCACAAACTGGCAGATCAATTAATGAAGTACTTGTTTCAATTTGTTAAGCCTGATCAACTATCATTACCACTTTATTCCTGTCTCTATTCATTGGGACTGTCAACGCATGTCCTCTTGATATATTCTGTTTTTCTCCGTACAACGGAACTATAGGTCCAATTGTTACTGGCACTGTTAATGCTTCCGCATTCAGATTCAACTGATTAATTTTCTGAGTCAACTCCTCTCTTGTCCTATTCAGCATATCTATTTCACTCTCTTGTACTGCTCTAGTAACTACCGGGACTTGTGAAACCTGTGGAATTAGTGGGGTTCCCATTAATGGTGCATTTGGGACTGTTTCACTTGAGTTCTCTTGATAAGGTGGAGGTCTTTTCTTCAAAACATGTCATCTAACAACTCATCATCAGAATCATTTGGGTCAAAATCTATCCTTGATGTCTCTACATTTTTCTTCTTTTCTTTACATTTGCCTCCAGTTGCTTCTTCAGCAACTAAAACTGGATACAAACCATCCGCTATCACAGCTCTCCTCCATCTTTTCATTTTATCATCCCGTTTTTCAAAAGGATGCCTGGACATTATACTCCTATATCTCCTTCCACCCCTATACTTCTCTCGATCATGCGCTTCTTGTTCCCATTCCTCAAGCGCTTCATACTGTGTAGGTCTGGGATTTGGTTCTAAAGAGTTCATTCTTCCTCTCAAATCCTGTAAAATCCTTACATTAAACGTACCATGCTTCGGAAAAACTAAAACACCATCATCTTCCGTGTATTTCACCCAATTTTCTAACCAAGTACACGTATGGTAACCACGTTCCAACATCATAAAAGAAGCAGCTGTTCTTGGAGGTGGAATAGGAATTCCCTCTCTAGTAACTATTGGTTTATCCTTTTTAAAGAAACTCTTTATCTTATTAATCAGCTTCATTTTTTTCAACCCTTCTCGCTAAAATACAATTCAATAAACAAACAACAGACTCTTCGTACTGCTGCTTATTCTATTTGCTAACAACCGTCCAATTCCAGCGTGACTCACACTAACCAACCAATCAGAACACTCCTACGTAATCTGTACCTTGACCAATACCAGCGCGGCTCACAGTAATCAACCAATCACAGCACTTCGAACGCCAGCTGTCTGACCAATGCCAGCGCTGCTTTTTGTGACGTCAGTATTACTCCTTCTACTGACCCTCCCTTTACAAAATAATACGGAAATGATTTTCTATACTTTTCTCAACAAAACTTGTTAGAAAACAAACATTAAACAATGCTACTTTGTCTGTTCCACTAAATAAAGAGATAGTCTCCACTTCAAAAAGAAAGATTCTCTCACTTCAAGTAAAATAACGACCAGTGCTATTCTATACCCAAAAAAGCTACGGGAGGACTTGGTACTCCTCTAGGGATACTAGCCAAAGTTTCGGAAGAGGACTTTCACATGGAAAGAGGTCTTGGTATTCCTTTGGGGATATAAGACCAGAGTTTCGGAAGTGGACCCTTCACTATTTCAAACAAAATATACTCTCAAACGAAATAGTCCCTAATATAACACTAACAGCCTTTCGCCGTTAAGTATTATGACAACAGACAAAGTACTTCTACAGTGTGATACCTTATCCACACTATTCTTCTGCCTCTTCAGGCTAATACATTATCATCCCGGGATCTTAGGTAACTCCGTACCCGTACTTCAAGACAACATAGAACAAAACACTAACTTTCCATGTTAAGAAAACAAATAATCAATAATCGATAATTATTACCAAACTAATCAATAATAAACCGTCCTCTGCTACCAAAAACTGATCCAGCGCCAATCAGGGATCGATAATCGATAAAACACAATCACTGGCCCATACTCATACACCCAACACATAAATCCCTGTAGCACTGTATGTTTCAAGTTTACGTTAAATCAGTTGTTCACAAACTACAGGCTCGTCCTAACACACAATATACATAATTGAACCTGTAATCAGCTCTCTTTCCTCTGGTCGATGGACCATTAGTTGAGAAGTTGATGGTAATAATAAGAAACTAGCTATCAATCTATACTACTAAATTAATCACAAACTCGGAATAAGGTCAATAATATTTATCGCAAATAATGTGACGGTAAATGCTCATCATGTACAGTTTTACAAGGCAAACAAAGCATAAATCACAGAGAGAGAATATTTATCAAAGCAAAGGTGTCAAACTAAAATCACAATGAATAGTATGCAATTAAGGAGTGGATAGATGAAGAGACAAAAGTTTCAGAGACAAATATACCTTTGCAAATGATTATGCAAAATACAGTTTTTAGCTATACTAACCCAAGTATTTTAGTGAAAATCTACCCCCTGGCCATGAGAATAGATGGGGGTTCCCCGGGAAAGTTTAGGGAACAAAGATTAGGACAGGAACAGGAAACAGGTAGGTCTCTATCTGCATACAGCAAACCTACGGACAGCGACGATCTCCCCTCTATAGCTTCTTCAAAGAGGCGCGCGCTAACACCCCTTAGACACCCCAGTTATACTCTAAAAACCTTCATGTCCAACCCACCATTGTAGCAACATTCAGAATCTTGGTCTCTCATTGGCCAGTTTTAGGGGGTGTTCTATCACACCACCATAGTCACATCCATGTTTTCACAGCATTCTTTGTTTTACACTTCCAACAATACGTAATCCACGTTTCATGAATACACGCTTCCTCCAACTAGTAACATGTTACAAATCTCTACATTTTCATTGTCCGCCTCTGCAGCTTCCGCGGAAGAAGTTTGTACATTTGCACTTGGTCCCACGGCCATCCTTCCGTTACTTGGCAGACACACAATAAATTCATGAAGGTCATCAACTTTTGCCTTCTCCATTCTCTCTCAGAGCTCAATTTTCGGTTTATTTATTAGTTTTCTTTTTTAACCCCTCAAACTCGTCATGCAACGATGTAGGCCCATGCAAGCCTCACTACGATGAATAAAACACAGACATTATTAATTTCAGGAAATATCATTCTTACTGTTTTACCGCCCATCATTTGCTCTATCCCACGTTATTTGTCTAATAAAGCATTTATGTGCAGAAGGCAGGATTATTATTATTTTTATTTTTTAAGCAGAACGCGAATACGGCCTAGTCTTTCATGCGTTAGTCCACGTATTAGTGCACGCATGCGCATAAGCATTTCCCTGTGTTTTTGCATGTTAGTTTCACAGCACACTGTTAGTAAATGTTACCGAGGAGTTAATCCGAGCAGGTTTTATTTTCTCAAAACCCTGCTCCATCAATTCCCCCTTTGATGGCATTTTTGAGCCATCACAAAAATCACCATCATACTAATTACCACCATTATTTTCATCTAAAGGACTGTACTTCTTTCCCGTTTTACCATTTTCTCATCTAAATCTTTCATCATTTCATAGTAATTTCCTCTCATATCCTCTAGTTCTATTTCTTCTCTCCTTCTTTTCCGAGCTCTACGTTTATTGTATACTTCTGTCATCTCCTTCTTTCCACATCTACACTTACAACATTTATATGCCATTATTATAAACAAAATCACTACAACTATTGAAATAATTGGTATTAATATTTTTCCTAATAAACTACTCCCAAATGTGGAAAACCATCTACCTATAGAGGAAACCGTCAACCTCCAGTTGAGTCAAACTTTTATTAATTTAAATCTTCCAAAATCAGTTAAAAGATAAGTAATTAACAACATAGCTGAGTGCCTCTTTTCAGAAAATAAACCAATATTAAATGTAGGTGTTAGAATGTTAAATATTAATATTGCCAATTTAAGTCAATGCAATTCTTTGGTGATACCTGAACATGGTAGTATGATAGTCTGTGAACTCCTCAATCTTTTCTACCCTCTCCACATTGTTAATGGGTTCATGCAGGGCTAATGCTTCATTTTTGTCTGGTATCTTTCTGTTTTGGATTCAGACTTTCCTAGGAGAAGACAGAACTTGTGTAACTCTTTACAGGAAGAGGAGCATTTGGTTCCACATTCACAAGCACTGGTAAAGCAGACTAATTGTCCCTGTGACACTGACCGATTGGCTTTATGAATGCTTTTTCTCCTGATGGCCACTGTGCATCTGGATGTCTGTTGACCATCTTTGAATATTTTTTCTTAATGCAAAGTGAATAGACATGGCAAAATGGTTTCTGTCCCTGCACAAACATGCACTGCAGCCATCTTGGAAAGTTGTTTCTTTTGCTCACAGAATGATTTTTCACTGCTGATATTAGAACCTGCAAGGGAAAAGAAAGTACACCCTGATAGGTTCCCAGAATTTCCATATCTGACTTTCATCTAGCTCTCACCAACATATATTGGCAGATAAATCTAAGCTTATGTGACAAATGTTAATTCACATAAATCTAATTTATTTCAAAATGTATAAAACATAAAAATAGCCAACATTCAGTAGCTTTGTGTGAAAAAGCAAGAAAGCACTCGTGCATCCGTAATATTCAAGATGGTAATGAGAATTATGTGCTGATAAACAGGTGCATATGATTACAGAATCATCAGGAAGTGCTATCACATGTGAATAAGAGCAGAAGCATTGTCAGTTTGGTCTGTTGCATACAGGTTTGTGGCTGAATATTATGCCTAAGTCAAAAGATATTTTTGTTGGTCTCAAAGGACCATTGCTGCTCATCAGTCTGAGAAGGGTTATAAAACAATTTCCAAACAATATGAAGCCCGGCATTCAACAGTGAGAAAGATTATTGACAGTGTAGAAAGTGTAAGGGCAGCTGCCAATCTACCTAACAATTAGCATCCCGGCTAGTCCACCACATGATTAGACTGTATGATGTTCCCAGAGATGACAAAGAACACCAAATCTCTATCCTGTGATGTTCAGGCCTCTGTCCACAGGTGCATCTTAGAGTACATGGTCCTACCACTAGGAAAAGACAGAACAAGCATGATTTTCCTGGAAGGGTAGCCAGAAGAAAACCACTTCTCTCCATAAAGAACAGTGCTTCATGACATAGATTTGTTATACATCACCTGAATTAATGAATGAATGAAAGAATTAATGAATGCATGAGCAGGCTTATGGAACAATGACCTCCGGACAGATGAGACCAAAGTGGAGTTTGATGACTTTAATGCACAATGACATGTTCGGCGAAAATTAAACACTATGGGGCATATTTACAATCCCCTATTGCCATGGGAACGTTACTTTTTACGATGTTCCTGTGGCGATAGGGGCTTCGCGTTATTTACAAGGCAGCGTTAAGCCACTTAACATGGAATAAATGTAAATAAGGCACCCTTTCCCGCTGCACTAAGCATGAAAGGGGTGTGCAATAGGTGTTGTGGTGGGCGGTCCACCGCAACACCCACTGATTTTGACTCTGCCCCATATTTACAAGGTTGGCGTAAATATGGGGCATCGCCAAAATTAAGACCAGGAAAAACCTGGTATTAACATAGCAAAACGAGGAGAAATGTTTTATTTCTCCTTGTTTTTGCTGTTTCTATGTGTGCTGCACAATACAGCACACATAGAGGTTATAAATCTCCATTTGTGATTGTTTATGTGCAGGAAGGGACACCTTCCTGCACTTAAACAATCATTAAAAAATGACGATTTGCAACTTCTATGTGTGCTGCACAATACTGCATACATAGAAGTTACAAATCACCATTTGTGATTGTTTATGTGCAGGAAGGGGCACCTTCTTGCACCTAAACAATAATTCCCCCAAATGCAGGCACCCTTGCACTATAAGGAGGATTTGGGCCTGCTTCAGCTGCGTGACCTGGATGCTTCACAATAATTGAATCCACCATGAATTCTTCTTGATACCAAAGGATTATAGATATAAATGTGAGACCACCTGTCCAACAACCTAGGTTTAGCTGACAGTTGATCATGCTATGGGGCAATGATTCACACACACAAGTAAATCAGCAGCTATTGAAAATTGTCCACAGATTGTTGTAACCAACATAATTTTCTCATCTATGGTTGAGGTCCAAAGTCTAAGGTTAAGGTGAATAGTAATACAATTGTTTATAGATTTTAGAACATCATCTCGCCTTTCAGAAAGACTTTTGATACAATTGTTACCTATTAGCATCATTTAATTGGATTTGCTTTATTGCTTGTTTTTGGTAATCTCACAATCAATGAAGCAATGTGAAAATATTGTCAAAATATTTATCTAACTGGATAGCATTTTATTAACCATTCAAAATCTTAGTGCAACCATGACATTTGGATATGAATATTAAGTTAGTGCAAAGCCCAAGGTGAGTATTGAAGTTACTTGTTGCTTCAGTCTCAGTACTTCAGTACGGGAGAGAGAGAATGAAAACGTGTCCTTCTCTTCCTGGTCTGCTCATCTATTAAAGTTGCAGTGACTATGGGTCTATTCATGTAGACTATAAGCAATTGTTCTCCTTAGTTCCTATGGCTTATTTTTGCAGAGTGATGATTTCATTGAAGAGGGGGTCATTCCTAAGTGTAGGAGAATTATATTTCAACTATTATCGCTATTATCATTATTAGAGGGATGCTTCCAAAAATTGGCAGCTCAAAAGACCTATCTTCCCCTCTTTCCTTTGGTCTGAGGAAGCTCCTTCCCCAAGGCTAGGTACGTACAGACTATAAAAGTCAGCAACTGCAAGCTAAACTGTGGAGGTCACTTGCTAAACATGTATACTGTGGCTTATTGTTCTGCCACTCTTGACTAGTGTGCAAATCACGTGAAATACAACGTTTAACACAATTAATAATTAATCAACTGCTTGAAAAGGATGCATAACAAAAAACTTGCAGAATGTATGAAGAAAATGTTTAAAAAGGAATTCAGAAGGTTTTAGTTTACATCTGTTTGAAAGGTTTTTGCTGTACATTGCAAACTGTGGCTCTGCCCAAAATTAGGAATTGTAATTTCTCTGTAAATATTAGAGCGGTGAACATTTTTAAAAATACTTTATAATAGGGGTTATCCTTCAATGTTATTTTTGGAGATGTAAATCCCCTTTTTCCACTCAGGCTTTTGTAAATGTTAGACAACAAAAGCGGTACACTTGCCCTGATATTTACATTAGCACCTGCCCTAAACTTGAAACTGAAATAACAAATACAACTTGGTGCTGTCTGAAACTCAAAGCAATTTTTAATGGTATGCAAATATCAATATAAACCAGAAACCTGAAAGAAGTACTCTTGACTCGTCACAAAGATTTCCAAGAAATAAAGCATGAAGTTGCTAAGAAAGGCTCAAAGAAAATATGACTAGTTTCCCTGGTCTCTGCCCTCTAGTCACTGACACATACTTCTCATCCCCAACAATACTTGGACTATTAGCACCAAGCAGCCCACTTTGCCACAAACAATTGTCTCAACTACCCCATCCTGATTATCTATAGAAAGAGAATTACAGATGGTGCCATGCCGCATCAAGATAAACCTTATAAGACTCTTCCTCAGCTCTATTAATCTGCTGAATCCTATTAAAATATCAGCAGATAATGAAAGTATATTTACGATGTCTCTTGTATCTGGGGTGGTCCTATCATCTGTTTACATTTGTGTACTATGATTATAAATTATTGATTGTCAGAACAAACATACAATTTCATTCTTGGGCCTTTGGATATTAAATGATGGAGGATGTTTATTGGTGTAACATTTTAAAAGATCTACTGATATATAACAAGAACAATTAAACTGACGGTGCCTCTTTTTATTAAAAAGAGGTTATCTGCAAAGACTATGTAGACATTGTGAGAAAGTGTCTCTAATTGCTTAGTCAAACCCATTGTTTGTGGAGTTATGTTGCTGTTGTTTTACTCTGTGCACTGGGACACCACTAACTATGTCAGAGTGCATGTGCTCTAACCCCTAAAAACATGTTGAATTGGCTGACACCAAATTGTCATATCTAACTTTCCAAAAAGTCCATAGTATATAGTGTCCAAAGTACATCTATGGTATGGAAAGTTGAAAGTCACCTATGGACTACAGCACTACTGTGCTATCCACTAGTACAAACCGGCAAACATGACTCCATGTGTGCCACTGCAGCCTGGCAGTTAGAATTTAAAACTGCAATCTGACCTGTCAAAATAAACTCTTCTTGACAGGAGAAAACCTTTCTTTTAAATATTGATACGTCACCGTTATGTAGGCTGTGTAGCCCACAGGAGAAACTGCATGGTGTTTAAAAGTCATTTTAAAGTTAATATGTCCTTACAATGACCAGCACCTTGAAGCTATTGTCACTGCAGAAAGGCTGGCTCTTTCCATAGAGAAACACAGGGATGCACTTTTACATTTAATATTGCTATCTGCAGTTAAGAAACACCTAGAAATGTTATTCTTGGACTCTTTGAAGTATTTATTTAAAGCACAACTCACTGATGAAGTCAGGTTTTTAATAAATATTAAGGAAAGGGTGTTTTTAGAAAGTTACCTTTTCCTGGCCTAAAGCCTTTGGAGGCAAATTTGCAATTGCCTCCAGCTGCATCTCTCTGAGAGCTCAAGCCCTGTATGAGGTGTGAAAACAGCTCCCAGAGCAGAGAGAAAGGCCTGAATGTGAGGAGGTGGATCGGTTCCACTGGCTGGATGTCCATTTGGGCAATGCCCAGAAACCTAATTAACAAAGCAGGGGCCTCCCCTGTCACATGCCGATGTTATATGACAACCTACACAGGTCACAGTTTTGTTCCTCCAATCAGGTAGACTCTAATCCCAGTAGGGAGCGAGATGCCTCGAGAACTGTTTGGAAGTCACCACAGAGAAGGGGTTGCTTGTTTTCCTGGCCACACCTCTGGGATAGCAACACAGGCTCTGCTCAATGGGAAAAGGGATACAACATTTTGGGTTTAGGCAGAGCGGGTAACTGTGGGATTGTTGGAAGTAGGGCACACAGTAACTGCTGCAAATGTGGGTAGGGTTACCCATCGGTACTTTTTCCCTATTGGTTAGGAAAGGGTCAGGAGTCACCCCCACCCACCAGCTAGTGGCAAACATAAATGTAGCATCCCCTTGCACCCACTTCAGAACCCTTTGGACTTGTGAAAGGACAGAAGAAGGACTGCTCCTGCTGTTTGAGACCTATGAAGAGACCAGTGCTCTGACTTGCACCCAGGACAAAGAAGTGGATTCCAAGAGTCAGTTGGCTGACCTCCTTTTTAAGCTACAGGGCCACAACAAGCTGCAAGTGGAGTTTTCCTTGAAGACCCCATCCGACCAATACCATCTGGACCTAACCGGGGCCCTGCTGGAAAAATCTGCTGGAGTGAGTCATAACTCCAAGTGCTGGTCCTGGGATCTTTGGCTGTGTCAAAGTGTACATCTCCTAACATCCCTGAAAAACTTGGAACTTTTTGGACTTCAGACTTCCAGAAGACTGGGACAAACCTGTCCTGGGCTGAAGATTAAGGTTTTCCCTAGTCAGAGTTTCTCTGCAGCAGCAAACCTGATTCAGCGGGACATGATCAAGAAGGCATCCAGCTTCCTGGAGCCCTTTTCAGATACAACCTGCAGCCTTGCTGCAGTTCCAAGCTCCGCAAAAGAGACCAAGTCCAAAGGCAGAAATCTTGACAGGGCCAAAGCGCCACTTTATGTGGCAGGCCAGTACATCTTCCAGGGCATGGAATTTGAATTTCTCCCGCTTTGAGTGTTTCCCTCCAGTACCAGTGGCTTCACCATGACCTCGTCCAAAATCTATCTGGTGTCTTGGAGCCCTCTTTAGATGCTGCCTGCTGCCTTGCTCCGCTGAAGGATTTTGACTTCTAGAAAAAAGTCCCAAGGTAAAACCTTCTACTGGGTTGAACCTGGTGAATCCGATTCATGCTCCATTGTTGTTGGCCTAAAATTGCACCTGGATCTACTGCGGCTATGACTACCATTGGAACTTTCAATTTATGGTGCTTTTTTTATTTCAAACTTTAAAAATTCATATCTGTGGGTCCTCTTGTTAGATTTGTATTGTTTTGATGCAATTTTGTTCATTAAATTATTCTCTATAGTTCTAATTGGAGTGAGAGTTTTATTGTATTGCTTTTGTGACGTTTTAACAGTTTTGGTACTTCTAAATCCTTTGCACATCTTCAGTAAAGCCTGTCTGTCCCTTGCCATAGCTACCAGGAATTGAGCTCAGGTTTAAATTACTGAAACCTTTAACTGGAGCTAACATGATAGTGACCTTATTACTTATTATCTTTGGTGAGCTACCATCCATCCCAACTATGAATTAGACCTTTACACTGTTATTTCAAGAAACAAGCCTATGAATATGCTAGAAAAATCTATTTTAATATCACATAAAGAAATTTGTACATAGTAACGACCAAAAGATGTATGTCAGAACAAGTTTTAATGTAAGTTATTAGTTGAATGATTTTAGGAGTTCCAGCCACTGTTGCCACTTGCCACCATAGTCATCGATCTGTATGAAAAGGTACCAGCTTTTTTTTATCTACATTTAAAGATTACTGTGAGGCGATGCCAAATAAATCTGTGCGGCACTCTATCAGCAGTCAATGGTCCAATAAAGAACCCAATGTTTTAACTTTTTCACTTACAGCAATCGCTGAGTTATCAATTCTAAACGAAGTATAATGAACTCAGTTCATTTTTAAGCAATAATAAGTGTATATTATTACATTCAGTCTTACCTACTGTCAGACTTTTTAAATTTCTTTTTTTTTACCTACTGTCAGACTTAACCATTGTAGTTTCACCCTTTTCTATATTTTTTCAAACTCATCAAGATAAATGGAAGACAGTATAAGAGTCCTTATTCTGATACCCCACACCTAGATTTTGTAATAATTGATGCAGAGGTTGTCTATATAGGTTGAACAAGAAGATAGGTATAGAGGATTCTTGTGGAATCAGACTTCAGCAACAACAGGTTTTGCAGTTTATAAGCCAACAACTACTCTTGCATTCCTTTTACAAAGAAAAGCCCCAATCCTTTTACAGGCAGTCTCCAGCAAACTGACCAGGTTCCAACCTTGTCAGCAGCAAACTGTCATCTAACGTAAAAAACACTGCCAACAAGAGTACTACTGAGTTGCCTGAGTCATTAATCTCGGAGATGGTTTTCTAAATATCCAGTAATGCCGTTTCAGCACATGTGCCTACTGTTGGCTTCTACACCATCATGCAAGTGAGACTGTTGATTTCTCTAATAATTTCAACAGTCAAGGGATATTTTGAAATGGGTTGCATTTTTTTGCATAAGTTCAGGTTCAATCCAAATGTGACCTGGGCCTCGTTTAATGCCTCTGGACTGGATCTGGTCTAAAATGAGGAATTTCCCATATCATGGAAGACAAGAGTACAAGAATTGCATACCTTCCTAATTACTGTGATGAGGTATGGGGCACCCAGACAGAAAGTGAGAGTGGTAGAATTAATCAAAGCCATCCACTGCTGCAATGTGACTTCCTAAGAGAAAGAAACAGTGCCCATGGCCACTGGAATTATACTATTCTGCAACCATAGTTTTTCTGTATAATTATAAATGTTTTGCATTGGCTACATATTCCATCAGCTGCTGCATAATTTGCAGATTTTAACAAAAAAATGTTTCTAGCTCAAACGGATCAAACGTTATTAAACAAATAGAAACACATTGCTGCGCTGTGGACGACTCTTTGCAGAGGTTGACTGGTCACCATTCAGAAAATATTGCTGTTTTTGGTTGATAAAGTAGAACTAATGAAGTGAAATCTTTGCTAAAACAGTGTTAACACATGTACAAATGTCAACATAATGAAGTAATCCTATCACAAAATGTGCCACATTAGACTGCATAATTTCAATTTTCTTGCTACATAATTAGGGTTTCCAGTTTCCAGTTAAAACCGAGTATAACCAATAAAACAAGACCAAAGGGAATATTTGTTTTTCTGTAGAAATCAAAACATATTGGGGCCGATTCACAGAACTAATCTGAGATAAAATCCTAAACTTACTACTTTTGGTATTCACAGACGGCATTTAGTAGTAGTATAGTTAGGACTCCTAACTTTACTACTACTAAACTGAGACAAAATCCTAACTTTACGACTTTCGGTATTCACAAAAGGCATTTAGTAGTAGTAAAGTTAGGAGTTACTACTACTAAATGCCTTCTGTGAATACCAAAAGTAGTCAGTTTAGGATTTTATCTCAGATTAGTTCTGTGAATCGGCCCCATTATTTTGCTGCCCTTTTGCTGCTTTGGTGCCTTCTGGTGTCAAACAGTATAAATGTAGCTCCTACTTCTAAGTACTTTTCTGTGATTGATGCTCCCACCATAACACAATTGGGCCATATTTACCCACTAAATATGCCCTTGTGGACATCTGCATGCTCACTCGACCCTAGTACCTACTTCCACTTCCTTTTTATTGGGAGAATTGCATACATTATATGGTTTCAGTTCACTTTCACTGCATGTTGCAGCATAGTGGACCACCGGTTTGCAGCTGAACTCCATGTCCAGATATAGGGCAAGGAGCAGCTCCATAATGTCATTCTCCTTCATTGAAAATAAGACAGAGTTTTGGTTCCTGAATGCTCAGATATCAGAATATGGCAACAAATATCACTGTGCATATAAATGCCTCCAGAATCAATGGCCTCTCATAATATGCAGCACCCAAAATGCCTGCTCTTAGGTTTACATTGTGGTGGTCTAAAATGTATAACTGTAGAAGCTACAACCCTTCATAAAGAAGAATCATAAGCCATATCATAAATATATTCTGTGCTGATGAGCAATTGAAAGAGGTCTGTGAGCTGGTTTTGGTAAAACTGTTCTGCTTTTAGTGCATACATTAACTGAAAAAATGTATGAAGTTAGTGTGTAAGCTATAGACAGTAAAGCTGGTAGTTTCCCAGTATGAGCTGCAGATGGAGCAGTTTCAGCAAAAACAGGTGTATGGTCCCATTCTGAGCCTGCGTACTGATTTCACTAAGCACAACTTTTATTTCAACTGTTTCCGTGTCAAAAATAAGTTTGACATGGTGCCGAAACAAGGCTAGATATTTAGCAACATCACCCATGCAAAACACAGAGGCCGCATTTAATGGAAACATGTTGAACTGTGCTCATTTTTTTCCCCAAGATTGAAAATGCCCTATATCTGTACACACTGCATAGAATATAAAGGCAAAGTGCCTTTGTGCAACTGTCAAAGTTGCCTTGCAGGAACTTGGGGGGATATTACCAAGGAAGTGCGATAATTATCGCAAAGCGCGCTTAGTGCTGTTTTTTTTATCGCCGGCTATCGCTGGATTTCATCGCGGAGATAACGCGTTATTATCAACGCTTATCTCCAATGCGATAAAAAATCCAGCGATAGCGGCGAAACCCAGCAATAGCGCGATAAATCCAGCGATGAATTCAACGCGCTAATGAAAAGCTTGCTAATAGGCAGGTGAGGACTTAACCTTACAATCCACCTCCCATTGACTATAATGGTTAAGTCAAGTTTTTATCAGGTGTTAGATTCCAGCGATAATCGCGGTTAGCGCGAATTTTTTTATCGCTTCGCGGGCATTGCAAATAGGGGGAAGTTGTGTTTGCGACTGTTTTCAGTCGCTTTTAGTTGGGTACGCCTACTTTGCATGTCATTAGCGATAAATATCGCTGACATGCAAAGCTGCACCAAAACGGTCGCTTTCGCCATAAAGCTGTCGCTAACAGCTGTTAGCGACAGCTTGCTAATAGGGCAAATGTTGTGGATGAACAAACTTTTCCTAATCTAGATTTTATAGTGCCATTGATCTGCTCCACAATTCCAGAAGCCTCTGGTCGGTAGGCACAGTGCAGTTTTTGCTCAATTTGCAAGGCTGTGCAAATTATTCGAATTATTTCATTATTAAAATGTGTTCCCCTATCTGATTCTAAAGTGACTGGAAATCCGTACCTTGGTATTAATTCTCTCAAAAGCAATTTAGCCATGGTAAGGCTGTCATTCCTCCTTGTAGGATAAGCCTCTACCCAACGAGAAAAGAGACACACAATGACAAGTACGTATTTCAAACCATTACATGGAGGCAACTCAATAAAATCAAGTTGCAAACGTGTAAATGGTCCTGCAGCCTTTCCGATAGTTCCTGTACCCACAACTGTCCTTCTCCCTGGATTCTGCTGCTGGCAAACAACGCACCTTTGGCACAAACTCTCTGCAATGTACCTGAACTTGGGATTAAACCAGGTCTGCTTGAAGAGTCTAATCATTGCGTCCCTTCCAACATGAGTGATCCCATGATAGACTCTTGCCATTTGAGAAAGCATGCAATCGGGCATAACTGGTCTGTCATCTACATATACCCAAATTTCATCCTCTGGTGTTTTTGTACATCCTGCTCTTTTCCAAAGCTCCTTTTCCTCTTCACTAGCTTCTTCCTGTAACTGTTTCATTTCATCCCAATTGTTTATTGATGTAAACATTAAATGGCAATCAGTGATTTTTCTTTCTGTTTTCCTGTTAAGTGCAGCTGAATTTTCTGCACAGAAACACGCTAACTGATCTGCGTATCTGTTGTCACTGGTCACATAATCATTTCCTGATTTATGTGCAGAGCATTTTACCACTGCAATTTGTTTTGGCAATTGCAGGGCATCCAATAAATCTCTCACAAATGTCCTATTTTTAATAGGGGAGCCTGATGAAGTCATGAATCCCCTTTGCATCCATAATTGGCCAAAATCATGCAAAACCCCGAAACCATATTGACTGTCCGTAAATATGGTTATCCTCAAATTTCGGGAAACTTTACATGCTCTAATCAGAGCATATAATTCTGCAATTTGTGCTGATTTTACCCCAAATAGGCAGGATGCTTCCACAGTTCCAGTTACCGTGCATACTGCATAAGCAGCACTCAACTCTCCTTTTTTATTCCTCAAACATGATCCATCAACAAACAGAACATTATCAGACTCTTCCAAAGGCACATCTTGGATGTCGGCCCTAGGTTTTGTACAGAATTCTGTCACATCCAAACAATCATGATCTGCTTCTTCTTTTACCTCCTCCCCATAAGGATTTGGTAGTAATGTTGCTGGATTTAAGGTGGTACACCTCAAAACTGTCACATTTTCAGCACCCAAAATCACTCTCTCGTACCTAGTCAGCCGACTGGGAGTCATGTGTTGAGTTCGTGTTTTGGTTAAAAGAATCTCAACAGAATGTGGAACATACACTTTGACTGGATAACCCATCACAATTGCTTCACTTTGTTCCAAACTCACACATGTAGCAGCAACAGCTTTCAAACATACTGGCAATGCTGCTGCCACAGAATCTAACGTAGCAGAAAAGTATGCCACTGGACGTCTAGTCAATCCATGCCTTTGAGTTAACACTGCTAACGGACATCCATCTCGCTCACAACAGAACAATGCAAATTCTTTTGTATAATCAGGCATTCCCAATGCTGGTGCTTGACACAAACTGTCTCGCAAATTTACAAAGGCTTCCATAATCTCATCATCCAAATCAATCGGATCAGTCACATCTTTATGCATCAACCTCTGTAAGGGTTTTGCAATCACTGAAAATCCATTTATCCATTGTCTGCAGTAACCAACCATTCCCAAAATCATTCGCACTTCTTTCTGGATTCTTGGAGGTTTCATCTGTTGAATTGCCTCAATTCTTTCTGGTGTCACTTTTCTAACTCCTTTCTCAATCCTGTGTCCTAAGTATTGTACTTCTTGTTTACAGAACTGCAATTTTTCAGGGGACACTTTATGTCCCCCCTCTGCCAGATGGTTCAATAAGGCAATAGTATCTGTCACACACGCCTTTCAAGTCTTTGATGCCAACAGTAGGTCATCAATGTATTGAACCAAAACTGAATCTTCTGGCATCACAGTGTCTCCAGACATTGTTTCAGAATTTGATTGAAAATCCAGGGGCTTTCTGTGTACCCTTGAGGAACTTGGCACCATGTCAAGACACGGTCTCCAAACTGAAATGGAAATAAAAACTGACTGTCTGGGTGTAGAGGGATTGAGAAAAATGCTTGGCACACATCAATTACTGCGTACCATTTGGCATTACATGGAATCTGGTAAAGGATCACTGCTGGGTTTGGCACGATTGGACAGCAAGGTATCACTATTTTATTAATTTTTGTCAAATCTTGCACTATTCTGTATTTTCCACTGGGCTTTTTAATCCCCATAATAGGTGAGTTACAAGGACTGCTCAGTATCTCTCTTAGAATGCCTTGTTCGATTATTTGATCGATCACAGGAGCAACTCCTGCCATTGTCTCGGGACTCATTTTATATGGAGGAGTGTTTGGGTAATGAGCACCAGGTTTCACTATAACCTGAATAGGATCCACATTTTTCATTAACCCTATTTCCTTTCCTGTAAAATCCCATACATTTGATCTTACTGTCTCTCTCAGCTCATCAGGCAAATTCTGTTCTGTTAAAAGTGAATATAGTTCGTTCACTTCCATCCCTTGCTTTGCTAGCATCAACTTAAATTCGACATCCTCATCAGGTGTCTGAAATGCAATACCATCAGGCGTACAAAAGATGGTACAATTCATTTTGCATAGTAGTTCTCATCCCGATAGATTCACTGGGCTCGAATCGCATACCACAAATCGATGCATGTCTTTGAACCTTCCAATGTGAACCTCAATTGGTTCTGTAATTGGAGTTTTAATCTGCTTATTTGACACTCCCACAACTTGGATAGTTTCTCCCGAGAGGGGTAGGTTAGGAATTTCTGCTGCTCTCACAGTAGAACGGGTAGCACCAGTGTCCACTAAGAATGTAATATTATTACCTTCCACCTTCCCATCAACAAAAGGACCTGACTGATCTACCTCCAGAGTTGCGCCAAGCACGCACTCTTCCTCCCCCCTCAGGCACCTTCATTGGCTACTCTCCGAATCACTCCCATTACACTGCAACCAATATTGTGGAATCATCTGCACATTTGGGTTCTTACCATGTTGTTCCATAGGAGTAAATCCAGTATTCACACTGTATCTCTGTACCTGAGCACCTACATTACTCTGCATAGGAACTTGGGGCACCTGTATCTGTGGTGTAACTATCTGCTGCGGCTGTTGCTGTTGTTGGGTCACAACCACTTCATTCTGCACCTGTGAATTTAAACTTTGGGTTGTCCCATTAATTTTTACAGTGCTTCTACACTTATTCTACCAATGTCCAAGCTTACCGCACGCATGACAAGGAAGTTTTCTTTTCAAATCATCTTTAACAAATTTTCCTTTACCCTTTCCAACACCTGGTACCTGAACATTTTGATTCTGATTATTCGTCTGCTCGACACAATTTATTTCCTGTTGCTCTGCTACCTTAACTTGCGCCCCCATAATTTTTTCCTTAAGCTTCTTGTGTCTCGAATCAATGTCGTCGCTACAATACTTTGCATATCTCAGAATTTCATCTACCATTTTATTCTGCCAGCAAATCAGATGCTGTGGAATCATGTTACTAATCTCTGGTTTCTGTCCAAACACAAAACGATACACAAAATGTCCCATATCCTTGTCACCTATATTCTCAAATCAGCTATACTGCTTAAACACCTGTAACAATCGCTCATAATATGCATGCACCGACTCTTTCGGTTCCTGTGTTGTCCTGTCTATTTTTACCCAATCAGTTTCCTTCGGGGAAATCTTTCCTTTCAAGAAAGTAATCACCTGATTGTACTTTTTCATCACCTCATCTGAAGGTGCACCAGTTTTAGGCTCTCTTGGATATTCTTCTTTAGGCCAATCGACAGTTATCTTACATTCTGTCCACAAATCAGCCGGAACTACAATCTCAAATAGACCATCTAAGTCCTTCAGCAATACCTTTGAAACCTTCACAAACCTTTCTACTTGTTTATACCATTCCACAGGTTTTTCTCTCAATCTGGGTAAATCATTCGTAAAGGACAAGATGTCCTGTCTACTCCAGGGTACATGAACATATCCACCACCTGGAACTTCCCTCATTGGACACACCATTTCAACCTGTCCATTTGTTTTTAATGGATACATCGAAGTACCTTCAGTAGGGTTTAATTCATTTTTTCTTTTCGACCATCTACCTTTCCAATGATCAACATCTCCCCACTTCCTCAGAATCAGCATCAATTCCTTTATCTGTAACCTTTTACCAGACACATTCAAACTTTCCAAGTCCCTGTCAGTGAAATCCATCCTGAATGTTTTCTGCAATACCTTCGATCTCTCAATATCTATTCCGTAATCAACAGCAGCTTCTGCTATCTTCTCATGCAAATTCCTTGCTTTCCAGGTAATATTCTTACACAAAAACAATAATTCCTCATCTCTATAAATACTTAATCTATCTGGACTGATCGTACCAATTATCATTTCCTCCAAATCCACCTTCAATCTACACACATCTATACTTTGTGGTATGGGTTTTCGTTTTTCCATTCCCTTTATCCACTCATTCAGCTCTGGTGTGGGACCTACTGAACTCTCAGATGCGGAATCACCACTCTGTGCTATCCTCCTAGGATCTATTTGAACATTTCTTCTTGAAGTTTCATATACTACTTCTCCTAGGGGAAGATCCATTAAGGTAACATTTTCTTCCATTCGTTCAACTGGACTAGGTATAGTCATTGTCTCACACCTCATACTACTTGTCAGAACTGTCAAAGCATGTACTCCTGATATACTCTGTTTATTCCCATACAACGGAACTTTAGGACCTATTGTTACGGGTACTGATAATGCTTCTGCATTCAGATTTAACTCTTTAACTTTCTGTATTAATTCTTCTCTCGCTCGGTTTTGTAACTCTGTCTCTCTATCCGGTACTACTCTCGTAATCACTAGAATTTGGGGAACTTGCGGAATCAATGGAGATCCCATTATCGGGGCATTTGGAACTACTCCTCTTGGAATTTCCTGATATGGTGGAGGTCTTTTTGTTATAATATCCTCCAATAGCTCGTCATCTGAATCATTCATGTTGCAACTCCCTCTTTGCATTTCAATATTGTTCTTTTTCTCCTTACTTTTGCCTCCTATTGACTCATCATTGACCAGGACAGGATACAGTCCTTCCGTTACTACAGCTCTTCTCCATCTTTTCACTCTCTCTTGCCTACTCTCAAAGGGATATCTGGTCATGATATTTCTGTATTTTCTTCCACCCCTGTATTTCTCTCGCTCAAAAGCCTCATATTCCCATTCCTCAAGTGCCTCATACTGAGTCGGTCTAGGTTCCAACACATTCATCCGATCTCTTAAATTTTGTAAAATTCGCACATTAAATGTTCCATGTTCCGGAAAAGCCAGAACACCATCGCTCTCAGTATACTTCACCCAATTCTCCAACCAAGTGCACGTATGATATCCACATTCTAGCATTATATAGGATGCGGGTGTTCCTGGAGGCGGAATAAGAATTCTCTCCCTTGTCACTATCGGTCTATCCTTTTTGAAGAAATTCCTGATTTTATTAATAAACTTCATTTTTTCTCAACTGTGCCTTCAGAATGTGACTCAAAAATGTCAACAAACCCTTCGTACTTCTGTAGTCTCTATTAGGCAACTGTCGTCCAATACCAGCGCGACTCACACCAACCAACTAATCAGAACACTGCTACGTCAGCAATGTCTCAACCAATAGAGATGCAGCTTACAATAGCTCATACAATCACAGCTCTAAAAGCTCCCGCTGCCTGACCAATGCCAGCGCAGCGTTTTCTGACGTCAGTAGTACTCCTTCTACTAACCCTCCCTTTTCAAAATGACTCAGCGAAAATTCTTAAGCTTTTTTTTTCTCAAAGAAATCTTGTTAATAACGACATAAAAACAATGCTACCTTGTCTGTTTTCTAAATAAAGAGATAGTTTTCACTTTTCCAAAAAGAATTTTCTCTTCGAGCAAGAATAACGACCCAACGCTATCTCACCCTTCAATCAAGCTCCGGGAGGACCTGTTACTTCTCCAGGGATAAGGCCAAAGTTTCTCAAGAGGACTTTTTGGTATGAAAAGGAGTCTTGGTACTTCTCTGGGGATAAGGCCAAAGTTTCACTGGTGGACCCTTCGCTATAGCACTCCAAATCTACTCTCATACGAATTTTCCCTAATGCAACACCTACAGCCTTTCACTGTTCAGTGTTATGACTTACAGACAAAGTACTTCCGTAGTGGGATACGTCTATCCACACTAATTCCCAGCCTACTTCAGGCTATGCTTTTACCCCGGGCAACTTCCTCGCCCTTATATTCAAGACGACATAAAAACACGACATTAACTATTCAGTTTAGAACACATATAATCAAATCAATAATCAACTAATCAATAATAAACCATCATACTGCTACCAAAAACTGATCCAGCGCCAAACCGGGGGTCTCTGAATGACACAGCAGACAACGGACCCCAAACTTACAATACACAATTTCTCACCATTTAACAGACCCTACGAGAATGACGCTGAAATGCGGTTTGTGTGACGTTGATTTTGTCTTTACTCATCTAAAGGGATAAACAGATTATCTAATAGTTTCTTCTCTATTTTAACCCTTTAACCTATCATCAACCACTTTCCTCTTGGGCGATGAATCATATTGATTGAGTAGTGTAAATTATTGACATGACTATTTTACCAAAATATTAACAATTTGTCATGAGGAAATAATCACAAACTCAAAATGTATCGTTAATCTGTTAATCTTCAATAATTATAAGAAAAAATCTCAGGTACAAAGTTACAGGGAAAGAAAATACATATTATAGGAGAAATATCATAAAATATGCAGACAAGATCACAAACATCTGTATCACAGTGAATATTATGGAGTGGATAGATGAAGAGACATAAGAGTCATGAAAAGAAAACATTTGCAAACATTGCAATTTTCCCTATTGATACATACCAAATCGATTTAAAGATCAGGAAAACCACCACCCCCTGGCCACGAGGATAGTGAAAAGGAACCCGATAAAGGAAACCGGGATAGGATAAGATCAGGAAACAGGTAGGCCTCTAACCGACGAACAGCGACGATCACCCTCTGCTTCTCTGGACCTACGAAAACCGCCTGCCTTAACCACACCCCCTAAGAGCATCCCAATTATACCCTAACTCAACCTGACCATCCCACTAATCTGCAACATTTGGAAAAATCTCAAATTTTCTTTGGTCAATTTGTGGGGTGTTACACCACACCTCCATTACTTCATTTGGCTTTACATACTTTCTTTGTTCTTAACTCATTCTCACGATTTACTTCACTGCTTATGAATCGATTCTCTATCCCCCATCACGTCACATTCTCTGATGAATGGCTTGTCCCTGTATTAGCAACTTTATTTCAAACAATGTATCAGTCTAGACATAAAATGTTCATCAGTTTGAGCTTTCCCAGGCATCTCGACGTCCTCAAATATTGCACGTCTTTCTTTCACACTTCAAGGTTTCCTTCATCCGCCACTGACACCCACCAAAGTTCACGTACGGGTTACATTTTCATGGCCTTTCTTCGGCCTTATGTCAACTTTAAACACCCAACTAACTGCTCACCATGGGCCCATTTTTAAAACTACGATGAAAGAGAAATATAAAGAATATTAATAACAGAAAAATAACAATTGCACTGTTTCCCTCCCACCATTGCACTAACCCCATGTTAATTTATATGAGCACTAATGTGCAAAGCATTATTATTTGCAATAGCATTATTCCACTATGTTGGTTTTAATATGCAAAAAGCGATATGCGGCCTAAGCATTTCATGCATTAATCTTAATTGCAATGCACATGTGTGCAAAGCATTTCCCCGTGTTTGTCTGAATTGATGCATATTAGTACAAAACACATAATTAATAAATGTTATTTTGGGGCATTGATCCGAGCAGGTTTACATGACGCAAACCCTGCTCCATCACATGTGAATACCATTCAGTTCATTCCGCTATAGCCTTTCTGCTTTCCAAACATCGGAGCACGGCTCTGTAAGTTTACCAGAATTAATAATGTTACCTCCCTTCTTCATTGCTTTTTCCCAAGGACATCTTCATTCACCAAAGACTACTAAGTATTGTTGCACCATTCCACCAGATCTTCAGGATTATCTTCGACAGAGCATGTATTAATTTCCTTGTGAATCCACCGACTTAGGTGTGGTGGAGGTATTTTTTTTTAATTTCTGTTTATTATGGTAGCATAGCTACTCTTACCCTTGACATCCGTTTTTCATCTCAAGTCAAACAAGAACAGATGGTGGTCCAGGGGTTTTGTCTGATAACTTACTCTCATCCAGGCACCTGGTACTCTATCCAAGATATTTTTATGTAAGTTGACCTCCTTGATTGTTGACAGAAAACTGGTCCTTCAAGAGACTGAAAATTGTTTCAAAAGCTTGTTCTTTTTCTGTCATGAAAATCAACATTAACATTTTAGAGTAGAATAATCCTGGATCTTTGCAACATAATAGACAAGCATCTATCCAATAGGTAATTCACTAGTTCCTATGTTTTTGATGGGAGGAGCATGTACAACTATAAATGACATAATTGCAGATGCTGATATTGCATTCAGGTTAATTAGATCTTTACATATGAAGTGAAGTGGTTGGCCTTTAGATACTTAACTGTCTGACACAAAAGGCCGCCTCCCTCGTTCACAAAAAGGTATGTATACTTTATAGTGTGTGCTACAAGCATAGCAACAGTGAGTGTATAAGCAGGCTTCTCATTTATTGTTTTCACTGTAGCTAAAACCATGCCTAACATATCAGTTAATGTGGGATGTCTAATTTTATTGTCACGAGCATTAAAGAACCAGGCATTTATTGCTGCACATTTCAGAGCAGTTATATTATCTTCCTTGTCCGCGGCTGGATCCCTCTGATTCTAAAGGGCTACATCATCTTGTTCTATGCCCTAGATCAAAATCACTCATCTGAACCTGGTCCTGTGGTTCAGAAATTAATGGGGACAGCTTGAACTCAAGTTTCCTCGGGATTCTATTGTTTGGGGTCCTTTAGGAGACACTGCAAGAAAGAGGAGCTACACTACCAGATGTAACTGCCACTTTGCTACTGCTATGCTGTGCTGGCCTGCTACAAGCTAATTACTGTATGTCAGGAGGGACTGCCACTTTACACTGTGGTCTGTTGTGTCGGCCTGTTGCTTGCTGCCTCTGCAGTGAGGGAGGAAGGAGTCTGCCCTCTTCCTCTAATCACCCGAAGAATTCCAAGGGCTTGTTGGCTTGCCCCTGGTTTTTCCTCTGAGATCCCAGAGACATCAAGGACCTCGTCTTCCTACTACCTTGCAATTGTGTGCTCCAAGCTATGGGAGTGTGTCTGGACGGTCAAGAAGGACTTGAGTGCAGTACTTCCTTTGAGTACTGCACCTCGCTCACCCTGTGTTCAACTGTGGGGCAGTTTTACCTCTCATTGGACCACCAGACGCACTCCTCTCAGCAAGCGCCTGCTGTCCTGGTCCCAATCAACTTGCTCTTCTCTACGAGCCTCGAGATTGCCTGCTTTGTTGCCGGAGGTTCCGCTGTGCCGAGAATTACTGCTGCGCTGCCTGGCAACCATCAACAGCAGAATGTGGCCTTGCCGGCTCGCCAGGACTGCAGATTGCCTCAGAAAGCCTCTGCAGTTGTTAAGCCCAAGTCTGCTGGCGTAAGCACTCACCGACACAAGCCCCGTATGTGAGACCCGGCAACAGTGCAGCATGGGGCCAGAGAGCCGCTGGGGCTCTTGAGGGCAACGTGGTGCCCTGCTTCGCAGTCATGTGTGCAAGGTCGCCGAAACTTCAGGTACTGTGCTTCAGGGCCCATGCAGCCAGTGGTGTGCAAGCAGGGCACGAGTCGAGGGTACACGTGGGTGGACGGCATCCACCCAGTATTTTCACAGGGTGAACGCCGTCCACCCTGCCAAGAATTTGGGCCCCACTGAAAAATGAGCTGAACTCGTCCTGGTGTAGTTTCCAAACACCGGGACACTTTCAGCAGGGCCTGCACGTTGTCTGCTTTCCATCTGCAACAAGCAACAACGTGTAGGCGGGGACGGGGCTTTCTTATTTAAGACTCCTGCTGGGCTCATAACAAAGGCCAAATTTGAGGGGTGATCAGGCCTCCTTTTGTTCGAGTCTCTTGGTTGGGAGCAGTCAGGAGCCTCACAACCGATGCAAATAAAGCGGAGGGGAAACAAAGGCTCACACCTTGTTAGCACTTCACACATACTTAAGAGAGGTCAGCTTTTGACTTTGTTCAGTCCCTGTTTAGGAGATATGCATGCACTGTAAGAATGTCAGATGTGTTGGTCTTTCCCAGTATTTACACAAACCAAATTGCATTTATATAGAGCTTACTACACCTGAGGAGGCGTTGAAATAATTTAAGTACCACTATTTTTTCTTGTATAGCCCTACTCATCCCAATGCAGGGCGTCACAGCGCTTTACATCAACACGTGCATATTACATGTACAATAAATTATATAAGTTTGTAAATTAATATACAGGATGTGTTATATAAAACTGGGGGATTGCAAGGTGTAGAAGTCACATATCATCTTCCTTAGCTCACTGTGCTATTATCCTTGCAATGCGCTCAAATGTACACATGATAGATCTGCTAAACATATATGTGAGGGCTTTAGGTCTGATGTTACTTCTTGTGATGCCACTTCCTGTAAAGTCGTGGCTTGGGATGCCACTTTCTATGATGTAAATTCCTGTGATGCCATGTGTGATGTCATGCTCCTAGATGTCGTGCGCTGTGATGTCATGCGCCGTGATGTCCGCGCCGTGATGTTGCGTGCCATGATGTCACTTGCATACTGCCTAACTAGGCTAGTCCCCCCACTTCTTTTTTAGGACTTGTGCCCTGTGTGCAAGGATTGTGGGGAAAACGTTTTGTTGTGATGTTCCAGCCCCTCTAGTTCGGAAACAGAGGTGGTCGGCGCATCGGAGATTGCTGTATCTCCTGCAATTGGTTGATCAGGCACAGCCAACGTTGTGGGCACACAGCTTTTGGGACCTGCAGTGTGTACTGTGATCACCCCGCATCGCCCGCACCTTTTTGCTTTGTACTCCACATTGCTTCTGTCCTCCTAAAAATGTGTGCCACATCAAGGTCTCCCTGCAGCAGAGACAGCAGTGTTGTGGAAGCGAAGAGACAGCACTGTAACTCCCTTAAACACTCCATGTTGGGAGACATTGCCATCTTTCTTAAACAGTGTGGTGTTTAAGGGTCCTTCCCTAGTGCTAGAGCTGCTACCTTAAATTACCGCAATGCTTTTGGGCAGACCATTTGTCCCCTTATTACGAGCCCGAGTGGTTCCAACATGCTACACTGAGCTTCTCACAGTGATCTCCCAAAGTAGCATAGTGCTTGTAGTAGTGACACAGGTGCTCCTGCGACCTAAGTTTCATACCGCCACATCAACAATGCTCCAGGGCTGCAAAGATTACTGTGACCCAGCCAATAGGTTTACAGGGGTTTCTGTGTCCACATGGGCTTATTGTTGCTGGTGGTACTTTGTGAGTTCTGTATTACTAGTGATATTTGGTGATTTATGTAGTGTAGTGAAATATTGATGATACATGTGTCTTTATTGCCTGATGTTATCACATATGTCACTCTGCCTTGCATTGTCAGAATAGTGAGTATGATCTCAGGATTTACATAGTATGCACAGTATTTATGGATCATGTCATTTGTTGCGCAAATATTTTACACATTGCCTCTGATGATAAGCCTGCCTGTTCTACGCCAAGCTGCCAGGGGGTGAGCATAGGTTATCTTTCGTGTGTAACTTACTTGCCCTGAATAGAGAGATGGGTTCTGCTTGGCTTAGGTGCGTACCCTATCCAACCAGAAACCCCATTTAGAAGACATATATACAGCTGACTCTACTGAAGCATCCTTCCGGAACCTACTTACAGATATGTCATTCTCCTGTTTGAGCCCCAGTCCACACTATTTCCACGCAGTATCGGCAGGTTTTGGTTATCTCCAGTTGATTCACCAGGATGGATGTCTGCCACTTGAAGATTTAGTAAATGCAAGTGCGACGGATGCGAAGGCAAAGGAACTTTTATCTTCTGCTCATTCAGCAATAATGCAGAATTCCAGCCGCGTGGCTTCAGTTCTGTGACTGGCCACATGACCGATTGCACATTGACAACTCGGCGATATCCACCATAAACATGTGTGTGGGAAAGATCAGTTTGTTGGTGAGACAGGTCAGCCTGCATGGTATACACCTTGTCATGTGGTGAGATTGCAAAAAAACCCAAAAACTATTCTTTACCCTCCAGGGCCCACCCTTACCAAAGTTGAATACTACATTTAGTGGTTAACCTGTCTTTTTATAGCATTCGAAGACTATTTTATGCCAATTTTAGTATTCAATAGTGTTCTTTTTGGGAAGGCTAGTGCATGAAGACTACTGATATGTGAGTGGTACTTCTTGAATACTAACAGAATACTAAGCACATACTTATTTGTAATCGCATAGTCTTCATTTACAATGCAGAACATTTATTGAATACAAACAATTTGAATACTACTGGACTTTACCCAGACTGCTATTAACATTCTATTCAAGCTGCATGCTGAATGGTAGAACGGTGCCTTATTTATTATACTATTTTTATGCCTTATTTATTATACTATTGTGGTGTTTGTGTAGTGTAGGGTAGTGTTTTAGGTTTTAGGGTAGTGCTCGGGGGTCGTGCAGGGTAGTGTTTAAGTGTGGGGACCGGACTGGAGATCTGGGGAGGGTCGTGCTGGGGGCAGTGTTTTAGGGTTTAGGGTAGTGTTGTGGTGTTTGTGTAGTGTAGGGTAGTGTTTTAGGGTTTAGGGTAGTGCTGGGGGTCGTGCAGGGTAGTGTTTAAGTGTGGGGACCGGACTGGGGGTCGGGGAGGGTCGTGCTGGGGGTAGTGTTTTAGGGTTTAGGGTAGTGTTGTGGTGTTTGTGTAGTGTAGGGTAGTGTTTTAGGGTAGTGCTGGGGGTCATGCAGGGTAGTGTTTGAGTGTGGGGACCAGACTGGGGGTCGGGGAGGGTCGTGCTGGGGGTAGTGTTTTAGGGTTTAGGGTAGTGTTGTGGTGTTTGTGTAGGGTAGTGTTTTAGGGTTTAGGGTAGTGCTGGGGGTCATGCAGGGTAGTGTTTGAGTGTGGGGACCGGACTGGGGGTCGGGGGAGGGTCGTGCTGGAGGTAGTGTTTTAGGGTTTAGGGTAGTGTTGTGGTGTTTGTGTAGTGTAGGGTAGTATTTTAGGGTTTAGGGTAGTGCTGGGGGGTCATGCAGGTTAGTGTTTGTGTGTAGGGACCGGACTGGGGGTCGGGGAGGGTCGTACTGGGGGTAGTGTTTTAGGGTAGTGTTGTGGTGTTTGTGTAGTGTAGGGTAGTGTTTTAGGGTTTAGGGTAGTGCTGGGGGGTCATGCAGGGTAGTGTTTGAGTGTAGGGACCGGACTGGGGGTCGGGGGAGGGTCGTGCTGGGGTAGTGTTTTAGCGTTTAGGGTAGTGTTGTGGTGTTTGTGTAGGGTAGTGTCTTAGGGTTTAGGGTAGTGGTGGGGGGTCGTGCAGGGTAGTGTTTGAGTGTGGGGACCGGACTGGGGGTCGGGGGAGGGTCATGCTAGGGGTAGTGTAGGGTAGTGTTTTAGGGTAGTGCTGGGGGGTCGTGCAGGGTAGTGTTTGAGTGTGGGGACCGGACTGGGGGTCGGGGGAGGGTTGTGCTGGGGGTAGTGTTTTAAGGTTTAGGGTAGTGTTGTGGTGTTTGTGTAGTGTAGGGTAGTGTTTTAGGGTTTAGGGTAGTGCTGGGGGGTCGTGCAGGGTAATGTTTGAGTGTGGCGACCGGACTGGGGGTCGGGGAGTGTCGTGCTGGCAACCCTACTTTATATTCATTTTGATGAAATGCATTCTCACACTATGGCAGTAAATCTAAAATACAAATGTAAGGTATAGCAGAGCGGAGGTTCCAGGGGGTACTGGAACCTGAATAATAAATGAAGCCTCGGTAACCAGTTTACAAAGGTATGCAAATATGCAAATGGTCTTTAAAGACCTGTGAAAACCTCGGGTGTGCCGGAGATAAGACTCCAGACACTGCCCAGCCGAGCCCACAGCTGCACATGAGACACACGGGGGGAATAATTGACCTTCATAAAGAGAACAGAACAGTTGTGTATAAATTCAATATTATTATTTTTTCAGTTTTGTATAGCACAAAGTCAACCCGAAGGTATTTGAGGGATTTACAAAAGCACCGGTAACTCATGAACACGTTCATTTTTGTATACACAGCGCGATTAGGTAATTTGCCCAAAATCGCAGGATGTTGATCAGTGACTGGAAACCTAGAACCTGGCCGTTTCGCCACATCCCTCCTTATTGTATAAGTATTGTTAGCAGCCGCAGCACCATTGAACATTATAATACACCTTTGCACCCTTCTAAAGTCAGATCTTCTCATTTCCAGACTCCGAGCCGACATTCTTCTATTATTCTTTTAAATGATAAGTTCAGATTTTCGCTACGTTTGAATAAATTAGTTTTACCGTCTTCTTGTTACTCTCATGTGTTCAATAAAGTTTGTTAAAATAAACTGGACAAGGGCTATACTGCAACCAACCTTGTAGCCCTGTCTCCGCCTCCCAGGCTGTTTCGGCCAATCAGTCACGGCAATTGGTGTCCAAACAAGCAGCACTGGCTAGCCGACAGCTCGCTGGCCTTTGTTCTACATGGAGCTGAAAACGAGGAAATTTGAAGCTGCGAGCATGGAGCTAAAACCGGAGGAATTATACTCTTATTCTCTTTGTGTCTCTTTTGAGATAAAAACGAAGAAATGTGCAGGTTTTAAATCAAATACGTCCGGCAGGATGGGAATTGGTGTAGGAGAGATGGGAGAGACGCGATGGCCGAGGTGAGTGACCCAGGTCAAACAGGATTACTTTAGAAGCCATCCCAGAGTCATTGGAAGATCATCCAACTACTTTAGAAGTCATTTTCACGTCATCAGACGTCATCAAGCTCTTAAAGTAATCAGCAGAGTTTTGAAACTTGAGCCTGATGATTTGAAGATGACTTGAAAATTAGTATCTGATGACTTCACAAGATGTGATTAACCCTGATGATTTCAGGATGACTTGAAAATGATTATCTGATGACTTCACAAGGTGTGACTGTTCCTGATGATTTGAGGATGACTTGAAACTGAGTACCTGATTACCTCACAAGATGCATAGCTACTGGTGGTTTTAGGATTGTTTGAAAATGACTGTCGGATTACTTGACAAGCACCACAGTCTTCTAATTAAAAAGACTGGTCCGTGATAATTTTAGGATGATTTGTTGATTGCTTCAGGAACATGTCCAACTTTTTAGTTTATTTATTTATTTTTAGAGACGTTCAACCCTTTGGAAGATTTCAGAATCTCTTTTTTACTGCATAATGAACACCATTTACACATTACTGCATTTTCAACTCTGCGATTAAAACTACAGTGCACGCATTAGCAGAGACTTCGATGCTAGAAGGCCTGGGTGCTATGCAGATAATAAATCCCAAATTCAGTTTATTTCCAAACAGTTGCTTTTTATTTATGTTAGCTCAAATTGTACGGTCACTCAACTCAATGCCACTCTGCTTCACTCAACCCTGCATTACTACACGCCACTCTGCTTTACTCCACTCAACACCACTCTGTTTTACTCCACTCCATTCCACTTAACGCCACTCTGCTTTACTCCACTCAATGCCACTCTGTTTTACTCCACTCAATGCCACTCTGCTTTACTCCACTTAACACCACTCTGCTTTACTCCACTCCAGTCTGCTTCACTCCACACAACTCCACTCTGCTTTACTCCACTCAACGCCACTCTGCTTTACTCCACTCCACTCAACACTGCTCTGCTTTACTCCACTCCACTCAACACCGCTCTGCTTTACTCCATGCCACTCTGCTTTATTCCACTCCACTATGCTTTACTCCACTCACTCTGCTCAATTACATTCTGTTTTACTCCACTCCACTCTACTCAACGCCACTCTTCTTTACTCCACTCAACGCCAATCTGCTTTACTCCACTCCACTCTGCTTTACTCCACTCAACATAACTCTGCTTTACTCCACACAACTCCACTCCACTCTTCTTTACTCCACTCCGCTTTACTCCACTTCATACTGCTTTACTCCACACCACTCCATGCCACTCTGCTTTACTCCGCTCTGCTTTACTCCACTCAACGCCATTCTGCTCTTACTCACTCCACGCCTCTCTGCTTGACCACTCCACACCGCTCTGCTTGACCACTCCACGCCACTCTGCTTTACTCCACTCCAATCAACGTCACTCTGCTTTGCTCCACCCAACTCTGCTTTAGTCCACTCCACACCACTCTGCTTTACTCCACTCAATGTCACTCTGCTTTACTCCGCTCTGCTGTGCTTTACTCCACTCTGTTTTACTCCACTCCACGCCACTCTGGTTTACTCCACTCCACTCTGCTTCACTCCACTCCACTTTTCTCCACACCACTCCACTCAACGCCACCCTGCTTTACTTCACTCCGCATTACTCCACTCATCTGCTTTACTCCACACTTGTCTGCTTGACTCCTCTCCATTCAACGCCACTCTGCTTTACTCCTCATTCCATAACACATAGGTAAAAGGTATTGCCATTTATAATGCAAATAGCTCTAACACCAACAAATGCACGACCGATTGCATTTTCAATGCTTGTTGAAAGGTGCATTATAGACAGTATCCAACTTCTTGCTTTGTGCTTTTTTTGTTCCTGATATGTAAGGCACCCAGGCTTGTTTTAACACTGTTTGCATTATTCTACATACTTGTTTTTTCATACTTGATTGACATTTTAGGGAGAGATTTACCTATTTGCAGATGAATAAGCAATAGAAAATATTGGACTGATTTAATAACGTTGTTTTGACATTTTAACATAATTGCCCAGAGCCTTTGCACACTGATTCTGATGTGGACATAGGCTGTTCAATTTGGGAGGTCAGGCTGGCTGTATCAAGTGCCCAGCCCTTCCTGCCTCGGAGTAGAACAATGGGCCACATTTGGGCTACTTTTGGTAGGATCCAGGCAACCATGCCGCAGCCATTCCTAATATTGGTTGGAACGAACGGAAGCGGAAGCCGAGTTGCACTAGTCTGAGGCCAAGTGAGGAGACTAACGTGCTGCTGCACCGGAGTGTGTGCACATGGATCGGGCTGCAGAGGAAAAAAGAAAATTGCTCCTTTTGTTGGTATTTTTTTGGTCGGGGCAGGTGAGACATGGAAGTGAGGTGGGTGTGATTTCCCGCCTCTCCTCCACTTTGGGATACTCTGCACTTGCCGCGCTTTTGTTGCTGTGTGTGTGTGCGTGGGGGGGATGGGGGGTGTTTGGGGGAAGCGAGGGGGATCTGCGTCCAGAGAAAACGTTCAAACGTTGAACGTTTGAGACTGTATTTAGTTAGGAAGGGGCGACGAGCAGTATTCACGCTGATCAGAGCCCCTCAAGATGAAAATGGCCCGATTAAATGTTCTTTAAATAAGTCTGTTGAGATGTTACGTTCCCTGGGCCTGATTCACAGAACTAACTTACGTCAAAAACGTAAAGTTAGTACTTTTTGGTATTCACAGAATACACTTACTCATTTTGGTATTCACAGAATGAACTTACTCATTTCGGTATTCACAGAAGTTAGTAGTCCTAACTTTAGGACTCCTAAATGCCTTCTGTGAATACCGAAAAGTCTTAAAGTTAGGATTATTCTCAGTTTAGGAGTAGTAAAGTTAGCTTTGCCAATGCTCATTTCTTGAAGTAGATGGGGATTAAGTGTTTTTGTGTGTTTGTCTGAAGGGAAAAGCTCCATGTGTCATACATTTGCTTGTAGAATGTCACTTGTATGTACAATGATACTATGGAAATGTTAATCTGAAAACTTAGAAGCTATGAGTTTCTCGTTGCTCAAAAGGGTGTCATTTCTGATATTTATATGTTTCCCTTATCTTCATTGCTTGATTTTGCTTGTGGGAAAGTGTCACTCATAGTCGTCGAATGTCACTCATATTTACACTAAAATTATGAAAATGTCACACATGGCAATCTGAAACCTTGGCAGCTATGCTTTACCTGCTTGAAGACTTTCTTCTCCAAGGGACAGATTTCATCAGATTTTGTCAGCAGCCAGTGATCGGATTACTGGCAGCAGGGTTCGGCCGGGGCATTTTTTTTTTCAGTTTGGAGGTTGGTATCACAACATTAAAATGTAAAGAAAACTGCTCATTTGTGCATTTCAAAGCATTTCAAAGCTAGCTTGGCTTTCTGAAATGTACTGTTAACAGCTTGCACGCCGGGCCTCTTGTGTACATACACTACGCTCTTCATGCTCATTATGCACACACTTTGCATTGAGTCTGTTCGAGTCCTGTGGTTTTAACTTAGCAACACACGCCTGTTACCTGTACATGTAACGCGATCCCCGGGGGCTCTCGCCTTCAGTGCAAGCTACCATTGCAAAATGGAAGTTTGTAAACATCCCTGCACCATGTGGCAGGGCCCGTGAGGTTCAAGGATGTTTACAAACTTCCATTTTCCTCACAGTGCCTTCCACACGGTGCTGGGATGTTGATGGAAGGCACCTATGCCCAAATGAGGAGGGGCCAGGGGGCCCTGCTAGGTGCCCCAAAGTCAGTTTCCGACAGCCAATCCATGTCAGAAAGGCCGACATGGATTGGCTGTCGGAAACCAACTTCGTAATCCCGATGGCGAAGCCGAGCCTAGCTCTGCCGTCATTGAAGGGATTACTATTCTGCTTCTCTTCGGAAGAGGAGTAAAATCCCCTTGCAGTATTTTGATTACAGCCGTCAGAGGGGAACCTCAGGATGTCAGGCGGAGACTCTTCGCCCGACATCCAAATCGGGCCCATTATCTTCCTGTGTCTGAAAAAAGATTAATGTGACCTTGTGCAACGTAACTGGTAGTTATCCCGCTCCCATACCCTCGAGTTGAGTTCAGGCTATGAAAAACTGCCTAAAATATATTTGCAGAGATATGGACAGTTACCATGTTTCCTTCTACTAACATAATTCTTGTCAACTTTTTTTCCACAGAGTGTCCTCTAAGCCCTTCCGTACACAAGGATTCTTAAATATAAAGGTTCCAAATTTCATCATAGTTCTTCTCTCTCCATTTTCTATCCCTCCTCCACTTACATCCTATTCCACCAGATCTTTTTTTGCTCTTACCCTAAGGTTAGATCATATATAGAGGCACAACTACATAAATATTCAAGGCCAAAGAAACCTGACATAAACACCCAGACTCCCAGTCTTCCCAGCTTCCTCTATCTCTCAAACACTACCTAGTCTTTACCTCTGCCTTTTCTCCTGGGAAGGTTTGAAGGTGGTGGGGTTGGGAGGGTAGAGAGTAGAGCAGCAACGGCTCCTCCATAGTGGCAAAGGAGCGTCGCCCCCCCCCCCACTGCTAAAAGTCAGCAGATGAACAATAAAGTGATAATAAAACAATTTATCATTTTATTTTTCCTTGGCTAGGCTAAGTAGCCCGAGTCTATGGCAGGGCCATCCTCTAGGGACAATAGCAGGGAGGAGGAGTGGTGGGCACTGTTAGTTCACTTGTTGGTTTGGCCGGCCAACCTGGGAAGGCCAAACCAACATGCACACTTACATTTCTCTAACCCAGCTGTGTTGTATTTCCAGGTAGAGAAAAGCCACAGACCCATATGCCTTAGTGAGCGTTAAACCAGTCCACTCAGGCCAATCCTGGTGATGCTGTCATGCTGGGTAATAGCATGAGAGCAGCTTCGGTATTGGGTGTGCAGTCTGGGAGCTGGACTGCGCTCGTGGAAGAAGCTGGACAGCGGCAGGTAAGTCCTTTTTTCTTTTTTTAAATATCCGCTGCCCTACCACTTTCTATTGAAACCAGCCACCACTGGAGTAGAGGCTTCGACATAGAAAGTTCTAACACCAAATATTATTGAGTTTAAATAGATGAACCAATAAAAGATTTGTGTATGCTAACTCATACTGTCCCTCAGCTGCTAGCATTCTCATTTACTTCATTCTTCCTGATGGTCCTATCAGAAAGATTGTAAATGTTTACACGGGTGTGGAGTCACTCATGCTTTCATTCACACCTACAGTTTTCACATAACAAGGTCTCTCACCACTGCAGTGTCCAGTTATCCATGCACGCTTGCTGCTCTCATGCTCTCCTGTTTCAAACCCTCCCCCAGGCTGTGTCATTCTCTCCCAGTTGTCTCCTGCAGTCTACCCAAAGGACTCACGCCCACTTCTCTCAAGAGTACTAATTGGGGAACTGCTGCTGTCTACGTAAGGGGAAAAGCAAGGCAGCCTGGAGCACCATTTGGCGTCGTGACAGCAGTAAAAGGTCATCTAGAAAAACATTAAAGGCTCTGTGAGTGCCTGAGGGAGTAGTGTTGCTCCCATTGCCAACACTGGTGATATGCTGACTCTCACATAATGGTTTTCCTTGGCAACCAGGCAACCATTGCATGATACCCAACCTTTGGAAAACTTTGGCCCAGTCACAAAAAGGGTCATTCTTGGCCATATGTGAGCACGCATGATATGTTGGCTACCTCTGGTAAAATGCTGGGTTGGGTATAATGGTAGGAATTCCTGTCCTGTTGTTGGCTTCCATGATATGATGGTGCCTGTCTTTCACATGTGCAAAGTGGTGATTGGCCGTAGGGTTTTGTATTTTATTTTTTAATGTTTTATTGGTACCACAGTGGCTACTGCGCTGGGTATCCTAGTACTAGGCACTGATACCGGGGTACCTGCGACCCAATCTTCTTATTTTCTGTTTTTACCTGTTTTGAATTAAAGTGGGGTGTCCCAAAGGCAAAGGAATGCCTATCCTGACCCCTATGTGGCCTTTCATGTTTTTTTCCCCCTTCAGGACTAGAGGATTGAGATGGCTGACCCAACATTCTCATTTTTGTGGCCAGCCAATCAGGGTCCACCCTTCCACTTTGAATGGGCCAATCACAGATTATCTGGCACCAATGGTTCAGTTATTTTTAAGTTTTAACTGGTGTTTACCCTAACATAACATGTACATTTGTAATGCACACGTTCAGCGAAAAGGTATCTTGTTGCTGATTAATAGATGTTTATTGTTACCCAACTCAATGGTACTCATTTTATCAACCTCAGGATAAAAGGCTGAGTGGATTGGGATTTGAACCAGTTGCAGTGAGGTCATGTATAGACTCCTACAGTGGATGCATTAGTCCACGAAGACAAGGGACCAGCTCATCATGATCTCCATTTTGATGCAAATTTCTCAAAAATGGCTGAACAGATTTACACCAAATAACCAAAAGCAGCTTTTCTCTATAAAGTTCTAACATTTTGCTGATCAATTTTGGTATCATTTCTGCATAACTTTCCATGATGAAGCCAAAGTGATTGTTTTTTTAAAATGTTTTTAATGAAACGGTACCAAGGCTATTAAAGAAAGGAAAAAATGCCTTTCCTATGGAAACTCTGGCCAAACTAGAACTAAACTGTGGTGACTGTAATAAATTTATGATATTCACCACTCAATATGCCATAATATGGTGTATGGTTAGTGAAACTCAACCACACATTCTGTCTCAGTTTATGCTTAAGAAGTTGAATTCACAATGTTATGTGCCTATTTACAAAATACTTTTTACATTAGTAAATCACTTATATCTCCTTGTCAATTATTACAGCTATTCGTCAGATTGCCCTGCTACTGGTCTGAAAAATAAGAACATTTCAAGGTAAGAATGGTTGCTAAAAAGGTAAGTGAAACTCATATTTTAAAACCAAGTGAGTAGCAGCAACTTTGACCACATAACCCAAAACACCTAATTCTCTGGCACTTTCCTTTGTACTCCTCACCTGCATATCTCGGAAATAAGTTTCTGTTTACCAAATGCAGACCCTTAAAAAAAAAATAAGAAGAAACGCCTACTGCATTGTAGGCCAGTTGAAGTACTAATCTGCAGTCATTAACAAAACCACTCAATATCCCTCTCAGTTTTGCCAGACCCTACTCAATGCCACTGTGCTTCTTGCTCACTATACCATCACCCACTCACAACACATCCTAGTAACACTACTCACCACTAAACAGTTTTCTTTTTATTCGCTGCTGCTGGTAAATATTTGAGAATCAATAGGCAACTGTATTTCCATTACCTCAAGAAATTGTCAATCTATGTAGGGGCCACTGGAATTATGCAGCTGAAGAGGACCAAATCATGGGGCATAGTTGACTAAATTATGTGGTAAGAAAAGGCAAATTTTGTAGACGAATGCAGCACATTTTGTGACATATTTTTGCATTTATTATTTTGGCATTTTTATTGTTGTTGACACTGGCTTAGCGAAGGTTTTACTCCATTAGTACTACTTTAAAACTCAAATACAGCAATAGGCTACAGAAAGGGGACCCATCAACCTTCACAATAGGACTTCCACTTTGCAGCAACAGATTAGTAACTCTGCTCTATGCCACTCCACTGTACGCCACTCCACTCTGTCACTCCAATACATGACACTATCTGCCACTCCATTCTACAACACTCTATTTCGCTCTTCACAATTCCACACTGCAACACTCCACACCACTAGCTAGTGCACAACATGGCTAAAACACATTGGCAAAGCCAATAGCTCTTCCATAGGCAAATATCATTGAAATGTCATATCACACACCTTTGTGTCCAACTGCATTTCCTTTAAAAAAAAATGTACAAGTCAATGCCATAAACGCCTTGTACAAACGTGTTTAGTGAATTGTTTTTATAAGTTCTAACATTAATGTAAGAGTCTGGTGGACAATCAACACAGGAGGAATTAGAACAATTACTTTTTTATCTGACAACTAATTGAATTTTGCACAATTGCTCATTTTGGGTAACATGAAAACAAACAGTGGTGATCCTGTCTTGTCATGGACCAAGTGGGAATTCAGTAAGGTTCTCGACAATTTAACTGGCTCTCTACTTGCAGGAGGAGGGGTCTCCTGGTACAATCCTGTGTATGTCTGGGTTGGCTCCTTTGCTTTGTGCTTCTCCTACGATCTCTTTCTCCGGTCTTCTCACATACCACAATTATAAAATGCTTACTAAATGCATGACTAATGAGTTTGTAACAGGCGTATTAGAATCATTGACTCTCAAGATATGTAACACATAAAATTTAGTCCAAAAGCCATCATTAAAAGAAGCCTTGTGCAAGCAACCAAATGAATAAAATTGCTATAAATTAATCAGAATTAATGCAACTTGTGTTCAATTAACATTCAATTTGAATTCTGCTATAGTCTTACTTAACTCTTGACAGTCATTGCCATCTTCAGATATTGCTCACAAAGATACCACTAATCTTCAATTAGCGGTCTTAATAAATGAGACTAGCCTTAATTTTGCTCTTGAAATAGCACAATAGTGTTCAATTAACATTCACTTTAAATTCTGCTAGTCTTACTTGAGTCTTCACAATCATTGCCGTTAGTATTCAGATATTGCTCACAAAGAATACCACTAGTCTTCAAACAGTGGTCACAATCAATGAGACTAGCCTTCATTTTGCTCTTGAAATAGCACAAGAGCTGCAAATAAACCCTAACAGAATACTACTAAGCTTCAAATACTATTCTTCTAGAATACTACTAGTCTTCTTTTAGCAATCAATTGAAGTGTTCATCATGTATTTGAAGGGTAGTTCAGTAGAACTAGTATTCCCTCATTTGCATATTTCGGCTTGTGGGCATACTACAAAGGGGCCGATTCCGATTCGGGCCGGAAAACGTACCGACCGACTCGGAGCCGGAATTTATTCCGACCGACACGTATCTGTGCAGGCCGACCCGCAAAGTACGATGAGAAGCGTGCAAAATCCAACCGACTCGTACGGAACACAAGCCGAACGACCGAGCCGCGCGGAAAACAGCTATCCGGACGGAAAACCACGCGAATCGAACCGACCGACACGCACCAGGAATGAACCCGAACGAAACATACCCGCGAACTCCTACCCGCCAAGTACGATGTAACGCGTGGAAAACACGACCGAGTCGCACGGAGCCCAAGCCGTACGACCGACACGCATACAAAACTGCGAGCAGAAGCAACCCAATACACCGCAACCGATGCGTACGCAGCATAGAAAACAGCACAAACACAGCGTGAACGACTCGGAGAAGCACGTACGAGACAACTGCAGGGTCCGACTCGGTCACAAGAACGTCTCCTACATGCACAAAAAGTACAAAGGGAAAAACACACAAAAAAAGGCCAAACAAGCAATTACAAAGCCAATAAATACTGGGGGAACAGGGAACAAATACACACCCACAACTCCACCCATATAAAGGACACAAATCCCTACCATGATCCTTTGCAAATTCAAATTACCTGCCAGCACTCAACAGACAGCAACCACACACCCACCCACAGCTCATCCATCACACAAGCCACACACCATCAGCACCTCAACAAATAGCACCCTCACATACACCCAGCTAAACACACACTCACACACCCTCACCTGCACACCAACACACACATCACTCACCATCACCACCCATCACCATGCCCCCAAAGAAGAATCATAAGTTCCTAGATAGTGAATTGGAAGTCCTGGTAGATGAGATCCTCAGGGTAGAGCCACAGCTGTTTGGTACACTGGTCCAACAGACACCCATGTCGCAGAAAACCAAGATGTGGGAGAGGATTGTCGACAGGGTGAACGCACAATCACCATGTTTGAGCACAAAGGGAGACATCCAGAACAGGTGGTATGACGTGCGCAGGAGGGTCAGGGAGCTGTTGAAGAAGGACTACCTCTTGAGCCAACACCGGCAGTGGCCCTCCTGCCAAACCAGTATACCTCAGGCCCTGGGAGGAGAAGGTGCGGGCCATCCTACCACCAGTGAGCGTATATGGACTAGAAAACATCCCAGAGCCTGGTGAGTACATAACAAATGTACACAATATTGTGCGACAATACACACACATCACTGTCAAGGGAGAGTCAAACCATGCACCCTTAGCAAATACACACCAACCAGAACAGAATCATCCCAAATTGTGTATGTCAGTCAGATAAACACAACACATGCCATCTCATAGTGAAATGTAACTGTGTCATCACATGTACAAACACAACTACAACTACAGCTAGGCAGTGGCACTAATATAACTAACAAACACATCCAGACATGTAGCCACCACTACAACACCACCTCACAGTGAATCCCACTGAAAGGAAGGAATCCTGTGTATGCTGGGCAAGTCAGTGTAGCCAATAGCATCATGGGAGTCGTAGTCACAGACATTGCCCACCCTCACAATGCGCACATCAACACCACCATGAACCATGCTCACATCACAGGGAGTGGAAAACAACTGACAAGATGGCTGACACTGGCTACTGCTGTGGGGAGCACAAGGTCCTGCTGGCAACTGTGCACCAACCAACAGCAGGACACCACTGACTGACATCCTGAAAGACAACTTGCACTCCCTGCAATTGAAGCACGTTCCATGGTGGGATATCTGGCTGGGTGGGAAGGAGGACTGACAGCCCTGACCATAGTTACCAGCAGCGTTTCTCACACACACCCCTAACACAAACTCCACACAACTCACCTGGGAGAATGCATTGCCTCACACTCTAATCAAATATCCCACAAAGAACCACAACCCTGGGTCATGCTGTGTGAAGCACAGGGACACACATGGGACTTGTAGCAAAACTAACCCCAGGATAACACTGTCAGCCATCTTGTCAGCACAGGCACACAACTCCACAGGGAAGCAGAGTCAAAAGGAAGGAAGCATGGGCATGCTGGGAAGGGGGTGGAGGCAATTGCATGATGGGAGTGGTAGTCACAGCCCAACATCCCCCACCCACATGGCCCAGCAAGCTCACACCCAAGCATGCACACCTCACAGGGAGTCAAAAGCCACTTCAAAGATGGCTGACACTGGTGCTCATTTGTGGGAGCACATGGCCCTGCTGGGAACTGGGCACCAACCAACAGCAGGACACCACTGTCAGCCATCTTGCCATTGCTCTCACACTCACACACAGTGAAGTCCACCCAAAAGCAAGTAAGTATGGGCATGCTGGGAAGTGGGGTGGAGGCAATAGCCAGATGGGAGTGGTAGTCACAGATATTGGTCACCCCAACAACTGTCCCATCAACACCACCCTGAACCATGCGCACATCACAGGGAGTGGAAAAGAACTGACAAGATGGCTGACACTGGGTACTGCTGTGGGGAGCACAAGGCCCTGCTGGCAACTGTGCACCAACCAACAGCAGGACACCGCTGACTGACATCCTGAAAGACAACTTGCACTCCCTGCAATGGAAGCACGTTCCATGGTGGAATATCTGGCTGGGTGGGAAGGAGGGCCGGATGTCAACCAAATACAACCAATGCAGACCATGTACACACCCCAACATTCATATAGAAATGCCCAAAGTATGCAGGACAATGTGCTACACCAATATCAACCTCTGACTGTGACAACTTAGGACAATGCAATGTACAGGCCTGCATCCAGAGGTACAGTCACAACTGTCATGTGTGTCAACCATTGATGCCTGCAGAAACATAACATACATTGTGTGTGTCTCCCAAAAACAGGTGATGATGGGGACACAGCAGCAGACGCTGAGGAGTCCCCGTCCCAGGCTCAAGGGGAAACGGAGCTCACTGGTGTGGAACAGACTCTGCCCTCCTCGGATGACGAAGACCTACCTGGCACCTCCGGAGCAAGTCATCATGCAGCACCAGCAGGACCACCAGCTGCACCCCCTGCACCCACCCCTCCAATGACTGTCAACACACATACCACCCCTGCCGACACGGACAGACCAAGGAGCACCACCAGCACAGGGACCCTGGACCAACGTGGGGCTATAGACACCAACACCACCAACAACCCCCAAGGGGGCCCAGGGTCACCTGTGCGTGCCACCTCAGGTACTGCACGTGTCGCATGGGGTGGTGGGAGGGGTGGGAGACATAGGTCGCTGATTGCAGAGGGGTCTGGACTGCATGATGACCCACAACTGGTACGCATAGCCGATGCGTACCAGTCCAGCACCGGAGAGGTCAGCCAGGTAGTGGGGCTCCTCAGGGACATTAAACAGCAGTAGGCTGCCCATCATGCCCGCTTGGACTTACACGTGGAGTCCAAGTGGGACACACTGCAAGAGATGACGGCGGTGCATAGGAACATATTACAATGCCTCCGCCAGATGAGCAGCAACCAGTCAACACCTCCCTGTGTGCCCACAACATCTGGTGCTGAAACAACTGCAACTGCCACAGGGAGGGAGGATGACTCTGGCGGAGAGTCCCCTGCACCGCAGCAGCCTGCACTTGAGGGTCCCCCAAAGAAGAGGGTCGTCCGAGGAGGGGCAACTGAGAGGCCGATGGCCATGTGCAACCCCCAGGAAGCCAAAACCTGTTCTGGATAATCACCTTTGTGCGCAAACTGTTCACACTGTTGACTGCAACACAACTCCCCCACATGACATGGGGAGTACAAGTTGGACCAATGTATCAGATGACTGTGGACTTTATTCAGGACATTTCTGCTACCAGGACTTCCAATTCATCTAGGAACTTTGGATTGCAATCAAAATGTACAGCACCCACCATCCTGTGCACTATACACACACATGTATGACAATAAACACACTAATACACCATACCTGCCTCTGTTGTGATTCCAACGTGGTTTCTGTCATGGAGATGATGACCTGCGAAATTACACTGTGCATGCTAACTGCTACAGCAAGTACAACACAGGCATGTGAGTCATGGCAACGTGACACATATGAGGGAGACACACCACCAGGGCTACACAACATATACACACCTAGGCCATCTGACTCATCGCCTACACTGATGTTGCCAGGAAATACGGTGCAATGCACAGACACAACACCTATTCACAGTCTCTGTCAACTAGCCCACTGGTGCAGTAAGCAAATGTCAGTCAGATGTGTGACCACAGACAACGCACATCACAAAGTGAAGTACAGGTTTATTACACATTTGCAACATGTTGTAACCACTACAGATGCAAGGTAATCCCACCTGGCAGCGGGCACACAGTCAACAAGTGTAGAAGGAAGGAAGTCCATGGGTGTGGCGCACATCACCTGTAGGGACACGACAGCTACCACCCTGGAAGTCGAATCACGGTGTCGGGGATCACAGTTGACCAAACCACTCTGAAAGTACCCTGTGAAGGACAGAAATGAAACACAGTCAAAAGCACTGAAGAACAGGACAGAACTGCAATACTCATGCCTAATACATGTCACAAGATACCCACCCAGAACCAAGTTAGCATGTCAACACTGTTGGAGAGTACAGACTACCTGTAAGGACACATCGCTACACTCATACAGTCATGTAGCACATGGACACACTCAAACAGCACCAGAGCACCACCAACACATATCATGCATACTCACATCATTGACATGACATCTCTGGATACTCACATTCAGCTGAAGAAGTTGGTGATGAGCTGTGTGCGGACATCACCATCATCATCATCATCATCATCATCACTGGCATCGTGGTCCAGGCCAGGATCCTCCACAGGTGGCGGATGTTGATCATCGTCATCCAGGATGAGAGGCAACTCCTTCCGCACTGCCAGGTTGTGTAGCATGCAGCAGACGATGACAATCTTGCACACCTTTGCTGGGGCATATGGGAGGGCCCCTCCTGTCTTGTCCAGGCAGCGGAAGCGGCTCTTCAGGAGACCAAATGTCCGCTCAATCACTCTCCTGGTCCGACCATGTGCCTCATTGTAGCGCATCTGGCCTGGTGTCACAGGGTTCCTGAGGGGCGTCAGCAACCACGGCATGTTGGGGTATCCGGAGTCACCTACATACAGACAATTGCACATTAGCTGAGTTGGAAAAGAGGGTGGAACACTACATTGCAGAACACACACAATGGTACAAAGTCAGTACACACCAACAAGCCAGGCACGCTGGTTCCGCATCTGTGACATCATCCTCGGGATGCGACTACTCCTCATCACGTAGGCATCGTATGCAGAACCGGGGAAACGGGCACAGACGTGTGAGATGCTCATATCTGCAAGACATACCACCAGTGCATTGACCGAGTGGTAGTGTTTGCGGTTCCTGTATGCCTGCTCTTGGGCCTGTGGTGGTACCAAAGCAACATGTGTCCCATCAATGGAGCCAATGACATGCGGCATCCTCCCCAGGGCATAGAAGTCACTCTTCACGTCAGTGAGTTGTTGGAGTCTAGGGAAATAGATGTACTGGTTCAGGTAAATCAACATAGCCTCCAAAACATCTCGGAGCACACGGCTGAACATGGTCTGTGACATCCCACCAGCAGTCGCCACAGTGTGTTGAAAGGTACCGGTGGCAAAGAAGTGTAGGGCTGCCATCACCTTCACCTTGGGGGTCAGCGCTGTAGGGTATGTCCGGCCAGCTTGCAAATGTGGGGCCAACCGCACCGTTAATACCTCAATCAGCGGCCTGGTGAAGCGGTACCGTCGGATGCAGTCCCGTTGCACCATGGTTGCAAGGTCAGGGAATGGTCTATGGACAGCTGGTGCCCTGCAGTGCATAGGTGAAGAAAGAAAGATTGTCAGTCACCCCACATATGTGGCATTGACCATACTCAATATCACATGATACATCATTATGAGGCACAAGTACATAATGTGTGAAGTTCCGTAAGGACATGTATGGCACATACATGGCCAACATCTAACATCACAGTTCAACAAGTGGCATCAACAAGTCCCAGGTTGTGCCATGGGATATCATGAGGCCGTGTCACAGTTCCCATCTCCTGCTGCCACGTTCCAAACACACCCCACAGTGACATGTGAGGACAGATGTGCCCCAGGCATCACAGCTCAACGACAGGTAGATTCCCAGGGACCCTGTATTGCCACATGGACACTGGCATGACATGGTGTATCATGAATACACCACAGCAAAACAACCATGACCCCCACAGGTAGTGGACCCTGTTGCCTCGGCAGGACAGCCATGGACGTCTGTGACACACACATGTACAACATCAAAGTCCATGCACAAACAACGTGGATGTGGAGACTGTCTCCCATTGTGCACATGGAATCAGAGACATTGTAAACACAACATGAACACAGACTGTGGAGGACCATCACTATTGTGGCAATGGGTCACCCTGGGACGTACATACATGGGACTCAGGGGGTATGTGACATGACATACACATACACCACCGTGAAATGTGACCATGCCACATGCACAGAAATGAACAGTTGCACATCACAGTGGTCAAGTACACGAAACACCAAGGATTCTGTCCCCATGAACACGTGCACAGCCTGGGAGTGGCTGCCCCCAAGTGACACCCACAGAACAACATGTTCACCCCCATACACGGAATAGGTAATGCAGCCTTACATGCCTTAGGATACAGTGTGGACCGGCTGTGGTGTTGTAGGTGTGCCCCTCACTCCCTGGGAAGTATATGTTGCTGGCATATATTCACCTGTGACAGGCATGGTGACATATGCCAGTGACTTGTACAGGGACGCGTTGGACAGCAATGGACCGATCAGTGCGCACACATTGGCCATTGCATTCAATGTGAGCGGGTACGCGTTGTATTCGCAATACGCGTTGGACAGCAATGGACCGATCGGTGCGCACACATTGGCCATTGCACTCAATGTGTGTATGTACGCGTTGTATCCCGGGTACGCGTTGAACAGCAATGGACTGATCGGTGTGCCCGGCCGGCCCATTGCATTCAATGTGTGCGGGTGCAGCGTTGTATCCCGAGTACGCGTTGAACAGCAATGGACCGATCGGTGTGCCCGGCCGGCCCATTGCATTCAATGTGTACGGGTACGCGTAGTATCCCGGGTACGCGTTGAACAGCATTGGACCGATCGGTGTGCCCGGCCGGCCCATTGCATTCAATGTGTACGGGTATGCGTTGTATCCCGGGTACCCGTTGAACAGCAATGGACCGATCGGTGTGCCCGGCCGGCCCATTGCATTCAATGTGTACGGGTACGCATTGTATCCCGGGTACGCGTTGAACAGCAATGGACCGATCGGTGTGCCCGGCCGGCCCATTGCATTCAATGTGAGCGGGTACGCGTTGTATCCGCAATACGCGTTGAACAGCAATGGACCGATCGGTGTGCCCGGCCGGCCCATTGCATTCAATGTGAGCGGGTACGCGTTGTATCCCGGGTACGCGTTGAACAGCAATGGACCGATCGGTGTGCCCGGCCGGCCCATTGCATTCAATGTGAGCGGGTACACGTTGTATCCGCAATACGCGTTGAACAGCAATGGACCGATCGGTGTGCCCGGCCGGCCCATTGCATTCAATGTGTGCGGGTACGCGTTGTATCCCGGGTACGCGTTGAACAGCAATGGACCGATCGGTGCGCACCCATTGGCTATGGCCTGGCCACGGACGCGTTTTCAAATCTTGAACGAGTCTGATGCTGGAAATTCAGTTGGTCACCCACAACAATGTTGCAAATTCATGGGTGTAATGAAGTTGAACTTTTGAAGGATGCTGTGGGCGTGTGTAAGTGGTGCAATTCCATGGATTGGCCAGATTCAGAAGATGCTAACGACTTGGACCTATCACTTTGGACACATGGGACAGTATCTGCCTCTGCAGCACACATATAATGCTGCCTGTTCCCCTGAGAGCTCACTTGCCTGCACTACATGCTCCAGGACGACATCTGCCACCACCACTGCTGCTGTATCTGCACCCTCTGGACCCTGCAATGGCACGTACTGTGGAGAGAGCCCCAGCCTTCAGCACTGAGGAGAACCAGGCCCTGCTGGACAGCCTCCTTCCACAGTACAGCAAGCTGTATGGGAAAGCAGGGGAGCAGGTGAGTGTGCTGTCCACTGCCTTACTAAATGTGCATGTTGTCTGACTAGCAAGGCTAACAGTCTGCACGCCACTGGCTAGCAGGCTCACTGAGTAGTTGTCACCCCCCATAGTGTGTAGTTACATGCACTGAACAGGTACAGTGCAGTGACAGTGCATTTAAACAAGGTTTTACTTCCCAGGCAATGATACCATGTAGTAACTGCTGGCATACTGGCCATAGCCATCGTTGCACTGCCTGTGTACATCATGTGCCCCTGTGATTGAGACATGTATATCCAACTGTGTAATGCACGGATATGTTGCATGTGTAGTAATGGCATTCTCACTTTGTCATCCTCACAGGTTGATGCCCACCAGAAGCAGAAGATATGGCTGACCATCGTCCGGGCAGTGAGATCCGTGGGGGACTACAAGCGCCGGATCCGCAACTGCCAGAAGAGGTGGCAGGACCTTCGGGGCTGGACCCGGAGGATCGCACGGGTCCAGCTGAAGCTTTCGCCTCCTTGCAGGAGGGGCGGACACCGGACCTTGACCCCCCCACATGCTCAGGATCCTGGCGGTGGTCTTCCCTGATCTGGATGGGCAGCTGAAGGCCAGAGAGCAGCAAGGAGGGGTGAGTCCATGACTGCATTGTGAACTTTGTCTGCCATGCTATGTGCCCTCCTCTGGCCTGGTTAAACTTCCACAGTACATCAGTCATGTGGTCCAGGACCCATGTCCCTCGATTGTGCACTGCCCACTCCTCATCTGATACCCAGGTGTGGCCCTTGCAGTCAGGGAATTGTGTCACTTGGGTACTGTGTCCTTGCAGGTTGCTTGACTCAAGGTGGGGGACAGCATCTGTTCCCCTAACTCTGTGGTGGGCATCATGGGTGGGTCCTTTGCTTACACAATGCCTGTGTTCTGACATGTAATCTGCGTGTTACTTTGATATGTGGTCCAATTGCTGAGCTGATCCACCACATGTGCCTGGGGTATCTGGCACACACCAAATCTGCGGGTGGGAACAATGCTTGGGCACCAGGAGTGTGTATATTACGTGTGTCACACATACTTAGCCAGCTGCCTACTGTCCAGGGCTCATCCCTCATTCATGTGGGGCAGGACAGTCATGCCTACTCCAGGCCATACAATACACTCTGTACTCCCACTCCCGTGTATCTGCTGACACGTTGTGCTCAGTGATATGTCCCCTCAGGTGTCTGCCTCTGTGTCAGTGTGCTGTGGCTTCGTTGTCATGACTGCTGGGGTGTCTCTCGGTTGGGGCTCAGCATGCCACCGGAGATGTGACCATAGGAGACGATACTTGGGTGACACATAGGTGTTTGATCACCTGACCGTGCAGACTGGGGTATGCGAATGTGAAGTTCAGGCAGCTGTTTCCCATTCACAGCAGATTGTGAGTTGCTCAGGTTCAGAGGGTTGTGTTACAGGTCTCCCATATGTCCAATCGGTATGACCTGGATAAATAAGGGTTCAGATGATGTGGTGTGTGGGGGATGTACATGTGCACTTGTTCAGCTCCAGGACTTGCATTCCCCATGACCTACTATTGTGACACAGTGCAGACTGTTGTTGTCTGGCTGCCCTGCCCATGTGACTGGAGACAGTGATGTATGACTTAGCAGGCATGCCTGTGCCATGGCATGTAACTTCCTATGAGTGATCCTGCAGGGGAGTGACATGTGCTACATGCACACCATTGTGGCAATGGCTATCAGGACATGGGTGCATCATGGTGTCTGTCGCTGGTATGCATCACATGCATTTCATATTTGACTCTGGGGCATCCCTTTCATCCGGACACCTGTACTGACTCAGTGGCAAGAGTTGTGATGTGTGCATGTTCACATGCCTCACCGTGTTTTCTGCACTGTCCAACTACTGTGTAGGTGGTGCATGTGTCCTCACTGGGGTATTGCCATCCAACAGACACCAGACAGATGGGTGCAAGGCCAGGAGGGATGTGAGTGCCATGGTTGACCATCAGACTGACAATTGGCTACTCCTATTCTGTTTGGGCACTTTTGGCAATGTTCAACTAAGGATGCCAGGGCTTGCTCTGTAATGTGCTGTACTTACTGTGGTGTGTGCGTTCAGTGCAGGTGACTGATGTCTGTCTGTTTCCCTATTGTTTGCAGATACATCCACAGCCACAGGAGGGGGCAGCTCCACGGACCAGGAGGAGCCGCAGAGCCAGACTGGGTCAGCCGCCGAGGAGTGGTCGGAGGGACCCAGTGGCACGGAGGGCGAGGGGAGCCACACCGAGGAGTCCTCAGCACCATCCACCTCAGCTGAGGACCACAGCAGCTCGGAGGATGACTCCCTTGTGGATGCGGGTGTCAGCAGCCACCACACCCCAGCTAGTGTTGCTGTCCCCACCACCACCACCACCACCACCACCGCCCTCCCATCGGCTCCCATTCACGAGGTCCGTGGAGGCTCCCATGTTCGGGAGCGTGTCTCCTTCGGGCCAGGCACCGCACCCCCTGCCCCCGTGTCCCCTGCTGCCCTGAGTGAGGAGTCTGTGTACCTCCTTCACCAGCTCCATGTAGGGCAGACAGCGATGCTGAGTGTCCTCCATGCACACACCACTCTGTTGACTCAGCTGGTGTCGTTCATGGAGGGCATCTCATCGGGCATGTCTGCCCTACAGAGGGGCAATAGGTCCATGGACTCCTCCCTGACGGCAGCAGTGTCCCTCCTCCAACAGTCCCTCACCCCTCCTGCCTCTGCCCCATCCACACTCCCCAGCACCTTACCTGTCCCAAGCACACACACACCGGCACAGGCACACACCAGCACAGACACGAGCAGCACACAGACACACACACCACAAACAAGACGCACACGCACGCACAGTCAGGGGACTAAAACCACACTCACAGGGGATGGGGCCCAGGCACACACACACGCATCCACGAGCACTGCGCAGTCCTCAGTTGCCTCTCCCTCCAAAGCCCCCTCCCTTGCCTCACCTGCAACCCCAAAGACACAGCGGCTCTTCCTCAGTGACCTCTGCCTCTTCCCCTCCGATCCAGCTGATCCAGCATTCAGGGGAAGAGGAAGCCCACCCACACGGAGCGGAGTGCCCCTCGCCCCCGGACACCCTCCCCCAGGCGCAGACTGACTGAGGCCCCCATCCGCAAGTCCCCCGGACCCGGAAGAGCAAGACCCCGCCGCCGCCCTGCAGCTCAGGCACCAAGTCTCCTTCCTCCATCCCTCAGGCCCCCACTCCACAGGTGCCCCCACCACACCCTGCCCCAGGTTCCCCCACCCACAGATACACCATCCCCAAAAGATCAGGCCTTCTCCCCTGCCACTTGCTCTTCCGGCCCCACCCCCCGCTGAGCTTGTCTGTGCCACTGGTGTGGAGACGGTGTCCTCCCCCTCTGTCCTGCCCACCTTACCTGATCCCCATTCTCCTCCCCTGGAAGTAGGCACTGCACTTGAGTCCACTACCACCCTGTCTGACTTGGGCACTGCAGTGGGGAACCTGTCCACTCCATCTGCACGGTCCACTGCAGTCGTGCCGGCACCCACACCATCTGAGTCATGCCCCCAGTTGTGCCGGCACACACCATGTCAGACACCTCCACTGCAGTTGTCAGTGGCTCTTCAGCACCCACCACCCCTTCCCTGCCTCCTTCTGGTGAGCCCTGATCCTGTCCCTGCGGTGCCTGGCCTGCCCCCCGTATACCCCTCCGAGGGGATTGTCCCTGGTTTTTATCAGTGCAGGCATGCTTAGGGTGACATCTGCCACTGTCACCCTGTTTTGACTTTCAGGATGGACTGGCCATTGGCCTTTGTTTCTTTTTTACTGGACTTCAACTTTTGAACCCACATATAAATAAAGCGACTTTCTGTTCTCTAGTGCTTTTGCTTCTGATGTACATGATGTTGATGATGCTAACCATGCCCTTGCTGCAGTGATGGTGATATTTGGTCTCATGAAAATGAAGTGTTACTGTTCAGGAACCCATGTGGTCCAGGGGGAATGTGTCCTATCCTGTGGTGTATCCATGTCATCCTTAGCAGCATCTGAGGGTGTCATGTTTTCAATATTTGGCAATGGGATTTCCTACTTACATTAGCAATGTCACATCTGTGGCTTCCACCCCTGCACATCTGTTGTGCTTGCCATTGTTCAATTAGTCTACTTCCCTGACCGTGTGGCCATCTCCACTGGACATGCAGGTTTGGGCATCAATGGGGAAGGACTCATCTGTGTTGTCAGTGCAACTTGCTATACATGTGTGTTGGATCTGTGCTGATGATTTCGTTGACACTCCCATGACCAGGCTGATGTGACGGGAGCCTTCATTTGGTGCAATTTGTTGACTGTGTGACCAAGTGTTCTGCTGACATGATGGAGCCCTACTGAGGCAACATATGGCACAGCTTTCCTCACACAGGAGTGGAGTCCCCTCATGGCAGTGTGTACTCCTGTGACATCGCCTGCGCCCAAGGTGTGTGTTGTATGAGCATGTCTGTGTGTTCACTTCCATTTTGCTGTGCATGCTGGGATCCCTAGTGGTGTTCCTGTTTGTGATGCTTGCTGAGTTGACCTATGTTCCCCCAAAGTCTTCTCCCTGGGTTCTCTGTGATGTAGGTGCATGGCACATTACTGGTCATCAGGGTGTCACCCATAGGTGTGTTTGCTGTCAGGGCTGAGTTTGTGGGCAGACGCAGATGGGTCACAGTCAGGATTCCCCTTGGCACTTGTTGTTTACACCTGTCATGTGATTTCCAGTTTGTGTTAGCTTTCAGTGATTGTGACACGTTGTGTGTGTGACTGCTGGCACTCCTCAGGGTCAGGGCTGCAATGTTGGTAGTTGTCTATGTGTGTTCTTTGTGGGTGACCTTGGCTTCTTCATTGGTGTGGGACTGTGGCTGGGATCCCATTGGTTGGTGTGGTATTGCCGTCATGTCCATGTACAGCGTAGTGTGCAGTGTGTCAGACACTCAAGAGTCTTGTTGAGTGGCCATGTGTGATGTGTTTCTGCACCTTGGTTCCCACCACCACCCATGGGATTGTCATGGGTGCATGTGCAATGTCACCAGTGCATGTGAGCTTCACTGCTGCACATTGTTGGAGGTCGAGGTGTGTGGTGTTGAGTGTGTGCATATGAGAGTTGTTGCACGGCTAGACCCCTGCCTCCATGTTGGCCTTGGCTTACTGGCCGTGCTGATTGATTTGTGCTTGTGTAGGTGTGATGGTAGTTTGTTGCTCAGGACACATGACTGTGGTTCACAGTGTGAACGACATCTAGCTTTGTCATCACAGTGGGATTGTAATGCAGCCCAGGGTCTCCACATTGTGGGGACCCTGGGGGTAGTGCTGTGGTGTCTCTGTGTCTTGCTGTGTCAGTTGCTGTTCCTACATGCTTGTGTGACATGTGTGATTTGTGCTCCCTCTCATCTAACAATGCATGATTGCCCACATAGGGGATTTGGATCCATGAGTTACCTTTGTGTGGCACTGTATGCACATCTGTGTAATTGGTATTCGGGCCTCATCATGTGTTGTGTGGTTGCCTGGGGACACATGCACCCCCCCCCCGCCCTCACCTGTTGTGTTTGATGTGCAGTGTGGGTCTGCCTGTTTGTGTTTGTGCATCTGCACCACTGCATTGGCATGTCTTTAGTGTGCCATTGGCTGTATGTTGTTTGGTGGGTTTCCCCTGTTGTCCCTGGGACTCCTAGGTTATCAGTCAGCACAATGATCATTGTTTGTGTGTCCCATTGCTGCCATGGTATGGTATCTGTTCACCTCACATCTACAGTCTCCACAGGGTATCTGCATTTGTGTGCCCATTGGTGCAAATATGTGGGTCTGCATTATCATGGTCACTTCTGTCATTGTGTCATTGATGAATGTTGACAGTGTCAGCCCCCATGGGTGATGTTTGTCTGCACATGGCCAAAGGTATGTCTTATTTGCACTGCAGTGTTTGCCTCCCCAATCTATGTTGCTATGGGACACAAGCACTACTTTGCCACTGATGTGTTTGTTGTTCTGTGACCAGGAATCATCCACGCAGTTTGGCAGTTGCAGCTTTTTCAATGTCAACACTTACATTTTGGTCACTGTGATGATGGGGGTTTGAACCCCATTGCCACAATGTTCAAGATGTGCTTCAGCTATGGGCCCCACACTTACCTTTTGGTCACTGTGATGATGGGGGTTTGTACCCCATTGCCACAATGTTCAAGATGTGCTTCAGCTATGGGCCCCACACTTACCTTTTGGTCACTGTGATGATGGGGGTTTGTACCCCATTGCCACAATGTTCAAGATGTGCTTCAGCTATGGGCCCCACACTTACCTTTTGGTCACTGTGATGATGGGGGTTTGAACCCCATTGCCACAATGTTCAAGATGTGCTTCAGCTATGGGCCCCACACTTACCTTTTGGTCACTGTGATGATGGGGGTTTGAACACCATTGCCACAATGTTCAAGATGTGCTTCAGCTATGGGCCCCACACTTACATTTTGGTCACTGTGATGATGGGGTTTGAACCCCATTGCCACAATGTCCAAGATGTGCTTCAGCTATGGGCCCCACACTTACATTTTGGTCACTGTGATGATGGGGGTTGGACCCCATTGCCACAGTGGTCATGGTCTGCTTGCATTGTGGGGGCCACACACATTTATGTGTGGCACATGTGAGAGGGGGTCACATTGTATGTTCAAAGTCATGTTCAGTGTTGTAGGCATTTGACACAGTCTACACACGCTTGTCATGGTGTTGGGGGATGTCTTTATGTTGCATTGTTTATGTTGGTGTGTGCTTGTTGTGTCATGTATTAGCCATCCTGTGAGTGGGGGTGTTGTTGGTGGTAGGCATCCAGCCCCCATGGGTAGAGGTGGTAGTAGTGGTAGGCATCTGGCACCCCCTGGGTAGGGGTGGTAGTGGTGGTAGGCATCCAGCCCCCCATGGGTAGGAGTGGTAGTAGTGACAGGCATCCAGCCCCCCATGGGTAGAGGTGGTAGTAGTGGTAGGCATCCAGCCCCCCATGGGTAGAGGTGGGAGTAGTGACAGGCATCCAGCCCCCCATGGGTAGAGGTGGTAGTAGTGGTAGGCATCCAGCCCCCCATGGGTAGAGGTGGGAGTAGTGACAGGCATCCAGCCCCCATGGGTAGAGGTGGTAGTAGTGGTAGGCATCCAGCCCCCATGGGTAGAGGTGGTAGTAGTGACAGGCATCCAGCCCCCATGGGTAGAGGTGGTAGTAGTGGTAGGCATCTGGCACCCCCTGGGGAGGGGTGGTAGTAGTGGTAGGCATCTGGCACACCCTGGGTAGAGGTGGTAGTGGTGGTAGGCATCCAGCCCCCATGGGTAGGGGTGGGATTAGTGACAGGCATCCAGCCCCCATGGGTAGAGGTGGTAGTAGTGACAGGCATCCAGCCCCCATGGGTAGAGGTGGTAGTAGTGGTAGGCATCTGGCACCCCTGGGTAGGGGTGGTAGTAGTGACAGGCATCCAGCCCCCATGGGTAGAGGTGGTAGTAGTGACAGGCATCCAGCCCCCCATGGGTAGAGGTGGTGATAGTGGTAAGCATCTGGCACCCCCTGGGTAGGGGTGGTAGTGGTGGTAGGCATCCAGCCCCCCATGGGTAGAGGTGGGAGTAGTGACAGGCATCCAGCCCCCCATGGGTAGAGGTGGTAGTAGTGGTAGGCATCCAGCCCCCCATGGGTAGAGGTGGTAGTAGTGACAGGCATCCAGCCCCCTATGGGTAGAGGTGGTAGTAGTGGTAGGCATCTGGCATCCCCTGGGGAGGGGTGGTAGTAGTGGTTGGTATCTGGCACACCCTGGGTAGAGGTGGTGAGGCATCCAGCCCCCCATGGGTAGGGGTGGTAGTAGTGGTAGGCATCTGGCACCCCATGGGTAGGGGTGGTAGTAGTGACAGGCATCCAGCCCCCCATGGGTAGAGGTGGTATTAGTGGTAGGCATCCAGCCCCCCATGGGTAGAGGTGGGAGTAGTGACAGGCATCCAGCCCCCCATGGGTAGAGGTGGTAGTAGTGGTAGGCATCCAGCCCCCCATGGGTAGAGGTGGGAGTAGTGACAGGCATCTAGCCCCCCATGGGTAGAGGTGGTAGTAGTGGTAGGCATCCAGCCCCCCATGGGTAGAGGTGGTAGTAGTGGTAGGCATCCAGCCCCCCATGGGTTGAGGTGGTAGTAGTGGTGGACATCTGGCACCCCCTGGGTAGAGGTGGGAGTAGTGACAGGCATCCAGCCCCCATGGGTAGAGGTGGTAGTAGTGGTAGGCATCTGGCACCCCTGGGTAGGGGTGGTAGTGGTGGTAGGCATCCAGCCCCCATGGGTAGAGGTGGTAGTAGTGGTAGGCATCTGGCACCCCCATGGGTAAGGGTGGTAGTAGTGGTAGGCATCTGGCACCCCCTGGGTAAGGGTGGTAGTAGTGGTAGGCATCTGGCACCCCCTGAGTAGGGGTGGTAGTGGTGGTGGGCATCCAGTCCCCATGGGTGGAGGTGGTGGTAGTGGTAGGCATCTGGCACCCCCTGGGTAGGGGTGGGAGTAGTGACAGGCATCCAGCCCCCCATGGGTAGAGGTGGTAGTAGTAGTAGGCATCTGGCACCCCCTGGGTAGGGGTGGTAGTGGTGGTAGGCATCCAGCCCCCCATGGGTAGAGGTGGTGGTAGTGGTAGGCATCTGGCACCCCCTGGATAGGGGTGGTAGTAGTGGTAGGCATCTGGCACCCCCTGGGTAAGGGTGGTAGTAGTGGTAGGCATCTGGCACCCCTGGGGAGGGGTGGTAGTGGTGGTAGGCACCCAGCCCCCCATGGGTAGGGGTGGTAGTAGTGACAGGCATCCAGCCCCCCATGGGTAGAGGTGGTAGTAGTGACAGGCATCCAGCCCCCCATGGGTAGAGGTGGTAGTAGTGGTAGGCATCTGGCACCCCCTGGGTAAGGGTGGTAGTAGTGGTAGGCATCTGGCACCCCCTGGGGAGGGGTGGTAGTAGTGTTAGGCATCTGGCACACCCTGGGTAGAGGTGGTAGTAGTGGTAGGCATCTGGCACCCCCTGGGGAGGGGTGGTAGTAGTGGTAGGCATCTGGCACCCCCTGGGTAAAGGTGGGAGTAGTGACAGGCATCTGGCACCCCCTGAGTAGGGGTGGTAGTGGTGGTGGGCATCCAGGCCCCTATGTGTATATGTGGCATTGATGATGGCCATCCCGCCCATATGCTGCTGCTGGTGTAAGTAATTTCTGCATCCCTCTGTGTGTGTGTGATATGTCGGGTACGTGTAGTTTGTTTTTGTGCTTGGTGTCTGACTTACCTTCTGCGCCGTACGCGTCCGTGCCTGTTCCGGTAGTAGATGTAGAATATTGGTAGGATCGGCACGATGGGATTCATAGTTGGTTCGTCTTTCTCTTTGCTTCGCCTCGTCCTCGTCGCTGGCGTGTTCGTCTCGTAGCCGTGGATCGTGTTGTGGCGCGAATCGGAGCTTATGTGCGCCTCTCCCGGATGCTTTGACGTGCCGTGCGTAGCGATGGGTTCGGCGCGTACGGAAAGCGCATCGTACTTGTCCGGCCGGACGGGGCTGCATTTTGGCTTCCGTGCGACTCGATTTTGCGTTTCCAGATCCGCCTCGGTCGGAAAACAGGACCTGGATTGGGTGAGTACGACTGGGTCGGAATCTATGCAGTTGTGCGCATCGTACTTGCTCATTCTGAATAATGTGCGGATCGGTCGGGAAACAGGCAATCGCCTGGCTTTTTTCCCGGCCGAATAGTGTTGGGTGCGCCTCCGACAGAGATCGGAATCGGCCCCATAGTCTTCATGCATACTAAATAAATACTATATTTTAATAGTAAATGAATACCGCTGTAAACACTGGAATCACACTAAGTGAAGATCTTCCATTTTGGTGAGGGCAGTACTGCACTGAAGCTCACCAGCAGGAAAGTTCAACCAACCTATCTGCCAGGGTGCTAATCCGGTAACCACCATGATGTGAACATTACAGGGACGCTGCTAAATCGATGGGTTTGCATTGAGAGCAAAAATAAAATAAAAAAAATAAAAATTTTTACTCACGGCTTGGATTAACCACTGGATGGCAGTTTTTCTGATTGGAGGCCATGTGGACATGATCTGTATTTCAAACTCCTACTGTATATTCTCCTAATACTTCCAATTATGCACGCAACATGACGGACCCTCCCCTACCAGGACCTGCATTATGCAAGGAACTACGTCACTTATCATTAAAGTTATTCGCCAAGAAAACCGAAACGCTGCACAGAAACAAGGCTTACTTAAATAGCAAACCTGTTTCATGAACAAATTGGAGATGGAAAACATGAAAATTATACGTTTTATATATTATAGCTGGAGCTCATAAACTACTGCAGCTGGTCGTTTCAAAAATAGTACTCATACAACCCTTCATGATTTGTAGGAAATTCATTATAAAATCACTGTCACACATTTTAGCCTTGAAATGTACTGACTAATCCTGTTTCAGATTGGTCAGGCTTCGCCAAACTGAATTTAAAATATCACTTTTAAAATTGGATCTATCAGCTGAGATTCTTGAGAGGACTATTATGAATTTACTGTCTGTAGACGATGGAATTTCATGAAATGCTTATTTATTTTTATTATCTGGCTGTCTCTGTTTCCCTTGAAGCGATTCTTTATGTCCCTGTCATTTTAGAGTTTTATTTTGTCCCTGCTGCTTTCCAATTAGCAGCTGCGGCAGCTCATTTGTGTCCAGATATATGTGTTATAGAAATTGTGGGCTACTGAAAATGTGATTGCATTCTAAACAAATAATACACGTGTAAGAGAGAAATATGAATAGTATGAGCTTATTGCTACATTTTATGTAGATGAAGAACTGCAGGCTGAGCATAAACACTTGAATGATTCAGCATACAGTGGTATTGCCAGTAAATCGTTTTTCATTTTCAAGAACACCAGAGACAAAGATTTCATATATTAAAGTGTAAAAAAAATCACAGGTTGAAATCTTAGCACTTCAAGTAAGGTTTGCTCCATCCTTAGAAAGATAATTCGAAGATGCAAAGTGGCTCTATTTAAAGTATTCCTTATTGTAATATGGATATAAGGCGGTCCTTGCCGGAGGCAGACATGGAAGACAGACAAGGTCAGCTATCACATTCTAGACAACTAAAAATGTAGGAGGAGACAAATGAAAAGCAGAACTGGGCTGAATATGTCACCAATGAAACCTGAGCCTCCTTGCATACTACATGAGGTGCCAAATACTAGGAGACCAAGCACACTTGTTGTGGGGAGTACTCCTGCAAGATCCCACATTTCAAAAAGCTGACAGATGAACAGAAAGTTCACATCCTTATTGAAGAAGAACCTGAGATCGCATAAAAAACAGTGGAATATCTGTTACCCAAGAATATGACCAGAGACCCATTTTTTCAAATATTTATTTTAAGGGATGTACGAGTAATAACATTAAATATGACAAAAACAAAACAAAAAAACTGTTAAGAAATGTACACACGAAAATGAATCAATTACAAATACAACACCTTCTAACATCAGTACTGTCACTGATCAACAGTCAACTAGGCTTTGCAAAATTCCAGCAAATTGAAAAAATAATGATCTGTCTTTAATATGGTGATGGAACTGTATGTACTCTAAACGTGTAGCATTTCCTCTTGCCACTGCTCATATGTAGGTGGTGAGTTTGCATTACACAGAGTCATTATAACAGATCTAGAAATTGTGTGGGCGATGAAAGCCACTATATGATAATTAATATTTGTTCAAACTTCCATTTCAATCAAATCGAAGTAAATAACTCTGTTTATAGAATTATTTGAGCCACAAATTTACATCAAAGATATATATCTAAAATGTTCCTTATCATAATTCTGTGATTGTTGACATTCCCCAAACATATGTTTTCAATCCCTTTAGGGCAGTGGTTCCCAAACTGTGCACCGTGGCTCCCTGGGGAGCCGCCAAACCTAGCCAGGGGAGCCGCGCACCAAGCACTTTAATGCATTTAATGTTGAAGGGTCTGTTGGCTTCAGTTAAACTAATTGGACTTAAACGCATGATGTTGATGATTTCTAAGTGACGTGCCTAAAGCTGTAAACGTAGTGCTTAATTGATGGCATGTCGAGGGAGATGACCTCCATATTTCACTGGATCCCCAAGTTCCAACACTCCCAAAGTAAGCGGAAGATGCCTGATTTATTTTGTGAGACTCGTTAATAGTTTTGTTTTTTTCCAAATGCATTTTACACCAATGCAAGTTATCAGGAAAGTACAGTTGTCCTGCCTATTAAACACATTAAGTATTATTAAGTATTGACGCTTGTACTTGAACCATAGGTACTTCCAGTACATATTTCTTTCAGTACACACACATTTCCAGACAGGCCTGCTCTCTCCTTCAGCACAGGGAAGTAAAACACCATATACAACATAATGGCAACATTTTGGAACAAGTAAAGAGGGACATTTAAAAAAAAAAATCAGAGGAATTTATTTGGCTAGCATTGATTTGGAGGCAATTTTAGGGAGGAGACAGCAAATATAAAGCTGTATGTGGTTTAAAAAAATCGTGAGCCACCCTGCTGAGACTGGTGTGTTGGCACGTATGACATGGGTGAAAATGGAAGTGCATGCAAATATTCTTCAAGCACAGAAACACTTTGGCAATGGGGCCTACATGCATACTGGTGCTATCTAGCACTGTAAGTGGGATAAAAAAAATTGAGAGTGTACTCTAAAGAAGGCATGGGCAAAGAAGTGTAACTAGGAAAATGTTATTAGAGGCGCCGCCTTAGTAATACGAAACACCCTACATATATGATTATAATACCCTCATCCGCTTCAACCCAATTATTTTCAGGGAGAAAAATGCAAGTACTCTCGAGGCCGGGCTTACATCCCCCCCCCCCCCCATCCTCCCAAAAAAGTAAAAGTGGGGAGCCACGGGCAATGGACAATGGGTCAAGGGAGCTGCGGGTTGAAAAAGTTTGGGAGCCACTGCTTTAGGGGGATCTAAACATCGTGGTCAAGTTGGTGCAACATTTGTTCAGAACTTGCTTAGTTTCGAAGAGGTATAGTATAACATTCACTTATTCATAAACAAGCATTCTGTGAAAGTTGGAACTGTAGAGAACAGTGTCCGATAGCTTATTCATCTTAACCCTACCACCTGATCAGCAATTGTACCTGTGGATCTGCCCATTTCTTTGTAATATATTAATTTTATTTTAATGGTATAGTTGAAAGATCCTGATACCAAATAACACACTTTCATATTGACAATCTCAGTTCTATAAATGTGTTGAACAATCTTCTGAGTCTGTAATACCTGACTTATATGCAGAATTCCTCAAATGTAATACCTGTAATGTATTGATGTCCTTTATACCCCCTAACCCCCATACAAATAAAATCAGCAACTTTTGCTATTCCAACCTTTGTACAACGTGCAGACCATGTCGGAGTTATAAATTCAAAATACGTTCTTGTTTTTCAGGGAGATTCCATATGTATTTGGGATTTGCCAATTCGCATTTAGCCTCGTTTTATTTCTGTTTTATTTCCGTGAAAATTCACAAAAATTGTCTATCTTACTTTCTTTGACAGTTTTACAAATTTGACTAAACAAGATCATTATTGTTATATCAAAAATAGTAAAGTTGCGTTGCGTATCTGAGTAAACACTGTGGCTAAGTAATAAAGTTGCAGACCAAGAGAGCTAAACCTCCCAGTTCATTTGAGTTTCAGAACCTTCATTGAGATCCTTGGTTGTTTATTAGCCCTTATGAAGCTGAAAAACGTTCCATCTAGTTTGGCAAAAACAAGCATTTGATAAGTAGCAGGGAAATGTAATAAAAAATCAAAATAATGGTATTATCTGCATTTTAATTATTGAGATGGAGGCAATAATTGATATTGGTAAAACCCCCATCTTCGGAGGGATCTGTAATTAAGGGTACATAGTTTTGTTCAAATATTAAACTAGGATTCTCAAGAAATCTAACACTGATACCTTTTAGTATTAATACTATAGTAAGTATATAGAGAAGGCAATAAAACCTCTCAAGGAGCGTTGAGTAACAATACTTACGTTTTTGATGCTTAGTATATTTTTCAATTGCTGTAAGGGCCAATGAGATATTACCTTTTTCAGGTGCCAGGTAAAGTGCAATGTATTATTTCTATAATTTATCCGATTAGGAGCATGTTTCTGCTTCCTGGGTTGCAGAAGAGGAATGAATATGAATGGCAAATGGTTCTATGAAAAAAGCAAAGAAATTGAGCATATATGAATCCCTACCTTGTACCCCTTCAGATAGATCCAATTAGTCTGGCGCTTTTATAATTAATAATGACTTCAACTGTGGATATTGCAGATAAGGGGCCATCAATTTGATAAGCCAGGGCGGCAAATTGATTTCCTCAAGAATTATAAATATAAATTCTCCATTTACCAGGTCGAACTCTTTCTCTGCATATAGGAGAACTGTGCATGCCGGAATTTTATTTCAATTATTTATGCAGAGGCTTCTGCAAAACATATATATATGCTGCAAGTTTGTGACTGGGTAAAAGCGACTTTGATCTCTAGGAATCAACACTTAATAATCAATTTGAAATAATTTGAGCTAAAATATTTTAATTGAAGTTTAGTCATTTTATAGGATAATACGATCCTAAATCTGTTTGGTATTACCCTGGTTTCAAAAAACGAACACCTTTACCAAAAGATGGAGAAATGTTCCCTTCCTTGTGTATATTATTCAGTCTTCACTGGGAGATTTGCCAGTGTCCTGTGGTTGAGTTGCATAGGCAAAATTAATTGGAACTTTCTTCTGGGGGAAGTTTAAGAACAGGTACTCTATACAAAAAAGTCTTGCAATCTTCTTTTCGCGAAGTCTATTATTTTTTGCATGTTTGTTGATAATGTAAAAATAGGGATAGACTTCTTCCTTGCTCTTGAATGCTAGTAGTCAACAGGTCACTAATTTTGGTGATTACATACTTATTCATTTTTTCTTTGGTAAACCAGTTTACAGATCATTCCACCTTTTCACATTCCTTGTATGCTTGAACCCTATTTGTCTCTTCTTTTAATATTTCCATCTCTATGACTATGCTCTCTAAATCTGCTTTTGTCTGATTTAATGCTGAGAGTAGTCTTATTTGAATTCCAAATAAAATCCTATTTCCTCTCCACTTAACACCTGCTGTGCTTGATAAACAAAATTCATATCTATTTTGCATTTGTGTGCTGTCAGAGAGTTAAAAACTCCTCCAATGGTAACATTAAAAGCCTCCATTCGGCCCAATCGCCTGAATCATTATTAGGCTGAAAACATCTTTTTTTTCTGTTTTAATCCAACTATACATTTTTGTTCTAACACTCAACTATTGTTCACTCTCTCTTTCAAAATAGGAAGACCCAATCTATTAGTTACTTAGAAATGGTCAGAAAAATAAGCCAGACTTAGATCTTGTCAACCATTTGTTGAGATGATTGATTCATAAATGCCCTAAATCTTGCATTTCCTGTTTTGACTTTTTACAGCTTTACCACCTTGTGACCCTATCACCCTCTCCCCCATATCGTGCCCTACTTCCCGATATGTAGGTGTGTAGTCCTTCCCGTTAGTGGTACACCACCCACCCATTAACCCATTTTGGTGTCCTGTTCTTGCACATATGTTTGAGAGTCAGACCCCACCCATCAACAGCTAGCACATTTTAATTTTCTACCATCAATGTTTTAAAAATATACCTAAACATATACATTTGGTGGTACTTTCTGTGGGGGCTGCATGGAGGAGATCTTAGCACCCCTGCGGACTTCATCTACCGGCCTGCACTACACCAGGAGTCACGCTTGCTAACAGTCATCTTGAGGGGGTGGGGCCAACAGTCGGCACACACGGAAAAATGCCTTGGACTTCCCGCAACACAGTACGCATTCGGTGGCACTTTCTGTGGGGGCTGCACGGAGGAGATCATAGCAGCCCTGCGGTCTTTATCTACCAGCCCACACTGCGCCAGGAGGCGCGCTTGCTAACAGTCATCCCACCCACCCATGCCCATCCCACTGTCCACTGCTTAAGGTATCTGAACTATTTATTTACAAGATCATCGGATTACAATATAAAGAGACTGGTTCATTATCCCATACAAAGATTTAAACGAGACATTAGGATTACTTGTAGTAAACAGACTAATTTATTTAGTAGTCTTTGTTTTTTCCTTTTAGAGGGTGACAAATGTTTGCATTGGTTTGATTTAAGTGCCCAGTAATCATTTTATCCAGTTCATTCCTATAAAGGTAAAGGTGGGCTTGGTATAAAATTACCAGCAAAGGCTTTTCTTTTTGCCTTTTGGGCCTAGGTGTAATTCTGCCTTTCCGGTATACTATTTAGAAGTATGGGGAAAGGGAGGCAGATGTGTATTGCATGTGGGCAAAGCCCTAAGAACACCACAATTGACCGTATGCTAGAGAGGGCTATTGGTGTGGTAAGTGCAGGAATAAATTTAACTGAAAGGAGACTCTCCCTTGGTCTGGGCGTCGCCCCTATGGATGCCAATGTAGAGAAACTTTATCAAACGCTTTCAGACCACGGAATGCTTGAGGGTCCAGATAGTAAACAGAACCAAAGGGAAGTAGGGAATCTTGGGGAGCCTGATACAGAAACCAGCCCTCCTAAGACTAAAAAAGCAAAGAGGTCTGATAAAACAAAAATTAAGGTTAAACCAACTTAAATTCAAAAACGTATGCAGCAGTCCCATTCGGCAGGTGGGGCAGAAAGGCAGTAACCCCTTACCGCTGTAGTGGGGTCATCTAATCCCAATAGAGAGGCTACGGTCTCTTGCCCCCCCTCAGATTCTATTATGAGTTCATGGTTGGAAAAGAGTAAAGAACTTTTTAGAGATTTAATTAAACAGGAATTGCCCAACTCCTGTTAAGATTGGATGCTATGTCTTCGCAACTCTCAGCCATAAATAACATCATAAATGAAAGACAATGGTGGGGGGATGGGAATCCGGTGCCACCATCATCGGATTCCAGAATGGATGTGCCGATTAATGATTCGGTGAGGAGACTTGATGCTAAGAAACAGCAAAATCAAAAAAACAACTAAAACACTTATTTCCCCTGTAATTTCAAATGCCTCCAGGGAACCAGTAAGTGATATAATTTGCAGTGGTTTGAACCCTGGGGGGAAAATGAGCAGGAAAGGCGATTTATATAAAAAGGGATACCCTCATCACCCCCCAAATGTACCTCATATACCATTATTCTTAAGGGTGTGCCAAGGCTCCTAAAGCAGGGCAAGGATGATTATGAATCCCTGCGCAATAGGTCAGTTCACTGGTTACAACTAAACTCCGGTTGGGTGGGGGACTTGTCACAAGAGGTCTTGCATGGAAAGAGACTTCCATGGTTAGGAATTTACCCTGAAGAAAACTCAGAAGATTGCATTATTTTAAATTTTCATATAGCCACTATCGTGGGAAACCTCCTATGATGTTTAATGCACCGATCCCCTTGCCCAAGCAGAATTGAAGCCCTTTCTTTGGGCTATTTTTATAGACCGAGCATACCCCCCCTTAATGGAACCCTGTGGTATTCAACGTAGGTCTAAGTGCCTAAAGGACTTAAATTTTGGTAGGCAACAGGGTTTAAATGGTATACCTCTCCCTACACTTGTCCTATCTAACAGATATATCCCATTATCCCATTTGGAAGAGCTAGATTGACATGATAACTCCAGGGAGCCAGGTGGGGGTGAATAGAGGTTTGGGGGAAGAAACTGTTATTGGAAAGATAACAAGCAGCAAGATAAATGGAGAAAAGGTACTAGATTCAAGGGAACTAGTAACAATCATGAGTTGGAATACGGCTGGAGTCAAGTTAAAAATGAATAATCCAGACTGGCTTAGGTCCCTGAAACTTGCTAACATAGGTTGTCTCCAAGAAACCTGGCTTGAGAAGAATCTACATGTTGATGGTTATTTTTCAATTTTAACTCCTGCTATACCATCAGTACATGGGCGAGCAAAAGGAGGTCTAGATATACTTATCTCAAAGCACATACCCATTAAGGTTAGAAAATCAGTGACAAAATAGGTATGGATTGCTTTAATTAATTACTATAATAACCTTTTTTAATAATACCTGTGGTAGGGTAGCAATGGATATAAGATAGGACCTTGAGTTCTTTCTAAATCAGTTAGCCACAGATTCTATATATATTTGGGTTGGAGATTAATATAAAAAAGTGTCAGAATAAAGGTAATGTTGTCTGTGGTTATGTAGATTGTTCAGGGGCATATCAATCCCATTTCATACATTATCCCTATGGGGAAATATTAAATGAAATAATATTTCAGTATTGCGTAGAAATAATTGAGCAGAATTTGAAGGAAGATGGGATCGATATGCCAATATTTTTTGGCAACAGGCATTGTTCCGTTATTGATCATATCCTTGTTACAACCAAGGATTTACAGTTAATTAAAGATTACATAACTATATGTACAGTGCTTAGTGATCATGCTGCATTATTTCTGACTTTGAATATCTCCTGTAATAGAGGGGAGTTTTATAAGCAAGCACCCCCAATCAAGTGTTCAGGAAATAAAATTGTCACTATTAAGTGGTCTAGGATCAATGAACCTTTACTGTACAAAACCACTGTTTCTGAGCAATGGGAGTCCTTTTTGATATGTACTGAATGGGGGAGGACCATAGCAAAATTGTGGAAGCATTTGGTAAAATCCCTGCAGCTATTTCTGATAAATTACATAGACCAGCCCGAAGTATCGAGAAAAGAGAATCTTCCTGCTGTGGTTTAACTCACTAAGTACAAAAGCGAATCAAGCTCTAAGAAAAGCCCTCCAGGAAACCCCAAGAGATAGGGAAAAAATCAGGACATTAATTATCAGGTTGAAATAGATAATAGGAAAAAGGAACTTCAGGAGCAGGCCTGGGCGGATCTGGAGCAGTCAGCTGATAATGCTGATGATACATTGTTTTGGAGAATCATAAACTCATCCTTTTTGAAGGAAAGTTCCACTTCAACTTTAGATATTTCAGTTCCATCTGACACCTGGATTTCCCATTTTGGTGCTATTTTTAACATAGAGAGCAGTGAATGTGTTAGGGGATAGCACTAACAATCCAAATCCTATTCCAATGAATTTTGTTACCATGGAGGAAATTAGTATTGCCTTAAGTAATAGCACATTAGGCAAAGCGCCAGGGCCTGATGGTGTGCCTGTGGACATCTTTAAGCTATACTCATTATTATGGGTTCCGATTCTTACCCATATTTTTAATGCTGCTGCTTATGGCCACTATCCATCAACTTGGTCGGAAAATGTGATTGTGTCCATCTTTAAGAAAGGTGACAGAGGGGACGCTAGATGCTATTGTCCCAAATCACTCTAAGGGCCAGATGTACAACGCTTGCATTTTGTGACTCGCAAATTGCGTTGTTTTGCGACTCGCAATTTGCGACTTGCAAAATGCAATGTACAACAGTGTCTCAGACGCTGTTTGCGATTCCCAATGGGGTCGCACATTGCATGACTCATCAATATTCATCAGGCAAGCTCAATTTGCAACCCCATTGAGAATGGCTAGCACTCACAGGGATGGTGGCCTGCTGGGGTCAGCAGACCACCATGTCTGTGACTGCTTTTTCAATAAAGCAGTTTTGTTTTTTAAATGCAGCCCGTTTTCCTTAAAGGAAAACAGGATGCATTTTTAAAAAAATGAAACATTTCAGTTTCATTTTTTAAGGGCAGGCAGTTGTCCCCGGGACCACTGCCTACTCCTAAAAAATATTTTCGCACTCATTCACAAAGGGGAAGGGGTCCCCATGGGACCCCTTCCCGTTTGCGAATAGTTTACTATCTACTTGAAGTAGATGGTAAACTGTGAGTGTTTTGCGACCGCATGGTACATACCATTTGGACTCGCTATTAGAAAGGGACGCCCTTGGCATTCCCCTTCCTAATTGCAAGTCGCAAATGCTATTTTGCGAGTCTGTGACTCGCAAAATAACGTTGGTACATACCACCACCGTTTTTTGCGGTCGCAAAAGGGTTGAATACCCTTTTGCGACTGCAAAATACGGTCATACATCTGGCCCTAAGATTCTTCTTTGAAGCTGATGGGTAGAGTGATATTGGCAATCTTGAAAGCTTGGGCCCACGAATATTGGATAATTTCAGAAATACAATTTGGCTTTATGAAGGAAGTAGGTACAGTGGAACAGGGGATTAACCTACATCTTATTATTAATAAATATACTTTGGCAAGAGAGGGACATATATATTTATGCTTTGCTGATCTATCGAGTGCCATCGATCTTGTAAACCATGCCAAACTTTGGCAAGTGTTAACGGATATGGGTGTTCCTAATGACATTCTTTGCTTCCTTTCCCGATTATATGCTACCTTAACATCTTCTGTGTGATATGGTAGAAATGGAGAGTGCACTGAGAAGTTTTGGATGACCCGGGAAATCAGACAGTGTTGTATGCTTGCCCTCCTTTTATTTTCCTTGTATATCAATTGGATGGCTGACTTACTGCAAGAAGTTGATGCCGATGCCCCTAGGTTAGGCACACGTCCTACCCCAATTTTGCTTTACACAGATGATGCGATACTAATTTCTAAGACTGCAAATGATCTAGAACGGCTTATACATTATTTTTTAATTTTATGGAAAATAGAGCTTGTAAATTAAATCTAGGGAAAACTTTTATCATGTCTTGCGGGAATAAGAAGAGACCTGGGAAAAGTTTTTATGTACAGGGACATAAACTAACAGAGGTTAAACATTCAATTATTTAGGCATTACATTTTCTCAAAAAAGTAACTGGTCTTCTTATATGGAGGTAGCCAAATTACATTTTATTAGAGTCATTTCTGCAGCTTTTAGATATTCTAAGAAGATAGGGAACAAACCAGTGAGAAAAATGGTGAAGTTGTACAGACTAAATACTTACCAGTAGCTCTGTATGGCTCACCGTCGTGGGGCTGAGAAAAGTGTATTCTATAACAAGCCCAAGAAAACTCTTTTTACAAAGAATTTTGAGTGTGCCCAGCTCAACTTCTACTTCAATAGTACATATTCAATAGTACATTTAGAATTGGGTATGGAATATATTTAAGAGACCATTCAATTAAGTATACTCAAAAAGTGGTATGGCATTTGGTCAAAGGAGGGCACTAAGTTTTCTCGAGAGGTCATTAAGGACTGTTTAGGTTTGGATCATTTGAAAAAATCCCCTAGCTACAAAATGTGTGATCCTTATTACATGAACTAAGGGAAAACCTGAATCCATTGGAACCCCATGGTTTTCCGAAATATAGTAAAAAATATATTAAAACTATCTTTTTGGATAAAAGGAATACCAGAAGCGAGCATCAAAAAAAGTCTAAACAACAGTTACCTAGGATATCGGGTACAGGGGTTTCAAGACTATCTGTTAAAGAATGTGTATGATAGATGTTTGCTCACCATATTACGTCTTGAAACAATTAATTTTTTAGTGATTTTCCCAAAAACTGATTCATGGCCTCGAAACCTACCTTGATGCCGTGTGATGGTAAGGCAATACAATCAACTTTGCACTTCATGCTTTTTGCTAATTTTATAGTGATATTAGAAATTTTTACTTTGCCCTCTTTTTTTGTCCCAGGGCATATTTTATTTTGAGGTGGCATTTACCTATCTTAAAAAATTACCAATGTGTTATGCCATTGTTGCTTTTATTAAAATGGCTTAATGTAGAAGAAAATCGTTGCTTTCCAAAATGACCTCAGATATGACGAAAATGAATAGATAGTGGGACTATATTTTAGCTGTGATACCCCTTCACAGGTATTACTAAAGCAGTACATTTTAAGATTTAAGTATTTTAAATCATTAATATTGCGTGGTCTTTTTACTGCATTGCATATATAGTAATATGCCTTTTGTATGAATTGTGGAAGTGTTTAAAAAATATTTTTTATATAGTTATGTATCTTTAATGAATTTGTTTATACATTTGTAGAAAGATTTACTTGACTTAACATATACATTTCTGCAGTTGCCTATAATTTCTCTGTGGATGAAGTAGACTATTGAATTTCAGTTAGTAAGGTTTGAGCAGATAGAATACCAGATGAAATTGTTTTAACCACAGACTCAGCTTTTAGATTTCTCAGTCATTTGTTAAAACTCACATCTTCTTCTTGATGCCTCATATAATATGTCTGGGAATATTGAAAACTTAAATTTATTAGCCACATGGAAAATCTGTATTACCATAGGATCTGCTTTTTAATTCTGAAATTCTTAGAGTTTATAAGCATGGTGCATGATTAGGTAGTCGAGGACGAATGCCAGTGCTATTTCAGCAGAGCCTGATCTAGTGCACAAAGGACCTTGTCTCGAGGTAGGAGACGAATTCACCTAGAACAAGCAGTCTGTGTCCAAATTTCAAGTGTTTGTCTGCACCTGTTCCCAGTCAATGTATAAATTATCTCTATCCATTATTTATCTTAAGACATTTTTTTGCTTTCAAAGATTGTTGAAGAGATGTCTCTCTTTCAAAATGAGATCAGAGGATGTGATGTAATGAATGCTCTTTCATCCTGTCATAACTATACACCCACACATAAGTGTAAGTGGTATGTGCTCAAAACACATATTTTATTGGCCCTTCACAACTCCATCAATTGGCTCAATCAGAGTTGATGTAATCATGTACACTATGCCATCAGAAATGTATTCAAGCACACGTTTACATTTTTAAATCTTGTTCAGGTGCCTGGATAACTGTAGTGTGGCGAAATGAAGATAACGAAACAAGGACATTTATTTTCCAAATCCAAAATAAAGTTTATTCTCGGAAAATGGACCCACGACTTGCTACAACAGGAGCTAGGCAAGAAATGCCTTGAAGACTCCACATTCTAGAATACCTAACATGACATGCAAGTAATTACATAGACAGAATTCCTTAAAGCCAAAAGCACCACCTAACATAATAACTTACATACCACATATCCCCCTTTTTATAAAACAAACAAGAACTCTAATTAAGACATTTCAAACAAGACATTTCAAACATTTTGAGAAATTTCTATGAGATATTTCCTAGAAACAAATGACTCATATTATGACATAATCTCTCAAGCGAACTGTAGTTGTTCTAATTCTACTGCTGCTTCTATACTTGCCATCACCATCCCCTCCTATAACACTTCTGCTAGTGAATTGCACATTAGACCTGGAAGGGACAGGTATACAATCTCCTTGAGCTGAAGCAGAAGTTCCAGCAACCTCACTTGGTACAAAATCAAAACTGGTGGAACAAGATTTTGTCAAGTCACCAACATCATACCAATCATTGTCATTTGAATTGCAGTCATTATTTACAGAATTAAATTTCTTTTCTTTATTAATTATGTCTGCTTGCTCTTTTGTGAGTTTTACAAGTGCAGTAAAACAGCCATACGAGAAACTTTTAAAACTTTGGTAGGGGAAGAATACTTAGATTGTCCCTTTGTAACCTTCATTGGTTTTTTGATCAGGACCCAATCCCCAGGAACTAACACTCTAGTAACATGCATACGTTTGTCATAATCACGTTTGTAAATCTCTTGTTTCTTTCTAACCATTTCTCCTACTTTGGTTAAATCAATAGAAGATTGTGTGCCTTTTTACAATAACCAAGCTGGATTCAACTTTGAAATTGGTTTTCTACCTCTCAAAAGAATATAAGGTGAAACACCAGTAGTACTGTGAGGAGATGTATTATAATTCCAAACTTTTTGGTATAAAAAATTAGGCACATTGAAACCATTAGTCACCGCAGTCTGTACGCTTTCTTTCAGCATACGATTCGTATGCTCAACAAGTCCATTGGACGCTGGGCTATATAATGAAACCAGAGTGTGTTTAACATCAACTTTTTTTAGAAACATCTCCACCTCTTGTGACACAAAATGAGATCCATTATCTGTCACAACTTCTTTAGTGGTACCCTCAAGTCAAAATAGACGTTGCAAAAACAGAATGACTGAATTAGAATCAGCATTGTTGACAAATGCAAAGTACACCCATTTGGAGAAATAATCAATAGCCACAATAAGAAATTTCTTATCTTTTCCAAAAACAGAAAATGGGCCAGCAAAATCTAAACCAAGTTTCTGGCCGCTGACTCCAACCCAAAGGGCATCCTTTTATACATGTAAACTCCGAAAGGAGTGACAAAAGTCATCAAAGGCTGCGATTCAGCTGATAAGGAATCTGGTGATATGCTGAGCGTAGGTCTATAGTAGTGAAAAATCGACTACCACCTAATTTAGCCAACATATCAGAATTCTGGGCAGGGGATGGCAGTCTACAACAATATTACGGTTGAGAACTCTTAAGTCCGCACACAGACGGATCTCACCAGAACTTTTGCATGCGACTACAGCAGCAGAATCCCATTCTGACGATTCAACTGGAGTGATTATACCTTGGCAACACATTTGATCCAATAACTTCTTTAAATCTTCTCCAACTGATAGAGGTACTGGTCTAACTTTCTGAACGACAGGACATGCATTACTCTTGAGTTTAATATTGTGTTCAAACCCTTTTACAGATCCTACCTTGTCACTAAATACAGTAGAATATTTATCAAGTAATTCTTTTAGCTTAGAATCATGTGGTTCAACCATATTGACAGAAGATACAGGTAACTCACCTAGAACTACAGGTTCAGCATGTCCAGGTCTAAATATTATTCCTAAGCTAGCTTGATCTTACCATCCAAGTATATCTCGTCCATTGAGTGCAACATATACTTTTGTAAATATTTCTCTTCCTTTAAACTTTATGATGTCAGAAAAATAACCTCTCATAATTATGTCATATTCACCGAATGCCTTAGGATTGACATCAGTAGGAAATAATTAGGTATTAGACCACAATTTTTCAAAAGTTTTTTCTGCTAAAATAGTAATAGGTGAGCCAGAATCCGCCATAATGTTAACTTCAATAGCACCTATACATACCTCACAAATTGGCCCTTTGCATTTTTTACCAGATTCTTCCAATGTGTTAATTTCCACCGATAGTGAAATTATATTCAATTCATCACAAACTGAATCCTCATCAATGTTAAGCTGATTAACTCTGCTTTTGTTCTTTACAGATTTGCACACGGTGTAAAAGTGACCAATATTCTTACAAATATTACACCGTTTACCTTGTGCAGGACAATTAGGATAATTCCCCATATGGAATTTTGAACCGCACCTATAGCAGGCTGCATTGTGTTCTTTCTCAAATGGTTTCTTAAATTTATATTTATTACCAACAGCATTTATGTCAGGTTCGTTATCAGTATTGGCATCAATACGCATAACACTAGTGCTAGGAGAATTAGAGCTACAACCTTCCGTCAAAATTTTTGAAGAAGTAACAGAACATTCAATACTTCTTGCAATCCCCATTACCTCTTCTAATGAAGGATTTTTACAGGTGAGTATGCGCTCTTGAATTTTCTTGTTGAAACAATTAAAAACTAATTGATCACGTAAGGATGTATCAAGATAAGTACCAAACTCACATTTGGCAGCAAGTACTCTTAATGTTGCTAAGTAATCTTCAATAGATTCATTTTGTAATTGTTTACGTTTAAAGAATACATGTCTTTTGACCATTACAGATGGTTCATCCCGATATTGCTTTCCCATGCATGCTAATGCTTCTGCAAAAACATTCCAGTTTTCATCACCTGTAGGTGCAGGAAAAATGGGTAAATTGTCAAAGAGTTGTTCTCCTGCTGTACCCAAATGATTAAACAATAATGCTTTTTTCCTTTAAGGTGAATATTTCGTAGCATCAATGGCCTCCAGATAATTTTCAAACACTCTTAGCCATTTGTGCCATGGTGTGATTGGTTTGCCTGGTTCTTGTAAGAAAGCAGGCGGATGTAAAATATTGGTCGAATTAGCCATGGAAACAGCACCTGAAAAGAAATTATGTTAAAATACCAACAGTAAACAAAGTAAAAGTAAAGTCACCGTAATGAATCCTGTTGAATAGTGTGAGTTCCGTTGGTAACTTGGGAATTCAAAAGATAAATTGTGTGCTTGTCACAGAAGCAAGCATAAACAAAAGTCGAGGACGAGCGTTGTAGCGTTGTACATACGGATGTATGTAAACAAAGATTTCCGAAATCTTAAGATGGCCGCCACCAGCGTGGAAAACGTGTTGACATCACGACGTGACGTGCCGTTTTCTACGGAGAGTTGGGCACACAATCTTGAAGAGACGAGGATGACGTTGAACTTCGATGTGCTCTGTAACTAGAGAGGGAGACAGGTGCAATGGAATGCCATGCTGGATTAAGAGAAAACAACGCAGCTAACGGTAACGGACAATCGTTGAAAGGTAAATGCTTTACTCACGATTGTTATAGAAGTCCAAATCCGTCCGTTATTTTTCCTTTTACAGCGGTGTTAAAAGTTCTTAATCCAGTTCTTGATCCCGTATTTAAAATAATCCAAGTAGAAGAAGCAAAGCTTAATAAATCCGTTGGGTCGGTGGGTCCGGAAACTTCATTAAAATTGCTGATAGCCACAGGATTGTCGCCAAATAATGTAGTGTGGCGAAATGAAGATAACAAAACAAGGAAATATATTTTCCAAATCCAAAATAAAGTTTATTCTCGGAAAATGGACCCACGACTTGCTACAACAGGAGCTAGGCAAGAAATGCCTTGAAGACTCCACATTCTAGAATACCTAACATGACATGCAAGTAATTACATAGACAGAATTCCTTAAAGCCAAAAGCACCACCTAACATAATAACTTACATACCACATATCCCCCTTTTATAAAACAAACAAGAACTCTAATTAAGACATTTCAAACAAGACATTTCAAACATTTTGAGAAATTTCTATGAGATATTTCCTAGAAACAAATGACTCATATTATGACATAATCTCTCAAGCGAACTGGAGTTGTTCTAATTCTACTGCTGCTTCTATACTTGCCATCACCATCCCCTCCTATAACACTTCTGCTAGTGAATTGCACATTAGACCTGGAAGGGACAGGTATACAATCTCCTTGAGCTGAAGCAGAAGTTCCAGCAACCTCACTTGGTACAAAATCAAAACTGGTGGAACAAGATTTTGTCAAGTCACCAACATCATACCAATCATTGTCATTTGAATTGCAGTCATTATTTACAGAATTAAATTTCTTTTCTTTATTAATTATGTCTGCTTGCTCTTTGTGAGTTTTACAAGTGCAGTAAAACAGCCATACGAGAAACTTTTAAAACTTTGGTAGGGGAAGAATACTTAGATTGTCCCTTTGTAACCTTCATTGGTTTTTGATCAGGACCCAATCCCCAGGAACTAACACTCTAGTTTTAACATGCATACGTTTGTCATAATCACGTTTGTAAATCTCTTGTTTCTTTCTAACCATTTCTCCTACTTTGGTTAAATCAATAGAAGATTGTGTGCCTTTTACAATAACCAAGCTGGATTCAACTTTGAAATTGGTTTTCTACCTCTCAAAAGAATATAAGGTGAAACACCAGTAGTACTGTGAGGAGATGTATTATAATTCCAAACTTTTTGGTATAAAAAATTAGGCACATTGAAACCATTAGTCACCGCAGTCTGTACGCTTTCTTTCAGCATACGATTCGTATGCTCAACAAGTCCATTGGACGCTGGGCTATATAATGAAACCAGAGTGTGTTTAACATCAACTTTTTTAGAAACATCTCCACCTCTTGTGACACAAAATGAGATCCATTATCTGTCACAACTTCTTTAGTGGTACCCTCAAGTCAAAATAGACGTTGCAAAAACAGAATGACTGAATTAGAATCAGCATTGTTGACAAATGCAAAGTACACCCATTTGGAGAAATAATCAATAGCCACAATAAGAAATTTCTTATCTTTTCCAAAAACAGAAAATGGGCCAGCAAAATCTAAACCAAGTTTCTGGCCGCTGACTCCAACCCAAAGGGCATCCTTTTATACATGTAAACTCCGAAAGGAGTGACAAAAGTCATCAAAGGCTGCGATTCAGCTGATAAGGGAATCTGGTGATATGCTGAGCGTAGGTCTATAGTAGTGAAAAATCGACTACCACCTAATTTAGCCAACATATCAGAATTCTGGGCAGGGGATGGCAGTCTACAACAATATTACGGTTGAGAACTCTTAAGTCCGCACACAGACGGATCTCACCAGAACTTTTGCATGCGACTACAGCAGCAGAATCCCATTCTGACGATTCAACTGGAGTGATTATACCTTGGCAACACATTTGATCCAATAACTTCTTTAAATCTTCTCCAACTGATAGAGGTACTGGTCTAACTTTCTGAACGACAGGACATGCATTACTCTTGAGTTTAATATTGTGTTCAAACCCTTTTACAGATCCTACCTTGTCACTAAATACAGTAGAATATTTATCAAGTAATTCTTTTAGCTTAGAATCATGTGGTTCAACCATATTGACAGAAGATACAGGTAACTCACCTAGAACTACAGGTTCAGCATGTCCAGGTCTAAATATTATTCCTAAGCTAGCTTGATCTTACCATCCAAGTATATCTCGTCCATTGAGTGCAACATATACTTTTGTAAATATTTCTCTTCCTTTAAACTTTATGATGTCAGAAAAATAACCTCTCATAATTATGTCATATTCACCGAATGCCTTAGGATTGACATCAGTAGGAAATAATTAGGTATTAGACCACAATTTTTCAAAAGTTTTTTCTGCTAAAATAGTAATAGGTGAGCCAGAATCCGCCATAATGTTAACTTCAATAGCACCTATACATACCTCACAAATTGGCCCTTTGCATTTTTACCAGATTCTTCCAATGTGTTAATTTCCACCGATAGTGAAATTATATTCAATTCATCACAAACTGAATCCTCATCAATGTTAAGCTGATTAACTCTGCTTTTGTTCTTTACAGATTTGCACACGGTGTAAAAGTGACCAATATTCTTACAAATATTACACCGTTTACCTTGTGCAGGACAATTAGGATAATTCCCCATATGGAATTTTGAACCGCACCTATAGCAGGCTGCATTGTGTTCTTTCTCAAATGGTTTCTTAAATTTATATTTATTACCAACAGCATTTATGTCAGGTTCGTTATCAGTATTGGCATCAATACGCATAACACTAGTGCTAGGAGAATTAGAGCTACAACCTTCCGTCAAAATTTTTGAAGAAGTAACAGAACATTCAATACTTCTTGCAATCCCCATTACCTCTTCTAATGAAGGATTTTTACAGGTGAGTATGCGCTCTTGAATTTTCTTGTTGAAACAATTAAAAACTAATTGATCACGTAAGGATGTATCAAGATAAGTACCAAACTCACATTTGGCAGCAAGTACTCTTAATGTTGCTAAGTAATCTTCAATAGATTCATTTTGTAATTGTTTACGTTTAAAGAATACATGTCTTTTGACCATTACAGATGGTTCATCCCGATATTGCTTTCCCATGCATGCTAATGCTTCTGCAAAAACATTCCAGTTTTCATCACCTGTAGGTGCAGGAAAAATGGGTAAATTGTCAAAGAGTTGTTCTCCTGCTGTACCCAAATGATTAAACAATAATGCTTTTTTCCTTTAAGGTGAATATTTCGTAGCATCAATGGCCTCCAGATAATTTTCAAACACTCTTAGCCATTTGTGCCATGGTGTGATTGGTTTGCCTGGTTCTTGTAAGAAAGCAGGCGGATGTAAAATATTGGTCAAATTAGCCATGGAAACAGCACCTGAAAAGAAATTATGTTAAAATACCAACAGTAAACAAAGTAAAAGTAAAGTCACCGTAATGAATCCTGTTGAATAGTGTGAGTTCCGTTGGTAACTTAGGAATTCAAAAGATAAATTGTGTGCTTGTCACAGAAGCAAGCATAAACAAAAGTCGAGGACGAGCGTTGTAGCGTTGTACATACGGATGTATGTAAACAAAGATTTCCGAAATCTTAAGATGGCCGCCACCAGCGTGGAAAACGTGTTGACATCACGACGTGACGTGCCGTTTTCTACGGAGAGTTGGGCACACAATCTTGAAGAGACGAGGATGACGTTGAACTTCGATGTGCTCTGTAACTAGAGAGGAGACAGGTGCAATGGAATGCCATGCTGGATTAAGAGAAAACAACGCAGCTAACGGTAACGGACAATCGTTGAAAGGTAAATGCTTTACTCACGATTGTTATAGAAGTCCAAATCCGTCCGTTATTTTTCCTTTTACAGCGGTGTTAAAAGTTCTTAATCCAGTTCTTGATCCCGTATTTAAAATAATCCAAGTAGAAGAAGCAAAGCTTAATAAATCCGTTGGGTCGGTGGGTCCGGAAACTTCATTAAAATTGCTGATAGCCACAGGATTGTCGCCAAATAATGTAGTGTGGCGAAATGAAGATAACAAAACAAGGAAATATATTTTCCAAATCCAAAATAAAGTTTATTCTCGGAAAATGGACCCACGACTTGCTACAACAGGAGCTAGGCAAGAAATGCCTTGAAGACTCCACATTCTAGAATACCTAACATGACATGCAAGTAATTACATAGACAGAATTCCTTAAAGCCAAAAGCACCACCTAACATAATAACTTACATACCACATATCCCCCTTTTTATAAAACAAACAAGAACTCTAATTAAGACATTTCAAACAAGACATTTCAAACATTTTGAGAAATTTCTATGAGATATTTCCTAGAAACAAATGACTCATATTATGACATAATCTCTCAAGCGAACTGGAGTTGTTCTAATTCTACTGCTGCTTCTATACTTGCCATCACCATCCCCTCCTATAACACTTCTGCTAGTGAATTGCACATTAGACCTGGAAGGGACAGGTATACAATCTCCTTGAGCTGAAGCAGAAGTTCCAGCAACCTCACTTGGTACAAAATCAAAACTGGTGGAACAAGATTTTGTCAAGTCACCAACATCATACCAATCATTGTCATTTGAATTGCAGTCATTATTTACAGAATTAAATTTCTTTTCTTTATTAATTATGTCTGCTTGCTCTTTTGTGAGTTTTACAAGTGCAGTAAAACAGCCATACGAGAAACTTTTAAAACTTTGGTAAGGGAAGAAAACTTAGATTGTCCCTTTGTAACCTTCATTGGTTTTTTGATCAGGACCCAATCCCCAGGAACTAACACTCTAGTTTTAACATGCATACGTTTGTCATAATCACGTTTGTAAATCTCTTGTTTCTTTCTAACCATTTCTCCTACTTTGGTTAAATCAATAGAAGATTGTGTGTCTTTTTACAATAACCAAGCTGGATTCAACTTTGAAATTGGTTTTCTACCTCTCAAAAGAACATAAGGTGAAACACCAGTAGTACTGTGAGGAGATGTATTATAATTCCAAACTTTTTGGTATAAAAATTAGGCACATTGAAACCATTAGTCACCGCAGTCTGTACGCTTTCTTTCAGCATACGATTTGTATGCTCAACAAGTCCATTGGACGCTGGGCTATATAATGAAACCAGAGTGTGTTTAACATCAACTTTTTTTAGAAACATCTCCACCTCTTGTGACACAAAATGAGATCCATTATCTGTCACAACTTCTTTAGTGGTACCCTCAAGTCAAAATATACGTTGCAAAAACAGAATGACTGAATTAGAATCAGCATTGTTGACAAATGCAAAGTACACCCATTTGGAGAAATAATCAATAGCCACAATAAGAAATTTCTTATCTTTTCCAAAAACAGAAAATGGGCCAGCAAAATCTAAACCAAATTTCTGGCCGCTGACGCCAACCCAAAGGGCATCCTTTTATACATGTAAACTCCGAAAGGAGTGACAAAAGTCATCAAAGGCTGCGATTCAGCTGATAAGGGAATCTGGTGATATGCTGAGAGTAGTTCTATAGTAGTGAAAAATTGACTACCACCTAATTTAGCCAACATATCAGAATTCTGGGCAGGGGATGGCAGTCTACAACAATATTACGGTTGAGAACTCTTAAGTCCGCACACAGACGGATCTCACCAGAACTTTTGCATGCGACTACAGCAGCAGAAACCCATTCTGACGATTCAACTGGAGTGATTATACCTTGGCAACACATTTGATCCAATAACTTCTTTAAATCTTCTCCAACTGATAGAGGTACTGGTCTAACTTTCTGAACGACAGGACATGCATTACTCTTGAGTTTAATATTGTGTTCAAACCCTTTTACAGATCCTACCTTGTCACTAAATACAGTAGAATATTTATCAAGTAATTCTTTTAGCTTAGAATCATGTGGTTCAACCATATTGACAGAAGATACAGGTAACTCACCTAGAACTACAGGTTCAGCATGTCCAGGTCTAAATATTATTCCTAAGCTAGCTTGATCTTGCCATCCAAGTATATCTCGTCCATTGAGTGCAACATATACTTTTGTAAATATTTCTCTTCCTTTAAACTTTATGTCAGAAAAATAACCTCTCATAATTATGTCATATTCACCGAATGCCTTAGGATTGACATCAGTAGGAAATAATTAGGTATTAGACCACACTTTTTCAAAAGTTTTTTCTGCTAAAATAGTAATAGGTGAGCCAGAATCCGCCATAATGTTAACTTCAATAGCACCTAAACATACCTCACAAATTGGCCCTTTGCATTTTTTACCAGATTCTTCCAATGTGTTAATTTCCACCGATAGTGAAATCATATTCAATTCATCACAAACTGAATCCTCATCAATGTTAAGCTGATTAACTCTGCTTTTGTTCTTTACAGATTTGCACACGGTGTAAAAGTGACCAATATTCTTACAAATATTACAACGTTTACCTTGTGCAGGACAATTAGGATAATTCCCCATATGGAATTTTGAACCGCACCTATAGCAGGCTGCATTGGGTTCTTTCTCAAATGGTTTCTTAAATTTATATTTATTACCAACAGCATTTATGTCAGGTTCGTTATCAGTATTGGCATCAATACGCATAACACTAGTGCTAGGAGAATTAGAGCTACAACCTTCCATCAACATTTTTGAAGAAGTAACAGAACATTCAATACTTCTTGCAATCCCCATTACCTCTTCTAATGAAGGATTTTTACAGGTGAGTATGCGCTCTTGAATTTTCTTGTTGAAACAATTAAAAACTAATTGATCACGTAAGGATGTATCAAGATAAGTACCAAACTCACATTTGGCAGCAAGTACTCTTAATGTTGCTAAGTAATCTTCAATAGATTCATTTTGTAATTGTTTACGTTTAAAGAATACATGTCTTTTGACCATTACAGATGGTTCATCCCGATATTGCTTTCCCATGCGTGCTAATGCTTCTGGAAAAACATTCCAGTTTTCATCACCTGTAGGTGCAGGAAAAGTGGGTAAATTGTCAAAGAGTTGTTCTCCTGCTGTACCCAAATGATTAAACAATAATGCTTTTTTCCTTTAAGGTGAATATTTCGTAGCATCAATGGCCTCCAGATAATTTTCAAACACTCTTAGCCATTTGTGCCATGGTGTGATTGGTTTGCCTGGTTCTTGTAAGAAAGCAGGCGGATGTAAAATATTGGTCGAATTAGCCATGGAAACAGCACCTGAAAAGAAATTATGTTAAAATACCAACAGTAAACAAAGTAAAAGTAAAGTCACCGTAATGAATCCTGTTGAATAGTGTGAGTTCCGTTGGTAACTTGGGAATTCAAAAGATAAATTGTGTGCTTGTCACAGAAGCAAGCATAAACAAAAGTCGAGGACGAGCGTTGTAGCATTGTACATACGGATGTATGTAAACAAAGATTTCCGAAATCTTAAGATGGCCGCCACCAGCGTGGAAAACGTGTTGACATCACGACGTGACGTGCCGTTTTCTACGGAGAGTTGGGCACACAATCTTGAAGAGACGAGGATGATGTTGAACGTCGATGTGCTCTGTAACTAGAGAGCGAGACAGGTGCAATGGAATGCCATGCTGGATTAAGAGAAAACAACGCAGCTAACGGTAACGGACAATCGTTGAAAGGTAAATGCTTTACTCATGATTGTTATAGAAGTCCAAATCCGTCCGTTATTTTTCCTTTTACAGCGGTGTTAAAAGTTCTTAATCCAGTTCTTGATCCCGTATTTAAAATAATCCACGTAGAAGAAGCCAAGCTTAATAAATCCGTTGGGTCGGTGGGTCCGGAAACTTCATTAAAATTGCTGATAGCCACAGGATCGTCGCCAAATAATGTAGTGTGGCGAAATGAAGATAACGAAACAAGGAAATATATTTTCCAAATCCAAAATAAAGTTTATTCTCGGAAAATGGACCCACGACTTGCTACAACAGGAGCTAGGCAAGAAATGCCTTGAAGACTCCACATTCTAGAATACCTAACATGACATGCAAGTAATTACATAGACAGAATTCCTTAAAGCCAAAAGCACCACTTACCATAATAACTTACATACCACAATGACGCATGTGGTGATCATTGTTGTTGGACCTAGCCCTCTCAACAGAAATACCCCCAAACATTTTGCCTTCACTCCTCCTACTTTTTGTTGAATTAATTGTGTTGCCCTAAGGATTCTGTACATTTCCCCAGTGCTAACCAGTGCTAAAGTGCTTGTGCTCTCTCCTCTAAATGTGGTTAAACCTGTTTGGCATATTTAGTTTACTTATAAGTCCCTTATATTGTGTTATACCATATGCCCAGGACCTGTAAATCAAATGCTACTATTTGGCCTGCAACACGTATTGTGCCAGCCACTAAAGTAGCTCTTTAAAACATGTCCCAGACCTGCCATTGCAGCTTACATGCAGTGTTAAACTGCCAATTTGACTTGGCAATATAACCCCTTTATTAAGTTTGAAACTCCCCTTTAATTGCATATAAGTCACCCCTAAGGTAGTCCCTAGGTAGCTCATAGGATAGGGTGCAATTTAATTAAAAGGTTGGACATGTTGCTTTAAAGTTTTACATGTCCTGGTAGTGAAAATCTCCTAAATTCACTACTGTGAGGCCTACCTATCCCATAGGATACATTTGGGTTGCCTGATTACATTTAATAAGCACTATCTTTTGATTGGGAACAGATAGCATTTCATGATTGGTATCAAGGGAATTCCAATTAAAAAATGTCTTTAATGGTAACGTTGGATTTTAAATTACCATTTTGAAAATTCCACTTTTAGTAAGTTTAAAGAAAAAAGGTCCCTAAGTAATCGAGTAAGAACCAATTCTCCGGAGAAACAATAATATCCAAGATTTATCCAAATGGACTTACACAATCTTTTTTATTTCAAAAACATTTTAACAGTAAAATATAGAAGAACAACCCCACTGGGGTAATCCTCAACAAGTGTGAAAACCATGAAAAAAATCAGGCAAAGAACATTGTGTGACCATCAGCAATGTACACAATAAGGTCACTATTCATAGATGGAACACTGCTGCACCACGAAACTTATATAAACATATCGGTAGGGTCAGAATGTTTTAAAGTCGGCGGCAGTGCGTTCCATTAATAATACACAATCATCATCAGGACAACTGTAATCTATGCCAGATTAAAATGAATTATTTACAAAACATATAAATAGTTAACACCTGTGGAGGTAAGTACAGAAAGGAAAAAGGGGGGAAGAGAAAATAGAGAAGAAATGAGGTTTCAGAAATTATTCATTAACAAGAGCATGTCAGAGAGGTCAAATGTGAGTCCCTCAATCATGCTTAAATGGCTGTGCGGGTAGCAATATCTGAAGAATAACTTGAGGGGACTATGCGGATATAGAGTGTGGCTACATCTAAGGTGATGTAAAATATATACATGACCCGAAAAGTCCAAAAACAAATAGGGGGCGTAACCATGCATCAAGCCAAGAGAGCTATAATACTTATTGTGGGAAAGGCCGACGACTAAGTCATATCTTCAGGTAAGGGTACCGTAATATTGCTAGAAGACAGAATTAATCATACGAATAACGAGGGGAGACCATGTTGAAACACAAGCAGATATTGTGACTACGTCAAAAGAGATAAAGCCTTCATACAATGCCACATCCCAATTTAGGAGCGAATTCTTCAAGTGCATACACGGAGTGTCACATGCATCATGCAATCAGAGCCGCAGTATGTATTACGGGAGAGGCGGGCAAAAATGTGAGACAATCCACAAAGTCAACAGCTTACTAGGACTGATACTCTAAAATGTGAAACAACCCATGCCTCATGCTAATAGTGGGGTAGAATGGCCCGTGATGTGTGGAAACGGTGAAAAAATGCACAACGTATTTAAGTAAAAGCTCATACTTATCAACCAGATAGAATAAGAAACTTGTATAATAGGAGGCTGACCGTGTCTTGCCATCAATATCATGTGCCGATCTCCCAGGGGGAAGACGACTGCAAGTGTGTGGTGCGCACAATTGTGTGCATAGCTCATATGAACCTAGAGCTATAGAAGAAGGACTAGTGTGGGAAGTGGTTAATGTGAAAGTAAAGAGTGTCTGCCATTTTGGAAGATTACAAAAGACTTGTGTGAATATTATTGTAAGGAAAACATTAAGACACAAATGTGTAGAGAAGTAATTATCTGAGCCAATAGATCGGAAAAGGTTTGAGAAAAATACAACCCCAAAGGTGGGGGGGACTGACAGATCCTGAATTAGAAAGAATACAGAAGGCAAGCGGGAAAAAGTACGATCTTCAGTCATCATAGTTGATAGTGTGACATTAAACACATGCAAGCAACTGTACAAGTATAGGGCTCGTTTATGAAGGAAATTATACAGAATGAAAGGGTTATATTGCAGAGCTCAAGCATTCAGAATTTACATTGTATTGATAATGAGTTGCAGATCTTAAATCGAGGCTGTCCAATCTTCCATTTGGTTCAGCCCCCTATGGAAGCTGTCCATTTTGAGGATCTATTTGAGTTCCATTGTGTTCAAAATTGTGTTGATGCCACCTCCACTTTCTGGTATTTTCAAGACTTCAATCATTTTCCTTTCGATATCATTTTCTGTGTGGCCCAGTGTGTTAAAATGTTCAACTAGTGGTGCATTGGTAACTTTGCCTCTCAAGCAACTTCTGTGCTGGCAAATTCTTATTCTTATTTTCTGAGTAGTTTGGCCAATATACATCATATTACATTGACAGGTGATTTGTGTAAATTACATTTGAAGTATTACCTTTGAAGAAAAGTTTGAGCGCAGTACGCACAGTAATATATACAAATTCTTTAGATTCTACAGTGTAGTCAAAAACACTACAATCACCGCATTTGTGCTGACCCATCAACGGTGTTGACCCCAGAAATCATGTAGGGTTTGGTGAGTTCTAGATATTGGAAGGCATGCACTGACCAAGTGATCTTTAATATTTTTGTTGTTTTTGAAAGCAAATGTAGGACATTCTATGGACAAATCTCCTGAATTTAAAGTATGCAATGGCGTACAACTATTTTCCTTATTAGGTTGGAAATGGGTGAAAAGGTGGTCAAACAGACCATTTTGTTTACGTCTTTCTTTGGTTTGGGGAGAGCAATGTCGCATGTGGACTATACCATGCCCTTTTTAATGATCTGGTAATCAGTTTCCAGGGAGAGCCCCTGGCCAGTAATTTGGATTTTAATGCCTCTACTTCTCTAAAGAAGTAATTTTTTTAAAAACTGTTTCTTCGAATCCTTAAGAATTGTGAATATGGAACAGAATCATGAAGGGCTCTGGAGTGAAGGCTGGAATAAGCCAGAAGTGTGTTGCGTTCTGTGGTTTTGTGAAAGAGGGCTGTGTATAATTTGCCCTCAACATTCATAATTGCTAAATTTAAAAATGAGATTTCCTCTGTACTGAACTGGGAGGTGAACACTACAATTGTTATTGAGCCATGTTCCAAACATAGTCCACTCAGTCGTGTCCCCATTCCGAATTAGAAAGATATCATCAATGTATCTTTATGTTGTCATGAAAAGGGTTATTGTCAGAGAGAATGATAGTGTACCTTGCATCCACCCACTTTACTCCCTCAATGGGTAGCCATGGCTTGCTGACTGCTTCCTCCCCTGACGCTACCACCCACATGTCTACACACCCAATTGCCCCATGCAGGAAGGGGCCAGAGAGAGTCGGAGCGAGTCGGCGAGTCGGAGGGAAATGTGTTTACCGGCTGATACTGTATGTGCTGTGAATGGGGCCTGCTCTGCCATATACCAGTGCAGGTCATAACTGTAGCTAACTATAGCTAAATACAGCTAAGTGAAGGATGCTTTCAGTGCCGTGGCTGTAGCTACTGACTCTGAGGCTGCATCTTTTATTTTTCCTTTGCCCAGCTTTTGCCTTCTGCCTTCACTTCCGTACCGTCACTGTGCCTAGCCCTTCTTGTGGAGACGGGTACAGTTGTACGGCAGGGTGGCATGGGTGTTTGGCTAGCAGGCACGGTGCCAGATTTAATGCGGTAATGCGGAGGGCATCTGCTTCTTCTATTGTCCATATGTACACAGGCCATGTGCAACCTCTAAGTTCCCTACACCACTGTAATATCCAAGAGGACTGGATTTCACTAGCTCTGGACTGGATTGTGGATACGTGTACCTGTGCCCTTAACTATGGACGCTGCCATTGGGTTTTACTAATCAATCTAAGCAACTATCAGTTAATCAAGCATCAAGCGGCAAGATTTAAGTGGTATCTGCCACTGAAGCCTTCAGTTATATCTCACAGCTCCTGCGTGGGTGGTGGCGGCAGCTCATCAAGTTCAGGGGAGGAGGTAAGTGGTTGATTGCTAGTGCTGCTGCTGTGTAGCCATGCTGTACTACTGTTTGGCATTTCTTTCCAGAAATAATACAAGCACACATTGCTGGCTTTGCTGTATCTTTACTTAGCCATGAGTTGACTTTGTCCTGGCCTGAACCCACATCCTCATCTTGTTTGAAGACCCTCTCTTGTGCTAATGATCTGTTGACATCTGAGGTGGCCCCATGAAGACCACATTGGCAAGCGCAAATGCCCTGGGGGGGTTCCAGCAACAGCCCCCCCAACAGAAAAGCCTTGATAGATCTGATGCTTCAGAGGGCGATCGGGGTTGTAGCCTCTAAAATTGGCTAACCGACAGGAGACTCTCCATGGGTCCAAGGGATATTGTACAATCACTACCTGGCCCTTGTGTGACTGCCCAACAGGAAGCACTCCAGAGGTTGAGTGTTATGTGTTAGACGATGACCAATCCATTGATAACTCACAACAGATATTATCCCCTAAGACCCTGCATGAGGAGCCCAGGCAAGATGCCAAAAGACCAAGGAGATCTGTCCAAAAAAAACAGCCAAAGAATAGTACTCTTGCTAATTCACCAATCTCCACCCTCGCTCCTGCTAACCTTTACTGCACCGCGAATGGTATAGCTCGTGGCACAAAATCAAGTTGGGTGGTTGATTTGGTGGAAGATCTAGTTGGTAGGCTAGAAGAGATTTTATAAAAGGAACTTTCACCCATTTTATCACGATTGTCAGCGATTGAACAGGCACTTAACAATCCCACCAATTCTCGGACACCCTCTCTTTAATCTAATGACAGAGGAGATTTCGTACCAACTCCCTTAGATGTAGAAACAGAGAAAGAGATGAGCATTATTAATGCAAAAATAACTGCCATTGCCCCAAGACCATCTAGGCCATCCAGTAGCACTCATATATCGAAATCAGGAGATCACTCAGATAGCCGTCATCGACCAATGCAAATCTGCCAACAGAGAGGGAACCACTGGGTGCAATGGGGCTGATGCATCTCCGCAATAGACTAGGAATCTTCCTGTTATTAATTTACCCCCTGTGGCTTGTCCCTATGTGGTAATTTGGACAGGAATACCTGAACTGGGTGAAAGACAGAAAGAATCACATGATAACTTGGCTACTAAGTGTCTGAACTGGCGCTGTAAGAATATGAACTTGCCTACCTCATTGTCCCATAGTATACTTTTTACTCATAGAGTGCAGTGGATTGGGAAGAGTCAGAAGGACCGTCTGGGGGACTGTGTTATCATGAATTTTAAAGATCCAGCCTAGGTCCAAAAATTGTTATCTGATACGGCGCACAAACAAGTAGGCCAAACTAGTATTGATCTTCTTCCCTTGGGATATTTCTATAAACCAACACCTGGCCAAGGTTGGGCTCCTCATACCCTTCCCACATTGCGTGACCAAACTTGCCCAAGTGTTCCCACTAATGGCCGGCATTGGTCGGCCGGGCCTTATAGTGTTTCCGTGTTAATCGATCTGATGTTTTGGACCAAGTTGATTGACTACCTAGAGGGATCCTTTACTCAGGACCTAGGCAGGAGGAGGCCATTCCTGCTCCATTTATTATGGGGTCCACCATTGATTTCGCACCAACAACAAACTCTATGCATCCAATGTTGATTGCTCAGAGGACCCTGCAGGAACTGATAAACCCTGCCCCCACTCTCCATCTTATCGCTTGGAATTTTGCTGGGATCTGGTCCAAAATTGACGATAGTGACTGGGGATTGTTTATTGATAAATTCAACTTATGCATTTTCCAGGAGACGTTGGCTCTCACTAAAGTACAAAGGCACGTTTTTTTAACACATATCATTGAAACAGTGCCATCAGTAGTAGGTAGGCCATCTGGGGGCTTTTAATATGGTCCAAAATATCGCTTGAGTGCACCATTAAGGACCTTAGTATTGACTCTTTTGACCTTTTAGTTCTTAGCTTGAAACCTAAGTCAGGGATTCCGTATTTGTTGATTCACATTTATAATAGGTCGACCCCTTTTTCTAAACCTTGCCAGTGTCTCAGAACTTAAACTTCACTTTTGGAGGACTTTGGCCCTAGCCATTATGTGATTATTGCAGGAGATTTTAATCGCTTAACCACGGTGGCAATTCCGCCGCGGTGCGGCGGTTTAGCGGAGTGGGCGGGGCCGCGTCGGCCAACGGACGTTCGCAGCACTACAGAGGTAGTGCTCGCGACGGCCGTTGGCCGACGGACGCACGCAACGGGTTAATAGATCTCTTGAACCATATAACCCTTTTTTAGAATTAGTTAAGGAAGAGGATGAATCGGGAGGGATACCAGGTCTTTGCGTCCATAGGAAACCACCAAAAATAAATTCTGCTGCCCTCCAGATTATTGATATAATGGTCTCCATTGGTCTGAGGCAATGTAATGGTCGTTTTCCATCAGACCTTGATGCTAAGCCAACACTCATGAGGGGAGATTATAAAAGCCTCATTGATTTCATCCTCTTAGATTTTCAGGCCCGAAATAAAAGATACGTCAGTACTTGATCGCCATCATAGCGATCATTTTCCTATCGCATTAGTCTGGGACAAGTCGCAGATAAGGAATAGAGAGAACCCAATATCACCTGAACTACATAGTTCTGTGGTAATTAGTGATAACAAAAGTAAGGGGAAATGGGAGGCTCTTTCCAGATCCAGAGGCCATAACCAAAATGTATAAGTTCGTATCAGACGAATTACAGATTTTTGAGGTCCATGTTTTTTTCTCCTATTCAGATTATGACAATGCATGACAATATATTTTAAAAAGTTGGCAATTTATTTGCAAAGGATTGCAAAAGTGGAAGGGGACCCAGGAGAACAGGAGGCATCAAGTGGTTCAATGAATTATGTAAAATCCCAAAAAAGGCCCCGGTAAATGCCCTAAAAAATAACCAAAGAACACTCATCACTGAGAATAGAAGTGAATATAGTAGTGCCATTAAAAACAGCAAAGTCAAGTGGGAGGCAGGCATATGGGATGACTTATTAGAGGCAGTCAGGTTCAGAGATAACCAGCGTTTTTGGAAGTTGGTCACACATGACAGCCATAGACACCTAACTCTCCCAGATTGTCATTTCACCCCAGAAATCTGGGTGAACCATTTCTCGACACTCTATGAGGAGGCAAGTCAAGGAAATGGGATACCAGAGACCTTGCCAACCTGTATTATAGATTCTACTGGAGAGGAGTTCAAATCATTTACGCTAAAAGAAACCCTAAATGCAATCCAGGCCAAAAATTAGGCAAAGCTCCTGGCTAGCTGAGAATTCCAGCAGATTTATTCCAGAATGCACCTCAGATCTGGGAACTCTATATAAATTGCCTGTCTAAGGCGTTGATGGTGGATGCACCGATCCCGAGGTCCTGGAAAGGGGGGAAATAATTCCTATTTATAAAAAGGGTGACAAATCTATCCCAGGAAATTACAGGCCCATAAGCCTGATTGACAATATTCAGAAAGTTTACAGTATACAAATGTTATCAAGACTAAGGGACTGGATTTCCCAAGCTAAAGTGTTATCCCACTTACAGGCGGGTTTCAGATCCAATATTAGTACAACTGATCAGATTGTGAGATTCCTATCGATCAAGTGGAAGATAGTAGACCTTGATAAGTGGTTGATGTATGTCGCCTTTGTGGATTTGTGAGCTGCGTTTGACCTTGTCCCAAGGGCAAACCTTTGGGTGGCTTTGCATATGATCAGGGTTCCGCAGGGACTATTGTCCCTAATACAGGTTTTATATACAGAAAATATTGCGAGGGTTAGGTGGGGCCCCGCAGGGGAATTGACGATCAGGAGACGAGTAAGTCAAGGGTGTATTTTGGCCCCCACACTCTTTCTTTTGTACATAAATAGTTGCATTCCCTATCTTTTAAATTGCGGTAAAATATAACAAAATAGCGTGCCTCCTTTTTGCAGATGATACTTTGTTATTATCAAAAACTCCTCGCAGTCCATCTATTCTCCTGGATAAATTTAACATTTTTGTTTAGAGCATGGCCTGGAAATTAATAGTACCAAAACTAAGTACATGGGACCCGATTCACAAAGGCAATCTGAGACAAAAGTCTAACTTTACAACTTGTGGTATTCACAGAGGTTATTTACGAGTCGTATCTTTACGTCCGCAGTAGGGCCGAAATATCTGGCTTTGGCCAAACTCTCTGCACCCGGGCTGTAATCTCTGGCTCAGACCGTACTCTCCGGCTGGATGAAGCGTAATCAATGGGCAAATGCAATTTTTACAAAAAGGAACATTAGGAACATGTGATAAAAGGTAGAGGAGGTCAGGAAAATCAGTTTGGGCAGGGAAAAGAGTGTGGCCGGACACTACATCATATCCCAGAAAAAATTGCTCCTTTGCATTATGGTACATGCAGTCCGCATTTTGCGCTCCCCTCAGTGTTGACTGTAGTGTCAACACTACAGTCAACCCTAAGGGGAGCAAAACAACATTCCCCTTAGACTTTTGTCTCAGATTGTCTTTGTGAATCGGGCCTATGGTCTTTGGTGCCAGGAGGAAATCATCCAAGAGTAAGGTATTCTTAGGGGGGGACGTTGGATAGGGTACATGAGTATGACTACTTAACTGCAAGATTGGAAGATTCCCATTGAAGGGTAGCCCATGTTCAGAAAAGTGTTATGCCTCTAAAACAAAAAACAGGGTCTATCATAAAATTCACCAATAGATCACCCACTTTTGCTATTTCACCCCCCTTGGAGATATACAAGATTCAAGCTTGTGGGGGATCTATGTACGGGGCAGATTTATGGGGGAACTGTAACCTCAACACCCTTGAAAAAGCTGAAAATGCCTTTTGTAAGACCCTTTTGAGACTCCCCATAAGTGCGCCAATGCTGCCAATTAGATTTTACCTAGACCTAAGATCAATTTCAGACATTGCTATGTTGAGACCTATCCAATTATGGATATGGCTCTGGACCAATGAGGATTTAGGTCCTTATAGGGATTGTATTAGAGTTGTATTAGGTGACCACCGTGTTGGGAAGATTCCCTAGCTTGTCTGTATTAAAAATTGGGCATTCAAGATGGGTCTGGAAGATTTTTGGCTGCAGCCTTCTGCATTACCTCAAGGTGCTCGGTTTAAGCTGAAAGCGTCCTTTTGGAATTTCATTTTAGTAACCAAACTTTCTGATGCATCCCCTGGTTCCCTGGTAGACTCCTTCTTGATGTTTAAATATGTACCAGAGTATGAGCAATACCTGAATACTGTAATTAACCCTGCTGCACGTGCACTTTAAGTAAAATTTAGATTGGGCATCTTACCGTTGGTCACGTTTACCTACTCATGGTCGTAAAAGGGAGACTCATTGAATTACGCTGGATTATTCCTCTTTGTAAACTCCTCAGTTTTAGGGACTGCCACACAGCCCATGGAGTATGTAAAACCAAAACTAGAGACTGTGTGGTGTATTCAATTGCGAGATACCTGTCGGCAATATGGCACATTAGGTCGAATGCTCTTTAAAACAGTAAGCATATCTTTCCACACTTAATATCCTGTCTTAAATGTATTTATGATTGATTTCAAATCCTTTTAATTGATGTCTTACCCACATTTTTTAGCAGGGATTGTTTGATCTTATTTGCAAATCTTTGTAGCTTTGGGATGCTCTTTTTAATATCTTATACTAAATTTTACTCTTTTTTATTATGGATTTTAAAACATGATGAGACTTGTATTGTCAGCCTGTAATTTCCCACATGATTTTGTACTACCTAAGGAAAAGTTTAAATTAAATTTGTATGTTTTATTATATTTCTATTCTAAAGTTTTACATTGTACCTTTTATGGTGCTATTGAATTGGAATAAAGAAAGATAGTGTTCTTAATAGTGTCCATAAAGAGAATGGCAAAGTTGGGAGCACATACAGCTCCCATGGAAGTACCCTTTATTTGTTGATAATATTGTTCATCAAATTGAATAAAATTATTTTTTAATGTCAAAAGTAACAGTTCAAGGATAAATTCAGTGGGTACAGGGCGGAGGCATTCTCTCCTTTCTATGGTTTTTCTAATGACTTCAATGCCTTAGGTCTGGGGAATGTTTGTGTATAAGGATTCAATATCCAAAGTACACAAGAGACAGCAAGCATTGTCCAATGGCATCTGTTCAATTTGATTTATAATATCTGTACTGTCCTGGATATTTCATCTGGTATTTGGTACAGAATCTTTGATTAAAAAAAATCAACATATCAATAAATGGGTTCGAAAATGTATCCACACCTTGATACAATAGGTCTGCCTGGGGGCAATGTCTGTTTCTTATGTATCTTTGGTACGGTGTATATTACCTGAGTTCCGGGGTTCTTAGTATTCAAGAAGAGCTCTTATTTCTTAGAAATGTATCCTGCATCTAAACCTTTCTTGGAAATAGAGGAGATTACAGTCTGTAATTCCTTTGTACGATCCCCTGTGAGTATCTTATAGGGTTCCTGGTTGGATAGCTGCCTCATAATTTCATTCTTATATACATCAGTATTTTGTAGTACAATATCTCCACCTTCATCAGCTGGTTTGACAATTATTTGGTCATTGGATTTCAGTACAGTGAGAGCTTTCTTCTCTGCTAAAGGTATGTTGTATGGAACAAAAACCTTATGTTGTTCCAAATTAGAAATATCTTTCAGTACCAATTTTTCAAAGGTATGTACCTCAGGTGATATGGATGCATTAGGAGGTGAGAAGGTAGAAGGAGGTCGTAAATTAGTGTGTGTGTTGGAAGGGGTACCTGGATTGTCCTGAAAAAATGTGTGTAGTCTGATTTTAATCTCACGTATATTTTTCAGATTGATGATTCTGTAAATTTTTATTAATTACCCACCCAGTTACCGAGTTCTTTATTCAATTTGACCGAGTTACGCTTGAATAAGTACGAACTGTTACTTGAATACGTTGTGCATTTTTTCACTGTTTCCACACATCACAGGCCATTCTCCACACTGTTACCATGAGGCATGGGTTGTTTCACATTTTAGAGTATCAGTTCTAGTAATTCATTGACTTCGTGGATTGTCTCACATTTTTTACCACCTCTCCCATATTACATACTGCAGGTCTGATTGTGTGATGTATGTGACACTCCTTGTATGCACTTGAAGAATTCGCTCCGAAATCATGGGGCATGTCGTTGCATGGTTGGCTTTATCTCTTTTGTTGCAGCATCAATATCTGCTCACACTGCATGTTTCAACATGGTCTCTTCTTGTTATTCATATGACTAATTCTGTAAATGACTGCCACCCACACTACCTTTATGTGCCATTACGGTACCCTTACCTAAAGACACTCTCCCACATTAATTATTGTGGCTCTGTTGACTTGATGCATGGTTGCGCCCTGTATTTGTTTTTGTATTATTCAGGTTGCATATATATTTTCCATCACCTTAGATGCAGCCACACTCCATATCTGCATGGTCCCCCCATTTTATTCTTCAAATATTACCATGATTGGCACCCGCACAGCCATTTAGGCATGATTGTGGGACTCACATTTGACCTCTCTGGCATGCTCTTGTTAATAAATAATTTCTGAAACCTGATTGCTACTTTATTTTCTCTCCCCCTTTTTCCTTTTTGTACTTACCTCCACAGGTGTTAACTATTTATATGTTTTGAATATAATTCATGTAACCAGGCATAGATTTCTGTTGTCCTGATGCTGATCCTGTATTATTAATGGATCGAAACATCGTTGACCTTAAAACACTCTGACCCTACCAATATGATATATAAGTTTCGGGTACAGCAGTGTTCTGTTCTGTGAATAGTGACCTTATTGTGTACATTGCTGATGGTCACACAATGTTCTTTGCCTGCTTTTTTCGTGGTTTGAACACTTGTTAAGGATTACCCTGCTGGGGTTGATCTTCTATATTTTACTGTTAAAAAAAATTTGAAATAAAATTCTTATTCCCAATTGGATAAATTGCAGATATTATTGTTTCTCCATAGTATTGGTTCTTCCTCGATTACTCGGGGACCTTTGTTCCTTAAAAATACAGATTATGCTTGGAACCTATGATTTGTGGGTTGCCATTGTGCTCTCTTATACTTTTAGTAAGTTAGGCGTTTCCTGCCATTTGGTACTTGTAGCCTGTAGCCTGTCCTGGGCCACATGACTGGGTGTAGTTGGCAGTTAGATTTTGAGAATTCCTCCCAGACAGTCACACAATAGCGAGAGTAGGTGCGCCTGAATGGGTCATCTGCAGACGGGATGGAGGGGCGGAACTTTGCACAGACCCATTTGCAACTGAATAGGCTGTATTCTGCCTTCACGCAAAGGGCTTGTTGCAACTGCATTGTCCCTGCTGCCAGTTTAGAGCCTGGTCAGGGGAGTCAGGAAATTCCAAGCACTTCAAAGGAACACTTCTAGAAACATCTACTTTCAAAGAAGGCACCGGGTAACAAATTAGAACCCTCAGACCCATGCGTCATTTAACTTTCTGGACCTGCGGAAGAACTCTCAGAGAACTGCCTGCTGCTGTGGCCTGCTATGTACTCCCCAAAACTGCTCTACCTGGAAGGACTGCTTTGCTGCCTGGAGCCTGCCTTGAAACACTCAGAGGCCTGCCTTGCTGATTGAGCCCTGCTTCTTCTCATGAACCCAGCACTACCAGAGTGACTCCAAGTGCTAGCTTTCTGGCCTTCTGTTCAGAGCTACAGGGCAATGAAAGGCTTCCACCATCTTGAACCTACACGTGGACACAACCTGAGTGAGTCCTAACCTCGCAAGTGGTGCCCGCCAGCCTTGGACCCTTGGTGATGGTGCTAAAGGTGCCCAGAGAGCCAAAATCTAAAACTTGAGGCTATGAAAAATTTTGTCTAAAAACTGCTCTGAGAACCTAGAGAAGACTAGGACCAACCTGCTCGTCTATCCGCCCAAGGTGTATCGCTGGTCGGCCTAACTTTAGGGCAACTCCTGCTATGTTCTTTTCTGCAGCAGCAAATCCTGTTCAGCAGTCCTTTGCCAAAGGGGTACCCAGCCTCCTGAAACTCTCGTTGACTACAGCCTAGTGCATCATTCCAATAGATATTTTGACTTCCAAAAAGGTGACTATGACCGAACATGGAAATTTTCTCCACGACTTTGCCCAGTGGCTCCCCGACGAACATGCTGCCTCCTCGGACACAGCCTGCATCCGTGCCCCTCTGAACTTGACCTTTTCAGAACTTTTTCTTTGAAATTTCTCAATCGGGCTCAATCCACTTCAAGTATCCGACCGACGCTTCATTGCAGTCAGCCATATTTTTCAACTTTGACCCTGTCTCGTGTGACAAGATTCCCGCAGTTGGCACTTTCACTGAAAACTTTGAAAATTCACAACTCTGGTTCTACTGATTGGATTTTTGTTGTTTTTATATTTCAATTTATTAAAAAGTACTTTATTTTTCTAAACTGGTGTGGGATTTTTCTGGTGTTGTGTTTCCACTTTATTACTGCTTGTGTGCTGCATAAATACTTCACACATTGCATCTCAGTTAAGCCTGACTGCTATTGTGCCAAGCTACCAGAGGGTTAAGCACAGGATACTTTATTGAAATTTGTGGTTTGCCTTGACAAGGATGGTGGCTGTTGCTTAAACAGTGATCAACATCATTCAATCAGCAACCCAATTTCTCACAATTGTGGACTGTTGTGTCTTACACACTATAGCTAGGTTTAAGGACTTGTGTGATTTGTTCAAATCAAGATGACCCTCACACAAATGTTCATGCAAGGAATAGTTAACGGTATTCAACTATATAGAGAAGATCAGTGGAAATTAGACAAGTAGTAAAGCCCCATGTAGATTGAGTCATCTCATGTGTGAACCAGTGTAATCTGCCTCTGGCCTGCACTACATATCTGACTCTTGCTCAAAGGAGCATGAGCACAGGAAGTTACATGCCGGCAATCACCTGATAGTTACACTTTGCCATGGTGAATCTGTATTACATATCTGCATAACAGGAGAGCTACACCTACATCCAAATGTACAGCATGCTGCAGCGTTAGTTCAGACGCATTGGGCAGTCATGTACCATGTTCTGCATTCCTGGTTAAATCAAGCACAAATCTGTCAACAACAGCAAAAGAAAATGCTACAAGATTAAATATGAGCACCAGAGGCATTCATGATTCAGCATTTAAAGCATATCTAGAAGGATAGAATTCAAGATGTAAGCCTGGCACCATACGCTTCAGAAGCCTGTAAACATATCAGTGGAGTGCCTCAAGGTTCAAGCATAACATATCTTAACATTCCAGCTTCTGAGGCACCTGCTGCAACTCATGTTACAAGCGAAGCATGAATTTGGTGAGTTTGTAAGTGGGAATTTCAGTGTTGTGCACTTTATATAACGTGTCACCATGGATAGAAATGTTCTTTATCCCTTGGGTAAATATTAAAGTAGTTTCTAAGCTTAACAGTATTCATGTGAAGTGTTAATACTTTTCAACTTCTATGTGGAAATAAAAGGGAGACCAGATGTCTGTGGTTGGGAGGGGAACAGCTCTGGCTTCAGCTACACCAGGACATTAGCACAGCTGCACAGAGGCCACACTTGATTCTATTATTCACATCTCCACTTTGTCATGTTTGGCTGTGGGTATGACATTTAACTGCAGCCCTAACTGCAAGAGATGTTGCACGCAATGCATACTTTTTATTTGGTTCAGATGTTTCTCCCTAGCTCTCAAACTGTTCTGTAACAGCCTAAAAGAATTGCCCATACAGACATTTCTTTGGATTTTAATCTGTTTTCTTGAGCTACTGATTCTATCTTTTGGCTGGAAGGCCACGTGGAAATATCCACCCACTACTAATGAGGAAGTAAAAGATGCCAGCACTAACAAAAGCTCATCTAATGTGGGAGGAGTTGTCGTTTACACTTCAGGATAATCCACCTACCCACCAAATCATTTTGCCATTTAATGACTGAAATCTCTATTTTTCCTAATTATAATGGGCACTCCCTGTATAGCCACTGAAGTATAGCATTGCCTAACCTCCGGTTCCTACGAATATCTAGTTTAGACTGTCTGGCTCTTATTTGTCTCTGGAAGCAAAATCATTTTATCTTTAGTCTGTTCATGGTCATGGTACATTTACTTTGTTCTAGGAGACAATTTACATTTAGAGTTAGCATCTTCACCTTACTAGTCTACAGTGGAAGTATTTTCCCATTTTCTTTTTATCTCCAACCCTTTAGCTAATATTTTCACTTTCTATATCTTTCTTGTCCCCTCCACCCACACTCCTACCTGCGTCCTCTTCTGCAGTTACCTACCCAAACCCTTCCCTATGTACCTCCTGCACTCCTCCCTCCCACCACTACCCACCTACACTGTGCGAGCCCTTACGTCTGGGATTATTTGAAAGCACGTCTCCCCCTTCAACTTCTGAATGCTGTGTAATGTGTCTGATATTTCAATATAGAATGTACTAGAGTATTGATAATCTTCACCATAAGACACTTACTTTGCTTTTAAGCTATGGTGTTATTGACCATTTAGTGTAATTGATAATGGGCAGCAATTCCAATATTGCTTACGGTAAAGGTCATAATTATTGATAGTACTGAAGCACACAAAATAAAGGGGCATGTGGATGTAGGAGTCTTCCCATTTCTCTTGAGAAAACAGCAACAGAGCCACTAAATTGGAAAAACATTGCAAGCACTGGGTTTACCTTGGATATAGTTAATTCTGATGATCAATCTAGAGTAATAGTTGGAAGAGAGTCAGATGAGCACACCTAATTTTTTGCAAAGTTCCATCTAAAGCCAAGAGGTGAACCAACACCCTAGTTTGATACTACAGCATCAAGTATGCCATTCTGTCTGAACTCCGGAAATATTTGGCAATCTTGCACAGAGATGGTAAATTCAAGTGCCCTACCTTGGTCAAGGAGTCCTCAATAACCAAAATGGTAACTGTTAGTCAATGGAGATACTATGCCATGGCAGATAGAGAAAGTAATAGCCCATAGGTTGTTTTTGGTCAATCTTTTATTTCTGGAAAATTCACATGTCGTCACAAAAGTCAAAGTCTGATCATGCAACCTGGACCACCAAAAATAAATTTACCACCTACTCGAATTTCTATGACACTATTATAGCATCTGGGCTTCCAAAACAGTTGAAATTAAATAAATTCAACCCCTAACATGGTTGTCCTGTTACACATATCATTTGGGAACAGAGACATTTCAAGGACTAACATGCTTTTTTTGGATGCTTCGATAAAGTTCAGGGTATCTATCCCCATCACTCCAATGATGTTGTTGCTCAGTATCATCAAAGCAATGAGGTAGAGATCCAGTCTCGTGATTATCTGAAGAGCTCCTTGCAGACAGTGCCACCAGGTCAAAAAAATGCTATGGACTGCAAGAAACTGATTGCTCATTATGCTATCATTTTCTTCTGCTTGATCTGTCGTTCAGAAAAAGAAATCTGCTTAATGTATCTGTCCACTGGTAAGGTAGTGCTGGTAAAGAACCCAATTAATGTAATCGCTGCATGTCCCAGGCTGTATGACATATTGTTGGATGTCCAAGGCTCTAGAACATATGGCTGTGACTGGTCATAATAGTGAGGGCAATTTACAGCTATTGGAAACCTCAAATGGCTTTTTGTCCAAGATGTATGGACCCTCTTTGCTGAGCAGATAGGTCTTCATAGGCACACGTTCAAAGAAATCTTTGAACAGAACAGTTTGAGAGCTAGGGAGAAACATCTGAACCAAATAAAAAGTATGCATTGCGTGCAACATCTCTTGCAGTTAGGGCTGCAGTTAAATGTCGTACCCACAGCCAAACATGACAAAGTGGAGATGTGAATAATAGAATCAAGTTGGCAGATTTGTCACAACATTTATGTATAAAATGGTAGTGAATTGGGCCAAATCTAGAATTTCTATTTGTATTCTATTTCCTATGGTATTCTTTATAGTGAACTGATAAAGCCCGCAAATACCACTATTGTAACATAAAATTCTCACTTCTCTAGCTCAGAATTCAGATTAGATTGTTGTGGCCAATGAAGTACGGTCTACTTCACAAGTTACATTTGAAATGACTCAATTTACATTTTATAGACCTGCCAGGAATTCACAAAGACATTTCTGTCAGGCCATGAGTGCAGAGACATTGAGAGTAGAAAATCCCATTCAAAGTCGGGAAATGGGTGATCCATACTGTGGTTGCCTTTGAAGTTTGGGAATGCACACATGCATGCACAGTTTTGGGAGTTCCCAAACTCCTCTTTGATCTCTTCCCACCTTGGAACTGCAGTCAAGAGCTGAAGTCGCTCCCCGTACAGGATTAGAAGGGAAATAGATTATTCCCAGATTATGTAGGGATTGGAGGAACATGTTTCTTCACGGGGAAAAATATATCCATTCAAAAAAATATGTACATTTGCAAAGGTGGCACGTTCCCCATGAGTTAAGTTCTCTGTTTTGTGGAACTCTGCAAAAGGGGCTTTCCAACTAGTATGCCTTGAAACCTACACCTGGCACTGCTTTCCAGACAAACTGCCGGGAATGTTATCTTCCTGCACCTTGCACTTTCTGCACTTTGTTCTAAATATCTCAGATGAAGATAAAAGCAATATATTACTAAAAATACATCAGAGAACATTATTATTATTGCCATTTTTAACACAATTTAATTTATTTGAAAGATCAGACAGACACATTCAGCAAATAATGCAAAGGCACATCTTACACTCCATCAAATCTCTGTTCAATCAGTTGAACATAGCCAAGGCACCAGTGGCGTAACGCAAAATGATAGAGTGCCTCTTGCAGGATGTAAAGAGGGGCCCTTTAGTCTCCCATATTTCACAGATATTCATTGGCCTTGGGCTGAATGGGGCACCCATAAATGGTTGGGGGGACCCTGAAGGCTTCAGGCCCACCTGCGCCACAGGGGCTTGAGTTCTGCTCCTACAAGGAACCTAATGTTGGAGGTCATGTAACTTCTATGCATGACTTACCTTTAAAATCATTCTTGGCTGATTGCAAACAATTAATAAGTATAAGAAATTGGGTTACTGGCTGAGGGGGTGAAACCCTACTCAAGTAATAACCACAATCCCCGAATTAACTTGTGCTCAGCCCTCTGGTAGCTTGGCTCAGAGCAGTCAGGGTTAACTCAGAGTCAATGTGTAAAGTATTTGAGTAACACTTCAAACAGTAACACAGTGATAACACACCACAAAAATGATCCCACACCAGTTTAGAAGAATAGAGCAAAATTGAATAAATATTTGACACCAGAATGATAAACATCCAATCAGTACAACCAGAGATATGATTTTTTAAAGATTTAAGTGGAAATGTCACCAAAAAAGCCAAAATCGCCACTTGCGGCTATCTGGTTGTGTGAGACCAGGAGAAAGTCACAAGTTCAGGCCAATCGCAATGGAGCATGGGTCGGATGCAGGGACCAGGTTATTCCCCCTGAAAGTTACCTTCTCAGTCCAGCGACAAGTGCTCCATTTGAGGTGGAAGGGGCCACAGGGAGTGGGGAGAGCTTTGTGGGTGTTCGTCGAAGTAGCATGAAGACAGGCCAGGTATTGTGGATGGTTGTTGCTGTAGCACGAAGATCCTGTCTGCGGCATGGACGGTCGGTCCTGGAGCTTTGCTCTGGCATTCACCATGGCGGTTGATGGTGTATAGTGTGAAGAGTTGGTTTGCCGGAACTTCATGTTGGAGAAGGCCATGGGGGGCAAGGTTTTGTCACCACCTGCCCGGTTTGTGGTCGTGAAGATCCCCAAAACTTCAGGAGAGCCCAACTGAGTCACACCAAGGGTTCAGGACCTGAGGAGTACCACTTGGGATCAGGAACTCACTCCAGCAGAAGCCAGCAGTGCTCAGCCAGGTCCAGTTGCAGGTCCAGGCAGGAGTTCAGCTGGGCAGTTGCAGGAAGTCTCTGGAGCTTGTTATGTCCCTGTAGTTCAGAACAGAAGGTCAGCTTATTGACCCTTGGAGTCATTTCAGCCTGGGATGAAGGGTGCAGGTTCAATCCTCCTTCTCAGCAAGCAGGGCAGCAGGCAGCAAAGCAGCAGGACAGCAGAGTGGCAGCCTTTCTGGCAGCAAAGCAGCATAGTACTCCTTAGTATCCACAGGTCCTGGAGTGTACTGAAGATCTGAAGTCCAATATTTATACCTGGTGCCTCCTTTGAAGTGGGAGAAGCTTCTAGGGGATTCCCTTTAAAGTGCACAGGCTTTCATACCTCCCCTGTCCTGACTGTAGACTAACTACAGGGTGTATTCAATGCCCTGTGTCAAGACGGGGCACAGCCTATTCAGGTGTAAGTGTGGGGCTATGCCTAGAGCTGCCCTCCCATCCTGATAGTGATGGCTCATCCAGGCACACCTAAGCTCTCTATTGTGTGTGGCTGTCTAGGAGGAATACACAAAGTCCAACTGCCAACTACACCCAGTAATGTGACCCAGAGTCAGCCTGCAGGCACTAAATGGCTAAGGCAGAAACATGCCAACTTTCTACTAATGGCATTTTCAAAATTGTAATATACAAATTTGACTTCATAAAAGTAACCAAACATTAACTGTTTGTGTGTTTCCACGTGGAAGTTACAGTTTATTAAATGTAATAAGGTAACGCCAATGTTACCCTATATGAGAGGTAGGCTTTCCTATAGAGAAACATTAATTTAAGAGTTTTTCACTAACAGTACACGTACAACTCAAAAGTGCAGGTCCTACTTTTTAAATACACAGCACCCTGCCCACTAGGCTGTTCAAGGCCTAGGTGAGACATATATGTATTAAAAATTAAGGATTGGGCCTTGCAAAAGGTTTATCTCAGGATGAAATAGCAGTTTAAAACTGCACACACAGGCTACAATGGCAGGCCATGTTGTAAGGAGTGAGGACATGCACTTTAGCACTTATTAGCAGTAGAATAGTGCACAGAGTCCTAAGGCCAGCAAAAACAAGATTAGCAAAAGCTGTAGGAAGAAAGCCAAATGTTTGACGGACGACCAGTCTAAGGCTGATAAGTCTCACAGTAAGGCTTAGAATCTGTTTGTCAAATTTCAATATTTAGTGTTGGTTCTCAAGGATCAATACAAATCTGTTTAATTTTGTATTTGGAGCCTTTGAGAGTTGTACTGGATAATTCTGGGGTCACAATACATAGATATACTGATGACACTTGAATCTCCATGACTCATGTCCACATCCTAAACAAATTAACTTATGCCTGACAAAACTTGTCCTGCTTCATTAACAATCTGAATCCAAAGGTGATCACAGTTGTCTTTCTGAACATCATTTGCTTAACTTCACTCCTTCCCTTGCCTCCAAGATTAAATCTCTTGGAATCTGGTTATGTCCTCCTCTATATAGGTTCTTGCACATTTGTCATTAGGCATGGCTTACTGCTGATGGCTCAGCTGAAATAGGGGCACAGCACTCCAAACCCACTTGTGTCAAGCCCATTGCAATGCAGAAAAGACTGCTATCTGGTGGGGCTTTGCATGTGAGGAGAATGCATTATGTGATGATGATGAATTATATTTCCCAGCAGTAGCTGAATACTCACATTGTTTGGAGATGGCAGTGGACTTTTGGATTATAGAGAATAATTTCCGTTGTGTTTTATGGGTTCCTTGTGATGGAGCAGGGGAAACAAAATAATTTTTTGTACCCCTTTGAAATTAATGACCTCATAATGATTAATGATACTAACCGTTTGAAACGCATGAACTAATCAACAAATACACCTTTTTAGTAGACATTACACGTGGGCAAACTGCTAAATGTGGCAAAATCTAATTTATTTACAAAGTGCGAAGCAAATAGTATTGTGATTTGCGTAGTAAATAGAGTGAATTGCATGATTTGTGTTGCGTAATAGAATTGTATTGTGGCAAAGAAGGCAGATGGTAAGTAAAATGGCTTTAAATGTCGCTTCTGCTAGGTAATATCTAACACGGGTCTTTAGAATGGCGGATGGTAAACAGAAAGGCTTATTTTCCATATTTTAATTTCTATTGTGTTTGTTCTTATATTAGTTTTGTTCAGGCCTGCTAGGCCATGCTTCTAAAATGGCCGCTGGAAAGGACGAGATCGCGTGCACTGAATAAGATGGCCCCCGCGCAGACTCAGCATGAAAGCTCCAGTCACGTGTATGCGGCCTGTGCACGGAGTGAGAGATGTCAAGGCCAATCTGACCTGCAATGAGGAGCGTGCCAAGTGTTCAGCATATATGCCTGGGAACGGATGAGAAAAACCGAACGACAGGGAATGAACTAATGTGTGACCATCAAAGATTGTTGCAAAATGGATTAACAAATTGGACTACTTTTTGGATACCATGGTCATGAAACTTATTGTATGCTTTATTGTCCCCAAACCGGTTCGAACAAGGAGGGCGATGAGGTGACCATCACCACCCCTCCAATGGACCAATTAGCGTGATTCTTGCCCCTAAAGATTGCAACTTTTGTGTGTAGAGAGCCAGAAAGTAGGGTATAAGAGGGTCTGCTCTGAGATTGTGAAAAAACTTGCTTTTTCAATTTTCCACCTTGATGCTGCGAGAGACTCTGTCATTTTGGACTTTGAACTTTGACTGGGGAAGGAACGAGTTCGTTGCGGGAATTTGCCTGGGAGGTGATTGCGTCCGAGGAGGTTAGCGGGACAGTCAGTCAGTTTGGGAGTCCTATCCTGTGATCTGCGGTTCATCTTCCTTTTGTTGAACCATTCTTGTCATCGCCCCATGGCCGAGGGTAATAAGTAATTTTATCTTTTCCTAAAAATCTTTCCTAAAATGTTTATTGATATTTCTAAATGTTTTACTTAATAAAGAATTTTACTTATTTGCTCGGAGAATTTTAGATAAAAATATATTCTAACTTTAAAATGAGTCTGTGGTTCTTTAAACAAAGTTTATGATTTAATAAATGTTGAAGGTTTTAATTGTGATTGAGCTGGTCTTAATCACCATCAACTGATTCTACTAGTTGGTCCATCGACCGAATAGCGGAGTACCTTGATGTTTAGAACCAACAGGATCCTAAGTTAATGTATAGGTTATTACTCTGTCAAGTTTAACAAGGTATCCCGTTTGTCCAGCAGCTCATTTTTCTTGGTGTTTAATCCAGAAATTGAATGAATGTATGTATGCGGTGTCATGGGCCCCACCGACATTAGTTTTGCGTAGGTGTTTTTCTGGATTAGTGTCATAAGGAGAAATTTATATTAGCCGCGCTGGATCAGATTTTTTGGTAGCAGAGTTATGGTTACTATAGATTAGTTTGGTGATTATTGATTATTGATTTTTCATGTCTAACACTCTATGTTGAGTTTGTATTACGTTATGTGTAAGTCGAAATTTTGAAGCTTCCAGGAAGTAGGAGGTGGACACGTGTGGCAAGAGAAGTCACACGGAATTGTGCATTGTCTGATTTCAAATTTGGTGATAACACAGGACTGTGTTATGTTAGGGAAATTTCACGTATGAATTGCGTTTGAGTGAAATAGCAACAGGTTTTCTTGTGAAACTCTGGCCTTAATTCTCAGGAGCAGTGTAGTCTCCACATGTGTTTTATCCCCAGAGAAACGGGTTTACCTCTTGCTTGAGAGAAGGGTAAGGTAGAGAGAAGTGCTACACTTATCGAACAAAACAGTATTCTTGTAAGTGGGCATAAACTATCTCTTTTGTTTAGAGAAACAGACAATGGAAATGTGTTTTACGTTGTAACTAATCGATTTTTGTCGAAAAGAAAAGCTAAGAAACCTGCCGATAATTTTTGTAAAGGAGGGGTCAGTAGAAGCAGGAGTAGAACTGACGTCAACAAGAACCGCGCTGGGATTGACCAGTTGTGGAAGAACAAAGAGTTTCCTGACTGGTGTGTTGGTGTGAGACGCGCTGGGATAAGTTAGTGTGAGAGTGACGTAAAGCTTTCTGATTGGTGTGTTGGTGTGAGACGCGCTGGGATAGGTCTGAATAGCCGAGCAGCGGAAAGAACCGATTGGGAAAGGATTGTGTAGATTGTTTCAGGCAAAAGAACAGTGAAATGCCTTATTATAGTGAATATGAGAGAGAGAAACCGTCATGGTTTGCGAAGCTTAAAAACTTTTTTAAGAAAGATAGGAAGGTTGCGACTAGGGAAGGAGAAGTACTTCCTCCGCCAAAAACACCAGCATCTCATATGATGTTGAAATATGGCTATCATACTTGCATTTGGTTGGAAAATTGGGCGAAGTATACCAAAGACGATGGAGTATTGGCATTTCCAGAAAATGGTTCATTTAGCACAGCGGTACTTTGAAATTTGAGAGAAAAGATGATGAAACTTGAACCGAGACCTAGACTGACACAGTTCGAAGCCTTAGGTGAATGGGAAGATGAGATGTATGAAAGGGAAAGACACAGAGGTGCAAAGAATTATAGTTTAGTTCATGGAAGAGTATGGGGTTTGAATCATGAAGACAGGATGAAACGATGGCGGTATGCTAACATGACGGATGGCTTGTTTCCTGTCAGAACAGTTGAAGAATTTACAGGGAAAAAGTGTATGGAGAAAAAGAAGCATGCAGTAACAGATAGATATGGGTATGGAGTTAGCGATACAGAGGATGAATTGCTGGAGGACATTTTGAATAAAAGACCCTCTCCATATCAACAGGATTCTTCGGTGGTGACACCAAATGCACCGCCAATGAGAACTGTAATAAATCAAAGCCCTGAACAAATGTCTGAAAGAAATAGTCCATTTAATAAACTAGAAACACCACAGACTGTGAAACATGATAATGGTAATACAGCTGAACTAGCCAGAACCACAAGAGAGCTGACTGAAAAGATAAGAGAACTGACAAAGAATATGGAAGCTGTGACTGTGCCAGTAACTATAGGGCCAGTAATCCCAGTATTTGAAAATCAAAAGATAGATGAACACTCCTTAACAATTCCATTAAATTCCAGTATGCAAAGAGTAAGAGAAGAGATGATTCCAGAAAATAGAGAGAAAGAAGATTCTGTTGGTCCATTTAGGTCAAGTCCACCTGTAAATTTGACGATTAATGAGAGTCAGATAAATAGGATTCCTATGGGAACCGAGTCAGCAACTGAAACCCCAGAGAGAAGTACAAATTGGATAGAATTAAACAAAACCCCTGTGGGTCCGACTGCAGAGGAATTAAATGATTGGGTGAAGAGCTTGCAGAAAAAGATGCAGAACCACAACTTTTGGATGTGGTCAGATTAAAGATAGACATGGAGGAATTAATCCTAGGAACTATTGGTACAGATCGATTGAAGATCCTATCAAGATGATGAATTAATGTTTATGTGTAAAAGCGTCACTTGGAGAGCTAGAAACTTGCATGAAAAATTGGAAGAAACAGCGAACGAACTAGGAGTAGAATTTGGAAAAATTAGAGGATTACAGAAACCGTACAGGGTAGATTTTAGTGAAAAGGACATAGAAAATCTGAACACTTGCAGGACGACTAACGCAGATAAAGGAACTGATTGTTTTACTGAGAAAATGGGGTGATGTGGACAAGTGGAGAAGTAGATGGATAAGGAGAAAGGAGGGAACAACTGATAAAGCATCATTGGCTTTCCCAGTAAAAGAGAAAGAACCAACGGTAATGGAATATCCAATGAGAGAAACTCCAGGAGGAAGTTATGTACATGTCCCATGGTCCAGACAAGATATATTGTCATTTACCAATGATTTTCCAAGATTGAGAGAAAAACCTGTAGAATGGTACAGACAGGTAGAAAGGTTTGTAAAAGTTTCAAAAGTGTTGTGGGAAGATCTGGACGGATTGTTTGAGATTGTTGTTCCTGCAGATTTATGGACAGAATGTAAAATTACAATTGACTGGCCGAAGGAAGAATATCCTAGAGATGCCAAAACAGGAGCCCCAGGTTCAGAAGTAATGAGAAAATATGAACAGGCAATCACATTTTTGAAAAATAAAATCCCACCAAAAGAAACGGACTGGGTAAAGATTGATAGAACAACTCAGGAGAGTAAAGAATCTGTACATGCCTATTACGAGAGACTACTTTTGGTCTTTAAACAGTATAGTGGATACGAGAATTTGAGTGAAAAAGACATGAGTCATTTTGTGTATAGATTTGTGTATGGCTTGAGACCTGAAATAAGTGAAATGATTAAGCAACATATGTTATGTTGGCAGAATAGCACAGTGGATGAGGTACTACGGTATGCAAAATATTGCAGTGATGATATTGAGTGTAGACAGCGTAAACTCAAGGAAAAGGCAATGTGGGCACAAGTAAAGGTTGCAGAAAAGCAAGAAGCTCAGATGGATAGTCAGTTTAGTGATGCAGGATAGACCAAGTCCAAACCAAATATTGGCAAGGGAAAGGGTCAGATGAGTATAGAAGAAGCTAAAAAGAAATGGCCATGTCATAATTGCGGAAAATTAGGGGACTGGAGAAACAAGTGTAAATGTCCTCCGAAAGTTAATACAGAAAATCAATCATTGAATCCCCAGGTGCAGAATGAGGTGAGTTACCAACGGCTGCAACAGCCGCAGGTAGTTACTCAACAGTGTCAGGTGTCGCAACCACCTCTTCCAAAGAGTGTAAATCCTCAAAGATACAGTATAGAGGCAGGATTCTACGGAGGAGAGCAGGTAACAAAATTGCTGCGCACAGCTGCAGTTTCGCAGAATTGGTTACGGCAGGATGGAAATGAATCGGATGAAAGTTTATGACGGTGCCTAGGAGAGGAAGAAGAGTGCGTGCTTGGCGCAACTCTAGAGGTAGATCAGTCAGGTCCATTTGTGGATGGAAAAGTGAATGGTGTAAATGTTACATTCCTTGTGGACACTGGTGCTACCCGTTCTACTGTTAGATCAGTGGAAATTCCAAAACTTCCTCTCTCAGGAGAATATATCCAAGTTGTAGGTGTTTCAAACAGGCAGATTAAAACCCCTCTTACAAAACCAATAGAGGTGGAAATTGGACCATTCAAAGAGATGCATCGCTTTGTGGTGTGTGATTGTAGTCCTGTAAATTTATTGGGACGCGATCTGCTTTGCAAAATGAATTGTACCATCTACTGTACCCCAGATGGTATTGCTTTTCAGACACCAGATGAGGATGTTCTGTATAAAATGACAATGGCAGAACTAGAACCAGGAGTGAATGATATGTTTCCTGTGTTTGATGCGGAGAAAATCCCTATTGAGTTGAAAGGAATAGTCAGGTCTGATGTATGGGATTTCACAGGTGAAGATATTGGACTAATGAGAGAAGTTGATCCTGTAAAAATTACTGTAAAAGAAGGAACAAATTACCCAAACACCCCGCAGTACAAACTGACGCCAGAAATTATTGAAGGAATAACACCTGTAATTAATAAAATGATTGAACAAGGGATTTTGAGAGACGTAATGAGCAGCCCATGTAATTCTCCTATAATGGGACTGAAAAAGCCAAATGGAACATATAGAATAGTGCAAGATTTGAGAAAAGTTAACAAAATTGTTATTCCTTGCTGCCCAATTGTGCCAAACCCTGCTGTAATACTGTATCAAATCCCACATGATGCAGAATGGTACACAGTCATTGATTTGTGCCATGCATTCTTTTCTATTCCATTGCACCCTGACAGCCAGCCATTATTTGCGTTCCGGTTCGGAGAGCGTATTTTGGCATGGTGCCGAATTCCTCAAGGGTATACTGAAAGTCCTTCAATTTTTAATCAGATTCTAAAGAAATCCTTAGAAGATTTAAAAATGCCTGAAAAATCTGTGATGGTCCAATATATTGATGACCTATTAGTGGCATCAAAGACCAGAGAAGCATGTGTTACGGACACCATTGCTTTACTGAATCATTTGGCAGAAGGAGGACACAAGGTGTCCCCATCAAAACTGCAATTTTGTCAACAGGAAGTACAGTACTTAGGTCATAAGATTGAGAAAGGGATGCGAAAAGTGACAACAGAAAGGATAAGGATTATCAAAGGAATGAGAGCCCCAATGACACAAAGAGAGGTGAGAATGTTCCTTGGAATGGTTGGATATTGCCGACAGTGGATAAGTGGGTTTTCATTGATTGCAAAACCTTTACAGCGATTGACAAAGAAGGATGTCAAAGATCCGATTGCATTGGATGAGGAGGAAATGAAGGCTTTCGAGGAACTGAGAACAAGTTTGTGTGAGGCACCAGCATTGGGAATGCCTGATTATGAGAAAGAATTTGAGCTGTATTGTAGCGAGAGAGACGGATGTGCACTTTCAGTATTAGTGCAAAGGCATGGAAAAATGAAACGACCAATAGCCTATTTTTCAGCTGTTTTAGACCCGGTAGCAAAGGCGTTGCCTGGATGTCTGAAAGCAGTAGCTGCTACTTGTGTGAGTCTGGAACAGAGTGAAGGCATTGTGATGGGATATCCTTTGAGAGTATATGTCCCACACTCGGTTGAAATCCTTCTGACCAGAACAAAAACCCAATTCATGACACATAGTCGGCTGACTAGGTATGAAAAAGTGATCTTGGGTGCAGACAATGTAACCATTGTAAGATGCACGAGTGTGAATCCTTCCACTTCACTGCCAGATGAAGTAAATACAGAAGTCAAAGATGATGTTGATCATAAGTGTTTGGATGTGATTGAATTTTGCACAAAGCCTCGCCCTGATATCAGGGATGAACCTCTAAAAGAGTCAGATTATGTGATGTTTGTGGACGGGTCATGCCTGAGGACAGATGAGGGAGTTTTAAGTGCTGCGTATGCTGTATGTACGGTGGCAACCATAATGGAAGCATCTTGTTTGAGAGGAATACGTTCAGCCCAAGTTGCTGAGCTGATTGCTCTGATTCGAGTGTGCAAACTGGGAAAGAATTTCCAAATCACTGTGATCACGGATAGCCAGTACGGCTTCGGAGTGGTCCATGATTTTAGACAGATCTGGTCCCAGAGGGGATTCCTGACTTCCAGAGGGTCTCCTATTAGGAATGGTGAGTTTGTGAAGAAGTTGCTTGAGGCGATACAGCTGCCTAAACAAATTGCGGTGGTAAAATGCTCTGCTCACAAAAATGGAGCTGATTATATTGCGGTAGGTAACAAATTTGCTGACGAATTAGCTCAATATTGTGCCAGAAATATGACTTCAATGAATCGAAGAAGGAAAAAGAAAATGTTTCATGTCCCTTGCTGTTTACTAACCCAGTTGAAACATGGGATGAGGTAAGACAATTGCAGGAAGAGGCAAGTGATGAGGAAAAAGACGTTTGGATAAAATCAGGTTGCAGACGGAGGGAAGAAGATGAAGTTTGGGTTTACAGGGATGAAAGACCAGTTATGCCTGATAGCATGATCTCTAACATGGCACGGATGTACCATGGACAAGAACACATAGGTAGAGATGCCATGATCAGACTTTTCAAACAGACCTGGTATAACCCAAAATGTAGGGCTATAGCTGAAAGCCTTTGTCAAAGATGCCTTATATGCCAACAGATAAATCCTGGAAGGAAGACAGTAGTGAGTTTGGGAGTAATAGGACGTGAAGGAGGTCCTTTTACCAGAATGCAATAAAATGTCATTGAAATGCCCCCGAGTAACAGACTGAGGTATGTCCTGGTGGTCGTCTGTTTGTTTTCTCGTTGGGTGGAAGCCTATCCAACAAGAAGGAATGATGGAGTTACTGTAGCTAAACTCCTGCTGAGAGAATTCATTCCTAGATATGGTTTTCCAGTAATGATAGAAACAGATAGAGGAACGCATTTCCAGAACGAACTTATCCAACTGATATGCGAAGCACTAGACATTCGACAAAAGCTGCACTGTGCCTACAGACCAGAGGCTTCTGGAGTGGTAGAGCAAGTAAATGGCACCATAAAGAATAGGTTGGGTAAAATGTGTCAAGCCACAGGACTCAAATGGCCCGATGCCTTACCATTGGTGCTAATGAGCATAAGCATACCTGACAGAAAAACAGGTCTGAGTCCTCATGAAATAATCATGGGACGAGCAATGAGACAAGCATATGTACCTGTCAACAAACTGCTGACTATAACTGATGATCTCATACTGGACTATTGCAAAGGATTGGCTGATGTGGTGCATTCTGTGTTTCATCAGGTTGGACTGGATGCGACCACTCTTGAAAGAAAACCAGCTCATGATCTGAGTCCAGGAGATTGGGTCCGCATAAAAGTCCACAGAAGAAGAAATTGCTTGGTTCCACGCAGGGACAAGCCACATCAAGTGATTCTGGTGACAACGACTGCAGTAAAGTGTGCAGGTGTGAAAAATTGAATTCATGCCAGCCATACAATCAGAGTTCCAGATCCTGAAGCTCGACCTGTAAGTCGACATCTGGAAATATCAGATACCAGCTCGGCATCTGAAGCTGAGACTGAAACCATCAGAGTTCCAGATCCTAAAGCTCGACCTGTAAGTCGACATCTGGAAGAATCATGTACCAGTTCGGCATCTGAAGCAGAACCTGAAACGATTAGAGTTCCAGATCCTGAAGATCGACATGTAAGTCGACATCTGGAAATATTAGATACTAGTTCAGCATCTGAAACAGACCAACCTGAATCAGTAAAAGACGAACAAAAGAATCAGAAAACAAAAGAACTGATATTGAAACAGGAGAAACTGAACCAATAGACAGTGACGGTGAACAGCCAAGTACAAGTTTTGGGAAAATTCCTCCGGAAATTGTAGAGGTAACTCAAGAAAATTTATATTTAGATAGAGAGATTGGGGAAATTGCGGAAGAAACACGAGGAGGATTAGACTCAAAATTACAAGCAGAAGAAACACGGGGAAATTTAGATCTAGATAGAGAGTTTGGGGAAATTGCAGAAGAAACACGAGGAGGATTAGAATCAGAATTTCAAAGCAGAAGAAACACAAGAAGGTTCAGATTCAGACAAAGAGACTGAGATCATAAAGTTCAAGGTTGAAGAAAGTGAAGTGAGATCTGAGACAGAATCTGAAGAAAGTGAAGACGAAAGAAGGCAAAGAATAGGTCCAAGAAAGAGGACTTGGAGAGTGGAACGAGGAGAAAAGGAAAGTGAATTGAAAAGGCCAAGAAAAGGAGACAATTGGCCCAACAAAATTAAAAGACTGAGATATAAGATAATAAATTTGAACAAAGATAATGCAGAACAAGTGAATGAAATAACAAGTCAAGAAAGACAAAGAAAAACAGATAAAAGACAATTGCCGAGACCCAAAAGAGTGAAAAGACCGAACTTGAAATACAAGTCACCTGAATGGGTATACATAGCACTGTCTGACATTAAAGAAGTGGATAGCAGTCACGAGAACCCAGACAAAGACTGTGAACAAGTGGGTGAGAGTGAACTGCGCCGACCCTGAAAAGTCAAAGAAAGAAAACCGGACTAGACACACAAACTGATAAAGTCAAAGAAAGAAAACCGGACTAGACACACAAACTGATCAAGACAAAGAAAATTTCTGAGAAACCGAAAAGTGCGCTAAAAGCAGTTGATCGCAGTCAACACTGAGTCATTTGAGGTGTGGAAACACATTTCTGTATATATAATTAGATAATTTTCCAACATGGTAGACACTGAGAATAGAAGATCTAGATGTGGGTTTTTCCGTAGATGGTGTAAGATGTGTTTCTATTGTACAGGCTTTCTAATGCTTATCTGGTTCATTTTGGCAATAATAATCCCACTTAGATTAGTTGTAGAAAATACATCTGAAATCATAAATGACACGAATAGTGACAAGAAATCTAACATAAAGAACACTGCAACACTGGTAGATAGTACTGATTTTCATAGGGACAAGTCAATAACTGATTTCTCCAAGAATGTCTTCACAAAACTTTTGTACGAATATGTGGAAACAATGGATGTGAGAGATTGTTACGTATGTATGCAGTTACCTGTGTCTGTAACAGAAGGTGTGACGTACCATCACCTTCCTTTGACGTATGGAATAACTTGTAGTGTTTTAGCTAGCTTATTTTACAAAACTGGTAAATTAGAGTATTACTACACTGACACAGATGCTGTTTTTGCTAAAGTTCCCGTAATCCCTGAACTAAATAAAGTGAAGTTTGCAAAGATTTTTGGGGAATTTTTCTTAGAGACAAAAGAATTAACATTAGAATATGCATCTAGACATAATCTTACCTGTGGGTTAAGAAAGGAAGAAAAGGTTTTCTTGGACATGGTAGAAGACAGAAGGGTTAAGTTTCAAAGGAAGGCAACAGGGGAAAAGACAAAAACCCCACCTTGGGTGTTTGAAGAGGGAAGTTATGACAAAGGGGAAACAAATGCAGCTATGGTTCTAGATTGGCCCCAACAGGGAAAATTGTGCATTAGTAGAGATAACACCTTGTATGATAACTATTTCGTGGGTTCTAGTGAGTGCCGAGATACATACAAAATTTTAGTGGGATGGGGATTCAAAGGAGGAAAAGATCCAGTATTTCCATGGATCTATTATATTTGCGGAAATAGAGCTTATTATAGGTTGCCGGACCATTGGTACGGAACATGCTATCTAGGCCTGGTCTTTCCAAAGATTTTTCATGTGGAAAGAGGAACGAAAGGAATTCACGAGATAGGTAAACCATTAACACGTAGGAGAAGGGAAAGCTTCTCAGAGATAATAGGTGACATTTTTGGAGCATTGATATCAGCAGTGGGTATATCTTTGAATGCATACAAAATTAGGAAATTGTCTACAGTAGTAGATCGTTTATTAACGAATACTGCTGGAGGGTTCTTGATGATAAATACTGAAATGGTTGCCATGAGAGCTATGGTAATGCAAAATCGACTTGCCCTTGACCTTCTTTTGGCAAAAGAGGGTGGATTCTGTAGAATGCTGAAAGTACAACATTGTTGCACTTACATTCCAGACAAAAGTCAGAATATACAGAAGTATATAAAGAACATTACTGATTTGCATAAAGAAATTGCCCCACTGGAGGTTAACCCCTTCGCTGCTAGGCCTTTTCCCCTCCTGTGCTTAGCCTTTTTTTGGCTATTTGGGGTAGTGCGCGCTTAGGCCCCTGTAACTTTTTGACCACATAAGGTATCCATGCCAAATTTGCGTCCTTTTTTTCTAACATCATGGGGATTGTAAAGGTACCCAGGGTTTGTGGATTCCCTGGAGGGACCCAGAAATTAGTCAAAATACAGCAAAATTTTGGGGTTTTTGGGAAAAATGCGAAAAAGGGCAACAGATGAAAGCGTCTTGATTTTTCCCTGCAAATGGCATCAAAAAGGGGTTGTGGTGCTGAAATCACCATCTTCCCAGCTTTCAGGGACAAGCAGACTTTTGTCAGAAAACCAACTTTTTTACACAGTTTTGCCATTTTTCTGGGACATAGCCTATTTTTGCTATTTTTTGTGCTTTCAACCTCCTTCCAGTTAATGGTAGAAATGGGTATGAAACCAATAATGGATCCTGGAAAGCCATACATTTCTGAAAAGTAGACAAAATTCTGAATTCAGCAAGGGGTCATTTGTGTAGATCCTTAAAGTTTTCCTTATAGAAACTAACAGTTAAATAAAGGAAAAATTGAAAATTAGTTGAAAAAAACAGCCATTTGTGTCAACGTTTTCACCTGTAACTTCTTCTAATTATGACAGCTATTTGAAGGCAATATACCGTTATATCCGCTGGACCTTTCTGGTTGTGGGGATATATAGGACTTGTAGGTTCACCAAGAACCCGACGAACCCAGAGCCAATAATTGAGCAGCATCTTGCAATGGTTTTTTATTATGTACCGGGTATATAGCAATTATTTTGGGAAAATGTATACATGGAAAAATTGTTATGAAAGACACCTATGTATTTCTGAAATGGGAACAAAATGTAGATTTTAGAAACAGTAGATATTTGCACATTTCCGAAATTGGGAGTACCCATACTAGCATGAGAATTATAGGTCATTTTTCAAAATGACTTATTTTTTACACATTGTCTTTCATTTGGAAGGCAGAAATGCATCGAAAGTCAATAGGTAATAACAGTTGCTCTACAATTCTGTGTTACCCAAAGTCTCCCGATAAAAATGGTACCTCACTTGTGTGGGTAGCCCTTGTGCCCACAACAGGAAATGGCTCAAAATGCAACGTGGACGTACCACATTTTCACAATGAAAAATTACCCTTTTTTTGCAAAGTGCCTAGGTGTAGTTTTTGAACCCTAGCACTGCCGGAACCTAGGGAAACCTAGCAAACCTATACATTTTTGAAAACTAGACACCCAGGGGAATCCAGGAAGGGGTGACTTGACTTCCTCCCACCAGGTTCTGTTACCCAGAATCCCTTGCAAACCTAAAGAATTGTCAAAAAAACCACATTTTCCCCACATTTCTGTGGTGGAAAGTTTTGGAATCTGCGTGGATCCACAAATTTCCACACACCCCGCGTTCCCCAAAGTCTTACGAGAAAAATGGTACCTCACTTGTGTGGGTCGGCCTAGTGCCTGCAACAGGAAACGGCGCAAAACGCAACGTGGTCACACCTCAATTTCGCAGTGCAAAATGACCCTTTTTGGCAAAGTGCCTAGCTGTAGTTTTTGAACCCTAGCTCTGCCGGCACCTAGGGAAACCTAGCAAACCTATACATTTTTGAAAACTAGACACCCAGGGAATCCAGGATGGGGTGACTTGACTGCCTCCCACCAGGTTCTGTTACCCAGAATCCCTTGCAAACATAAAAAATTGTCAAAAAAACCACATTTTCCCCACATTTCTGTGGTGGAAAGTTCTGGAATCTGCGTAGATCCACAAATTTCCACCCACCCCGCGTTCCCCAAAGTCTTCCGAGAAAAATGGTACCTCACTTGTGTGGGTCGGCCTAGTGCCTGCAACAGGAAACGGCGCAAAACGCAACGTGGTCACACCTCAATTTCGCAGTGCAAAATGACCCTTTTTTGGCAAAGTGCCTAGCTGTAGTTTTTGAACCCTAGCTCTGCCGGCACCTAGGGAAACCTAGCAAACCTATACATTTTTGAAAACTAGCCATCAGGGGAATCCAGGATGGGGTGACTTGACTGCCTCCCACCAGGTTCTGTTACCCAGAATCCCTTGCAAACATAAAAAATTGTCAAAAAAAACACATTTTCCCCACATTTCTGTGGTGGAAAGTTCTGGAATCTGCGTGGGTCCACAAATTTCCACCCACCCCGCGTTCCCCAAAGTCTTACGAGAAAAATGGTACCTCACTTGTGTGGGTCGGCCTAGTGCCTGCGACAGGAAACGGCGCAAAACGCAACGTGGTCACACCTCAATTTCGCAGTGAAAAATGACCCTTTTTTGGCAAAGTGCCTAGCTGTAGTTTTTGAACCCTAGCTCTGCCGGCACCTAGGGAAACCTAGCAAGCCTATACATTTTTGAAAACTAGACACCCAGGGGAATCCAGGATGGGGTGACTTGACTGCCTCCCACCAGGTTCTGTTACCCAGAATCCCTTGCAAACATAAAAAATTGTCAAAAAAACACATTTTCCCCACATTTCTGTGGTGGAAAGTTCTGGAATCTGCGTGGATCCACAAATTTACACCCACCCCGCGTTCCCCAAAGTCTTCCGAGAAAAATGGTACCTCACTTGTGTGGGTCGGCCTAGTGCCTGCGACAGGAAACGGCGCAAAACACAACGTGGTCACACCTCAATTTCGCAGTGAAAAATGACCCTTTTTGGCAAAGTGCCTAGCTGTAGTTTTTGAACCCTAGCTCTGCCGGCACCTAGGGAAACCTAGCAAACCTATACATTTTTGAAAACTAGACACGCAGGGGAATCCAGGATGGGGTGACTTGACTGCCTCCCACCAGGTTCTGTTACCCAGAATCCCTTGCAAACATAAAAAATTGTCCAAAAAAAAAACTTTTTCCCCACATTTCTGTGGTGGAAAGTTCTGGAATCTGCGTGGATCCACAAATTTCCACCCACCCCGCGTTCCCCAAAGTCTTCCGAGAAAAATGGTACCTCACTTGTGTGGGTCGGCCTAGTGCCTGCGACAGGAAACGGCGCAAAACACAATGTGGTCACACCTCAATTTCGCAGTGAAAAATGACCCTTTTTTGGCAAAGTGCCTCGCTGTAGTTTTTGAACCCTAGCTCTGCCGGCACCTAGGGAAACCTAGCAAACCTATACATTTTTGAACACTAGACACCCAGGGGAATCCAGGATGGGGTGACTGGACTGCCTCCCACCAGGTTCTGTTACCCAGAATCCCTTGCAAACCTAAATAATTGTCAAAAAAACCACATTTTCCCCACATTTCTGTGGTGGAAAGTTCTGGAATCTGCGTGGATCCACAAATTTCCACCCACCCCGCGTTCCCCAAAGTCTTCTGAGAAAAATGGTACCTCACTTGTGTGGGTCGGCCTAGTGCCCGCGACAGGAAACGGCGCAAAACGCAACGTGGTCACACCTCAATTTCGCAGTGAAAAATGACCCTTTTTGGCAAAGTGCCTAGCTGTAGTTTGTGAACCCTAGCTCTGCCGGCACCTAGGGAAACCTACCAAACACACACATTTCTGAAAAGTAGACACCCGGGGGCTTCCAGGGAGGTATGGCTTGCGTGGATCCCCCAACGTTTCCTTACCCAGAATCCCCTGCAAACCTCAATTTTAGCTGAAAAAATCACTTTTTCACACATTTGTGTGTGGGAAAGTGTGGCATCACTGGCCTCACACAAATGTCCTACCACCCAGCGTTCCCCAGGTCTCCCGATAAAAATGGGGCCTCACTTGTGTGGGAGGCCCAAGTACCCGCGACAGGCAAGGGCCCACAACGTAGTGAGGCGACCTCAAAATGGCCTTTCACAAAACTACCTGGTTTTGCAAGGGGGTCACCTGGGTTTTTGGCCCCGTGCTCGGCGGCCATCTAGGGAAACCTACCAAACCCACACATTTCTGAAAAGTAGACACCCGGGGGCTTCCAGGGAGGTATGGCTTGCGTGGATCCCCCAACGTTTCCTTACCCAGAATCCCCTGCAAACCTCAATTTTAGCTGAAAAAATCACTTTTTCACACATTTTTGTGTGGGAAAGTGTGGCATCACTGGCCTCACACAAATTTCCTACCACCCAGCGTTCCCCCAGGTCTCCCGATAAAATGGTGCCTCACTTGTGTGGGAGGCCCAAGTACCACGCGACAGGCAAGGGCCCACAACGTAGTGAGGCGACCTCAAAATGGCCTTTCACAAAACGACCTGGTTTTGCAAGGGGGTCACATGGGTTTTTGGCCCCGTGCTCGGTGGCCATCTAGGGAAACCTACCAAACCCACACATTTCTGAAAAGTAGACACCCGGGGCTTCCAGAGAGGTATGGCTTACGTGGATCCCCCAACGTTTCCTTACCCAGAATCCCCTGCAAACCTCAATTTTAGCTGAAAAAATCACTTTTTTCACACATTTTGTGTGGGAAAGTGTGGCGTCACTGGCCTCACACAAATTTCCTACCACCCAGCGTTCCCTCAGGTCTCCCGATAAAATGGTGCCTCACTTGTGTGGGAGGCCCAGAGTACCACGACAGGCAGGGCCCACAACGTAGTGAGGAGACCTCAAAATGGCCTTTCACAAAACGACCTGGTTTTGCAAGGGGGTCACCTGGGTTTTGGCCCCGTGCTCGGTGGCCATCTAGGAAACCTACCAAACCCACACATTTCTGAAAAGTAGACACCCGGGGCTTCCAGGAGGTATGGCTTGCGTGGATCCCCCAACGTTTCCTTACCCAGAATCCCTGCAAACCTCAATTTTAGCTGAAAAAATCACTTTTTTCACACATTTTTGTGTGGGAAGTGTGGCATCACTGGCCTCACACAAATTTCCTACCACCCAGCGTTCCCCAGGTCTCCCGATAAAAATGGTGCCTCACTTGTGTGGGAGGCCCAAGTACCCGCGACAGGCAAGGGCCCATAACGTATTGAGGCGACATCAAAATTGCCTATCACAAAATGTTTTGGGCCCTTGCCTGTCGCGGGTACTTGGGCCTCCCACCCGAGTGAGGCACCATTTTTATCGGGAGACCTGGGGGAACGCTGGGTGGTAGGGAATTTGTGTCAGCCCCGTGATGCCACAACTTTACCACACAAAAGTGTGTGAAAAAGTGATTTTTTCAGCCAAATTTCAGGTTTGCAGGGGATTCTGGGTAAGAAAACGTTGGGGGATCCATGCAAGCCATACCTCCCTGGAATCCCCCGGGTGTCTACTTTTCAGAAATGTGTGGGTTTGGTAGGTTTCCCTAGGTGGCCGCTGAGCCCCGGGTCAAAACGTCATGGGACCCACCTTGCAAAACCAGGTCGTTTTGTGATAGGCCATTTTGAGGTCGCCTCAATACGTTGTGGGCCCTTGCCTGTCACGGGTACTTGGGCCTCCCACCCGAGTGAGGCACCATTTTTATCGGGAGACCTGGGGAACGCTGGGTGGTATGAAATTTGTGTCAGCCCCATGATTCCACAGCTTTACCACACAAAATGTGCGAAAAAGTGATTTTTTGAGCAAAATATCAGGTTTGCAGGGGATTCTGGGTAAGAAAACGTTGGTGGATCCACGCAAGCCATACCTCCATGGAATCCCCCGGGTGTCTACTTTTCAGAAATGTGTAGGTTTGGTAGGTTTCCATAGGTGGCCGCCGAGCCCCGGGCCAAAACGTCATGGGACCCCCTTGCAAAACCAGGTCGTTTTGTGATAGGCCATTTTGAGGTCGCCTCAATACGTTGTGGGCCCTTGCCTGTCACGGGTACTTGGGCCTCCCACCCGAGTGAGGCACCATTTTTATCGGAAGACCTGGGGGAACGCTGGGTGGTAGGAAATTTGTGTCAGCCCCATGATTTCACAACTTTACCACACAAAAATGTGCAAAAAAGTGATTTTTTGAGCAAAATATCAGGTTTGCAGGGGATTCTGGTAAGAAAACGTTGGTGGATCCACGCAAGCCATACCTCCTGGAATCCCCGGGTGTCTACTTTTCAGAAATGTGTAGATTTGGTAGGTTTCCTAGGTGGCCGCCGAGCTCCGGGCCAAAACATCATGGGACCCCCTTGCAAAACCAGGTAGTTTTGTGATAGGCCATTTTGAGGTCGCCTCAATACGTTGTGGGCCCTTGCCTGTCGCGGGTACTTGGGCCTCCCACCCGAGTGAGGCACCATTTTTATCGGGAGACCTGGGGGAACGCTGGGTGGTAGGAAATTTGTGTCAATCCACTTTACCAACAACTTTACCAACAACTTTACCAACAACTTTACCACACAAAAATGTGCGAAAAAAGTGAATTTTTTCAGCAAAATTTCAGGTTTGCAGGGGATTCTGGGTAGGAAAACATTGGGGGACCCACGCAAGCCATACCTCGCTGGACTCCCAGAGTGTCTAGTTTTCAGAAATGTGTGGGTTTGGTAGGTTTCCTAAGATGGCCGCCGAGCCCAGGGCCAAAAACCTCACTGGTGTGGGTGGTTCAAGTACCCGCAACAGGCAAGGGCCCAAAACGTATTGAGGAGACATCAAAATGATCTATCACAAAACAAGCTGGTTTTGCAAGGGGAGTCACCTGGGTTTTTGGCCCCGGGCTCGGCGGCCATCTTGGGAAACCTACCAAACCCACACATTTCTGAAAACTAGACACCCGGGGGAGTCCAGCGAGGTATGGCTTGCGTGGATCCCCCAACGTTTTCCTACCCAGAATGCCCTGCAAACCTCAAATTTAGCTGAAAAAAATCACTTTTCTCTCCAATTTCTGTGTGGGAAAGTTATGGAATCTACGTGGATCCACAAATTTCCTACCACACAGTGTTCCCCCATGTCTCCCGATAAAAATGATACCTCACTCGCATGGGTGGGTCAAGTACCCACGACAGGAAAGGGCCCAAAACCTATTGAGGCGACATCCAAAATACCTATCACAAAACAACCTGGTTTTGCAAGAGGGGTCCCATGAGTTTTTGGCCCTGGGCTCGGTGGCCATCTAGGGAAACCTACCAAACCCACACATTTCTGAAAACTAGACACCTGGGGGAGTCCAGCAAGGTATGGCTTGCGTGGGTCCCCCAACTTTTCCTACCCAGAATCCCCTGCAAACCTCAAATTTAGCTGAAAAAATCACTTTTTTCTCAAATTTCTATGTGGGAAAGTTCTGGAATCTACGTGGATCCACAAATTTCCTCCCACCCAGCGTTCCCCCAGGTCTCCTCATAAAAATGATACCTCACTTGCGTGGGTGGGTCAAGTACCCGCGACAGAAAAGGGCCCAAAACCTATTGAGGCGACATCAAAATTACTTATCACAAAACAACCTGGTTTTGCAAGGGGGTCCCAGGAGTTTTTGGCCCTGGGCTCGGCGGCCATCTTGGGAAACTACCAAACCCAAACATTTCTGAAAGCTAGACACCCGGGGAGTCCAGCGAGGTATGGCTTGCGTGGGTCCCACAACGTTTTCCTACCCAGAATCCCCTGCAAACCTCAAATTTAGCTGAAAAAAATCACTTTTTCCATACATTTTTGCGTGGGATCACCGTGCCGGCACAAATGTCCTACCACCCAGCGTTCCCCTTGTTCTCCCGAGTAAAATGATACCTCACTTGTGTGGGTGGGCCAAAGGCCTGTGACTGGGAAGAGCCCAAAACATAGGGATTTAGAGGCACATGCATCAATGTTGGATTTTGCGATTTCTTAATTGCGATTTTTAAGGAATCGCAATTAAGGAATCGCAAAGCCTATGCATGTAGAAATCGCTTAAAAATAGCGATTTCTAAACATTCCTTAATTGCGACTCGCAAATTGCGAGTCGCAATTAAGGAATACCTCCCCATTCATTCCTATGGGCCTAGAGGCCCATAGGAATGAATGGGAAGACATTCTCAATTTGCGATTCTCAATTAGAGAATCGCAAATTGAGAATGCAATTTCAAGGGTGCCAGGGTGTCAAAAGGACACCCTGTTGCACCCTGAAATCTGCACATGAGTACATCTTGCACACACACATGACCCAAGGGCATGTGTGTGTGTAAAATGGAACTTAGAAAAATGCACTTTAGTGCATTTTTCAAAGTTTTTGAAAATTACCATGAAGTTCAACTTCATGGTAATTTGCGCCCCTATTAGCGAAATCGCTAATTTTTTTACTTTAATGCATTGCATTTAAGGAATCTCAATTTGAGATTCCTTAAATGCAATCGTATTTGAGAACTCGCAATTAATTGCGAATTCTCAAATTGCGAGGGCCTTGACCCTTGATGCATCGCAAAAGCTAATTTTGCGATCGCAAACGGCCGATTTTTGCGAATCGCACCGTTTGCGATCGCAAAAAGCTTTGATGCATGTGCCTGTTAGGGTATAGCACCGAGAATTCTAAGCGCTATATTTTTTTAAAAATACGTTTTTAGCCAGTTCTGCTTTGGACACCCACACAAGTGAGGTATCATTTTACTCGGGGGAACAAGGGCAACGTTGGGTGGTAGGACATTTGTGCCAGCACGGTGATTCCACGTAAAAATATGTGGAAAATATGGTTTTTTCAGCTAAATTTGAGGGTTGCAGGGGATTCTGGGTAGGGAAACGTTGGGGGATCCACGCAAGCCATACCTCATTGGACTCCCCAGGGTGTCTAGTTTTCAGAAATGTGTGGGATTGGTAGGTTTCCCTAGATGGCGGCGAGCCCGGGGCCAAAAAAACAGGTGCACCCCCCCAAAACCAGGCAGTTTTGTTATAGGTAGTTTTGAAGTCTCCACAATACGATTTGGGCCATTTCCTGTTTCAGCCACTATGCCTACCCACACAAGTGAGGTACCATTTTTATCGGGAGCCCTGGGGGAACGCAGGGTGGTAGGAAATTTGTGGATCCACGCAGATTCCAGAACTTTCCCACACATAAATTTGAGTAAAAAGTGATTTTTTTCTGCTAAATTTGAGGTTTGCAGGGCATTCTGGGTAGGAAAACGTTTGGGGACCCATGCAAGCCATACCTCGCTGGACTCCCCCAGGTGTCTAGTTTTCAGAAATGTGTGGGTTTGGTAGGTTCCCAAGATGGCCGCTGAGGCCGGGGCCAATAACCCAGGTGACCCCCCTTGCAAAACCAGGTTGTTTTGTGATAGGTAATTTTGATGTCTCCTCAATACGTTCTGGGCCCTTGCCTGTCGCGGGTACTTGACCCACCCACGCGAGTGAGGTATCATTTTTATCGGGAGACCTGGGGGAAAGCTGGGTGGTAGGAAATTTGTGGATCCACGTAGATTCCAGAACTTTCCCACACAGAAATTGGAGAAAAATGTGATTTTTTCAGCTAAATTTGAGGTTTGCAGGGGATTCTGGGTAAGAAATTTTTGGAGGACCCACGAAAGCCATACCTCGCTGGACTCCTCCGGGTGTCTAGTTTTCAGAAATGTGTGGGTTGGGTAGGTTTCCCTAGATGGCCGTTGAGCCCGGGGCCAAAAACTCATGGGATCCCCCCTTGCAAAACCAGGTTGGTTTGTGATAGGTAATTTTGATGTCGCCTCAATAGGTTTTGGGCCCTTGCCTGTCGCGGGTACTTGACCCATCCACACAAGTGAGGTACCATTTTTCACGGAAGACTTTGGGGAACGCGGGATGGGTGGAAATTTGTGGATCCACGCAGATTCCAGAACTTTCCACCACAGAAATGTGAGGAAAATGTGTTTTTTTTGACAAATGTTTCGGTTTGCAAGGGATTCTGGGTAACAGAACCTGGTGAGAGCCAGTCAAGTCACCCAATCCTGGATTCCCCTGGGTATCTAGTCTTCAAAAATGTATAGGTTTGCTAGGTTTCCCTAGGTGCCGGCAGAGTTAGGGTTCAAAATCTACAGCTAGGCACTTTGCAAAAAAAGGGTCCGTTTTCACTGTGAAAATGTGGTGTGTCCATGTTGCGTTTTGGGCCGTTTCCTGTCGCGGCCACTAGTCCTACCAACACAAGTGAGGTACCATTTTTCTCGAAAGACTTTGGGGAACGCGGGGTGGGTGGAATTTTGTGGATCCACGCAGATTCCAGAACTTTCCACCACAAAAATGTGAGGAAAATGTGTTTTTTTGGGACACATTTTTAGGTTTGCAAGGGATTCTGGGTAACAGAACCTGGTGAGAGCCAGTCAAGTCAGCCCATCCTGGATTCCCTGGGTGTCTAGTTTTAAAAAATGTATAGGTTTGCTAGGTTTCCCTGGGTGCCGGCAGAGCTAGGAACCAAATTCAACAGGTAGGCACATTCCGAAAAAAGTCAGTGCCTAGTGGGCTTTCTGCCGTCCTGGGGAGGGGGAAATCAGGGGCTATTGCCCCGATATGCCCCCGAGGGGGCAGAAAGACTGTGGCTATTCTTTTGGGGGTCGGGGGCATTGGGATGCCTATTCTGGTCAGCCCCCACCCTCCGTATAAAAAGCCAGCATAATCGCTGGCACATAGTGGGCTTTCTGCCCCCGGGGGCAGATCAGGGGCTACTGCCCCCATCTGCCTCCTGGGAGGGGCAGAAAGACAGTGACATCTTTTTTGGGGTGGGTGGGGGCATTGGCATGTCCATTCTTGGCAGCCCCCACCCCGAACTTTGTAAAAAAAAAAATCCCTGGTGGCTAGTGGGCTTTCTGCCCCCCCGGGGGGGCAGATAAGGTGCTATTGCCCCATATGCCTCCCAGGGGGGCAGAAAGACTGTAGCATTTTTTTTGGCGTGGGGGCATTGACATGCCCATTCTGGGCAGCCCCACCCCTACCTATATAAAAAAAAATCCCTGGCGCTTAGTGGGCTTTCTGCCCCCTCCCCGGGGGGCAGATCAGGGCTATTGCCCCCATCTGCCTCCTGGGGGCAGAAAGTTTTTTTTTTCTTTGGGGGTAGGGTGGGGGCATTTGCATGCCCATTCTGGGCAGCCCCCACCCCGGGCCTATAAAAAAATAATCCCTGGCATCTAGGGTAATTCTGAACCCCCGGGTGGGGGCAGATTGGTGGCCACTGCCACCATCTGCCCCCGGGGGCAGAAAGACTGGAATTTCATGGGGGAGGGGTGGGGGCATTGGCATGCCCATCTTGGGCAACCCCCACCCCTAAATGTATCGAGGGGAAAAAACCCTGGTGTCTAGTGGGCTTTCTGCCTCCGGGGGCAGATTGGGGCTACTGCCCCCATCTGCCCCCCAGGAGGGGCAGAAAGACTGTACCTTTGCGGCGGGGTGGGGTGGGGCATTGGCATGCCCATATTGGGCAGCCCCCACACCAAATTATAATTTTAAAAAAATCCCTGGTATCTAGTGGGCTTTCTGCCCCCCCGTGGGGGCAGAAAGACTGTACCTTTGCGGCGGGGTGGGGTGGGGGCATTGGCATGCCCATATTGGGCAGCCCCCACCCCTAACTATAATAAAAAAAAATCCCTGGTATCTAGTGGGCTTTCTGCCCCGGGGGGCAGATTGGGGGCTACTGCCCCATCTGCCCCCAGGGGGGCAGAAAGACTAATTTTGTGGCCGGGGGGGTGGGGGCATCGGCATGCCCGTTTTGGGCAGCCCCCACCCCTAACTATAATTTAAATAAAAATCCCTGGTGTCTAGTGAGCTTTCTACCCCCTGGGTGGCAGATTGGGGCTACTGCCCCCATCTACCCCCAGGGGGCAGAAAGACTAATCATGCCAAATATTTTATGGGGGGAGCAAAGGCCCTTGCCCAAGGGGCCGCTCCCCCCTCCCTGGTGCCTAGTGGGTGGATCCCCAAGCAGGGATCCACTAGGGAGGGGTACCATTGGAAAGGGGAGATTCTCCCCTTTCCAACGATACCTCTCCTGAGTTTCTACGTGCTCAGGGGCTGAGATAGCCCCTGAGCACGTAGAAACTGAAACTGAAATGAGCCTCTTGGCTCATTTCAGCTTCAGTTTCACTGAAATGACATCAGCGCGACGTGCGCGCCGATCGTCATTTCAGGGAAACCAGGGGGCCTCGGGAGCTGGGGAAGCTCTTCCCAGCTCCCGAGGCTTTAGGGATTAAAGGAATCCCTCTGGTGCCCGCACCAGAGGGATTTCCTGCCCTGGGTTCCATGACGAGCTGGACTCGTCATGAGCACACGAGCACTGTGTGCCATGACGAGTCCAGCTCGTCATGAGCATGGAAGGGGTTAAAGGTGCTTGGGAGAGACTTGGCAAAAGTGTTTCCTCAATGAAGAAATGGTTCACCGAAATAGGTAGTTCTCTTATTTGGAAAATACTAATTCCATTGACTTTAGTAATAGTGATAATATCAATATTGAGATTAGCATATATGTGTATTAAAAGAAGAAAAAGACAAAATAAAGTAAAAAGAGAAAATGAGAAAAATAAAGAAAGAGAACGGGAGATTGGAGAGATCGAATTGGAAGAGTTTAAAGAGAACATGTACAAAAGGTCTAAAAGACAAGATGAAAAGAACACGATTGTCTAAATTAACAAATGCAAGTGGACAAGAAACATTTATCTGATAAAGTTTGTAGGGATAGGTTTTAGTGGTGATGTTAAAAATCACCAAAGGGGGGAATTGATGGAGCAGAGGAAACGAAATAATTCTTTGTACCCCTTTGAAATGAATGACCTCATAATGATTAATGATACTAACCGTTTGAAACGCATGAACTAATCAACAAATACACCTTTTTAGTAGACATTACACGTGGGCAAACTGCTAAATGTGGCAAAATCTAATTTATTTACAAAATGCGAAGCAAATAATATTAGTATTGTGATTTGCGTAGTAAATAGAGTGAATTTCATGATTTGTGTTGCGTAATAGAATTGTATTTTGGCAAAGAATGCAGATGGTAAGTAAAATGGCTTTAAATGTCGCTTCTGCTAGGTAATATCTAACACGGGTCTTTAGAATGGCGGGTGGTAAACAGAAAGGCTTATTTTCCATATTTTAATTTCTATTGTGTTTGTTCTTATATTAGTTTAGTTCGGGCCTGCTAGGCCATGCTTCTAAAATGGCCGCTGGAAAGGACGAGATCGCGTGCGCTGAGTAAGATGGCCCCCCCGCAGACTCAGCATGAAAGCTCCAGTCACGTGTATGCGGCCTGTGCTCGGAGTGAGAGATGTCAAGGCCAATCTGACCTGCAATGAGGAGCGTGCCAAGTGTTCAGCATATATGCCTGGGAACGGATGAGAAAAACCGAACGACAGGGAATGAACTAATGTGTGACCATCAAAGATTGTTGCAAAATGGATGAACAAATTGGACTACTTTTTGGATACCATGGTCATGAAACTTACTGTATGCTTTATTGTCCCCAAACCGGTTCGAACAAGGAGGGCGATGAGGTGACCATCACCACCCCTCCAATGGACCAGTTAGCGTGATTCTTGCCCCTAAAGATTGCAACTTTTGTGTGTAGAGAGCCAGAAAGTAGGGTATAAGAGGGTCTGCTCTGATGTTGTGAAAAAACTTGCTTTTTAAATTTTCCACCTTGATGCTGCGAGAGACTCTGTCATTTTGGACTTTGAACTTTGACAGGGGAAGGAACGAGATCGTTGCGGGAATTTGCCTGGGAGGTGATTGCGTCCGAGGAGGTTAACGGGACAGTGAGTCAGTTTGGGAGTCCTATCCTGTGATCTGCGGTTCATCTTCCTTTTGGTGAACCATTCTTGTCATCGCCCCATGGCCGAGGGTAATGAGTAATTTTATCTTTTCCTAAAAATCTTTCCTAAAATGTTTATTGATATTTCTAAATGTTTTACTTAATAAAGAATTTTACTTATTTGCTCGAAGAATTTTAGATAAAAATATATTCTAACTTTAAAATGAGCCTGTGGTTCTTTAAACAAAGTTTATGATTTAATAAATGTTGAAGGTTTTAATTGTGATTGAGCTGGTCTTAATCACCATCAACTGATTCTACTAGTTGGTCCATCGACCGAATAGCGGAGTACCTTGATGTTTAGAACCGACAGGATCCTAAGTTAATGTATATAATGTATAGGTTATTACTCTGTAAAGTTTAACAAGATATCCCGTTTGTCCAGCAGCTCATTTTCCTTGGCATTTAATCCAGAAATTGAATGAATGTATGTATGCGGTGTCATGGGCCCCACCGACATAATTTTTGAGTAGGTGTTTTTCTGGATTAGTGTCAAAAGGAGAAATTTATATTAGCCGCGCTGGATCACTTGCTAGGCAGTTGTGCTACAATGTTGCTGCAGCCAGAACCTTTTTTTAAATTTATTTAGGAGGGTAAATTTAGAAATAATAGATATACATTTTATCTAATTCATTAGTTATTCATGTCAGGTTTAGGTTTTACACAAAGCAACATAATAGATACTGATTAACAGAAAGATAAATATCTTAAATATATATCAAAAGATTATTACCAAAGATCTTATTAAAATCAAACATTGCACATTTCCCCAGACGACCTATAGATTTCAGAGGCAACCATTTGGTGACATAAAGGATACTGATTAACAGAAGGATAAATATCTTATATATGTCAAAAGATTATTACCAAATGACAACAAATATTGCCCTTTTCCCCAGAAGACCTATATATTTCAAAGATGACCATTTGGCAATTAGCCTCCCTTATCTCCCGGCGTATTTCATATGAATTTCCAAAGAGCTTTAAACTTGGCATATAAGCCTGACCTTAGGGCATATCTTTTTTTCAATTCTCGGACTCTACACAATTTGGTCTGCCACTGCAGAAATGTGGGTGGATTCTTAGTGATATAGCGAATAAGGACAATATAAATAACCCTTCCGCCTGTAAGGTGCCAGTTATTATATTCGGGGAATATCCAAAGGTTGCAACATAGTTGTCAATAGCTTCCCCTGCCCCTAGATTATGCCTACAGTGTTTCTCAATCTCATCCCAAAATGTTTTAATCCTTGGACATTCCTAAACGATATGAGTCCAGCTGCCCCCACCTTCCACTAAACATCAGAAGCATTGATCTTGTATCTGGAGGTATATACTATTTAAGAAGGCTGGGGTCCTATTTAATAACCAATTAGTATAGAACTGCATTTTTCTGAAATTGCCGCCTCTCAATAGAGATGTATTAAATGTATTAATTCTATTCCAAGCTGATCTGAAATCTGAAGGCCCTTTTCAGTTTGACATTTTTCTCAAGCCTTTTCATACACCCTATTATCCTTTTGCTCTCTAAAAATTTGTAACCAGCTGCTGATTGATCGACGTGTGGTTAGTTCCGAGAGGGCATCAGTAAGGTCTAACTTTGCAGAAAGTGAAATGGGAACTACATTTTTTTTAAAGTTTATAATTTGAAGAAAGGACCCTTTAAGTAAGTCTTTGAAGCAGCTTAAGCTGCATTCTATATCTGTCCAGTTTTTCCAGGCATCAATATTAATAAAATCTGCCACCGTGATATAACCATTCTCTTCCCATTTCATTAGAATATTAGGATCGAGCAGCCGCTGTTCCCCAGCGTATAGGTCTACAAGACGAATGGAACCATTTATCATGGGTATATCATAGAAGGTAAAACTTTGTGCTTTTTGTTTTAATAGCCACTGTAGGACTTTGTATTGCACTTTTTTTTTCTAGCCTCATTAGGTCCGGGATTTTGTATTCCTTCAGAAATTTTAACATAATTTTTTTTTCTGTACATAATAAATCAGAATTACTAAGAAATCTATGTTTATTATGTGCAAAAGTTTTATGATAATATTCTCTTAAATTGGGGAGGGCCAAACCACCTTTTTTGGTTTAATTGCATAAAGCGACTAGTGCTAATCTCAGAGTCTTATTGGCCCATATAAAAGATGAAAATAGCCCACCTATTTCTTCAAAAATGACATTTGCAATGCATAAGGAATTGCTGAGAATAAAAAATTACAGAGGGGTAAAATTGACATGTGAATTAGATCTACAGGCCCGTTTATTGAAATAGGTAGCTGGTTCCATTTTGCAAATAATCCCTTGATCTTTTGTGTTAATGGAGCATAGTTTAAGGCATATAGATCATTCACATTTTCAGAAACAAATATACCTAAATATCGCTTTGGTCTTGTGTTGATTAAAAGCTGAAATCCCAGTATTAAGGTATCCTGTGAACAATTACAGAGTAAAATTTCTGTCTTGATGCTATTTATTTTATACCCGCTCAGTGCTTGAAATTCCCTGAATACTGCAAAAATATCCCGCTGGATATTTTCCCCAGGTTTAAGAAAGGGCACAATGTCTTCGGCATATAATTTTTATATTTGTCATACCATGCAGTGGGGCTGATAATAAAGCTTTTTGCCTGATGGCTATTGCCAGTGGTTCTATAAACAGGGCGCAAGTATTGAAGAGAGAGGGCATCCCTGACGGGTACCTCTATTCACTCTGCAACAACCTACGCTTCTGGAATTAATAATTATTTGCGCCTCAGCATCCTTGTACAAGCAAGATATTATTTGTGTGAAATTTTTGGGGAACCCAAATCTCTTCAGAATTTAAAAAGAGGCTTTTCCAGGACACCAGATCGAACTGCAGCCAGAACCTTGTCGCACTGCTTCAAAATTCCTTATGAAAAGAACAGTTGCTTCCTTGAGAGTACAGTAGAGGACATTTTCAATTACAAAGAATTATCCTGAAAGTCAAGTTGTATTGAGTAAACAAACGTTGAACTATTTTAACATTGCTCAATCAGTCAATCAATCAGGGGGTTTATAAAGCGCGCTACTCACCCGTGAGGGTCTCAAGGCGCAAGGGGGGAGAGGGGGCGGCTCTGGATCAGTCGAAGAGCCAGGTCTTGAGGTCCTTCCTGAACGCGTGCAGGGTCGGGGAGCGTCTGATGTTCACAGGGAGCTCGTTCCAGGTCTTGGCTGCGATGTAGGAGAAGGCTCTCCCACCTGTTCTGTTTCTGCGGATGCGGGGGACCTCTGCCAGGGCGGGGTCAGCGGAGCGGAGGTTCCTCTTGGGTACGTGGAAGGATACTCTCTTGTTGAGGTATATGGGTCCGATGTTGTTGAGGGATTTGTAGGCGTGGGTGAGGAGCTTGAAGGTGACCCTCTACTCGACGGGGAGCCAGTTGCGGTCTCGTAGGTGTTGGGTCATGTGTTCGTGATGCTGTGTCCCGAGGACGAGTCTGGCTGCAGCGTTCTGAATGGTTTGGAGTTTGTGTAGAAGAGTTCTGTTGATTCCGGCGTATAGGGCGTTGCCGTAGTCCAGTCTGCTGGTTATGAGAGCGTGGGTGACGGTCCTTCTGCAGTCGGGGGGATCCATTTGAAGGTCTTACGGAGGATGCACAGGCAGTTGAAACTAGTGGACGCGATGGCGTTGATCTGGCGGTTCATGGAGAGGGAGGAGTCGAGGATGATGCCGAGGTTACGTGCGTGGTCTGTAGGGGTGGGTGGGTTTCTGAGGGCGGGGGGCCACCAGGTGTTGTCCTAGGCAGAGGTGCCGGGTCCGAGGATGAGGACCTCGGTCTTCTCTGAGTTGAGCTTCAAGCAGCTGTCTTTCATCCAGGCTGCCACGTTCTTCATTCCTTCCTGGAAGCAGAGTCTGGTGTCTTCGGGATTCTTTGTGAGTGAGAGGATGAGCTGGGTGTCGTCGGCGTAGAATACAATACTGATACTGGAATCTGGCATCAGTATAATGTTACACATGATATGCATATCTGATTATGAGTACAGTTTAAAGACTTCTTGGTGATATATATTTTGATTGAAAATGTTAGAAACCAAAGTATACTAATTCCTGTTAATTACTTCTTCTGTAGAAGAAGTAGTCAAGTGTAACCTATGCTTATCTCCATCGGGCAGAGCATAGTTTGAAGCTAAACATAGTTAGCCTACTAATGGGGGGGGAGTGTTTAGGAATGTAAACAAAGATCTCTTGTTATGCATCGGTTTCAGGAGTAGTGAGTTTCATGACCGATCACAGAGAATTGGTTACACAGAGATACATCTTTAAAATGTAACAATTCATTATTATGGTTAGATGCAGGACCTTTCTCATTGATTATGCAGGTATTTCTTATTGCTTTTAGATGAGTGGCGGCTGGTGAAATTTGAAAATGGTGAGGCGTAAGAATAATGAATTGATGAATGCTAGCGAGTGAGTGAAACTTGCGAGCCCAGTGTCAATAATGGGGATTTTTGGTGGGTTCTCCCCCAAAAACCTTTACAAATTGGTGTCTTTTGGTGCTATTTGCAGCACTATTTCTGTGATAAATGGACTAACAGACAGTTCTTATATGCATTCATAAAAGAAAACTCATAAAATGTTTCATAGAATTTCTGGGTTGCCAAGCAAGTCTGACTTCCAAAGGGAGCTAGGGTACTAGGCAAGACTACTTTGGCTCTATTCTTTCCAATATAAAACACGTTCATAAACATCCAAAAAAGAAACACACTTGTAATTGAGTTCCTACCGGTAAATCAGGCTGGCCACTTCCGTTTCTGCATCAGCTATTTAACGTTGATTGCCCAGTAATCTTCATGACATATTAAATGGATACAAGTATAGGAAATATCCATTTGAAATAAACATTTAATTTTTAGAAAGCAAGCAAAAACTTTGTATTTATGAGCAAGGTAATTTTGTTAAAACAAAAATTAAGTAAATATTATACTTAAAATAGATTACACATTGATCTGAAGCCCTTGGGTCCATCAGTACCTTAGAAAACCACTAAATAAAAATAAATTAAGAAATTAGACTAATATGCAGTGCTTAAAACATAAGAAATATCCATTAAAAATATTTATTTTTTTCAGAAAGAAACAACAAAAACTTTATATGTATAAGCAGGCTAGAATAATGTATTTTATTTTACCACTTTCTACTTTACTGACAGGCACAAGAGTCTGAGAGTGGCATGCAAAGTATTTAAATATTATTATTATTATTTTTTAAATGGTTGTGTTTACAAATATATTGGTTTTGAAGGGATATTTCCTAAAATGTACAACAATTATTTATTTTCATAATGTATTCTTGATTAACTGTTTCCTACTGTATTGACAGGCAGAAGGGCCTAAGAGTGGCATGCAAAGTATTTAAAAATAAAATCAAAAAAGTTTTATTTTTGAACAATTATACCTCTAAGCAGAGTCCACTTCAGATCCTGGTGCTACTTTTGAGCTAAGCACTCAGGAGAAATACCTTCTGATGCTTGTTGTGTCCTTGTAGCCATGCAGGAGTTCAGCCAATAGACCCTCAAAGTCCACTTCTTAATCCTGGATACAAGTGGGAACAGGTCCAAACTTTAGAAATCTCCACACAGGTCTCAAATAGTGGGCCCACTCCTCTTCTGTTCTTCCACAGATCAAGAAGGTGTTTAGATGAGCTGTTGGTGAGGTATACCTTTTATAGGATTCACTAGCTAGTGGGTGGGGGTGGCTCCTGGACACTTTCTAACAAATGAGTAAAAAGTTACCTATGGCAAACCTTTACACTTTTTCAGCGCATTCTGTTTGCACTACTGCAAACTATCCCACAGTGCACTGTTGTAAGTAAAATCCAAGCTCACATAGACTTTTTGGCCTTGAAGATTGCTTGGGGGAGAGACAGGGATGTGTTTAGGGAAATGAGCAGTCCTCTTCTCCTCAATTTTCATCCAGTCTTAGGATTAACTGGGTGTGGTCTGCGTAGCATAGCTCATGAAGGACAGACCAAATGATGGAGATCACTTTGGCCAGGGTAGTCACATAGATGTTAGAGACATTATGGTTTTAAAAGGAGGCCTATGGTACACCACAAAACTACGGTATAAACAATAAGGGGGTAAAAGCCTTTCTTGACTGCAGTTAGAAAGTAAAGAGGAAACCCAGTCCTGGGCCAAGTCTTTAACGCCCACTGCTGGAAGTCTTGAGATCAGTACCTTATGGGATACTGTGTCAAAAGCTGTGAGCAATACCAGCAGGACGACGGCTGCTACCCCACCATGGTTAGGGATCTTACAGGGTTCATCTTGCATGGCAATGAGTGCCACCTCTGTACTGTGGGCTGGTTGAAACACTGCCTGTGTGGTTTCCCAAAGAGAGCTGGAGCAAATAAATGTCGAAAGTTGAGCAGACGTGTTTTTTTAAATGGGAAATTGCTGTTGCTCAATGAAAAATAAATGAAAAAAGATGTGTTTCATATAATTTAACAATGCATAGCTTTGTGAATTATCATTATGGACGATTAGGAGTACATGTGTAAAACTACAATTATCATAGATATCAATGCATTCTCCTATGTGCCTTTGAAACCCGCCATAAATACCTAAATTTAAGTAAGTCGTAGGCGTCAATCTATGATGCATAAGTTTACTGATTTGTTGTGAATCGCACTCGTTTAAAAATGTGCAAATAATTACAAATTTCGCAGAGTAGAAGGATGGAACATAACTTTCTGCATGTTAAGGAGAATGTATCCACATGGGCATACTTCTTTTGTTTTGAAGACTGTGATTGGAAACAATGCTTCAAGTGACACAAGGGTGTAAGAAGCTCACTTTTACTACTTCCAAGTCTATTGGCATTGCCTTCAGAGTCTGTACCTCATTCTGCTCCCTCTCAGGTGGGTGCTCAATACCAGTCGCACCACCTGTTTCTCATCTAGCACCATTGTGCCTTCCATCATACCCATTTGTGCTCTATTCAATGTTACATAATCTCTCCAACCCAATTCTGCTTTTTTTTTTACAAGACCTAAGAGACTAGATGGTGTGTAAGTGCAGGGCTAGGAAGTACGGGCCAGTAGTATTCACCAACCCACATGATCACACTGCATCACAAACCATGAAACACAAACACGCAAGCATACTTATGAGTGTGAAGAAATAGACTGCTGCTGCCTTCTGTTTCATTACTGTTCTGTACATAAAAGTAAGCTGGCACTTTGCTGTGCATGCTGCACTTGTTATCTTTATTGGTGAGTGGGTGCACTGCTGCTACCTATTTTAATGAACTTAACCTTCCACCACAGCTCCCGCTACATATCTCACATCTTTTCTTTGTGTCGAGAAGTCTGCCGTTGCATTATTTATGCCCAGTTACTTACCAGTAAATTTCATTACTCCGAGTCCAATGTTTTCCTTGTCACAGTCCTTACGTATGAGTTTATCTCCATTCATGCAGAACCTATTAACCAAACTTGACTTTTCCTTTCCCCCCATCATAGGAGTACAAATACCTGACATCCTGGGAAGGACTTCCTGAAATAATAAGCAGTTAAAGAAATCAGTTGAATAACAGGGAGAGGTGGGTGGGAACTCAAGACTGTGACGAGGAAGACATGGACTCAGAGTAATGAAATTTGCTAATACGTTACTGGACATTGCCTCCTCGTCCATCTTTCTCTCGCAGTCCTAACGTATGAGTATGTACCCAAGCCAAGAAACTGACTTCGACAAACACACCACAAATATAGCCAAACAAATTAATTTAATGTAAAGACCCAAACACATTACACTGTAGGAGAATCCAAAGAACTCAAAACAGCAGCACCAAAGTCAGAGGACACATCAACCCCCCAATTGCAAATGGTAATGGGACATAAACTTGTGGGCCAGAGCCCAAGTAGCAGCAAAGCAAATGCCATGAATTAAAGCATGTTTAAATGCTGCCTAGGAGGCAAGGTACCCCTAGTAGATGCCCTAGGGAAAGACTCTGGGACAGGCTGGCCAGCCAAGGAATGGGAAATGGCCAACTTAAGCCACCATGACAAGGTAGAGAGAAAGGGCTTGAGACCTCTCTTTGCCAGACCTTGGGAGGCAAACAACGCATCTGGCATGCGAAACACAGCAGTGCATTGCCAATACATAGAAAGAGCACAATGTACATCCAGGGAATGTAAATGCACCTCTTCATCAGACACAGGAGACGGACAAAAGGTAGGCAAAACAATATCAGAATCCAAATGAAAATAGGACACCACCTTAAGGAGAAAGGCTGGCCTAGGACAAAGCACCATCTTGTCTGGAAAAAAACATAGAAAAGGAGGGGGGACAACAATGCCCCAATCTCCCTAACCTGTCTCCCTGAGCAAACGGCCATCAAAAACACAACCTTGACTGAACTTAACTTAAAGTCATCCGACTCCAAAGGCTCAAATGGAGCATCCTGCAAGCCCTGCAGAACCAGAAACAAGTCCCAAAGTGGCTCGGGGGAATGAACAACAGGACGCCAAAGAATACAACTCCACACAGTAAGCGAGTTGCCAGAGGGGCAACAAATAAAAAACACCAGCCCCACGAAAAGCATGAACAGCCACCCACTGACTATGGAGGGTAGAAATACCCAAGCCCTGCTGACAACCGTTCCAAAGGAACTCCTAGACAGCCATAAGAGGAAGATGACAATCCCTTCTCCTGACACCAAATGGGAAAATTCTGCCAATGACGGTCATAAGCCTTAAGGGTAAATAGATGCCGGGACTGCTGGATCAGCGCAGCAACATTCAAATTACAACTTTGTTTTAAGAGGGACTGCCTCTCAAGTGCGAAACTGCAAGCCTCAACCTGCGAAGAGTGTCCAGTGGAAGAAGCAGCTGCCGCAGCGAGGATGGATGGAATGACAAAACCCAATTCCGCCTGACTGACAGATGCAGAAGACAAGGGAACCAAGGGCGCCTCCTGCAAATCGGGGCAATCAACAGAATCTACGCCTGGTCCTGAACCACCTTTTGAACCACCCAAGGAAGTAGACGGATGGGTGGAAAATAATAAAGGAGACCCATGGGCCAGGGAATAGCAAGAGCATCCACTGCCCATGCTCTCGGGATGGAACCAGACAACAAAAGTGGGGACGAAGGGCATTCTCCTCTGTGGTGGACAAGTCCAGCCAAGGGTGACCGAACTGACAAAAAATGGCCTGAAAGATCACCAGATCCAGACACTTAATCACAAAAGATGGAAGCTACAGACTCAGAACTCGGGCAAGCCTATTCCCCCAACGCTGGGAAGAAAGACTGCTGAGAGAGCAGGAGATGGGATTCGGTACAAAGGCAAATCCTCTGGGAAAGGAGAAACAGAGAGGGACACATGCCGCCCTGCCGGTTGAGATAGGAGCGGACAATCTGATTGTCCGTCTGCACACACACCACAGTGTGCATCAACAGAGGACGGAAAAACAAAGAGGCCTTCAGGTCAGCTGCCAGTTCTTTCCAATTCAAAGAATGCAGTGCCTCCCATGGACTCCATTTCCCCTGTGCTGAGGAATCTCCCAGAGTGGCTCCCCATCCTATCCCACTGGCATTGTTTGTGAAAACCAGAACAGGAAGAGGAACCAAAGAGAAACCCCTGCTCAGACGAGCGGGGTCCAACCACCATTGGAGATCCCTGCGGATCTGAGGAGTCACTGGAACCTGTGTCTTGTACACCTAAGACAAATGGTTCCAATGCCTCAGGAGATGGTGAACCAGGGGATACAGGTGCAACCTCCCACAAGAAACAAGGGCCAAAGTGGAGGACATCTCCCCTGACTGCGAAGCCATGTCCTTGCAGATGCTGAAGGGTCAGGTAGGAGAGAGGACAAATGAGAACAGAGACAAACACAATGCTCTTCTGATACAAAGACCTCCCCCAAGTACATTCTGAAGAAGGCCTCGATGACGCGGAGATCTTCGGATGGCTGGACCTCGGACTTCTTCCAGTTGATCAGGAAGCGTGGTCATGCATTTGAAAAAGAACAAGAGGCAATCATCCACTCATCCAGATACGGGAAAAGCTGGATTACTTCAGAATGTAAAATACCCACCAACGGTGCTAACAGCTTGGTGAACACCATCCCGAAGGGCAGGACCCAGAACTGGTAATGGTTGCCCTGGACAGCAAACTGGATGAACTTCTGCTGAGACGGATGCACCGGGACAAAGAGGTAGGCATCAATGAGTTTGATGGATATCAGGAACTCACCCTTTCGTACAGAGGCAAAATCAGCTTGAGAGACACCATCATGAAAGACACATGAGGGATATATAGATTGACCCTCTTGAGGTCCAGCACCAGGCAAAACCCCCCTGACGCCTTTTGCACTAGGAAAAGCAGGGAATAGTATCCATGGAAAATCTCCCCCAGAGTGACCGGAATGATAGCAGCCTTCTGGAGTAGTAACTGAATCCCCTGTAGTACTGCCGCCAATTTCACCGGGGAGTGCAGAGCAGGAGTCTCCAAACAATGGCGAGGAGGAATGTTCCTGAACTGTATGCTGTAACCGTCTGAGACTACTTGGACGGTCCATACATCTGGAATGGTCTGAGCTTATAAGTCCTGAAAGAACCGCATACGATTCCCCACCGGACGAAACCTGGAGCAGTCACGCTTTGGGAAGGGTGGGGGCAGCTGCAGAATATCTGGATTTATCAGCATTCAGGGCGCCTCGGCCACGACCGCTGCCTCAAAAGAGCTGGTGCTGAGGAGTCTTGCCCCAGAAGGAAACGCTCTTTTGTAACCAAAAACCCTGCCGCTTGCGACAGGCCAAACAGGAGCAACCAGCTTTGAGTCCCTTGCTTATTTCTTGATGAGCTCCTCCAAATCACTGCCAAATACCTTAGAACATGTAAAGTGCAACTTCAACAGGACCACCTTTTGAGCAGCATCTACTTTCCATGAGTGCATCCAGATGTTACGCCGGGCCACAATGGCAGTGCCAGAAGCCACTGAAAATGCATAGATTGTGAAATGTAATATCAGAAAGAAACAACACCTGTTGCTCCATCAAAGCCAAGAGGGCAGAAAAATCTGCACCCTTTTGCACCTTATCTGCCAAAGAATCGAAGCCTTAAGAAGGGACTGAATGGAATAAGTAGATTAGGCATTAGGCAAGACCACAAAATTTGAAGCCACATAAGCTTGTTTCACCGCCCCCTCCACCTTATTGTCAAAAGCGTCAGCAGGCAGAGCATCCTATGACACCATAGCCCCCTGGGTGGACAACCCAGCCATAATGTTATCAATTCTGACAGAGGCAAGGAATTCCTCCCCAAACTTCTATAGGGGATTACTTTTCAGGAAGAAATGAGGGCTTCTCAACAACCTTCCATTCATTAGTAAGCACCCGGTGAACAGAAGTGTGCAAGGACAATGTCTCAGGCCCTGCATGTTGATACTGCGAGAAGAAGTCATCTTCATCAGCTGGTGCCTGAGCTGAATCAACAAAGCCCAAATCGTCCCGAATATGCTACATGATTTCGGCCAAATCTACTCCCTGCACAAACTGGTCTTTCAGGCCATCCTCATCCCCCTCTTAGGAAGGACCCAATCTATGCACTTTTGCTGGTGGAGTCGCTCATCCTGGGCACGAAATTCAGTTTCAGCTGCAGCTGCAAAAATGGCCTGGATATCAGGGGTCACAGAAGTCCCCACTGATGGCCCAGCCACCACTGGCATTTTGCTCATATCACTCATAGCTGTACAAGCTGACAGCAAAAGATAACAGGAAATGCAGCCCAACTCAGCAAAAAGAACTTTGCAAAGGAGTGAGGCACTAGTAATCACAGACACCAGACTGACACAGGAATAACTTACCGATAAAGCTGGTTGGTCTTCCAGGCAATGCCTCCTAGCCACAGTGCGCTCCCTGCTCACTGCCGAGGGCCAGGAGAAGCGCCAGGACACCTCCCAGCAAACACATAGAGGCACCATCTTGGAATCAAGTAGATGCCTTGCGACTGCCGATTCCAATAAAAACCCCACTTCGTACCGATGCCGAGCTAGTTCCATGCACCCTACAACATCTGTGGCAGCTAATAACAAAATGTGGGGAATCGAAATAAAAAGCAAAAAACAAAACTGCAATAAACATCCCAGAGATCGTCACAGGCTGGCCAGAAAACCCAGTGGCGACTGATATCATTTAAAAATGGGGGGTGGGTGGGTGGAGGGGACACAAGGGGGTGCAGGGGCACGGGGTGGGGAGCATGGGGGAGCATGCAAGGGGATTAATAAATACAAACTAAAAACTTACCTCATGATGACGCCCACCGTGCTGCTTTTCTGCTGGGAGGAGTCCCTGGGGCAGCATCATGGACTCTCCACCAAATCCCCGTGCTGCTCTCAAGCATGAGAGCAGCATGGGTATTGGCATGAGTGGGCTGATAAGACGCTTGTGCAGGCACAGGGAGTCTCTGCTGTTTCTCCAACCCAGCTGTACAATACCCGGGTTGGAGAAAGCAAAGTCCACATGTCAGTTTGGCCGGCCTAAGATGGCCAGCCAAACTGAAATTCACACTTAACACTCCTCCTCCCTCATCCCTCCTCCTCCCATGGCCCAGCACTGCCCCTCCCTGCACACGCTGGCTCAGAGCCAGCAGCTAAAAAATAAAATCATAGTAAGATATTGTTTTATTTTTCAGCAGCTGGCTCTGAGCCAGTGGGGCGATGCTCTTCTGCCATTGCGGAGGAGCCGCCGCTGAGCAAACCCCAGATGACACCTGTAATCCTGTATACCCTGCACATGAGTGTGATCACGAAAACAGAATCATAAAAACTTCTAAAGCAGGTTTCAACAAAAATACAAATGAAAAAAACACATACCTGTAGCCACGACAGTAATCGGCTGCAGTAAAAAGAAACAGTAAGTCCTTCCCAGGATGTGAGCTATTTGTACTCCTATGATGGGGCCATCTTGAATTGGGAAGGAAAAGTCAAATTTGGTAATTAAGTTCTGCATGGATGGAGATTAGCATACATAAGGACTGTGCGAAGAAGACGGATGAGTAGGTAATGGAAGCATGCTTTGCTCTGCCCAGCTATGTATTTGCTGAGTGTCAGTTAAGCTTGGTAAAGACATTTCCTTACACAAAGGGCAAATCTATTGGTATTGCCAATACTTGTTTTCCGTCTGCAATATTTTCAGAACTGCATTATTACTGGTTTCCCTTTGCGTTCATTTTTACTGTACTATACCACATTTCCTTTCCTATCTTGGCAGGCTTGGGAAATTACTTGCAAAACAAGAAGTGAAAAGGTTGCTTTATAAGTAGTTCACAAAATTAAATGCCAGGGAATGGAATGTACAGTGTAAGAGGGCAGGTATCTAAACACACATTGTACGCACAGATTTAGCAAAACATCTTTCAATACAAAATGTTGTGGACTTTCCTGAAACACACAAGTCCACAAGAATTACTCTGGGGAGACAGGCTTGGAGCAGGCCCCCCTGATGTGTGTTGCTGGTCGGTAAACTCCTTTTTAGGTCTTGCCTAGCGTTGCAGGGCGCATGATGCGCTGCTCGCTTTGCGAGGCATGCAGTATACACTATAGCATGGAAGCTTCGTGGAAGCTCCACCCACTCTCCGCCCATATTTTTTATTGGCTTATTTCCTAAATGCAGCCTTCCGATAGGTTTTAGGCTTGTTAGTCCCGCCTCATGACGACCAGGTCTTCATTTGTATCCTGCCACGGCTACTGGCCCCTTTACTTCAAGCACTATTTTGTTTCCCTGCCTCCCCCCCCCGCAGTCCGTCCTTCTCGGCCCCCCCACCCGCACTCCCGTTCGTGCCCTTTTGTCTGCCCGCCCGCACTCCCCTCTCTCAGGCTCTCCGTACTGAGGCTCCCGGTAACCGCCATCTTTCTGCGGCAAAATGAAATGACTTCACTCACAGTCCTAACCCTGCACTGTGAGCGCATGCGAGTCAAGCCTCTTGACTGTCCCCTCTGATCCCGGTGGAGGCAGCCCCATGTGCCAGGAAACATCAGCTGGCTTCAATTACTGCCACCACACGAGAACCCCTTCCCAATCCTCCCCTTCTCCTCCCCACATCTTCGTTATTGTAATAAAAGCTGGTTGCCATAGTGACCGTATGCCCGTCGCCACGCTTCACCCACAGCCCCTGCTGTTTCTGTCCCCGGAGGTGCCACACGCCCACAGCCTTCCTTGTTTTGGTTTTTCTGCGCATGCGCACTGGAGGTTATTCAAGCCCTGAAAATGTAGTTGTGTGTATAGCCATGGCTGTGATGGGGAAGGAGAGGTAGGGCATTGTCTCCTCTTCTAGGTTTAAGGTGCTAAGAGTAGGAGGAAGTTTGGGGGACATTTCGTTCATCAGATTGTGCGTTCCTGACAGACGTCATTCACAAAGTCGCCGCTCATCGTTTCTGAATGAAAGTGTATTTGTGCGGCGACGTCGACACTTTTTCATGAAGGGACTAGCACTTATGGAGTATAACAGAAGACGAAATTAAAAATGTGAAGCACATTTTGAGCCTGTCCTGAACATCTTTACAGCCACAAGCAGTGCATGTTTATTATAGTGGCTCAAAAGGCTCCTGGGAGGAGGGAGGCCCGAAGCCCCGGTCAGCGATGCACAGTCACATGAGCCAGGCATATTGGAGAGTTCAGCTCGGGACTTCTTAGAAACATTAACCGGGGCCTGTTCTCGCTGGATTCGAGGTTGTTAAAACCGTATCTTTCGGATGCGCGCGGCGGCGGCGAAACAAGATGGCCGCCACCTGAGGAGCTCCGTGACGACGAGCTACGCACGTAATCAAAGGGAGCCTTTTTCTACAGCGTTTTTTCACGAAAATTTTATTTTCGTGCATCGGAAGGGGCAAAGACTAAGGAGGCAAGTTTTTAGACCAAAAACGGTCTATTTGACACTCTTTTTCTCTGGCTCTCTATTTTGCCTCAGTGCTCCCCCACAATGCAGCCGCCATTTTGTCCATCTCTAATGTCGAACTTTCTATCATTTTCTTCACCCTGCTAATTCAGTCCACTAATGGCCTACATTCTGGTTTGCTTAACTGCAGGAAAGGATTTACATACTGTAACTGCGTTATTCCTACTTCCACTTTTATTCGGCTCCAGGATACCTCTTCAACATATTTATTGAACTACTTACTGGTATGCAATTTTGTTGGTTACATATAGATTTCTGCTTTACGTGAGGTTTGCGCAGCCTTTTCTCTTCACAAACGCGCACTGGCTCTGACGCTGCTGTATAACGCCTTCATGGTTTCGTGCTGCTTCTGGTCTGAGGTCCACTTCTTCATAATAATTTTGATTTAAACAACAGGGCTTCTGCTGCTTCTCTCGTCTCATTGTCTGTATTCTAGTCACCATTGGAGTTTTCTTCCTGCTTCTGGTGTCTTCATCCGGCTACGTTGTTCATCATGGATTCTTCACACTCGAATAAGCCCCATGGGTCCACCGGGGCCACTTGCGGTGGTCGTAAGGAGTCAACTGTTAGCACCAGCAAGCGTCCCAAGAAAGACCCATCTTCTCCATCAAAATCTCCGCTTCCTCTCACGCTGGAGGACATAATGGATGAACTGCGTCTTATTCGACCTTTCATGTCGGATACCACCGCCACTCTTCAAAGAATTGAAGAGAAATGGACTGGCCTGGATTCAAGACTTTCAGATGTTGAACAGAAAGTAAGTGATGCACAGGATGTCATTGCCAGAGTTGAGAGTCTTACCAAAGAAGTTACTCAACTTAAGAAGACTACAGAGGATTTGGAAAACCGCAATAGGCGCAACAACCTACGCATTTACGGAATTCCGGAAGGTTCTGAGGGCTCGGACATGATATCTTTTTGAAAACCCAAGTCCTGCAGATCGTTGGCCTCCCCAAACCCATTGACTTTAACATTCAAAGAGCCCACAGATTAGGACCTCAGAATGCCTCTTCCTCAACTAAACCAAGAGGTATTATTGCCTATTTTCTTCTATATTCTGATCTCATGGCTATTCTTGGCGCTGCCAAACAACACAAGCAGATGCTTTGGTCCGGTCATAAAGTTTTCTTCAGCCAAGATGTCTCCAGGCCAACCGCCAACCGGCGAAAGGAGTTTCTCGACCTCAGACCAGCATTGAGATCTATGAATGCACGCTACGGTCTTATTCACCCCTGCTTTTTCAAAGTGACTTATAAAGACAGAACTCTCTCCTTTGAAGACCCAGCCGACCTTCGGAAATTTATCCATACTCATAAAGGAGAACTTATGGAATTGAGCAAACCTTAACTGATATGTTATTTGTTCTATTTTAAGCTCATTAGGTCTTCAATATGTTGGCCGTATAAGTTAATTGTTTCTCTTTTCGTTCCCTCCCATGTTTCTTAGGTCTTCCTTGTGTAGTATTGCTGCCGATGTCCATACCCACGTTACCCTCACGTTTGTAATGTTTGCTTCATTCCGCTGTAATTTTATCCTACTGTCTGGTAAGTTCCCTTCCTTTTTGTAATATCTGTCCACTATTTTTGTCTACGGACTTTATTTTTGTCCTTCCTCCCTAATATATTACGATAGACTTGTTTCTCCTCGTTGTTACCCTTTCGGAGTGGCTGTCATGTTCTTCGCCGCCCCCCCTCCCACCTTAATGTTCTTCCTATGGTTGTACTTTATGACTAAAGCCACTTGGCTTTCTGTCATCTTCTTTCTTATAACTCTTATTGGGCGATTACGCTCTTTCTTTCACTTCTTCTCTCCTTTCTCTCACCTCTTTTCTCTTTTCTTCTCTTCCTCATGTAGATTCTTCTCTGTACTTATTCTGCCTATACTTTTACACTTTTCTCTTGTATTAATTAACTTCTCCCTTTTTCGCTTATCATTAATGATATATAAAGCTATATTCTCTAATCTCCTTCCTTCTGGTCCCTCCAACTTAAATATATTCTATGTGCATATCTCGGTCTTCCTTTTCCTTCATTTTCTCTTCACTTTCTCTCATATTGGCTCATTTCTCTTTTTGTGGTCTTTCTTATTTTCCTCACTATTCATTTTCTAAGTGTTATATCTCACTTTTGTTTACTTTTACCTAAATTTTACTGATGAAAAGTCTACGCATCATTTCATGGAATGTTAAAGGTATTCGTAACCCGGTCAAGAAACAACGGGTATTGTCTCACCTTGCTAGATTGAAATGTCATGTTGCACTACTACAAGAATCGCATCTTAAGTCACAAGACTTGCCTTCATTACGTAAACAATGGGTGGGTGAGATTTTTTGCTCTCCGGCCGTAAACAACAAAAACGGAGTTGTTATTTTATTTCATAAGTCATTGAATGTTCTCTTGCAAAATGAATTTAAAGACAACAACGGTAGATGGCTTTTTTAAACACTATAATTAATAATACCCAATTTTCTTTTTGTAACGTATATGGCCCTAATGGTATTGATCTATCCTTTTGGCATGAGTTCTCTACTCTTCTCTCCTCCCATGCTGATGAGAATCTGATAGTAGGTGGTGACTGTAATCAACTTATGGACCCCTTCCTGGATAGGAAGTCCCAAACAAAGTACGTCCCCAACAAGATGCAAAAAACACTTCATAAGGTTATCACCGCCAGAGGACTTGTTGATGCATGGAGAACAAATCACCCTGATGTTTTAGAATTTTCCTTTTTTTCCCCAGTACACAGATCTCACTCCCGCATAGATTATATTTTTCTCACACAACCAATTTTACAATTCATGACCAATGTAGAAATTGGTTCCATTCTCATTTCTGACCATGCCCCGTTATCTTAGACATGGACTATCCTTCGCCTGCACCTATATCTCGGCGTTGGCGTTTCAACAACTCCCTTCTCCTGGACTCCCAATTTACAGAACAATTCATACTGTTGGCCAATGAATTTTTTCAGAACAATCTCTCCTCTGTCCCCCAATATCATTTTATTTGGGATGCCTTTAAAGCGGCTGCTAGGGGTTTTATAATAGACTATGTGTCACGTAAGAAAAAGAAAGCTTTCTTAGACTCATCATCTATCCTGAAACAGATTAAAACTTTAGAGCATAAGTATTTTACCACCAATTGCCCTGACACGTTGTCTAGCCTCATTAAGGCAAAAATGCAATATAATAAACATTCTTGGGACTCCGCTTGTAATAACCTCCTCAGATTCAATGCGAAAATGTATGGGGGTCGAAATAAGGCTGGCAGATCTTTAGCCAACTATCTTAAAATCAAAAAACAAAAATCTAAAATTGTTGCTATCACGGATAACTCTGGAATTCGGCATACTTCTGATGCTAAGATCCTAGACTGCTTTACTGATTTTTATACTACCCTTTATACCCCGGAATCCTCCCCTTCCCCTGAACAAATTGACTCCTTTTTCAAAATATCCCTAAACCCCCAGAGAGCAACATTGATCTCTCATTGTTGAATGTTCCCATTTCAGAACAAGAGATCATTGAAGCAATCACTCTTTTACCCAAAGACAAGACACCTGGCCCTGATGGTTTTACTGTTTGGTTTTTTCTCCACTTTAAGTCATTTCTGGCCCCTCAGCTCTTCTCCTTAATCAACCACTTTCATACTATTGGCGCATCACAAGGCTCTTTTACTCAGGCAATGCTTTGTCTAATACCCAAAAAAGATAAGGACCCTTCCTTCTGTAAAAATTATAGGCCCATTTCTTTGATCAATACAGACTGTAAGATCTTTGCCAAGCTACTCGCCCTTCGTATTAATAAAGTAATCCCGGACCTTGTTAATATTTACCAATCTGGTTTCGTCAAAGGACGCTCTATCACAGACAACTCACGTACCTTTCTTAACATTATTCACTTGGCTTCTAAAATTGATTCACCTTTAGCTGCTATCACTCTCGATGCTGAAAAAGCGTTTGATAGGGTTAATTGGGAATTTATTTTTGGTGCATCGAAGTGGCATGGTTTTAGCCCTCCTATCATTAAATATATCCAGCTGTTATATTCTTCTCCCACTACTTCTGTTTGGGTTAATGGTAGTCAACCTCGTTATTTCCCCCTCCGAAGGGGGACTAGACAGGGGTGTCCCCTTTCCCCTCTCTTATTCATTCTTGCCTTAGAACCCTTTTTAGAAAAAATTAGACGCTCTCCACATTATATGGGTTTTCATTTCAATAAAACGAATATTAAATTTACTGCATATGCTGATGATATTTTATTATATATTTCTAATCCGTCTACCTCATTACCGGCTTTCTTCTCCTTACTACAAGAATACTCTATTGTCTCTGGCTATAAATTGAACATAGATAAATCGGAAATCTTGCCCTTAAATAAGTTCTGCCTCCCTTCTATGTTTCAGGGTACCGGTTTTGAATGGAACTCCAAACATATCAAATGTCTAGGCATTCTTTACGCCAATACTATTCGGGAAATTATTAAAATTAACCTTGCTGACATACTTTAAAAATTATCCGCTCTGATTGATGGTTGGTCTCCTCTCTTTCTCTCTTGGTGGGGTCGATTAGCTACAATTAAAATGATGCTCCTTCCAATTATTAATTTTTATCTTTCTTTGCTTCCTGTTTCTCTTCCAAGCTCTTTCTTTAGTACCATTAATAGTTCCTTATCCAAATTTCTCTGGAATAATCGCAAGCCTAGGATTTCACTTGCCCGTCTTCAATTGTCCAAGGATTTGGGCGGTGTACGTTTCCCCAATCTTAAACGCTATCACTCCGCTTTTACTTTGAAACAGATATGGCCTTTCTTATCCGACTCCACGGACTCTACTTTAACAGCGTGGAGCTCATTGGAACAAGCCCAATACTCTCCTTTCTCCTTTATTTCAGCTACTCGCCTCTCTCAACCTCCGAAGCGTTTCTCTTCTCCTATTTTTGTTCACTCCAAAGCACTTGCTACTTCTTTGCTTAATACCCACCTTTCTTCTACAGATGTTGCCTCAAGTACTCCAATTTGGTATAATAAACATTTAAAAATTCACAATAGAGCCTTATTTTGGAAAGAGTGGATTGACAAAGGTATTATCACACCTGCTCAGCTTATGAAGGAAGGGTCCTTTATGGACTTTTCGGAGATTCAAAAATCTTATTGTATCTCGTCTTCACACGCTCCACATTATCCCATGTTGAAGGAATCTCTCACTCGTCTTCCCCTCTAGATGACCCCTAACGTCACTTTCGATCAAACCCCCTTACCTCCTATTGATTTCTCTACTCAATTCAAAGCTGCTGCTATATATAAAATTTTATCTCATCCCACTAGGGTTAGAATTAAATCTAGTCTGGAGCTCATATGGGAAAAAGACTTGGCCTTAGATCTCTCCTTTCAAACATGGGACTCCCTTTGGTCAAAAATTCATACTTCCTCACGCTCTGCCAGCACAACACAGACTTTATATTATTTTTATAAGACTTTTTTTCACTCCTGCCGATTTGTATAGATTTAAACTACTTAACTCCCCAAAGTGTTGGTCCTGTCCCCACGAATATAGTGATTTTTTACACATGTTTTTCCACTGTCCTTTTGTTAACTCTTTCTGGTCTCGCATTTGGTTGAAATTGAATGAAATCTTATCTACAAATGTCCCCTTCGATATCAAACATGTTTTTTAGGCAGCTGTTCGTCGGTTTGGACAACTCATAGTAATGTGGGTAAATTTATTGATTTGTTTATAGCCATTTCTTTTCAGATTATAACTACCAATTGGAAGGATACTTCAAAAATTTCGTTTCAAGCCTGGTGGAATTTACTCTGTCACCATCATAGACTGGACCGAGCTTATGCTACTTCCACAGCTTTGTTGATCAAAAAGGACTTGCTGTGGTTACCACTAACTTCTTTTCTTTCCAGGTTGATTACTTGATTTTGTTATACAAAAAATACTCATTTCATGTTCAACCTATTTTATAGTTGAATCTTCTCTATCTTCTGTCTTATTCTTTATCTCTTTGCATACTCCCTTTAATGGACCTACACACCCATCTCTGTTCCCCTTTCCCCCTCTTCTTCCTCTTTCTCTCCTCTCTCTTTCTTTTCTCTTTTCCTCTCTCTTCTTCTTTGAAAAATCATTAAAATGCATTTGGTCTTTGTACAGGTTTTATTCTTAGAGGATGTTGTTTTCTTTTTATTCCTTAATTATTCATCCTATTGATATATGACTTTGTACTGATGTTTTACTTTGTTTATTACTTCAATAAAGCATTCTAAACTAAAAAAAAAACGTATCTTTCCAGTATGGTCTTTTTGTCAGTCTAAAGCCAGCTCGCAACCCGCTTCCGACCGTGCCCGTGTGGGGGCTGTCGTCAAGGAATTTAAGTGGGCCGGGTCTTGCCGGTGCTGAAGTTTTAACAAGCATTTGCAATGCAATAGGTCTCGCATTTACACAAGTTTAAGCTATTGGCATTGTAATTGACAATGCCTTTTATTTATGTTTTAAAAAACAAAAATAATAGGCATTGTAATTTACAATGCCAATAGCTTAAACTCGCGTAAATGCGAGACCTAATGCATTGCAAATGCTTGTTTCTTTGATTAATGGTCCAGTTAGTGATCCGGTCATTGTGTTCTCTCTGTCCCCAAGTTTTTTTTATTTTAAGAGTTTGAGCCTGAACTCCTTTTTATGAGGCGCCTGCTTTCTTTCTCTGCATCGATCACGTTCTTCCATATTCTGGAATAATCCAAGCAACCGCGTAGCTTCCATTGCGAATGTTCTTTTTTTCCTGGCTCCCTGTGCTTCATCTTTCGGGCAGAAAGCATCCATTAGCAAAGCTCATTTTTAGACGCAGAGAGAAAAACTCGGAGCTTATTTGACAAATGAAACAATGTAGACTGTGTAATGATGTGTGCGCATCCTGCAGATTTCTTTAATGATAAACTTTAGAAAAAAACGCAGTTCTTCCAAATAGTTGTGAATGTCCAGTGCCAATGTAAGGTCGCCATCTCTCGTACGATTTAACTTTATGGTCGTCTATATAGGACATGCGCTGCCCTGAGAAATTACATTTTATTTGCAGATACCAGTCATGCTCATATGTTCTTCTGATACTAATGGTAATTATGCAAATCAGTGGCAGCCTTCAACAATTCGAACAAGTACAACACCAGGGCATGTGTGGCTTGCTCAGAGAACTCTAGGTCTGAGTTTGAAAGGTTATCTAAATAGACAACGTCAAGCTAATGGAATGGCACTCACCGAACTGGCAAAGCAACTTGAAGTCAGCCCTTGCTTGAGCTACACATACCAATACTGGTACTGATTGGTGAGTAGATTTAAATGCCATGTTTTTAAATAGCACTTTATTCTGATGATATGCCTGTTTACTGTGGCATTCCCACTTTGTCAACAGAGAAATTGAGAAACAAAAGCGATAAAGCAATAAGTTTAGGATAACACACTATGAGGCTCATTTGTGAGAATTGACTCATCGCTCAGGTGAGGCAGTGATGTGTCAGAAAAAGTTGCACTGTGGTACGACAGTTCGAAATGCCATGAATGTGCCATATTTATGGAAAGGCCCAAGTTGCATTAAAAAAAAAATGAAGCATCCGTGGGACGGATGTTGCAGAGAAAAGTGACGCATGTGCAGCCAAAGTGACGCTAAGCTGCTTTGCGGGTCGTAAAGTAACACTTACTTGCCGTAAATCAGCTTTGCGCCACATTGGAGTGCGTCATGTGTCAAAAATACCTTAAAAAGTGACCCTTTGGAAAAAAAAGTTTTCCAAAACGTCAAAAATTAGACATGGAGCAGCAATCAGGACAACAACCGCAACAACCCCAAAACCAGCCAGGATGTCCAGACAGAAACCCAGGGGAAGAGGAATAGTAATTTTAGTGAGGAGGAGAACCAAATTATAATAACAGAGGTGACAAAGCATGAACATCAACTCTTTGTCACCTCAAAATTACCATTAGGAAAGAAGCCATTTGGCAGTCCATGGTGGAGAAGATAAACAGTGTAGGGCAAACTAAAAGGCCAGTGCCAGAGTGCAAGAAGTGCTGGCATGACTATAAGCGTAGGACCAAGGAGAAACTGGCCAACAACATGAAGGCAGACATGCAGACCAGAGGAGGAGGACCTGAGAAGCAGGATGAGCTGGACCCCTTGGAGGAGCAGGTGGCATCAGTCATCCTAGAATAGTTGGTGGCAGGAGTTCCAAGACAGGACAGTGCTGGTTAATATGACCAGGAAAATCTACTGGGTAAGTGGCAGCAAGGGACAATGTGATAATATGGTTACAAATGTCATACTGTGCAGCACAGCAGCCTACGTTCCTGCCCAGCACTGTGCTGTGTAGAAGGGAAAGGGCAGGAATCTCTCACTTGTTAATTCATATATTACATAGCTGTAAGTCATACTGCTCAGTTCCATGTTGTACAGCCCAGTCCACCTCCGTCAGTATGTCCAGTCCGTGTGTGATGTGCAGTACCAGTCCAGGTTCACCTTTGTATTCTGGGACTTGTAGTGGAGTATAGAACATGAGTGACCAGGACTACAAGTCCCATAATACAAAGCAAAAAATCTGCACTGGAGCAGCACATCATGGATGGACACTTGAACCCTGACCAACCTGACTGTGATAATTTAGTCCCTCTTGCACCAATGGGCCCATGCTGCCAAATCTGGACTGTAAGCCAATGGAATGGAATGGGGTTGCCAGAGGACTAACTCCTCATCGGAGAGGGGGGGGGTTCAGGTTTGGAGTATGTGAAATATCACCAAGTAGGATTTTGCAAGCAGCCACATATATAGTCACTAGTATGAAACTACTTTGCACGCAGCTGTCCCAATGTGAGTGGAGAGAGCACACGGGCGTCGGACGCAATGTCAGAGACCACCCTACCTGCTGTCATGTACAAATGTATACTAGGGTAGTGGTGAAAGCAAGTGATGCACACCCGGGGACCATGATTGTTTGTTGGCAGAATAGATGGTGTGTGGGCCTGGTGGGCCTCTGGTAGTGTACTGCAATGTAGGTGTGGCTGAGCACTTTGAGCTGACACTGTGTCTGAATGGGGAGCCATTGCATAGCAAGGAAGTGAGTTGTGATGTGTTCTGCAAGGTAGCCTGATTGATAGTCATGCACTGCTGTGTCTGATAGTGTCACTCTTGTGTCTCAGCTGTGAAGGGATGCCAAAGAAGAGGGCATTGGTATACTACATCCTTTATGTAATGTGGATGAGGGTGAACATGTGGCAGGTGTCAGGAGGGAGCTGTAAAAACAAATGTCTGTTTATGCCCAATATGACAAAGCAGGAGGATGTGAAACAGGGAATAGTAAAGTGACAGGATGAGATCAGTTCTAAATTGATGTGCAGCTTTTTTAGGATGGTTGGAGGGTGATGTGTATGGGCCGAGTATTCTGTGACATGTACCAGGGTAGGTACATGTCACAGAATATCATTACAACTAGCATGTGGGGTACAGCGTGAGCCATAGCTCTCAAATACAAGCAGCCATGTTAGTCAATTGCATATGGTAACTTATATTGGTGGTGTTGGTGTCACATGAGAATCAATGTATGATCTGGGTGCCATCAGTGGGTGACAGTAATTTGAGTCCCTGGGTCTAAATTATGATTGCCAGAGGAGTCATGTAGAGATACAAGTGAGCGGGCTGAGTTAAGCAATGTGTGATAATCTGCAGATAACTAACTCTGACAATTTCAAAATGGGTTGAGCATCAGTGGTAGTAATTTTCCAACTTCGACGGGGCCTATCCCCCCTCAGAGGTGGTACACAGTACCTACTGTTCTGAACTATGGAGAAGACTGTGTGTGTAATGAAATTACATGAGTATACCCAAATAAGTAAATCATGCCCTTGCACAATCCTGTAATGTATCAAGGTTGGCAGCTACATAGAGTTGTGTGGATCTTTGTTAAATAAAAGCCCTTGGCCACGCGAATGCACAATGTGCATGCAAGACAGCACAACAAGACAGACTGGCGTGGTGTACAGTGTGAATGGCAGACAGGGGATCACATCAAATACATGACCAAACCTATATCACTTTCCCAGAAGATATGGCCTGAGAAGTGGCTAGAGGGAATTCAGGCACCCTAGTCACTTGGTGCAATGTGCACAGTAGTGGTGTCAATAAGTGAAACTCTAATCAGTAGAGGCATCATGAAAATGAAAGATAATCACCAAGGCAGATGTGGCCCCTAACTCAACTAGGCCTCCGAGGCAGGGTAGGCCAGCAAGCTAAGTAACTGTGTTGCAATGTGTGGTATGACACAAAAAGGCACCCTTGTCACGCAGTGGTTGTGTGAACATTGTAAAGATATGGCCAACAGAAAGGCAACTACAGTGCAACTTGGCCTCGTTTCCGAGTAACGTATGTCCTACAATGTTTAACTGAAAGTGAATGATAATAAAGTATGTATGTCAGCCAAATTACTCATGTAAACATCTAGCATAGATCACCATTAACATATTCCTATTACTATGACCAACCTGTTGATGATGACATTCTGCCCCCATGGACGATACCTTCCAGCAACTCCTGGACTCCATTGGAACACCTTCTCCAGTCATGGCAAGAGATGACAGCATCACTGGGGGTCCAGAGGAACCACCTACCACAGGATATGCACCATCTGCCAACCCAAGCCCAGCTCTGGACTTCCATGTAGTATTTCAACGGTGAGTGGTAGGACTCCAGCAGCAGTTGGTAGATGAGGTACAGGCAGAGATGGAGACCATCGCGGGCACCCTAGAGTGAGTCCTTAGATGCCTCAGTACTAATAAGGACACCTTTAAGACACTCAACGGCACCTACCCTCTGCTTCATAGAATAGTCCCTGGCTGACATTGCTGGTGTCATGTGGTAGAGGCAAGAACAACAGCCCTGCCAATGTGATACCAGTGATGTTGCCACCCAGCGGAGGTCGACAAAAGCAAAAGGAACAAATGATGGATGAATGCTGAACAATACAAACATTCACCCCCAGTCAAAAGGATCTGGGTATAATCCATTGTTCTTTTGCTCACCACGCCAACCCAGTTTGGACCCAGCCATATGCAAATCAGTCTTGACCCTGCTCCTCATGGGAACAGTCCAGCCTGAACTGCCAAACCAGGTTCTCCCTGGACCGGAAACAAGCATCCTGGGACCGGTTTCGGGGCGTCACCCCTCATCAGCCAGGCTTGCTTGAATCCAGTGGCACAGTGAGCACTGGACCCACGTCTCGGCATACCCTTCCCACTTAGGGTGGCAAAAGCAAAAAGAACAAATGATTGACGGAGTGCTGAACAGTGCAAACATCAGGGGCCAAGAAAAAGAGGGGTCCCTAAAAATATTCTCCTCATGTTAATTTCCATAGGAACTTCAGATATGACTACAGCCCGAACTACTGAATGGAATTACACCAAATTTCGCCGAAAGGTAGATGTTGGTCCAGGGAAGTGCCTTTTTGTGATTTGATGTAAATCTCTTCAGTAGTTGCAGAGTAATTAAAATAAATTTACAATTGTAGATATAGGGACGCAGAAGATCCGCGGCCCCAACGTGGTACTACGCGAACCCACTACCCGAAACTGGTCCAACGATGCTTGTTTCTGGTACAGGGAGGACCTGGCCTGGCAGTTTGGGCTGGACTATTCCCATGGGGTGCAGGATCAAAACTGATTTGCATATGGCTGGGTTTAAACTGCAATGGCATGGGGGGCAACAAAGCAATCATTTGGGGCTCAGATCTCTTTACTGGGGTGAATGTTTGACGTTGTTTAAAATTCTGTCCATCAATTGTTCTTTTTGCATTTGTCACCCGAGTTGGACGGGTGTGCCCAGAATTGGGTCCTGTGCTCTCCATGCCAAGCTAGCCTGGCTGATGAGGGGTGATGTCCTGAAACCGGTCCCAGGATGCTTGTTTTCGGTCCAGGGAGGACCTGGCTTGGCAGTTCGGGCTTGTCTGTTCCCATGGGGAGTAGGGTCAAGGCTGATTTGCATATGGCTGGGTTTAAACTGGAATAACACAGGGAGCAAAAAAACGATGGATCTAGGCCCAGATCTCTGTATTGGAGGGAATGTTTCACATTGTTCAACATTCTGTCCAGCAATTGTTCTTTTTGCATTTGTCACCCTGTGGAGGGGGCATCCACACCATACTCCAATCTATGGTGTGCAAGCAGGACTCCTATACTGCAACAATGTGCCTTCCACAGTGACGTTGTTGCTTTGTTGACAAGCCATCAGGCCCTTGTCAGCACTGTGCTGCCTTCCTTACTGCCATAGACAAATGCTGCTGGGAACAGGGGAGCCACATCTTCTGTCCCTGATGCGTGTGTGTCTCAGATGCCTCTCACACAAACACCACCACCCAAAGGGGAGGCACAACACACATCAGAGGAGGAAGATGTGGACTTCACATATTTTCAGTGGTGAAGTGCCCAGTAACATTTGTCTATGCCTCTTGTCCAGTTTCACATTGGAACTCTGTTTATCATCATGCCACCTGCTTTGTCACCTGGTACTGTCCCCTTTTTATATGCCCACCATCATTTGTGCACTGTTGATGAAAACTATCTTCCCTAATGGCAATTTGGACCTCCTCCTCACTGTAATTCTTCCCACCTCAACATGTTATATGACATGCACCCTGTATGGACTCTGTCTGGACATCCTTTGGTCTCGAACAATATTGGGGTTGTTGCTGCAATAACAGCACATTTGTAAATGCCTATGTACAAACCTGTAAATAAATGCACTCCCATGAAGTATTGTGTTGCATGTCTGTTGCAGAAAGTACTAACTAGACCATGGTGGATGTGTATATGCAATAGCCACTTCTCTTAGTATCTCAAGGAAAAAGCACTACAGATACTATCACCTACTGTGGTTGGACATGCTCAAGCATCATGTACATCCACTGCCATGGCATTATGTGGAAAGTCTCATTTAACTATTGAACGTTATGGTGTGACAATAAGAATCAGTTACTTGACTGGCACAGAGTGAAAAGGCCTAACTAATCATACAAATGCTTACCTGCACAAAATGGGTCCAATTAGACATGTGAGCCACTAACACAGTTTCACACATCCACATATATCTTGCTCAGTGACCATGACAATGTGATCAAGCACATATGATAGCCTTAATGCTTACATTGAAGATAGCCTATAAGTACTATATGTAGGCATGCACTGACAATATGCAGATTCTCATGGCTAGACTCCTTCTACTTTGGCATCTTACCTATGCCACTCAAGGATGTAGAAGCTCAGTACAACACCTTGGATGTCAGTAAGCATGAAATGCAACAAATACGTATTTGGATCCCGTGTCAAATGATAAATGGTGTTGAAAAGCATACTGGGGCACGAAGGGTCAATGTGTTCCTTTGTCCCTTAGAGCCCTCACATGCATTGAGCATGAGTGTAACCAAATATGACATCAATTGTCCAATATACACACATATCACTAATTAGGAGTCAGAACAGAGACCAAGGAACAAAGCGACACATCCCTATGGTAAGAGGAAATGTGAGACTTATGGTTTTCTAACTTAGCAAGTAGTTGCAGAAAGTCACATGCAGAAAATACCACACTGAGCAAGTACTCAATGTCAAGGATTATTCAGGTTCTCCATGCAGGTGGGGGCCACATATATGATTTGTAACCAGCTAGGAACAAGTTCCTACGTGCAAAATGGTGCCAGGGTGTGTGTGTTAGTGGCAGGCACCAGTGTGTGTAATATGTTGTCACAAAGCCATCCAAATTAAACATGGTGCTACAGTCGGTGAGTATCTGTATGGGGCTGTGTGTCAAATCATACTAAGACGACCACTTACAATGCATTAAGATTGTCAAATAGTAACTCCTATCTGAGATACACTACCTGTTGACCATAGGCCTCTCACAAAATAACATACACCTTTAAAGACTGCGGAGCAATAGCTGCATCATGTACTCAATTCAACTGTCAATGTTAAAAACTCACAATTATGCAATAATTACGAGGTTGTGAAAGTCTAAAAAGTTTTACTAAAGATATATCTATGTAAGAAAACAAAACCCACGTAAACTACGCCACCTAACCTAAACACTACCTTATATTATCTAAACTTATACTTAACTAACTACATCTATCTATCTATCCTAAACTAACTATCCTTAACGCTACCTAACACTAACTTAACTTATTCTATAGTTACTTAAACAGTGGCGGCCGCTCCATTAGGGCCTCGGAGCGCCGCCCCATTGTGTTCTCGCAGCGCGAGAAGCAGAAAATAAAATGGTATTTAAAATATCATTTTATTTTCTGCTTCTCGCGCTGCGAGAAAGCAGAAGGCAGGGGTATGCCTGGTTGGGGGCGGGCGGGAGGATATGCCTGGTTGGGGGTGGGCAGGTGGGCGGGTCAGGGAGGAGTGGCTTGCACCACTGTTAGTGCCCTGACTGCTTGGTCGGCCCTGGGGCCGACCAAAGCAGTCATGTGCACTCTACATTTTCTCTATGTAGGCTGCATGCAGCCTACATAGAGAAAATGGCCTCCCTACAGACACCCGGCTGGGCACCGGGATTCCGCACCAATCACAATGCTGCCATTGCAGCATTGTAATTGGCTTACAGGAGGGGAGGGAGCATGCCTGTTCCTGTCCAGGAGCAGAGGCGGTGTGGGACCCGGGCCAGGAGCAGAGGCGGCGCGGGACCCGGTCAGGTAAGTTTTATTTAGTTTTTGTTTTTTGTTTTACCCCCCCCCGTGTATTGCGAGCCGCGACTGCAGAGAGCACACATCAGCATGATTTGATTTGATAAATAAGGGGTAGTGTTAGAAAGGATACAAAGTGATTAAGTATCATGCATATAGAAGCAGAATGTAAAGACCTTAGTTTATTTTCCTCTCACATTGCCTTTGCTTGTCTTGTGATCGTTAAATGTGTATTATTAAGAGACTTGTGGTTCTAATTATATGAAAACTGTACTGCTTAAAAGTGGTTTGTCAGCATACGAGCATCCAAAATTTTAGAGCGGCACTGCAGTGATCTATCAAAGATACACATCAGTTAGTTTAAAATGCGTCATTACCAATCTACGTTGATTTTAACTAAAAGGGTAGCATAACTGTGAACTAGCTTACACCACGAAAAGTCCATATTAAATGAACTTTGGCGCCCAGAGTGTGAACATTTGTTGTATTCCGCTTTAGGTGTCCGTATATAGGTTTTCCTGAGACATGTCCTTATATAGGCACAATTCGCATTGCCCTTATATAGGCATAGAATCCCAGTCCTTATTTAGGCATTAGCCATGCACTCCAAATACAGGCATGGTCACCGACATCCGTCCACCCTAACATCACAACGAGTTCTTAGAAACCAGACCCTTAAGCTCTCAGGAGTTCCCCTAGCACAGGATTATTGATTTCTCCAAGAACTCATCTATTATGTATGAACCGTTATACCTTAGGGGTTCATTCCTGACGTCTTCCTCTGTCCGACTTCACGTCAATGCTAACATTCCAAGACACCTACCAGGTATAAATATACCTTCCCTTGCCCAAGCAAGTTAGAGGAGACCTCGACTTCAGAGGAGCCCGTATCCCGGCCTGACGCACTGAGAAGACGCTGTCATTCCTGCACGCAGAAGAATCCAGCTTCCAGTGTTCTGACTCCCTTCGCGGGGTGTTAGAGTTCCAGATCCGGCAAGAGATTCCCACCTCTCTCATTCTCAAGGTATGGAGCTGACTAGAACCTAGAGGGACTCTTGGCATACTAGACTTAACATACTCTTAGTATACCATACTAGAGAATACTCCACCTACTTCTTACCTTTCCCTACACCTAGACTAGGTTCGGTACATTGGGGTAGAACTAGTTTAGAGACGCATCGTATGAGTACTCGCATTTTTAGCTCATGTTATTTATGTACGTGAATATATGCTAAAAGATAATGCTAGCGCAGTATTATTTATTTCTACTGCTTACGCTGTACATTATTTATCTTGCATACTGTCTTGTGATCATAACAGCACATATCTCTTACACGAGAAACAAGACTGTTCAATAAAACCCCTTTTATTGAAACACCCGTCTTTCCTTTCTGTGTAACTCTGTAGAAACTAAGCATGCACGATTGACTGAGTGAAACTGTTATCTATTGTTTCCACGATTCTGAGACGTGTTCCGATTCTAAAGGGAAACAAAGTGGTCATGTTTATGCGGTTGCCAGAAACTACTCCCTTCTTGTTCTCAAGGAGTTTCTAGTGGCCTCTGAGCTAGCTGGCACAAAATTAATTAAGTTTAATATACTCGATAGGGACATACCGACCTCAGTCCTATGTCAAACCTATAGGTTATATTATTCCAATGCGCAGAGCCTATTAGGGAAATAGGAACTACACTACATGGCACCCAACGTTTGGTAAGGCAGTAATTTAGCACTAGATACTGAGTAACTCAGTCGTGCTTTTCTCTCAGAGACCCCTATTCACATACTCCATAAGACGTCTGGAGTGGGTAGGGTTAAATATCTGCCATAACTAAATAGGACAAAAAACCCTATATATTAGTTGTTTGGTTTGTTCAACGTTGAAGGATACAGTGTTCCAAAATATTGTGCACCTTATCTTTTGTTTCCTTGAAACTTGTTCTACATTTTTCAAAAAACAAATGTCCACACAGGACAATGCCACCGAAACCGGTGGAGCTGCGGCTGACCCAGTCGTAACAGCTTTTAACTTTACAGGTTTAAATAAAACCGAGGAGGGTGTTGTAGACATCCATCCAAACTTAAGAAGAGCCATTACTCTAAAACTTATAAAACACGGCCTACCACCAAGAGGCAGTAGAACAGTTTTCGTGATAGAGGCACACGAATCCTTTCAGACAGAGGCATTCTATTCATGGATAATATTCCCTGAATCAAATTCAGTAACAAAACTGTTTCACTTCTACAAAGAAGATGAACCACCAGAGGAATATATTCCTTTCGAGGATATTGAAATTCTACTAACATACCAGGAGCATCAGCTCTGGTTTAAAGGCGCCCTAAAACATCACAAAAACATTACCAGGCTCGGTCCACTAGGTAGACCAGGAGCAACATGACTGATTCTAGCCGGCTACACACCTCATCCTGACATCGATATAATGTCAGACTAGGAATTACTTACTCAACTTACAGAGTTAATACAAATTTACAGACAATTAGTCCTATATGTCATGCGGACGTTCACAGTCCAACCACCATTAACCATTCCAAATCAAACTCCTCAACAGGGGAATACACTCAAAATTACACCACAGACTTTATACGCAGTCATGGGAAAAATGCCCACAAAACGTGAGCAAATTCCATTCTGGATAGCTCAAAAAATTACTCAAATAGAAGCAGTATTTCCAAATACTAGCCCTTATGAGAAACACAGAATCCTAACAATCTGTTTACCAATAGGGATCACACCACAACTGGAAGACTGCACCACTTGGGGCTCAGTCTTTGCTGCCATCTATACTAAAACACATGGTGTTCCGTCAATCGCAGTAATACCAGATGTCCTGAAACAAATTCAAAACGAATACGGGGCAGAGCCTGCTCTGAATTTAGGTATGAAATTACTGAAAAATTTCGACCAGGTCTCAACAATAATATTATCTAATATTAAAGGGAAGGCAGCAGCAGTGGCGATCTGCCAACGATTAAGGGAATTCGATGTTACAGAACATCAAACAGAACTACCCAGAATAATAGAACAATCTTATGCAGAATTAGGCAGAGATAGTTTAGGTGGAAGACCATTGAAGCCAAAACTATCTGAAAGTCCTGAGAAGGACTCTATTAAACAAACTCCTACATCTTCTAAAAAGAAGTGGGAAACTAATAAACAAAATTCAAACGAGAAACGTTCTCAATCCCAAGGTAGGTCTCCTCAAAAGGAGCCCTCTGAAAGGAGGTATAACCTCAGGAATAGAGATAATTTTAAAAAGCCTGACAGGTATCAAGATACTGATACACGTTCCTCTCGTACCTTTCAAATCTCGTCACAGACATCGGAAAGAAGAGGACGGTCAGAACATAGAGAAGAACGCGTCAAATCGAAAGACGACAAACACGTTCAGAAAAATAAACCTAAACCTCAATTCTCAAAAAAGAAGGTAGCAGGTCTGAAGATCAGACATGCCGAGGATACTGAGAACACAACTCAAGAACGGAGAATGGGCTCAGACAATGCTGGACAGTGCGGCAGAAGTCACAATAACTCGCCAGAACCTGAAGGAACTTCTGGAGATAGTGGACTTGACTGAGTACATCACAGTTGAGACTGTAGACTCCAGGGTTAGTACTCCACAAAAGTTATATGAAATAACACTCCGAATGGAGGGAGACATACCGAGAAAGGTGAAAACACTCTTTTGGGAAAAACTTTCAAGGGGTTATGACATACTTCTAGCAGAAAAAGACTGGCCACCACAATTTGTCAGGGAGTGACCACATGGTGAGGACATTATTATGCCAGCCTTCTCCAACCATATTCCAATTCCCCTAAAATATACTTATGCCAGGAAATGGGCAGTTGCCCAGGCCCCAGCATTATACAAAAATCATGTAGGATGGGATGAGGACTCACCTCTCCATAAAATACATCTAAAAAATGAACCTACTGCACAAAGGCAGTACCCAATAAAGCAAGAAGCTAAAAAACAGGTCAGGGAGATCTTAGATCAACTTGAATACCAAGGGGTGATTGAAACATGCACCTCCTCAATGAACAATCCTTTGTTTCCTGGCTCCAAACCAGACAATACATATCGTCTAGTTTTGGATTACAGACACTTAAACACTTGTTCAAAAACATTTGCAGTGCAAAATTCACATAGTACAGCATTAATGAATAACATTGTGCATAAAAAAATATAAAACCACATTGGATATCTCAAATGGTTTCTTTTGTCAAAACATAGCACCTGAAAGCAGGTACTTAACAGCTTTCTCAATAATGGGGACCCAGCGTCAATTTTGTCGACTCCCACAAGGGTTCAAGAACAGCCCGGGGTTATTCTCAGCGAGGGTAACGGAGTTACTACAAATTTATGATAATGAGGCATTGTCATATGTCGATGACATCTATCTGACAGACGATGACCTGGATAGGCACTTGAACAGGGTGAGCACCATTATATTGGGCTTCGCCTCTGAGGGCTATAAGTTCAAGTTTAAAAATCCAGAATTGCCCATCTCAATGTCCTTTTCTAGGATATGAGCTTTCAAGTGAAGGCAAGAGCTTGGCAGCCAACTTTTTAGAAAGGTGTGCGCTGCTCCAACCTCCTAAAACGCTGAAAAATTTACAATCCATCCTGGGTTTCCTAAATTTTGGAAGAACTTACATTCTAAATTACGCAGAAAGGGTTAAACCTCTCTACGCATTAATCAAACCTGATTTTTCAATCAAACATTGGACACATGAACACACAGAAATCTTGCGTTCACTCCAAGCTAACATGTTAGCAACAAATCACTTACAAATATGCGTAAGTCAACGCAATTTAGTGATCCGAATAATTTCGGGTCAATGCGGATTCACCTACTTAACATTTAATGAGGGTGAAAAAGTACCAATAGCATACAAATCACATTTGTATACACAAGCAGAAATGCGCTTCACTTCAACTGAAAAATACTGACAGCAGTTCAAACTGCAGTAGCAAAAGAAAGAGCTCTAGCCCAAGGGAAAGGCATTATTGTCGTAACCCCAGTACCGGCTTTAGAGGTGGTCACAAAGGCGAGCATTCCAAATGCTAGAGCATTACATCCTAGATGGATACAATGGGTTAATTCTCTTGCTGCAACAGATGTTGAATATGTTTTTGATCCTGATCTAAAAACACAAGCGTTCCTGCAATATGAACATGAATGTCCTCTGCCCACTGAAATTCTGCCTCTCGATCAGTACAAATTCATAATTTACACTGACGGATCCGCACAGCCCGCTACAGGGAGTAAGCAAGCTTACAGTGCAGCATGCGCAATCGTTAAAGGTCGCATGCGCGATGGTAACTTCAGACCAATGGTCACTAAAACTCAATCTCTAGGAGATTGTACAGCTCAGCGAGCTGAACTACAAGCATTCAAACTGGCACTTGAAAGTACAGATCGCGAATTCCCCACACTAATAGTGTGCGATTCTTTCTACTGTGTGCAGTCGTATAATGAATATATACAAAATTGGCTTGAAAATGGGTTCAAAGATGCAAAAGGTGGAACAATAAAGCATAAAACGCTTTGTGAACAAGTAGTTCAGTTAAAAAGCGAACTAACAAAGGCTCACGTGAAACACATGCTGAGTCATCAACGTGATGGCGTTCACGTTGCAGGGACTTCATTGGCTGACGAAGCCGCAAAGGGGGCTGTTCAGACGGCTTCCGTAGCTGCGATCACTCGTTCAAAAACGAGAATAGACAGTGAGATAATGTTGGCTTTCAACGCTATGAGCAAAGGCAGTGGTGCAGCGTTACCAAAAAGTTTCCACTCAAGTACTCTTATGTAATTGATGCGAACAACATTCCTGTTGCTCGAATCCCTGGAGTGGGGGATAGGGTAATTCCAAACATGGAACGTAGAGCAGCTTTGATTTATGACGCACATTTGGGGGAGGGTCTGTCACATCAAGGGATCTCTAAAAGAATATTGACGTTAAAAGAGATGTACTGGTGGCCTGGAATGAATACACAGATTCACATCTTCATCAATGACTGCATAGACTGTAAGGTACAGCGTGATGCAGAACGCCACCAGACACCATGCTACGAAGTAGCCTGCCCAGTACAGACACCATTGTTAGACAGCATTAGACTATCTACGTGCAGGCGTCCTTTTGGACAAATGCAATCCCACAAATACTAAGTCAAGGTTCAAGTGGGGAGAGGATGTGGTCCGTCGGCTAGACTGCCGACTTTGGTGCTGGAAACCAGGGTTCGAGCCTCGGGGTCGCGTCCACATCCTGTGATTCTGGGCAAATCACTTAATCTCCCCGTGCCTGAATGTGTAATGTAAATATGGTGCTCATGTAAAGCGCTCCAATACCTTCGGGTCGAGTTCGCGCTATATAAATATGCAAAAAAAAAAAAGGTTCCTATGGATATGGCCTCAGCGCTCGGCTGACGCTCGAACTGTTATAAAAGATTTGCGAGTCTTTATCGGCACATACGCAATAGGCACGCTACATTCTGACCAGGACCCTGCGTTTAGCTCTCGGGCTTACAAAGAAGCCATGGCCAGTCTGGGCGTTGCATTGCTGTACTCCTCTCCATTTCATCCTGAGGGAAATTCTGTTGTCGAAAGGAAAATCCGGGACATAAAGCAGTCTATAACAGCTAGGGTATTAGGTTCGGGTGATGGGTGGGTCAAACATCTTTATGGGGTCCAACGCTCATTAAATAATTTGCCAAGAAGTTCTCTAGGCGGGGTCACTCCATATGAGGTCCTATTTGGGACAAGAATGTGGGTACCTGATCTCGAATGTAAAGGCACAGTGGTGGAAAATAAACCCTTTGATATCAAAGATCGTTTGGCTGTTTTACAGGATCTAAATGAACTAAGATCGAAACAAAGCAACGTGTTCCTGCAGCCAACCACCACTGGGGAAAACCGGCAGTCCCAGCAAGGCCTGTCTGGATTCCAAAAGTTGGGGATCTAGTCAGAGAGAAGATTACGGACAAGAAGGAATTTGGACCTTCTTACAGACAACCAGTACCTGTCCTAGCCATACACGCAACAAGAACAGTACTTCTGCCGCCCCTTGCTGGAAAAAAGGAGAAAAGATTTGTGTCCATCGACCTCATCAAACCACAGTATGTGGCCAATACTAAATAGTAGGCCTCGTGGACTCCGACCTAGTAGCAGACGCCCTCCTCTCGCTACTATCCAAGAGGTTCAGACTGAAAGACTGATAACCATCGAGAATTCAGCAGTAACAGATGAAGGACTGAGCAACAATGCTATGGAACTCATCCCTCTTGAAACTCAAGTAACAGTTCGTCCAAGTACACCTGTCTACACCAACGTAACAAGTGATCAACTGGTTCCAGCGATTTCTACAAATCCTGATGCAATTCCAACAATTGACAGAACTGCTTCTGGCTATTTCATTAACTTTGATACGTTTTCTGAGGACCTGAGTGAGCCTGAAACGTCGCCAGCATCAAAAACTTTTAAACAACAAGTCCAAGACTTTTTTCATTTCCTGAGAAAGACTTATCTGGTTTCACCATGGATTGAACTATGGATTATTTCTGGAATATTTTTCTTTCTGCTTTGGCTAGCTTTGGTTATGACTATGAGCGTGCTTATAAATGGCAGATACATCCATTTGGACATTGAAAGTAAAGATGTGAACTTACTTTTGAAACCTCACAAATCATCCCATCGTGAAGCAAGAGACCTGTCAGCAGTGAACATCACAGCCGTTCCTATACAGGATGGTATAGTGTGGGACAAAGTAGATTTCGATATCTTCGGCCCTACGGAACTTTTGAACATTCCACATTTATTTAAAATTTCACTAAGTGATTTTGTTTCATCCAGTACCTATTCTGATGATTGGGACTTTGAGACTGTAAATGATATGATGTTTGACCTAGAAAGGTCTGCTGCATTTTCTAATAATGAATATTTAGAGGGTTCATCAGACTATGAACAGCTGTATTGCTATAACCACTATGGTCATCATTTTTTGCATAAATCTGCAACACCTAGAAATGTGTTTATGTTTAACCAATGGGAGCATTGTCCTACACCACCAAAAGGTAGTTCAAAAACATTTGCTAAAAAGTTTCCATATTTTTCAGGATACAATACATCAGACCCAGAAACATTTTACTATAAAAATTTTAACAAAACAGGACTGAAAATTATGTTAACTAATACAAAACAGATTTACTCTGCAGCATTTATTGCCCAACTGTCTAGACATGGTTTCGACTTGTGGAAAGACACGATAGACACAAAATCTGTCTGGGGTACTAAAGATTGGCAAGTGCAGGGGATAGAAGCTTTGTTCAGAGCCTGTATCATCCCTCAGCAAATAATGTTTTTGAATGACACTGTGCAACAAACGTCTTGCCTTGGTTTGGCCAAGATCAAAGACATGAAAACACCTTCTGTACCAACACCTGCCAGTAATAACAATACACAGGCAGTGGTTACAGTTGACACAATACTACAAATCAACAGAACAAATCCTGATTGGAGAAAATGGTTAATCTGGCCCACAGACACAAACATCTGTCAAGAAAGATTCCTGAATAAAACACAGGGGTTTACTATTCATAGGCCAGGCCCACGATACGTCCAAAGACAGCATCCGGGGGTAGTAACAACATACAGTGTAGGAAAATTATGCCTCGATTGGCTGCAAAAATCTACACTTAAGGATGTGAAACAACACTTATCTTTATTTAAAGAAGACGCAGACCTTAGGGAATTCTTGCTTGGACCAAGAAAACCGTGTCAAAAACGTTTCATATATGCCGGCATCTATGCTGCTTATAATGAAGCATGGAAAGTGACACAGGTAGAGGCCGCAGAACGAATACGTGAACTTGATCGTATTCATTTAGAGAAAACTCTCTCTGTGGTCGACAACGGGTTAACAACTAAGATTTAGGCTTGTTACAGCAAGGCCAATCTCAGTTACGTTCTATTATGTTATTAAGCTGGACGCTGCAATCTTTGCGTGCGGGCTATGTGCCTTGGCGTTTTATCAACACGTCGGCTCTGTTTGCAGAATACAATCTAACTGATAAACAGATCGAACTGGCACAAAGAGGAGCAAAGTATACAGTGCTGAGCATTGAAAAACTGGAAAAATTACCATTCACAGTGGCAGAAAAACCAGCTACAGAATGGCTTATTCATGACAAAATCACTCTGCCTGTGACTACTTTTCAGTTTCAGTATTGCCTCAAACAAATGCAAGCAGGCAAATATGAAAGTAAAGAATACATTAAGATATCCTGGAATTTACCTTACACATATAGATGTTGGAGTGGGGATCGTGACGTGTTTCTGAGCGGTTCACACTGTGAAAGTGCACTAAGCGGTTCACTGATTTGTCAGGACATTTCGGGGCTTGTAATGGTTCTGTGGCAAATTTGTCCTGCCACCAGCAGGGTACACCGGCTACTGTGATTAATCCAACGTTTGGCCAACTTTCTAATGGGAGTTACCTCATGTTGAATGATCAGAGTTGCTGTGGCATGTTGCCAGGCATAATAAAGGATCGGTACGCGCTACAACCTAGTTCAAACAGTAGGTGTAAATATAATGCAGTTTTTTTGTGCTTCAGGGGTAACGTCTTCCAAGCAAAACGTCGCGTCATAAATGAAATATCTGCACATCCAGAATGTGGGTGTGTCCCCCTGAGCACTATTCAGATCCTTATTAAGGCTCCTCTAAGTAATTCCATTCACGACGAATAGGGTTCAATTCATGCTTTATTCATCCATATATGTCATTGTTCAATATCTATTCCATTTTTAAAGCTGAATTTTTTCTTCAAATGACTGAATGATTATGTCCAATGCATTTCGGGTACACACCCTTCTTCAGGGACCCATCCTATAAAAATGTTAAGAATGGTATGAGGAGGCAGACCGTGACAAAACTTAAATTATCTATTAAATAAAATTAAGCTCATCAAAACAGTGTCTTTATCAAAGTGCAACTAATTCGTGCATAAACACACGTGAAAAAATAACATGACAGGATCGTAATGTGCTCATATCATGTATTGTGTACTGAATACAATACTACAACAGTTTAAAAAAACCATTTATAGAAGACTAAACCATGTATAAGTTAAAAACTTCTCCCGTGGATCCTAAACTGCTTTCTGTGGCAAAACAGTACGCCTGTGCTCACGTGGTAAACAAATTTGCTAATGCGAGCTTACACTAAGGAAGGACCACACATCATAATAACGAAACCGAAAAAGAATACTACACCGTGCTCACACTAGCACAAAAGCCATGCAGGAAAAACAAACAAATAACAGAAAACTTACTATTCAGTCAATCAATAGACTTCTATCAAACGCTCCGGCTGGTGCAAGTTAGTGTTCGAGATGACCACTGCTTAAGAGAACGCTAAAAAATAAATATCAAAGAAGGACTCCACATAATACTGAAGGTTAATGGCAGCCATCTTTCAATGTAGTAAATATATATCTAGTAATTGGATTAACGACATCAAAAATAAACCTCATTGGCATACTAATGCTCATCCGGACAATATGCGGGTTAAACAAAAAACCACGGTTAAATTCATGGACCTGCTTCCATCGAAACAGTCCAGTTAATACGCACTGGTGTTTGAAAAACGCTAGGAAGTAGATACCAGAAACGGACTACACAATTCACAAATGGCAATGGCAGCCATCTTATAGTGTGGTAAATATAACATGCCTAGTCCAATGTCAACAGTGGTAAAACACGTATCTATACGCCAACTCTCAAGTAAAATAAAAGAATATTTACTGGATACTGATAAATAAAATCAGAGGAAACAGACCAACTCGTGTGAGCTAGTATATCAGATACCAGAAACTCAAAAACGCTAAAAAGTAAATTCCTTAAGCTGACAACACATAACACTAGTATCAATAGCGGCCATATTTACAGTGTAGAACATATAAGTTACCTAATCCAGTTTTAATAGTGAAAAAACATGTCTATGCATAAGATATCAAAAAGACTGATTAGCATAAGAAGAAGAATATACAAAAAAACAAAAAAACAAGTGAAACATCCATATGAGCCTACGTATACTAGATGGTGAAAATGTGGTTTAATAAATGCTATAATAATAACATTATCGCACTCTAGTTATACCTATGTTCATAAATCAACCTCTACACAAAAATTACAAAAAACTATACGAATGATGTGGTATAAGCTCAACAGCTACAGCAAAATCACCTTAACAACTACCTGCATATGCTACTCACATATGCTACTCAACGGCTACTAGCAAACGGCAACACTCTGTCAACAATTTACAAATAGCAAGAATATTCCATACGGTCATTCATCCCATATGGCTTCAGACAATCCAATGTTTTTATCCAGTAATTCTCCCTTTGTAAAAGGAATTTATTGTTGTCACGGCCCTCTATTCTCTCAACAGTTTCTAAAACCAGAAATTTTAATTGACTAATATTATGAAACTGCTCCTGAAAATGATTCGCCACAACTGATCTGATGTTTTTTGTACGTATGTTAGATTTGTGTTCATTAATCCTTACTTTAACTTTCCGCTCGGTCTTACCAACGTATGTCTGTCCACATGGACATTTTAGCACGTAAATTACATTCATAGTATCACAAGTAGCATTTACCCTTAATTTCATTCAGTCATTTGAAGAAAAAATTCAGCTTTAAAAATGGAATAGATATTGAACAATGACATATATGGATGAATAAAGCATGAATTGAACCCTATTCGTCGTGAATGGAATTACTTAGAGGAGCCTTAATAAGGATCTGAATAGTGCTCAGGGGGACACACCCACATTCTGGATGTGCAGATATTTCATTTATGTTGCCAGGCATCCCATATCTAGTAACGGTCGACTCCAGGGTCACTTGCTGTATGCAAGTATTGTTTGCTCCAATAGACACAGTCAGGGAGTCGCCTCTATGGCCTTCGTTGAATGTCTCTTTTATACGATTTGATACTTTAAGCAGAATGAAAGCCATGCTTATACAACAAACAGTGCCTCTGACCTCGGCCAAAGAAATCTATGATTTACAAGTTGCAAGGACTTCGGCTGAGATACAGGCTTTATTTCGTACAAACTGCCCTATACATTTCGTAGAAATGATGGGACGTATCTTTAACATGTCTGATACGAGCGGAATTGTACATGTATTTAAGACCATCTGTTCCGGACTATTAGCACCTTTCCAGGCAGTCCTCGGAATCATCCCAAACTTCGCACATTCGGTGTTTGGTGGTGTGCCATTAATTCTAGCACTTGTTGCAGGAATTCAATTTCTATTCCACCTACTACGCTATGGCAAGCCTATTCGCCAACATCACTCCGAGCGATGTGGAGAAAGCTCTCCTTCAACGGAAATGCCGTGAGCGAATAGTACAGCTTTTGGGCATGCCTCGTCTACGGGAACTTAATACAACGTGGTTCCTGTCATTCAGACCAATCTGGCAAGATTGCATCTTACCTGTTCTACGCTGCCTGTTTTGCGGTGAAGAATGCGTGCTAGACACCTGTCTAACACTCCCATCAGTCATGCCAACGGATGTCGATACTCTGCTGGACCCGATAACGGCCCATGCTCTGTGTTGTCCCCAGAGGCTACCAATCCTGATGACGGCATTCATTGAGATCTCACAGACGCTTCCGGCAGCTGCTGAGGTACGAGATGGATCAACAGGCACACAGGTAACAACGGACGCGAACATTGCATCTTCTGCTGAAGGCGATGTTTCTCATCTCTGTGCAATTAACCTTCTGAACGAGGTGTTCCAAATGTCACCAACTTCGGTGGACGATATTTTGGCTATGGAAATAGATGATCTCATGTTTACGCCAGACCCATACACTGACTTTGATTCGGCTCACAGTGTACCAGGGAAGCAATGAAATTTGGCCTTCATATTTTCAAAACTTGGAACTTTTCCCAGAATTGAACTTTTTCCTTTTAAATTTTTTTTTGAAATGACATGGCAAAAAATAATTTGCTTACAGTAGAACTAGTCTTATAAAATGGACTTCTTTGAATACTTCCAGGGACACATTGTCACCTTACTTGTCTAAAATTTCATTTAATTCCATGATATGCAATGGCTTTGATTTTTTGACAACTTATCAACCATTTCATCATATGTATATATTTCTGTTTATTCATTCATGTTGCATTTATCTCCATTATATGCTTAGAATGAAAACAATGCTTTAAATGTACAGTACCTATTGCATTCAACAAGTTTTTTTTAAACTACTTTTAATATGCGTTTAGGAATGTTTTTAGCAACATGTGGTACTCAATTTAATGTTTAGCATTTAAATGTTTAGCATTTAGTATTATCGTTCATTCGAAAGTGGAGTGGGTGTTGTATTCCGCTTTAGGTGTCCGTATATAGGTTTTCCTGAGACATGTCCTTATATAGGCACAATTCGCATTGCCCTTATATAGGCATAGAATCCCAGTCCTTATTTAGGCATTAGCCGTGCACTCCAAATACAGGCATGGTCACCGACATCCGTCCACCCTAACGTCACAACGAGTTCTTAGAAACCAGACCCTTAAGCTCTCGGGAGTTCCCCTGGCACAGGATTATTGATTTCTCCAAGAACTCTTCTATTATGTATGAACCGTTATACCTTAGGGGTTCATTCCTGACGTCTTCCTCTGTCCGACTTCACATCAATGCTAACATTCCAAGACACCTACCAGGTATAAATATACCTTCCCTTGCCCAAGCAAGTTAGAGGAGACCTCGACTTCAGAGGAGCCCGTATCCTGGCCTGACGCACTGAGAAGACGCTGTCATTCCTGCACGCAAAAGAATCCAGCTTCCAGTGTTCTGACTCCCTTCGCGGGGTGTTAGAGTTCCAGATCCGGCAAGAGATTTCCACCTCTCTCATTCTCAAGGTATGGAGCTGACTAGAACCTAGAGGGACTCTTGGCATACTAGACTTAATATACTCTTAGTATACCATACTAGAGAATACTCCACCTACTTCTTACCTTTCCCTACACCTAAACTAGGTTAGGTACATTGGGGTAGAACTAGTTTAGAGACGCACCGTATGAGTACTCGCATTTTTAGCTCATGTTATTTATGTACGTGAATATATGCTAAAAGATAATGCTAGCGCAGTATTATTTATTTCTACTGCTTACGCTGTACATTATTTATCTTGCATACTGTCTTGTGATCATAACAGCACATATCTCTTACACAAGAAACATGACTGTTCAATAAAACCCCTTTTATTGAAAGGCCCGTCTTTCCTTTCTGTGTAACGCTGTAGAAACTAAGCATGCACGATTGACTAAGTGAAACTGTTATCTATTGTTTCCACGATTCTGAGATGTGTTCCGATTCTAAAGGGAAACACAGTGGTTATGTTTATGCGGTTGCCAGAAACTACTCCCTTCTTGTTCGCAAGGAGTTTGTAGTGGCCTCTGAGCTAGCTGGCACAAAAGTAATTAAGTTTAATATACTTGATAGGGACATATCGACCTCAGTCCTATGTCAAACCTATAGGTTATATTATTCCAATGCGCAGAGCCTATTAGGGAAATAGGAACTACACTACACATTGTCCAGTAAATGGCTGCAGAACAGCACCTGCCGTTATGCGCCTTCTTCCAAGAATGAAGGTCGATGATTAATGCTTCTTCACTGGCCCTGAGGGTCATTGCGGGTGTTCTTTTCATAATTTCCCGACAAAACAATCGTCCTGTGTCTGTTTTTTGCATATTTGCAGCAGGTGGCACTGTTGCAGTGGCACTCAGGTTCAAGCCTGCTTGATTGGAGAGACTACCTTTTGTAACATGATGTGTGCATTGCAGTCGAGCTGTATGGATCTCGGTTAAAATAGGGAATCAGCAAAATCATTTATGAAAATCAGTTAAACACAACACAGTGTGTTTTGTATGTCACCTTGGGCTTCAGATTGCCAGAACTGGTTCCTAATAATTACAACATAGGACAAAATAAATAGTTATAGTTTAAATATTAAGATCATTATAGTTTCTTTTTTATATAGGACTTGTAACCACCATTTTGTTGTTTCCTTGTGATGTATAAATGACAACTTGCCAGGCATTATTTTTGCTCATATGTATTGCATTCTTTATTCTACCAGCCTCACAAAAACGTAGAGTGTAGACAAAAATGAAAGTCTTTTACGTTTTGATTTAAAGGTCTTGGGAGCAGCATGATTGCAGAAAATTCAAATATTGTGCACCACAATCTTTGCTTAGTGCATGAGCTTTGCTACGACAAGCAGTCCTTAATTTGTGCAGGTGGTGCCAGTTGGTGGGCACTGGCTACGTTTAATAGATTGGGACTTTTTTTTATCAGACTTTGAGCAAAATAAAGAAAAGCAGAAGGAAGAGAAAGGTAGAAAACCAGTCACAAGGGGAAAGCTGTGATGAAAGAGAACCTGCAAGAATGAGGTAAAGGAACTGGAAGCGTATGGTGGTGGAAGAACGAGGAATGAGGTGGAATCAAGATTAGGCAGCCCTGGTATTCAGCAATACGCCATTCTGCAGCCCTGGCAGTAGGCTCCTAAGAAGCCTTTTGCCCTCTGCAGTTTTTCCTTTCTTTTCTCTTCTTCTCCTTTTTTTTTTTATAAAAGAATCACTGGCAACAAGCAGATAAAAGCATTACTCGATGTTCCATGAAAATTTGTAAAAAGGAAAGATTTCTTGAATATTTCTTCATTTGTTTTAAATAAAAGTTAACTGAGTAATTTATATTGAGGCATGATGAATTATTGGGAATTATTTTAATGACTAGGCTTTAAATGTATCCTATCATGTTCAGAGAATGCACTTGCAATGGTTGTAAAGGCTATTCTTAACAACTAACACCATTTTTTCACCTTCTTTATAGTGACTTTCCAGCCAAGTTATTTAATAGTCCATACAATTTAATAGTCCATATAATATCAATGGCAGAGTAGAGTTTTGCGTACCCATCAGCAACCGGTGTTTTCACCAACACTAAGGTTTACATATTTTCTTTAATTATGGACACTTTCTTGTTGCACTTATGTCTTTGTACCTTATGGAAATTTAACCAAAATATTAAACTTAAAAAAAGAGACAATGAAGGTAAGCAATGATAAGCACTGGCAAGCACAGCACATTTTATCTTTCAAAGTTATGGATTATTGCAGGAAAACCAATCAGTGGAACATTTAGCATTTTATGACCCTCTTCTTTTCTAAGGTCTTACTCCCAATAACAGTTTGCTATGTTTGCCCTCGCAAGGAAGCATTTGCCAAACAAAGCAGTGTAACGTCCAAAAGATTAGCAAACCCTGCCCACCTCAAACCATGCGCGGCCTTTTGTTTCGTTTCTACCATGCCTCCCTCCATATACAAAAGAAACACACACACACTTCTGTGTGTGCAGGGCTTTAAGTGGGATGAAAAAACTGGGGGGGTCTCTCGTAGGGGCAGCCGATGTAATTAGGAGCGTGGGTTAAAATTGTTAAGCTAAAAATCTGTACTTAGCATAGTGTGCTGCCCCACTGCTATTGTGCTTCTTCTGTCATTGCCTCCAGATATATAATACGAGTGACATTAAACCTACAACCAGCCAGATAAGAACAAACTGCAGCATTTTCATTATTATATACAATGAAAACATAGGTGGTTCAGAGATGTGTTACAGGTGGGAAACACTTAGAGGGCCTGTTTCCGTTGGTTGTATGTGCTTGGCTTGGGGGTCATTTTGCAAGCAGACCAGTTTGAGGATTGGGCACATTTTTTGATTTGATTCTAATGTTTTTTTCACACTTGTGCTTCAAAATGCCATATTTGGATCCCCCTATTTTCAACAATTTGCAGTAAATATGTGGTGTAAAACCCACCATTTGAATACATTTTTTTCAAAATTTTCTTGCGGGAGGAGAACCCCCCCGCATTCTCCCTTTGCAGTTCAGGCACGCTCGCTTCACTCGCTCGGTTAATACATTAGGGTACAACATTTTTCGCGCCACCACTTTCAAAATCCACCAGCCGCCACTGTACTTAAATACTAAGCCCAAATGACATGTTAAACATTAACCTTCCCACAGCCATTAACACACAGAGTGACACAATACAAACATCAACTACACCTTTACATAAAATAACTACACATGTAAACCTTAACAATATATTTTGGGGGCTTTATTTATTTTTAATGTTTTTTTAATAAAGCTAAAACATAAACCCTACCCAATAAAACCTTATAAATATAGAAAAATATAGAAAAACCTGTACCTATAAAATACAATAAAAATCTAAAATCTAACTAATTTAACCTATCCTATTAACTATTTCCTTAACAAATAAAATACTACAATATGAAAAAACCTATAAAAAAATTGTAAATAAAAATGTTTATGCAAGTTGGGAGAGCTGCTCCATGGCCTCCTTCATGTTAGTCATCCTCTGACTTAAGCTGGCCTTCTCCAGATGAATAGCATCAAGTCTTTGGTTTACCTTCCTCACTTCCTTTATTATCGTATAGTGGAATACAGATCCCCTTCTTCTGGGCCTCCTTAACCATGTGGGTATTTGCTGTGTGGCTGCAGGGGTAGCCGGAGGTATTTGTGTTTGGGGTGCCTGTCGCTGGCTTGCACCTGCTCTGCCCTGGCTTGTGGCAGATGTTGCCCTTGCATGTGTGGTAGGTCGAGGGACGTTCCAGGACCCCGCTGCCTTTGCACGTTCATAGAGCTTGTGCATCTTCTTGTTTGCCTTAGAGAGGTTCCTAACATGGCTGTAACGATCACGTCACATTTCTAATGTTCTTGTCTCTTCAACTGTCATGTCGTCTAGGGTGATAATGGAAAAAATGGTTAGCATATGCAGTACATGTACATGATGTTTGTAAGAAATAGTCTGATATTGTAATACAATCATCTGTCCTTGACCAGACAAATACCAGCAATAGAGATGGATATATAGACAATATTGTCATTACATAGGTATCCCCTATTTGAGCCAGGAAAATTAGTAAGGTGCAATTGGTGTGGGTGCCCAAAATGTAACAGTAGTCACAATGAGATAAATGCCATATCATTAAGGACGAAAATTCACACTCATGATGATGTCCAGATCTAAAATTGGTCACATGGGCCTGTTTTACCTAATTTGAGATTTAGAGTTGTGTCATGCAAATGTGCTGATCATTGATGATCAACATAAGTATAAGTGGATAAAGTGATACAGTCAAGGCAGTGTGGCTTGGCCTTGCATACTCCTAATGGAGTATCACAAGGCTGCACACATTGCTGCCTTCACTTACTTTGTGTCAGATAGTTAATAAATGAATAGGGGGTTGTTATGCACCTCCTGTGGACCATGATTAGGGAACATTAATAACATTACCCCTCAGGCAATTGCACAGAAATGTAACAATTATCTCCTGTTTCAGACTTGCAGGGAAAATCATGATTAGTCATACTTAAACATACTTATGTACACACATCATTCCAAGGCTGCATTCACATGCATACATCACAAATTGTATATAGTATCTCAGTAGTGTGTGTATGTTTGCCGGACTACTCATCTGGCCTGAGAGGTTTTTTAATTAAGTATGATGCATGGACCCTTGCACCATAACTCTGAGGAAGACTCAAGTACCACTGAGCCCAGAGTATAACAAATATACCTTATGGTAGGCTAACACATCGAAGATCTATAAGTCAATCCAATAGTGAACAAGCACATAAACAGACACACATGTAGGTATGTAATTTGTTCCACCTGGCCCACTTCTAATGTTCCTAATGCAATGCTGTACGGAATTACTTTTCCGCATACGTGGAGACTTGAGCCAGGGGGAGGGAAGGCGGAGTGAGTCTACAGACTGTGTAAATGTACTAATAAGCTGAGATTCAACACATGGCTCCCGGACTTCAATGTATGTTGCTTTATTCTTGAAATGCTAATAAAAACTATATTTAAAAAAAAAAAAAATTAATAATAATAATACTACGTCACACATGTCACGTATATAAACACGAATATCCTGTCTGCTGTAAGTAGACAGTGAAAAAAATGATGCACTGCAGTACAGGGAAGGAAACAGGATATATATTTTATTTAGCACATCGTCACAGAATATCCCATCCGCCAAACTCTAAATCAGGCACTTAGTCCCACTTTACACCCTGGCCTCCCCCTCCAACACAAGTTAGTTTCAACAAATACTTTCACTTGGCAGTAAGGAAAGTTACTCTTCTGCAAGGTAAGTTAGAGGGATTAAGCTAGGTAGAGGTTTTGCGATAGAAAAGTGGGGTGGCACTGATCATCATGTGCTAAGCTTTTGCTCAGTCAGTCACTGTAGTTGACAAATGACGAAATGGAAAAATAGCAACAGGCGTAAAACCGTCATGGTAGCCATGAAATATAGATACATAAATCACTTGACCACAAAAATGTGGCACATGCCAAGAATGGATTTTTCTATTTTTTGGTAGGCTGGGACAGAACTTAAGAAAGAATGATGGAGTGAAGAACTAGTAGAAGGTGACTGAGTGGGCACTGAAACACACATTGTTTTTGGTTTGTAATGCATTGAAAACTTCATACTGCTGCATTAACTGAAGCAAACACACATTGCACAGCCTGCACTGTAGTGTTGAATTGAACCATGATGCAGTTAGGTCACGGGTGGCAAAATGCGAAAGGCAGGGAGGTGATGAATGATGATGGGTGGGATATCTGCCTCGCTTAACAAATACAGTATACTTAATCTGCCAATGAGCAAGCAATGTGACAACCACCAGTCCCTGCCACTGCTGGGATTCCTCCCCCTCCAACCTCCTCCTGGGCCTCCTTCGTCGCACTGGCACTGCCGGCCCCAGGCACTGGTGGTATGTGTGGGTAGAAAACAAATTACACATTTTAGATACCAGATTCGTTATTATTTTCAAACAAAGTACAACAGCAATGCCTCACTAGAGTTTGGTTAGCATTCTTCTATCGAAACTATCACTTGGGGAGGTTTGGTGGTTGACATGTTAGAAAAGCCAGGTAGTCAAGCCAACCAAAAACATTTCATAATGGAGGGACAGAGCTATGATGACCCTGAGTCATTGAAGCACAATGAAGGGATGGAATTGTCAATGAAGGACATATGGTCTTGGTTAGCAAATGCAGTGGGATCTTATACTTTCCTGCTGTGCTGCACTGTCATGGAAACTGCTGGTATACTGTATAAATGAATGATAACACAACATTGGGGGGAATCAATGACTATGGCAACTCTCTTGTTTTGAGTGTTTGAGCATGAGCAAGAAAGCCATCTCAACAAACGTGTGGTGAATAATAGCTTACTTTTGTCCTGCAATATTCACAGTACCAAGAATGTGCTCTCTTAGTCTTAGAATACCACAAGACCTATAAGGGGAGAGTGAAAGCTTACTAAAAAAGCAAGAGAAAGCAACAGACAGGAGGAAGTCAACTACAGAAACATGGAATACAGAAAAGGGATAATGCAGGGATAGGATAATAAGAATTTAACAAACATTAGATAGAGGAGTTGAAAAAAGGAGACAGCGTACAAAAATTAACAAAACAAAATGAGTCTAATAGCGGGGAGAGGCAAAAGTTAGGGAAATAATAAGAACAGGATTTACTGGGGCCAGCAGAACCATTGGCAGAGGCGCTGGTGGTGGCACTCCTTCACCCTGCTATGATGCCCTCTTGCCCTCGGGTGCGGATGTAAGAAATAAAGAAGATAAAATTAATAGATTAGTGGTACTGTTAATCTCGCCAAAACAATTTTTACAGGCAGACGCATTAGCATTGCACTTTTCTAAATCAGATTGACTATTGGCCTATTCCTAATTTCTTAAACCCTATTCCTAATTTCCTAAACCTAAACTACATTTTGAACTACTAATGCATTGCAATGAATTATCTTTGCTACTCCACCCCCTTTGATGAGCCAACTCAGTCTCCCTTTTCAATGCATACTACACATCACTGGGAGATTGGGATTGTATGAGCTACATAAAGAAAGGCACAGAAAACGCTAACTCCCTGATATACTTCTATCTTAGAGACAGGACAGGGGAGTCTGCATCACAACTTAAATAATCAGCCCAGGCAAGCACTGGGCTGATTGCCCGCTACTTATTCGTACCACCGAATAGGTAGCGACAAGCACCTGGCTAGCTCAAGCTGGATTGTAACATAAACTTAACTTACCTCTGAATGTGAGCAGCATGCTATTTGGAAAAAAATATTAGCATTTTTAGAAAACAAAAAATAATTACTCACAGATCTCTGCAACCTCGACACCCAGCAAGTCAAGCAGGCTCTGTTCACAATCTATTAGGTTCACCCAGTGCTGTGTAAGCTGCTGTGACGTGCTCTGCACTCCAGTATTATGGCGCACGCACTGGCGCATTCTCCCCCACAGCAGCTGACGCTACCACTTGCTCTCAGTTGCGCTATGGTGCTGGGTGAAAAAGGAACAGAGGTAGGACAAAAGCAAACAGCAAAGCAGGAGAAAAGTGGAACACAGAGAAGAAAAAAAAAAAAAAAAAAATACAAAAAGCAAAGAGAAGTTAAAAAAAAGACAAAAACATCAAATACCCACATAGAAAGTCACACACTGATAAAAAAAAAAAGCAAATGAGGGGTGGATGAGTGGGATGGGGTAGGATTGGCACCGACTGAAAGAAAGGCTGAGCATCATGCACAGAGCGGCAGAGAAAGCCGGTAAAAGAAAATGGCCGTGCCCATGCGCACCACGTGGTGCCATTCACGCTGATATTTCAGCATGGAACATGCTATTGCCCTGAAAAAGCAGCGCAAATGCGTGGACGAGCACTCTTCAATCTCGCTGACATTTTTTGGAACTCCATGGAATTCCACAAAGCAAAACTCTGCAGGTTCCACCCAGGCCTAGTCTAAAACTTTGTTGCATAGATGTCCACAGTTTTGCCAGAATATAACATATTGAGCACTTAGAAACAAGGTACATAAACAAGCACACACGATTTTGGCATGCGTGGCTTATGAATGTGTAGTTGATGGTGCGTACAGTACTGGACTTGCTGCATATTAACATGGCTATTGTTTGTGTATACAATGTATTCTAGTCTGTACCGATGGTTTGGGCCTAGAATATTGCCTGTTTAATACTAATGTCAGTGTTTTAGCTTTAGGCAAGACTTAGTAACTGTGTGCGCTCAATTGTCTTTTATTTTCTTTTGTTCTTGATAGCCAGCCAGATAAGTGATTTTTCCAATCTCTGCAAAAAAAAAATGTGCTTTTGCAGAAGCTGTGAATCTGTTATTAAAGTATAAAAAGACTTGTATGGTTCTGTATCAAGGGATCCAAGATGATACAATGATGGTAGCTTCCAAATGCCTCCTGAAATTTGAACAAAAGCCTTGTTTACTGTCCTGTTACAAAAATACAGGAGCAGAGCATGAAGAGACCCCCATCTTGCTCAATAGACTTCGATGTTTCAAAAGTATAGAAGATAGCAGTTGATGGTAATAACGTTGGTTTGCTTAAATCTCAAAATATCAATGTTTAGAATGTAAGAATTTATGTTTTCTTTAACTTAGGACAATTTAGATCTCATCATCCAACTTGCCGTGATGTCGCCGTCTAACGTGACTTGAATCATTGTTATTCTGTGTTATAATAAAGACTTGCTGATTTCACTAGCTGAGAAAATGATTCCCTGTAGCTGCCTGAACAGAGTATACTTTCTCAAGGACAGGACAATTGTCCCAGACTGAACAATCTTTTAGGTGTTTGCAAAAATTAATTGACAATGAAACCTGTCGTTGCGTAAGTTTGTTTCTTAACCCCTTCGGCGCTGCGCGAATTCTCCCGCTGTGCGGGAGAATTAATTAGTGGGCGTGTTTCGGATGGCCCCCGGCCGTCCTCCGCACACGCCCACCGTGACGTCGGACGGCCGGGGGCCGTCCTGAGCACCGAAGGGGTTAAGGCAGCCGTACGTTCAAGAAGCACTATGCACTTTGACTAAAATCTTGTACTTCTTTAGACTATTTATATATGTGTGCCATGCTTTTACTCAAGTTCTACATGATACATGTTGGTTGCCGTTGATGTTCATTTTTATCTTTTTTTATGTATTTTAAATTGTTTTTATGGCCGGTCTCCCTGCTGAATAAAGATGCTTTGTTTGATTGAATAAGATACTATGTAACATTTCATGTGCTGAGAACAGATGTTGTGAACAATGGAACTCCATTTATTAGAATAGTGAAAAAATCCTCAAATGTATTTTGATGTAACAGTTGCTTTTTGCTTAATTTCTATTGGTTATATGCATGTGAACCATAGATTAATGTAGTAAATGTGTGAAGCTCTATAAAAGAGAGTGATTTCTGCATGCTTACCCCATTCTTAGAAGGCGAATCTATGCTGACTGTCCAGTCGAACTTTACTGAGATCTTTCTTCATTATTTGAGATTTATATGCTTGTTGATCTAATATTGATGGATCCATATTTGCATATGCAATTGAGAAAGTTTCTGCCATTTTTTCGTTTATCTAAAAAGATTACAGTGGTTTGGCAGCAGTGTCGAAAGACAGCAGACCAACAATGCAACAGCCACCTTGGTTCATCAAAAATTAATGATTTTTTACCTTTAGAAAGCATTGGCCAAATAGAATAATAATATCTGAACAGCAGCGGCTTCGTGATAAAATAAGCCAAACTGCATTTTTTAGATAGTATTCCAGTCCGCGGCTGTGAAAAAGAATCGTATTAGATAGCATGTCCATTATTTTTCTTAGCTAACCTTAAAAGCCTGTATAGTATAATGTACTATTCATTTTGTCAGGCATCCAATCCTGTCAGTATAAATAAAAATGTGCTTTAGTATTAGGAAAGAAGTGCTTTCGTTTCTTACCTTTATTGCATTTAACCACTTTTATTCAATATTTGAAAGTAACTAAATAGCTTTCATGCCAAAGAGAATGATGCCTGCTTTACTTTTCCGCCTCAGGGATTAAAGATTTACTTCAAATAAGATTAAAGCACCTAATAACGTTTGTTTTTTTCATTGCATTTGGTTTAGCTTTCACATCAAAGCAATGTGGCTGACTTGTCAAAAGAGAAGTGAAAATAGTTCAAAGTTAAAACAATTCTTGAAAAAGGAGCAGCATTCATGCCAAGGTTTGCAAGAAGGGATGCTTTGAAAATTATCTTTCCAGCTTCCAGTCGCCACCAACCTGGAAGTGAGGGGTACGGACAAGGAAAGCCATGTACTAATTACTTCATAGCAACCTCGAACCGGATCCTGCATGTCTGCCATTTATTAATGTAATTGAAAAATTTGAGCATGCAATTTGATTGACTTTTTATGAGGTTATTAGTTTTGTTTATGAAATCCTACATATGTTCGTAGTATTTAACTACCTCCCAACACCGTGTACGTTAATGAACATAAAGTTACAGTTATTGGCATAATCCAGATTTGTGTCACCTTTATAAACAAGCATTTGCAATGCAATAGGTCTCGCCTTTGGGACCTTATAAGTATTTAGCCATGCACCATATTATCCTTCCTTCTTCTGGGTCACTTTGGATCGTTTAAGCAACAGAAAAGCAGTAAAAGCTCCAACACGATGCACATAAAGGAGGACCAAGCAAGCATATAAGCAGATAACCACAATGCTTGGTAATGAAACGAGGCGGGAGGGAGTAGGGGGCGTGAGATTCAAAATCCAGGAGTGCCGAAGTGGAGGGTAGAACAAGGATGGGGTAGTGACCGGGGTAATAGCAGGGAAGGAAGGCTTGGGGCAAGTGAGGGCAAGAGCTGTGAGAGAGGATGTCTGGAGGAAGAGGGAGGGGCGGGAGCTGTGCCTGGGGTCCCGAGACCGCTTGGCTTCCTAAACACTGGTGAAAGCCTGCACACGGGACCTCGACCCTCGGAGCGCTGCACGCATGGGACCCCAGACACACAAGGGACCCCAGACACAAACTGACAGACAAACATGGACACTGCGTCTACATACTCACACACAGGGCGGATACTCGCGCAATTAAATACTGCACGCTCACACCCGCCCCAAGGTATACAACATGTTACAATACGATGAATATACAGTCAGACTCTTAAAGATATACAAACATACACAAACACCGCCCCCCCACTGCACATTGGGTATTATTGCACAACTCTGAATGAGTGAATATCCTTTCCTTTTCCTACCTTTTGCACATCGCGAACCTGCATGCCTTGGAGAATTTCGCGTTAAAGGGGTGTCTCGGGATTCAGAGTATTCATAAAGAGCGGGGGGCTTGTTTTGCTGGGAAAAGTGAGAAATTGAAGGTGGAACTCTAGTGGCGTGGGCCCAGCTGTGCCACCCGGAATACGAGTGGATTGCTTCAGGGGCGCCCATGGAAGTTCTCACCGAGGGGCCTGTCGGCAGCCCACCGAGCCCGGTGTCCGCGTCACTGTGGTAAATTCCCAGGACGGGCAGCTGGTGAGATAGCGGAACACGCTGACCTCAACAGCACCTCCACCCTGGCAGCTCCTCCGGCGTGGGCCCAGCTGTGCCACCCGGAATACGAGTGGATTGTTTCAGGGGCGCCCATGGAAGTTCTCACCAAGGGGCCTGTCGGCAGCCCACCGAGCCCGGTGTCCGTGTCACTGTGGTAAATTCCCAGGATGGGTAGCTGGTGAGATAGCGGAACACGCTGACCTCAAAGGCACCTCCACCCTGGCAGCTCCACCTAAGTCCCCGCCGCTGTAGGTATAATGGATATGAGATGCGCCAGGCCATTGTTTGCACACCTGAACCCGCAGCCATCACCAGTGATGCACAAGGGATTGCATAGGCACGCGCCTTAGGTAGCACACGTGAGCCACAGGTTTAGTAAATGTCCCCTGAGCGTGGCATTAGTATGTAAACCTGACCCCATGGCCATTGGTGGTGTTTATATGCACATGCCGTTAGTTGGTACACCTCAGCCCCCGGAGCCGTAGGTTTAATGTATATAAGATGTGGAAGGACATTGTCTGCACACCTGAACCCGCGGCCATCACCAGTGATGGCAGCGGTCACCAAAAGCACGTCCATGGCCCACGAGCTACCAGACAATGGACAGCGGAAGGGGGGGCGGGAACAAAAGGAATGCGGACAATGGGAGAGGGGGTGGGAACAGGAAACTAAACAGAGCAGCGCTAGCGTGCTGGCTCAGGCTCCACGTAAAACAAGACTTCCAGAGCAACCGAGGGTTCTTTTCCGGTGCACCCCAGGGATGTCACTTCCGGTACACTACGGCTTCGTCGGGCCTGCCTGTAAATGACTGCGCACTACTTTAAAACAAGCATTTGCAATGCAATACGACTCGCATTTACGCGAGATGTATTGCATTAGAAATGGGATTGCAGGCATTTAAGAAGGCACGAACGGGAGTGGGTGGGTGAGGGTGGGGTGAAAAGTCACGAACTGCGGGAGGGGGCAGGGGGCACAGGGCAGAAAATAGTGTTGGAGTAAAGGGGCCAATAGCCAGGGAAGGATACAAATGACAACATGGCCGTCAGGAGGAGGGACTAACAAGCCTAAAACCAATTAGAAGGCAGCATTTAGGATGTAAGCCAATCAAAAAGATGGGCAGAGAGTGGGCGGAGCTTCCAGAAAGCTTCCACGCTATAGTATATACTGCATGCCTCGCAAAGCGAGCAGTGCATGCGCGCTGCAACGCTAGGCGAGACCTAAAAAGAATTAGGGCCTTTGATTAGATCTGCGGTGATAGATTCCTAAGTATGGTGCTAATGATAGCAATTATAGCCTCGGCTTCTAATGAGGTATGGATGGGCATTTACATGGTAGCTATGTATTAAAATATGAAACCATGACATCAAAATTAGAGATATGCGAAATTTACATTCTGCTGGCAAACTTGACGAACTTCCCACTACCATTTTGTCGAGTTTGCGCAGTGAGAAACATTCACAAAACTTTGCCAGCAAGTGAATATTTTCACAAGTCGCACAGGCCGGCATGGAAATCATGACAGAAATCGTGCATCGTAATTCCAAGTTCGGAACAGCCCGCCCTTTGGGATTACGTGCCGGTTTTGACTGACCGACGGGCTCCTTGAACCCGTCGGAAGCCAGCCGGAACAACCTGCCGGTTTAGTTTGCGACTGCCAGCATTGTGATGCGGCGGTCGGAAAGTAAACAGAGGGGCCAATTACGATGCGGCCCAGAAGGCTCTGACCACATCGTAATCGGCCCCTGAATGTACTACATGGGACATGGAGTATACTTACAACTACAGAATCCATCAAAGCAAGTTACATATTAGCAGGGTTGTGAGGGATACAGTTCAATTCTACATATGGGAATAAATAAGAGGTACAACATTTCCATAACAAGAGGTACCTTTTGAGTGTTTATTTCAGAGAGAAGAAAGAATATAAATTCTCTTATGCAGCCAGTCTTTTTTATAAAGTAGAAAAGGAACATCAGTTCTAAAGGTGCAAACCCTCACTTGCCCGTGAGTGCTTGCAAGGGAAAGCAAAAATTTCAGGATTGGCCAAGCTGCTACCTAATGCATTGAACCAAGAGTACTGTTATCACATCTTTAGGCATGGTAGAGCTTTGAGACTGGTTAGTTTAACCTGAAAAGGTGTATATGACACCTCTGTTGTACCCTAACCCTTCTGACAAAGAGGTGTGTAAAGATTTACCAGCTCACGTTATTGGTCTTAGCGGAAGTCCTGCATTGATATTCCAAGACAATCAGTACATTGCACTTAAGTGTTGCCATGTTTGGTTATCAATCCACCCTGCTTCCATAACAAAAAATGTCTGTATCCTTGTGTGAAAGCAATAATCACAGGTTTACTATGAGGAATAGGGTGAATCATTCACCATTCGTCACTTGTACTGTGAATTCCTAGTAGGAACCAGAGTGATGCAACTGCAGCAACACGTAAAAGGAGACTCCAAGACACAAAGATCATGTACATCCTAGGTTTCTCAGAAAGAGAGAATCACAACATTATATGAGGCTGAGGCCTCCTTCGCCTAAAAAGCTCCACAATAATTTTCAAATGAGAACTCAAAAACCATCACCGGTGAGAGGATAAAGAAACTAGCACATGGTTGAAGCAATGCAACAGTTGGGGTAGAAACTGGCAGAGAAACCTTAAGGCAGAGCAAGGCTATTGATTCTATTTTATTTCATAAAAACACAAGACAGCTGTTTAAAATCAGAACATCCATGAGGCAATGAGGCGGTGTCAGGCGGTGTCAGGCACGAACTGAGATTCTACTGAGCCTTGTATTTTACTGCTAGAGGTGCTATCAGAGGGGCTCATTGCTGCGTGTTGCAGGGTGAGTCTAGTCTCCTTTTTAGGGAATTGAGGGGCTGTGTTTTATAATGTTTTATTGTGTTTTTTATGCTTACTGACCATATTAAGCTGTTGTCTGCTGCAGCTACCTTAGCACTCGCACTTTAGATTTTCCTGTTCGCTGAGCGGAGCGCCATTTTTACTCCGCTCAGTTGGGCCATTTTTAGCAGCCATTTTGGGGCAGTTAGCAGTCCAGCTTTTGGATTGCTTCCAGGTGGGGTGCCTACTTAATGCACTCTGCTTCGCCGTCGCGCAGCGGTGTCAGGCACGAACTGAGATTTTAATGAGCCTTGTATTTTACTGCTAGAGGTGCTATCGGAGGAGCTCACTGCTGAGTGTTGCAGGGTGAGCCTAGTCTCCTTTTTAGGGAATTGGGGGACTGTGTTTTATACTGTTTTATTGTGTTTTTTATGCATACTGACCATATTAAGCTGTTGTCTGCTGCAGCTACCTTAGCACTCGCACTTTAGATTTTCCTGTTCGCTGAGCGGAGCGCCATTTTTACTCCGCTCAGTTGGGCCATTTTTAGCAGCCATTTTGGGGCAGTTAGCAGTCCAGCTTTTGGATTGCTTCCAGGTGGGGTGCCTACTTAATGCACTCCACTTCGCCGTCGTGCAGTGGACACGTGCAGCGGGCGCGCTGCCGGTGCGCTAAAGGCAAGCCCGTCTGCGCCCATACGTGCCTGGCCCATGCCTAGCGTCAGCCATGCTGCCCATTTGAGCAGTGGGGGGGGGGGAGTTCTGGTCGCGAGACTTGCTTCTTGCCCTGGGTAGCAACTTATGTATTGGAGTCCATGGTGATCGCTGGGAGAATTTTGATTCCAGCTTCCATTGTAAGATCTGTAACTTTAAGCGGGGAATCCCAGGAAGGACATCTAACGTTCGGGGTAAGCCTCCCAAGATACAGAGAGTATTGAGCGGTGGGGTATGAGCAGCTCTGATTAACTGCAGATCATTACCCAAGCACACGGATGACATTTGGCTCTTATTTATGGACAAAGGCTGGGATATAGTGTTCCTTACGGAAACCTGGCTGAAGGAGGTCACGCTCCCGTCATTAACATTGGCAAGCCCTCCGGGCCTCAGGATAGTTTGTGTCAACAGGACAGGAGAGAAGCGAGGGAGCGTGGTGGGAATCATTTTAAAGGAGTCATGGGACATTTCCTCTTCGGAATTGAGCGGTTTTGGTCCCATTGAGGGCATGAATTTCTGCATCAAGATGTCCCCAATCCTTTTCATTGCAGGCTTATTAATATATAGACCGCCAGTGTGCCCGAATCTTTATCTTTGAGAGTTGAGTAATCTTATTGCGCAGAAATCACTACAACACACCAACTTCATGGCTCTAGGTGATTTTAATCTCCATGTGGATGACCCCTCATGCCCCCAGGCCTCGCAGTTAGTGCAATCCCTTAAGGGAGCAAACCTCATACAACACGTTCGCACTCCCACACATAGAGCAGGTCATACTCTTGACCTTATTTTTTCCAACATCCATTCGATTAGAGTTGAGAATCCTCAATGTATGACGTGGACAGACCACCATCTAATTCCTTTTTCGATCAACATAGGCAAAATTCAGAGGATGGGCCAAAAACAATCAAGGGTAGGTAGGAATTGGAAGAGAGTGAGTGCAGACATTGTGGGCCCACTGATTCTTAATGGTGATCAACCGCGTTCAGGGGATCCTAACGTAGATGCCGCTTTGTTTAATGCTAGGATCTCGGCCTCCCTCGATGAGGTAGCCCCACTGAAGACTCCTAAATCTCAGAGAGAATCTCCCTCAGCCCCCTGGTTCTCGGATGATCTTAGGAGGTTAAAAAGTGGATGCAAGAGATTGGAAAGGCAATGGAGGAAGGATTACGCACTAGAGGCGAAGCAGGAGTATAAGGTAGCTTTAAAAAAATTACGTAAAATGATGGGAGTGGCCAGAAAAGATTACTTCCTTAAACAGATTGAGGGTGCTGAGCACTCAAGTAAAGAGATTTTTAGGATTGTCAAAGCCTTCACCAACCCGCCTGCGGTCGAAGGGACAATTCTGCCCTCCCTAGGTCTATGCTCTAACCTATCCAACTTCTTCGAGAAGAAGATTCAGAATGTATACTCCTCTTTTACAGCGGAAGAGTCATTATTGGCTCCTCAGGCTCCAACGACCTGAAAGACTGAGGGTACCTTTACAGAGTTTGCCCAAATAACCTTGCAAGAATCTCTGGCTGAAATCCTGAGGTGCAAGTCAGGCTCCCCCGCTGACCCCTGCCCTCCCAAGATTTTCAGATCAATTGCGCACTGGATTAATCCTGTGCTGAATTATATCTGGAATGTGTCACTTTCGACGGGCATCTTTCCTGATGTCTGGAAACAGGCTCTCCTATTACCCCTCTTGAAAAAACATAATGCCGACCCCATGGAGCTTGGGAATTACCGCCCTATTTCTTTGCTACCAGCACCGGCAAAAATGTTGGAAAAATTAGCACAACGCCAACTCACTAAGTATGTTGATTCTCATGACAGCCTACACGACACTCAATCAGGCTTCCGGACAGGATATAGCACTGAAACTGCTCTAGTGGAGGTGGCAGAGTCTATAAGAATGTCAATGGACGCGGGAGCATCAGCTATGCTGATCCTGCTGGATCTCTCTGCGGCCTTTGACACGGTGGCTCATCCCATATTGTTAAACAGACTTGAACAGCTTGGTGTTCAGGGCACAGTCCTTGCCTGGATCCATCCAGTCTTACCTCCATAACCGCACTCAAAGCGTATTTCTCCCACCATACCAATCGTCACCTAAGCCTTTGAGGTGTGGGGTACCACAGGGCTCGGCATTAAGCCCCCTGCTCTTTAATATCTACCTGGTACCACTCTTCCATCTTATTGACACTTGGGAGTTGAAGGCTGTTTCGTATGCAGTTGACACCCAGCTGATATTCTCTTTCAACGATCAGTCAAGGGACCCGTTTGCCAGATTAACGGGTTGCCTGAAAGACATCACTAGCTGGATGAATAACAACAAGCTGAAATTAAACGCAGACAAGGCGGAGATCATGTTCTTTGGTCAGCCCTCCCCTCCTTCCGCAGGACTTTGGTGGCCTGCTGAATTGGGCACTCCGCCTTGTCCGACAAAGGCAGCTAGAAACCTGGGCGTCAAGTGGGACTCGGATCTATCTTTTGAAACCCACATACGCCATATCTCGACAGTCTGCTTTGGCAAACTAAAAACGCTAAGAACATTTCTGCACCTCTTGCCAGAAGATAGCAGGAGGACAGTAGTACATGCGACGGTTACTTCTCATCTAGACTATGCTAATAGTCTGTACTTGGGGCTCCCCAGCTATCTGATTCACAGACTCCAGATGATTCAGAACGCGGCTGCAAGACTCATTCGCAGAGTGCCTTTTTGTCATCACATTTCCCCTCACATCAGGCTCCTCCACTGGCTCCCGGTTGTAAAAAACATTGAATTCAAAGCCTTGACCCTTGCTTTCCGGGCTATGCACAACATAGGACTTAGATACCTCAGAAAAAGACTTCTCCCATACCAATAGGTCCGCACTCTTAGATGTAACTCTAAGTCCCTAATGTGCGTTCCCCAGTTTATAAAGGCCCGAAAGGGAGGAAGGGCCTTTGCGGTCAGGACAGCTATGCTATGGAATGCACTACCTCTACAACTCCACATATTGGACTGTGAATCCACCTTCCGTAAGCACCTCAAGACGTGGCTCTTTGGCTAGGTTAAGACGCTGCGCCAATCTATTCCCCTGTCTGCCGCTAAGCGCTGGGACACCTCTGTTTGAGGTAGCTGTTTGCGCTATACAAATAACTTTATTATTATTATTATAATTTCATATATGCTCATGTTCTCTAGCATGTCTTCAGATAACTTTTGTTGGGCATCAGTCCACAACTAGTTCTGTGAAAATTATCAGCTACAATCTTGTGGCAGGTTAAAGTAGCAGTGAAGCTCTAGCCAGGGATTTCAATATGGAATGTGTTACAGTAGTGAAGGAAATTGCCAGCAAAGGCTGCAAAATCGACATCACACTGAATAATAAATATTATAATATTAAACCTCTCGCAATGCTTTAACAGATTAAGACAGCATAATTATATCAGAATTAGACGTTCTGACCCACATTGTATAAATCTTTCAAAAATGTTCTCATGAGCTGCTACTAGCCCTGATGAAATATTTTACCTAAAAATATTCTTAGGTGATGAAAGCTGCAGGGAAAGCCTGTCATCTCTTTTAGTAGTAATCAAAGGACTCTTGAGACTTTTGGCTCTGGAACATATACTCCATAAAAAATAAATTAACTGGATAGGGATGTCTTTGCACTCTTACAATGAGCTCACAAAGTGCTGGTTACTGACAGTAAACCTATTCCACTCTCAGCCTGGTAACCTTACATATGTCATATTCCGTATCAACAATTGCTGCACTAGAAGTGAAGGAACACTGTCCATGTAGCTGAATCATAGTCAGTAAAGTCAGTCAGGAATAGAGGTAAAATCAAATAGGTCTTAAGATCAAAAAACACCCAGGGAACATCTTACACAGATAGAATTTGTTTCAGCATGGCTTAATGGACTAAGGTATAAATATGTGATGAGTGAAAATAATTAGATTAAGTGGAACACCATATGTGCTTCTGGTCTCAAAAGCTGTTACAGTGGTCAGCTTATCCAAAGATCTTGTCATAGGTAAAGGGGTCTCAGGAAGCAAGGATTAAACAACACAACAAACACCCAGTAGACCAGAGGTCTTCAAACTTTTGGATGCCGAGACCCCCCAGTCAAAATTTTCTGGCGTAAGGACCCCCTCCTGACAAAAAATTCTAAACCTATAGGCATAGCTACTGGAATTATGAGGTAGGTGAGGACCAAATTATGCGACAGGCTCTACTAAATTATATGGTAAGTAAATATAAATAATGCTATGTGAGGCCGCATATTTTGGGATAGTATTGCTTCATTATTTTGACATTTTTTACACACTGTAACACCGAGGAAAGATTTCACCTCATCAGTATCAGTTTATAACGAAAATACAGCAATAAACAACAGAAAGATGTCTAGTCAACCTTTGTGAAGGGCCTTCCACTCCGCAGGAATACGTGTTGCCACATTAGAAGCTCACCTGCCCTGGCTGGGAGAAGCAGGGGTCCCCTAAATAGGGTGGACCCAAGAATAGTAAATCTAAACATTAATATATATACTTACCATGACAACATAGTTATTTATATTCTGCACTCAACATAGTTGTCGATCAGTATTAAAAATTCGGAACTGTGGTAGAACACGGTATATTGATGAAAGGTAAACTAAATTCTTGTCTTAAGCTTAAGCCAGAAGAAGATAAAAGAAACTCTAGGATCCGGAACAGAAAATTCTTCAGTTGTTCAAAAACAGGAGGATGCTTATTGTTCCAGGAGTATTGTTTTTCAGTGATTACATAATCTTTCTTATTTAGGAACAGAAATAGGAAACACCAGGAAATGTAGTCACGGATTAGAACCATGCGAATGTGCCGATCACAATGGAAACATAATTTAGACGCAAAATCTCCCATGCAATCCTGCAATGGTGATAAAATGAAGGTGTGATGAAGATCATTTGTGGTTAGTTTGAGAGATAAATAATGAAAAAGCCTGCATGCAGAAAATTAAGGGATGGCCCTGTCATACCTGGACGTTCTGCGAAACAGATAAGGATGCCTGTGGTGAAAATAACCTGGCTTCCCTACATCTCTTCACAGAAGCATGCACCAAGAGACAGATTATCTAGAAGAGCACCAAAATACACCTCTTGTGAAAAGCACTGGAGGACAGCATGAGGGAGAAGGGGGAGGTGGAGAACATTGGAGGAAAGCACTGGAAAACAGCACTAGAGGTGAGCGCTGAAGAAGACCTCTGAAGAAGAGCGTGAAGAGGAGGGGGGCAGTGGAGGAGATCGTGAAGAGGAGGGGGCGGTGACCAATACTGGCAGAGAGCATAAAGAGGAGGGTGTAAAAGAAAGTGCTAGAAAAGAGGGCGAAGAGGAGTGGGCAGCACAGTCTACTGGATGAGCCGAGAAAGAGGAGAGGGCAACAGAGAGCACTAGGGAAGAGCAAGAACAGAGAGCACTGGAACAGAACAGCATAAAGCACTGAGAAGAGGGAGGGGTGGGGAGAACAGGATGAGAGTAACAGAATAGAGCAAGCAGAGAAGGGTTCAGCAGACAGCATCAGAGAAGAGCATGATGAGGAGGGGAAACATACAGCCCTGGAGAATAACACTGGTGAAGCACTGGAAGCAGTGTATTAAGTGGGATCTAAAAAGTGAGAGTCTTTAAAAAGGAGTGTGGCCTGTATAATAAAGGGAGTGACTTAAGCACGTAATCTAAATTTCTGTGGTTTTCATAGTATGCTATTCGACCAGTATTTTGGTTCCTCTGTATGCATTCTGTTATTGCTTCTATTCATACATATCATAACAACAGACATGCACCTAAAACCAGCCAGGACTATTGGCTTTGTCAATGGTTGTTAGCTGTTTAAGGTAAATTAATAGCAACAATAATTTTGTTGTAAATAATTATTATTGAAAAATTTTCAGTTTGGAAATTGTGAGACTGTTAATTAAATTTAACTGCGGCTGTGAAAGGGGTAGTGATCTTCAGTGTCTCAATCACACCCCTTGTGTTCACTATGTTAGACATTTAAGCCCATTTTAATGCCAAATCTGCATATCTAACACCTCATCTTTGTCCTATTCAGCACCCTCTTGTCACTCTCTCTTGAATGCACTTTCTTGCATCCCTTTCAATTCACCCCCCCAAACACACAACACATCCACTCATGTGGAAGCACCGTATTTTCTTTTCTTTCACCTTGTCAATATTTTGACAACTGTGAACCTCCTTTAGAAAACCATTTGCACAGAATCACAATTGTGACTAGAGTATTGCTCTGTGCGCTCTGCAAAGAGGCCAAGGATTGTATGACCATGTATTTTGAACACTTTTATGTCCCACTGACAGGCCCTCTGAGAAACTCGCACTGTCTTCAGCTTCCGCCTTGGAGTGCTCAATTGTGGCCCTTTAAAAACGCATATAAGCAACTTAGTTCAAAGAATGCACATTGCAAGAGTAATATTCTACATAAAAAATCCGGAAACACAACATCCTGAAAGGGTTAATTCTCCTATTGAATGTACACTTAAGTCAAACGTGTGAAACATAAACAATAATGCACTGCATACCTAGTGCAATTAATATGTCAGCACGAGTCAAATTTTGAATAGGGAGTGGATGGGGCAGCAATCATTTTGTAGGGCACTCTACTGAGCATACAGTATGGACAGCTTCGAGGCTTACTGCGAAAGACTTCCTAGAACCAAATTTATATTACACCCAAGCACAGTCTGCTCGACCAGGTACTCACGTATGCACTTGATTTAATTGAGTTTCAAAGGCAAGCTAATTAGTATGCATTACTTTTAAGTGATGCCTTGTGGGAGACTAAGTTCTGTAGTTAAAACAGCCATTCTTTGGCCCAATCCAGTGAAATACCTCCAAAAGTGGAAAATCCAGTCTCAGTGGCTGCATGGGGAGGGAATGGGTCCCGTTTCAAAAGTGCTTCACAGTAGGAGACTGAATGCCTTTGGCGTCCCTGGCAGGCAGTTTGTTTCAGCTCTATCCCTCTTCACACCTCTTAAATACCTCTTCTCCCAATACTGAATGCCCTTTGTAATGCGCGCATCGAATGAGCCTCTGCGCGGGGAGAAATCACAGTATGCGCGGGCACGCAGGCACGCAGCTTAGGGGGAACATAGGGCAGAAGTGTGACTGGGAATGTGCGACCCCCTTTCTTTCACTCCACGACCCCCCTGGGGGTCGGGCCCCACAGTTTGAAGACCCCTGCAGTAGACAAACAGATCTTCCTTGCAGGACTTGACTATAGATGTCTGAAGGAAGCTATCATGCACAGTGATGGAGAGGAAGAGTCACTAAATAACGAGACATGAGTATCTTGACAGGGACCATAGCAGGACCAGATGGATAGGAAGAGTAAGGTGAATGTGTAATGTGTAGGGAAGAAAGGGATATGTTACCTGACAGTGCAGTACACATGTTGTCTACCTCAGGAGATGTCACCCATTTGAAAGAAAGAGCAACACAGCCATATTGGTCCAAATGGGTGGCAAGCATGACAAGATGGATGAAGCTTCTATCGAGTTTACCCAAAAAGTACAATAGAGGCATTAGAAATCTTGCAGAAGAAACTGGGCTGCGATCAAGGCTGACCCAGACTGGAGATTTCTGGAGAGAAAAATAAAAAGAACAGTCAGTCCTATCTGCAGGCTGACATATGAAATCTTCTATAAGGTAAATAGATCAAAAGAACTCTCAGTTATGTTCCAACATAGCAGACAGGGATTTTAGCTGACTGGAATCACCTAGTGTCAGTAATAGGAACATAGCAAAGAATGAATGAAGATAAAAGGCAGTTCAAACATGTAATAGGATTCCACGTGGTGGTAAAGGACTGAAAGTATGAAATCACCAAAGCCTCCTCATTGAGGCAATGTCAAAAGCAACACAGTATCGCATTGAGTAGGGATCTCACATCTGTTCTGAAATCAGCTTTGTACTGCATCGCCCACAGGAAACTATGGCTTGTGCAGACAGGTGAGGGTATGATGGGATTTCTAGTTCATCTAGCCAGCAGTCTTACTTTGCCTTGCAACCCACCATTTCCCTTGTTTATGGAATATAACAATGGCACACCCCCACATGAGTGTTCCAGGTGTGTTGGCAATGTTAGCTCCACTCAATGTGAAAGGGGTGAAATGGGAATTTGACCAAAACAGACTGACTATTTGTGAGAAGTTGGCCTGGTATATGCTGTCCACTAATTAAAATGGGCACCCTGCACCAGTCCAAACAACCCTTATGGGTATTTAAGAGGTCAAAGATAACCTTAGAAAGCTATCCAAGTGGTAGCTGTGGAGAGCAGCCTTCAGGCTTAGTCTTGAAGGAATGGTAAGCAGCTTGTTTTACCAGAATGCAACCATATAGTATTGGTTAACCCCTTCGATGCTCATGACGAGCTCAGCTCATCATGCTGCGCGGTGGGCGTGTGCGCATGATGAGCTGAGCTCGTCACGACCACGCCCGCGATCGAAATGTCCAGCACCTGAGCGGAATTCCGATCGCGGCAAAGGTGTTAAATGAAAGGAGAACCACACAGTAGTTATAAAAATATGTATTTATTAATATAACACTCTCTAGTACGACACAGTATCTTCTACATGAAGAAAATCACAAAGCACACAATACTGTAGCACAGAAACAATAGTAAATAGCACTAATACGCAGTGGCCTCCAGGGTGAGACCAAACCATATACTAAAATAGTGGTATATGAACCACGACTCGAGCCAAGACAGTGTCTAGAGGATGTAAAATCGCTGGGACCCCAAGGAACTACCCAAGGTGAGTAAGTAGGGACCCCACGGAGGACGGGTGCAATGTGGGAACACGACTGCGTGCTTCGTAAGTCGCGGTTGAAGTTTTAAAGTTTAAGGACCCTTCCCAGTGGACTTCGAAGAAACCCCGTGGAACTTAGGAGGTTGGAGAGCCACCTCACCCGTGGATACCATAGTACCAGAGTTACCTATCCCAGGGGAGGCGGGTGCATAGGTCTGAAGTGGCCTCGGAAACCCCTGTCGATCTCTATGGAGGACTTCGAAGAAGAGCCACTGCTGGAAGAAAGAAAAGTGTCCGTTGGAATCCAAAGGTGGATTCTTGTTGAAGGGTACCTGAAAGCAGAGGGGAGAGAGTCTGGGTCACTCAGGAGTGACCAGGGGCTCGGTAGACGAATGCCTACAGATGTTGGGTGCTTCAGATGCATTGAGGGGGTTCTTGACTCTGCAGCCACAGGACCAGGAGATGTTGAGGACAACCAGGAGCTGGATGCGAGCTGTCCCACAAAGGATGTTGAGTGCTGAGGGGTTGGTGTCCGGCGGGAGCACCAACAAGCCTTGGCAACAGCAACCCATGAAGAAGGTCAAGAAAAGTTACAATTCGGACCAGCAAGGTCCAGGAAACTTACCAAACACAGGAGAGTCAGGGCAGGCCTGAAGCAACCAGGGAAGCCAAAGAAAAGCAGAGTTGACCCTCAAGTAGACCCACAGGCCGGAGGCACAGGAGTCGCGAGGGGACCTTGAGCAATTTCACAAAGCAGCAGCCCATGGAGCACTCGGTGCAAGGAGGCTGGAGTTCTTTTTAGGAAATGAGGCCAAAGATTGGGGCTACTTGGAGCCCAGTGCACTTGTTCGGAAAACGCCAACAATCATATGCACTTGCAAATGAACGCAGTGCACAGGGGTACAGGTACTGCAGCCCCCACGAGGGATTCTGGCCTCAAACTTGGTAAGAGGGCAGATCGGACCTTGAGGGACTTGGAAACCCACCTCCTGTGTTGCTGGGGCCTTTGGAGCTCAGGAGTAGCAGACCAGTCAGTTGAGATGTGGTGCCTGCGGTTGTAGGGGAGTGACTCCTTCACTCCAAGGGAGATATCTTTGGTTGTCTTTGATGCTCCACAGGTCCTGCACGGAGCCTGTATGGTGCACAGGTTCAAACAATGCTTCAGACTGAGAGGGAGACGAAGTTGGGCCCAAACAAAGTCCAGCGAGGTCCAGAGTGTCCAGACGGTCCAGGTTCAGTGGCTTCTGGTTCAGAATCTAGTCCATGTCGAATATAGGGTCCTACAGCCAGGTAAGCCCTTTTGTACCCATGGGAGAGGGTTGGACAGATTCAGGGCACCCTCCCAGGGGAGGGTCTGGACAGTGGGGAGGTTACTCCCATGTCCTTTGTCCAGTTTCGTTCCAGAGCAGGAGCCAATGGCTCCCAGGACTGGTTTGAATTGGACTCTGCACAGGGACACCAAATGTGCCCCTCATGCAGACTTTCGGTCACTGGCAAGCGCACCCACCCATCCCTAATACACTAAACCCTGTCTGGGAGGTGGTCACACCTCCCTGTGACAGGATGCCTATTGTTCCACCTTTCTCTGCTTAACCTTGGCTCAGCAGCAGGAGGGTAGAAATGTGTCTCCGGTCGGCAGCAACCATTTTGTGGTGCCTGGCACTAGAAGGCTGGTACCAGGGACCCAACAAAGCTCGCTTCTGAGGGGTGGAATCATACCTCCCACACCAGTTACCGGTGTGGGGGTATGATTCCACAATGTTTGACACCAAACACGATAGGGTTACTTTCAGCCGTTTTAGAGTTGGTCATCACGCGGTCGCATAATGCCACTCTATATGTCGTAAATGGCTGATACACTGACAACCCTGGAGAATGGACTCCGTAGGCTGCAGGGGTGTTCTGCTCATGCAGTGGCTCCCTCTCTCTTAGAACCAAGCACCCTGCCTTCAGGATTGTTAAGGCCTGCTATAGGTTTTAAGTGCAGTGACCCTTAGATATAGTAAACCTATATCTAAAGTAAGAGGTGCATGCACCATTTTACACAGGCTGCAATGGCAGGCCTGTAGATCCATTTTGCATGGCCTCTCATGGGTGGCATAATACATGATTCAGCCCATGGGAGGCCTCTGGGGTACCCATGCCCTGGGTACATGGGTACCATATACTAGAGACTGACAAGGGTACCCCAGTGTCCAATCTGGAGTGTACCTAAGTACATAACATAACAGTTTAGGGAGAATGCAGATAGACTAGGGTCCTGATTAGCAGGATTTCAGTCAGACTAGTCAAAAACAGTATCACATTTAGCAAAAAGTGGGGGTAACCATAGGAAGCAGATCCTACTTTCCTACACTATTCTCTGGTAATCGCAGGGCGAGGGATGGGGTAAAGGGGAGTGGGTGTCAAAGTATTTCTTGTATCACCTAAATACCCCATTAATAAACCTTTATTTTGCCATGATCCATCTACAATGTTTCTGTTCTTGAAAAAAATAGACTAAACGGGCATCGAAAATATGTTAGAGTGTAATATGATAGAAAATGAAAAATTCTTAATTTGTCAGAGTAAACTTACTATCAGTCTGAGTTGGGGTTTTCAAATCAACTCTGAGATCTGCTGGTATAGTTCATAAATTTCTAATGGAATATATGCACTGAGGTAGTTAGATTTGTATTCTTCTATCTAGTATACCATCCGTGTACCTGAGGTCAGTTGAGATTCCAACTAGAGCACAGAAGGTGGAGTGCTTAATGTAAAAGTAAACAATATTTTTTAACAAGTAATTTACTTATATGCCACCTCCATGCACCCCCTCAATCTGTCCTAGTCCAAACCACCCACTTACTCTGATTGTCTAATCTGCTTATTATGCCAATGGATATAGCAAATACATTATTGATTTGTATTTAAACAGGGCCATGAACAGTACAGAACAAGATGGGAAATGTGTAGAGGAGATAGCAAAGTACTTAATTTGAAAAAAAAGTCTCCTCCCACTCAAAGTTTAGAACAAGAAACCTTTAACATTCAGCATGGTTTGAACCAAGTAAAAAATCAAACTGCCTTGTAGAATTCTGTGTCTCTCTTCAGGTCTTTGAAAAGGCACAATGCCATGCTACGCATGCCCTTCCCCACTGGACTTTCAAAGAATGTAATCAAAAGCTAGAAATGCATTCTTAAAGAAGTTCAAATATCCAATAAAACACATTCTATGGAAACTTTAAGGAAGGAGAACACTTTGTATGAAAAACATAGTGGATAGTTATTTCTACAATGCTGACATGATTAGGTTGAAAGTGTAAACCCAGTACCAGTGAAAACCGTGAATGGGGAGAAAGGCGTACATGTGAAATATGAAATTGGAGTAGAGCTTACAGGGTAAAACTTCCACTTCTATTAATTCCAGGTTTATTATAACCTTATAGCCCGCCATAGTGGGCTATACCGGCCATTAAAGGCCCGCTGCAGCGTTAAAGGACCGAGCCGAAGGCGAGGGCCTTTATCCAGTGAGCGGGACTTTAATGGCCGGTATAGTCCAGCTACAAAGGGCTATAAGGCTATTAGAACATTCTGCCACTAGAGTACAGAATGTTCTAACAAATAAAATAAAGGCCTCTCAGAGCCCGAGGGGATTGAAATCCCCTAGGGCTCTGAGAGGCCTTTCTTCAAACAACAATGGAATGTTGCTCTGAGGGCTTTTACCGGCCCATAGAAGCATGGAGCACTCCATTGTATTCAATGGAGTGCTCCACTTTCCAATGTTCTAATATAGTGTATTGTTTCTTTGAATTCCATAAAGGAACTGTCTCCTTCTCAAGTAATTACTGTGATATGAGTGATATATGTTATTTTAAGAACAGTGATCCATTTGGTTTCTGTTTAGAACTGGCCTACAGCATTTCAGTTATCTGACAATATCTCGTGAGTGATATCTGTCCACTGTTAGGGTTACTTTCTCTTATTGTGTACAATAATGGATCTCAGTTTTAGGACTGATTTAGAAAAAATGTGTTCGCATGGGTGAATTTTGATCATCGTTTCGTAGTTATCAGCCCAAAATGAATGTTTGTCTGAACATATAAGAAAAGTGTATTGAGCAATATCTCCAGTCCTTCTACTCTTCTCATGAAAAAAGGTTTTATCAAAATTTTAAATTTAGCCAAATATTTAGCAATATTTATTGCTCAGCTTTGAAGATGTTTTCATTCTTAAGCACAGAACTGTCAGTAAGAACAGTTGTGTGGCATGCCTTAATTCTTGCTACTCACATTCTCGCTCCAGCTAAATGGTAAAGGAGGAAATATGATTTTAGAGGCAGGCGCAGCCAAAGACTTATCCACAAGAAGAGTCTGGCCTGAGATGACTAAGCTTGGAAAGCGTCCCTGCAGAAGGCTGGCAGAAGTCGATAAAGGCTGACAATCTCCTACGGTAAGTCATGCGACAGACGAGAAGACAGAAGAGAATCGGCTTGAGAGGTGAGTGAAGTTAGGCTGCAGAGCACAGGTTCTATAGAGCAGGAAGGTCAAAGCAGGAGTGAAAATGCAAAGTCAGAAAAGGGCACAGGTATTAGCACCTACGCTTTGCATATTGCCACTGCAGCACAGCTGTGAAGTAAAGGACAATGTGTCAGACTCCTTTTTATAAACAAAGACCTGTATGTAAGGTCTTCTGTGGTGTCACCATTTCCGCTCATTCTGCTCATAGTCTGGTTGTTGTGGCTTGAAGGAAATACATCGGATAGAGACACTAATCCCTCATACATGCAGAAAGAGATCATGTACAGGTGGAGGAAGACAGTATTTCTCTACCACATTTGTCCACATGTGGGTCAAAAGTAGTGCCCTGGCAGCCTGTTCAAAATTGCATTGCAGCTATAGCAAAGACCTCCCAAAGGATGTGTCTCAAATTGCATTCCCATTGTAAATGTTACTCCAGCTCCTGCAAGACAGATGTCACCAAGGGCCTAGTTTCTTGCACCTCCTGATAATAACCTATCAAACACAAATGTTGCCATAAAGAATTTTGCAGATAACTATTCAAGGGTAGCACCTACGCACTTCTTGCCATTTAGTAAAGTTATCTACAAAAATATTTAAATATGAAATATTTAACATACTTTTAAAGGACCTTTCCATTGATTGTATTTGTTTTTAGGTTTTATAAAGCATGCAAAAACCCAAGAGTGTCCTGGCACCAGGAAATTACATTAAGAGAACTTAATAACAAAAAGTTATTGGAACACATATGATTTGATTTGATTTGGGGTTTTATAAAGTGCGCAAATTGTATTGTTGGGATGCTCAAGGGTCGGATTGTCCCTACCTTCCTGCCATGAGGGGAACGGCTTGCCTGCACCAACACACGCCATGAGGGAAACGGCTAGCACGCATCAATTCGCGCCGTGAGGGAAACGGCAGAACAACATCTCCCAGCAGCCCCGTGCCTGTGACGCCGCACTCGCGCCCGGAGGCATGATAAAAAGCTCCGCCACCTCCCGCAGCGCGGGATGCTCAAGGGTCGGATTGTCCCTACCTTCCTGCCGTGAGGGGAACGGCTTGCCTGCACCAACACACACCGTGAGGGAAACGGCCAGCACGCATCAATAAGCGCCGTGAGGGAAATGGAAGAACAACATCTCCCAGCAGCCCCGTGCCTGTGATGCCGCACTTGCGCCCGGAGGCGCGGTAAAAAGCTCTGCCACCTCCCGCAGTGAGGGACGCACGCGGGCGAAGCCCATCCGTGGCCGATTAAGGCTGGGCTGGGCCCCCTCTCTTGGCTTCGTTCCATCCCATTTCAACACTCAAGCTCTTTGGACGGTCTGTTCTGTCGTGGCTGTAACTACCCAGAGCCAAGGAAAACTAAGGATGGGGCAGCTACGGCCATAGCGAGGCCAACCTTGGGACTAAATTGTAAGTGACTCCAGCATTATTTTTTTTCTTTCTCCAGCCGCATCTGTTATTAACTTTGACTGTCTGATCTTTCACTCCCATTACTTTGGTACATAAGTGTGGTGGAGCATTCATTTGCTTAGTCTAGTTATAGTCATAGTGTTCCCCTCATTGTACACAGTCAAATCTGCTGGCATGGGGAAGCAGACAACAATTGCCTTATGTCATGCACCCCGCGGCTCGTACCTTCCTCTTTATCCATCCATTGATAGAATGCTCCAAAGGGCTATAGGCGTTGTGGCCAATGAAATTGAACTCACTGAACGTAGATTATCACTGACCCCGGACCTTCCTCAGATTAGCACTATCACGGACTCCCCTAATACACAATTTGGCATTGATCGATCCTCTGAAACAACTAAATTGACCCTGACTCCAGGGTTGGACACTGGCTCGACCCCCAAAGTGGTCACCAGAAGGAGAGGAGTTACTAAGGGTCCTGCTAAGCCCATCCATTCAAGGCAGCCCACCAAGACTACTAGGGCTGGGGTCAAGCGAAAGAAGCCCAACGATGGTTCGCCGGTGTGCACAGGTGACAGGCCAACCCCGACTGTGCCGGAGGGGGAACCTCAGCCCACGGATCTGACATCACCAGCATGGGTAGCTCCCATGCTGGAATTATTACGAGGCCAAATCCGAGATATTATGAGAGAGGAATTTGCCCAGTTATCTGCCCGACTGGATCGAATTTCAACAACCTGTGCCTGTATTGCAGGACCAAGCGATACAAAAGGGGATGATGGACGGAACGTTTGAGCCAATCAAACACTCACCCCCAGTCAACTGATCTGGGTTTAATCCATCATCATTCTTTAGCTCACTCCACCACCCCAGTTCAGACATGGCCATATGCAAATCAGTCTGACCCTGTGCCTCATGGGAACAGTCCAGCCCGAACTGCCAAGCCATGTCTTCCCTGGACCGGAAACAAGCATCCTAGGACCGGTTTCTGGCATTCCAGCCGTCATCAGCCAGGCTTGCTTGAATCCAGCGGGAAAGTGAGCAAGGGACCCACGTCTGGGCATACCCCCGCCAACTTAGGGCGAACAAAGCGATACAAAAGGGGATGATGGACGGAACGTTTGAGCCAATCAAACACTCACCCCCAGTCAACTGATCTGGGTTTAATCCATCATCATTCTTTAGCTCACTCCACCACCCCAGTTCAGACATGGCCATATGCAAATCAGTCTGACCCTGTGCCTCATGGGAACAGTCCAGCCCGAACTGCCAAGCCATGTCTTCCCTGGACCGGAAACAAGCATCCTAGGACCGGTTTCTGGCATTCCAGCCGTCATCAGCCAGGCTTGCTTGAATCCAGTGGGAAAGTGTGCAAGGGACCCACGTCTGGGCATACCCCCGCCAACTAAGGGCGAACAAAGCGATACAAAAGGGGATGATGGACGGAACGTTTGAGCCAATCAAACACTCACCCCCAGTCAACTGATCTGGGTTTAATCCATCATCATTCTTTAGCTCACTCCACCACCCCAGTTCAGACATGGCCATATGCAAATCAGTCTGACCCTGTGCCTCATGGGAACAGTCCAGCCCGAACTGCCAAGCCATGTCTTCCCTGGACCGGAAACAAGCATCCTAGGACCGGTTTCTGGCATTCCAGCCGTCATCAGCCAGGCTTGCTTGAATCCAGTGGGAAAGTGAGCAAGGGACCCACGTCTGGGCATACCCCCGCCAACTTAGGGCGAACAAAGCGATACAAAAGGGGATGATGGACGGAACGTTTGAGCCAATCAAACACTCACCCCCAGTCAACTGATCTGGGTTTAATCCATCATCATTCTTTAGCTCACTCCACCACCCCAGTTCAGACATGGCCATATGCAAATCAGTCTGACCCTGTGCCTCATGGGAACAGTCCAGCCCGAACTGCCAAGCCATGTCTTCCCTGGACCGGAAACAAGCATCCTAGGACCGGTTTCTGGCATTCCAGCCGTCATCAGCCAGGCTTGCTTGAATCCAGTGGGAAAGTGAGCAAGTGACCCACGTCTGGGCATACCCCCGCCAACTTAGGGCGAACAAAGCGATACAAAGGGGATGATGGACGGAACGTTTGAGCCAATCAAACACTCACCCCCAGTCAACTGATCTGGGTTTAATCCATCATCATTCTTTAGCTCACTCCACCACCCCAGTTCAGATATGGCCATATGCAAATCAGTCTGACCCTGTGCCTCATGGGAACAGTCCAGCCCGAACTGCCAAGCCATGTCTTCCCTGGACCGGAAACAAGCATCCTAGGACTGGTTTCTGGCATTCCAGCCGTCATCAGCCAGGCTTGCTTGAATCCAGTGGGAAAGTGAGCAAGGGACCCACGTCTGGGCATACCCCCGCCAACTTAGGGCGAACAAAGCGATACAAAAGGGGATGATGGACGGAACGTTTGAGCCAATCAAACACTCACCCCCAGTCAACTGATCTGGGTTTAATCCATCATCATTCTTTAGCTCACTCCACCACCCCAGTTCAGACATGGCCATATGCAAATCAGTCTGACCCTGTGCCTCATGGGAACAGTCCAGCCCGAACTGCCAAGCCATGTCTTCCCTGGACCGGAAACAAGCATCCTAGGACCGGTTTCTGGCACTCCAGCCGTCATCAGCCAGGCTTGCTTGAATCCAATGGGAAAGTGAGCAAGGGACCCATGTCTGGGCATACCCCCGCCAACTTAGGGCGAACAAAGCGATACAAAAGGGGATGATGGACGGACGTTTGAGCCAATCAAACACTCACTCCCAGTCAACTGATCTGGGTTTAATCCATCATCATTCTTTAGCTCACTCCACCACCCCAGTTCAGACATGGCCATATGCAAATCAGTCTGACCTTGTGCCTCATGGGAACAGTCAGCCCGAACTGCCAAGCCATGTCTTCCCTGGACCGGAAACAAGCATCCTAGGACCGGTTTCTGGCATTCCAGCCGTCATCAGCCAGGCTTGCTTGAATCCAGTGGGAAAGTGAGCAAGGGACCCACGTCTGGGCATACCCCGCCAACTTAGGGCGAACAAGCGATACAAAGGGGATGATGGACGGAACGTTTGAGCCAATCAAACACTCACCCCCAGTCAACTGATCTGGGTTTAATCCATCATCATTCTTTAGCTCACTCCACCACCCCAGTTCAGACATGGCCATATGCAAATCAGTCTGACCCTGTGCCTCATGGGAACAGTCCAGCCCGAACTGCCAAGCCATGTCTTCCCTGGACCGGAAACAAGCATCCTAGGACCGGTTTCTGGCATTCCAGCCGTCATCAGCCAGGCTTGCTTGAATCCAGTGGGAAAGTGAGCAAGGGACCCACGTCTGGGCATACCCCGCCAACTTAGGGCGAACAAGCGATACAAAGGGGATGATGGACGGAACGTTTGAGCCAATCAAACACTCACCCCAGTCAACTGATCTGGGTTTAATCCATCATCATTCTTTAGCTCACTCCACCACCCCAGTTCAGACATGGCCATATGCAAATCAGTCTGACCCTGTGCCTCATGGGAACAGTCCAGCCCGAACTGCCAAGCCATGTCTTCCCTGGACTGGAAACAAGCATCCTAGGACCGGTTTCTGGCATTCCAGCCGTCATCAGCCAGGCTTGCTTGAATCCAGTGGGAAAGTGACCAAGGGACCCACGTCTGGGCATACCCCCGCCAACTTAGGGTAGTTGGCGGGGTATGCCCAGACGTGGGTCCCTTGCTCACTTTGCCACTGGATTCAAGCAAGCCTGGCTGATGACGGCTGGAATGCCAGAAACCGGTCCTAGGATGCTTGTTTCCGGTCCAGGGAAGACATGGCTTGGCAGTTCGGGCTGGACTGTTCCCATGAGGCACAGGGTCAGACTGATTTGCATATGGCCATGTCTGAACTGGGGTGGTGGAGTGAGCTAAAGAATGATGATGGATTAAACCCAGATCAGTTGACTGGGGGTGAGTGTTTGATTGGCTCAAACGTTCCGTCCATCATCCCCTTTGTATCGCTTTGTTCGCCCTAAGTTGGCGGGGTATGCCCAGACGTGGGTCCCTTGCTCACTTTGCCACTGGATTCAAGCAAGCCTGGCTGATGACGGCTGGAATGCCAGAAACCGGTCCTAGGATGCTTGTTTCCGGTCCAGGAAGACATGGCTTGGCAGTTCGGGCTGGACTGTTCCCATGAGGCACAGGGTCAGACTGATTTGCATATGGCCATGTCTGAACTGGGGTGGTGGAGTGAGCTAAAGAATGATGATGGATTAAACCCAGATCAGTTGACTGGGGGTGAGTGTTTGATTGGCTCAAACGTTCCGTCCATCATCCCCTTTTGTATCGCTTGTTCGCCCTAAGTTGGCGGGGGTATGCCCAGACGTGGGTCCCTTGCTCACTTTGCCACTGGATTCAAGCAAGCCTGGCTGATGACGGCTGGAATGCCAGAAACCGGTCCTAGGATGCTTGTTTCCGGTCCAGGGAAGACATGGCTTGGCAGTTCGGGCTGGACTGTTCCCATGAGGCACAGGGTCAGACTGATTTGCATATGGCCATGTCTGAACTGGGGTGGTGGAGTGAGCTAAAGAATGATGATGGATTAAACCCAGATCAGTTGACTGGGGGTGAGTGTTTGATTGGCTCAAACGTTCCGTCCATCATCCCCTTTTGTATCGCTTTGTATTGCAGGACCAGCACTTAAGCCCTCTACAATGGCAAGAGAGACCAGTAAAGTGACTACAGCTCCCGCTGAACCTGGAATTACAGGGATCAGAGAGAAGTCCACCATTCTTAGCGGGGTCCCAACTGCTATCCAGGAGGCTCAAAGCGATCAGTGTGAGAAGGGTCGTATGGCAAGGGGTAGTGTACCTGTCAATGAGGGTACCTCTGAAGCATCTTCTGATAAAGGGGGGACCAAGAGACAGAGAGGCAGGGAAGGTATGGACCTGCCAACATTAAATTTGCCACCAGCCTCAACTCCATATGTCATCGTTCTTACTGGAGTCCCACCTCTCAAAGAAGGCCAGAAGGAAACCCACTTTGAGCTAAAGAACAAATGTTTACACCTGTTTGCTAGACATAGCCAATTTAACCTTGTTAATGCAGGTGAAATACTATTGACACGCAGAGTGGGTTGGGTGGGTAACAGATCCAAAGATGTCAGGGGGGACTGTGTCATAGTCAAGTTTAGAAACCCCACTATTGTGCAAAATCTATTGCATTTCAGCAATTGTTCTCCATTAACTGGTTCTGCTATCAGTCTTTTTCCGCTCACCCACTTTTATGTCTCAGCAACCTCCTATAACAACAGGGATGATTTTACATACAGACACAACACATGGCGTCAGACTCGGCTAATGACAGAGCAGGGTGCCCCTCATGCCCCAGTATTTTTCCACAATGACAGGGTTGATCTTAGAGTTAGACCTAACATATGGCGCCAGACTCGGTCAACGACAGGCCAGGGTCCCTTTCAAACACAATCTCATGTTTTCAACTTACCTCTGGTGAACAGATATGGGGCTGTGGAAGTGGTAGACTGACTTTCGGCCAGGTGGCCATCTCGGTCTCCTTGTGCAAGGGAGTACTTAGTGGTAAGGACCATGGACCCTAAGAACAAGTCACCCAGCCCCCTCGAAATTGACCCTTTTAAGACCATTGAAAATGCTTACACTGGGGTAATAGCCCCCCTTGAATCTCCCTCAAACACAACTATTACTGGTAGATTTAAAGTTCCCACCACCATTAAGGATTTACAATCTGGCACTGTTACACACCCACACAGTCCGATTTATTCACATGGAAACAGGGAAGAAATCGGTAACGCAGTTTGGGGGGTAGACACTACGCTCACCTTTGATTCCCCGAATGAGTTTCAAATAAAAACCATAGATACTGCAGTGCGTCCAGACATTGTAGTCCATTCAAAGATCAAAGCTCAGGGGGACACTATTGCCACTAGCAGTACAGTAAATGACCTTAAGATTGTATCCTGGAACGTGGCAGGCATCAAAAACAAGCTTGACTGCCCCGACTGGGGGGGTTTTGTAGAAATGTGCGATATCTGCCTGTTCCAGGAAACCTGGTTGGTGGAGAACCCAACCCGTAAGGGTTTTGCCTCATTCCATATACCGGCTGTAACCAAGGGACGAGGCAGGCCATCGGGTGGGCTATGTACGTGGGTTGGGAGTCATCTTGGATGTAGGATTACCTTAGTGCCGCATATTTCCCCTGACATATTGTGCCTTGTACTGACGTTCAAAACAGAGCTAACAATCGCCTTAATTAACATATACTCAAGGCCGGTTAGGATTGGCCAGGAGTCAGCAACCCTAGAACTTCTCGATAATCTGTTAGCTAGCCTCCCGAATAATGCTTTAGTAGTGCTGGGAAGCGATATAAACTGCCAATTCGAACCATTGAAAGATCTAACGGGCCCATCAATAACTGAGGAGGATGACCTGTGGGCCATCCCCGAGACCAACCTCACCCCCATTAGGGCCTGGACACCATTGGCTCTTCAAATCAAGGCGCTTACCTTAAAGTACTCTTTACGAGCCTGTAATGGTCGTTTTGGCTCAGACTCCCCTGGGAACCAAACTTTTAATAGAGCTGGCCATTCCTCTATCTTAGATTATATCTTCCTAGAAACCAGGCTATGGCCCCTGGCTAAAGATTTTATTGTCTGTCCGCGGCAAGACAGCGACCACAACACCTTAATCCTCACACTCAATTTTCCACCCATTGGGAACAAATCGGTTAAATCGTCCGGTGTTGACCACAGACTGACCCTTTCAAACAATAGGCGGAAAGTTAGGTGGGCCTGGGTGGAAAAATCGCAGGAAAAAATGGCTCTCTTATTCAATGCCATCATTCCCAACATTGAGGCCATATCAGAGATTGTAAAATCTGGAGACCTTGCTGCGTCCCTTGATGAGGTTGATATGATCAATGAATCCATAACAACAAAGCTGGAGGAGACGTTTTGGATAACGTGCACCAGGGGTCGTGGTAGGACACCTAGGCAATCTTGGTTCAATGGGGATTGCCGGGCGGCCAAAAAGGCATTAATAGAGGCCATTAAAACAAAGTGCAATACCACAGTAATAGCAGCTAGATATCATTACAAAACCACCATTGCAGCTTCCAAATCCTTGTGGGAAACAGATCAGTGGGACAGTCTGAAATCGGCCATGGAAGCCAAAGATATGAAATCATTCTGGAGCATTGTAACCACTGGTAGCAGCAACAGCCAAGCGGCATTTGAGTCAAACATTGCGGCTGTCTGCTGGAGAGAGCATTTTACAGCCCTATATGCCCCACTAGTTGGCACAGAGAGTAGTCAGACCCTAGCAACCCCGATTCATTTGGGGCCGGTGACAGCCACTCCTGAGATATCCCTGACAGAAGTCCGTAAAGCCTTAAACAAAATTGTACCTGGCAAGGCTGCCGGTTTGGATAAGATCCCAGGGGATCTCTAGCGGGATGAACCCAAGATTCGGGGACCTTATTTCTGGGCAATTTTTAACGCCATTTTACTGGGAATGGCTCTTCCCGCAACTTGGTTAGGCGCCGAGATCATCCCGGTATATAAGAAGGGATCTCCTTTGTCACCGGCAAATTACAGACCGATCAGTTTGATCGATGTCTCCCAGAAAATTTTTGCTAGGGTGCTTTTAGATCATTTGCAATTTTGGTTGGAAGAACAAAATATCCTGACCCCCTTGCAGGCTGGCTTTAGGGAGAAAACATCAACAATAGACCAGATTTTCCGGCTCCAGCTTCTCTATTGGAAAACAGTCCATTTAGAAGGGGGTAGCCTGTATCAGGTCTTTGTTGACTTGAAGAGTGCGTTTGACTTGGTACCCAGAGATGCTTTATGGAGGGTCTTAAGCGAGTTGGGACTACCCACTTACCTTTTAAATGTATTGAGAAGGCTACACAATGGAAATTATGCCCAACTCAGATACGGGAAAAATGGGGAACTAACGCAGGACATCCCTGTAAACAGGGGCGTTAGACAGGGTTGTGTGCTCGCCCCCACCCTGTTCTGCATATACATCAATGGTCTGATTGATGCGCTCAGAGCTTGTAAGGATACTGACGCTCCTAAAATCGCGCAAAAGCAAATTCCTGCCATGATGTTTGCAGACGATACCCTTCTTCTCTCTAAGTCACCAATGGGTATCCAAAGAATTCTAGATGGGTTTTGTGAGTTCTGTAGGACCAGGGGATTAGAGATCAACATTAATAAAACAAAATTTATGATCTTTAACCCTAGCAAATCTACACGCCCTAACCCATACATGAATGGTATCCCTTTGGAGCACGTTTCTGTATTTGATTATTTGGGTCTAAGTCTTACAGAGAATATGACCTGGGGGGCCCAAATTAGCAAGTCTAATCTCAAAATGACACAGACCATAGGTGGCCTGGCTAAGTTCTTCAGGGAAACATTCCAGAAACCAGTGAGTCCGGTTATGGAGATATACAAAACTCAGGCCAGGAGTGCTGCCCTATATGGGGCCGAACTCTGGGGGCACTCCAACCATAGGCCTCTGGTCACTACCGAGAACAAATTCCTTAGACAATTATTCAGTCTACCGATCAGCTCCCCTCTGGTTCCACTACGTATGGACCTAGGAGTGAGATCTATTGCTAGGAAATTGGTTGCAGGCCATTATTATTCTGGCGGCGCCTCTGGGTAACACCGGAGCTCCTAGAGTACAGATTAGAGCTATTGGAAATCCTGAGTCTCCCCGGTTCAGGAAAGTTGCCATGGCTTAGATTCATCAGGGAGGGCCTTTATGAAATAGGCCTAAAAGAATTATGGGATAACCCCGACATAGCTTGCTCGAGAACACCACGTAAATTACTAACCACCACCCATTGGGGTAGCTTATCCGCTAAACTCAATGTAGAATTTGCTCATGGCTCCCTCACATCACTCTTCCTAGAAGTAAAAGACACTTGCAGGTTGGAGACATGCCTTGACGTAATCCGCCCGGCATTAGGCAGGAAATTATATCTACAGTTTCGCCACGGCTGTCTCCCCCTGCGTGCCTTTACGTGTAAATGGTCGGGTGGGAATTTAAGTGGGTGTCCAGCTTGTAACATGTGTGTTGAGTCTGAACTTCATGTGTTTTTCTTTTGCCCAGGATATCACTCAACAAGACAAAGATGGTTAGTCCAGTTATGCAAAAACCTAGGCACAACCCATTGCACCGAAGCTTTCAGAATTTTAAAATACAACACAGATTCCCATATAGTCTTTGCGGTTTCACGCTTCCTAAACTCCATGTGGTGCGTTAGGAGACATTTCCTTAATTTGTAAAATCAAGGACCTGATTGTGGCTGACTTTTTTTTAATCATCTTTTTAGACTAAAATGTACTACTTCAGATGAATTGTTTTATTCCTTTTAAACTTTTTAACCACTTTTAACTTGTTTGTACATACTTATGCTTGCTCTTTTATGGTGAATAACCGAAATAAAGATTAAAATAGATAGTATTGTTCTACTGTTAAAATGAGAGAGAATTCAATAGAGAGCTGTATTTTGCATCAACATTTTAAGAGTTATCATGTCTTTTCCTGCTTGCCACTTCGCTATAAAGTTCAACTTTCTCAAAAGATTAAACACTAAGGGGCATATTATCAAGAACGGCGTTAAAAATTATCGCCGGTTTAGCGGCAGAAAGCTGCCGCTAAAGCGGCGATAATGGGCTTGATAATGTGCCCTTGAGAATTCCAATAGAAGTCCATGTTCTGGTGTGAACATGGGCTTCTATTGGAATTCTCCAGGGCATATTATCAAGCCCATTATCGCCGCTTTAGCGGCAGTTTTCTGCCGCTAAACCGGCGATAATTTTAATGCCGTTCTTGATAATATGCCCCTAAGTAGCTCAATCAGATCATTAATTACATCCAAAGTGGAAAGGACTTATAAAAATGTGATATTTAGGATTCTGCGTGGAGTGAATGACAATTGTTTTCTCTACCAGTCTGGAAAGGACATAGGCTGGATACCTACTCTTGGGAACATGTCACTATTATTCAGCTTCCACAGTTGCTATGGGTATTTTATTGAAGTAACCTTTTATGAACAGTGGTGCAATGTCCTGATAGGATCACTGTTTAATACCAAACACCCTTTTGCCATCATATTGATTGATTGGCAATCAATGTTCTAAATAAATACAGTTAAAAGCCATGAGGAGTTACAGGAGGGTTTAGCATCTGGGGACACTTGGAGAATGATCCCATAAGTGTTTAGTAGAAGTAGAGTTGACTTGAGGGGTGAGTGTTTGATTTGCTCTAACGCTCCGTCCATCATCCCCTTTGGTATCGCTTTGGTCGCCCTAAGTTGGCAGGGTATGCCCAGACGTGGGTCCCTTACTCACTTTGCCACTGGATTCAAGATAGCCTGGCTGATGAGGGTTTTGAACCCGAAACCGGTCCCAGGATGCTTGTTTCCGGTCCAGGGAAGACATGGCTTGGCAGTTCGGGCTGGACTGTTCCCATGAGGCACAGGGTCAGACTGATTTGCATATGGCCATGTCTGAACTGGGGTGGTGGAGTGAGCTAAAGAATGATGATGGATTAAACCCAGATCAGTTGACTGGGGGTGAGTGTTTGATTTGCTCTAACGCTCCGTCCATCATCCCTTTGGTATCGCTTTGTTCGCCCTAAGTTGGCAGGGTATGCCCAGACATGGGTCCCTTGCTCACTTTGCCACTGGATTCAAGATAGCCTGGCTGATGAGGGTTTTGAACCCGAAACTGGTCCCATGATGCTTGTTTCCGGTCTAGGGAAGACATGGCTTGGCAGTTCGGGCTGGACTGTTCCCATGAGGCACAGGGTCAGACTGATTTGCATATGGCCATGTCTGAACTGGGGTGGTGGAGTGAGCTAAAGAATGATGATGGATTAAACCCAGATCAGTTGACTGGGGGTGAGTGTTTGATTTGCTCTAACGCTCCGTCCATCATCCCCTTTGGTATCGCTTTGTTCGCCCTAAGTTGGCAGGGTATGCCCAGTCGTGGGTCCCTTGCTCACTTTGCCACTGGATTCAAGATAGCCTGGCTGATGAGGGTTTTGAACCCGAAACCGGTCCCAGGATGCTTGTTTCCGGTCCAGGGAAGACATGGCTTGGCAGTTCGGGTTGGACTGTTCCCATGAGGCACAGGGTCAGACTGATTTGCATATGGCCATGTCTGAACTGGGGTGGTGGAGTGAGCTAAAGAATGATGATGGATTAAATCCAGATCAGTTGACTGGGGGTGAGTGTTTGATTTGCTCTAATGCTCCGTCCATCATCCCCTTTGTATCGCTTTGTTCGCCCTAAGTTGGCAGGGTATGCCCAGACGTGGGTCCCTTGCTCACTTTGCCACTGGATTCAAGATAGCCTGGCTGATGAGGGTTTTGAACCCGAAACTGGTCCCAGGATGCTTGTTTCCGGTCCAGGGAAGACATGGCTTGGCAGTTCGGGCTGGACTGTTCCCATGAGGCACAGGGTCAGACTGATTTGCATATGGCCATGTCTGAACTGGGGTGGTGGAGTGAGCTAAAGAATGATGATGGATTAAACCCAGATCAGTTGACTGGGGGTGAGTGTTTGATTTGCTCTAACGCTCCGTCCATCATCCCCTTTGGTATCACAATATCCCTGTTTGGCATTCACCTCTTGAAATATATGCATGCACTGTCTGTAATGAAAAGTAGACACAATGGAACGTGAAACAAGGTAGAACCTCCTACATACACCTTTAATGGGATGAACTCAATCTGGTCACTGCTTCTCTGATACAGAGTTTTGCTAGTGCACTGCAGCACTGCAGACTCTTTCCTGCTCTTCTGTTGCACTGTTACAGTGAGGTTGCACTTTATGTTCCAATTATATCATGGTCCTTTTACCAGAGATGTCTCAATCATGCCTACTAAGGTTCCCAGATATGAGGTAGTTCGGGGAAGTGCTGTTTAATATGGTTATCGTCGTTGTGATTGTAGTGAATTCATGAATACGTTGTGCTGAGAATAGAATCTTTTCCCTCTGCTTTTTTATTGGTGAATCTAGGCCCCCCTCCAGCTGTCACTCTTACTCTTAGCCATGCTTGGACAGGCTGTGGTATCTAGAGAATTCGGACAAACCAGTGCTTAACACTCATAGTTAAATAGATGGCTGCTTGAATTTTAAATTTTGTGCTGATTTACAAAGAAACATGTGTACCAATTGGTTTGGTACTTTTCATCATACCCGGTTAACCCTTTGTGGAAAAAGGAAACAACACAAGCAAATTTAGTCAGGTGATTTCTTTTTTTTACATTTCGAAATGTGCAATAAACAGACTATACCTCCTTCGTGTAAAACATCTATTCTTCATACCACCTAACAGTATGCACATACATACATCACAAGGCAGGAGGATAGACACGTGCAACTACATTTGAGTGAAGGAAGGAGAATTCAGCCTTCAACAAATTAAGTCTTCATTTGACCTTTGACCTAAATATTTGCAACAACTCGTCTCCAATAATGGTATGAATATAAAGGTGCTTGGAAAAAGAAATGTTCAGACAGTATCTTTAAACTGTTAAGCACAGAGGAGTGGGAGGCTACATATGATGCACACTGTATGGTGAGTCAACGTGTCCCTCGACGCACATTGAGCAGTCTATTTCACCCAGCATTTGGTGACTTACTTCCAGTATACATTCAGACCACACACTGATGTACATTGTTAGTGATAGAGGAGTTGCGAGCAATGTTCAGAGAGGCTATGCGGATCTCCTTGTATGAAGGACTTTCAAATAACATACATCACAGATAATTTAGATTCTCAATGTGGTTTACCACATACTAGGTGGCTAAATAACATGACTGGTGTGTTGCCTGGCAACACAGTAACATTTCGTGTCACAGCATGGCAATATATTCTCATTGGCACGACACACACATATATATGTATATGCATTTTAGTTGCTCAGTTGTGGGTGGAAGCACTTTGCTATAATTTAATCAAGGGTTGACTCCAACTTGAAGTGTTTATTTGCCTCGAGTAATCATCTGGAAAAAACAATAGCAATTAAAGAAGGTCAAATTTCCTTAAAATATGAAGGCACATGAATACATCCAACAATAAACCATAACATGGTTTGAACTCGGCCCTGCTGATCGATTTGTTGGAAGGGGAACTGAACTTCAAAATAATTATAAAATTAGTTAAAGACATAGGGACTAATTTAGATGTTGACTGGGGGTAAATTACTCCATCGCCCTGATAGAGGTTAGCCCTGACAATTAGAGAAATGGGTGTCCTCTCCCATGATGAGGGGAGCATTTTGCAGTTTTGTCTTCCTCTTGCCACCACGGTTTTCCTAATGGTGACAGGCAGTGAAAAACTGACCTCTAAATCCAGCCATCCTAATCAGGTGGGTGGAACTAGAGGTCTGCTTCCGACGGCAATTTCAATGCAATGCCATCGGAGGGGTGTAATCACGGAGGAGATGGGGTAGTGTCTGCCGTGATTAAACCTATGGTGTGCCCGCATCTAATTGGGCAGGCGGACCTTTATTTTGGTCGTGTGTATACTATGTCACTATTTTGACGTATACATACCGCCAAGATATAAATTATTGCCATAGTAATGTATGATAAGTTAAAGAAGAAGAAATGATAGCTTAAAGTAATTTGGAATAGTCCTAGGAGGACAATATCAACTGTGAGCAAAATTAAACTCTGAATAGAAGCTGAAATTTCAGTTTTCCATCCACCCTTAATCATTAGAATGAAAATAGTTTTTCTTCTGCAGCAGGTCCACACCCTTAACATTCGGAGCAGGAATGAGGATTTTTGTACAAACACTAAACATTTCTTCATGAGCAAATTTATTTTCCTTCAGGTATTGATAAGTGGCTGCACCAACTGCTTCTCACCAATTGGCGAGAGTCAGTGTGCAAAAACTCCATTAATGACAGAAAGCAACTTCTGAACTGCTGCTAAAGTCTTCGTAGTCTCTGGTGACACCCTGCTCCATGGCCTTACAGACTCCACAATGGGACCCCTTAACAGTCGTGGGAGCGGGGGTCACACGAGGGGGTTAATTTATTAATAAAAAAAAATGAAACTTACCTTTCCGCCGGCCGGGTCCCGTGTCTTCTCTGCTCTCTGCTCTTGTTCTCCTGCTCTCCTGCCTCCGGCAGGAACAGGGAACAGGCAGCCAGGCTCCCTCCACTAAGCCAATCACAACACTGCAAGCAGCTCTGTGATTGGTTGGGACGCCGCCCATCCAGCGGCTTATGGGGAGGCCATGTTCTCCATGCAGGCTGCACTGCAGTCTGCATGGAGAAGGGCAGAGTGAGCATGACTGGTTTGGACGGCCAAAGAGGGCCGACCAAACAGTCTTTGCACACTCAGGTGTGGGCATACCACTCCTCCCCTGCCCTGCTCAAGGAGCAGCCCCGCCGACCCGCCTGCCTGCAACCAAACATAAAATGGTAATAACTAAAAGTTATTACTATTTTATGTTTCTGCTTCTCGCACTGGGGCAACGCTCCTCCACCCTAGTGGAAGAGCTGCCCCTGCCCCTTAAGGGCATCCTTTACAAGTCAAGATGACTCATCCAGTGCATGCAGAAATAGGATCACATCACACCCTTTCTTGTTGAAGCTATAGAGTTGCTCTTGCCGGCCCACACCATCTTCAAACCTAGCTGCATCAATTAAAAAAACATTATGACCGGCACCCCTGGTTCTCTTGCAAACGGATTCACCTCCTATGCTGGTTCATGGCACACCCACAGTCAGCACACCATCAAAATGCAGACAAAGAAGCGTAACAAAGAAAAAACAAATCTGCAGACTTTTTCCATCTTTGTGCCCAAGATTTGGAACAAGCATCTCCGTATCCATCAGGACCCTCCCAAAGCTACTCCAATTTAGAAAAGAATTGAAGATGTAACTCTTTAAAGAACACTGCATTGCAATGAATTAAAAGTCTGTAAACTAGTTATCTCTCTATCACTCATTGACCTTTTGCTTGTCGTTCACCCTGTACATTGCTCCGCAGCCGTTTGGCTAGATTCACGCTATAGAAATATAACATACATATATATAAACATACATGTATACTGTGTAACTTTGTCGTTTATCTCAGATACCATGCTTGATGTATTAATGCTAATCGCTGCATGGTTCTACATGTCTGCCACGGAGCTCTACTTATGCTATTTACCCCTGAACATGTTGCAAAAGTCTGGGCAGAGGGCCAGTGCAGGTGGGGTGTACCCGCTGGAGAGTCTCAGGGTTCCAAGGGGAGCAGGGTAAGATAGTGGGAGCCGGCCTCAGTGGTGGTGAATCGTCACTCTTTCTCCAGCTAGGGAAAATCCCAGACTTTGGATTTGTTAACAGTCCATATTGGGGGTGCCTGACTGGCGGCGTGAGTTACTGCACAGTTTCAGATGCGCCAAGGTCCACTGCAGACTCATGACACAGGATGATGATGTTCACTGCAGACTCGGGACACAGAATGATGCTCTGATATCCTCTGCAGGCTTGTGACTCAGGATCCACTAGATGCTGTTATCATGAAGTCCAGCTGCGACCGGAGCTGCTCTGAAGATGTGAACGCAGCCACTCTGATTCCTGATTGCCTAGCAGCTGGGTGCAGAAAGGGAGTGCCTTTATAGTTCCAGTCCAATTAAGACGGCTGCTGAGTGGGTGACTCATTTCCTGATTGTATAATCACCAGGCTCATGCCATGAGGTGTTTTGGGTGACTCGTTTCCTGAGTGTATAATTATCAGGCCCAGTCTGGGTGACTCATTTCCTGATTGTATAATCATCAGGCCCAGATCATTACGTAATAGTGTCAACACAAAAACTATATACAAACTATATGCGGTGAGAGCACACGCACAATCAGATGCACACGTGGAAAGCACACAGATACACCACACAGATGCACATGTGTTATAAATGTGGGTTTATGCAGAGCGCATCCTCCAAGATTGCACAGCGCCTGTCCAGGGATGCACATCATGACAAGTGTCATATATGGTGGTATATGTCCCCATGATACTCCTACACAGAACCCACATCACACCACACCTCAGGAAGCTCCACTGGCTGCCGATACACTAACACTCTCATTTCAAACTCCTTACACACACATTCAAGGCAATACACAACTAAGGCCACACCTACCTCAACTGTTGTATCTCCTTCCACTATCCACTCTGACACCTCCGCTCTGCAGTATTCCTACTTGCACACATCTCACGCATACACAGAACCAGATCAGGATGGGCACTTTATTGCATCGCTCTTAAAGTGTGGAACAGACTCCCACTCAACATCCTTCTTTCTTCTTGAATTACGCAAGAAGCTGAAGACCTGGCATTTCAATTAACCAACCTACCGTAGGCAAGGCTAGACACACACACATGGTTAGCGCCAGGATACCCTCAGGGGTGGTAGTGCACCAAATACATATAACACCCATGTGGGGGAGTTCACTGGCTGTGCGACCGCTCCCCTTCCAGGCCTTCCACCAACCTGCTTTCGTATGTCTCTGGATGTTCCCCTCTCCACTTACTGAAAGCAGATATATTCCTGGTGATCTGGTTACTACCTTCAGCAGCGGTGTTACTGCGTAGATACCTCGGGGTGATTCAATGCTCAAACATAGGTCCACCTCTTGATCGTCTCAATTCTGATTGCAATAACACAGAATGTTGATCAGATCAAGCGAGGGAAGGAAAGGAAGGGATCAGCTGGGAGGGAGACCTGAAAGAATACCATACAATTATTAGCTTCACTGTTTAACCACAGCACCACCATTGACATGACCTCTTGTTTACATATATATATATATATATATATATATATATATACATATGTATATATATATTCATCAATACTTGTAAAATAATATAAGAAAACTATAATCCAAGAATTCTTCGTAAGGTCAATGTAACATAAATTTGTTACCCTACTACACGTAGTTGAATTGTTTTGTTCCTGTGAATATACAAAAGGGTAGAAACCATGTGATATTTACCAGTTATCAATATATAGAACGCATAGTATTACTTCCTTCATTGAGCCCTCAGTTACACTCATACCTACCCATGAAACTATTCTGGCCCACCTCACAGGGGAAGAGAAGGATTCCTCTTGCAACTGGCCCCCTGTTAAAAGAGGAACATGAAAATGACAATGAGTTATTCTACCCGTTATCACTTCTTCTTGTATCCACGTAAAGTTGAATAAAAAATAAACTTGAAAGGATGTTCAAAAACAAATGATACCAAAGGGGTTAAATGCCCCCCGACAAGCCTTCTTCATTAGGTTCTTACTATTCCAGAAGTTTTCTGTATGGACAACCAATAAACAATTTTCATGGATATTGAATCCCAGCCGAGACTCCAGTTCCGGGTCTTGTTTACCGCTCACTGCGGGTAAATGTTTACAATAAGAGAGATCTCCCGATCTCTAAACGCAGGACGCCGGTCACGCTCTACTCCTTAATCCAAGAGGTTCAGCGGCACCTTCTGAGGCAGGCCCCAGTTGAGGAACAACCATAGAATGAAATGAGATCCGCCGATCTTCAAACAAGGTAAGCGTTCAAGCGCACAAGTCTTTAAGCCATTTCACGAGATCAGCCGATCTCCAAACAAGGTAAGCGCACATATGCGCACGCGTCTTTAGCGATTTCACAGAACGGTGCAAAGGCACCCTTACCACACTGTGGTCGGTACTCACAGCTCCGCGTCCTCCTGTAATTCAAGAATAATCTGCTTTGAACTGATCACTGAGAAATCGTCTTATGCTTTCTTCCGGTCCCTCCTCCAATGAAAGGCGGGGGAGGAAAACAGGAAGTAACAACCCTAGAATCATGGGATATGTAGTTTATGTTACTCCATTCATTATTACTTCATTCTCTGTGTGTTTCCATGGACTTAAATGACAGCGTTCATACCTGGAATCAAGATGCATAACAAGCGGTGATCAAGGTGCCTTGCCTGCAGGTAACAAGGAGTGGAGTTTTTCAAACGGGATGCAGAACTTACATCTATGTCGGACTTCTTTGCCCTCTGGCAGTTGCTGGCCTGTATATTGTTCCATCGCCTTTTCTCTTGGCTCTCTGATGAGTCGAGAGGTGCTGGTGATGCACGGTCATGAGGGATTGCATTAAGCATTGTTCAACCCAAACATGACTAGAGCAAGGGACCGGTGGGTGATACTGTGGGGTGTTTGCATATAGGCCCCTAAGAACACTATGAGCAGTTTATTGATGCCGTCTTGCTGTTCATCACCAATTCTGATGGCTTTATGAAATGTCCTCATTAAACTTTCCACCTCCTTATTGGCTTGCAGCCACTGAGGAGTGATTTTCCAGTGAACGATATTGAGAGCCACCATCTATTCCTTAAACACATTGCCTTGAAAAGGCAGGCAGGTGTCAGTTCTTAGAGTTTTCAGGAGCCTAAGAAGCGAAACGTCTGATCCAACTTCTTTCCCGTCTGCCCAAGGTTGGTGGTCATGAGTATGGCGACAAATTGGAATTTGCAAGAAGCATCTGATCTACTATCATGTGGTACTCGTCATGGAGAGAACCAAAATCCACACTGACATCCTGCCATGGCCCTTCGCTGGAGCTTTCCATTATGATTAGGGCAAGCCTGTCAGGAGGGCTGTTGGTTTGGCACCACTGCATCTGACAACTATCTCTTCCATGCTTTCATCCATAGCTAGGAACCACACTTTGTCCTTCTATTTGCTGGAGTTGGTTGCTGGGCAGGCCCATTGGAGACAGGCATCCATCTTAGTTGCTTTTGTTATTTCTCCTAGCCATACTGTTCTCAGGTAATTCACCGATGTGAACCATGCCATCTATATGTCTGCTCCTGCAGCACTGCCTTGGCTCACACTTTCCTGTCTGAGGTTTGAGGAGAGGTAGTGCACTCGATTTGTGCACCTGGGCTTGTAGCCTAAGGAAAATTGGTACATTTGGTGCTGCAAAACCCACTTTACTGTTCTTGGAGGAGGGTGAGACACTGTGCTGGTCAACTTTGGGAGCACAGGTTTGTGGTCAGTCATGACTTTAAATGTGTGTCCCTACAAGTATAGAGGTGAAAATGAGTGCATCCCAATTTTCTCACCAGGTCTTCTTTTTTCAATGTGCACATATCTTTTCTCTGTGTCGGTGAGTGCCCGGACGGTGCACGCGATGGGCCTTAATTAATTGGGTTTCACACGTTATATTAGAACTGCTCCAAGAGAAATAATGCTGTCATCAACAGTGAGCTCTGATTCCTTTGTGGGGTCAAAGTAGCCCATTCTTCCCTCTTGCGAGCGGGCTGATTTGATGTTCAGCAATGATTTATCTTCCTTTGGCCCAAGGCCAATGCTGTTGAGGCTTTGGTCAGTTCTATGAGCAGGCTGGCCAGAGTAGCCAGGTTTGGAATGAATCTCCTGCAGTTAATGGTGAGTCCCTGGAAGCTCCTCACTTCTGGTGGTGATTGGGAGGTGTCGGCATCCTTGAAATCTGCAATTTTGGAAGGGTCCACTCTAATCCCTTCCCCTGAGAAGATGTAGCAATAAAATTCTGCCTTCCACTGGAGAGAACAGGCATTTGGCTCGTTTTAGGGTGACTCCCATGTTAGAGATCCTCTGGAGTGCTTTATTTAGCCTTTGATGGTGTTCTACTATGGTGGGGACATGGATGAGAATATGATCACCGATATTTAATGTGCCCTCCAGCCCCAAGAGTACCTTTGTAATTGCATTTCGAAATACTTTGGCCACTGAAGAGATACCAGAGTTGAGGTTGCGGAATCTCCGGAGGCCAACGTGGGACAATATGTGTGCCATGTATCTGCTGTCTTTGCTTAGCTCTAGCTAGTGGTATCCCGAGAAAGGATCTAGCTTCAAAAACCAACGGGCTCCAATGAAGTCTTTAGTCAAGTCATCAGTTGGCAGTGTGATGTGCCACTCTCTTCTGATGGCCCTGATTGGAGCTGCATCTCAACACAGATTCTTATGCAGTCTGGCTGTCTTGGATCATTTGCAACACCCGTCAGGGAAATCCAAGGAGTGGGCCCTGATACTTTCTTTATTGCCCCAAGGTCTTCAAGCTTCTGCAGCTCTGTTTGAACCGCTGGACTGGACCCTGCAGTGTCTGAGAGTGACAGGTCGAATCATAGTCTCAATATGGGGTGATATCGGTGGGGCCTGTAGTGTCCCGAGAACAGGAGCTGGAATTTTGTTAGCACCAGCTTCATGCTCTTCATGTGGAGCGCTACTGCGAATTGGATAAAGTGCAGCTCTTCTGCCATGGAGCAGCCTAATAGTGTCTCTGGTACACAATGTGGTGAAGAATGATGCTGCGTAGGTGGGGTTGTTGAGGGATACTTCACAGTCAAAAGCGCCTTTGAGTGGAATGGGTTTGGTTCTGCTATAGGCAAAAATCTTTACTTTTGAGGGCCGCAAAGGCGGTCATGCTTGAAGATTGACAAAGTGACAGTTACACATTACATTATCTGATGCCCCTGTGTCTATTTTTGCCGTGAGCTGTGTTCCACCCACAGAGATATTACATGTTAGTCACAATTTACTACATAAAGCTTGGATTCCAATGGCCCAAGATATGAAAAAGATCTTGTCCTCATTTCCCTTCAGCATAGTTGCTCTCAAATGTGGGTGTTTCTCAGCTGGTCATAGTTAGTTCAAGCCTGGACGCCATGGCACATGTGTCATGTAGGGGATTTGTGGCAACCACCTCTCCACACTCTCGCAGAAGTGGTTGGGTTGCTGGAAGATAGAGGGACCTTTACTTTTGGCTGGACACTGCTGTAGCGCAGGGCTCTCCAAAGTCGGTCCTGGAGGGCTGGATGCATGCCAGATTTTTAGCATATCCCCAATTAGATAAATGTAGTTATCTTAAAAATCTGGCATGGATCCGGCCCTCCAGGACAGACTTTGGAGAACCCTGCTGTAAATGGTGAGTCAAGTCTGAAGTATCCATATGATTTTTGTGGCTGAAACCCTGCTGCCCTAGGCCTGATTGGTGGGTGTGTGGTTTTGCAGAAATTGCTTCTGTTTTGATTGGTCTAATATCACAAGGTTAAGATTTTGGGGTGAGTTTGGAGAAAGCTTGATACATTTGCTCCACTTGATCATTGGACGATTCATTGAATGAAGCCAGACGGAGAATCTCATTGAGTTTGATCCCTGGCTTTTTGCATGATTTGCCATTGGAGGGCACCAGATTTACATCCTTGTATAACTTTGGCCATCACCTCTTTCTGAGGGATGTCGTCTATACAGGTTCTTTCCAGATCATGCAACCTTGCATAGAAAGTGTCAATGGACTCTCCTTTGCATTGTTGTTCCTGCCTAAACTTGAATCTCGCAAAGTCCAAGTTGATTTATGAGTTGAAATAGGACACCATAAGGTACCTCAGCAATACTTATGGCAACTGTGAGAAACATAAAAACAAGCTGCTCTAAAAGACCCCTCTGCAACCAATTGATGCCCTAGAGCACTTAAAATGGGAGACAGGGCTAACCAATCTGAGAGAGATAACCTGGATCTAAATTTGCAAAGCATGGGTGCCTGCAGATGTTTTCTCATTTCAACAGTCAAGCTGCTGTACAAAAGGGCCTTAACAAATTACACAAGTGAAGCTGTCATGGGCGCGTGCCTAAACAACACAGAATCGGCAACATTATGCTTTCACATTTTAGACAAGACAGCTAGAGACATTCTCCTCAGCAGATTGTGAAACCTTTGTATAGAAATACAAGATAAGAAATGTCAGTCTTCCTATAAGTTGTGCAAACTTGAAAGGTTCCGCTAAAAAAGGTGTTGTAAACTAGCAGGCTCAGGTAACATTTATTAACTAATCAATCTAATCAGCACGTGGGATACCCCATATCATTTAAACAAGGATCAGAGGCATCAGCAACCCGAAACACGAAGTAGGGTTGACGCTACTTCGGGTTTCGGGTTGCTGATGGCTGACGGCGTTCACGTGATCACAGGCTATCGAGCATTCAAGTATTCGCATACCGGCTTTTTTTACGATCATTGACTAGCGGACTCCAAACCACGTGGCATTTTTGTCGTTTGGATGGGACATACTTCATTCCCCTCACTTTGTGTCAGAGTTTCAAGATTTCCCCTGAAGAAGGGCAGACTTTCATGCCCGAAATGCATCGGGACTCCTCCTTAATCTACTAGAAGCTCGCAACTGTTATTTTACACTATTGATTGAAGTTCTCCAAAGGAGACGGACCAAGTCTGCTCAATTAAAGAAAGATTTTTTTGAGCAATCAACATTATTGTTTGTGGCATTTATTGTGAAATAATTCTCTTGCATTGTTTTCTGATTAAGAGTTTTACTGTACCTGTGTTCTCTTGTTGCACTTGATTACTTATCACATAATGTGATACACTCGTCTGGAGTGTTTAGTGTAGTGCACTTGGAGGCTACGACCTTAGGCCTAGCGTACACACATTTTTGAGTAGGGCGGTGGGCTGTACCTCCTCTTCAGGTGCACACCAAATTTCATAGTATAGATATCACTGTTCATATTTGTATTATTTTTTGATAAATGGAGTGCATACCAGCTGTTATTGTTCACTTTTAAAAAATTGGCATTTTCCTACTTTAACCATTCTGTGCCTCTGCCTGTTTCTAAATACACGTCTGGGGTGGGTGACAGCTAGGCTTTGTGCATTCCCTCCAGACAGCCACATACAAAGGGAGGTTCGGTGTGACTGATGGCCCATCAACATCTTGATGGGTCTTCCTGGGCAGGATGGAAGGTAGGAGCTGACACTTGAATGGGCTGTGTGTCTGTTCCCACAGAGGGATCTGCATGCCCCCTTTAGTGAGTCTGGAGCCAGCGCAGGAAGGGCAGAGACTCTGAGCACTTCAAAGGTCTCTCTTTGAAGCCTCCCCCACTTCCAAGGCACAAATGGATATAAGTACTGGACCTCAGACATTACCACTTTAGTACACTTCTGGGCCGGTGGGGGAAGAAGAGCTGATGTACTGCTACAAGGACTGCCACTCTGCTGGCCTCCTGCTTTGGTGTGCTGACCTGTGCCTGCAGCCCTCTTGCCCAGTAGTGAGAAGGACTGAACCTGCCTCTCTACAACCCAGAATCCAGAGTGACTCCAATGGCCAGCTGACTGGTCTCCTGTTCTCTGAAGTCTCAGGGACACTAAAGACTTCCAACCAACCTGCTCCTGCACATGGACTTTTCCATCTGTGAGTCTGCCCTGCCAAGTGGTGCCACCCCAGTCCTTCATCCTTGGAAGGGGCTCTAGGATGCTCTGCCTTTGTGGTCTTCATCGGAACCATCGCAAAACAACTCAAAGTTCTGCAAATCCTCCCTGCACAGCTGACAGCCTCACTAGAATCTACGCACAGCGGCGCCAAGCATTGCAAAGCCTCACCGCACAGCTCTCCAGGATCGACGCAAAGTGACACAAAGACCTACAAAGCCTCGCTGAGCAGCTCCCCGGGACAAATGCAAAGTGAAGCCAAACCTTGCAAAGCCTCATCATACAGCTTCTCGGAACCAACCCCAGACGACGGAAGCCTCGCAAAGCAACGCCACACATACCGCACACCAGGATTTAAGGTATTTTGTTCAGCAGACCCAACGGGGTCCCTGTAGCTGGCCCACACTCCATCATGGTCAGCCTGAACTTGTGACTTTGTCCCAGTCTGGCGTGGCCAGATAACCACAGTTGGTGCTTTGCACTTGTATGCACTCTTTTCACCTAAATCTTTAAAATTGCATATCTCAGGATCTAATTATTGATTTTTGTCATTTTGGTCTTGTTTTATTTATTAAACTAAGTGTTATTTTTCTAAACAGATGTGGCATCTTTTTGGGTGGTGTTTTCACAGTTTTACTATTTGAAGTGTTGCACAAATACTTGACACAGTGCCTCTTAATTTAAGCCTGACTCCGCTGTGCCAAGTTACTAGAGGGTGAAACATTAGGAGAAATAAAGATTTTTTCCTCTTTAGGCCTTACCTCTGGAGGCGTAGCATTTTGACTCATTCCCAGGTCTACACATAATGGTAACTCTGGAAATGCACCAAAATTCATGGGTGGAGGTATGGGAACACCCACGCTCCACCCACGGAACGCCTCCTTGGGGCAGAGTAATGCAGCATAGCGATTTGCACTATGCTGCATTGCTCTTGATTTATCAAGACAATCAGGGCCACGCAAGGTGGCCTTGCGTGGCTTGATAAATCTAATTTAGTAGTTGCGTTGCCCTTGCGCCCCCTTGCATGTTGCAAGGTCAACGCAACTATTTGATAAATATGCCCCTAAATTCAAATCCTTTAACTTGTAGGGCATGCAGTTTTCCTGCGCCAGAGGTATGTGCTAAAAAATGGAGGTCTGCCAAGGTACTCCTCGCCACTCTTTCTTCTGGCAGGCTCTTGCTTCGACGTACAGAAGGAGGCATGACATTCTGCGCTAATGAATTAAACAGTGTAATAATTAGGGTGTTTGTGGTGCAGAAAAACTTCAAACCACGTATTTTATTAAATTTGAAAAAACACGATTTCTGCACTGAGGCTTTTCATGATAACCATCGTATAAATCTGCTGAGAATGTAATTGTTCTATAAAAAAACAAAACCATTCATTGTGGGAGTTTTCTCTCATGGAAATGTCGGGCTAATGTACAGTACAAATAATGTGCATACAAATTCATACACGTGGAAGTCCAGATGAATATAACAGTGTAGCAGATATTACAAAAGTAATTTTGAAAAGCGTATTAGTAGTGGGCTAAGTCCCCACAATTGCAGTTTTCTAAGAATCGTTTCGGTTGGTATTCTTTAACTAATATGCAGTTTCTACCTTTGCATTTGCATGGCTGGAATGTTTAAATATTCATTGGTTTCAGCAAAGTGTATGCAGACGTCATTCGTCTTGACTAAGCTTATTTAGAGTGCGTAAGAGGAACAAGTGAAGCGTGCTAGTGGTAAGAATATGACATTTTCAAATAAAAATATCGCCTTTTTGGGCTCAGATTGAAAGATAAAAGCCTTTCTGATTTTTTTTTTTTAGTCATCAGGGAAATGCTTTTGGATTTGGAGAGAAGACACCAAGCTCAATTAAACTGAGTGGAATTAAAATTGTATGTATCGTTTTTACAGTTAAAGTAAGAGAACTGAGGCCATCCAAATGTCTATCAATCCTTATAGTTGGATGATAGGAGGCAGTTGTGCAGAGGAACAAATCCATTTTTTTTGTGTGGTAGAAGGACACTTAGGCCCTGATTATGATGTCAGTCGGAGTTGCCTCCGACCGACATCATCGTGGATTCTGGACTGACAGACCTCCGGTCGGCGGTCCAGACCTCAGTATTGCAATGCGACATGGTGCAGGAATTAACAGATGGGCACCATAGGTGCCCTCTCAGCCCCCAACCGGAGGCCGTGTAGGAATGGGGGCCCTGCTAGGGGCCCCCTAAGTTGCTTTTCGACAGGTTTTCCATGTTGGAAAGCCTGACATGGAAAGCCTGTCGGAAACCAACATCGTAATCCCTATGGCGGAAACGCCGTCCTACGGGATTACGGTGGGGCCTCCGACAGGCCAACGGGCTACTTGAGCCAGTCGGAATCCAGCCAGAATCACCGTCCACTTTCACTTTCAACTGCCAGCATTATAATGCGGTGGTCAAAAGTTAACCCGAAGATGCCGGTTGGAAAGCCTCCGACCGCATCAAATTGAGGCCCTAAGTCATGTTTTGCAGATATGGAATCACTCTGCCGATTGAACTAACTCCTCGACCTAGTTCTATCAATGAATGAAATCCGAGGTCCCCGACTTGGTATGATAAAATGAAGTAAATGGACCGTAAGAACACTGGTGATATGCAGACAGGCCACATTAAGATACCTAAGAGGTATTCAGCCAACACTTCTTACGACTGTCGTCACAATTGCACAGAATGTCCTAAGACCCTTAAGAGAAATGGAGCAGCTCAACAGCACTAGGAATGAACTGCTTGTGCATTATATAAAAAGGATTCACCGAAGCAACTTTTACCACAGGTCTATAAGTGATGGCTGCACACCTGGCAATACCAGCCACTATTCGACTAGAACACAAGATTTCAGACAGTCGACACCAAAACTGAGATTGAGTCAATGAGAAATTGTTTTCAAGACATTTATCGCCAGAAATGTTAAACATCAAATCGGTTCCTGAGGCACTAAAGGGAAACTTTTAATGTGTATACAGTATATTCATAGGGCCTTCCCTAGCTCAAACAGAACTATTGGTGGTGAAATGCTTAAAAAACATGTTCAATAGTTCACCTCAACTTAATTGATACCCTCTATTGCACAGTGATTCTACCCTTGCTGTTTGACAAGGCATCATCCTTGGATCCGCCGGTTGGGCTCGAGCATGAGATCAGAATGTGTAATGAATATAAAGCCATACATAAAATTACAATCAAAAGAGGCATCACTTGCCTCTAATTTCTGTTTATAAACTTTATAAAGCAAAACACTTATCACATATACAGCCGTGTAAGCCAAAATGAATCTACATCAGTGATTGTAGAGTGTAACTAAAGCACCAAAGTTGCTTAAATGTATTCATGGTGCCCATCCTAAAAGCAGACACCATTCTTTACATGCAAAGAGAGGAAAGCAGGCAGAATACCTCCTTAGTGCAAGTTGAAACCTTTATACACTATACTAAAAGCATACAGTTACTTTGGATATCATAATCTATGTACCAAACTATTTCAATTTATTGGTTTATATATGGTTTATAAAACTGCATAAGCAGAGACATAATCATAACATTCACTTAATACCATTACATCCTCACCAAATGTAAAAACAATAAACTTCGAGGAAACCGGCACAATCCATCATGCGCCATCAGCATCCAATCACAATGTCTGCATGCTGTGATACTGTGAAAAGGTAAGTGCACACATGAAAAAGGACACTGGGTGCACAGCCGTGGATGGTTCATCAAGGGCAGAAATGGTTGCCTTCTACCTGAATGCAAGGCATACAAATTAAGGACAATACGTACCACAGACTCAATCTCTAGCTCACAAAATCAGAACATCCTAAATTATTTGTCAATACCTTGCCAAGCCCTATGACACAAAAATATTAACATACGCCATTTGAATAAAATATCTGTGTTTCTACTTGTGGGGACAGTCTCCCCTGGAAGTAAGGTTGGATGCTCTTTAAACGAAAATTACAAGCATACCTTGTGTGAAGTAGAGTTTTCCTATTAAAGACGACAAATAAACCTTGCTGGAACATGCCTCCTTGCTGGAGCAAACCAACAAGTTGAAGATATAAAAGGTCAAAGATTTAGATGGCATTGAATATCATTCAGATTGCAGTTTTGCAACCACTTCATTAGTGAAACAAGTGCTGGTAGTTTATCCTTTATGAGTAACTACACAGTTATTTCACGTTTGGTTAATGTGGGACATCTGCCCTATTTAGAATTTATACTCATGTATACACTCTAATTAGGGTGGACGGGACATCTTCCAAACTCTAAATAACACCCTAAAATTAAATAGATGATTGTTAGAAATGGGGGTCTCTTGTTAGCAGAGGTATACACCTTGTCCAAGTAGAGACCCTTCCTTCTAGTCACTTTAGATAACCCCTGCTCCTCCTCTTGGTAGCTTGGCATGAGTAGACAGGCTTCTCCTAAAGGCAATGTGTAAAGTATTTGCACTCAAATACAGAGTAACCCAGTGAAAACACTACAAATGGACACCACACCAGTTTAGGAAAATAAAGTATCGTTATCTATACCAAACAAGACCAAAACGACAAAAATCCAACATACATATATCAACATATCACTTTTTGAAAGATAATTGCAAAAATAAAACTTTCAGAAACAAATAGCTCCAACTGGGGCTATTATGATGTTGTGACTGGCATAAATCCAAAGTACGGTACTGGGCAGGCCACGGAGTCACAAGTAACAGTACTTTGGAAACAAAGTCAAAAGACAGTTCACGGCGTCTCGGAGGTGAGGCGTTGATGGGCAAGGTGAGGCCAGCGCCTTACTGCCACAGGGGAGGTGAAAACGTGAGGAGACAAGGCATCAAGTCCGGGCTGGCAGGGGAGGTGAGGTGGTGGCGGTGAGGCGGCGGTTTCGTTCAGCAGTGCGGTGTCAATGAGTTCGGGAAGTCACACATGTCAATAACTTGCAGGCGTCGGCGGGTGTCGATGTTGTTTTTCTTGGGTTGTGGCGCCAACCACACGATTCCAAGGGCCCAGGAATTTGAATTGGCACCCTTTGGCAATCAGGAGTCCAGCAGAGGAGTCCAGGTGCTGTTTAACAAGTTGCATGGGAAGTCTTTGTGTCCCCGAGACTTCAGAACAGGTTGCAAGCTCTACTTCAAGCCCTTGGAGAATCTTCTTAAGCAGGATACCACATCAAGGCAAAAGTCCAGTCCTTTCCACTGCCCACAGACAGAAGCAGCAACTGCAGGCCAACCCAGCGGAGCAACGCACGGCAAAGGAGCAGTACTCCTCCTGACAGCTCTTCAGCTCTTCTTCTTGGCAGGGTCCTCTTGGTCCAGAAGTAATCTAAAATTCTAGGGTTTAAGGTCTACTACATATACCCCATTTTCTCTTTGTTTCAAGAGTCTCTGAGCTCAGGAAAAACCAGTTTGTCCTACTTGGTCCAGCTTCACTACAGGAGGTGGCGACAGCATTGTACAAAGCAGACACAGCCTATTCAGGTGCTTGTGAAAACTACGCCCACCACTCTAAATGCAGGAAGGGCTATTTAGCATGGGTATGAGTCACCCAGGAAAGGCCGGACACACATCAACCCCCCTTGTGACTGTATAGAGTGAATGTACATCCCCAGCTCGTGTCACTCCAATACCAGAAGGTGAATACAGAAACAGGCAGAGTTACACAGTATGGTTAACCCCTTCGCTGCTAGGCCTTTTCCCCCCCTGTGCTAAGCCTTTTTTTGGCTATTTGGGGTAGTGCGCGCTTAGGCCCCTGTAACTTTTTGACCACATAAGGTATCCACGCCAAATTTGCGTCCTTTTTTCTAACATCATGGGGATTGTAAAGGTACCCAGGGTTTGTGGATTCCCCTGGAGGAAACCCAGAAATTAGCCAAAATACAGCAACATTTTGTTTTTTGGGGAAAAATGCGAAAAAAGGGCTACAGATGAAAGCGTCTTGTTTTTCCCTGCAAATGGTATCAAAAAAGGGGTTGTGGTGCTGAAATTACCATCTTCCCAGCTTTCAGGGACAAGCAGACTTTTGTCAGAAAACCAACTTTTTTTACACAGTTTTGGCATTTTTCTGGGACATAGCCTATTTTTGCTATTTTTTGTGCTTTCAACCTCCTTCCAGTTAATGGTAGAAATGGGTATGAAACCAATAATGGATCCTAGAAAGCCATACATTTCTGAAAAGTAGACAAAAGTCTGAATTCAACAAGGGGTCATTTGTGTAGATCCTTAAAGTTTTCCTTATAGAAACTAACAGTTAAATGAAGGAAAAATTGAAAATTAGTTGAAAAAAACAGCCATTTGTGTCAACGTTTTCACCTGTAACTTCTTCTAATTATGACAGCTATTTGAAAACAATATACCGTTATATCCACTGGACCTTTCTGGTTGTGGGGATATATAGGACTTGTAGGTTCACCAAGAACCCAAGAACCCAGAGCCAATAACTGAGCAGCATCTTGCAATGGTTTTTTATTATGTACCGGGTATATAGCAATTATTTTGGGAAAATGTATACATGTAAAAATTGTTATGAAAGACACCTATGTATTTCTGAAATGGGAACAAAATGTAGATTTTAGAAACAGTAGATATTTGCACATTTCCGAAATTGGGAGTACCCATACTAGCATGAGAATTATAGGTCATTTTTCAAAATGACTTATTTTTTACACATTGTCTTTCATTTGGAAGGCAGAAATGCATCGAAAGTCAATAGGTAATAACAGTTGCTCTACAATTCTGTGTTACCCTAAGTCTTCCGATAAAAATGGTACCTCACTTGTGTGGGTAGGCCTTGTGCCCACAACAGGAAATGGCTCAAAATGCAACGTGGACGTACCACATTTTCACAATGAAAAATTACCCTTTTTTTGCAAAGTGCCTAGCTGTAGCTTTTGAACCCTAGCTCTGCGGGCACTTAGGGAAACCTAGCAAACCTATACATTTTTGAAAACTAGACACCCAGGGGAATTCAGGATGGGGTGACTTGAGTGGCTCCCACCAGGTTCTGTTACCCAGAATCCCTTGCAAACCTAAAAAATTGGCAAAAAAACCACATTTTCCTCACTTTTCTGTGGTGGAAAGTTCTGGAATCTGCGTGGATCCACAAAATTCCACCCACCCCGCATTCCCCAAGGTCTTCCCAAAAAAATGGTACCTCACTTGTGTGGGTAGGCCTAGTGCCCGCGACAGGAAGCAGCGCAAAACGCAACGTGGACGCACCACATTTTCACAGTGAAAAATGACCCTTTTTTTGCAAAGTGCCTAGCTGTAGTTTTTGAACCCTAGCTCTGCCGGCACTTAGGGAAACCTAGCAAACCTATACATTTTTGAAAAGTAGACACCCAGGGGAATCCAGGATGGGGTGACTTGACTGGCTCTCACCAGTTTCTGTTACCCAGAATCCCTTGCAAACCTAAAAAATTGGCAAAAAAAAGCGCATTTTCCTCACTTTTCTGTGGTGAAAAGTTCTGGAATCTGCGTGGATCCACAAAATTCCACCCACCCCGCGTTCCCCAAGGTCTTCCGAAAAAATGGGACCTCACTTGTGTGGGTAGGCATAGTGCCCGCGACAGGAAGCAGCGCAAAACGCGACATGGACGCACCACATTTTCACAGTGAAAAATGACCCTTTTTTGCAAAGTGACTAGCTGTAGTTTTTGAACCCTAGCTCTGCCGGCACTTAGGGAAACCTAGCAAACCTATACATTTTTGAAAAGTAGACACCCAGGGAATCCAGGATGGGGTGACTTGACTGGCTCTCACCAGGTTCTGTTACCCAGAATCCCTTGCAAACCTTAAAAATTGGCAAAAAAACCACATTTTCCTCACTTTTCTGTGGTGGAAAGTTCTGGAATCTGCAAGGATCCACAAAATTCCACCCACCCCGCGTTCCCCAAGGTCTTCCAAAAACAATGGTACCTCACTTGTGTGGGTAGGCCTAGTGCCCGCGACAGGAAGCAGCGCAAAACGCAACGTGGACACACCACATTTTCACAGTGAAAAATGACCCTTTTTTTGCAAAGTGCCTAGCTGTAGTTTTTGAACCCTAGCTCTGCCGGCACTTTGGGAAACCTAGCAAACCTATACATTTTTGAAAAGTAGACACCCAGGGGAATCCAGGATGGGGTGACTTGACTGGCTCTCACCAGTTTCTGTTACCCAGAATCCCTTGCAAACCTTAAAAATTGGGGGGAAAAAACAAATTTTCCTCACTTTTCTGTGGTGGAAAGTTCTGGAATCTGCGTGGATCCACAAAATTCCACCCACCCCGCGTTCCCCAAGGTCTTCCGAAAAAAATGGGACCTCACTTGTGTGGGTAGGCATAGTGCCCGCGACAGGAAGCAGAGCAAAACGCGACATGGACGCACCACATTTTCACAGTGAAAAATGACCCTTTTTTTGCAAAGTGCCTAGCTGTAGTTTTTGAACCCTAGCTCTGCCGGCACTTAGGGAAACCTAGCAAACCTATACATTTTTGAAAAGTAGACACCCAGGGGAATCCAGGATGGGGTGACTTGACTGGCCCTCACCAGGTTCTGTTACCCAGAATCCCTTGCAAACCTTAAAAATTGGCAAAAAAAACACATTTTCCTCACTTTTCTGTGGTGGAAAGTTCTGGAATCTGCAAGGATCCACAAAATTCCACCCACCCCGCGTTCCCCAAGGTCTTCCAAAAACAATGGTACCTCACTTGTGTGGGTAGGCCTAGTGCCCGCGACAGGAAGCAGTGCAAAACGCAACGTGGACACACCACATTTTCACAGTGAAAAATGACCCTTTTTTTGCAAAGTGCCTAGCTGTCGTTTTTGAACCCTAGCTCTGCCGGCACTTTGGGAAACCTAGCAAACCTATACATTTTTGAAAAGTAGACACCCAGGAGAATCCAGGATGGGGTGACTTGACTGGCTCTCACCAGGTTCTGTTACCCAGAATCCCTTGCAAACCTAAAAAATTGGCAAAAAAAACACATTTTCCTCACTTTTCTGTGGTAGAAAGTTCTGGAATCTGCGTGGATCCACAAAATTCCACCCACCCCACGTTCCCCAAGGTCTTCCGAAAACAATGGTACCTCACTTGTGTGGGTAGGCCTAGTGCCCGCGACAGGAAGCAGCGCAAAACGCAACGGGACGTACCACATTTTCACAGTGAAAATTGACCCTTTTTTGCAAAGTGCCTAGCTGTAGTTTTTGAACCCTAGCTCTGCCGGCACTTTGGGAAACCTAGCAAACCTATACATTTTTGAAAAGTAGACACCCAGGGGAATCCAGGATGGGGTGACTTGACTGGCTCTCACCAGGTTCTGTTACCCAGAATCCCTTGCAAACCTTAAAAATTGGCAAAAAAAACACATTTTCCTCACTTTTCTGTGGTGGAAAGTTCTGGAATCTGCGTGGATCCACAAAATTCCACCCACCCCGCGTTCCCCAAGGTGTTCCCAAAAAAATGGTACCTCACTTGTGTGGGTAGGCCTAGTGCCCGCGACAGGAAGCAGCGCAAAACGCAACGTTGACGCATCACATTTTCACAGTGAAAAATGACCCTTTTTTTGCAAAGTGCCTAGCTGTAGTTTTTGAACCCTAGCTCTGCCGGCACTTTGGGAAACCTAGCAAACCTATACATTTTTGAAAAGTAGACACCCATGGGAATCCAGGATGGGGTGACTTGACTGGCTCTCACCAGGTTCTGTTACCCAGAATCCCTTGCAAACCTTAAAAATTGGGGAAAAAAACACATTTTCCTCACTTTTCTGTGGTGGAAAGTTCTGGAATCTGCGTGGATCCACAAAATTCCACCCACCCCGCGTTTCCCAAGGTCTTCCCAAAAAAATGGTACCTCACTTGTGTGGGTAGGCCTAGTGCCCGCGACAGGAAGCAGCGCAAAACGCAACGTGGACGCACCACATTTTCACAGTGAAAAATGACCCTTTTTTTGCAAAGTGCCTAGCTGTAGTTTTTGAACCCTAGCTCTGCCGGCACCTAGGGAAACCTAGCAAACCTATACATTTTTGAAAAGTAGACACCCAGGGGAATCCAGGATGGAGTGACTTGACTGGCTCTCACCAGGTTCTGTTACCCAGAATCCCTTGCAAACCTTAAAAATTGGCAAAAAAAACACATTTTCCTCACTTTTCTGTGGTGGAAAGTTCTGGAATCTGCGTGGATCCACAAAATTCCACCCACCCCGCGTTCCCCAAGGTCTTCCCAAAAAAATGGTACCTCACTTGTGTGGGTAGGCCTAGTGCCCGCGACAGGAAGCAGCGCAAAACGCAACGTGGACACACCACATTTTCACAGTGAAAAATGACCCTTTTTTTGCAAAGTGCCTAGCTGTCGTTTTTGAACACTAGCTCTGCCGGCACTTTGGGAAACCTAGCAAACCTATACATTTTTGAAAAGTAGACACCCATGGGAATCCAGGATGGGGTGACTTGACTGGCTCTCACCAGGTTCTGTTACCCATAATCCCTTGCAAACCTAAAAAATTGGCAAAAAAACCACATTTTCCTCACTTTTCTGTGGTAGAAAGTTCTGGAATCTGCGTGGATCCACAAAATTCCATGCACCCCGCATTCCTCAAGGTCTTCCGAAAAAAATGGTACCTCACTTGTGTGGGTAGGCCTAGTGCCCGTGACAGGAAGCAGCGCAAAACACAACGTGGACGCACCACATTTTCACAGTGAAAAATGACCCTTTTTTTGCAAAGTGCCTAGCTGTAGTTTTTGAACCCTAGCTCTGCCGGCACTTAGGGAAACCTAGCAAACCTATACATTTTTGAAAAGTAGACACCCAGGGGAATCCAGGATGGGGTGACTTGACTGGTTCTCACCAGGTTCTGTTACCCAAAATCCCTTGCAAACCTTAAAAATTGGCAAAAAAAACACATTTTCCTCACTTTTCTGTGGTGGAAATCTCTGGAATCTCCGTGGATCCACAAAATTCCACCCACCCCGCGTTCCCCAAGGTCTTCCAAAAACAATGGTACCTCACTTGTGTGGGTAGGCCTAGTGCCCGCGACAGGAAGCAGCGCATAACGCAACATGGACGCACCACATTTTCACAGTGAAAAATGACCCTTTTTTTGCAGAGTGCCTAGCTGTAGTTTTTGAACCCTAGCTCTGCCGGCACCTAGGGAAACCTACCAAACCCACACTTTTCTGAAAAGTAGACACCCGGGGATTCCAGGGAGGTATGGCTTGCGTGGATCCCCCAACGTTTTCTTACCCAGAATCCCCTGCAAACCTGACACTTTGCTGAAAAAATCCCTTTTTTCACACATTTTTGTGTGTTAAAGTTGTGGCATCACCGGGCTGACACAAATTTCCTACCACCCAGCGTCCCCCCAGGTCTCCCGATAAAAATGGTGCCTCACTCGGGTGGGAGGCCCAAGTACCCGCGACAGGCTAGGGCCCACAACGTATTGAGGCAACCTCAAAATGGCCTATCACAAAACGACCTGGTTTTGCAAGGGGGGTCCCATGACGTTTTGGCCCGGGGCTCGGCGGCCACCTAGGGAAATGTATTAAACCCACACATTTCTGAAAAGTAGACACCCGGGGGATTCCAGGGAGGTATGGCTTGCGTGGATCCCCCAACGTTTTCTTACCCAGAATCCCCTGCAAACCTGACACTTTGCTGAACAAATCCCGTTTTTCACACATTTTTGTGTGGTAAAGTTGTGGCATCACCGGGCTGACACAAATTTCCTGCCACCCAGCGTCCCCCCAGGTCTCCCGATAAAAATGGTGCCTCACTCTGGTGGGAGGCCCAAGTACCCGCGACAGGCAAGGGCGCACAACGTATTGAGGCAACCTCAAAATGGCCTATCACAAAATGACCTGGTTTTGCAAGGGGGGTCCTATGACGTTTTGGCCCGGGGCTCGGCGGCCACCTAGGGAAACCTACCAAACCCACACATTTCTGAAAAGTAGACACCCGGGGGATTCCAGGGAGGTATGGCTTGCGTGAATCCCCCAACGTATTCTTACCCAGAATCCCCTGCAAACCTGACATTTTGCTGAAAAAATCCCTTTTTTCACACATTTTTGTGTGGTAAAGTTGTGGCATCACCGGACTGACACAAATTTCCTACCACCCAGCGTTCCCCCAGGTCTCCCGATAAAAATGGTGCCTCACTCGGGTGGGAGGCCCAAGTACCCGCGACAGGCAAGGGCCCACAACGTATTGAGGCGACCTCAAAATGGCCTATCACAAAACGACCTGGTTTTGCAAGGGGGGTCCCATGACGTTTTGGCCCGGGGCTCGGCGGCCACCTAGGGAAACCTACCAAACCCACACATTTCTGAAGAGTAGACACCCGGGGATTCCAGGGAGGTATGGCTTGCGTGGATCCCCCAACGTTTTCTTACCCAGAATCCCCTGCAAACCTGACATTTTGCTGAAAAAATCCCTTTTTTCACACATTTTTGTGTGGTAAAGTTGTGGCATCACTGGGCTGACACAAATTTCCTACCACCCAGCGTCCCCCCAGGTCACCCGATAAAAATGGTGCCTCACTCGGGTGGGAGGCCCAAGTACCCGCGACAGGCAAGGGCCCACAACGTATTGAGGCGACCTCAAAATGGCCTATCACAAAACGACCTGGTTTTGCAAGGGGGGTCCCATGACGTTTTGGCCCGGGACTCGGCGGCCACCTAGGGAAACCTACCAAACCCACACTTTCTGAAAAGTAGACACCCGGGGGATTCCAGGGAGGTATGGCTTGCGTGGATCCCCCAACGTTTTCTTACCCAGAATCCCCTGCAAACCTGACATTTTGCTGAAAAAAATCCCTTTTTCACACATTTTTGTGTGGTAAAGTTGTGGCATCACCGGGCTGACACAAATTTCCTACCACCCAGCGTCCCCCAGGTGTCCCGATAAAAATGGTGCCTCACTCGGGTGGGAGGCCCAAGTACCCGCGACAGGCAAGGGCCCACAACGTATTGAGGTGACCTCAAAATGGCCTATCACAAAACGACCTGGTTTTGCAAGGGGGTCCCATGACGTTTTGGCCCGGGGCTCGGCGGCCACCTAGGGAAACCTACCAAACCCACACATTTCTGAAAAGTAGACACCCGGGGATTCCAGGAGGTATGGCTTGCGTGGATCCCCCAACGTTTTCTTACCCAGAATCCCTGCAAACCTGACACTTTGCTGAAAAATCCCTTTTTTCACACATTTTTGTATGGTAAAGTTGTGGCATCAATGGGCTGACACAAATTTCCTACCACCCAGCGTCCCCCCAGGTCTCCCGATAAAAATGGTGCCTCACTCGGGTGGGAGGCCCAAGTACCCGCGACAGGCAAGGGCCCACAACGTATTGAGGCGACCTCAAAATGGCCTATCACAAAACGACCTGGTTTTGCAAGGGGGGTCCCATGACGTTTTGGCCCGGGTACTTGGGCCTCCCACCCGAGTGAGGCATCATTTTTATCGGGAGACCTGGGGGAACGCTGTGTGGTAGGAAATTTGTGTCAGCCCGGTGATGCCACAACTTTACCACACAAAAATGTGTGAAAAAGGGATTTTTTCAGCAAAATGTCAGGTTTGCAGGGGATTCTGGGTAAGAAAACGTTGGGGATCCACGCAAGCCATACCTCCCTGGAATCCCCGGGTGTCTACTTTTCAGAAATGTGTGGGTTTGGTAGGTTTCCATAGGTGGCCGCCGAGCCCCGGGCCAAAACCCAGGTGACCCCCTTGCAAAACCAGGTCATTTTGAGATAATGTGTTGTTTTTTTCTGCAGCGTGAAAATTTTGGCACAATATTGCAAGGAAAATGTGACAGACATTTTGAGGTTTGCAGGAGATTGTGGGTACCATAACTTGTTGGGATCCACAAGAGAGATATCACCATGTACTCCCATGGGTGTTTAGTTTACGACAATATCTACAGTTGGTAGGTTATTCTAAGACGTAATGTACACCTTGGCAGACAGACTAAAAAGACAAAGATTACTGCACAGCCATCTATTCCTCAAGCACACACACATACTGGTTGGATTTGGCACGAGGGCAAGTGATGGTTCAGTATATACAATTTTATTAACAAGAGATTTCACAAAATTGAAATGCACTGTCAATAATTGAAAGGACAAAAAACTGAACCAGTGACTCGCAGCTCGTGAGCTGTAAAGCCACGTCAAGGCCCCAACCGCTTTACAGGCCATTCACACACCTTTCATACGTGATACACACAAGACCATTCACACCACCAGGCACGAAACAAACACATTACAACATTCACAAAAAGGGACAAGGTACACCCTGCTTGAGAAAGACAAAAAAATATATTACTGCACAGCCATCTAATCCGCAAGCACACACACATACTGGTTGGATTTGGCACGAGGGTGAGTGATGGTTCAGTATATACAATTGTATTAACAAGTGATTTCACAAAAATGAAATGCACTGTTAATAATTGAAAGGACGAGAAACGGAACCATTGACTCACAGCTCGTGAGCTGTAAAGCCAGCGCAAAGGCACCAACCTCTTTACAGGCCATTCATACACCTTTCATACGTGTGACACATACAAAACCATTCACACCACCAGCCGCGGGCCCATCACATTACAACACTCACACCAGCAGACAGCGCCATTCAAGGGCCCATCACTTTCACACGCCCACATTCCTAACACAGCAACCACACAAGCTGATGGATTGCGTGGAGTGTCGCTCGGCTAGCAGTGTGTGTAGTGACCAGCAGCAAGTCACTACTCACACACCGCCAGCCGAGCGCCAGTCCACGCACACCGCCAGCCAAGCGCCACTCCACGCACACCGCCAGCCAAGCACCACTCCACGCACACCGCCAGCCAAGTGCCACTCCACGCACACCGCCAGCCAAGCGCCACTCCACGCACACCGCCAGCCAAGCACCACTCCACGCACACCGCCAGCCTAGTGCCACTCCACGCACACCGCCAGCCAAGCGCCACTCCACGCACACCGCCAGCCAAGAGACACTCCACGCACACCGCCAGCCAAGCGCCACTCCACGCACACCGCCAGCCAAGCACCACTCCACGCACACCGCCAGCCTAGCGCCACTCCACGCACACCGCCAGCCAAGCGCCACTCCACGCACACCGCCAGCCAAGAGCCACTCCACGCACACCGCCAGCCAAGCGCCACTCCACGCACCCCGCCAGCCAAGCGCCACTCCACGCACACCGCCAGCCAAGCGCCACTCCACGCACACCGCCAGCCAAGCACCAGCCTACACACACCACCATCACATTTAGGATTTTTTTATACAAAAAGAAAACACAAACAAATTGCAAATAGATACAAATCTACTAACACAAAATCAGAAACTAAATACATTGCACTAATGCCAACCTTGAAACAGAACAACAATTCTTAAACATTACAGACCAGGCAGTTCACTTTACCACTCATGGTTGCTCCCAATAATTATTTTGCTTGTGGTACGCTCTATAACAAGCAGGCACACACAGCCCAGGGTTAGAAGGACACTCAGGGCAGTACATACGAGTCTCCTTCCGCGTACCTCTTCGCCAACAGACTCTACATCTCCTAGTGGGAAAGTCTTTTGAGGGTGTAGGAGGAATGTGATCAGGAAAGTGGCGATCTTTCAATTGAGCCACATCCTCCACCACTCCAACTCTAGGAACACTTGCCTGTTCCACAACAACAAGGTTGCCTATGACAGACTGCTGAAACTGAACAAAAGTCAACTTTGACGCAGGAGAACACTCCTTGAACACAACAAAAGCATTGAAAGTTGCTAAATTGAAGAGATGGATGGCCAACTTCTTATACCAAATGTAAGCCTTACGAATAGCAGTGTAAGGTCCAACCTCTGATCTACTCTATTAACACCACCCATGTGCTTATTGTAGTCTAAAATGCACACAGGTTTGCGCACTTCAGCAATCTGACCCCAAACAGCCACAGGTGAAGTACTCTCATCATGGATGGTAGTCAGCATGTACACATCCCTCCTGTCCACAAATTTCACAGCTAGTAGTTCATCACTACGCAAGGAACTGCACTGTCCCCTCTGAAGTTTTTTGCAAACAAGCTCTTTTGGATAACCTTTAGGGTTAGAGCGGATTGTGCCACAAGCAAAAGTGTCCACTTTGAACAATTCCTTAAACAATTGCACAGCAGTGTAGAAGTTATCAAGGTACAAATGGTGGCCTCTGTTAAACAGTCCTCTAGCAAGATCCCACACAACTTTCTCTGAAACTCCAAAAGTGGACGGACAACCAGGGGGTCAATAGTGGAATCCCTACCAGTGTACACACGCAAATTAAAAACATATCCTGTCCTACTCTCAGACAACATATACAGCTTAATTCCATAGCGTGCCCTCTTGCTAGGAATGTACTGCCTAAAAACCAAACAGCCCTTGAACAGGACCAAAGACTCATCAATAGATATTTCTTTCCCTGGAGTATAGATCTCTGAAAATCGATCTACAAAGTGATCAAGAACAGGCCGAATCTTAAAAAGACGGTCACATTCAGGGTGATCTCGTGGCAACGCCAAACCATTATCAACAAAATGCAGCATCCGAAGCAAAAGTAAATACCGATCACGAGTCATAACTGCAGGAAATATGGCCGTTGCCATCAAGGGACTGGTAGACCAATATGAACCCATGGACGGCTTCCTTATCAAACCCATCAAAAAGTCAAACCCAAAAACTTCTTCATCTCTTCCAGATTTGTGGGACTCCACCGGGTAGCTCTAGAATGGGGCCTAAGTCTGGCACTGTTGTCCCTCAAAAACTGTTCAGCATACAAATTAGTCTGCTCAACAATCTCACCCAAAAATACATCATCCATAAACAACTGAAAATACTGTATAGGCAAATAATGTTCACAATCCACTCTACACCCTGCATAACCACTAAAGGCAGGCAACACCGGCTGCACCATGTTTGGATCAACCCAGAGTCCAGCACTTCCAGTAGGAAGCCTAGCAGCCCCAGGCTGCAATCCAGATGCCTCTTGCACCATCGGCACAGTAGTATCCTCCTCTAAAACAGGCACTTCATCTGCACTGAGAGTACCTTCATCATCCGATGATTCCATGTGGAGAGAAAACTCACGGCCTGAATCTTCCCCTCCCTCCTCTCCCTCAGACGCACTGTCAGTCTCATAATCCTGCTCAGAGGAAGATTCAAGAAGCAAACCAACCACCTGCTGAGCAGTCATTCTACGGCTAGCCATAATTCTTACTAATAAAGGTTACTTGTCAAACAAGTCAACAACAACAAACCCTTTGTAAAAAAAGAAATAAACAAAATGTAGCTTTATCACAAAGACCTATATACTCCAACACTATACCACTCACGTGACAGAAGCAGCTAGACTCACCACCACCTACTCTGCACAGACACAGTAAGGATCAACAATATCCCACTAAAAAAGAAGAGAAAAAATTACACATAAGACAATGCAAAACATCGCAAAGAATTTCATGCTCTGAACACTAACAAATATGCTGCCATTATGACACCACTTACAAAAAAATTCATTCATGCATGACAATAATACTCATTTGGAGTACACACAACAAAAATATTTTTCTTACCAAATAAATGCAATTACGCAAAACTGCAGAACAACCACTGCCGAAACCGCAAACAGGAATCAAAAGCTTTACACTAGAATAAAAAGGAGAAAAAAACATTACAATCACATATGCAAATAATGCACCAGTCCACACACAATCCACCAGCCAAGCTAAGGGGTAGGTGGGCCAAAGAGTATAAATAAAATATTCACCCCTGTAAAAGGGGAGCAACTTTTGCCCTTTTGGCCACTCCCCAACACAAAAATTAAAAAAACCCTGGTGTCTAGTGGCTTCTGCCCTCCTTGGGGGCAGATGGGCCTAAAAACATACTGCTATTCTGCCACCCAAGGGGTCACTCTCCACAAATAAATGCCTGGTGGACTAGTGGGAAGGTACCTTTATCTTCCGCACACGATCTCTCACTACTCAACTCTACTCTCAACTCTATTCACAACTGGATGTTAGCTCACCAACTCATTCTGAATCCCGCCAAAACTGAATTCCTCCTCCTCTCTACCTCTCTCTCACCTCCTCCTGTTCAATCTTGGATGGATCAGCTGAACCTACTCAACAACAAACCCATCATTGTCGACAGCGCTAAATCCCTAGGTGTCATTCTTGACAAAAGACTCAACCTAATCTCCCACATCAACTCTATTGCTAAGAACGCACGTTACCAGTTGCGCCTTCTATGGGGGATCCATCGGTTCTTCCCGGAGAAAGACTTAAAAACCTTGGTACAATCTCTGGTTCTCTCAAGACTGGATTATTGCAATTCTCTTCTGACAGGCCTACCCAAATCCCACCTCTCCCTCTCAAATCCATCCTCCATTCAGCAGCTCACTTCATTTCAGGGTCTAAACGAAGCGACCACGTCACTCCTATCCTGTCCTCTCTTCGATGGCTTCCGATCGAGGCAAGATCTATTTACAAAACTGCCTGCATCACACACAAAGCCTTACACACGTCCTCCCCTTGTTACCTGGCGAATAAATTGAAATTGTCCGGTGGCTCTCGCCCTTCTCGCAATGCGGAAAAGCTTCTGCTTGAGCCCCCCCCAGTCTTCAAAAGGGAAAGATTGATGGCGCAATCCTTCTCAGGCAATGCGGTGAGAATCTGGAACTCGCTTCCCCCATTGCTCCGTGCCACCTCCTCTACCCGGATCTTCAAAGCTGACCTCAAATCTCTTCTCTTCCAAAGACACTTTCAGAACTAATACTTTCACTCTCAGCCCCCTCTAGGAAGTTCGCTCTTCATTGTAAATTTGTACTTTTTCCTGTACATTCCTCACCCTTGCGTGCTGTGCTGGATTTGTGTACCCTTCATTTTAAGTCTCCTGTTTAATTCATGCCCTCTCTACTCCCTCAAGGAAGTTCTTCCACTATAGGAAATTCTGTACGCCATGCCTATAGAAGTGCCTTCCCAGTGTGTTCTGAGTGACTGCCACTTATTGCAGTATTATACCTCTATTTGTATTTTGTATCTCATGTATCATGCACAATTGTCACTTTTTCCTCATGTAATGTAACGCTTGCTTTTGTATTATGCTCACTTGTAACCTTCTCCTCATGTAATGTTACTGTTCCTATTGTGAAGCGCTCTGACACCTTTGGGTAAAGCCCCGCACTATATAAAAAAAACTGCCCCCCCAGGGGGGCAGAGCACCAAAAACATATGGCCCCCAAAAGGGGAGCGACCCTTGCCCAAGGGGCCGCTCCCCAAAACAGTATTTTCATTTTTTTTTTAAATTCCCTGGTGTCTAGTGGGCATTCCTGCTGCACGATCGCATGATCGTGCAGCAGGAATGCACAAAAGATGCATCGAGGGAAAGGAAAGGGTTTTCCTTTCCCTCAATGCCTCTTCTGTTTGAAATCCCCCTCCCCGGAGCCAAAACTAACCTTATTCCCGACGCGCTGGAAGCAAATGGCTTCCAGGGCGTCGGGGAACAAAGGGAAACCCCCAATGACGTCAGCGCGCCTCGCGCGCTGACATCATTGAGGGAGGTGGGGGAGAGGCAGGGGAAGCCCTTCCCCTGCCTTCCCCCCAAAAAACCCAACGATCGGATACCCACGGGGGGAGCGCCAGCGCTTCCCCCGTGGGTGGTCTTATGACGAGCTGGACTCGTCATGAGCACACGACCACTGTGTGCCATGACGAGTCCAGCTCGTCATAAGCATCGAAGGGGTTAAAGAAGAAAATGCCCACTTTCTAAAAGGGGCATTTTCAAAGACACAATTTAAAAACCACCTTTAGGTGTGTTAGTAAATTCTGAGTTCAGAGAGCCTAGCTCTAAATTGTTAGCTGTTCCCAGTTGAGAGTAACACTTGTAAAATGTTACAAGGCAGCTCCAAAGGGTGGACAGTCAAAATATCGATTTTTAAAAATCGAAGCACAGTTATATTGAGTTTTAAATATCGTAGGGACAAAATATCGAAGTCAAGAATATCTACAACCAGAATAACGAAGTTAAGGTAAGAAATATCGATGTTGCAAATATCGATGTTAGTAATATCGATAGTTAAATTATCGATGTTAATAATATCGATATTTATATGAGTGTTATGTATTTTAGTATGTATTTAATACGTATGTGTTCTATATTTTTTGTTAAGTATTGTACTGTTTTTTTAAATATATGTATACATTTTTTAGAAATTAGTAATTTTTTTAAAGTAAATTTTGCGTTTTAGTACCGTAGCGGGTTGTGGGATTATAGGGGAATAGGGTGGGAAGTAATTTAATTATAGTAAATTAAATAATAATTTTTAGGAATTATTAATTGATTTTAATTAAATTTTGTGTTTTATTTCTGTAGCGGGTTGTGGGTTTATAGGGGAATAGGGTGGGAAGTAATTTAATGTTAATTAAGTAATTATTAATTTTTAATTATTGTTATTAATAATTAATTAATTGTTAATTAGTTATTAATTGGTAATTATTATTAATTGATAATTATTTTATTTGCATTAATTTATTATTGGAGTGGGTTGTGTGTTTTTAGGGGAATTGGGTGGTAAGTAATGTATTTGTAATTAAGTAATTAATTTAGAAAAATTGAGTATTGCTAATTAATTTTTAGTTAATGAATTTTTAATTGGTTAATATTTCTTATTAAATATTATTTATTGGTATTGATATTTTTTGGGGTAATTAATTATTAATTGGTTATTAATTTTTATTAAATATTATTTATTGATACTGCAAATTAATTTTTTGTTAATTAATTATTAATTGGCTCTTAATTTTTAATAAATATTATTTATTGGTATTGATAATTATTTTTTTTGTTAATTAATTATTAATTGGTTATTAATTTTTATTACATATTATTTATTGTTATTGACATTTTTTTAAATTTAATTATTAATTGCAAATTAATTTGTAATAATTGATTAATTGAAAATTAATTTAATTGTGTGAAATTTTATGTGGAGTGTGTTGTGTGTTTATTGGGGAATAGGGTGGGAAGTATTTAATATTATTAAAGTAATTATTATTTTTGATATATTTGTAGTTTTTTTTTTCTTCTAAATTTATTAATAAATCATTATTTAATTACAATATTTATTTCATTTATATGTATGTTATTTTTAACATCTACGTTGTCCAACGCTTTCCCTACTGTTGCACTCACTGGAGTGGCAATAGTAATTTTTACCCCTACGCTATCCAGCGCTTTCCCTACTGTTGCACTCTCTGGAGTGGGAATAGTAATTTTTACCCCTACGCTATCCAACGCTTTCCCTACTGTTGCACTCTCTGGAGTGGGAATAGTAATTTTTAACCCTACGCTATCCAGCGCTTTCCCTACTGTTGCACTTACTGAAGTGGGAATAGTAATTTTTACCCCTACGCTATCCAGCGCTGAAGTGGGAATAGTAATTTTTACCCCTATGCTATCCAGCGCTTTCCCTACTATTGCACTCTCTGGAGTGGGAATAGTAATTTTTACCCCTACGCTATCCAGCGCTTTCCCTACTGTTGCACTCACTGGAGTGGGAATAGTAATTTTTACCCCTATGCTATCCAGCGCTTTCCCTACTGTTGCACTCTCTGGAGTGGGAATAGTAATTTTTACCCCTACGCTATCCAACCCTTTCCCTACTGTTGCACTCACTGGAGTGGGAATAGTAACTTTTACCCCTACGCTATCCAGCGCTTTCCCTACTGTTGCACTCTCTGTAGTGGGAATAGTAATTTTACCCCTACGCTATCCAGCGCTTTCCCTACTGTTGCACTCTCTGGAGTGGGAATAGTCATTTTTACCCCTACGCTATCCAACCCTTTCCCTACTGTTGCACTCACTGGAGTGGGAATAGTAATTTTACCCCTACGCTATCCAGCGCTTTCCCTACTGTTGCACTCTCTGGAGTGGGAATAGTAATTTTTACCCCTACGCTATCCAACGCTTTCTCTACTGTTGCACTATGTGGAGTAAGTATATATATATTAATTTATATGTATATGTTTAATTTATTTTAACATTTAATGTATTAGTTATTATTTTTAAATATCTTTTAATATTTTTAACTATATTTCTTTTAATTATATGTATTATTTACTTAATTTTACATTATTATTAAAACATTTAAAAAAACGATATTTTTAACTCCGATATTTTTGACAACTATATATTTTTTTCGATATTTTTGTACTTACCTTTATGTAGATTGGACTTCGATATTTTTGACTTCTATATTTCTGTGTCGATATTTTTGCAGGTCGATTTTCTGTCCGTCGATATTCTGTCATACATTCGCTCCAAAGATAGCCTATAGGAGGGCTAGTCCTTGCAATAGTGAAAAACAAAATTGGCGGTATTTCACTATCAGGACATGTAAAACACACCAATACATGTCCTACCTTTCTCTGCACTCTGCCCATGGGGGTACCTTGGGCCTACCTAAGGGGTGACTTACATGCAAGAAAAGGGAAGGTTAGGGCCTGGCAAGTGGGTGCACTTGCCAGGTCCACATGGCAGGAAAACACTGTGTGCACAGACACTGCAGTGGCAGGTCCGAGACACATTTGAAAGGCTACTTGTGTGGGTGGCACAATCAGTGCTGCAGGTTCACTAGTAGCATTTAATTTATAGGCCCTGGGCACACACAGTGCACCTTAAGGGACTTACCAGTAAATCAAATTTGCCAATCATGGATAACCAATCATAATCACAATTTACACAGAGAACATATGCACTTTAGCACTGATCAGCAATGGTAAAGTGCCCAGAGTCCTATAGCCAACAAAAACGGTCAGAAAAATAGGAGGCAAAGGGCAAAAGGTTTGGGGATAAACCTGTCAAAAGGGCTAGGTCTAACAATGATTCTTACTAGACATATGTGGAAAGGACCTCTAGACGCTGTCTTATCAGATAATCTAAGAGAAAGTGCCAATGCACAATAGGAGGTGGTGTTGTCATCAAGAATGTATGAGGAAATACATTTGAAATCCACTGTCTACCATAACCAACTATTCCGAGAAACATTCGCACTTCTCTTTGTGGTGGATTCATTTTGGTAATTGCAGAAATGTATCCCTTATATACTTTTCTTGCCCCTTTTCAATATGCTATCAAAAATAAATGGATTCTTTCATACAATACTACGTTTTTACAGCTGCTACCATATGCCCATTTTCTGCAGATGGTTCAAAGGTGCAATTGTAACCAACTTACAATTTCCCTTTGTTGTAGATGCAATCATTAGATCACCTAAGTATTGGACTAACACTGAGATACCAGACAATCACTGATTTTCCAGATCTTTCTTTAAAATTTGGCTAAAGATTGAGGAGCCTTGTGTATACCCTTGTTGAATACAACATCAAACTAGGAAACCTTACTCAAAAATCTGAATGCAAAAAGATATTGGCTATCCTTGTAAAGCGGAATGGAAAAGAATGCTTGCAACGAGTCAATAACGGTGCAATTCTGCATCAGAGGGAATCTGAAACAAAATCACAGTAAGATTTTGTTCCGCAGGACAACATGGGAATGCAATATTATTAATTTTGCACAGGTCTTGAACTACCTACCATTTCCACTTTCTTTTATGTCCATGATCAGTGAGTTAAAAGGGCTTCTGAACACGTCTTTTAAAATGCCCTGTTTATTCATCTTTTTAATAAATGGTTTCATTACCCCTTCTACTTTCCATGGATAAATGAACTTTCAAGTTTTGTGGGGGTTTTTTTAAAGTCAGAGTCCTTGTCCTGCATCTGAATTGACACACCATCTAGTGTACAGTAAATTACGCAATTCATTTTGCAAAGGAGGTTTCTACCTAACTTTTACAGGAACATTTGCTAAAACCTGTTTCGTTATTTGCTTGTTTGATATACATACAACTTGAACTTCTTTTCTCAAGAGGGGTACGTTGGTCGAACAGTGGAGCAGGTAGCACATGTATTGAATACAAATGATACTGATTGGCCATTCTCCTCAGCTTCTGCATATGGGTCACACATGCGATCCCTACACCATGATCCCCTCAGGCACCGTCAACTGTTTCAGTCAAGGAAGAATTATATTCAAAGTTCCTAATATTGTTGAGAACTGAGGGAAATCATTACTAATCATCAAAGGATTTTGCTGAAATTAGGAATTCTGTTGAATCCTCTACCTCTACTTTGAGGAACAACATTCACTCCTTGTGTCAGTTACATGTGTCACCCTTCACACCAATTCCCTGCATGGCAAAGCTTGCACCAGAATCTACCCCCATGCAAAATCAGAATCAAAATCCGAATTGGACATCTGCAAGCATTCCTACCCCTATGCTGGAAATGCTTTGTCTGAGCAATCATGAGCTTCTCTTTCAGGTTCATCTGTTTAGAATCAAAGCAGTCACCACAATATTTGCCATACTTGACTACGTCATCAATACTCTTGGTCTGCCAACATAGCACACTCTGTTGAAGATGAGAACTGAACTCTGAGCGCAAGCCTAACACAAAGGATGATACAAAACCGCCAATGCCTTCTTTTAGTGGACTTTTGATTCCACTAAACTCTTCAGATATTTGCATAACTCTCTAGTAATATGTATTCACTGAGCTCTTGAGTAGATCTCATAATTGTTTAACGATTCACCTCTTTTTCTGGAAGCTTTTGCTTCAAACGTGTTATCACTTCTCTATATTTTCCATAATAATAAGAGCTAGACTATGTTGAGTATGTACTCTTGGAGGATCCTCAGTTGGCCATTTCACAGCTGCTTTACACTCAAATTAGAAATTCTTGGGGACAATAATTTCAAACACCATATTCATATCTGCCCAAAGCACCTGTGAAATCATCACCAATTGATCCTCCTCTGTATACCATATCTCTGGTTCTTACACAGGCTTTGGAAAAATTGCCGTAAATGCAAGGAGATTAGATCTGTCCAAAGAACATACACATGTGCTCCTCCATGCACTTCTCTCAAAATGAATCCTACAACCACTGTTCCTGATTCTGGCTCACTGACTCTTGTACTCGCCTCTATTTCTCTTTCTGTCCTTTTCTCATGTGCCTTGCCTCCCGCTTTATTCTTCAACGTTTCTCTATATTTCTTCAAATCTGGCCATTCTTTTGTGCTTTGGTGCCAGATTTGGAGTTTGGCGACGGGTTACTCCATGACAACCATGGTGAATATCCCATCCACTGCACTACAAGTACATTATATCCAATGGCACTTCTAATATGGCAGAAGGTATAGCCGTCATGTTTGTGATGGAGTAACCCATCCGCCAAACTTGAAATCAGGCCCCAAATTGCTAATATATGCTTGTACAGTTAATATATCCATTCCCTTCACAGCACCTTCACTCATAATTCTGTAATTTCTGCACAGGACATTCTTTTTGTATGAATCGATGTTATATTCTTCAGCCAAATCCTCAAGCTTTCCTTATGGTTCACATGCACATCCAGCTTCTTCCTTACTCAAATATATCAATTCATTCACATTGTATGTGGTTGGTCTATCTGTGCCAATTGTACTCCATAAATTTTCTAGAAATTTAAAGGCCCATTACGATACCGGGCGTAAAAAAATCCGCCACCCATGAAAGCGGCAAAAATCCGCCCGCCTACACCTTCTGAATACCGACCCAGCAATTATGATGCCTCGAACCGAAAACCGCCAGCGGCGGAAAAAACACACAAAATACCGCCCGCCCATGCCCGAGTCAGAGTCAAACCGCCCGCCACGGACGGAAAGACGCACGACAACACAAAACCGCCCGCCCTCACGGTCGAGACACCGCACGTGAAATTACGATCGCACCGACATGAGCGCGGAAAAACAACAAATACACCGCCCGCCAGCGGAAACAACACTGAAGAAAATGGACACGGCAGAAGCCATGGCGGCCACGTCCCTGCACAGAAACAGCCCCGGACTCAAACAAACACACACAACATGGCAAACAAGTCCACACAGCAACCCACGCACAAATACACAGACAAAGTACACATCCCGAAAACACACCACCCCTGGACAAACAAATAATCCACAAAGCCCAGAACACCAGCCACAACACACCTGAAAACAACAGACCATCAGGACACACCCAAACAGGTAAGTACAAAAGCAGCCCCTCCACAGACCACAACCACTTGCAACATTGCAAAGCAGAGAGGAGAGGAGAGGACACAGTGACACAGCAAGGACAGCAGCACACCACAGATACGCACACATCACACCCACCACCAACACCACCACCACCAAACACCGGCACCACAAACCCCCTGCACATCACACATCACACACCGCACCAGCACCACAAACACCATGGCATCACACAGAATGCCCAAGTTCACTTCCACTGAGCTGACGGTCATGGTCGACCCCACATGACCCATCACAGACACAGCAACACCCAAGGAGCCACGTCTGCATGCACAAGTCACACTGATAACAGAACCACACGGCAGGCACAGTGCAACCCATCACACACAACTGCAACACCATCGAAGTCCTGTCCATGTAGCCCCCACTGCCTGTCAACCACACATCCCACAACTATGCCCATGTAAGACATACCACACTAGACGCAACAGTGTGGAACAACAGAAATGCACACGAACACCACTGGACCCATCAAACACACAGACACACAATGCACATACAACATACCATCCATCTCATCCGTCAGCCCCAGTCACATGAAAGGTATGTCATCCGAACAGCTGGTCCACATACAGTAGTCACGCAAAGAAACATGCCCATGATAAATCATGTGCCAGAAGTGAATGAAGCGCACGTCACACTGTGAGCAACTACACACATAACATGGGCCACACACCCCGAGCACTGCAGTGATGCACATGGCACAGGGCAGCACGCACACCAAGGAATTGGACCATCTGCAATACGTCGTGTGGCACACAACCATCACTCACTCATAACAATGTGTCCAATTACATGGCCAGAAATCACAACAGACAGCAAATATGCAGGGTATGTCAGACATACACACACCTCAGACCATGCACTGTCATGTTGCCACAACACATGTCACGTTCTGCACCCATGGCACACAGTATGTACCCCAAAAGCATAGTACATCTCAAATGCGTTTCAGGGGGCTGACCCCATTATGCCATCTGCGTTTCTAAGCGTTCCATATGAACCCCCAAAGCATAGTTCATCTCAAATGCGTTTCAGGGGGCTGACCCCCATTATGCCATCTGCGTTTCTAAGCGTTCCATATGAACCCCAAGAGCATAGTACAAACCAACCTCCACGATGGGTCTGGAGTCCGCACACACCAGAGCCACAAAAAGCAGGAGCACAGCAACACACCCATCGGCATTGCCAATCCGTCCCATGCCACATGTCCACAGCACACAGTCCCATTGGCATGCCCACACAACAACAAATAGCACAGCCACACACACGGCTCCAGGAAACCTGTGCACGACTGTGCACGAACTGTGGATGTCAGACAACCTATACATACTTTGTCATGTGCAACACAATAACATATCTCATTCCCCCCACAGGTGACGAACTGCTGGATGCTGGAGATGGAGACAGCAGCCAGCACAGCCAGCCTGCAAGCCCCCAACAAGGACTCACGGATGTGGAGGATCTGTCCTCCGATCCGGACACGGACCACCCAGCAGGCCCATCTGGTGTGGCAGGGCCCAACCGCACCCCAGGCACCCTCCCACCCACCAACCCATCATCCAGGGCTGATGACCACTCACAGCCCCCTGCTGCCACTGTCGTAGCGGCCACTACCACTGTTGTGGCGGCCACCCCCACGCTCGTTGCGGCCACTCCCACTGCCGCAACCACCACCACGTCATCACTGGCCCCAGCGCAAGTGGTGGTCCGGCCGACTGGGTCCACCCTGGGAGCCACAGCGAGGCCCGTGGTGAGCAATGTGGCTAGTGGGCAGGTCGGTGGCAGCAGTACTGGTAGGAGGAGCAGGGCCAGGCCAACGCCAACTGTGCCTGGGAGCCAAGCCCTGCCGCCAATCGACAGAGTCCTTGGGGCCTATGAGGAGGCCCAAGGCGAATGGGCCAGGTCGGCAAGCGACACGCGGGAGGTCCTTGCGGTGTTGAGGTCCATGGACGCCCACATGGCCCGAATCGCGGACCTCATGGGCCAGCTGGTGGTGGGGGGGAGGTCACAAGCAAGGCCAGCAACACCACCTCCGCCACCACCTGCTGTGGCGCTGGGTCGTGCAGCATCACGTTCCCCTGCGTCCACAGCGAGTGAGCACTCCTCAGCCACCACCAGCGGAACATCAACACCCCCCCCTCCCAAACGTGGAAGGGGCCGTCCTAAGTGGAAACAGGTGTCCAGAGAGGACTTCGCCCGCACCAAACGCCAGTGAGTCAGCCAGCCACCTTGACCACCTACTGCATTGACTTGGAATACGATCCTAGCCCACACTGCCATGTGAATGGCATGTGTCTGTTGGACTGTGGACATAGAACTCCATGGGTACACCTTGACCATCACGCAGCCATGACCGTCAACTCATTGTCACAGCATGCACCACATTTGTCATCACCTTGCACACAATCACATGTCACCGCTGTTAATAAATACACCTTGATCACAATCGGCTTAATGTGTCCTGTGTTTATTCCACGATGTGCAATCGCCACCATGAGCAGAATAGCATCTGCTGTGTGGCATGTCGATGGGACAGGAGAGGCTGCAGGGACCTAGGGGTGAAAAACAGAACAAGAGTACATTCAATGAGTGTGTCACACACTCATCACACAGTACTTGTCACCAACTACAAGCAATGCACACACATCTCTGAGAGCAACAGGGCACAATGCTACAGCCACTGACAGTGGCATACCAACCTGGACATGGACCATTGACACACAGCACTCAGTGAACAAAAGGCCCCAGTAACAGAGCACACATACACCTGCACAACTACAGCCACATCAGCCGTCGTACATGGTCACTCACCGTCAAGTGAAGTAGCGGGCGATGAGCTGCTGACGCACATTCACAGCTTCATCCTCTCCACTGTCCTCTTCACTGGAGCTGTCCTGGTGTGCAGGCTGGGGCCCTGGTTGATCTCCGTCATCCACAATTAGGGGGATCTGCTTTCGAATGGCCAGATTGTGCAGCATGCAGCAAGCCACCACTATCTGGCACACCTTCTGTGGGGAGTACGCCAGCGCCCCTCGGTGCGGTCCAGGCATCTGAACCTGGACTTGAGGAGGCCGAAGGTACGCTCGACCACACGTCTGGTCCTCCCATGTGCCTCATTGTAGCGGTCATCTGCTGGGGTCCGAGGATTTCGTAATGGACTGAGCAGCCAGGGCCCATTCGGGTAAGCCGAGTCACCTGGGCGTGGGGGACACAGAGAACCGTTGCAATTCAAACAGGACAGTAGACAGCATCCTTAAGCCAGCACGCTACACAACTCCACATACTCACCAACAATCCAGCCACGGTCCTGTTGCAGATTAGTCATCAGTCGTGGTAATATGCTGTTTCGCATGATGTGCGCGTCATGGGCCGAGCCTGGGAACTTTGCACACACGTGGGAGATGACCATGTCCGCAAGGCACACCACTTGCACATTCAGTGAGTGCGTGTGCTTCCGGTTGCGGAAGAGCTGCTCAGTGGCCTGTGGTGGGACAAGGCCAACATGGGTGCAGTCAATGGCACCAACGACGTGTGGGATCCGTCCAAGGGCATAGAATGCACCCTTCACTGCCGCCAACTCACGTGCCCTGGGGAATCTGATGTACCTGTTCCTGTACAGCATCATGGCTGCCAGTACATCCATCAGCACCACGCTGAACATGGGCTGGGACATCCCACCTCCACTGCCCACTGTGTGCTGGAATGACCCAGTGGCGAAAAAATGCAGTGCAGCCATCACCTTAGCCGTGGGGGTGAATGCTGTCGGATACACCCTGCGAGGACGGAGGTGGGGTTCCAACATGGCACATAGTCGATGCAGGGTTGGTCGATCCAGACGAAATTTCCGGATGACCTCAGAATCCTCCATGTCCGCCAACAATTGGTAAGGGCGGTAAATGTTTGGTCTCCGCCTAGGAAAGATGGAAGTGGACACATGTCAAAGCAACACGACACATGGCATTTTCACATACACATCACTGATATGACAGAGCAAGAACATGAGTCACAGAACAGCTGTCATGCAGGGACAGCACAGCCACAATACACTTACACAGGTCTCCCACCAATAGCAATGAGCAGTGACACAAACCATTGCTATGTGCATGCACATGGGGATCCAGGCCTCAATGACCTGTGAGGCGTGCTGATGGGGACTGACTGCATATCCGGCAAGCGACAACACCACGGCAACATGACTGGCTGCTGTGCATCACACTGCTTCCGAGGCTGGATGAGTATGGCACACACCAACGACGATGTGGGCACAGGCTGAGCGGCCAAGACAAGTGGGACCTGTGGCACGAGGGGATATGAGACAGTCATTGGTGTCACCACTGCACCCTATGTGCAGCACTGTACGGATCACACCTCCAGAAGCATTGTCAGGTGTACACATTGACAGCCCCATGCCAACACGGCTGTGTGCTTGCAAATACACATCACATGTGACACGTAACCTTGCACGTGCCAAGTGGCAGATGTACATAGTGAGAGATGACATGCGTGTGCATATGCGTATACCATGCACCCATGCCAATGTGCAGATGATGACATGCTAACAGACATGTGGGGGCCGGCCACTGGCCGTCCCTGCCTATGCACACGGCATGTTGTGGCCCCGTCCATTGTGCACCTGCACCCACACGCACATCATGGCCACACCTGCAGCTGCAGTGCGCACATCATACTGTGTGGTGCACATGGCATCAGCGGACTGTCACCAACATGGGCCAGGCCATTACGGCCAACTCCGATGACCCTCGCGGTTGCACCCTGCGTGTTCCACTATGGAGGTAGGCGTCCCGGGCCAGCTGGGTGCAGGCCAACGTCTGCAATTGCCAATGCAGGTCTCAGTGCACTTGTTGCTCGTGTGAATGTCAGGCTGGGCCATGCTGCCCCTCTCAGTCCCAGCAAGCCTGGCCTGCACATTGACTGCACAATGCCAGTAGGTGACAGCACCGACTGCCTAGTGGGTTACATGTGTCTCCTGTTCAGGACACCCCGGATGAGCGCTTACTCTGCACTGTCTATTGGACACACCATGACTCGTGATAGGGATGTGTGTGAGAGATAGTGGCACTGAATGTGACCTTCGTTGCGGGGTGGGCCATGCACAGGGCGAGTACGCTGATGGTTGCGCAGTGTTGGTCACAGTGGGTACACCCACACAGATGTGTTGCCTTGTGATCTTCTTCTAGGTCAGCCTGACAATGGACAGTAGATGTGGGCAGGCTACACATTGCTCGATGTGCTGTCTATGTGCATGTGCATTCACACCAGGCACAACTGCCCCTGCACATGTGACCCCTGCTGCACTCTGTGCTGGGTCTGTTGAGCTGATGCACCGTCTGTGCGTGGGGCAGACAGCTCTGCTCAGTTCCGTCATTGCCCATGACATCACTTTGCCGCAGGTGACATGGTTCATGGAGGGCCCACATGTACGCGTGGGTGGACTACACAAGACTGTCCAATGGTTATCACCCCCAGTCAGTGCTTCGAATGGGAAGTATGTGGTGCTGGTACTCATTTCGCTGTGTCGAGTGTGCGGGGCTAGGTGCGGGGCTACATGCAAGACATGGGTAGGTCATCGGCTTATCTACTAGTTGCAATGCACACGAGACATGTCTTTTTCTGACCACATCAGGGGCATTCCTTAAACTAACTGAAAGTCAAACAGTTATCTTTTACACTGTCCTCATGGCCTCCCCTCGCTCACACCTATATGCATTTGCACATGAGAAGCTAGCGCATGCACAAGCAGCTCCAAGCTCGCCCCAGAGAGGCCAAGGAGTGTATGTGTGGGTCCAGTTGTACATGTGGTCTGTCTCACGGTATGATTAGTGGCGTTACGCCGTCCACATGCGTGGTGCCCCGACTCGAGACCCGGGCAACATTGACTATGCATGACAGGCTCCGCAGTCCGGATACACCACCTGCAACACACAGAGGCTGTAGCTGCCCTAGCGGGCCAGTCCGCGTTCAACTGGAGCTCATGGCCCCACACATTCACTCTTTGGCCTCTCTGGGGCGAGCTTGGAGCTGCTTGTGCACGCGCTGGCTTCTCTGTTGCAATGGCATGTAACGTGTGTGGGTGTATTGTCAATGGGTGGGATGGCGCGAGCCACCGTCCGTGACGTCACTGCTGCTTGTGATGTGTGCGTCCCCCACTACTTCCATTTGACTTGTGCCATACTACACATTGTGGATGTGTTGCCTGCGTGATGTGACAAGGATGAGCGCGCCATGAGCTCTCACCCACCATGCTCTACTGCCATCCCGTGCCCTGGATTGCCTGTGCAAGTGGACAATGTTGGGGATACACCAGGTCGACAGGGGATGTGAGTGCCTTGGCAAGGGCCTGGCGGACGCGCAGCAGTATCCGGCATGTCCACGGAGGGTGGGCTGACGTCTACACTTGATGCGGCATTGTTCGTGTGCCCGCCTGTTGTGCACACACGAGTTCACATTCGTCACCAGACAGGTGGTCTTTACAGATTCCCAGGAGTGCGCCAATGTACTGGTCCTGAGTCCTCCCAACACAGCGTGTTTCAACATTGCATGTGCGCACCTACCCGTCACACCAACCCACCTGAGCCATGCGTAACTCCCGCTTCACATGACACATGTGTGTCTCCCACAGTTGTGCTACACATTTAAGTTGACATCCAATGACAGTGGACTACATGGTCATCTCATGACTGCCGTGTACTTCACACACTCTCATCCTCTCTCATTCGTACTTGTGAAATGAATCAGCAGAGACACATTGTTGCTTCAAGCCATGTATTGGGACTAATGTCCTCTGTGATGCAGTATAGTGAACACTACTGGCAGCGAAGTGCATGTGGAGGATATACTCAGCATGATTACACATAGCATAGGGTGTAGGGGTACAGTGATTAGTTGTTGACTGTGGGATGTGGGCTTCAGAGTTCCAACTGCTTAGCCGTTGGTGTGCTAATGTACATTTGCTAATTACTGTGGTGCTGCTGACTGACACAGACAGTATACATTTAGCCTACCAGTCCGCTTGTCATCATGGGCACAGTGCATCTCCGTTCCATGTTACAGGTTTGCTGCTATGGTCACTCATACACACGTGCGTGGAGGTGACATCAGGGCATGGGCTTACGTGCATGCAAAGGCGTCCCACTTGTTGTTGCGATGTGGTGGGTACTGGCCATGTCACAGTCACTGGGCTCATGTTGTTGGTGGATGCACTTGGTGTACATGCAAAGGTCCTGGCACGGACGTTCAGAGGAGGTGTGGTGACAGCTCTCACATACTGCAGCAGGACGATTGCTGTCCACTGACCGGTGCATATGTTCATGGGCGCAGGATCCATATCATGGCATGGTTGTACGTGCAGTTCTGTCCATGTGGTTGCCATACACAAATCCCATGCCTCTGCCTCCCCCTGTTCATGCAGAGTTACTGGATGTGATGAGGTACAGGGTGCATTTCCCAATAAGTATCAGATGTCATGGCAGTGTAGTTGTTGTTGTGGTGTCAGTTGCAGGTTGCATGGTGTAGTAGTTGTACTGGTAACTGCCTAGTCCGTGCGTAAGCCACGCATGGGTACGGTGTGGGTCATCATTGCTCAATTGGGGGTCTGGCGACGGGGCCCGACGAATTGACAGGTTGTCAGGAATGCAATGCCTACCAGCAGGGCTTCCATGGCATTGGTGGTGGACATGGTTGCCAGCCAATGTAGCGGATGGTGGCTGTCAAGGTGTTGGTCGTGAGTTGTCCCTTGTAGGAGCATGATGGGACATGTTGGATGGCATTCGATGTAACTGTAATCCATTATCCGTCGTGTGGAGGCACAGTGGTCCCATTGCAGTGTGGGTCCGATAGTCGCCACATACGCCATGCCCCCATAGGCTGAACAGGCCCTGTCGTGGGCGTCCAGGGGGTGGAATAGTTGTAGCAGGTCCGCCCTTGGACATGCCGGGTTGGAGAGACATAACTCCACAGGATAGTAGAAGGGACACCTCCGACAGTAGAAGACGGGGATGACGCAGCTGAACAATGCGATGCGGTAAGTTAGTCGGTAACTTACGTTCAGCAGGGCCAGATTGTCACATCCCAATATCTGTGTCAGGTTATGTTTGTACAGCTTGATCTGTCCGGCGTAGTTGGGTAGGTGTGGTGCAAGTGCCATTTTGCTGCAGGGCGCTGTGGTGGCGTGCTCCGGCTGTCTGTGCAGTCTGCAGAGTGCAACCTCCGATGTTGCTGGGAATTCTGTAATGGTCGTAGGGAGGCAGGACCTGTGTTATGTTGGCTTGTGCGGAGGACACGGGCCCTCATCCCACATGCTTCTCTGAATGGTCAAGGTCAGTGGTGTCTGACTCCTTCCAGATAACTTGCATGTGAACCACATGGGGGAGTGTTATCATTTCTTCTTTCCGTTGTGAATGTTCTTTGGTGTTATGCGCTATCTGCCCTGTGGCCGCTTCCCTCTGCATGCCTGCGTTGGGCTTTGTTTGGTGCAATAACTGTTTTCTCCGGCTTGTTTAGTCGGGATGTGGTTTCAGAGTGGGAATGGAAGGTCATTCGGTGCTGTCTCCTCTCCCGTGTGTGGGCAGCAGGCTGCTTTTCCGCTGTACGTTGGGCCTTGTGTTATAATTGGTCCCACCTGTTGTCTGTCCCCGGTATCTTTGATGTTACGTATTGCATGTCTTGTTATTGGGTGCAGGGTGGCACCGGTGTTTCTGTGTGGTTCTGGCGTACCTTTTCCCGACGGGGTCCATATTCTGCTGGGTGATGTTGCCTCCGCTGTGTGCTTCGCCGTGTTTTGCACACAGGGGTGTGTCCTAATGTGGCGTGACGTCACTGACATGTTCGGGTCAGTTGTGTGACGTCAGGTTGGCAGCAGTGAATTGCCGGTTGGGGACATGACTGTGGCAGGGCTGTCACGTGACATGTGCTTTCTGGGTGGTGCTGGTGTGTGTGGTGTTTGGTTGTGACCCTGTGTTGTTTGTGTGCGGCGCATGCATTGCGCTGCCGTTGGCCTCTGCGTTGTGCGCATGTGTGGGTGCAGTGGTGGATGTGTCGTGTCCACGCAGGGGTGTCGGGGTGGGGGCCATATGCAGTTGTCCCGCCCTTGCACTGTGTGCGCTGTTTGCGTGCCCCTGTTGTGTGTCTGCCTACCTGCGTCGCCGCGGTGCGTTGACTCCTGGGTGCTGCATCAGGTAGAGCATGGGGAGGGCCTGCAGTGCTGGATTCATGCTCGGGGGGTCGCCTCTTCGGTGTCTGTGCTCGGCGTTCGGGTTTCCGCCTCACTTTCACGTGCGGTGTCTCTTAGCCGTGGGAGCTGTTTGTTTGCGGCATCGTAATTTGTACGCCGGGCGGTACGTGATTTCGTCTGGCGGTGTGTCTCCATTGGGCTGCGCCGCTACGTGAGCGGGCGCACTTTGATGGCGGACGGCGTCGCTGGCTTGCCGGCGGTGTTTGGCTGCCTTTTCACATCGTAATTTGGCGGGCGTGTGGGCTGCGGCATGCGGGCGGTAACTGGTGGTTTTTGCATCCGCCAGCACGGCGGTGGTGCTTCCGCCCGCCATCCTAATGGGCCCCTTAGTTTTTAATTGGAAAATAATAATTTCTTTACTCACCGGTTCACTTGATTGTACTAATGTAACAGTAATAACAGTATCAATAATAGCTGTATCGGCAGTGGGTGTAGAAATAATCCCATTACTCTCTGATTCATTCTCTGGTGCACTTGGGGCTCCCACTGAATGTGTACTCATACTCCTGCCTCTTTACCCTTATCAGGCAGCCTAGGTGTTTGTGCTCTACATTTTCTGTTCTTTTCTTTCTCATTTTGAATCTCGTCATCTTCATCTTCATCATCTGTTTTCTTTTTACCTGCTTCATTAACAATTGTAGAAAACATACCCATTCCCTACATTGTACCCTCTCTCCATGCTTTTGTCTGCATTCCCCATCTTGAATCTAACCAATGACTCACAGCATTCCAAACCTGATGTTTCATTTTTTTCATTCTTTTTCAATTGGTACATGAATAGATAGGCTCACTGTGGTTCAGGCAGGAAGAACAGGAAGAACCTTGAACTAAAATATTTTGAGAGGAAAGCTTCATCAAGAGCTTACAAAGAAAAACACCTTTTATGAAAGAAGATAACAGAATCTCAATACATATTACCATTACAATACTGCTTCAGTACATATTTTACTGTGTGTGAAGACGGTAAGAAATGAAAACATGATCATGCTTTGAATTTCGAAATGGATTTAAGGCCTAGTCAGGTCAACCTAAGAAAACAATTCTGGTAAATCCAACGAGTTTGTTTTAAACACAAATTGTTTGTGACACTAAATAGTCTCTATTTATTAAATGGAAATCAGCTCTAGCATCCCTTTCCTTGCTTTCAAGGCAAGACAAAGTTGTTCTTGAAAATGTTTTCAGTATATGAAACACTAGCTTTATGTAATCCATCATTCTTGCCACCTTGATAGATAATATCGAAACTGAAGACGATGATTGCTGCTGATTACATTTGCAGAAGAAAATTGTCTATAGATTTTTTGTTGTTGATTTTCACTCTTTGAGATGTATGGGTTTGGAAATCACAAACGCTTTTAGTAGCCACGTTTTTGAAAACAGCTTAATGATTTTGCAGCTGAAACATTTGTTGAACAAGATCATGAGAAGAGATTTAACAATACCTACTCCTAAACTGAAAGAAAAACAAATAGAACCTCGTTTCAGGACACTAGCACAATAGGGCAATCAATTAGCTTGCAAGGTAGAGTCTCATTTTCAAATTACATCTCAAGCATTTTTAATCTTCTGATAATTTCATCATAATGGATATTTTCATGTGCATACAGATACATTTGAAAATTATACTTTGCTGAATGTAGACTGTTATCAAATAAGTACTTGTATTTGAAATAATCTCGACAAGATTCTTACTAGATTATTATTGATCTAGTTTCTTTTTCGAGTGCTGTGATGCTTCACTAATAGAAATAGGTCATTGACTCTAATGTATAGGTGGATTTTAGATGTATATTATATACCATGTGCTGGAGCAGTTAGCAGAAACAAAAGTTGTTAACTTGACTATTGATAGTTATCAGCACTTCCAGAAGGAGACTAACATCCTTTCTTCAGGAAGCATCACTAAAGTGCATAGATATGTTTCAATAATAGCATAATGTGTTTTCAACAAATATTAATACCCAGTCATTAATTCTTAATTTATTTATCTAAATTGAGTTAAGACATTATGTATGAGTTGGCCAATACTAGACAATCTCCTTCACATATAATAATCCTTTATTTTGGAGGTCGTGAAAAGTTTGGTAGGTCAGATTAGAAGAGGTTGTGTCACAGTGCTCTGAGGAACAGCAAATTAATATTTTAGTGGCCGGTAGCTAGTCTTACATTGAACGACTGCATTGAGTATTCACTCATAATAATCTGAATTTATCGCACTTTAAAATATATATCCCACCTCAGATTTGTTCTTCAAATGGAGACAAAGGGCACACACATGTTGCCACAAATGTTTATCCACTTAATATGCTATCAAAGTATAGCAATTAAAAAGTGTATCGGAAACACATTTTTGATATGATACTTGTGATTATATACCCGAAAAACTAAACTATTCTGCAATGATATTTGAGGAAAGCATACAATGCAGATGCCAGAGAATGGATATTTGTTGTGACAAGTTTAGTCAAATTATTACTGGCCAGAAATTAGATTGAAAGTAAGACAATTGACTGGACGATTTGAAGACGAGAATTATTATAATATTTTTTTGTGTGCAAAATAGTTGTATGTGATATAAGGTATAAAGAATAGATTTGCCAAGGGGCACAGAACAATTACTTACTGTATAATATCCTGTATGTGACAATGACATTTGTTTCTACCCCTTTTGTATTGATAGGAGTGACCAGTTTACCAGTACTACTGATAAAGTCTTTCTTTTCCTCCTCTTAATTTTTTTTGGGCTTTGCTTGTTAAGTTTTCTCTAGGCATGATTACTTATTATGCTTGGTTGTATACATTTATTCTAGCACAAAATAAGACAAATTGTTGATGCAATGCTGATGAATTGTATAAACCAAATGGTGTGCCTTTCAACAAAGGCAGCCAAAATGAGCTGACTGGACTTTGGTATAGAGATACAAGGAGGTTTGGGGCTGAAATAGTACTACTGGCTAGTATCTCTGCACCAAAGTCTGGCCATTATCATTTTTGTTTCCCAAAATGGTGAAAAACTGCTGTAACCTAGAGTTATCAGGTGCTTTACTGAGCAGCATTTCCCAATGCCTGCAAAAATATAGGGACTTTTTCCATCTTCTCTGAGCAGATCGAAAGTGTTGAGGGAGTGGTGAGAGTGCAAGCCACTCTTGTGCCTAACCAAGGGGAGCATTGTCTGCTCCACCCAGACTACTGCAGGGGTGGGCGATGCAGGCAATATTTCTTCCTGCAGCCCTTCAGCAATTTAGATAGACAGTGTCTCGGGGCCCAGCGTTTTCATACTCGATAATTCCAGGCCTGGACTAAGCCTGGGCGGTCAAATCCGCTCCACTCGTGGAGTTTGCGGATTTTTGGTAACTCCGCGTTCCGCGTAGAACGCGGAGTTACCGAAAACTCCGCGATCCGCGGCGTAGCGGAGTTTTTCCCTTGTTCGCGCGTTCAAAATGCGTTTTCGCGCATACGGTAGCGACTTACCGGGATCCCTGCGTTCGCCGACGAGTTTTCCTATCCCTTCGCGTGCGCCACGAGATTTTGGTAGCCGGCCGCGCGATCCCTCAAGAGTGTGCGATCGCAAACACGTCATTCGGACGCGCCATCGGACATCCGGCGGAGGTTTGGTGAAGCTCGCGATGCCGAACACGCAAAATTTGCAATCTGGAGAAGAATATCTCTCGAGCAGCATAAAACCTTCTCGAAAATTATGATTTGGATGAAAAAAACTCCTCAGATTGACATTTGGCTGTAATTTTTTGTGCAAGGAGTCCTTTTTCTTTTTTTACTTTTTTTTTTGGAGAGGAAGGAAGTGCCCCAGAGTCGCCAACTTCCTGTTCCTGTCCAGCAGGCTCCTTCCAGTGCTTTGTACATGTCCTGTTCACTTTTCATTTGGATTTGTAGCTGGAAGAATCACTCTTTGTGTCTGCTGCATCATATATCATTGGATTTGAGGACTTTTGGATTTGAGGACTTTTGGATTTGAGATTTTACAAGTAAGTTGGTGTTGTTTGTTTGATTGGGGCATTGCAGTTGCTGCAACTACAATTTTTGTACTTTTCATCATTTTTTTAAAATGTATTGTGGGTAGCCAGTAGGCCCAGAGCTAGTCATGGGTGCATGAAACAACTGTTTCTGTGGTGTGTGTTGAATTTATTTTAAACATCATTTAGGGCATGGATGGCATTGGATTGAGTTGCAAAATGTTTTTTTTGGGGGGTATTTCACTTTTTTGGTGTCTGTTAAATAAATGCCTTTGTTGTGTGTGTGTGTGTGTGTGTGTGTGGTGTGGTTGTTGTGTAACTTGCACACCTTGTTTAGCCCTGTGGATTTTCGGTTTTGCATTTTAATGCATTAAAGCTGCGTTGTTTAGCATGCCTCCTTTGCCTGGCTATTATAGGCCTGTTTCAGTTCATTGTTTTCCAGGCCTCCTGCTTGCTGTGACTGTGAGTGACCATGTGGCTGGTGGCCATTTTGTGGTGGTAGTTTAGAAGTGTGCTGCTTTTGTCATATAGGCCTGCATGTGTTTCCTTTGTTCCTTTTGGCCTAGGCTTCTTCTTGTTGTGGGCCTGGCCATGTGGCTGGCGGCCATTTTGAAGCCAGGCAGTGTGCTTTTGCCATAGGCCTGCATTGTCTGTCTTCCCTTTCTTGTTGTTGTGGGCCTGGCCATGTGGCTGGTGGCCATTTTGAAGCCAGGCAGTGTGCTTTTGCCATAGACCTGCATTGTCTGTCTTCTCTTTCTTCTTGCTGTGGGTGGCCTGGCCATGTGGCTGGCGGCCATTTTGTGGAGCCAGCCAGTGTGCTTTTGCCATAGGCTTGCAAGCTTGTGGCCTAGTCTGCCAATAGGCCTTTCATCCAGTAGGCCCAGAGCTACTCATGGGTGCATGAAACAACTGTTTCTGTGGTATCTGTTGAATTTAACCATCATTTAGGGCATGGATGGCATTGGATTGAATTGCAAAATGTGTATTTTTTGGGGTATTTCCATTTTTTGGTGTGTGTTAAATAAATGCCTTTGGTGTGTGTGTGTGGTGTGGTTGTTGTGTAACTTGCACACCTTGTTGCCTTGTGGATTTTCGTTTTTGCATTTTATTGCATTTAAGCTGTGTTGTTTAGCATGCCTCCTTTGTCTGGCCATATAGGCCTGCTTGAGTTCATTGCTTTCCAGGCCTCCTGCATTGTCTGTCTTCCCTTTCTTGTTGTTGTGGGCCTGGCCATGTGGCTGGCGGCCATTTTGAAGCCAGGCAGTGAGCTTTTGCCATAGGCCTGCATTGTCTGTCTTCCCTTTCTTGTTGTTGTGGGCCTGGCCATGTGGCTGGCGGCCATTTTGAAGCCAGGTAGTGTGCTTTTGCCATAGGCCTGCATTGTCTGTCTTCCCTTTCTTGTTGTGGGTGGTCTGGCCATGTGGCTGGTGGCCATTTTGTGGAGCCAGCCAGTGTGCTTTTGCCATAGGCCTGCAAGCTTGTGGCTAGTCTGCCAATAGGCCTTTCATCCAGTAGGCCCAGAGCTACTCATGGGTGCATGAAACAACTGTCTCTGTGGTGTCTGTTGAATTTAAACATCATTTAGGGTATGGATGGCATTGGATTGAATTGCAAAATGGTTTTTTTGGGGGGTATTTCACTTTTTTGGTGTGTGTTAAATAAATGCCTTTGTTGGATGTATGTGTGTGTGGTGTGGTTGTTGCATAACTTTCCCACCTTTTTTAGCCCTGTGGATTTTCGTTTTTGCATTTTTGCATTAAAGCTGTGTTGTTTAGCATGGCTCCTTTGTCTGGCCATATAGGCCTGCTTGAGTTCATTGTTTTCCAGGCCTCCTGCTTGTTGTGACTGTGAGTGACCATGTGGCTGATGGCCATTTTGTGGTGGTAGTTTAGTAGTGTGCTGCTTTTGCCATATAGGCCTGCATGTCTTTCCTTTGTTCCTCTTGGCTTACTGCTTCCATCCCCTTTGCCTGCTGCAGCTCCCTGAATGACGTGATGCGCAAATTAATGCCAAGCAGGTTCCACCTCCATTACATTTGTATTTTTGTTTTTGTTCTTCTTTCCTATCCTTCCTGAGTGTAGACAGTATACCATGAAAACCCTTGTTGTCAAAGTCTCACAAATGGCTACACTGTTATGTTTTTTTTTTTATAACTTAAACTGAGTTAATAAAATGTAATACCATAACACTAACAAGTGTGACCACCACACACTAAGTTATATATTATATTTGTTTGTTTGGACTAGTAGTAATTGAACCACAACAAATGCAACATTTCACTGATGTTCTTCTGGCTTCTTTGCTTTTAGGTGCACAAAAAGACTGAGGAGGAGGTGTCATCATCATCACCCATTCTACTGCCAGACGGAAGTCCTGCTGTGCACGACGTCACGTGACATATGACCACAGACATCTCTGCAACTTGTGCACCTGCGTCCTGCTGACATCGGAAAAAGATGGCCCCAAAGAAAGGTAATAGGTCCTCCAATACCAAGAAAGTTGCCAGTGAGAAGAAGGAACAGAAGAAGGAAGTGGCACTGCCACTTACCAAGAGTGGTGTGCCGCCCAATATGTTTTTTGGGAAACAAAAAATTACGCCTGCATCAGCGGTGTCCGGGGACCAAGCTGGGATCAGCACCTCCGCACCAGCGGGACCACCCCACCAACCTAGGCCCAAGCCCATGAGTGTCGCAGAGGTAGCCAGTCTACTTGTGCAAACGCCAACGAGCAGTGATGTTGAAATGTCATTATCGCAAAGTAGTACCCAATCAACGCAGGCAGAAACTCGGCAGATAAGTGGGCAACAACAGCCGGAACAACAGCCGGAACCACAGCCGCAACAACAGCCACAACAACAGCCCACAATAGTAGTTGTTCCTCCCGAAGTTGGGGCAGTTCAGGAAATCGAGCTTCCTGCAGACGAAGAAGAGCAAGCCACTCTTTCAGAAGATCCATTGTCTTCCTGATCCCCAGCAAGGAAAAGGAGGGTTAGACCATCAACTTCTTCTTCAAGCCCCCCTTCTGATGATCTAGATACCACTTGGAACCCACCAGCTCAGCCTGAGAGAGAGACACGCCACGCGACAAGACTAAGGAAAAGGAAAGTTCCAGAAAGCCTTAGAGTTATGGAGGAAGATGTAGAAGAGGAGGATGATGATGAGCCAGTCATCATGAAGGTCACTCCCGCCCCAGTGGAGATGGAGACCGACATTATTATTACCCCATCCCAAATTGCTGTGAGTGATGTGGCACGGATTCCACCAACACAGGTAACACCAACACGACCTCCAGCTTCCATATTTGCATTTGCAAAGGCCCGGCAGGGACCTACATCCAGCTCAACCACCACCTCAGTAGGTAGTGGTACTGTAACTGCACAGAGTCAAATTCCAGGCACACCCTCCAGTTCATCCGGCATTGCAAGTGGCACCTCCAGCAGCACAAGAAAGTTCACCTACCCAGTTTGGGACTTCTTTTCAGTCAGAAGTAAGGAGGACAACGTTGCTATATGCTCAATTTGTCAACACGCTGTTAGTCGGGGTACGCTTGGTACAAACTATGGTACTGGAGGCCAAACAACCCATCTGAAAAAACACCACATGATCCAGTGGGAGGCGCACCTACTTAGCGTACAAAAAAGTAAAACTGCACCCATTGCTGTTGGTAGGGATGAAGAAGAAGAAGATATGATCGCGGTGGAAGGTGAACAAGAGGGAGACATTTTCTCTGGTACACAAAGTAGCCCTGTCCCAAGCAGTGTAGTGGTACCACCCACATCCTCAGCAACATCTCAGTTGCACCGTAGTAAGAGTCAGGCTGAGACACCAAGGCAACAGAGTACTGCAATGAAAAAAGTGCGTCGTTGAGCCTAACTGGGTTCAAGAAGTCACCTGCATCAGCTGCACCAGAAAGGAAAAAATCCGGCCTACCATTGTCAGCATGCTTAGGTCGGAGGGGCAGTACGAACGCAACCACCCAACGGCACGTTTGTAAAATGCGAAGCTGGCTAAAATGTTAGCGCTGGACCTTCTCCCTTTTTCTTTTGTGGAGGGGGTGGGTTTCTTTGAGTTTGTGACAGCCATCTGCCCAAAATGGAAGGTTCCCAGCCGGTCCTATTTTGCCAGAGTTGCTGTTCCAGCACTACATCACAATGTGCTGGAATTGCTTGGACAAGCTTTGCAGCAGAGTGCTGTTCACAATACCCACCTGACAGCAGACATGTGGACCAGTTGCCAAGCCACTGATTACATGTGCATCACTGCACACTGGATCTCTTTTGTGGGGGTTTTGAGAAAAGATATCTGAAGCAGGTGTTGACACTGCTGAGATTTTTAATGCTACCCGGAAACATGCAACTGTAGCCATGTTCGCCATGGAGAAATCTCATACTGCTGCAAACATTTTGGAAGAGTTTAACAGCAAGGTCTTTGAATGGCTGCGCCCAAGAGGGCTTAACATTGGTTTTGTTGCCAAGGATAATGGCAGTAATATAGTTAAGGCCATGCAGGATGGTGACTATTTCAGGGTCCTGTGTTTGGCGCACTGCATTAACATTATTGTTCAAGACTTTCTGAAAAAAGAAGCCCGAGTCAGCAACTTACTGACCACCTGCAGAAAAATATGCACACATTTCAGCCATTCTTTTAAGGCCCGAAAGCAGCTGAGGATCATTCAACGTGAGCATAGAATGCCAGTCAAAGCACTCATCCAGGAGGTGCCAACACGTTGGAACTCAACTTATTACATGCTTGATCGTCTGTTTGATCAGTACAGACCAATCAATGAGTATGTCATGCAAAGAATAAGGGATGCGACTGTGAAAAGCATGACCCTACAGATGGACCAATGGGGCCTAGTTAAATGCCTGACAGAGATGCTTCTTCCTTTCGAGCTCTTCACACGTGAAGTCAGCAAGGAGGACTGTACTATGGGCCAAGCTATCCCATTGTTGCACATGCTAGAGCAACAGCTGAAGGAGGTGTCTGAAACATACACAGGTGTGGAGGGAAAAAATGAAGCATATGAGTTGGTGGAGAGCTTATCCCGTCGCTTAGCTGAAAATACAAGGGTGCAAACTCGCATTGTTTCAGAAAAACATTACATTTGTGCCACAATTCTGGATCCACGGTACAAATCGGCACTGAACACTAAGACATTAATTCCTTTTTCAGAAGTGGATGTTGCCCAGTACAAAACTTGGATAGCTAAGGCAGCCAGTGACTTGGAAAATGAACGGGTGGTAATTAAAGGCCCGCTACTCAAACCCACAACAAGTACTGCAGCAGGGCATCCGGCGTCAAGTTCAACTTCAGAGCCTGAGGGCAGTGCATTTGGCACAGAGCTATCACCAACACTATCGACAACAGCAATAACCGGATCATCAGCCCCAGTAAAATCGGCACAGGATTGGTATTTACAGCAAGGGCTTGCTAGGTCCAGTGCTGATGCAAAGACAAAAGAGGCCCAGCAAAGTAGAGCACCCCTGAACATTGAGCGGATGGTCCAGGCCTATCTGGATGACCCAACAGAGGTCTACATTGATCAAAACCCATTGCTGTATTGGTATGGGAAAAGGGGCCAATGGCCAGTGCTCAGCAGGCTGGTGATAAACTATCTGGCTTGCCCTGTCGCAAGTGTCTCTTCTGAGCGTGTTTTCAGTGCTGCTGGTGCCATTGTAACAGTGAAAAGGACCAGTCTCTCGCCCAAAAATGTGGAGTGATTAACCATGATCAAAATGAATCAGCACTTTATACCACCGAATTACAAAATACGTGAATCAACGCAGGAAGATGAGGACAGCGACTTAGGTGACGGAAGTAGTGTCTTAGATGATTACCTACTTCTGGTTGAACCACCAGAGTTTGAGGACAACAAGGCTTTGAACTTCTTACTTTCTTTCTTCCTTATTTTACTTTTATTTGTGTGTGTCTCTGTCTTTCTGGTTCGAAACTTCGAATCACAACAAATCCATCACCACCATCTTCTAGTCTTTTTATTGCCATATTGGAGTTGCAGCTCTGTGCATTTAACTTAAGTCCTGCTCCATCCATCCTCCTGATGCGCCCTAAATCCATTTCCCTCAAGCCAGATGATGATTGGATGGAGAATTGTACAAAAAAATGTTGCCTCGTTGAGTCCCTCCAAAAGAAGTGGAACATGATGACTACTATAGCTATCCTCCTTTCCGAGCTGAGAGAGACTGCCCCTTTACTTAAGATGAGAACAAGGAACAGGTAATGATGGCATGCATTGGACGCTGACTCAGAGTGATTGGTGTTTGTGTTGTTGTTGTTTGTTGTGCATGAAGTGAATTCATTGTGTACTATTATTTAATCTACACACTAAAAGTGACTCAAGTCAATGTTTCCCTTCTTGTTGTTTAATAACAAAATTGTACTTCTACTGCAGGCCGATCCATTGCATTTTTGAATATGGAATCTGGACTCACTCAGTACACTGCAGACTGAGTTGGACAACACCATGATGATGACCACAGTGACATAATATCTTCGCAGTCAGTCAGTAGGATCAGAGATGATTGATGGAATAACTCAGGGCGTTTCATGAGTGGCACAAAAGGTAAACAAGTCAACAACAACCACAGCAGACCTACATGTCTGTGTAGTGGTGGAGTCGAGTCACGAGTGTAGTAGTGGTGGTATGACTGACTGCTGTGCATGCCATTGATTTAGTTACTTACTTTGGAAAATGCTATGCTGCTGTATATGTGACATGTGTGCTCTGTCTGCCTAAATCAAATTCTAAGCTAAGTGGAGGTTGGGTGGGCGCCGTGGGCCTGCTCTGTCCTGTTGCTGTTATAGGTTAATGCTGGAAACAGACAACAGAGTAGACATGATTTAGCCATGCCGCTCTGAAAGTGTTTGCACTCCTCCGTAATTTATGCTTTATTTTTCTCCTTGATTTTTAAATATCCCTTTTGTTTTTCCATCTACACTTACAGGCCGGCCTTTACCCTGTGCCAAACAGAGAAAAACAACTCACACTCACCTACCAATCCACATCCGCCAGGAAGGCAGTGGCACCCAAGATTGACTGACGCAGCGTCCATGGAAGGGAGGACCAAGAGGAATGCCGAGATGCAACTCCCCAATTTGACCAGGATAACATACAGTAACACGTTAGTATCAACATTCATCATCTATTAAATAATTTGATTCATTTTTTCTCTTCAATCATTACGACTGTGTGTTGTTGTTGTTGTTTGCTCTCTGCTTATAATTGATCCCTACAGCTATTTTTTAATTTTCTTTGCTAGCTTTAAAAAGTAAGCCCGGTACAACAGAAGTAAAAATGTATGTAATTTGGGTCTCTCTGAGGGCAGACAGGCATGGCACATTGCATAATAATTAATAATATACTGCTGCACTGTACTGTCTACTAGTCTAGTTAGTAAGTACTACTTATCATTAACCATCAAGTCATCATCATCATGCATGCATTTCCTTTTTCTCCCTTAACAGATTTATGGATATGATGGTCGTCTGCCAAGATTATGTTTTGTTGTTTGTCCATGCTAAGTGTTTTTCTTTGTCAAACATTTCCCCAAACCCCCCTTCCCACCCATTCATCAAACCCTAACCCTCTTCCCCCGGGCTGTGTGATTTATATTGAGGTGTGACTAAATTTAATGTACACCAATAATTGATCACACGCTTGCTGGGGGGGATGTGGTGAAAGCAACACTAATTCAATTTCAAGGCAGGGCGAGGATCTTCTTCTGCTTGCCCACCCATGCTCAGTATATTTGCAAGTCAATTTTTTTTCCAAAGGAACCTAATCCATCATAATTAATTGCCGGCATCGATTGGATTCATCATCCTCACACACAGCACAAAAGGTTACACTTGTGTCGAGTGACTCAACACAACTACAGTCTGTAACTTGTTGTACTAGGCTATCCCCGCCACCATTATGTTTTATTTTACTTTAGCATTGCTAATCAGCACTATTATTATTGTTTGGCAGTCTTCTTGTGTATGTACTGTACTTTGTTCTACTACTCCTACCAGAGTCTCTCTCAGGCGACTGACTGTCTCATTTTCTTTCTTTTGCAAATGCTACTGCCAGTGTCTACTACTGCCACCACAACCATGGCATCTTGGGAAACCAAACCATCATCGCCATGCAGCCATCGCTGTGCCGAAGTTAAACATCAATCACAGGTAAGAGAAGAAGTTTGGGGGAGGTATAATTAATAAGATTAATTAATTAATTCACACACCCCTTAAGTCCTCCTGTTGCAGAATGTATAGACTAGGAGGAGAGACTGACAGTACTAGTAGGACAAGTCACTCAGTGAGGGGTACCGCATCTATCTGTTTGTGTGTTACAAAATCAGTCGATTATTTTTAAATCAAACACTGGCTGCGACCCTGCAGCAGCAAGGAAACCGTGTGACGTAAAACAGTAACCCCCCCACAAAACATTAACATCATATGTAAAGCTTAAGCATAAATATAATTTAATCCCCTAACAAAAATAAACTATGTAAAAAATCCCACAACATCTGACCCACCCCTCTCCCTAACCCCAACCAATGTCCAACGAGAAAAAGTCCAACCAATGTCCGGTGAATAAATAAAACCCCAACGCCCAATTCCCACCCACCAAAAAAAGGAATAAAAAAGGGGCAATCCAACAGGGTCTTTAGTTTCTTATCGGATTCAGCTGGCTCTCAGTTGCTTGTCCACCAGGATCTTTACCCGCTCCTCTAGGTGCTCCTCGAGGCGTGCCATTCGGAGGAGCATGCAGCGCTTGAATGCCCTACAATTGCATCCACAGTGGGGGAACAGCAGTGTTGGATGTAGTGCGGCGGCGGGTGGCTGCCTGACCGCGGTGCCGTACCACTGGAGGGGCCTGGCTGGGGCCCGGGGCATTGGAGGAGGCTGCAGCTGCTGCCGCCTCCTCCTCTTTCTCCTCCGCCAGGACCACCAGCCGCCGGTATTCGTTTTGTATGGCCTCCAGCTTCCGGCGCCGGGCCATGGCTTCCAACTCCTTCCTGTCAGGTTTAGATTTCCCTTTGGAAGGAGTAGCTATATCAAGAAGTAAAAAAAGACTATCGTAACAATATACTCTTAGCAAAACAGTAAGACAAATTAATTCTACACATAGTGGCACAGTAGCACTAGCAAGCACAGTACATAACATTTGTGGTATGTATCTATCCTCCCACTTCCTCGGCCTCTAACATTTGTGGGGGTTTCAGGCATTATACTAGCACTATGGACTCGAGTACACAGTACACCAGTCTTCTTCTCTCTTGTTTAGCGAAATTACGTAACCTTGTTGTAGCCGGCATGCCAGCTCTGTCAGCTTGCGCCCAAGACAAACATAGTTGTGACGCAGTCGCAGACTCACGTTAGTTTTATTTACTACTCTCTGCAGGTGGGGAAGCTGACTACACAATCATCGTATTTTTCTATTACGGGTGGCACTGGCCATACTCTGTTACATCAAGGGCAACTGCTCAATTTCACTTTCACCCTGCCCTGACTACTACAAAAAGGCAGATGAAATCTGATCCAAATGATCATTGCTTATATATGGGACGACATGAGGTACTTTGTTTTGATTGATTGTGTAAACAATAAACATGCAGCCGATAGGACACCCATGGCAGGCTGACACAGTCGAAAATAAATTAACATAGGTAGGGAGTGGGTCTCGGAGTTGGAGGGAGGCGCTTGATAACAGCATACATACACAATATATATGCTGTGCTTGCAAACTACTGTGAGTCAAGGGTGTATTCTGAAACTACAACTTCGTTCTATTCTCCTTGGCTTTGCTACTCTGGCGCGGTTTCTTTTACATTCTCTTCAAACTAAGACTCATCATCTAGTGACAGTCTCCACCTATGCTATCTATGATGAATACCATCCATGCACCCATCAATTCAAAGTAAACATGTCTATCATTCTTCTCAATCTCTCAACAAACCTTAGTTTGTTTCACCAACAACAAACATTTCTTTGTTTTAAACCACCACCCATGCGTCCTTCCTTCCTTCCTTGCCTTGGCTTTGAGTTTGACCCATGAAACACCCCGGAGGATTCTTACTATCCACCCATACAGTTTCACCCACCCAGGCAGGCATTTTTTCTTTCACCTTCCACCCATCCTTCAACCACCCATGCATCTGATTCCTTCCTATCAACCACCTATGCATGCATCCCGCGTATCCTTCTCTGCCAGTCATAAATATTACATCTCGCCCGTCCTTCCTCCTTCCACCCTTCTTTCCCTTTTCGTTCAACCCATCCATCAAGGTCATCTGATCTGACTCTTAGTCTTCTCCATAAAACTTTCACAGCTGAGTTGAAATCAGATAGAAAAGGCCATTAGTTACTCAACTCCTGCCGCTAATGCTATTGCTAATGCTAAGTAAAGGGTGTCTTCTTCAACCGTTGTTCACAACAACTTAGGGGCCGATTCCGATCTCGGCCGGTAGTGCTCCGAATCGGATTCGGATTCACCGGATCCGATTCGGAGCCCTGTTTCCCGACCGAATCGTACGCGGGTCCGGCCGAGCGAGTACGATGCAAGCACCCGCGAAATCGCCGACCGACTCGAACGCGGCTTTAACACGCTCCGACCGACTCGCATGGACACGACTCGCACCGCGCTATGGAGACGTTTCCCGGCCGGGTAAGTACGATGCGCGTCGCGAGCAGTCCGACCGACTCGCGCAGTCCGGCTCGAAAAAGCTGTCGGAGCCGGACTTTGGGGGTCCGCGTCGGACCCCCCTGTATGCGTAGGTGCGTGAGTCGCACACAGGGGGGATCCATGGGTCCCCCCTACCTGTGCATGTACGCTGCGATGCGCATGGACGCATACACGCTGTAGGGGGCGCCCTTGTCCGCCTCGCACCCATTGAGTCAATGGGAGCCCGCATACGCGTTGTACGACAGGCTCCCATTGACTTCAATGGGAGTCCGACCGACTCGAGTCCGATAGCATGCGTGCGCATCGTACTCGTTCGGTCGGACTGCTAGGGTCCGATTCGGTCGGAATTCTCTTCGGGTCCGGCTCGGTCAGAGAGATTTCCGGCCGGAATCGGAATCGGCCCCTTAGTCTCTCTCAACAGTACAGTGTACACCCTTGAAGCGAGTGTAATGTCAATAAGTAAGGAATATAACTTACCACCGCCCGCCACTGCTGCTGGCTCACCCCCTGCAGCTGCCGCATCTTCTGCTCCCTCCTTACTGGCTGCGTCGCCTTCGCCGCTGGCCCCCGCACTGGTGGTCGGTACGCCTAGAAAAAACAACACATTTTTTAGATGCCATATACACCTCCCCCTATTTATTCTTTTTCACTAGCAATATTGAAAACAAAGTTAATACATACATATACAACATACATCATTAGTACAAATCAGGTACTAGAGTAGAGTAGACTAGTAGTAGTATGTCCTGTCCTATCAAAAATAGTAAAATATCTGGTTGGGCATTTTGTTGGTGGGAATTGTCGAAAAGCCTCAAGATTAAGAAGACTAGAAGAGGACAACCCAAAGGACTGGACTCAGTGGCTAGAGCTATTGGTGAATCTGAGTTTTAAAACCTTTTAAATAAAGAGTGGCCAACTGGGCAAGCTTAGCTACAGACAGACTAATAGTAGTAGTACAGAGAGTCATAGCAGAGGCAGTTAGAGGCAGGGATAACAAGAATTTAGAAACAGATAGTCTAGATCGAAGAAGAATTGGTAAAAAATAGAATTAGGAAACGGAAATAATAGTTCGGAAAAAATAAGGTGCAGTAAAAGTTAGGGAAGTATAATTATTAATATTAACAACAGGAGGACTTACAGGGGCCAGCAGCAGAGCCTTCGGTAGAGGAGCGGTCCTGGCCGGCATCTTGTGCAGCTGCTCCCTCCGACTCCAACGACCCCGTCTTCTTGCCCCTGGATGCTGATCGTGAAAGATATAAGAAAGAAAGAGACAAACATTGATGATTGGTGTGAAACAGAAAAAATATTTTTAAAAACCCTCAAAAAAACATTTATGGAAACAACAATTGCAATAAAATTGACCTATCTAATCTGGTCGACTAGTAGTATCGCGGCGGGATTCGCAGACCGTCTAGTTATTATTTATGAACACTAATCCAGTGTTCCATTCTGATTCCAGAATACTAACTAAGCCTAAGTACCACCTGACCTAGCCCACCTATTCCAGACAGGCCAATTGTTCACTAAGTCTACATTTCCATTTATTTTAGTCCTCAAAAATGCATAGATGGAGGACACATGCATACATTTTTGCATACACCAAATTGTTGGTTGGTTGCTGCTGATGTTCTGCTAGTGCTAAGCCTATTACCACTCACTAAACAAACTACAAAAGGTTCTACTAAGGACTGGGGTAAGCAGCACTCAGCAGCACATGACGTAACAGAGGATGCGTCACGCAGGCCGCTAAAAAATTACCAACTAATACTAATAAGTAACTAAACCTATCAATCCACCACTATCTCTTGGTGACAGGAGGACAAAGGAAGGACTAGAGTCTCTCTAGCCTTACCTAAATTAAGTTCTCTAAAGTAAACTCTTACATAATCAGCCCAAGCGATCGCAAAGTTGCAAACAAGTAAGATTAGTAGCGCCGAGCACCTGTGGCATAACAATCACAGAAGATTTTTAAACGTAATTTACCTGCAATGTAAGCAGCAGCATTCTTGCTATTCGGAAAAAAATTATATTGGCAATATATAACACAGAGCAGAAGAACACAAAGTAGTAATATTAAATAGCTACTCACCAAGCCCCGGGACCTCAACTCCTAGCAGGTCCAGCAGGTCATGCTCCCGGTCCAGGATATCGGACCACCGGTGCGTAAGCTGGGTAGAGGTGAGCCGGACCCCAGAGCAACAAAACACTGCCCTGCACACCCTTCCCCACTGCTGGCGACGCTCCCGGAGACCGTACCCGGACCCAGGCCTGCTGCCAGGGTTAAGGGGAGGTGACGCTGCACAAAAAAAACAAATGCGGCCACATCCGCCTCTCCAAATAAGGGCCGTGCCTGCACCCCTATTGGGCGCCGCCTTCCGCAAGGAAGGCGGTCACGGCTCTGGCTGCGGCGACGCGCCTTGCCCTTTGCCATGGTTTTGGACACTTGGGGGGCGGAAAAGAAAAGGTAAGAATTAAAAAAGTAAGTAAAAGAAATGAAAAGAGCAAGTAATATAAAAAGAGTGAAAAAGTAGTGAAAAACACACAAAAAGTAGAAAAAAAACTCAAAATATAGAATCAGGAAAATAGAGAGATAGATAATAAATCAAAAAGATCACAAAAAAGTTTCCAGAAACAAAGGATTGAAAAGATAGAGGGAGGATAGAAAAGCAGGCCCAGAACCATAGCAAAAAAGTGAAAAACAAGATGGCTGCGCCCGTTGCGACCGCATGGGCAAGTTCGCGCAATATTTCCCCCCCGAGCACGCAAAAACCGTCGCGAACACGCAAAACGCGTTCGCGAACAGGAAATAGGCATTGCGAACGGGTGGGAACACGCAATACGCGTTCCGGAACAGGAAATATGCTTCGCGAACGGGCGGGACAAGTGAAAAACAAGATCGCCACGCCCATTGGCGACCGCATGGGCAAGTTCGCGAAATATTTCCCTCCGAGCACGCAAACAGCGTCCCGAACACGCAATACGCGTTCCCGAACAGGAAAAACGCATCGCAAACGGGCGGAACAAGCAACTCCGCGCGCTCGCGGAATTCCACGTAGTTCGCGTAGGTTTTTTACCACTTTGCGGAAGTCCGCGTAGCGCGACTACGCGAACTCCACCCATGGTTAGCCTGGACACACTTGGAACTGCGACTTGGGGGACTTCACCCAGAGTTATTGCTCCAAGTATTGCCTTAAATAAAGTCTTAAACTTATCACCTGTTGATCTATACTATATTAAATAATCCATTAAATATAACATCATGTAAATGGATGCATCCCAGGCCTGGTCCAGCAATTCTTGGTAACTAATACAGATCTTTGGACAGACAAAGATGGACAGTTTGACAGAGGATGTTTAGCAGGAAAATTGAATGCGGCATAATTCATTTCAAGACATTTGTTATTATGGACCGTAGTTTTTCTGCTCTTTATAATGAATATATATACTTTTCCCTGGAGTACACTTTTGTCCTTTCTGGGTTTGTAACATTGTCAAACGTGTACTGTGATAGTAATTACTCTACTTTTTTGGGCTAAATATATAGCCAGTTCCTGGTTCATCTGTGCTAAAAAAAAGAAGTTTCCAACTTTATACATGTTCTATTCGTTGTAGTATGAACTAAGCCCTGGCGAATCTTGCAAATTTCGGCTGCATTAATTATGTGAAATGCCCAAACGTTATGCTACATTTTGCAAAATTTACATGAAATGCTGATCCGGCACAATAGTTCCAAATAATAGAGTCAAAGAACGTGTGATGCAAACAACCACTAACGTTCTGTTTGTTCACGTTAGTCCCGTGCAGGGTTAATTACCTGAATTAATTCTTGTTAAATATTAGTCCAGCACCTTGCATTCGAAATGGGCACCAGCATGCATTTAACACTAAAAACAGCACAAAATGCCATCGCTTGTGTTGTTTCCATGCTCCCATGATAGGATTTCTACCCAAACGAAATTTAATTTATCCAATGTTGTTTAATGGTATAATCTCGGACATGTCATGAAACCATCATAATGTGAAATGCCAAAAGCTACATGACTTTAAACTGAAATAAAATTTTGCCCAGGGCTAGTATGAACACCTTTGCTTCACCATTACTAACAACAAACCACTTATCCATAAGTCCAATAACATTAGAACTACCTGTTAAGCTAATTAGTTAATCTTCCCAACCTAATCTGTAAACGAAAGTAGAGTTACAATAAAGTCTTTAAGTTCTTCTTTTAAACTAAAGTAGAAAGGAATCCTCTAAATAATGTTCATATTGGAAAATGGCAGACTCCTGACACTTGCTTTGAGGAAAAGGCTTCTTTATTTCAAAACAAGCAGAGTTCACAATGCGAAATCATTTGCGCAAGCCATGCATCCTATGTTCCCTAATGTTATAGTAACAAATAAACTCTAACACATCTCCCCATCCCCAGAGTTTCCTCCCTATCTGTAGAACATATCCCCTCTTTCTTAACGCCAACCAGCCAATGCTGTTATACTTAATCAGACCTATTCTTACAACATAATCCCCATCAACTTCCTTTCCACCCTGACTGCCACATATTGTCTCTGTTTCTTCTTTGCTGCTGCTCTTTCTCCCTATTTTTCACATTATAACCCTTTCTGCTCTGTCCTTTCCTTAACATGAGCTCTCTCAACCACCACCAGAGAAACCTTCCCCTTCGGTGCTCTTTCTGTACCTCCCCCTCCTCCCCCCTTGCTTTTCACCTCTTCTTACCCCACCAGTTCTCCAGTATCATCTTAAACCAGAGTCGTTTTAAGGCATGAGCAAAGTGGGCAATTGCCCATGGCCCCCACCTTCCAAGGGGCCCTCTGTAGAAGTGAACATCATGATCTCCCTGTTTGACCTCTGAGTATTGTAATTTTCTCTCTAAGCATTTCTCCCTGTGCCTACCTCTTCACCTGACTCAGTGTTTCTACACAGTATCAGGATTTTGGGGTCCCGAGCAAGACATACTTTAACTGTTGTTGTGCTACTCTGTTAAAGCTAAACACATAATTGAATACTCTGGCATCAGGTAGGCATAAATTATCAGGAAATCGGTACTGAATTTAAATTAGTACTATTCAGGTGCTCTCGAAGACCTTTGGATGACACCAACTTAACCAGGTGCATTTTGTTGCCCAGGAGTTATAAGTATATATCGTCATGCCTGAACCGAATTTGCCTTTTATATGGGATGTCATCATGTTGCATCACTCTCATGTTTTTGAATTTACAGAACCTGATCTCTCTCCATTCACTTCCTTTCATGCCCCATTTATTTCAACAGACTTGTAAGCCCCTTTCCATATGCTCCTCAACTGCAGCTGGCTCCCATCTGTCCTTGACCACCTTCATGTCCTTTTGCATCATCTTTAGATTCACTTGTGTTTTTTCTTTCAATCCAAGTCGGTTTTTAAAAATCCCCAGGTATACTATATACATTGAGGGTTGTCATTTGTTTCATGTGGTTGGGTATCTTTGTTAATAACACACTCACACATTACCAATCACTAGTAGATTAGGTTATTGGTCCTGGAGAATTGCCCTGATCGATAGCGACAACCATTGGCAAGAAACATGTTGACCTTTGTACATACTATTTTATGAGCTGCATTGGATCATTATCTCCACATTCAGTCACCCACTGCTTTTACCCATAACAAGAGGACCCACATATTAAGTTTGTTAGGGTCCCTCTTAGCTATTTTTAATTCACATTATACCAATCTACACTTAGAGCACCTACATTCACACTCCACAATGGCATCTTATTCTAAAAGACCTCCAGCAAAGAGCCCCCTGGAGGGACCCACTGGGCATTGCAGCACTGGCCCAGCGAAGAGCTGCCCGATGATAAAGCGTGACACCCACCTGCGTGTGTGAGAACTCTTGCTCCTGAGCAATCAGGTCCCCCAATCTGCTTTCTTAGTTCTGCCACCGACCCTATCCTTCTCTATACTCTTCTTCTTCCCTTTGACTCAAGAGGAACTGCATACCTTATTGGTTTGCACTTCCCGTACTACCAGGAAGAATTCCAAAAAGGCATATTTTGGTTGTTCCCCTTCTGGATCAATTTTTCAGTGCCACAACATCCTTTCCAGTGTAGCCTGAACCCACCTGACCTGAGAATAGCTCCATCATCCAGGTCAGACGATCCAACTGTAGCCACATTGTTCTTCCAGTATAGGGTTCTAAGAATTTGCACCAAATCATCATATCCTCCCTTCCATTATTCTCAACTTGTGGTTTAGTTTCACTGCCCCTTTCATGGACAAAGCCATGCACCTGCAAAATGCCTGACCCAGATTGACCGCCTTACAAGCAAAGTTAGAACGTCTCACAAGCTGTTGCATTTTTCCCAAAATTCACATTTTTTCCTTACCACCTCTTCCAGCAGGTTTTGTATGTGTCCTACTTGTCCTCCAGCTGCTGTGACACCATGACACAAGAAATCAGAATGCACAAAACGGTGATTGCCATTGCTGGTTCTGGTTTTTGGAAGCCAGTGGCACTCTGAACATGGCCGCTACCCTTACTAAAATCCTCATCAGTTTCCTGCATTCACCATGTTCGCTTCTCCTTCCACTAGCAGACAGCAAGGTAGTGTAGCACTTCCTGTATCTCTGCTTCTTCTTGCATTGATCATTCTAGAAAGATGCTGAAAGTTTCAAATACAGCACACACAACAGAGTATCCCATTTGCATTGTTTTGTCGACAAAGATCTGACCTTCAAACTGTATCCCTAAAAGGAGAAAACCCTCTGGGTGACCCAGCACTAGACATAATGCTGATTTCTCATCTAATTTTCAAATTACTGATGCCTCTCCACACCTCTGTACCAAGCCAATTACCTTGTCTAACAGGAGTAAAACACCTGGCACTCAGAGTGCTCTATATAGTCATTTATAGATTCCCCTTCTGCCCATGATAGATGGTGTATTAACCTGAACTCTCATTTGGCCTTCTTGGGAACTACTTCTAAGGTTGATATGATTAGGTCACAAATTGGTCTGCGGTGGAATGGGCCTACCATTTGTCCTGCTTGTACTTATTTCATTATTTTGCTTGCACTATCTCTGTCATATGTTTTGCCAGTCAAAAATTCTCAGCCCAACAGCCATGCTGTGGCCCATCATATGGTGTCCTAAATACATTTGCAAATCCTACCCTCAACTTCCAGGCTGCTTCTCTGTTTGGGAATCACTGCAATCACTGTTCCATTGCCTCGAAGTTACCTGGAATAGTGGCCCCTTCCCAGAGCCCCACTCCCCCTGGCCTTGCCCTGAGATCTTCCCTCTGCCCCTTAACCCTTGAAATCAATCAATCAATCACAGAATTTGTAGAGCGCACTACTTACCCGCGAGGGTCTCAAGGCGCTGGGGGAAAAAAGGGGGGGGTGCTGCTACTGGTCGAACAACCAGGTCTTGAGTAGCCTCCTGAAGGTCAGCAGGTCTTGGGTCTGTCGTAGGCTTAGTGGAAGAGTGTTCCAGGTCTTGGCGGCGAGGTGGGAGAAGGATCTGCCGCCGGTGGTAGTTCTTCGAATGCGAGGGACGGTGGCGAGGGAGAGGTCGGCGGAGCGGAGCTGGCGGTTGGGGACGTAGAAGAGGAGTCGTCTGTTGAGGTAGGCTGGGCCAGTCTTGTGGAGTGCCTTGTGTGCGTGGATGAGGAGTTTGAAGGAGATTCTCCTGTCGACGGGGAGCCAGTGCAGGTTCCTCAGGTGGGGGGTGATGTGGCTGTGGCGTGGTACATCGAGGATCAGGCGTGCGGAGGCGTTTTGTATGTGTTGCAGTCGCTTGATGAGCTTGGCCGGGGCTCCCGCGTAGAGGGCGTTCCCATAGTCAAGTCTGCTACTGACGAGGGCCTGGGTGACTGTTCTTCTTGTATCTGTCAGGATCCACCTGTAGATCTTGCGAAGCATGCGGAGGGTGTTGAAGCAGGAGGAGGAGACTGCGTTGACTTGCTTGGCCATGGAGAGCGTTGAGTCGAGGATGACTCCCAGGTTGCGTGCGTGGTCGGTGGGTGTCGGGGCTGCTACTAGTGTCGTTGGCCACCAGGAGTCGTCCCAGGCTGAGGGGTTGGAGCCGAGGATGAGGACCTCTGTCTTGTCCGTGTTCAGTTTTAGTCGGCTGAAACAGTGTACCAGGTGATGTTCACACAGCATCCTATGACATGCCTCTTTGTTGAAATTCCAACATGTTCCCACAGTCCCACAGACTTACCCTCCCAGGGTGAGTCTGTTTGGAAAGGTGGTGGGAGGCAGTGGCAGACTACTTGCCATTTGTACTGTTGGTACAGGCCTCGTGTGGGTCATCCATTGGAACCAAAGCTCATTATCAACTTCTCCTCATGGCTTTGACCGGTCCACCCCGGAATTCATCATCATGCTTTAACCATGCCGGTCCACCAAAGCTGATACTGGCTGTCCTAATTGTGTCTGTATATTTGAAGAGTGAAATGCTGCACTCTGAATATTTTCCAAAGTCAATGCTAGCATACATGGTGAATGTTTCCATCTGTGTATAAGTAGATTTATCTGCCTTAGACCTTCAGTGCTACACGCTTCCCTATGGAAAAGTTTGAATTTATCCATATACTCACTAGCCCATATTTTTCTTTGGTGGTAGCCAAGAGACAGATAGAGACACCCCCCCCCCCCGGGAAAAAGCTGTGCCCACACAGAGTGCTTCATATTTGTGCTGACTTGCACCCCTGACTGCTCTCGCCTTTTCCTGTTTTGTTTCCTTCTATTTTACTTTTCCTTGCTGTTGATATTTCTTTGCATCCACTGTTGTATCCTGCCTTCTCTTCATCCATTCTCACCCCCTGCCCTCCTTCTCCTTGTGTCTTGTTACCTTTCCTGGCTCAGAGTGCTTCTCCACCTTCTTTGCAGTGTTGTCCTTGCAGTCTCTTCTCTAGAAACTTGTACCATGACTGCCACCAAGACCTCTGGAACAGTAACCTCTCACACTTCATACTCCAACCCTCTGTCCTTGACTCCCTGCTGTCTGTTTCCTCCCCTTGTTCTCTAACCTCCTTCCAGTCTCCTTCATAATTACCTCCTGCTGGCACCCCTTGGGTGTCACGGCCGGCCGGCAGCCCACTTTGGTCTCTTTTGGACCTTATCTCTCCTCTCTGCAATTCTTCCTTGTGAGAGCTGTCTCTTTTATATTCCCTGAATGTTTGTCTGTCTCCTTTTCTCATGTACTGTGTCTTTCACTTATCCTTGATTCCCTCCCATACTCCGCTCTCAACTACTGTGGCATTCCCCTAAATAAGGCCACTGAAGAGTCCTCTTCTGCACCATTTCCATCACCCCCTATCCCTTTCTTCTTCTGACTCAATCTTCTCCTACACAAAAGATGCCATCTTCTGGAAGTGAGGGTTCCCCTCCTAATCTCCACACTCTTTGTGCTGCCCCTTGCATCAATCCTGGTGTCACCAACTTATTGACATAGGCTCCTATAACTCTGCTCTTCCATATATGGGTCCTGCATCTACAGAAGACAAAGCACTCCTTTTCCATTCTGGACTGCTTCTCGGGCCTCCTCTGCCCCCAGTCCTACTTGTCTGGTCCCTCGCCATTGTGCCTGTATGCCTGTATGCCTGCAGCTCCATGGTAATGAGACTGGTGAGAGGCTCACTTCTTCACGTGTTCAAGCCCTGCTGGAGAGGAATGGCCCTGAAAGGATAGTCCTTAATTTCCTTTTTATGAGTGCAGGCAGGGCACCTCACAGAAGGACTCTGACACTTATTTTTATCTCACTGAGGGACGGCAGCAACCAAACAAAATGCCTCATTTAAGAGAAGCTCCATCCTTCCAATATAGACATATTAGAAGGTTTAGACGAGCAGAATATGATGGGACATTATTGCATTCTGCCACCACATAAAACTGACAGACATGGTATACTTGTGGTAGTTGAACCCAGATATGCTTCAGGAGCACTTCACCTAATGTTACCAGCACACTAACTGACACATACTATAATCCCTATCCATACAACACAAACCATGTTCAAATGACCACTAGACAATAATGCCTGCAGAGTTTCAGGGATCTGCCATAAACCTAATCATTAATGCATTTCTTATTTCCTTCCTCTATTCTTATTTCTTTATTTTCTTTATTATTTCTGCCCTACCTTCCTAACTTCCGTATCCAGCCAGTGCTTCTTTCCATCTGTCTTTTAGTCATACCCTCCTTCTTTCCATCATACTTTCCTGCTTTCATTTATTCCTACAGTTTTTCTTTTTTTTCTTCTCCTCATCCATGTCGCTTACCTTTATTCCTTCATTGCTTTGTTCCATCTTTACACATTTATATTCTTTCCTCCTTTTCGTCCATCTTTCCTTCCTTTCTCTCTTCATTCTGTCCACACCACCCTCCTTTCCTCGCTGCTTCGTTTTATCTTCCTTCCTTCCTAATCATTTTCTTCTTTCATCCAACTTCTGTCCTTTGTTCCTTCATTATTTCCGTCCTCTTGCCTTCTTCCTTTCTTTTCTTTCGTGCTTTTTGCTTTCATTGTTTTTCTTTACATTCTTGGTGTTATTTCTTTGTTTCTTCTTCCCTTTCTTCATCAATTCTTGCTTCCAGATTCTGCTGCAAAGCTAAAATATTCAAGAATTCAAAAATGTGATTAATATGTCTAGGATTATATGAAGTATTATTTAATGAAGTGTGTTTCTATTTTATCTCAGCTAGAATCAGATAAACAAAACTCTCCAAGATATTGTCAATTATAATCAACGGTAGTTTGGAGGAGGGCAAAAGAGCACTCGAAGATATACTTGGATTTAATGACTAATCATCTGCCTTCATTCTGCTTAAGTGTAAGGACATCTTGTGTACAGATTTGAGAACAAAACTAAGCTAGGCTAATATTTTTAAAGTTATCTCATGAAAATGCCATCGTGTGTAAAATAGAATAATGTATTTAACATAATGTCCTTTTTATATATAAAATATAATATAATATTGGGAATACATTTTTATGACCAAGTGTAAAACCGGTGACGTGTGGAAGCTATATTTTCATAATACAAAAACACTATAAGGAAGTTTTTTTGATCAGTAAAATTAATCAAATAGATGGACGGAGAACATACACACACTGCTCATAGTGTTATTTGGCTTGCCAAAACAGATCAAAAAGCGATGAAGCAGCCCATTTAACATAAAAGTATTGTTATATAGGAGAGATTTAAAGGCTGAACTAATCTGAGTCAGTGAATTTTATTCCCGATATCATCTGGATGGAGTTCCAATATCTCAATCCTAAATATTAGGCCCGGATGAAATTATTCATTATGCCGGCGTAATTTAGTGTAGTTTCCGTAATTTCACGTTACTCTTGTTATTCAAAATTCCTAAAATTATGCGTAATTAGGCGTGATTCACATTAAAAAAAAGTCCTGCGCATGTGACATTCAAGGTTAAAATTTATAGCAAATGCACGGGAACAATGTCCATAACAGAACTAGGGAGGTTTTTGTTCACAGCGCTTTTTTTTCTTTTGCACTTATTTTCATGCAAAATGCATTCTTGTGTCCAAAGTAGACACGAAGATGCATTTCATGCTAAATACAGCACCCAATGCCAGTTTTGCACGTAATTATGTGTAACTGTACCACATTTTTTAAATAGCACAAAAGGAAATTATGCAAATTTTGCACACACCTACGAAATATGAGACACTCCTCCCTTCCCTTTTCTGCTTATCACATCTTTTCATGAACAGTAAATATTTCCTGTTTGAGCTCATTTTTCTGCTTTGAGCTCCAGAATAACTTTTCAAATATCCTGCCCATGTACTGTTTTATGTATCAGAAATAGAATTTTAAGCCGGTTGGAGCTATGTCCTTGTTAAATATGGCAAATCTGAAGAGAACTAGGGGCAGTCTGATGCCCACATTTTGATTCCAGTGTTGGACTGACATTATGGGCAGTCGGGTAGGCTGGCACAGTGCGTCGGACATTTGTTTTGTGTTTTTTTGGGCCTATAGACCATGACAGGAAGGACCAAAAAGCACAGCCCACACACTTGTCCTTTCAAGATGGCCCATTTGGCAGCTGCAGACTCCCTGAAAGGCTAGTCCTGCATTGTTTGATCCCCTTGAAGTTTATGGATGAAATAGGCCGAGATCCCTACTGAGAGGATGTTTGCATAGTAAAGCTTTGAGTCAAAACTTACACCAACCAACAATTGACAGTATTGCCAAAGACATTTTGACAGGCTACATAAACAGGCATGTGGATGACAGATCTGCAGATCAATGAAGTACTTCTATTCTCATGCTCACTGTTACACCAGTACGCATACAGATCTGTGCATGTTCCCACACTACTGTTTCTCTGCTGTATTTGTGCAATTACATCCTGATTCCTGTTACTGCCATTTGTACTCAAAAGCTTTACAATGCTTTGCTACCTTTTTTTTGGGCGGGCATTTGTTAAATGTATTGACCAGGGCGGACCAGAATGAACTGACCCTGACAGAACCAACACCACGAACAAGCAAACCTTGAAACCTGGCACAGACAATTTGATGAACATGAGTGAAAGAGGTATTAGTGAGGTTAAGTGTGAGATTTTGAACAAAGGTCTGGGGTTTGTTCCTACACCCAATGATGACTTTTTCCAACTCAAAATGGCAGAATTTTCAAGGAAAATTAGGCCAAGAGTGTTGTTCAGCAGGTCAAATACAGAGAATAAAGGAAAAGTGCCTGTCAAAACACCGGCTTATGCAACAAATCAACATTTGCACCGTTGACACCTGAGATGCCTCCTGAATTACTTGCATTCAAGCAGGCAGTCAATCTAGAGCTTTATGCTCTCAAACAAAAAAGGATGTTCCAAAACATCACCAGGGATGAAAGAGAGGCCCTACACAGATGACCCCTCCATTGTTATAACCCATAAAGGTGGCCGTGGTCATGCTTTCTAAGGCTATGTATCATAATGAATGCTTAAGACTTTTAAACAAAGATTGCAGCTACAAATGTCTCAGAGATAACTTTCTTGGTTAGCAATGGATTGGACAATGACTGGATCACCAAGGGGGAGGCAGGCTTCCTGGCCAAGAAGGAACCAGGGGTTCCGTATTTTTATATACTCCTGAAGGTACATAAGGACAAGTACCCCTCCCCCCCCCAACCATCGTATAGTCTTTGGCATTGACTCTGCATTGGAAATCCTTTGACAATTTGGTGACTTCTTTTTGAGACCATTGGTATTAATTATGCCATCATACATGAAAGATAAAAAAGGATGTGTAAAAGAACTACTGGTAAGTCTGGATTTGTAGTCCCTCTACACCAGTATTCCCCAGGAATCAATCTTGAAACTAGTTTAAAAAGCTTCTAAAGGCCACCCACTGGAAATCAATAAACCGCACAGAAATCATACTTGACTACACTCATCTAGCCATGACTAGAATTGTATTTATTTTTTAAATATGAAGGAGAGTATTTTTTACGGACTCATGGTACTTCCACAGGAAATACTTTCACTCTCACCTTGGCGTGCTTGTACATACTCGCATTTGAGACAGAATTCATCTACAATCACAATAATCCCATTAGAGGACATATCACTCTTTGGAAGAGGTACATAGAAAATATTTTTCTAAATCTGAAAGGGTATGAGCGATGACCTGAAAATATTCATAGAATGGTTGAATGCCCTGGACCCTCATTTAAAATTTACTATGACAATTGGACAACAAGAATTGTCTTTCCTTGATCTTAGAATCTTCCGGGAAGATGGCTCCTGTAAAACTGAAGTATTTTACTAAGCTTCTGATAGAAACAACTTACTGCACTTTGAAAGATTCCATCCTCGCTCGCTGAGGGAGTTCTCCTTGTGAGCCAATTTCCATGGCTTAAACGAAACTGCACAGATATGACAACATAGGAAAAACATGCTAAGAAACTAACGGAGAAGTTAATTGAAATAAACTATTCAGATTCAATCATTAGAAAGGAAGAGGGCAGCCAACAACAGAGAACAGTTACTTACCCTCAGAAGCGAAATGAAACAATGAAACTAATATGTGTGACAGCATTCTTCCCCAGTCCTCTTGAATTGAAAAAAGCAGTTAACAAACATTGGAAAATTCTGAACTCAAGTAGCTGAAAAATTGAAAAACCCATATTCCCGTTCCATAAAGGATGGGGTTTATGAGACCTTCTGTTCCATACACGCCCTAAAAAAATCAGATAAGGCTACTAGGCCTTCAACCCAGTGGAATATGGCTCCTATCAAGGGATGCTATCCCTGTTGGAATTGTGGTGTGTCACTTTACATAGAAGACCTCATAATTGGAGTTAGGACTTGGAAAACCTTAATAACTGAGAGAGTTTACTAATTGTAACTCAACAAATTTGATTTATACGGTGAGATGCCCCTTCAACCTCCTCTACATTGGCATGACTACACAGAAAGCGAGAACTGTGGTTAATGAACACCAGGGCATAATAAGTTATGAGAAAAGCAATGCAAAACGAAACACTTCCTTGAAAAAGAATTTCCTCAGATGAAATCGAGTGGTCCATTATTGAAAAACTGCAGCCACACCACTCAAATATGTCCGCACCGCTCTTATGTTGTAACATCATTGGATCTAAATGCTTAGGACTCATAAAAAAGGTTTTAAATGATGACATCCCCTGGGACCAACTTAATAGAATAACATCATGACTTTCTACCCGCAAAGTAGCCTGTTTAGATTCCTTCCCCAAAACAAAGGTTGTTTCACAATCAGTTGACATCAAGTACTGGCATTACTTGGCCAGTAAGCATAGGTACCTGAACTTAACTACAGTGTCTTTCCTCGTTCTCAAGCACCTTTGGGTAACCAATTAATAATAAAAGGAAAAAGAGGGAATATTATTCCCTACTGCACCTCTTGCTTGCAAATTTAAGACATTTTGAAACTACTCATTTCTTAAACTTTTCAGCTCATTTTTTCACAATATTGTGTATCACACGGAATCATTTACTAATTCAGCCACACTTTAACTTTCGTTTTTTTCTATGTTGTACTCCATTACCTGTTGTTAGACATGGCTCATGTTGCATCTGCACCAACATTATAATCTGGGCTGGTATCCTCTTTTAGAAACAGCCACAAGCTCCAATGATTCAAAGACATCTACTATTTGCCGATCCTATATAATGTGTTTCTCATATCAGATTTTACTCAATCATATATCAATTAGATACACTGAATGCAGCCATTACATCAAGATACTGTTTCGGGCAGCTACTCTTTTTTGTATACTACTACAATGCCCATGACTCCAAAAAAAGCTCACACACGAGTATATTACAATGGTAACCCCACCCACTGCCTTCCATATCCAACTGTTGCCTGCGCTGATTTTTAGCGTCTGGAGCTTGTCCCACGGTGTAAAATCAGCATAAACGGCACCACGTAGCGAGTCATAGGACGCTGCTTCTTTCTGCTGCTCGAATAGATTTTCTACTTGAGCGGCAGCTTTCTCAATGCAAGCGGTAGCTTTCTCAACATAAGCGGTAGCAACCTGCCGTGACCACGTAGGTTGAGAAATCTCACCGGGAGGCGGTCTAGCGCTCAATTTTCTCACCCTCCAACTTAATGCTGGCGAGCCGCACGTGAGAAAAAACTCTGCCACTTGGCGGTTGGCAGAGTTTTTCCGCAACTTTGCCCTCTGCTTGAGCAAAACTCCGGCAGAGGAGCAGAGTTTATTGCCCTCCCCTAATGCCTATGCATCGCATTACTATGACACAGCGGGGCACACACAGGCAAACTACGCCACAACATACGGCTGACACTTTATCAACTGTGTCTCCCTCGGATTCGGCCTCAGACTCAGCCAACCAAGGGAAGCAATGCGGGTCAAATGGCATGCGTTGCTCCTTCATGAAGTAAGTTTCATCCAGACCATATAGAAGGGGCTAGTGAGTGTCTTGTCCTCCCATGGGTCCTGCTCCCAATATGTTGGGGCATTCTCAGTGTGCACGCCAAATGATTTACAGTTTAAATGTGCGTACCAAGTCTCGTGACAAGCCTCATACCATAGTGCATTATTGAAATTAGTTGACGATCTGTGTCCATGTGGGATATTTCTGACCACCCTGCTTTTTTGAGTACCTTTTTTCTCTAGTTTGTAAAGAGAACCATGAGTCACATTCTCTTACAGGTGGATAACAACTCTGTTCTGATGCTTATGCTTCCAAATCTATGATTTTGTAAGTATGTGACTACAGGAGTTCCTGGTGTAAGCAACTGGCCACAGTGGGTTAGGTCAGGATACATGTGTGTATGCATGGTTTTTGTCTCCACAGAATCACATATTTATGTTTGTTGCTTGTTTTTTGTCCTGCAGTGACACAAAAAGGACCACGTGTGCTGAATGCATTCCTTCATTGAAGCATGTTTTCCTGCAATTATTATAATATTCATAATCATGAGTTTGACTCTCTAATCTTTGCCTAGGCTGCTCAATTACAATAGGTGAGGTAGGAAAACCTTCTTTCACCTGAATGGAGGTGTGGATTTGAGTTGAGTAGGGATCCTTTTTTGATTAGCGCTGATGAATGCCCTTGACCTTGGTTAAGGTTACCAAATGGGCAGAAACACTTTGGCAGGCTAATGGAAGAGAAGGTCATAGCACCTGCAACATCCACTCTTTTTAGTTTTTAAACATATCTAGGGTACCTTTCAATAAAGGTATATCCCGCAGGTTTACCTTAAGGCCTTTATATATTTGGATCCCTAATTTTTACCCAGGAAATATAGTTAATCAAAATCTTCATCCAGAAATTCTGGATCTAGGATACAAGCCTAGGGTTACCAAAACAGTTCATACTATCTGTTCTGTGTACACTTTGTTGCCCCATGCTCTTTGTGTTCATAGGTGGGTTTTTTTGGAGGATGTACGGTGTGCATTTTTCCTCCTCATCTCTTGTTACGATTGGGTAAGGTATATTATTGCCATGACAGTGGACACCAACCAGGAAATTATAATATTCGGTAGCTACTCTGAATTTTAAAAACATAAAATACAAATAATAATTCTCAAACTACCGCAAACTGCCTATGTCAGTTCCCTTCATTATTTAGAGGCAGATATATTCCCTCTTCTCTTTGGCACATTTGCTTATGTTTCACAACAGATTTTTTCTAGCTGGGAACAGTATTAATCCTGCACTCCTTGCACAAACAACACTAGGTGACATTTGTGCTGCAGGGCATAGTGTTGTTTCACACATGGAGCTACAATGCGTGATCTGCAGTTCTGTATGTCCCAGCCCTAATATAGCTCATCACAGTCTAAAGACTGAATTACATAGTCAATCAGTCAAAATACTTTTATTCGGCTGTCTTTCTTGGAATTGCAGGACATTTGGCTGCTTTGTGGGCCTCTGCAACTTGTGTAACCCTCTGCAAACAGGCACTGCGGGTGCACCTTATTCGGTAGCTGGAAGTCCGATGCTTCTTCCAACCTCTTTCGATCTGGCACCTCTCTGAGGTAACTTCCTCGGCAACCCACTGTGCCTGTGCCCCCTCAGTCAATGTGCAGTGGGGCTCCAAGCTGCTCTTGCACCTTGGTGCACAGTCACCTTCAATAACTCGTGCAGCGCTAAGATTTTAATAGTCTTGTGCACATGCACTATTTGCACGTTGTCAGGTTCTTTCTAAACACTCCTCGATGCACACTCCTGCTGCTGGACTCCCTGCTGCGTCAAAGGTAAGTGCATCCAGGAGTGTTTAAAAAGAACCTGACAACATGTAATTTAGTGTATGTGCACCAGGCTATTAATATCTGAGCGCTGCACGAGTTATTGAAGGTGACTGTCCACAAGAGGGTGCTTTAAGAGGTTCAGTGTGTATACATTGCCTTGTCTGAGCTAATGTTCTCTGTAAATAAAATAACTGAATATCACCCAGAGAAAGAGTTCATTGTAATCGGTAAGAAGTGCAGTTAAGGCAATGGTGGTATTTAATTTTGACCGTATTTATCCATAGTTATTTTTGCTCTTTTTAGCGGTTTGTCCTTGCTTATTATTTGTAATGGTCGAAAGCCAAACTGTACTTCAGAAAGGAAACCTTTTTCTTCAGCCCAATCTTCCAATTTCTGAAGAATCACCCTCCCTGAGATTTTAATGGAGGAATCCAGAAAGGAAATCGGGCAATAGCATGTTTGGTTCCCTCTTCACCTTTCTTAAAAATAGGGACTATAAAAGATTTCCTCCGGGTGCTGGTAATTTACGCTGTAATTGCGACACTGAAGATATTTATCAGCAAAGGGGCCCAAAATGTTGGATGTTGTCTCAAAACGTCAATGGGGACCCGGTCTAGGCCCAGTGCCTTGCCGGCAGCGCTCCTGAAAATGGCCAAAATTACATTGCAGATGTCAATAGTGATCCAGCGGTAATTCCACTGTAATTTCTCAATGCAAAACCTCATTTACCTCTATTTTACCGCTGTAAAGGTACTGGACCCTTGCCACTGTATATTACCTTCAGGAAACTTTACATAAACATGAAAAATCAAAAATTTAATTAATTTGTTTAAGCCAATGAAGAGAGTTGGTGAGTATTTTAAAAGGGTTTTATTTTCTTAGTTAAAAGTGAAGTTTTTCTGACCCTTTATTCATTGGTCAAATATCAATCAGGTTACAGAATTTGGAAAACAGGAAAAATAGAATTAATACAGAACATATTATAGGTTGCTTACAAAATATTCCATAAAGGAATGGAATGAGGCAATCAAATGTCAATCAGAATTCTCCAAAGAAAGTTCAGGAAAATATGATTCAAGAGTGAGTTTTTGCAAGGCTAATCAATAATTAATAATTGGCCAAAATCTCCCATAAAGAGAAATAAATGCATAACACAAATAAATCTTTTCAAAACTAATTAATTAGTCAAAGCATAAACTTAGAGTTTTAGCATCTAAATCTACCTGTTCTATCCAGCTCCACTCTCTGCCCTGGTCTGTTCAATCTGAGAGAGGCTGCTTCACAAGGAGCGAGACAGCCCGCCCTTCACAAGACCACAGAGGAATGTGATCTGCCTTGCCAAAAATATGACGTGCAAGGCTAACCTATGCCCCCCACCTCCCTCTATCTCTCCTCGGATGCAATCTGCTCTCAGACTGCACCCGCGACGTTCCGCGTACCTAACCCATATGATGTCTGATCTCATCTGCTTCTTCTCCTCTCCTCCCTCTCAGACTAAGGCCCTAAAGCTTAAGGCTTAAAAAGCGAGCCCACACACCCCCTAAGAGTTCATTATTTATACCCTAATTCTTGGCTGACTATACTAATAATGTTGCAATTTTCAGTAAAGCTTGCACCGTGATTGGTTAGCATAGATGACATGAGGGTCTCACCATCCTGTTCTCATTGGCAAATCCAACCCATACCAGTTTTAACAAAGGAAGCGTTAATGCTTAATACAGTCTTATTGTTTCACCATCAATAATTATACAAATATGCAACATTAAGGCAGAAAAATGTATCAGTCCATTTCCTCCTTCCTTTCACATCGCACGCAGGAAGGATACTTTCCACAAACACTGGTACATTGGCACGATAACAAGAATGTACAGTTCACTGGTGGCCTTGACCCATGTGTCTTCACTTGAGGCACTTGGCAGTATGGCTGGTTCTGCGCATGCGTCTCTCATTCAGTACAATTCTCAGCCTTGCTGGATTCACAGGCAGCCATTTTATCTTAGGCTCAAAACAAAACAAACAGAAAGAGTATTAATTTATGAAATGAAACCCATTATGTTTACCTTCCCCCATACTAGTACCCTGTATTAATTATTACCTAGCAAAAGCTATTAGTTTAAAGCAGCTTTTCTATTATTTGTGCACATCATGCAAAAATGTGCAATGTACAACATAGCATAAAACATGCACTAGTGTAAATTTTGAAAGCGCAAACAGTTAATACATACTCATAGCAACATGCTCTAAAGTTTTAGATAGCTTTTCATGCAAAATGCGTTTGCCCCATGTGTAGTGTTGGTGCATGGTTGATTAATTAATACACATTATAAAAAGATGTGTTATGAACTGAATATGCATTGTCTAAATATGCAACAAAGCCAAAGTCTCTTGAGACAGGAACAGGGAGTGTAGATTATAAGGGAAAGGAGCTGGGAGGAGAGAACACATTCCATTTTATCTTCAAAGCTAAAAAGGAAAACTGCAATCACGAGTTTCTCTACACTGCAAAAACACATGTTAATACAGCACAAGCATTTCAGACTGAAAGCATTTTGACCAGGCCTCATTTTATATTTCATGTGCCATGTGTTTTCTCTTGCACCAAAATCTGCGTGCCAATTTAAATGCAGTCTGTCTGAAACACAAAACAGAGCAATGCTTAATTTGAGAAATCTAGCACTATCAACTCACCCTTTGATGATAACAAATCATGATACCTCAAATGATTTGTAAATCATCACACTTATTTATTGTCACAAGTGACATTTTTATTGCAAAAGCTGAGCATATAACAATTTTACCTCTATTTTCTAAGGCAACACTAGTTTTTGTCTGTAATCAGATCATATATAGCCAAGCTCAAAGTTTAGTGCAGAGTTCTGTAAGTAGCTCCTTGGAACTGTTAGTCTTCTCTAAAATAAGTAACTAAAATAATAAAAGGAAAATTCAACAGGACAGTTCTCTTTTCTATTTTCTTTTCTTTCTTCTTCTTTTTCTTTCATCATTCAAAGATTCTTTTCTCTTCAGCTCTTGACAATTCTCAGTTATTGTTTCAGCCTTTCTTTTTCTCTTTGTCACCAGCTTGCCATCAGGGTGGCTCATACAGTTCATTCAAAGTGGCATTCTGTACTTTTTCCATGCATTTTGACCACTCAGGTGCTGAGAAACTCTGACAGAGCACCATCAATTCTTTGCACTTTTTCAATCCAAGCCTTTCACTTTTATTTTCACTTTGATCAGATTCAGATTTTTCAGCTATGGGTGCAAATTATTCTTCAATGGACCACTGTAGACTTTTTGGATACCCTTTCAGCCAGCTTTTTCCTACCTCCACTCGTAGGCCCACAGCCCTAATTTCTTCTTCAGAGGCTGCATCTGACTCTTTCACCCTTTGGACACCGCTTTCATCTGAGTCAGTTTACACTTTTTGCTTTTTCAGTGCCACTTCAGTTTTCTCTAGTGCTGCTTCAGACTCTGTGTGTTCCCTTACAGCTTGACTGACCCTCTTCTGTGGACTTTTAACCACTGCTGGCATCTCTTCTTGAAGAGGAGCTGTTTTATCAGGGGGACACAGGACCATACGTGTGTGAGAGGCATGCACCCAATTTGGAAGGCCACCACATTTCACAACAGTCTTTGCCAGTATCCTTTGGAACAGGCCTTTCCATTTCACAGCATCTCTCAGATCAAAGTTTTGGCACCATTCATTATGTAGATCTTGTGTAGCAGCTGCAATCTGGTGAGAAACTGCACGCTCCACATCAGTCAGACCTTCACAGCAATGGCTAGTCTTTTCATCTGTGTTTTTCACAAGTGCATTTGCATGTTTATTTTCAAGCCACTTTGGTGATGCTGAAACACAGTCTTTTGCAAAGTGTAACTCTGTGCTGTCTTTGTGTTGCTTAATTAGGCTTGAAACTTCAGGCTGATGGCTACAATCGAATCTTTGTCCAATCTGTGGTTCTACACACATCATCTTTGAGACCTCATTATGATCTGATTTCAGAGAAACTGGCAATCTATACCTGGGCATCAGTTTTTGCAATAACACATTTGCTACTATGCAGTTGTCACTTTTCTCAAAAACAGTTCTGATACAACCCTGTTGTTCTGCTTCTGAAACAATTTCTTGAGCCTCTATTAATTCACCTGTGAAGATTCCATTGAATGTATATGCTAACAGAACACAATTTTGTGCAACTGAATTAGCATTTCTCTCTCCCATGACAACAGTGACTCCCATTTGAGCAGATATACTGCATGTTATGGTAAGGGCAATCAATTTCGAATTTTGGGCTGAGGTAACTACTGAAAGCCATGAATGCTTTGACAACATAATGTATAGGAAGCACAGCATGTGCTGCTCTTAATGTGTCATTATTACCTTTCAAATATGGGCCATCTACAAAATGGACATTGTTGGGCTGAATCAGACGTTCATCCTTAAAGTCTGATATTGGCTTTATGCATATTTTCATGACATCTAGACACTCATATTCAGTTTAATTGATGTTGGGGTCAAAGGTCATTGGGAAATACATCACAGACCCTTGAACACATTCATGTTTTTGAACAGGCACTGAGAGAGCGCAGCCCTCCCTCTCACTGAAAATTGGTGTATTTTCTTTTAAATAAACTTGCATTCCTAGTGCCGGGGCGCGACACATTTTCTCTTTCAACTCTAGGAATGCTTTTGTGCAATTGTTGTCCAATGGAAGCGGATCAGACACATTCTTGTGTGTCAGCCTCAGTAAAGGCTTAGCCACTAGGGAAAGGTTTAGTAACCACTCTCTACAGCAGCTAACCATTCCCAAAAACTTCCTGACTTCTTTCTGAATTTGAGGTGGATTCATCTGGTGAATTATTTCCACTCTCTCTGGTGACACCTTTCTACCTCCCTTTCCAATTATGTGTCCCAGACATTCATTTTCTTTTTGACAGTACTCCTGACTATTCTCACGCAATGGCACTGTGACATGAACTTGGCAAAAATCAATAACAGTAAGCCATTCTTCAGCACATGGAATGTGAAAAAATATATTGGCTGGATTCGGTACCATGGGACAACATGGAAAAATTATGCTATTAATCTCCTGCACTATTTTGTTCTTTTCAGTTAGTTTCTGTGAACCTGTGATCAGAAAGTTACATAAACTTCCAATCAATTCCATCAAAAATCCTTTACTCAGTTTATCTCCAATTATTGATAACATTTCTGCAACTGATGGTGTTCTTGAATACATGTCATCTGGTACTAATTTGAATAAGACATGGTCTGCACATTTTATTAATCTGACATCCTTCTCTGTGAACTCTCTTATTTCTGTGTTTATTATTTCTTTCAAATCGGAAGGTAATTTTTCAACTGTCCTTTCTGAAAACAATGCTACAGCTGTCTCTTGTTGGGCCATTTTAAAATGTACCTCCTCATCAGGAATCTGAAAATTAACATTATCTGGTGTACAGTAATCTGTGCTGTTTAATTTGCAAAACAATTGTTTTCCTGCCAGGCCTGTATCACAAACAACAAATTGGTAACTTTCCTCAAATGGGCCTATTTTTGGTGCAAATTCTTCTAAAACTGGGTTTGTAATTTCTTTGTTTAAAACTCCTACAACTAAGTCTGGACCTTCCACTGCTTTCACAATGGACTTGGTAAATTCAGAATTGTTAGGGTTAAAACTCTCATTTTCAAATACAGCAACCTGTTGAACTGAGTTCTGATTTTGTTTCTGGAAATAATTCACATTTGCTCTGGGCAACTTATTTAAATTAATTTTAGCATTTTCCATATTTTGTGGGAGCATTTGGGCTTGAAAAACTCCTGCCATTGGTACCTGTTTCTGAACTGACATTTGCATTTGCTTGGCTGACACACCTTGCACCTGCATTTCTCTCTGTTTTTGCACATTTCAACTGCTGCATCATGTTTAAATTTAAATTTCTTCTTCCAATGCTCAAATCTGTTATAAAGATGGCAAAAGGATACCCTTTCCAGCAGTGCAACATCCATACCTGAATGTGCACAGAACCAAAACACCTTTACTTCCATCCTGTGATTCTATTAATCTGTACCCAGTCAACATCCTTTGCTGGCACTCTGCCCTTCAGGAAAGTATTCACTGCTACGTTTTTCTCCAATAACAACAGAAAATGATGGTGCATTCTTGCAAACCCTTTTCATTGTCTCCTCACCTGACCTTTGCACAACAACTTTAGATTCAAACCACAATTCAGTCTGCATGGCAATGTCAAAGAACATTTGCAAATTAATGCAGAACTCTTTAAATTTTCAACAAATCCATCAACTTGTGGGTACCACAGCATAGGTTTGTCTGTCAATTTTGAGAATGTGTTCAGAAATGCTGCAAGTTCACTTTTGTTCCGTGGCATATGAACATGCACTTCTCCCACCTTTTCTCTCAATGAGTAAGCAAAAGATTCTCCCTCATCCTGCTTATTATTTTCCTCAACTAGATCTGGTGGTTTCTTTTCTTATCAGTTTCCTTGCTAGGTCTGGTGGTTTCTTTTTCTTCTCATGTTTTCTTGCCCACTTGTCTCCTAATTTCTCAAATCCATTGCATTTGAAAATATATTTTATTATTTCTGCAAGGTGCAACTGCATTCCTGAAGAACACATTGTCTCATTTGCTTCATCATTCATATGTACCCTGAAGCTTTTCTGAAATGGAAAACTTCCTGAAACATTAATTTCATATTTTTGAGCCAAATCGGTCAGTCTCACGATGTGTAGTTACTGCACATGTATTTGTTTCCTTACTCAGGGAAATGAATTCTTTTTCCTAACACTGGTTCACATTTTCATGATTTAAACAGCAGGGACTGTTAATTTCTTCATGTTCAAATGTTGAACTTGAAATCACTAAGCTGTCTCTCTTTTCCATGGTCTGGGTTAATATGGTCCCCCATGCTCTCTATCATTTTAATCACTGCTGCTTCCTCAGAGCAGGTTTGAAAAATCTCATTTTCAAATATATTCATTTTATCCTGGGATGCAGATGTTGTAAAGACCATTTTTCCCCCACCTTTCAGTGCTTGGACTGTCTGGGGTAATTTCTGTTCAATAATCTGTGAATTCTGAGTTTCTGAAATAAACCCTCCTTCTGCAGCTCTTTGAACCTTTTGAGTAGGGACCATATTAATTGGGACAGTCACAATTTTTCTAGGCATTGCCTGTGCATCTGCAGTTTGTAATTTTTGGACTGAATCAGTCACATTTGAAGCAGTAACACCTGGAGATATCACTGTCAGTGCTGAATCAACAGGTAGTGGGTCAATCTGGAATCTCTGCACAGTTCTCTCAATCTGTGTTTCTCTCTGTTTAACAGAAGCAGTAGCCACTGTAGTACTTACTAGTACACTATTGTCAGTATTTTTAATGGGAACCACATAAAGTGGCGGACACTCAGTTAACCATGCATCCATTATTTCATCCCCTGAATCACTATTTATTTGAAGCTTTTTGTCATCTTTAATTTCCTTCTCCTGTATCTGGTGCTTTACCTTTTTATCCTCACTTGCTTTGTCTCTTGCTACCTTTTCCCACATGCTTAAAGCCTCAAATTGTGCAGCTCTAGATGGTGTCTTTATTTCACATAACACTTCCCTTAATTTGTCAATAATTTGCAATTTAAAAGTACCATCTTTTGGAAACCTCAAAGGACCTTCTTTTTCAGTAATCTTGCACCATTGGTGAACCCACATACATGAATTTTGTCCCAAATTGGTAGACATAAAATGCACGGGTGTTCCTTCAGGAGCATCACCAATTAAAAATGAATTTTTCACTTTACCTCCCAACAGTTTCTTTAAACCTTCAAACATTTTCATTTCTGCAATAGTTCAATGCAATTTCTTTTCTCCAATGCTATCAGTTTCAATTTCAGTCAGTTTAACTCCTACTACTGACTCCTCCTTTACAAAATCTTACGGCAATATTTTTCTGAGTTTTCTTAATCAAAATTCTGTTAATAACAACATAAAAACATTTACTACTCTGTCTGCTCCACTAAACAAAAGATAGATTTCTTTTCACTGCAAGTAACACATTTCGCTTACTCTTCACAAAGTAAGAACTTCTGTTTACTCTTCAAACACTGCGAGTAAATCCCTTCCGCTTACCCTTCACTCAAGCTCCAGATAAGACCTGTTACTCCTTCAGTGATACCCCTTCTAGGTGATAGTAGCAGCCAGTGACTTCGCCAGGTAAAACTCTTATGCTACCATTCACTCTCACTTTTACACGAAATATAGTCCCTAGTTGTAACACTGCCAGCCCTACGTAGCTTCTCAGTGTTACTTCCAACAGACGAGTAACCTCACTGCAGTGTGGCTTCCAGTTACCACCCGCTATTCCTTTCCCGGGAATTTCACAGGTGTCACTATACCTGTGCTTCCAGACAACATAGAACAAGACACTAACTTACTTAACATGAAGAGTTAAGAATGTATAATCAATAACCAATAAATCCTGTCCTATGAAATTACCAATATAATCAATAAAACCATCAATTCAAAATGAGCAAACTTTCACCAACAGTCAAAACCCTTACTATTTTCAACACTTCAAAAATACATCCTAGCACATTAACAACATTTCACAACCCTATTGATACTCACACCACTCCAGCAATCGCCTTCTTGCATCACCTTCCAGTACTGCTTTGCCAGTCTTCAGGTTCTGAGCATTGGAGTCAGGAATTTCTTTGAGACTCTGGACATTTATCTAACTTAGGCAATTATTTTCTAGAACTAATTTTCACAGATCAACTCTCCTCCTAAGGTCAATGGACCATTAGTCAAATAGTTGATGGTGATATTAATAATCCTTAATCACCAAACTAATTGATAATAACCTTCCTCTTGCTACCAGAAACTGATCCAGCGGTAATTCCACGGTAATTTCTCAATGCAAAACCTCATTTACCTTCTATTTTACCGCTGTAAAGGTACTGGACCCTTGCCACTGTATATTACCTTCAGGAGACTTTACATAAACATGAAAAATCAAAAATTCAATTAATTTGTTTAAGCCAATGAAGAGAGTTGATGAGTATTTTAAAGGGTTTCATTTTCTTAGTTAAAAGTGAATGTTCTCTGACCCTTTATTCATTAGTCAAATATCAATCAGGTTACAGAATTTGTAAAACAGGAAAAATAGAATTAATACAGAACATATTATAGGTTGCATGCAAAACATTCCATAAAGGAATGGAATGAGGCAATCAAATGCCAATCAGAATTCTCCAAAGAAAGTTCAGTAAAATATGATTCAAGAGTGATTTTTTGCAAGGCTAATCAATAATTAATAATTGGCAAAAATCTCCCATAAAGAGAAATAAATGCATAAGACAAATCAATCTTTTCAAAACTAATTAATTAGTCAAAGCATAAACTTAGAGTTTTAGCATCTAAATCTACCTGTTCTATCCAGCTCCACTCTCTGCCCTGGTCTGTTCAATCTGAGAGAGGCTGCTTCACAAGGAGCGAGACATCCCGCCCTTCACAAGACCACAGAGGAATGTGATCTGCCTTGCCAAAAATATGACGTGCAAGGCTAGCCCATGCCCCCCACCTCCCTCTATCTCTCCTTGGACGCAATCTGCTCTCAGACTGCACCCGCGATGTTCGCGTACCTAACCCATATGATGTCTGATCTCATCTGCTTCTTCTCCTCTCCTCCCTCTCAGACTAAGGCCCTAAAGCTTAAGGCTTAAAAAGCGAGCCCACACACCCCCTAAGAGGTCATTATTTATACCCTAATTCTTGGCTGACTATACTAATAATGTTGCAATTTTCAGTAAAGCTTGCACCGTGATTGGTTAGCATAGATGACATGAGGGTCTCACCATCCTGTTCTCATTGGCAAATCCAACCCATACCAGTTTTAACAAAGGAAGCGTTAATGCTTAATACAGTCTTATTGTTTCACCATCAATAATTATACAAATATGCAACATTAAGGCAGAAAAATGTATCAGTCCATTTCCTCCTTCCTTTCACATCGCACGCAGGAAGGATACTTTCCACAAACACTGGTACACTGGCACGATAACAAGAATTTACAGTTCACTGTGGCTTTGACCCATGTGTCTTCACTTGAGGCACTTGGCAGTTCTGCGCATGCGTCTCTCATTCAGTACAATTCTCAGCCTTGCTGGATTCACAGGCAGCCATTTTATCTTAGGCCCAAAACAAAACAAACACAAAGAGTATTAATTTATGAAATGAAACCCATTATGTTTACCTTCCCCCCATACTAGTACCCTGTATTAATTATTACCCCAGCAAAAGCTATTAATTTAAAGCAGCTTTTCTATTATTTGTGCACAAGATGCAAAAATGTGCAATGTACAACATAGCATAAAACATGCACTAATGTAAATTTTGAAAGCGCACACAGTTAATACATACTCATAGCAACATGCTCTAATGTTTTAGATAGCTTTTCATGCAAATGCTTTGCCCCATGTGTAGTGTTCGTGCATGGTTGATTAATTAATACACATTATAAAAAGATGTGTTATGAACTGAATATGCATTGTCTAAATATGCAACAAAGCCAAAGTCTCTTGAGACAGGGAGTGTAGATTATAAGGGAAAGGAGCTGGGAGGAAAGAACACATTCCATTTTATCTTCAAAGCTAAAAAGGAAAACTGCAATCACGAGTTTCTCTACACTGCAAAAACACATGTTAATACAGCACAAGCATTTCAGACTGAAAGCATTTTGACCAGGCCTCATTTTATATTTCATGTGCCATGTGTTTTCTCTTGCACCAAAATCTGCATGCCAATTTAAATGCAGTCTGTCTGAAACACAAAATAGAGCAATGCTTAATTTGAGAAATCTAGCTCTATCAATAGAAAAAGCAAGCGAGTTTGTGCTATCAATAGAATAAACAGAAGAGTTAATGCTAACTGGGCCAGGGCAGGATGCACCTAAGGCAGGTGGATTAAGCAGCTTCTCTTCAAAAATTCTTGAAAAGTGGGACATCCAGTCTTCTGGGGAAACATGACATTCACTTTTGGAATTTTTGTCTTCTGCAAGGTAGGGATGGTTTATAACATCCCAAAATGCATTGACGTTTCTCAGCTTTGCAGCTGCTTGTAAGACCTCCCAAGCCTTCTCTCTTGTTTCCCTTTTCCTAGTTTCTAGGGTCATCTTATAGATCCTCCTAGCTCGCCTGATGTTTTCAGTATTTCGGAGTAAGGTCTTAATTGCCAATTTTAAGTTCTTGGAGGCAGCCGAACAGGCATGATTGAACCATTGACATCATTTGCAAAGTTTGTTAAAGTTTCCCAATACTGCGTGTGGCTTAGCTGCATCAGATAAACAACACATCACTTCCTCTCTCCTCCCAGTAATTAAATCCTCAAAAAACTTTTTCTGATCCAAATTCTTCCATTGAAACGTTTCCCCTTGTTGTTACTATAGTGCAAATTGGCAGAACAGCCGGTAATCGACGTTTCAGTGACAGGACAGGATAAACAAATAAAGACTGGGTTGTGATCACTAATACTGGATGATATAAACAAATTTGTACCATTAATACCATTGCAAATTAGGGTACTCCTATTTATGCTCAAACTGTGGAAACAGGGTAATGGACTTGAGGGATGTGTTGAATATTGAAAGTCCACGACCCACTATAGGTGATTATCCTCCCACTGTGGAAATAGTATAATTGACTTAAAGGCTGCGTTGAATATTGAAAGGCAAAACACACAAGATGATGGACGGAATGCTGCACAATGGCAAACATTCGCCCCCAGTCACAGATCTGGGTTTAATCCATCGTTATTTTGCTTCACCACGCCACCCCAGTTCAGACATAGCCATATGCAAATCAGTCTTGACCCTGTGCCTCATGGGAACAGTCCAGACCGAACTGCCAAGCCATGTCTTCCCTGGACCGGAATCAAGCATCCTAGGACCGGTTTCGGGCTATCAGCCTTCATCAACCAGAATAGCTTGACTCCAGTGGCGTAGTGAGCACGGGACCCACGTCTGGGCATACCCTTCCCACATAGGGCGAAATGCAAAACACACAAGATGATGGACGGAATGCTGCACAATGGCAAACATTCACCCCCAGTCACAGATCTGGGTTTAATCCATCGTTATTTTGCTTCACCACGCCACCCCAGTTCAGACATAGCCATATGCAAATCAGTCTTGACCCTGTGCCTCATGGGAACAGTCCAGACCGAACTGCCAAGCCATGTCTTCCCTGGACCGGAATCAAGCATTCTAGGACCGGTTTCGGGCTATCAGCCTTCATCAGCCAGAATAGCTTGACTCCAGTGGCGTAGTGAGCATGGGACCCACATCTGGGCATACCCTTCCCACATAGGGCAAAAGGCAAAACACACAAGATGATGGACGGAATGCTGCACAATGGCAAACATTCACCCCCAGTCACAGATCTGGGTTTAATCCATCGTTATTTTGCTTCACCACGCCACCCCAGTTCAGACATAGCCATATGCAAATCAGTCTTGACCCTGTGCCTCATGGGAACAGTCCAGACCGAACTGCCAAGCCATGTCTTCCCTAGACCGGAATCAAGCATCCTAGGACCGGTTTCGGACTATCAGCCTTCATCAGCCAGAATAGCTTGACTCCAGTGGCGTAGTGAGCACGGGACCCACGTCTGGGCATACCCTTCCCACATAGGGCGAAATGCAAAACACACAAGATGATGGACGGAATGCTGCACAATGGCAAACATTCACCCCCAGTCACAGATCTGGGTTTAATCTATCGTTATTTTGCTTCACCACGCCACCCCAGTTTAGACATAGCCATATGCAAATCAGTCTTGACCCTGTGCCTCATGGGAACAGTCCAGACCGAACTGCCAAGCCATGTCTTCCCTGGACCGGCATCAAGCATCCTAGGACCGGTTTCGGGCTATCAGCCTTCATCAGCCAGAATAGCTTGACTCCAGTGGCGTAGTGAGCACGGGACCCACGTCTGGGCATACCCTTCTCACATAGGGCGAAATGCAAAACACACAAGATGATGGACGGAATGCTGCACAATGGCAAACATTCACCCCCAGTCACAGATCTGGGTTTAATCCATCGTTATTTTGCTTCACCACGCCACCCCAGTTCAGACATAGCCATATGCAAATCAGTCTTGACCCTGTGCCTCATGGGAACAGTCCAGGCCGAACTGCCAAGCCATGTCTTCCCTGGACCGGAATCAAGCATCCTAGGACTGGTTTCGGGCTATCAGCCTTCATCAGCCAGAATAGCTTGACTCCAGTGGTGTAGTGAGCACGGGACCCACGTCTGGGCATACCCTTCCCACATAGGGCGAAATGCAAAACACACAAGATGATGGACGGAATGCTGCACAATGGCAAACATTCACCCCCAGTCACAGATCTGGGTTTAATCCATCGTTATTTTGCTTCACCACGCCACCCCAGTTCGGGCTGGACTGTTCCCATGAGGCACAGGGTCAGACTGATTTGCATATGGCCATGTCTGAACTGGGGTGGTGGAGTGAGCTAAAGAATGATGATGGATTAAACCCAGATCAGTTGACTGGGGGTGAGTGTTTGATTGGCTCCAAACGTTCCGTCCATCATCCCCTTTTGTATCGCTTTGTTCGCCTAAGTTGGCGGGGGTATGCCCAGACGTGGGTCCCTTGCTCACTTTGCCACTGGATTCAAGCAAACCTGGCTGATGACGGCTGGAATGCCAGAAACCGGTCCTAGGATGCTTGTTTCCGGTCCAGGAAGACATGGCTTGACAGTTCGGGCTGGACTGTTCCCATGAGCACAGAGGTCAGACTGATTTGCATATGGCCATGTCTGAACTGGGGTGGTGGAGTGAGCTAAAGAATGATGATGGATTAAACCCAGATCAGTTGACTGGGGGTGAGTGTTTGATTGGCTCAAACGTTCCGTCCATCATCCCCTTTTGTATCGCTTTGTTCGCCTAAGTTGGCGGGGGAATGCCCAGACGTGGATCCCCTGCTCACTTTGCCACTGGATTCAAGCAAGCCTGGCTGATGACGGCTGGAATGCCAGAAACCGGTCCTAGGATGCTTGTTTCCGGTCCAGGAAGACATGGCTTGACAGTTCGGGCTGGACTGTTCCCATGAGGCACAGGGTCAGACTGATTTGCATATGGCCATGTCTGAATCTCGGGTGGTGGAGTGAGCTAAAGAATGATGATGGATTAAACCCAGATCAGTTGACTGGGGGTGAGTGTTTGATTGGCTCAAACGTTCCGTCCATCATCCCTTTGTATCGCTTTGTTCGCCCTAAGTTGGCGGGGTATGCCCAGATGTGGGTCCCTTGCTCACTTTGCCACTGGATTCAAGCAAGCCTGGCTGATGACGGCTGGAATGCCAGAAACCGGTCCTAGGATGCTTGTTTCCGGTCCAGGAAGACATGGCTTGACAGTTCGGGCTGGACTGTTCCCATGAGGCACAGGGTCAGACTGATTTGCATATGGCCATGTCTGAACTGGGAGTGGTGGAGTGAGCTAAAGAATGATGATGGATTAAACCCAGATCAGTTGACTGGGGGTGAGTGTTTGATTGGCTCAAACGTTCCGTCCATCATCCCCTTTTGTATCGCTTTGTTCGCCCTAAGTTGGCGGGGTATGCCCAGACGTGGGTCCCTTGCTCACTTTGCCACTGGATTCAAGCAAGCCTGGCTGATGACGGCTGGAATGCCAGAAACCGGTCCTAGGATGCTTGTTTCCGGTCCAGGGAAGACATGGCTTGACAGTTCGGGCTGGACTGTTCCCATGAGGCACAGGGTCAGACTGATTTGCATATGGCCATGTCTGAACTGGGGTGGTGGAGTGAGCTAAAGAATGATGATGGATTAAACCCAGATCAGTTGACTGGGGGTGAGTGTTTGATTGGCTCAAACGTTCCGTCCATCATCCCCTTTTGTATCGCTTTGAATATTGAAAGTCCATGACCCACTACAGATTCATAAAATCACCTATGTTAGTGAGTTAAATCTTTTGTCCATGAGATTTTCTCTCATTTAAGCTAAATTGCAGTCGGACAGATGCCATGAGAATGTTTTGGAGGATTTGAAGAAAATATCTGATGTTAAGATTGCAGGCTATATGATCAGACCCGGGTAATAAAGTTGAGGATATTATCTTCTGAATGTTTGGGAAAGGAAAACGCTCTGCAAGATCAAGTAGTGTGCAGGACCTCATAGACATTAGCAAGAATGAGACTGTCAGCATGGAGGAGAAAGGTCACCAATCTGCCCTATAGAGTACCATTGTAGACTGATGATGAGTAGATATGGTAGAACCTTTGACTTTTAGTCAAAAATGGTAAATGGGAAGTATGTTGTAGAAAAGAAGCAAGTGGGCTTGGCTAGGTATACCCTTATGTATGACAATTAGGTCTGGCCTAAAGATTGTGACCTAGAGACAGATGTAGCTTCAGCCTCAGCTGTTTCACTAGCGTCATAAAAAGAGTGGCTTTCGGTCAGTCGCCTTCATCCATTGAGTTGTTCAAATGTCATTTACAATTTGCTTGCACCCACTAGATATAGAGTATGAGGCAATGGGTCAGCCCTCTTCAGCCACTGGGTGCCTGATCACAAGAGCACATCCACCTCAAAAGAAGTGAACTTCAATGTCAGATTTGTTTTGCTAATGCTGGTTTCCTTTCATTTTTTCATATTTGTAATTATTTTGGCATCCCTATGTGTTTAAACTATGTGTTTGTATCACTGTAATTAAAAGCCACTAGACATTTCCTTGAGTTAATAAGATTTTATTTTCCTTTAAGGAGCATTAAAACTAAAATGATTGATATACCCATTAAAAGTGCATCTGCCTGCTAGGACTCTTTTTTTTTAATAGATCGAATAAAGATTTTAAACGAAACGCATCTGCCTGCTAGGACTCACCTGTACTATTATAAGTAATGGTTGTTTTCTTTACTTTACATTTTTGTAGTAAAAATATGGCAGCCTAATTTAGCTGGCATGTTTCCTTTTTACATTTTCTTTTTGTGGCATGTTCTTTTAATAAAATGTGAAAAACCTAATCACCGACATGCATGCCAAGACTTGACCTACTGACTTTGCCAATGCTTTTTTTTTTTGTCCTTATTTATTAAACTATGCTCTGGGTTCAGAAAGCCAAGACCAAACCAAAACCAGGAGGAAATCAAAAGAGGCACCCGATCTCTCCACAGGGGAGGAAGGATAAAGATATCACGGGGCCAAAAGATGTTAATACCTCCTGGATGGGCGATGGCACTGACTCCTCCAAAGAACAGGTGCTAAAAGTGGGTGATCCAGACCACTAAGGCAGCCTGTATAGCATACACCTAATCATTGGACCATAAGATCAAAAAAAAAAAAAAGCAGCTCCGAACATGGTCATGCACGAACAGAGACGTAGAAATAAGCAGAATTAGGAAAAAAGAAAAGTGAAAGAGAGAAATTCCATGCTCAGTGAGGTAGGCTGGAGACATAAAGCTTAAACCAATTGTCCCAGAGTTCCCAAAATTTCGTTCTCTTGACAGGTCTATCCAACCGATCAAGGTATGAAATTTTTTGCGATACCAAAGGGGATGATGGACGGAGCGTTAGAACAAATCAAACACTCACCCCCAGTCAACTGATCTGGGTTTAATCCATCATCATTCTTTAGCTCACTCCACCACCCCAGTTCAGACATGGCCATATGCAAATCAGTCTGACCCTGTGCCTCATGGGAACAGTCCAGCCCGAACTGACAAGCCATGTCTTCCCTGTTCCGGAAACAAGCATCCTGGGACCGGTTTCGGGTTCATAACCCTCATCAGCCAGGCTATCTTGAATCCAGTGGCAAGTGAGCAAGGGACCCACGTCTGGGCATACCCTGCCAACTTAGGGCAAACAAAGCGATACTAAAGGGGATGATGGACGAAGAATTAGAGCAAATCAAACACTCACTCCCAGTCAACTGATCTGGGTTTAATCCATCATCATTCTTTAGCTCACTCCACCACCCCAGTTCAGACATGGCCATATGCAAATCAGTCTGACCCTGTGCCTCATGGGAACAGTCCAGCCCGAACTGCCAAGCCATGTCTTCCCTGGACCGGAAACAAGCATCCTGGGACCGGTTTCGGGTTCATAACCCTCATCAGCCAGGCTATCTTGAATCCAGTGGCAAAGTGAGCAAGGGACCCACGTCTGGGCATACCCTGCCAACTTAGGGCGAACAAAGCGATACCAAAGGGGATGATGGACGGAGCGTTAGAGCAAATCAAACACTCACCCCCAGTCAACTGATCTGGGTTTAATCCATCATCATTCTTTAGCTCACTCCACCACCCCAGTTCAGACATGGCCATATGCAAATCAGTCTGACCCTGAGCCTCATGGGAACAGTCCAGCCTGAACTGCCAAGCCATGTCTTCCCTGGACCGGAAACAAGCATCCTGGGACCGGTTTCGGGTTCATAACCCTCATCAGCCAGGCTATCTTGAATCCAGTGGCAAAGTGAGCAAGGGACCCACGTCTGGGCATACCCTGCCAACTTAGGGGCGAACAAAGCGATACCAAAGGGGATGATGGACGGAGCGTTAGAGCAAATCAAACACTCACCCCCAGTCAACTGATCTGGGTTTAATCCATCATCATTCTTTAGCTCACTCCACCACCCCAGTTCAGACATGGCCATATGCAAATCAGTTTGACCCTGTGCCTCATGGGAACAGTCCAGCCCGAACTGCCAAGCCATGTCTTCCCTGGACCGGAAACAAGCATCCTGGGACCGGTTTCGGGTTCATAACCCTCATCAGCCAGGCTATCTTGAATCCAGTGGCAAAGTGAGCAAGGGACCCACGTCTGGGCATACCCTGCCAACTTAGGGCGAACAAAGCGATACCAAAGGGGATGATGGACGGAGGCGTTAGAGCAAATCAAACACTCACCCCCAGTCAACTGATCTGGGTTTAATCCATCATCATTCTTGGGCTCACTCCACCACCCCAGTTCAGACATGGCCATATGCAAATCAGTCTGACCCTGTGCCTCATGGGAACAGTCCAGCCCGAACTGCCAAGCCATGTCTTCCCTGGACCGGAAACAAGCATCCTGGGACCGGTTTCGGGTTCATAACCCTCATCAGCCAGGCTATCTTGAATCCAGTGGCAAAGTGAGCAAGGGACCCACGTCTGGGCATACCCTGCCAACTTAGGGCGAACAAAGCGATACCAAAGGGGATGATGGACTTTTTTGTACAGAGCGAATCCATTCGTCCTCATTTGGGGAACAAGGGAGGATCCACTTAACACACAACTCCCTTCATGCAAGGAGAATCAAAACGAAGATGAGGGCCTTATGAGTCCTGAGGAGGCCCCAAACATCTACCCCATTTGGGACCATGCCAAAAATCACAAGAGCCAAACAACTTAATCTTGTGGCCCATGATACCTGAAATAATCTTACCCACTCTCCGCCAGAATAGCTGGATTGAGGGACACTGGCAAAACATGTGGGCCTCGTTTGCGTTGTTTCCTCCACATTTAGGGCACTTCTTCATCACGCGATTCCCCAACTTCGATAGTTTCTGTGGCGTCCAGTATGCCTTGTGGACCGTAAATAGATGGTTCTTCCTTAAAGGAGCAGCTTTCACATATAACCACAAATGAGACATAGATACTTGCCCTAAAGCTTCGAGGTCTTCGCCTGGCAGTTCCCTCCTCCAGATCTCTGGAAATGGGTTTTGCGTTTCTTCTCCATTTTGGATTAGCATCCAATACCACTCTGCGATTTCCTTCCATGGATTGGGACGTAGACAGTTCTTGGATGCCAAATCCATGTTCCCTTTACCCTTCTCCCCCTACGTTTTAACGCAACTTAAAAGTTGATAGTACTTAAACTTAGAAACCGAGGTGCATATTCTCAAGGATCCATCGCCGAGTTATCGGCACTTCATCACAGCCAAAGTCGCGATAAATTTACCGCCCCATTCACAAGCTGGTGCAAACAGCCGACACCACCAGTTTACCTGCGATAGCAGCCGCAAAAAACATCACCACGGATGACCCCGGCAACTATCGCTAATGAGATGCAGAGTAGGCGTTCCCGTGCAAAAAGCCGCGACAACACCACACCTCAACATTCTCAAAGACCAGCCAGATCGGCGATGAGAACACAAAACATGCGATAAGGCGTGTTCTCTGCAGGAAATTAACACCTGCTCTGACCTTGTGCAAAGTCGGACTACAGCCTGCACCATCAAAGGGAGCACAGCCCAGAGCCACACCTGAAGAACAACAGATGCCATGGAGCCAACAATCATGCAGCTCGGACACCCAAGAGGGCCACAACACCCACCGCCACCCACCCCCGTACCACCCCCTCCCCAGGGCCCCACCCCGGGCACCCCCCACCTCCCCCGGACCAAGAGATTGCACATCAACGTCACGAAATCATGAACAAAATCATTTGTCTGATGCCGCAGAATCACAACAACTAACAGTCATGTGAGTACAGAAAAAGCAGAATCAATCATACACCATTGAGAGTTCAAACAAAATATCACAATCAAATTTCTCACCAAACAACTATTTGGAAGAGTCATGGCGGGTCATTCCTGGACAATCTGTAAGTGAAAGCCTGCAAGACAACATCCCAGATAAGAAGGTGTGTCAGGCACTCATCAAAGGACAGAGAGAGAGAGAAAGAGAGAGAGAGACTGAACAAGGAACGCAAGGACAATCGGGCCCTTGGCACATACATGCCAACTGTTGCGTGTGTCTCGCAATTGGTGCACCCAAAATCTAAGGCCTGGCAACAATTTCAGCGCGAAGGCCACATCACAATTCAGGAATGCAAGCAGTAGTCAGACTAAAATCAAGCATGAAAGCTCCTTTGTCTCAATACACAAGGCGGAAGGCCATCCGAACCTCCGACCTTGGTCTCCAATGCGCCCGGCACCCCCTGAGTGAGATACCATGCCAGACTCTGGCGACTCCCACACCACAAACTGCGCTAATGAAAGAGCAACATGTCCACACCCCACACACACTTGTCCCTGCCCGAGCTACACCTGCAAGGCATGCCCCCAACACATCGGTAAAAAAGACAACCCATACGTCCAAACGTTGAACACACATACGACTCATTACTCCGAGCTGTGGCATATCTTCCACAGAACTGCCGCCGGTCTGAGGAGTGCCGGTGGTACGAGACCAACAAACGCAATGGCAGGCAATCCCGGGCACATGCACAACCCCAGTCAGGTGGAACTGTACCGTGCACGAATGCTGCATCTGTTGGGAGCTCTGCCAATGGCAGTTCTGCGAATCAGTTACTGTCTGAGTTTCCGGCTTGCATACGTCACATGCGTCCAGCCATGGTTCTACTGTCGATCATGCACATTCGAGTGGCCCATGGAGGTCTGCCTATCCAACACAACGGTAGCTGAACTGGATTACGACTTGTGTGTGCGCCCCCTGTTGGCCCACGAACAGGAGTGCAACCGGGACACCCGGGCATGGGATGGCTTGATATGTGGTGCCTGTGCTGGCAGCAGTGGATGGGAGATTGCACAAGTCATCATGTGCAGTGACCACATCGAAGCGCTCCCCTATTGGGCTGTGTTGCGGATTGGTGAAACTGCGTGGTCGGAGCACATCTGTCCGGACCAGTTAATGGATTGGCTCTCCCTCGTGTTCCTTGAATTCAAGAACGACGTACTCCTGGAACTGATTGACTATGAAGCAGCGCTCGCATTCATGGACGAGTAACTACCTTCCTGCAGCCACAACTGATTGACACCCAGAGCACAGGTTCCAACACTGTGTTGCATCGTGGAGGAATGGTCCCATAAGCCAGTACAACAGTGGACATGTCTGCATTCGCTCGGACTCAGAATGCATGTGCGTGCACCTACGCGTGTTGTCACACACCTGTGCAAGGTGCTGCAGCCCCATGGGCGGAGCTGCACAGCGTCGTTTGGCAAAGTTCCTAAATCTGACATACTCCTGGAGGGAGACTACACACATGGCAATGTAGCACGACATGTGACCTTGTTGGTCCCTTTCACCTGCTCACTGTCAGCAGAGCACACAGTCGGCGCAGTCCGGTGGTACAGCTCCATGCAGATCCCATGGGCTGTGAGTCGTGTCCCCTGACACGGGGCAATGAGCAAACGCCAAACATCACATGACTCGACCAGCAAGGCAAGGTGGGCTGAGACCGTTGCCAACCGTAAGGATATGTGTTCATTTTTGCCACCCCATTCCTTGCACCTCGACACGTTCCCATTCTGCCTGTAAGTGTCTTAAACATTTGTCTGCCTGTTGTGGCCCATCACTTGCCCGTACTGACACGCACATGCTAATAAAGTCTACGCAACTTCACCAGTGTACAACTGTGATGAGTGTTGATTAGTATGACAAATCGTGTGCCTCAATGAGCATTGTCCGTACACAGGGAGGGACAGACTGCCTCTGGTACATAGGTAGTGGATCCCTATTGGCAGCTACACCTCTGTGAGCCAGACTGTGTTTGGGATAGTTGCCGGTAGACCTGTGCTCTTACGTGTCTTCAGCAATGTGAGTATGGTGTCCAACTTCTTGCCATGTGGATCAACATGATCCATTCAAACAGACTGTGTCCACACTGATGTGTGTGAGTACGTCATGCGCAGAGATGTTCTGTAGCCACTGCGATGGGGGACACTACTTCAAGCGGGCTACCGATTCTGACATTTACACACACAGCCCTATATGATACATGGACGTGGGGCTACGTTGGGGGATGCGAGATTGTTGTTCATGTGCAATGAGGCCACAGCTAGTTCACACCTTCACATTCAACTAATTGGCCATGTGGGTCAGGCTCAAACATGCGCATTGATGACATTTACCAGGGTGTACCTTTAAGTGCAATCATCGTCCCTATATTCCTCCGTACTTGTACACGTGAGTGAACATAGACATGACACATCTGTGTGATTTGGAATGTTTATTCACATTCTGGGGAGTCTCGGAGCTGGAGGGTACATGGCCAGTTCAAGCCCACATTAAGTGGTTGCCCAGTGGTGGGACAACCAGAGTCCTTGGGGGAATGCAAAGTTAATCTGAAGAGGAAGAGTACAGTCCTCAGCCGGATTGCTGTGTCATTGGTACAAGAGCAGATATGGCAGTCCATGTTGGGGTCCAGGTGGATGTCGCAGAGTGTTCCGAGGGACAGTGGGAGGTGTTGTTCCAGGGCATGATGCATAGGGCTGAACCATGCAGGGACAGGCCATGTGGTGGGTACGGATGCTACTGCCTCCTTCCTCACACAGTCATTACCCTCCACATCTTACTCCTCTGAGACGTCTTCTGTGTCCGGTGTGTCAGGTGTGTGTGGTGGTGTTATGGCTGCATAACTGTGGGCCAATGACACATCAGGGGGTGGAGATGTGTGTGTCAAAGTTCCTGCAGCAGTCATCTGGTACAGGCTCTGTGGCAGCAATGGAAAGATGAGGATCTGCAAGGCCTGGAAGATCCCAGATACATGTCGCTGGTGTTCAGCCGTGGTAGCCCTACTTCCAGCCTGCATCCGCTCCATGGTCTCCATTGTCCTCCGCATCTGGGCCAACTCTGTGCTGTCATCGCTGGAGCCTGTCTGACTAGGCAGTTCTTGTATCTGAGTAATGGCCCCAGCGAGGTCAGCCAAGGATTGTCGGTGAGTATGGTGTGGACAGGGGGTGTCCGTTAGGGACTGTACGTGGTCCCTGATGGGACTCAGACACCCACGTATGGCATCGAGTTTGGCTGCCACGAGGTCGAAACCCACCCGCAGCAGATCAGCCAACTCCTCCTGGCACGCTAACACACAGCGTTGGAATTACATGTGTTGGTCGTGTGGGTCCTGTGGGCCAGCCGTGGTGGTGTGTGCTTCCTGCTGTGTGGTCTGTGCAGGGTGTGGGCTCACCGCGATGCAGCTGGGCTGCCCTGCTCCTGGGGATGGGGTGCGGAGGCTGTCCACGAGCTGTTGGAGGGTGTCTGGGCAAATGTGCAGGGTGTCCTCTTCATCATCACTGTAGAGATGTGTGGTCTGCTCTGCAGGAGGTGTTTATTGTCCCTCTGCAATGTAACGGGGAGATGCAGGTTAACAGTGTGTTCCATGCATGTTCACGCATTGTACATGTTTACATACAGACTGCATGACAATGTACATTGTGACTGTTTTGGAGGAACTGGCTATTTGATGGGAGACAGTGGACATTTCGACTACATGACGGATGTGAGGTTGTACTCGTACATTATCATCTCACAGTGTCATGCAATGCCAGATGTGATTGGCCATTTTCTACGCACGAGCGGCACCAGTTGTGTCCTCTGTCCTGTGGTGTAAGTGTTGCACTTAGTACCACATTATCGTCAATGTTGATGTGCTGTGATTGCTTTGTGTGTGTGCTGCATTGTTGGCGAGTTGGCCCTGCAGCTCTGATTTGGTGGCCCCTCATCCCTTTGAGTCGGTGTGCCTTTGACTTGTGTGCTTTTCGGGTGCTGTGATGTTTGCGACTTGGGTCATTTGTGCTCTTGGACATATTTTGTACTCTTGTGCATTGTTTGTCTGCAGATGAGTTTTTGACGTCATGGGTTGTAGGTGCACGTGGATGTGTCAGAGTGTGACCTGCTCCTTTACGGATGTGGTCCACACTCAGCCACCTCAAAGTCGTCTCGTGCACCATGTCATGTATTGTGACTGCAGCCATGCTATCTGTCATGCAGTGTCACTTGCATAGTCCGTGTGGCTCACAGAGCCGCTGCTTTTCGGGATTCAGCACATCTGCATGGGTAGGTTGTGGCATTGGTGATATGGAGGGGGGCCCATTTGTGCACATTGCGGACGGGGGCCTACTTGGTGTTTCTATTTGTGCTGCAGTGTGCCAAGGGTATCAGGGACATGTTCCACACTCATTGTGGGTGTGCAGTGTGCTGCACATGATTGTGCATGTGTGCCATTGTGCCCATCTCCCTCCGTCCTCCCAGGCCCCGGTCGTTACTCACCCTGTTGCTGTTGGGTCAGGTCAGCTCGAGCTGTGTCCAGTCCACCAACTCCTTGCACCGTCTACGCACTGATGACTGTGGCCACCATTTCCTCCAGCTCATCCAGCTCCTCCTGTGGCGCAGGAGTCCCACCTCCAGTCGCCTTTGCTGCCTTCCTGTTGGCAGCGAGTTTCTCCTTGGTTTGGCTGTGCACTTCATGCCAGCGCCTCTTGACCTCCTCCATTGACCTCCTCGACACTCCAACTGCATTCACGTTGTTGATGATGGACTGCCATATTTCCGTTTGTGTTGCCAATGACGTAGTGGAGGTGAACAGCTGTTGGTAGTGTTCTATCACCTCCGTGACGATGATCCGGTCTTCCTGCGGACTGAACCCTGTATTCCTCTTCCTCTTCTGCTTGCCCTTCCCCGAGCACGGGGTTCCTGGCTGGTCCTACGTGGGGCTTGTGGGGTTCGGGTTGTCCTCTGCACTCGGTCCGGGTGCATCCATGGTGCTACGCAGTTTGATTTGGTTTTGGTGTGTTCTTTCTTTTTCCTTTTATAGTGCATTTTCCCGCACGAAGCGTGGGAATTGCAGGCCTGTGGCTGGTTTTTGCTGATTTTTGCATCGCGTTTGGCCTCATTGCTGCTTTTTTAGCATTCGTGCTTCGCATTTTTGCGGCATCGCATTGACTTCATCGCGGACATTTGACGCGTTATCGTGAGCCTATCGCATGGTGCCACCGGCTTGGGAATGCTGCGTTACCACGGTGTTATTTTCCCGCGATAGACTGCGATGTGAAGAGTTGCGTTAAGCTACTTTTGCAGTAGTTATCACACGTTCTTGAGAATATCCCCCTGAGTTTTCAGAAATCTCTGAGTGTTGTTGCCATGAGATTAGTTTGGTGCCCTTGATGGGCTGCCCCCACTTACAAATACCACAACCCCGTAGGGGGACTGCGAGTGCATCCAATAAACAGTCCGGAGTACCTGGCGAGTCCCAGATCGGTGCTATATCGCAGTAGTATGGTATTTATAAATCCGATCTCACTTGATGCCATACCTTCGCGGCCGCTAGAAGGACCTATAGCCTCACCTTCTTGAAGAATTTGGGGTGACCCAACTTCAAAAGGAAAAAATCTACTTGATACTGAGAGCTCATCGTAAGGGCCCTAAAGAGTGGGGACAAGCAGGAGCTTTCCATCATCAACTGACGAAAACTCTTCAGATGGAAAGCATAGTAGTACTGGTAGAGATCTGGGATGGCAATCCCTCCATATTCTTTCTTTCTTCTAAACTTCTTCAAGGAGATTCTAGGTCTTTTATTTCCCCAAATAAAGCTGGAAAACTCCCCCTGCACTTTCTTAAAACAGATCTTCTTGAATTCTAACGGGATGGTATTAAACACAAAAGTGAACTTTGGGAGGATTGACATTTTTAGGAGATTTGATCTACCCAGAAAGGAGAGTGGGAGAGCCCCCCATGCCCGTAGCAGTAATTTAACACTTGCAGCTACTTTATCAAAATTTACCTGAGCTATCTTTTCTATATTATGAACTATTTTGACTCCCAGATATCTTATCTCTTGTTTCGTAAGATCACTCCTATAGGAGATGTTCCATTGCATTAACTCAGTTTTTTCTTGGTTGATGGAGTATCCAGATACCCTCCCAAAACCTTCCAACTGCTCCCATATTGAAGGGAGTGAGTGCTGTAAGTCCCCTGTCATGATCATGAGGTCGTCTGCGTATAGCCTGATTTTTTTCGCCCAACCATTGCAAACGAAAGGGTGGATGTTCTGACATGCCCTTAATTTACATGCCAATGGTTCGATGTAAAAATTAAAAAGTAGGGGGGAGAGAGGGCAACCCTGTCTGGTCCCCCTACCAATTTATATTGGCTTAGTGAGATTTCCGTTGACCAGGACCCTGGCCGATGGATTTTTGTATAGGGCCCTGACTGCTGCCAGGAAGGCCTCCCCCAGGTTAAAATGATGGATCATTTTATATAAGAAAGGCCAGCTAACCCTATTGAAGGCCTTTGCAGCGTCAAAGGTCATTACTGCCAACGGAATCCCATATTCTCTTGCCATATCGATCGCCCCGATCAGATCGTGTGTTAACTCGTGGAGTTGCTTCCCCCTCATAAATCCTTTTTGATCAGAATGAATTAGTGACCCAGCCACCTTATCCAGACGTTTAGTTAAAATCTGTGTGTATATTTTATGATCGCTATTAAGTAAAGAAATAGGCTTGTAGGACTCACAGGCCCTCAGGTTTTTATTTTGCTTCAGAAGAATGGTTATGGTGGCATCATCCCAGGATAGAGGAAGGTCCTGGCCAGATATGAAGGCAGAGTTAAACAATTGGAGCAATATTGGGGCAAGTTCTTCCTTTAAAATAGTGTATATTTCATTAGGAATTGAATCAGGTCCTGGAGCTTTCCCCTTTTTTAGTGTGCTGATAATAAGAAGTATTTCTTCCAAGCTAATGGGGCTATTTAAATCATCTTTTTCTGGGCTCTGAAGCATGGGGAGATCTAGATCTAAGAGAAACTCCTCCATTAGTTCTTCACTTGCTGTTTGATCCTCTGTATAGAGGCCTTGAAAAAACTGAGCAAAAGCATTCTCAATCTCAATATCCTCGGAGATGATATTACCAGAGTTTGGGCACCTGAGGTCTTTTATCAGATTCCTGGACTGATCTGCTTTGGCTTTCCATGCAAGCAGCTTGCCACACCCTTCCCCATATTCATGATGGGATAACCTGATGGCTTCCCATTTCCTCCTGACTATTGCTTCCAGATAGTCAGCTAGTTCAGTTTTTGCCAAACATAACTTTTGTGGTGTGTTTAAACAGTTGGGAGCTTGTTCTAGCGCTATCTGGTTAAAAGTACTGCAGCTTCGAGTGTTTTAATTTCTTGTCTGACTTTCTTGTTTTGTGCAGTAGACAGAGCTGTTAAAGTGCCTCTTAAAAAAGCTTTATACGTATCCCATACTATATGTGGGGGAGCTGAATCTACGTTAAATAAAAAAAACTCCTTGGTGGCAATTTTCAGCTTATCAATTACCGATGGTTGCAAAAGTAAAGCACGATTTAGGGTCCACCTGCGAGAGAGGGGTCTATTCACAAGAGAGATCTCCAAAATAATAGCAGAGTGGTCAGACAGATGTTCAGTGACATGACTGACCCTTGTCGTGTTCTTACTGATGAAGGAGTCCACCAAAAAGAAATCGATCCGAGAGCGATGGCTGCATTTTTTATTGTGGAAAGTGAAGTTTCCCCCTGATGTCCTTGCCGTGCTTCCCATCACTCGCCAAATATCTGAAAGGCTCATATCTAACATTAACTGTTTCAGAGCAGCTCTCATCTTGTGAGTTACAGTCATTGCTCTCCTAGAGGTTGAATCCTGTATTGGATCCAAGACTACATTGAAGTCTCCACCCAATATAATCGGGTCCTTAATATCGACCAACTGAAGGAGTAAAGTGCGTAAAGGCCCCGGGTCATCTAAATTGGTGCCATAGTAGCCCACAAAGGTCAACCAGGAACCATTAAATTTAGCCCTTGCTATTGCCCACCTACCAAGCGGGTCAACAACACAATCTCCAAGTATGGCTTGGATAGATTTTTTAAAGAGAAGGGTGACACCTTTCACCAGGCATGTCTGGGTAGTGCAAACGTAGTGTTCCACCCATTTCTGTTTCTTAAGAGTCTCTGCCCACTCCTCTTTACACAGGTGTGACTCCTGTACCAGGAAAACCTCACTATCAGAAAGTCTCAGGTACTCTAAAATGTTCCTTCTCCTGGAAGGGACCCTAAGGCCATTTACATTCCAAGATAGAATTTTCAACTTCTTGGGCCTATCTATATGTATCATGAGAGGTAAAAGTGGAATATGTAATGGCCAGAAAAGCCCATAAGTGCTACACCTGTTTGAAAGAGTATTAAATGTACTTGAGTCTTATTTATAAATGAGGACATTTTTTTTCTTTTTCCCCACATGCTCCCCCACCCAGTGTAAATATAAAAAGTGTTCATTTTTTGCATTTTCTTTTTGCTTGTGCACCCACCCAACTCCCCCTCCCATCCCTCCCACCCCGGGGAACCCTCCCAAAAGACTAGAGGTATACCGAAGGGTACCTCCACTTCGGGCTCTCTCACTACATCCCGGCAGAAATTAGATCTTATCTCTTGGATGTGTTTTAATCTGTTCGATCAGGGAGCTGACTTCTGAGGGGTCCCTAAAGTTGTACATTTTATTGTTCCACATCACCCTTAGGGAGGCCGGGAACCGGATGTTAGCAGTAGCACCCAGCCCCTTCAAATCTTGTATAAACTTCCCTAGCTCCCACTGCCTATCTTGTGTGGCACGTGATATATCGGATCTGATGCGGAAGGACCACTCTCCTTCCTTATACACCCCTGCTTTGAGACCCCCGGCAAGGATCTGAAGCCTAAAAAAATAAGGATCTGAATGAGGCATCTATTGGGGGTTTAAACAGGTATACCCAAAGAAGTAGGGATATCTGGGGGAAAGGTCAGCTGCCCTCGGGGGTTCCCCAAAAAGAAACTCCGTTATCAGCACAAAATTCTTTACAGAAAAACCTGGATGCCTTGCCACCACGTACTCGCCCCTTACTAACTAAAAAAGTACCTGCAGAAAAGATATCTCTGTCTACGGGTAGGAGGCAACCCAGAAGTAAACTTGAAAGCACTCAAATTACTCCCTCATTCCGTTCTTATTTCAAGGTTCAAGCCCAATCTACTCAGCTTACTCAACCTACTCAGTCTATCTCCATTGCTATGGCCGCCACTGCTGCTTGTCCTACTTCCGCGCATAGTCCTGTGCTGCCTGGGCATGGAAGTGCTCTGGACGCTGGGAGTAATACCGTGCGCCTTGAAAACAGGTTTGCCCCTTTGGCAGCAAGGGAAGAGAACATCAGACAAACCCAGCGTTATTCCAGCCCCCTGAGCCAGCTTTCCGAACAGCTTCTGGAACAGAGGGAAGGGTCTAGTACAACGCCGGCCTATCAGGGGAGCAATCTTCCACTGAGGGCCTTCCAACCACCTTGTTAGCGGAGATAAGAGCAAAGTTTCCAGTCTCTGAACTTAATCAACAAAAGATTCAGGGGGCCTGTGAGGTGCTAGAAAGCAAGATAAATAATGTCATGGAAAGAGTTGGAGCAATGGAGGTAGCCTTTGAGGACCTATCAAAACAAGTGGATACCAACAAGAGTGAGATTACGAGGTTAAAAGATAGTGAAAGAGAACTCAGAGATAAACTAGAAACTCTGGAAAATAGCGCCAGAAGAAATAACATCAGGATTTTGAATGTTCCAGAGGAACTTGAGGGAGGGGACATAAGTCGTTTCATCATCAACCTCCTTGGAGAGTTCAATGCAGACATAGAGAAGCAGTCTTTGGAAGATGACATACAGAGAGTACACCGAGACCAGTTCTCTAAAAGACCAGGGAAGAAAAACCCGAGAAGGATTCTAGTAAGCCAATGCTTATTTTTACTTTTGTTTACCAAGTTCACATGTCATTTACTTTACTTCGATCGCATCATCCATATTCCAGAATGCTTGTCCATTTTCCAGTAGGATGCTCCCTTATTCTAGGGGGAAGCTTTGATAGATTATATTATCTACCAGTGTGATTCCCAAGTAGTGTAGCTAAGGAGATGGACACTTAAGACTGATAATTGTATCATATTATTTAAGGCGTTCTATTGCTAAGATGGTCTCATTTCCATTTAAAGCTCCTATTTTGAAACAAACTAAAATCTACCAATGTAACATCTGAGAGGAAATATTAGTACATGTGACTTGTGTAAAGGCGTTGACAAAACAAATAAATTGATGCCCCGTTAGTCAGGATAACGTATTCACTTGGTAGGTGAATGGATAACACAATTCAAGGCAATTGCTTCACTATTTACAAAGGGCAATGTGAAATTATTATGGTGTACAGTTCCAGAGTAAACGTAGATTTCCCCTAAATGAATTATGTAATACATTATCAGCATTCCATATCACATTCCACGATGTCAAGCCCTTTGAAATAAACTTGTATCTTGGCAGCCAATATATCATTCGTCAGAGAAAGTGAGTGACTGTGATAGGTCTTATGCACATATACACCTTAATCCGACCAAAGAAAATAACAAAGTGTTGACATATACATTCCTAACAGCAACCAAAAGACTAGAAGTTAGAATGTTATGTTATTCTATGTTGTGTTATGTTATGTGTATTTCTAAAGTGCACTATCACTTGGGAGGGTACCCTGTCTCTGACCAGGAGTGTGTACCTAGCTCTGCCTATGGTAGGTTGGTTCTTTGAAAAGCCAGGTCTTTAGCTTCTTGATGAAGTTCCAGAAGTGAGGAAGAGGCTCTGATATGGAGTGGGAGGTTATTCCATGTTTTAGTAGGGATGTAAGAGAACGCCTAAGCCTCTGATCTGTTTCTGTGTATGCATGCGTGTATGAGTAGGAGTCCAGCGGAGTGGAGGTGTCTGGGTGGTTGGTGGAAGGAGATGCGACTGTTCAGTTAGGTGGGGCCTGAGTTGTTTAGTGCCTTAAATGTGTGTGTGAGGAGCTTGAATTGAGAACATTTGTGTATCAGGAGTCAGTGTTATTCCCTGAGGTGTGGTGTGATGTGAGTTTTGTGTGGGAGGTTGAGGGTGAGTCTGGCTGCCGAGTTCTGGATGGTTTGTTGTCTTCTAGTGAGTTGCTTTATGATCCCGGCATAGAGGGTGTTCCCATAGTCCAACTTGCTGGTGACTAGGGTGTGAGTGACAGTTTTTCTAGTGTTGCTTAGGAGCCATTTGAAGATCTTCCTCAGCATTTTTAGTGTGTGAAAGCAGTATGCAATGACGGCGTTGACTTGTCCATATCATTGCCAGTTTGCTGTCCGTGATTATTCAGAGGTTCTGAATGTCATCTTTAATTATGAAATACTTGTGGACTAGTTTGAACATTGTTTGTGGATCCTCTCAAAAAGATAGTTTAGTGACACGGAGTAAAACTTCTGAAAGTGACTAGTCACAGGTTTTCTTTTTTGCATTTTTATACAGTGCTAACTCAACACGAAGGTACTGATGTGCTATACATGTGCACCGGTTACATTACACAAGGCCACATTCTGGTTTTAGACATGGGGAGATTAAATGATTTGCCCAGAATCACAGGGTGTTGAGCGGACTGATACTCAAACCTGGTTTCCCAGGTACAAAGCAGTAAGCTCTGACTACAACGCCACATGCTCTCCTGCAGTGAAATTAAATTTCGAACAAGGAGAAACCAGAAAAGATTTATTTAAAGATCGAAATATTTACTTAGTGTACCAAGTTCTTGATGATGATGACTTTTAAGACAGAATGGCTATTGCTATTTCCAACCGCACTGTCTGTGAGAAAGGAAAGTTGCATGATCGTCAGACGGATATTGGAAAGCCACTAAAACTGCATTGTACTTTTGTCCTAGCCCTATAAAAGGAAGCTGGTTAAGGCAGACTTTGCATTCCAAGGAAGAAACATCTCTCTGATGATTTGGTGTAATGCTGAGCGGGACGGCTATCTTCTTCACATTGGGGCAGGTCGTACTTTTGGAGAAGTATTGTCTGGGTTAAAATCTCCTTAGAGGTTTCACTTTAGATCAGCAACAACTCACAGACTAATCTGACAGGTCGCTGCTGGTCTGCAGGGTCCAGTTACAAAATATGATAAAATCACTGTGACTTTCAACAACCACGCAGGTGTTGTTCTCTCGGAGTCTTGAATGTGATGTGCTTTATGGGGCTTAGGTAATAGTACATGACAGTAATGTCTGTTTGTATCACAACCGGAAGCTGGACCACAGTGGATCCGAACAGCTAAGTTCCCAAAGAAACTCTGCCTGGCAGTATAATATTCTGGTACTGGATACTATTGTGTTCTTAGGTTACTTTAAGAGTCTGAGTGAGCAAGACCTTAACACAGCCACTGCCATTGATAGATGCAACACTGTCTATTTTGCCTTTCCACTGAATGAATGCTCTCATATCACTGACATCAAAAAGCGCTGGGAATGCCAATTTATCGGAATTACTGACAGCTTCATTGGGGAATAGAAATAGACTACTGTGTAACTCCAGCTCCTTTCCACTTGGTGCTCCCAGAAAATACTCTTTCAGAAGATCTATTGCTTCTGGGGAACATCATGGATGCGACTCCTCTGCGTCATGATTCCTTCTTCAGTGAATTGAAAGGGCACCACAGTATCCAATAGACGACAAAGGTTGAAGCGCTTACTGCCATTTTTATTGAATATATTGGGCACCCTCGTGGTACAGAACAAATAACTCTTAGGGGGATATTCTCAAGAACGTGCGATAATCATCGCCAAAATAGGTTAACGCAAGTTTTCATATCGCCGTCTATCGCGGGAAAATAACCCAGTGTTAACGGGGCATTCACAACACGGAGGTAACATGCGATAGTACCCCGATAACGCGGCAAATGTCTGCGATAACACTCCCGGGATGGCGAGAAAAATCTCAACCCGAACATGAAAAAAGCTGCGATGTGCCCAACCGCGATAACAAATCCAGCGAGAAGCAGTGCCAGGCCTGCAAGTCCCACAAGTCAGGCTGCAAAAAGCACAATAAAAGCGGCAACCCAAAACACAAACAACTGCGAAGCACCATGGAGGTAGCCGGAGCAAGCACAGAGGACAACTAGAACCCCAGAAGCACCACAGAGGACCAGCCTGGGACATCAGGGTCAGGGAAGGGCAAGGAGAAGAAGAAGAGGAAGACACGGTTCAGTCCGCAGGAAAACAGGATCCTGATCACGGAGGTGATAGAACACCATCAACAACTGTACGTCACCTCCACTGTGTCATTGGCAACAAAAAATACAATATGGCAGTCCATCCTGGACATGGCGAATGCAGTCGGAGTGCTGAGGAGGACAATGGACGAGGCCAAGAGGCGCTGGAATGATGTGAAGCGCAAGACCAAGCAGAAACTCGCAGACAACCAGAAGGCAGCAATGCAGACTGGAGGTGGGAGTCCAGCGCCCCAGGAGGAGCTGGGGGGACGGGGGGAGATGGGCACAATGGCACACATGCACAATTTAGTAGAGCACATCTGCGGACAAACCATGGCCAAGAGTCACAACTCCAACCAAGAGCCCAATTTACCCAAGTCTGCAACATCACAGCACTGCATAAGCACAGAAGTGAAAGCCACACCGCCTGAAAGGGATAAGGGCCAGCCAAATCAGAGCTGAAGGGGCAACTCACCTACAATGCAGCACACACACATAAGATCCAGAGCACCGCAACATTTACAACAATGTTGAACAAACAGCAACACCAGCACAACAGAACAGAGGACACAACTGCTGCCGCTTGTGTGTGGAAAATGGCCATTCGCATGTGGCACAGCAGGAAACTGTGAGATGATAATGTACTAGTACAACCCCACATCCCTGATGGTGTAGTAATGCATGTATGGCTGTGACCCAGATAGGCAGTGAGACACACATTGTCATGCAAATCAACACTCATCACAGTTGAATACAAGTGAAGGTGCGTAGACTTTATTAGCACATGCGTGTCAGTACGGCCAAGATAAGTGCCACAACATGCAGACCAATGCAGCAGTATGTCAGAACATGGAACGTTGCCAAGCACCGTTGTCCACTCCGGGAGAGTGCCGCACCATTCACAGGTGTGTGTTTACCCGCGTTGTTGTCCGCTCATGTATTCGGAGACCAGGCGAATGCAGCCATGTCCACTGTCGTCTTGGGAGATGTGACCAGAAACCCAAGTTCAAACAAGGTGAGGGGACATGTGCAATGTGTTCCAAACTGTTGTGTCTGCAGGTACGTAGTTACATGTCCATGAAAGCTAGTGCAGCTTCGTAGGCAATCATTTCCAACATGAGGTCGTCGTCGACTTCATCGAACAGGACGGCGAGGCTAACCATTAGCAGGTCTGGACAGATGTGCTGCGTCCACCCCCTTTCACCAATTAGCACTACAGCCCAATAGAGGAGCGGCTCAATTTATTCACTGCACACGAGGAGTTCTGCAATCTCCCAGGTCCAGCTGCCAGCATGTATGCCAAGTAACCAGGCATCCCATAGACCGGTGTCATGGTGACACTCATGGTCGTGGGCCAACAGGGGGCGCACACACATGTCAAAATCCAGTTCGGCTACCGTCCTGTTGGATAGGCAGACATCCATGGACCACTCGAATATGCACGAGCGACAATGCAACACAGGCTGCACGCAGGTGACATTGGCAAGGCGGAAGCTCAGCCGGTAACTGATCCGCAGCACTACCAATGGCAGTGCCCCCAGTAAATGCAGCAAACGTGCACGGTAGAGTTCCACGTGAGAGGGGTTGTGCAAGTGTCCGTGATGGTCTGCCATTGCGTTAGTGGCTCTGGTTGAAGCGGCACTGTTCTGACCTGTGCCAGTTCTGTGGATGAAATGCCACAGCTCGGAGCAATGAGTTGTTTTGGTGTGCAACGGTTGTACGCCTGGGTTAATGTGGGAGTAAGTGTGAAGGCCATTCCATGCAAGATAACTTCATGCAAGGACTTCTGTGTGTGGGGTGTGTATACGTTGGTCTTTCGTCGGGCTGTGCGTAGTGTGGGAGTCATCATCAGCTGCCATAGTATCTGTCAGGGGGTGCCGGGCACATGCAATTCCGAGGTCGGAGGTGCAGATGTGCTTCCGCCTGATAGCTCAGTCAAAGGAGCATTCATCCCTAATGTTAGTTTCTCATCTGCTTGCATTCAGGCACTGTGAAGTGGCTTATTGGGGGTGGGGTGGGATGTGTGCGACTTTGGGATTCATGTTCGACATGTCTTGCATGTGACAAATGAGCGGCATCACTGTGTGTAACGTTGCCTCACAGCTGCTCCTCCCTCCCCGAGCCTATTTACTTGTGTGCGCTGCGCGGTTGCATCACTGGCACTCCTACGGCACACCATTGGCATGCCTGTCTGAGCATGTCGACAAGCCTGACAACAACACTGTGATGTTGGCCATTGGAGGTGGGCGGCCATGTGAGTGTAGGCCTGTGGGAAGGATAGGGCAGACACAGACGTAGAGTTCATGCCTGGCTGAACTCACGATGCGATTAAGGCTAGGCATTTGGCTCATGCTGCGGCAATACAGATACACACAACACTTGGCATGTATGAGCCAAGACCCCGAGCGGTCTTGCGCTCCTTCATTTCCCCGTTCGTGCGAGCCCGCCCTCCGGGTGCATGCTACATTGCAACATTGTCGGTTGCGGACTGGGTGGCGCCGGCACTACAACAGAGACACACACATTAGTTACTTCCTTGTCCAGGCCAGAACTGAACCACGCCCAGAGCCCCGGGGAAATCCTTCACACCCCTACGCTGGATTGGGGTACGCCGGCCCAGCCCACTCCGCTTATGCTTACAGGGGGGGACGACAAAGCTACATGTCCAAGGTCGTACCCACTGCCTGAGGTGACATGGTTGTGTCCACTGTCCACAACACTACACACACCAGCAGTGTATGTCCACATGGACATGTCTGTGCTCTGCATTCTGTGGTCTGTCCAGCACATCACCGCCACACTTGGCATTGTGTACATTCTTCTTCATGGGTGAGTTGCCTCCTTCACTCATACTTGGTTCCCACCTCTCCCCACATTCTGCACTTGTGTGGCTGAGGGGCCATGCCGTTTTTGGAAGGTGCGCTGTCTTGTCCTATGCTACCTCGGTGGTAGTCCGGGGGGGGTCCAGAGGGGGGGTGGTCCTGGGGGTGGTGGCGGTGGGTGTTGTGGCCCTCTTGGGTCTCCGGGCTGCATGTTCATTGTCTCCATGGCATCTGTGGGTCTTCAGATGTGGCTCTGGGCTGGGCTCCCTTTCATACTGCAGGTAGTTGTCCTGCTTAGCACCAGCAGAAGGCAGGTGTTAAATCCCTGCTGCTAACGCGCCTTATCGCCTGTTTTCGGGTCGCATCGCAGATCTGGCTGGTCGTTGAGAATCTCGCGAAGTGGTGTTTTCGTGTGTTTTTGCACGGGAACGCCTACTCTGCATATCATTAGCGTTAGTTGTCTCTCTCATCCGTGGTGATGTTTTTTGCGGCAGCTATCGCTGGTATTCTGGCAATGTGGGGAGTTTGCTCCAGCTTGTGAATGGGGCGATAATTCTATCGCCACTTTTGCTGCGCGATGGGTCCTTGAGAATATGCCCCGTAGTTTCCTAGAAGGTGACCTTTATCTATTCAGAAAAATAGGCTAACGTATCAAGGAACACAGTTATCATTTTGAAAGATTCTGATGTCAAAAGGGAGGTGACCACTAACGAGATGAGTTTGTGTCATGGGACAATACAGAGATATAAGCCTACACCTCTTGGATGTACATTAGCCTGACTGTGTTTTGGTCCGAACAAGTGTCACACTTCTTCCTTTGAAAGTGGACCATGTTATCAATGTGCAGTAAATTTAGAGCACACAGACTTTAGATGCAGATTTTATGGAGTGAAAACCTAATCAAAATACAGGACTACAGAATACACAAAATGTGGGACTGCAGCAAAACTCTTCATTTCCATACAGTAGGGCTCCCCTGCTATGTTATGTTATTATTAAGCCTGGGCGTAGTTCGCGAAGTAGCGCTACGCGAAGCTACGCAAAGTGCAGTTCGCACTACGCGAGCTACGCGTAGCACTACGCGAACTGCGTAGTGCACTGTTCGCAATGATTGCACAGTGCCGGATGCTTGTCCGCACTGTGCAATCATTGAAAACGGCATCTTGCACAGTGCGAGCTGTCTTTTACTGCCGCTCGAGTAGATTTTTACTTGAGCGGCAGCTTTCTCAACGCGGACTGGTAGTTTCTCATCGCGAGCGGTCGCGAGCATTCGCGATCACTCGCAATGAGAAACCTGACCTCCCCGCGTTGAAAATCTCGCCGGGAGGTTTATTTTCCACGCTCGCGATCGGCAACTTGTTGTTGCTGATCGCGAATGAGGAAAAAGTCTCGCCGGGATGTCATTTGCTTGCTCGCGGTCGCCAACTTGACGTTGAGGACCGCGAGCAAGCAAAATGACCGCTGCACTACGCTACGCTACGCTACGCATGTTTGCACTGTGCTACGTGCAATTCGCGTTGTGCGAAGTAGCGCAAACTTCGCAAACTACGCGAGCGTAGCGTAGTGCTTTGCCCAGGGTTAGTTATTATTGTTTTTATAGCATGCTAATCACCCTTAAGGTGTCCAGGTGCTCTGTAGCAGGTGTGTGAGGCAACCTTGGGGTCTTACTCAAAAAGCTGGTTTTCAGCTTCATGCAAAAGTCATGAAGGGAGGAGGCTCTGATGTGTTGTGAGACGTCGTTCCAGGCTTTAGAGGCCAGATACAAGAAGGTGCGTCCTCCTGCTCTGCTCTGTGTGGGGTGTGTGGTAGTGAGAGATCGGAAGAGCTGAGGTGTCTTGAAGGTTAGTGGAAATTAATACAACTGTTCAGGTAGGCAAGGCCAGTGTTGTGGAGAACTTTGTAGATGTGGGTGAGGAATTGAAAGTGTGCATGCTTGTGTGTTGGGAGCCATTGGAATTCCCTAAGGTGTGGTGTGATGGGGGGGTCAGCGAGGGAAGTTGAGGGCTGGTCTGACTGCCACATTTCGGACGAGTTTTCTTGTGATCTGGTTGGTAATCCCTGAGTACAGGGTGTTCCACAGTCTAGAGCTTGGGTGATCATTTTTCTAATGTTGTCTGGTAGCCACTTGAAGATTTTTTTGGGCAGCCTTAGTGTGTTGAAGCAGGCCAAGACGAGTGCGTTGACTTGGGCAGTCATTCATTCATTCAAATCCTTTATTCGATCTTACACATAAGATCATAAAAGTACTTACAGTCACAATTTATAAAAAGACAGATAAAAAATAGGATAAATCCTGATAATTAAAAAGGTGCTAACATCCAATTTATCATAAAATCCATTTCATCTATATGTATAAGCTGGGTACAATAAAAGTGTAAACGACAGTCCTAATTCATCTTATGGGCCAACCTGCTTCCTATTTTTCAAACATGCCCATAAAAATGATGCTAGTGAAAAACACACAAAAGAGTTCTGCAAGGATTTGAGAAAAAACAATGCGACACGGCAAAATTTAAAATTGTAACACTTACAGATCGGTACAATAAAATTATGTCTTTCCTGACGGTAAAACCACAAAAGAATAAAACATGAAGATCATTTTGTGGAGATAGATTGTCGCACAGGCACACGGAAAGATCAGAATGTTCATATTTCTTCCCTGGATATCCTACCATCAGTGGAATCAGATTTAAACGGAATCTTAATAAAATATATTTGTGGTGTGGCAGTGTGACATCAGTCAGGTAAAAATAGCTTCCCTCCTCCAACACTGGAGTTAGTTCATACAGACGAGCTGTCTGAGTGTGGAAGTTTTTTTCCCTTCTTAGATATTGGGCCCTCAAAATGAATATCTCAGTCAGTTTCCGCTTTGTTAGAGAGTAGCAGGTAGATGGATCCTTAAAAAGGCGACTTAGACCAAGTGCAGTTAGTTCCGACTGCACATACTTTAGCCACCTGATCCTGCTGTAGTTATCTGATTTTAAAATAGTTGTTATTACATTTTGCATAAGGGGGACTGTATCCCTGCGCCAAATGGAGAGCCACAGCAGGAGTGGTGCCATTTTGATCGAATCCATCATGGATGGTGGAGCCAGTTCCATGTGAAGCACGTAATTCGAGTAAGACTGGGGGAGGGAGGTAAAAGACTTTTAAAAATTTGTTCTCGATGGATTGCAAGGAATCACTGGGAGCCATCCCCCATACTCCTGCCCCATACACCGCTGCCGCCTTTGTTTTCGCGTGATACATTTTTTTTCATTGGAATTAGAGGTTTGGCTCCCAACCTTTTAGAAAATGTTTTCAGCACCATCAGGCTTCTCTGCATACTCATTTACTCTTCCCTCTAGCAATTTGGACCATGATTGATTTTTATCAAAGAGAACTCCTAGATAGGGAAACAAGTCCACTACATCAATTTTACCGGAGTCCATAAAAAAAAGAAGGTGGCCTGTCGCGTTTCCCTGCCCCCGCGATGATTATAAAAGATTTGGTCTGATTGACCTTTAAATCTAATGAATTCATAAAAATCGCATAGGCAGATATAAGATGCTGGAGCCCCATCCCAGTTCGGGCCATCAAAACGGCGTCATCAGCGTACGCCAAAATCGGTAACCGCTGATGATTAGAGAGCACAGGGACATCCAAGGCTGCACCCTCAAGATGTTTTCCCACACCGTTGGTATAGATGGAAAATAAAAACGGTGCCAGGACGCAGCCTTGCCTTACCCCTCTTAAGATCTTAAATGATCGGGTACACTCCCCGTTCTTCCCGTAACAGACTGACGAGGAGGCGTCAGAATACAGCTGTCTGATGAAGTTGATCAATGCCTGATCTATTCCCATCTCCTCCATTATCTGCCAGAGTCTAGAGTGGGACACGCAGTCGAAAGCTGCGGATAGGTCCATAAAGGCAAGATAGATCTTCCCACCCTTGGCTCTGACATATCTGTCCATGATCAATGAGAGGTTCAGGCATTGGTCTATCGTGCCCTTTCCCTCCTGGAAGCCATATTGGGACTCCATTAAAATGTTCTTGCTCCTCACCCATGCCTCCAATCTCATCAAAGACTTGGGCAGTCATTTCCAGTTTGCTGTCTATGTTGATTCTAAGACTTCTCACTTGTGAGCAAGGCGTGTGGGTAGGTCCAACGTTCATTGGTGAGGCGTTCTTTTCAAACACTATCACAATGGTCTGGTCTGAGTTCAATTGGAGGTAATTGGATTTCATCCAGGTGGCCACTTCTGTCATGGTTGTGGTGAAATGTTCCTGGTGTTGGGTGTTTTGTCTGAGAGGGACTGCATCAGTTGTGTGTCATCATGAAGGAAGTGACCCGATTAGGGTCACCCGGGTCACTCATGACCACCTCTCAGCCTTCCATACCAAATGAAGAGTCGGTCATACAGTAGATAATACAAACCAATATCTGTTTATTCAGAGTACACTCAGAGCGGAGCCCAATCTGCCCAGTCGCTAGGAGTGTTGCCGAGGGGACTGGCATCAGCAAGCATAGAGATACATTATGTACATTTCGGAGCCAATGAAGGCATGCCCACAATGGAATTTTCCAAGCAGATACAACAGAACAGTGAAATACAAAAAATAAGTTTTGATTCTGCAGCTGGGCACACACTTTCTAACAGTCAAGGTCATTCTGCCCGTGCCCGGCACTAGACAAGTGGGAGAGGGCCTACATCTAGAGGAAATGTATGCGCTAATAAGAATAGTGCATTCATTAGTGTAGCAAAACTCAGCTCCGAAGAAACATAACCTAGAGAAGGCCGTTTCTCGGAAATGGCAAAGGATTAGTTTCGATCATGATACAAAATGGCGCCCTTACACAAAATGGCGCAGCGAATGCTAACTTATGTAAAACAATGCCAAAGCATATTTTTCTATTCCAACAGACCCTACTTTTGGCATGAGCTAAATATTTTTTGTATAATAGCAAAAATACATATAATTGTAAATTGTTTTAGGAGCACTCCATATTTTCAGCTTCGGGAACGGAAACAGTAAGGAGGGAAGAAGTCTCAAAAATACCCACATCTATTTGCATGAGGTCTTCTACTTCCTTTTGAATCATAAATGTTGCATTAGTATCATGACACGAAATTCTCTTAGGGGCAAGAAGGGTGGTGCAATAGGAGCAACATAAGGGAAGACACTGGACCAGGACTCAGCAAGAATTCAAAATCACAATGAAATAAACACCTTTTCAAGGATCCAACCCCATCCACCAAAAAGTGACCAACTCCAGTTCCCACTCTCCATTCCTTTAACATTTTCTAGGATGTCTAAAATGTGTTGTGTAATGTTCTTTTCCATATTAGTGATCCCGACTACACACTGGTCTCCTACTACCGCGCACACACCACTGCTCATAGCTAAGATGAAATCAACAGCATATCTAGTTTGCTCAGAATATATCTGCATACTTTCCAATTGAGTGGTGATGTCACGCAAAGCTGTTACAGTGGAGTTGGAAAATATCTGTATCTTACATCCAAAATACTCTCTAGCTTTCTCACCCCTAGTCATAGCAGTACCTCCGAACGTAATTATGGAGGAGAGAATATATCCAAAGGTGATACCATTGCTGTAATTGTTGACTTCCAAATCAGTCACTCCATCACAAAACTCTGCAGTCAGCGTTCTTTTTACACATCTTACATTTGGCTTACTGTACTTACAAGGCACACCTAGGGGGAGCACCATTCCTAGAGCAACATCATCTGCACCATTATAAACATTTGAATAAGTACCATTAGACAGAAAATAAAATCCTGGGTGTGCATAAAGGGGACCTTGATAATCTACAGGAGCATATCTGGTGTTCATTCCAAAGGTAATTGGATCCTTATTTTTCACTAGAGACATCGTATTTTTTAACAAAATTATTCCAGAACAATTGACATATAAAAATGCGTCAGTACTATTCACTATTGGACAACACGCAGGATAATAACCGGCTCTCCGGGTGACCGTTAAATCTTGGTAATGCTAGCCTAATAAGATAATGTCTGCTCCTTCATGTACAAATTATCACAATACATATTGGGCCTGATTCACAGAACTAACTTACGTCTAAAACGTAAAGTTAGTACTTTTTAGTATTCACAGAATACACTTACTCATTTTGGTATTCACAGAATGAACTTACTCATTTCGGTATTCACAGAAGTTAGTAGTCCTAACTTTAGGACTCCTAAATGCCTTCTGTGAATACCGAAAGTCTTAAAGTTAGGATTTTTCTCAGTTTAGGAGTAGTAAAGTTAGGAGTCCTAACTTTACTACTCCTAAACTGAGAAAATCCTAACTTTAAGACTTTCGGTATTCACAGAAGGCATTTAGGAGTCCTAAAGTTAGGACTACTAACTTCTGTGAATACCGAAATGTGTAAGTTCATTCTGTGAATACCAAAATGAGTAAGTGTATTCTGTGAATACCAAAAAGTACTAACTTTACGTTTTTGACGTAAGTTAGTTCTGTGAATCAGGCCCATTATTATCACACCCCGGATACCCCTTTCCTCGTGGCTTTCTGTAATACAAACAAGGGTCAGGATATCCCATTCCAAACTCACCTCTTACCTCTACGAACTGGGATGGGCTGGTATACATATAATTGACAAGTGACAATGGGTAAGCAGTCCAGAAACTTGTGACAGATTGAGTAGGATGGTACAATCAAGAGGGACTGGGGGCTTTTTTATGTGAGGTCCAACGTAATTGCCCCAGTTGATACTAAGCACAAAAGAATACGAGGTTCCTCAATCAAAAACAAAAAGGATCTAAGTAGATTCTGTTGGATTTGTAGAGTGGAGTGACAAGTGCAGGTGGAGTACCAAAGGGGATTCCTCCTTTGGAACTAGGGCCCTCACACACTCCTGCAAGCTAGGTGTCATGCTTCATCATTTGGGCCTGCTCCTCGTCGGGTCGGCGCTGCAATACCCGACGGGCTCCCGTGACCGGGCTCTTTAACGGAGTTCTTTTGTTCCGGCCGTATGGGTGTTGTTCAAGTGAGGGCCAGGTGGGTGTAGATGTGAAAGGAATTTAAAACAGATACAGGAATCCTTTGAACAATTTTATTCTGGTAGGTTCCTGTTCTGGTTAAAATTATAGGAGTGGGCGATAAGTAAGCTTGAAATGAAGCTGAGAACGCTCACCTCCTAGGTGGTCGACATGTTTCACGCCTAATCAGTCGAAGGGATCTGCCGGCGATTCATCAGGACCTAAATATGCAAGCTATCTACACATGTGGTGTGGTGTAACCTACCTACCACTTGGTGATGTAGTACCGATTGAGTTTGTGTACTAGATGAAACAACCTATCTAGTATAGTATATGGCTCCATCAGCAGCAGTAGATCCCGGCAGCAGCGGAACGGGGTAGGTGCTACGCAGCGCTTCTATGAGAAGCTGACATCGCAGTTCTGATGTCTTTAGTCTACTGCTGCTGATGAAGCCATATACTATACTAGATAGGTTGTTTCATCTAGTACACGAACTCAATCGGTACTACATCACCAAGTGGTAGGTAGGTTACACCACACCACATGTGTAGATAGCTTGCATATTTAGGTCCTGATGAATCGCCTGCAGATCCCTTCGACTGATTAGGCGTGAAACATGTCGACCACCTAGGAGGTGAGCGTTCTCAGCTTCATTTCAAGCTTACTTATCGCCCACTCTATAATTTTAACCAGAACAGGGAACCTACCAGAATAAAATTGTTCAAAGGATTCCTGTATCTGTTTTAAATTCCTTTCACATCTACACCCACCTGGCCCCTCACTTGCACAACACCCATACGGCCGGAACAAAAGAACTCCGGTAAAGAGCCCAGTCACGGGAGCCCGTCGGGTATTGCAGCGCCGACCCGATGAGGAGCAGGCCCAAATGATGAAGCATGACACCTAGCTTGCTGGGTGTGTGAGGGCTCTAGTTCCAAAAGGAGGAATCCCCCCTTTGGTACTCCACCTGCACTTGTCACTCCACTCCTACAAATCCAACAGAATCTATTTAGATCCTTTTTGTTTTTGATTGAGGAACCTCGTATTCTTTTGTGCTTAGATTCAGTAGGATAACAAGCTGTACCTTCTCCAAAAAATCTTTGATGTGTGTCTCGAAATACATTACTTGGGGCTGTCATTTTTGTGCAGACTTGAGAAACAACCTTATGTTTAGTACATGACGGTGCATCTTGATTTCGTTTCAAAACCTCAGACACCCCACCCAGAATCAATCGCAGGAAAATCACAAGAATAACACAATATCTTTTTCTTTGTAGACCAGAATATACGTGTATAAACAGGGGGAATCACTGGCTGCTCTTCGTCGGCAACCATCCTGCCAAAGCGATACATAGCAAATGATGAAACAAGGGGGCAATATGCCAGCAAGAAGAATATATAAGTTCCCAGTGTCCGTCAGAGCCTCACTGGTACAGGCTCCTATTGTCCATCAAAACGTTGGTGCTCTTGAGCACCGGTGGTGGAGCTTGCTCTGTGCTAAGCTTGAGTTCCCACGTCGACCAGGATAATGTACCCCCAAAGGGGATACTTTCGATCTATCCTGTCCAATGTTCAAACAGTGCACAAATCTCACATCACCCTAAACTAACTCCGTGGGTACTATGGCAAAGTACACCCTAACTTACACAGTCCATCCCTAACTAATCTGACTTCTCCTTTGGTGCACTGTTCCTCAGCCGAGGGCGCAAATTATACCTAGTAAGTCCAGGCACAGAAGGATCAGTGAAAAGGGGCTCCTGGATAGCCCGCATTTCCGGTGGAACTGCTGCATTCAGCACTTCATCATTTTCCTTATCCGTTTTGGTCCAGGTCAGCCTGGCGTCACTGAAGGGGACCAACTGAGGCACTCTCTCACACTCGGAGTCCCCTACTCCATCCCTCACCCATTGATCGTAGGGCAAGGTTAGAGGTATCCTGCGACAGTGAGTCGCGTGCACCCAGTTATTTCGGCCAGCGACCTTGACAGCTGTACGTGTAGCCAGGAGGACCTGCTTCAGCCGCTTCCACCGCGGCTCCAAACTCTTCTTCCGCTGGAAGTTTCATACCAACACAAAATTGCCAGGCAGACTATCATGTTCAGGCCCCTCTGGTGTAGCTGGCTGGGCTTCCCGGACCTGTCGGTGAATAGAATGCAAATTTTCAGTTAACTGGCAAAGGTAGTCGATCAACAACGGGTACTCAATATCTGAAAACAGCCGAGGGCGCGGGACGCCCCAGACATTGGCCGGGCATCCAAACATGACCTCATACGGTGACAATCCTGTCCTAGAATGTGCTGTTGTTCTTGTGGACAAAAGAGCTAATGGTAAAGCATCTGGCCACTGTAACCCTGTTGTCTCCTGTATTTTCACCAATTTTAATTTGAGAGTACCATTGCACTTCTCAACTAGACATGCTGACTGTGGATGATTGGCAGCATGGAACTTCTGTTTGATACTCAAACCATCACAGATCAATTGGATCACTTTGGCATTATAATGACTTCCGTTATCACTCCAAATCAAACGGGACAAGCCGAAACGAGGAAAGAACTCCTTCAGGAGTACGTTTGCAGCCACGGCTGTATTGTCTTTAGTGGGATAAGCCTCAACCCATTTACTTAACGCACAGACAACCACCAACACATACTTCAAATTATTGCATCTGTCTAGCTCTATATAGTCCATCTGAAGGATCTCAAAAGGGAAAGTGGGTGGTGCGAAATTACCAGGTGGTGTAGGGGTACCTTTTCCAGGACTGTGCATCATGCACACCATGCAGTATTTCACTAAATGGGCAGCTGTCTTCAAAATGTTGTCATTTTGCCATACAGGGTCTAACAACTTGCAAATACCCTTAGCACTAATATGGGCTGGACCATGGTCCATTGTGACGACAGGAAGAACACATGCATCAGGCAACATCCATCTCTGCTTTCCTGACTTATCAATCCAACATCCCTCATCATTCAATTGTGCTGTACTTTCCTGCCACCTTGCCAAATACTTCAACTGTGGCTTCACATTGAATTTCTTTTACATTCTCGAGTGTATCCTCAGACATGGTAACTTCAGGCACCCACCTAGGGGGACCTGCTACGAACATTCTTTTACGTTTTTGTCCTGGCTGATTCCTTAGCTGTCTGATCTGCAAAAGCATTTCCCCTACCTACATCATCAGTAACTTTCCGGTGGGCACTGCACTTTACTATAGCCAATTTCTTAGGGGGTGTCAAAGCAGACAAAAGCCTCAATATAAGGTGCCCATGCTGAATCTTAGTGCCATGCGAAGTAAGAAACCCTCTCTCAGCCCAGAGTCACCCAAAGTTATGTACGACTCCAAAGGCATACTGGCTGTCTGTATAAATATTGACAACCAGTCCCTCACTCAATTCGCATGCTCGTATTAAGGCAACAAGCTCAGCATCCTGGGCCGATTGATAGGGAACTCTTGATGTCTCAACTACAGTACGCAGCGTGGTGATAGCATATGCAGCAGTTGTAGTGCCATCGGTAATTTAAAACAAGAGCCATCGACATATAGTTACCCTTGTGGGTCCAATAAGGGACCATCAGTCAAGTCTACCCGTCCTTTCGTCTCTTCTTCCGTCCGGAAGATAGTCATGTTTATCAATCTCATCATTCTCAGAAGGGAGGGGCAGTAACGTGGCTGGATTCAGAGTGGCACATCTTTTAATTGTGATGTGTTTAGCAAACAATGTTAATTCATAGCCAGTCAGACGTGCACTGGTGAGGTGCTGTGTCTTTGTCTTATTCAAAAGTGTATCCACAGCATGGGGTACCATGACTGTGAGATCAGTATCCAGCACAAGTCCAGCCGATTGTCTGATCGAAACGGCCACAGCCGTGACCGCTCTTAGACAGCTCGGGAGGGCTCTTGCGACAGGGTCAAGAACAGCAGAGAAATAAGCACACGGTCGTTGCTTATCTCCAAATGTTTGTGTTAAAACAGAAAGCGCGCAACCAGCCATCTCATGGACGAACAAAACAAACGGTTTGTTATAGTCAGGGGTGCCAAGTACTGGAGCTGAACAAAGCGCAGTTTTCAATTGATCAAAAGACTGCTGACATTCAGGTGTCTAAGGCAGGGGCTCATGCACATCTTTAGTGGTTAGTGCAAGCAAAGGTTTGATTAGTAAAGAGTAGCTAGGTATCCACTGCAGACAGTAGTAAGTGATACCTATAAAAGCGCGCACATCTTTCTGAGTTTGGGGAGCAGGCGTTTTCACAATGGTACTGATGCATTCCGGGGTCAATCTCCTACCCTCCTTTGACAGTAGATGACATAAATAGGTGACCTCCTGTCGACAATATTGAAATTTAGAAAGAGAAACCTTATGTCCATGATGAGCCAAATGCAACAACAATTTAACTGTACTATCTCTACAGCCTTGCTCTGTATCAGAAGCGATAAGAAGATCATCAACATACTGTACCAATACATTACCTGAGGGAAGCAAAAGGGAATCCAACTGGCTCTTTAAAGCTTGACTATAAATACTTGGAATCTCTGTATAGCCTTGAGGAGCTCGACAGAACCTAAAACTTCTGCCAGCTAGTGTAAACCCAAACAAGTACCTGCTATCTGGATGAATAGGAATACTGAAGAATGCATTTTTCAAGTCGATGACAGAAAAGAATTGAGCAGTGGAAGGAATCATTGTCAGAAGTGTAGTAATATCCGGAACCACTGGAAACTGAGGAATTACTATTTTATTAACTTTGCGCAAATCAATCACGAAATGATACACATCTTCATGATCATCAGGAGAACCTGAGGGTGCCCGTTTAAGAATCGGAAGAATGGAGCTATTACAAATATTGGCAGACGTCTCCTCAACCACTCCCTTCTTAATCAAATCCTGAATAATTCGCAATAAGGCTCGCTCTCCGGCCTGTGGTATTTTATACTGAGGAATACGAGGCAAAATAGCATTGTCTTTAACTTTTATCGAAACCAGCGGGATATGCAACAATCCCACATCTGTATCACCCGTTGCCCACAGAGTAGATGGTATGTCAGCAAATTAAGCAGGAAGAGGGAGAGTCAGACACTGCTTAGACTCACATTTGGACCCATCATCATGTAAACACCTTTCGGGGAACGATAAATCGTGGCATGTAATTTCTTCAACAAATCCAAACCCATCAAATTTTCACCACAATTGGATGTTAACAAGAAAGGCGAATCCACAATGAAAGGACTGATAGTCAAGGCAAGAGGTTTTGAAATGGGGCTCACAACCGGTACACCTGAAAAACCTACCGACACGTTATTATGGCCAGACAGAGCCACCCCAGGGACCATACTTCGAGAAACAGAACTTTTCATCGCACCTGTGTCCACCAAAAATTCCTTAGTCGAACCTTGCAGTTCCGCTGTTACATAAGGACCAGGCTGATCTACAGGTATTGGAACTGGTCCCCCACTCTGTCCCTGGCTGTCCTAGCTATAAGACATTCCAGTCACTTACCCCACATGATAATCATCATAATAATACTGCCCATCACGAGGATCGTCAAAATAATTACTATCAGAATGACCCTGTGAGGCTGTAGCGCTCTGAGCCCTATCAGCCCCACCAGCTCCACGGCCCCGTCCACGAGAACCGCATCCTCTAGGGACCGCCATCTTCTGCAAAAGCACGGGGCACTCCCTATGCCAGTGCCCCTCCTCTTTACAATACGCACACTGATTCAGACCCAAACGTGTAGTAGTTGGCAGCCTACTAGTGCGTGGAAGCTGTCGGGCAGGACCACCACGTCCTCTCCCATTCCCTCTAAAAGCCTGCTGTAAGAACACCTTCGTCTTTAAATCCTTATGCCTCTTCTCTGTCCTCTCCTTTTCCTCATTATCCCTATGCTCATAATACTGTGCCATATTCAAAATAACAGAGGGGGAAGAGGTGGACCAAGTACTTTCAGAAGCCTAAAAGCGAGTCGCAATTTCAGGAAGCAAATTAGAGACAAATCTATTAACAAACAACCAAACACCTCCCTCAATAGGCACCGTTCAGATGAAATGCTTTCTCAGTAATAGTATTACTTTAAATATTTTTTTTATGAAATCACATACAACCATGGGAACAGAAGGGAGAGAGAGAAATAAAGCTGCTCGAGTATCTTTTCATGTCATGGCATACAGAAACCTCTCTCTGAGAAAGGTGTTCCAGAGGGTTATAATGGGTACTCAAGCTCTCCCTCAAGGTTGATAATGTTAAGGAGGTAAGTAGCAGTCAAAGCCCACCCTTGTGATTGATGGTGTTGAAGATGTAAACCCATACTGAGAAATAGCTTGTACCTGAAAACCCATGTGACAAATATGAATGCCATGTGTGTTGCAGGAATAATGATATGCAGTTTCTCAATTTGTTTTTCTGCTACCCGTACTTCTTCTAATGAGGCTGTGGGGGTTTTAAACAACCAGGCAAAAGCCACTGATACGAACACCAGTACCTGGAGAAGAAGGAGCAGGAAACAGCAGAGTGCAACAACAACCTGGAACCAAAGGATTGAGAAAGGAGAAGCAAATCAAATATCTAGTATAGGAAGGCCAGTTGAGGAACTAGAGCAATAGCAGAAAAACATAGCAATGCACACAATTGCCAGAATGGGAGTAAATTATTTGTGTACCTTCTTGTACAGGTGAACCCACCTTGGCTCAGAAATAAGAGGCAAATGCATAGGAACCAGGGTGAAGATGCACTAGAGTGCTAACCTACCGCCATCTAGCTAGTCTCCATAGCCTTCAACCTCTTTGACTGCGCTGTGAACGTTGACCTTTCAAATTCCTGACAATTGTGAGATGGCATGAGGAGATGTATTCTGACACTTTTTCTGACTTGGCTTTAGGCTGGAATAAAACTTTACCTTTCTTGGGGAGGGATCCTCACAGCCATCAAGAGGTAATCATCAACATCTTTTCCAGGAGAAGCTTCCAGTTAATGATCACGAGGTCATGACAGCATCCTCACAGGCTTTAATTTCTTTCAGGATTTACATTATCAAATGTTTGGACTCATATTCATATTTATCTAATGTGTATCCCTTTGTAAATATTATATGCTCAAAAGCCCATATATACAAAATTAGTGAAAGCTGACTGAGTAATAATAATGTGCTAGCAAAGAAAGAGCAAACGGCAGACCAAGGTCAAGCACATTCAATCCGTATGTACAATAGAGTAAAAAATGGTGCAATCACTTCCTGCACCCGCCGTCCAGAGGTGCCACTAATAGCCCAATTTTTCAAAAAAGATGGAAGGTGCACTCGTTTGTGGAGTCAGTAAAGCAAGCAGAGATATGTTCCCAAAATACTTCTTTTATTCCTTTGATTCTTAAAAACTGGCACACAGCCAACGCGTTTCGTTCCCAATTCTGCCAGAGGGAACTTCATCAGGGCTGTAACATCATAGACAAAACATAAAATAATACCACATAAACGAACATTGAAAAAACATTAATATTTACAAATGGCCCACAAACTTATGAAAACAAAACATCACATAACACATTGATAAACATCTGAAAGACAATAAATGATTACAGATGACACACATACATATATAACAAAATCTCAAATAAAACAAACATATATAATAAAAATGCATTATAGCAGAATCATTAAAACCCACGAGTTGAAAACAGGGTAGTAACCCAACAATAGTAACTAAATATTTAAAGTAGTCACGCTATTGGTAAATGAATAAATTTATGCACTCCTATAACAATATGAACTGCACAATCTCAACTCTAATAAACAGAAACATCTCAAAGAAAAATAGCATTATATATGCGCGTGTATATCAATAATTATGTACACCCAACTATGAACAATACCACTATTAAGAAGTAAATGATTTAATACGCTCCTTTAGTAGTTGTTTACCCCAAAAACTATAAGCAATAACAATAAGTGAGGAATTTGGCTGCCAAAAGTCCCCACCCTGCCTGTATAGTAGTGAGGGACTAAAAATTGAACTTGCCAGTTTGTCAGTTACACATATAAAAAGACTGCAACTAAGTTTGCATCATAATGTGGGCTGTATCTCACCTCATCAATAAAAAGTTGGTAAGTTGTTTTCAGAAATATTATTAATGAATCAAGTCCTCAGAGGCAAGATATATCCTCAGTGGTGATATGTATTCACGAAAATCTAAAAGAAGAAAGATAATCAATGGTCGTAAGCCATGATAGAGCTTGAGATCAATAAAAAGGATAACCCGCCGATAATCACATATTATAGAAGTTGAAACATTCTATGATTAATGCAGCCTCATGATTTATACCAAAAACAAGGGGGGCAACAAACATAATAATAAGGAAGCGTATGTACCACAATTGGCCATAATAAAGCTTAAGGCCAATAGGAAGGATAGTCTAATGGCAATTACATATTATAAAGGTTAAAATATTCTATTGTGAATGCAGCCTCATGATTTATACCAAAGACAAGAGAGGCAACAAACATAATGGTAAGAAAGCGTATATACCAAAAATTAATGCCTAGTATTAACGGCGAGTAAACTCACCTAGCACCCAATAGGCTGTAGGGTATCAAGTATCCCGAGCTCTGTAATTTGAAGTATGCAAAAATCCCAGTCACCACCGTCCCAGCAGGGGACCAATTATCTATGCGGTCCTGGTCTATATGCTGCCGATTAAAGATAACAATAATCAGAAAAAATACAACATATTTCATTGCCTCCATTACCCATAGTTTTAAAAAGTTATAAAAATATAGGATGTAAAGCATCCAAAACCATGTTTGCACATCAAACACCATAACGATAAATAAACCACCTTTGTAACCGGGCATTACCTAGCATGTAAGCCACATATCTGTTAACAGTAAGTATCAACATATGACAGCTAGCCAAATATCAAGAACCCAAGAAAGACGGGCAATGATGCGTACAGCACAACAATGAACTTAATAATACGTGATCAAAGCATTAGGGCGATAGAAACAAAACGGCATACTCGGTCTGGACAGTGTTAAAATAGAAAACCCTTCCGCGTAGCCAAAACTAAAGAAGCTACAGCGGTCATATAACCTGTCCAGTTGACATGTATTCAAATATATAACAAAATGCTGAATGGCCGGGCTGAAGCCGCTAATTTAAAATCCTAAATAACTGCCCCAAAACGGCATCCTTTAGAAAATGTGGTATAACGAATCCCATCGCTGTGCCAAAATAAAGGCAACCATGGGGAAACGTAAAATCAAAGACAAATTCCCAATATATGTGCACAACGACCACAATAGAAAAAATGCGTATTAAGAAAGCGTGCATACGGCGAGAATAATGAAAAAGCCACTACGTACACAAGCGCTAATACTACGAATTTAACCAACCCTTAGCTTACCTTGAGAACAGCATGGTTGCATGTATTACGGCATGATAACCGGCAAGACTGATGATAACAACATCGTGCCATTATTTAAAGACCGAAGCAAACGCTACGTACTGCGTTCAGATACGGTCACATGGGCGTGGAGAGAGAGAAAAGGGGAGCCTCAAATAAATCAAGCGTCCAAGGATAGAACAACAGTGGCCATATTGGAGTGGCTAATGAATACCAAATCTACCATGCAAAGACACGATAAAAAGTTGAGGCCAATGAGACAAAATCACAAATAAGAAGACAAAACCAAACGAAATGCATAAAGAAGAATATTCCAAAAAAAGGAAAGAAAAATAAATAAATAAACGAAAAACATAAAAAGAAGCAAGAACGCGGCGAGATAAGCCAATATTCATAAAGTAACAATATTATATGCTCAAAAGCCCATATATACAAAATTAGTGAAAGCTGACTGAGTAATAATAATGTGCTATAATATGTATTCCCCCCATTTTCAGTGCTGCATCAATCATTTTTGGTAATTGTCATGATACCTTGCTATAATTATAGCCTAATATTACCACCAACTAACAACTTATAGAAAAGAATTGCAAAAGATGCAGACTGCCCCTGTTTGCCACACATTACTACTGATTACTACTGATTATTCCTCATCTTTGCCTTAAACCTCTAAATAAAGTTTTAATATGCCATGGTGAGTGAGTGAGTGAGTATACACTTATAAAGCGCATGGCTACCAAAGGCCTCCCAGCGCTAGAGACAGAGCCAACAACCAAAGAGTGGCAAAGACGATCAAGGAAACAACAGAGTCTTCAAAAGTTTGCGGAAGGAGAGATGATTAGCCTCCAGCCGGATATAGTCAGGTAACTGATTCCAACATTTTGCCGCAATGAAGGAGAACAGACGTCCACCACTCCGTGCTCGATATATTCTAGGAACGGTAGCTAGGAGTTTTTTCCCGGAGCGCAATGCTCGTAGCGGGAGGTATGGGGGAATAATAGATTGCAGAATTGGTGGAGCCCTAGCTGATAATGACTTATGGGCGATGCACAGAGCCTTGAACTGGATCCTTTCGGCTACCGGCAGCCAATGCAAAGCAATAATGTGTGGCTTGGCAGATGGTATGGTATTACCGTTCTGGATATTAAAGCTGTATGTAGTGCAGGGTATAAATGAGTGGTTAACTTCTTCACAGTGCAGTCTGATGTGATGTAGACTGCTATCGCGCAGCCTCACATTTCTCAGCTAGACTTAACTACAGTTCCCAGAAGAGAGTGCTGATGTTCACGTGAAACCTTTCACTGGCTGCTCAGAGAGGTGTACTAAGTTCACCTACTTGGACAGTGCCTTCACAAATCCTGTCTGTCTGAGCATTGAACGACAATTAATGGCTGACACTGAAAGCTCTTTCCATGTCTGATCCTGTTGCTTGTGACATTTCTTGCACGGTAATTCTGAGGGGTTAAATCTGTGTCAGGATGTGTCAACCAAATAACATTTATTCAAATGACGAACAGAATTATGCAGGAAAAACATTGGGTTTATACCACAGAAAACCATGTCTTATGGGCATTTCCATGCATGCATGCGCCCTACGTAATTAGGTAACCACGGGAACAATGTTTCTGAAGAGATGCTGGAGTAACCCGTGCACCATACATACATTGTGGATAAATTAACATTGAGCCTATAGTACCCAATGTCGCCTTTATGTATGATTTGATTACCATTGTCCTTTGCTAACAGAAGATAACAGTGCCCCAACATCACTCAAATAGTTCTCTCTGACTATACCATGATAGTGGGGAGCCACCAACTTAGAACTAAAAGAGGATTATTCGTCAGTCACAGAAATAAATTAACATTCAGGTATTGGCTGTTGCAAGGACGGTAGTTTTTACATAATATATTCAAAGTTAATGCACTACAATCGTTTCTAAAAGACAAAACAGTAATAAAAATAGTTATTTGATTTCGCCAGCTGGTTTGCTCTTTGTGGGTTTTGCACTTTCGTTGAATGATTTCACATGGGAACTATCCCCATATATCCTATGGAACTCGAAAGGTTAATTATCCATGAGGATAACAATCTGACAATACTGAAATATTAATATTTTAAAATTTGATGAACAACTTGCATGTACTGATCTACTCACTCTCACACAGCAGAGGGACATTTCTTAGATGACACATTTTGCTGAAGTGTTGCTGGCAGCCTGGAAAGGTCACTTTTTATGACTCTTCAGTATACTACTGCCCACTTCACCCACCAGAAGGTTAAAACGTTAAAGAAAAGACTGACGTTTCCCTCGCGACTGATGAAGGAAGATCTCTCAAATGAGTAGAATGCACAGTTCCAATCAAGCCTTGTTATACAGGAAATGTTATCTTTTTGAGATACAATTGAAACAAGCATTTGCAATGCAATAGGTCTCGCATTACTGAAAGTTTAAGCTATTGGCATTGCATTATTATTAGCAACGCCAATAGAGTGGTTGCAACTGTAAGCAAAGGGATAATGTAAAGTGAGATATGTGTTCCTAAAGGGAAATCTGGAGCCTATTTTTGTAGATTAAGTGGAAATTGTAGTGTTGTTTGTTTCTTGTGAAACCTTAGCATCTTTCTTCAGGGAAAAAGTGGATATCATTTTTTCATCTTTCAAGATTTCTCAAAAGGAGGGCTCCAAGATGGAAGCATGGGGCCCGGCAAAGGATGTCAAGAGAATTCCGATTTTAGATAGCTTTGTCACAGTGGAGGCCCAGGATGTCCTAAAGCTCCTGTTGGGAATCCAATCTGGCTCTCCTCTAGATCCCTGCCCAGCCTCAGTGGCCAAACTTGTTCCAAACATCATTGGGGCGGCTCTTGCCCCGGTTTTTAATATCATCTTTAAGTCAGGTCGATTTCCCAAGGTGTGGAAAAAAGTCTCAATTCTTCCTCTCCTGAAGAAAGCGAACTTGGACTCGAATGAGCCAAGTAATTACAGACCCATCTCCCGCCTCCCCCTACCGGCCAAGTTGATCGAAAAGGAAATGAATTTCCAACTAAGTTCCTTTCTCAAAAATAATGGCCTGCTAGATCCAACACAATTCGGCTTTCGCGCTGATCACAGCACTGAGCTGGCTCTGATTAAATCAACTGAAGAAATCAGAGAGGCATTAGATCAGGGAGGAGCGGCAATTCTGATTATGTTGGACCTGTCCGCGGCCTTCGATACGGTCCACCACGAAGTGTTGTTGGACCGGTTAGCCGAAATGGGGGTTTCCGGCAATGCCCATACCCTATTAAAATCTTTTCTTACTGATAGAATCCAAACAGTGGATTTGGGAAAGGATCGATCGAAACCTTTCTCTCTGCCCTGTGGGGTCCCACAAGGATCGGCACTTAGCCCTACACTATTTAACGTGTATGTATCCTCGCTGGCAGTCCTTATTCGATCATTTGGGCTCCAGCTGACCTCCTATGCCGATGACACACAAATTGTGTTGTCAATCCAGAAGGGCAATGAGGCTAAGACAGGGCGCGATTGCCACAACTGTATGCAGGCCATCGCAAGCTGGATGACAGCAAATTGTCTTAAGTTGAATGCGGGGAAAACTGAGGTGATCATCTTCGGTAATTCCTCGAACCTTTGGTCACCCGATTGGTGGCCTGCAATCTTGGGTCCACAACCAGTTCCTTCCACCAAGGTGAAGAACTTGGGGGTGATCATTGACGTCAAATTATCCTTCGGGGACCAGATTAGCCGAGTTGTTTCCTCCTGCTTTCATCTTCTGAGGATACTGAGGAAAATCAAGTTCCTATTGCCCGAAGACAGCCTCAGGACAGTAATCACTGCTCTTATTTTTTCTCGCCTGGATTATTGCAACGGCCTTTATCTTAACATTCAGAAAAGACATCTTAGCCGATTGCAGGTCGTGCAGAATGCAGCAGCCAGGCTTCTTTTGGGGATCCCAAGGTTTGTCTCGGTTAAGAAGGAACTTGGGAAGCTTCACTGGCTTCCGATGAAACAACGGGTGGATTTTAAGGCCCTTTGCACGGTCTTTAAAGCCCTCACAGGTTCTGGCCCAGCCTATATGAGACAACATCTTCAATGGTACGTTCCCGGCAGAGCATTGCGCTCTGCCGAGGCAAAACTTATAAAAATTCCACGGGCAAAGACAGCTAGTTGGGGGGCAGGAGTTTTTCTGCGGTGCTGCAAAAGCATGGAACAGCCTTCCCCTCCATCTTAGAAGTGCCACCGAGCTCCTTTCCTTTAGAAGGGGGCTGAAAACCTGGCTTTTCCCCTGAATCCATCCTTCATCCAGCAACCAAGTTGGCAACTCTTAGCGCCAGGACACCCTAGGGTAGCAGTGCGCTTTACAAGCTTTATTAACATTAACATTAACATTGTAAGGAGAAGCAAAGCAGTACACATACAGGCAAGTACACACACACATAGAAATAGACACTGAGACATAGAGATGCAGACACAGACATGCACACACAAAGACAGATAGAGCAAACATACAGAGACGCATATACAGAGATGTACATATAGACATAGACACAAGGAGATCAAAAAGTAAACACAGACACGCACATACAGTAACGAGATGTACACAGAAAAACAAAGATACACATATACAGACAGACACGTACACACAGAGACAGAAACACAAGCAGAGATGCACATATAGAGACTATAGAAACAAAAGTGCATACACATAGACATACACAAACACATTCATGCACATACAGAGACATATTGCACATGCAAAGATAGTAAGACACATACACACACAGTGATGCACACACGAGACAATCATGCACACAAAGGCTTGATGCACGTCCTGAAACACTGCTGTACAGACAGAGACAGTAATACACATACAGACACAGTGATGCACAGACAAAAACAGTAATATACATACAGAGACAGTCATGCACACAGATGAGTGTTGCACATACAGAGGCAGTAATGTAAATACACAAACACGTACACACACAGACACAGTGATGCACTCACAGAGACATAATGCAATCAATCAATCAATCAATCACAGAATTTGTAGAGCGCACTACTTACCCGTGAGGGTCTCAAGGCGCTAGGGAAAAAAAGGGGGGGGGGTGCCGCTACTGGACGAATAGCCAGGTCTTGAGTAGCCTCCTGAAGGTCAGCAGGTCTTGGGTCTGTCGTAGGCTGAGTGGAAGGGTGTTCCAGGTCTTGGCGGCGAGGTGGGAGAAGGATCTGCCGCCGGTGGTTGTTCTTCGAATGCGAGGGACGGTGGCGAGGGAGAGGTCGGCGGAGCGGAGCTGGCGGTTGGGGACGTAGAAGAAGAGTCGTCTGTTGAGGTAGGCTGGGCCGGTCTTGTGGAGTGCCTTGTGAGCGTGGATGAGGAGTTTGAAGGAGATTCTCCTGTCGACGGGGAGCCAGTGCAGGTTCCTCAGGTGGGGGTGATGTGGCTGTGGCGTGGTACGTCGAGGATCAGGCATGCGGAGGCGTTTTGTATGCGTTGCAGTCGCTTGATGAGCTTGGCTGGGGCTCCCGCGTAGAAGGCGTTCCCATAGTCGAGTCTGCTACTGACGAGGGCCTGGGTGACTGTTCTTCTTGTATCTGTCGGGATCCACCTGTAGATCTTGCGAAGCATGCGGAGGGTGCTGAAGCAGGAGGAGGAGACCGCGTTGACTTGTTTGGCCATGGAGAGCGTTGAGTCGAGGATGACTCCCAGGTTGCGTGCGTGGTCGGTGGGTGTCGGGCCTGCCCCCAGTGTCGTTGGCCACCAGGAGTCGTCCCAGGCTGAGGGGTTGGAGCCAAGGATGAGGACCTCCGTCTTGTCCGTGTTCAGCTTTAGTCGGCTGTTCTTCATCCAGTCGGCGACGGCCTTCATTCCTTCGTGGAGGTTGGATTTGGCGGTGAGTGGGTCCTTGGTGAGGGAGAGGATCAGTTGAGTGTCGTCGGCATAGGAGATTATGTTGAGGTCGTGCTGTCTGGTGATGCGTGCGAGCGGGGCCATGTAGATGTTGAACAGTGTCGGGCTGAGGGATGATCCCTGGGGTACGCCGCAGATGATCTCGGAGGCTTCGGATCGGATTGGTGGGAGGCGGACTCTCTGGGTTCTGCCGGCGAGGAAGGAGGTGGTCCATTCCAGGGCCTTGTCTCGGATCCCTGCGTCGTGGAGGCGTGCGCATAGAGTGCGGTGGCAGACAGTGTCGAAGGCGGCGGAGAGGTCCAGCAGGATGAGGGCTGCGGTCTCACCGTTGTCCAGCAGGGTCCTGATGTCGTCGGTGGCAGCGATGAGGGCAGTCTCAGTGCTGTGGTTGCTGCGGAACCCTGACTGGGATGGGTCCAGGATGCTGTTTTCTTTGAGGTATCGGGTTAGCTGTCTGTTGACGATCTTCTCGATGACCTTGGCTGGGAACGGGAGCAGGGAGATGGGCCGGAAGTTCTTGAGGTCTCTTGGGTCCGCCTTGGGTTTTTTGAGTAGGTCGTTGATCTCGGCGTGTTTCCAGCTCTCTGGGAAGGTCGCGGTCTCGAAGGAGAGATTGATGACGTTGCGCAGGTGGGGTGCGATGGAGCTGCCGGCTTTGTTGAAGATGTGGTGCGGGAAAGGGTCTGACGGGGAGCCGGAGTGTATCGTGCTCATGGTCTTGATGGTGTCAATGATGTTCAAGCTGGCCCAGGCTGGCAGGGGGTCGTGGTCGATGGTGTGCGGCGGGTCTGGTGCATCGGTCTCAGTTGGGGCTGTCTGGGTGTTGAAGCTGTCGTGGATGTCGGCGATCTTGCGGTGGAAGAAGGTGGCGAGGGAGTCGCACAGGGCTTGCGACGGCGGGATGTCGTTGGTTTTGGAGCTGGGGTTGGAGAGTTCCTTCACGATGTTGAAGAGCTCCTTGCTGTTGTGTGCGTTGTTGTCGAGGCGGTCTTTGAAGGAGATCCTCTTGGCGGACCTGATGAGGTGGTGGTGGTTACGGATGGCGTCTTTGTGGGCTGCGTGGCTGTCCAGTGTCTTTTCACTGTGCCATTTCTTCTCTAGTTTCCGGCAGGTACGCTTGGAAGCTAGGAGTTCCGGGGTGAACCAGCTGGCTCTTTTGGTGGTGTCACTGTAGGAGATTTTTTTCAGCGGGGCAAGGGTGTTGGCACAGTCGTCTATCCATCGTCTGAGGTTGCAGGCAGCGTCGTTGGTGTCGGATGGGTCGGGGGGTGGGCTGAGAGTGAGGTTTGCCCGTAGTTGGTCTTTGGTGACTTTGCTCCAGCAGCGGCGTGGGATCTGTTGGGTGCGGTGGTGTGTGGTGGGTTTCTGGAAGGTGAAGTGGATGCAGCGGTGGTCGGCCCAGAGGAGTTCGGTGGTGTGGCTGAAGGAGACGTGGGAACTTGAGGAGAAGATGGGGTCGAGCGTATGGCCGGCGGAATGGGTCGGTGTTGTGACGAGCTGTCTCAGTCCAAGGTTGGTGAGGTTGTCGATCAGGGTGGTGGAGTTGCTGTCGTTGTTGTTCTCCAGGTGAAAGTTCAGGTCTCCGAGGAGGATGTAGTCGGTGGAGGTCAGGGCGTGCGTGCTGATGAAGTCGGCGATCGAGTCGCTGAACTGGGGTCGGGGTCCAGGGGGTCTGTAGACGAGGGTGTGCCTCTAAGGGTGGTGTTGGGGTCCGGGTGGATCTGGAAGTGCATGTGTTCGGCGGTGCAGAGAGTGTCGTCGGTGCTGGTCGAGACCTTGATGGTGTTCTTGTGGACGATGGCGATTCCTCCTCCTACTCAGTTGATGCGGTCTCTGCGGGTGATCTTATAGCCGTCTGGGATGGCTATGGCGATGTCGGGTGCGGAGGAGTCGTTCATCCAGGTCTCTGTCAGGAAGGCGACGTCTGGTGCTGATGTGTCGAGCAGGTCCCAGAGCTCGATGGCGTGTTTGTGTGCGGAGCGGGTGTTCAGTAGGATGCATCGGAGGTGGTTGAGGTCCTTCTTGGCGGCCCCTTCGGCGGCTCTGAGGCTGGTGTAGCTGCAGTTCCGACAGGTGAAGGGACCATGAGTGCGTTTCGGGGCGGCCTTGAAGCAGTTGTGTATCCATCCGGGGTTGAGAGCGTGGAGTGTGGTGGTGTCGTAACGGCGTCGGTCGTCGAGGCTTGAGGGGGGGTGCGAGGACCAGGGCTTCTGGCACTGGGCACGGTCCAGGCGCGGACGGGCGCAGACGGGCTTGCCTTAGCGTGCCCGCTGCACACGGCCGCGCAGCGGCCGCCATATATGGGGAGTTGGGAGGGAGGAGCAGCTGGGAGGCGGGAGGCAGGGGCAGCGAATGGTCAGTCAGGGGGGCGGGGACGCAGCGGCGGGAGCGGAGAGAGGCAACGAGGGGTACAGAAGGCAAAAAAGGACACAGAGAATCAGGGGCAAACGAGGGGTACAGAAGGCAAAAAAGGACAACAGAGAATCAGGGGCAAATGAGGGGTACAGAAGGCAAAAAAGGACACAGAAAAACGGGGGCAAACGAGGGGTACAGAAGGCAAAAAAGGACACAGAGAATCAGGGGCAGCGAGGGGTACAGAAGGCAAAAAAGGACACAGAGAATCAGGGGCAAACGAGGGGTACAGAGGGCAAAAAAGGACACAGAATCAGGGGCAAACGAGGGGTACAAAAGGCAAAAAAGGACAGAAAAACGGGGGCAAACGAGGGGTACAGAAGGCAAAAAAGGACACAGAAAAACGGGGGCAAACGGGGGGTACAGAAGGCAAAAAAGGACACAGAGAATCAGGGGCAAACGAGGGGTACAGAAGGCAAAAAAGGACACGGAAAAACGGGGGCAATGAGGGGAAGTAAAAAGGCAAAACGGGCACAGAGGCAGCAAGCAGGGAGCGAACTTACCAGCAGAAGCAGCGGGCAGGGCACCACAGGCGGAGCTGTGTGGTGGGGGAGCGACCTACCTGGCAAGGTCAAGGGTCGCTCTCCTCACCGCGCAGCGGCCGCCATATATGGGGAGGTGGGAGGGAGGAGCAGCTGGGAGGCGGGAGGCAGGGGCAGCGAATGGTCAGTCAGGGCGGCGGGGCCGCAGGGGACGCAGCGGCTGGAGCGGGAGCGGAGAGAGGCAACAAGGGGTACAGAAGGCAAAAAAGGACACAGAGAATCAGGGGCAAACGAGGGGTACTGAAGGCAAAAAAGGACACAGAAAAATGGGGGCAAACGGGGGGGTACAGAAGGCAAAAAAGGACACAGAGAATCAGGGGCAGCGAGGGGTACAGAAGGCAAAAAAGGTCACAGAGAATCAGGGGCAAACGAGGGGTACAGAGGGCAAAAAAGGACAGAGAATCAGGGGCAAATGAGGGGTACAGAAGGCAAAAAAGGACACAGAAAAACGGGGGCAAACGAGGGGTACAGAAGGCAAAAAAGGACACAGAATCAGGGGCAAACGAGGGGTACAGAAGGCAAAAAAGGACACAGAAAAACGGGGGCAAACGGGGGTACAGAAGGCAAAAAAGGGCACAGAAAAACAGGGGCAAACGGGGGGTACAGAAGGCAAAAAAAGGACACAGAGAATCAGGGGCAAACGAGGGGTACAGAAGGCAAAAAAGGACACAGAAAAACGGGGGCAAACGGGGGTACAGAAGGCAAAAAGGACACAGAGAATCAGGGGCAAACGAGGGGTACAGAAGGCAAAAAAGGACAGAAAAACGGGGGCAAACGAGGGGTACAGAAGGCAAAAAGGACACAGAGAATCAGGGGCAAACGAGGGGTACAGAAGGCAAAAAAGGACACGGAAAAACGGGGGGCAACGAGGCGAAGTAAAAAGGCAAAACGGGCACAGAGGCAGCCTTGTGAGGGTAGTGTTAGGCAGAAAGGATGGCAGGGCCTGGATATCTCAGCGTTCCACATGGTCCATATATATATATTCGCCAGATTTGGAGCAAAAATTGCTCCCATACTAGTACCAGAACTTCAGCTTATCCAAGGTACTAATAGCCCTGATCTCCATGCCCTTGGCTCTACATTTAAGTCCTTGGTTATTCATCTAGCGCCCGTCCTCATTATTATTATTTTCTTATTTTAGAGCTCCACCTGTTATTTCCTTGGCGTTCATTGCCCATATACGAAGCAATCGCCTGCAGCTTAGATCGGCTATTCTGCTGATCAGCCAGAGAAACCCACATGGGTAAGCTTTTTCTTAAATGCAACATTGCAGCTACCCGCCAATACCCCACCATCATTTGCTAGGAATTAAATTTTCTGCTTTTGACATTTTCGTTTTTTACATACAGTTCTTGTACCGTGAGAATATCAAGTGCCCCGAGTAACGCTGAGATATCCAGGCCCTGCCATCCTTTCTGCCTAACACTACCCTCACAAGGGGTAAGTTCTTGTGGCTTGTTCTTGTTAGAAACATTATCCATGCTACCACATCTTGAATCTACTATTAAACATTAGCCATGCCATTGTACACTGATCTAACTATTATGCATTTATTACCTTTCACAGTGCCCGGCCGGGTCCCTGTGAGTTTTTTCTTCACTTATTTCACGGTGACACTGCTTTTCACATTAGGCAGTGCAGGCCTCCCCTAAGGTACGCTCCCTCCCTTTTCAGAAGCCTTTACCTCCAATTTTGTAAGCCACTGCCTTGGCCACACACTGACAGTATCCTCCCATTTCTTTTAGGTGTCCCTACATCCTTTAGGTCCTGAAGAGACCCTGTACTTCAGATAGGGTCGAAACGTCGTCGACAATTAACAAAGGCGAACTATTATCAAACACTTATGATTGTATAAAGTGTTGTCCAACTGATTTTGATTTATTGAATGGTCGCCAAAATGTTTTCAAGTGAAACCTTGTACATATGTCACGTATTATGTCACTATTAGTTTAGGTTCCAATGTTTTTTTCACTGGGACACCGTTCACTATTTGTAATCATTGTTTGTTGTATAATCATATTGTGATTCTCAAGCCCTATGTATATATTGTTTATTTCATTTATTTATTATATAAACGGAAAAAAAATTCACATTAACTATACCCTCAGTGTCAGTGGCCAGCTTTCTTTTTGACATCCTACTAACCCTGTATATTGCCATTGTGCAGAATTGCATTAGAAATACTGTATTATTATTCCACAGGAGCCAATGTTTCCCCATTAACAGGGGAGGGAAGGGGGCATTCATCCGGTTCTTTGTGTAGAGAGTCCGAGCACAGGGCAGGCACTGCGGCGCTAGAATGGGCTCACACAACGGGCACTGTAAAGAAACGGTGTGTCAGCAGCAGCGGGGCTGTGCACACTGGACAGTATGACTAATTCCCAGAAACTAAAAACTCGCAACACTAAAGCCACTGCGCGTAACGATATTGATTTCACAGTTGTAAGAAGCAGGTAGTTTTACACAGTCTACAATTTAGTGCGCGCATTCTTAATTATTTGTAATTAAAGCACTAAACACTATATTGCGTAAACAGCGGTGTCATCGTGCCAGCATTATTGTACGAGACGGCGTTTGTTTTATTTGCGCATACATAGATGACAACAAAGCAAAACCAATAGTGCGCGCGCACCACAAAGAAGCAAGGGCAAGGGAGTGCGGCAGCGATGCGAACGCGCGCTGCTGCATTCCCTGGTACTACAGCAACGGAAGTGACTAAATCTCCATGTTATTAGCTGCTGTCAGGGTTTCTGCTCGGCGAGTCTCATTTCAGCAGTTTTTGGTGGTAATGGTGGCAGCTTTCTGATTAACAGCCATGTAACTTGTTTCTCCGGTGAATGTATCTCTTGCGCGCTTTACAATCTCGTGCTTTAACTAATGAACTCGCTGCAGCGTGAAATGCACGGACATGGCAGACTAATGATCACGCCATGATATAGTGTTCCCTCTTAATGGAGGGCTCATAATTCGTTTTGCGATTTTCAACATAAAACTAAACAGTGGTGCGCGCGCACCACAGAGGAGCGGGGGGAGGGAGCGCGGCAGCGGCAGCGAGGCGAACGCGCGCTGCTGCGCGTGCTAGCCACCAGTGGGAATGGGAGGAGCAAAGGCGGGACATGCGCCCGCCTTTGCCCAATCGCGTGCTGTATTTATTTTTAAAAAAACACGCGAAAGCCAATAACAGCAGGCGAAAGCAAAACCAAACGCACGGGCGTGTGGTTAGCTTTCTAAAGCCCGTACAAGAGGTCTCGCGCTGCCAAGCAGGGCTGCGCACTGCAACGCTAGGCGCGAGACCTAAAAATGAAAAAGCCAAACTCATAATAGGTTTATCAGACCCTTACACATTAGTTGGACGAAAACCACAGTTATGGCTAAAATGTGCTTGAAAGAACCATTGGAAAATCCAGGATAAACATACATGATATTTAGTACTTTGTATCTTCAGAGTGGCCAGTCTGCAGTCATTGATTATCTTTCAGTCATTTAATCATTTTCGTTGCCAATTCCTTGGAATAAATGTGTCGAAATGAAAGTTAATGGTTGACCGAAAGAATTGATGGCAAAGGTGCCCTTTTCGTTTAATGATGTGTAGTATTCATATATACAGAGCCTTCTTAAAGATTCGAGTTGATGCACTTTCTGAACTAGTTACTAAAGAATTGCCATTAGCCAGCACCAAAAAGTCAAACCTTTGACTATAAACAGTGGTAGTGCTAGTGCACCAAATGAGTTCCATCTTGACCCAATTCCTATTAAATAATCTTCACTAGGCTCCCGTGTCATGAGTAATTATAGACCCATAGCAGGAGTTTCATGGCTCTCAAAGACAGTGGTGGCGATGGTGGTAGGCAAGCTTATAGATCTTGGTTGAAGAAACAGACAACACTACCAATTTGGGGCTGGGGCAGAGGCTTGCAGTAGTTTTTGACACAAGCATAATTTGGTTTCTGCATTGTCTGTGAAGGATAGGGGGCATACTATCTATAACAGTGTAAGGAGCATTCCTGTTGATAATCCTTCTACACAAGTCCACCAACTTTGAGATTGTTAATTACTTCCTTGAAATGAAATGGTTATCCGAGGTGGGGGTTAAGTGTGAGACTTAAGAGGAGCAGAGAGTGAAATTATATTTTTTTTATTCCCAGTCATTGCTGTAATATAAATATAAATTCTCCAGGGGCACGGCCATACATACACTAATGATGCTATTCTGCAGTTTATGCGCAAATGTTTCTATGCAATAAAAAATATTTACAAATTATAAACACAATCACAAACTCAAGAACACACAGTGGACCTGAATCACAAAGGTTTTTCCACGGGTAGCTATTTGTTATCCATATCATAGGTGTCAAATACTCCGGAATTTCTAGGCCTGATTCACAAAGGATTTTCTGTGTGTCGCTGTGGTTTAATCCAGATGTAAATAAGACATATGTATAGTAAAAAAAAAAAATAAGAATGTAGTTGACTCTTTGACATCTCCAAATTGAACTAAACCAATGTTATGTGGTACTATCAGCATAGCAAATGCACAGATTACAGTGTGAAAATGCTGCAGCACCATTAATGCTTAGATCAGAAAATAGTGATTCCTTTTCTACTGCCTTTAGAGGATCGTGTTGGCTCCCAGCTTAAAAGACTGTCAAATTTATAATGGTTCCTTGTTTGACTTTCAGATGTATGTACTGAATAGACCAATAATATTTTAAGGAGACGAGTTTATACTACAAGCCTGAATGCTGCCTGATGTTGGTTGAACAAGAACTGCTTGCCATTCTCAGTGTAGAAAAAAAGTTCAATTTAGATGCTTGTGCTCTGCAGCACCCTTGCCATGCTATCTGGGATTAACAAACCCTGCAGAAATGTAGAAAGGATTTAATAGGCTTCATTTTGTCAAGCCTTGTGCTCTTTTTTAATTTATATAGATAATGTCAAAGGGTAAACAAAGTTGCGATGTTAAAAAAACATTTTCTAGTCTAAGAATTTTCGGAAGAGCTCTCTTGACAGACAAGGGCAGTCTCTCTGTCAAACAGTAGTACAATAAACAATGGGCAGCTTCCAGTCAGTCTTTTAAAAACGTGTTTCCAAGTCTGGATTTAGGGCAAGCAAAAAGGGTGATGCATCTATGGAGCTATATTGCAGTGGGCAACGAAGAAAGGGATGCAATGTTCAAAGGAGTGAATGACTGCCGGGTGCTTTGACTGGCACTACAGGGACCCACTCAGCTGGTGCAACATCTGTTAGACTGGCTTATTGGATCAGGGCTGGGGTGGCCATACTGAGTGATTATTCCACTGGTATGGTTACAGAGCTTTTAGTGTTTTTTTCTATATTGTAGGACTCTGAAATGTTACGTAGAATGAACTCCCTTGCCATTCCCACAGATGAAGTGAAGCATTACAATAGTGTGGATTGAGCATGTAAAGTAAAGCCATCTACATTATTTGCGTGCCTGGTGATTACAACCGTGTCACAAACAACCTAAGCCCTTTCAATAAAGTCACCAGTCACCACTGCCCAGGACAACGTCTGGCAAGTTTGGAAGGCGGCAGGTTGGGGATGAGATGCGTGTATGATGACTCAATAACTTGTCACCAGGTTAACTATTGCCTGCAGAATGCTTCTGAGCTGCTGTTCGCATCCTCTTCCCAATAGAACACTTAAATATTATATCTAAACAAAGGAAGAATAACTGTTTCACTGGAGACTATAGGAATGTATGTAGAGACTATAGCGACCTGAAGTGAAGTGGAAGCAATCTGTCACTGAGCTGCAGAATGTGGCGTGTTAAATTGCCCAAAGAAAGTTTTGTGAAATTATATATTATGTTGAAAAAATGTTTTCCATGCATCCATGGGGAATGTCTCATCTGAGAAAAATTATGATAATCCCAGATTGTGTCACCATCACATCCACCATAGGTGAACATGATTTTACTTGTTTAGAGGAAGAAATGGCTGGTATAAGAAATAATGTCACAGCAGAGAATGTAGGAACATTTCTAAAAAAAACATGTACAGGACACATCAACAGCAACTTTGTCAGATTATTCCAAGGTCACTGAGGAACTGGTGGCTCATTTAGTTGTTAAAGTAGTGTCATCATTTTTACTCCTGAATCTTTGTACCGTTGGTATCATGAAAATATTGGTAGACATCAGTACATCCCAGTTGTAGCATTTATCATAAAGGAAATTGTTGAATTGGGGAGGGTCCCTTGTATTCCAAAGCTGTCAGGGGTTATCCTGTTACTAAAAAAGGCACTTTCCCTTGGCTTCTCCTGCTAGCTATCAACCTGTTTACAGTCTCCCCCTCATTATCAGGGATTGCAGTGGGAGCTAGTGTACATCCTTAGTAAGACGATGATGTCCTCGGAATTCTTCAGCCCCTTGATGAGCAATGCTGATGCATTTCAGGGGAGTAAGGGTAGTACTTACAGTGCTGTTGAGCAGTGCATTCAGTGGCGGCTGGTGGATTTTGAAAGTGGTGGGCGAAAAATGTTGTACCCTAATGTAATAAGCGAGCGAGCGAAGCGAGCAATCCCGAACTGCAAAAGGAGGGTGCGGAGGGGTTCTCCCCCCGCAAGAAAATTTTGAAAAAAATTGATTCAAATGGTGGGTTTTACACCACATATTTACTGCAAATTGTTGAAAAAAGGGGGATCCAAATATAGCATTTTGAAGCACAAGTGTGAAGAAAACATTAGAATCAAATCAAAAAATGTGCCCAATCCTCAAACTGGTCTGCTTGCAAAATGACCCCCAAGCCAAGCACATACAACCAACGGAAACAGGCCCTCTAAGGGGGATATTCACAAGAACGTGCGCTAAACATCTCCAGAAAATGTTAACGCAACTTTACACATCGCAGTCTATCGCGGGAAAATAACCCAGTGTTAACCTGGAATTCACAACACGGCGGTACCATGCGATAGTCTTCCGAAAACACGGCCAATGTCCGCGATACAACCACCGCGACGGAGTCAAAAACACAAACCCCAACACCAAAAAACGTGCGATGAGCCCATTCGCGATGAGGAAATCAGCGATAAGCAGCGCCAGGCCTGCCATACACACACGGCAGGCGGGAAAATCACTACAAAAGTAGAAAAAAAACACAAACACAAAATGACCAACACCCAAGCACCATGGAGGCAGCCGGAGCAGGCGCAGAGGATGAGCGGAACCCCACAAGCACCCCGGACGACTAGCCTGGGACCTTGGTGACAGGGAAGGGCAAGGACAAGAAGAAGAGGAAGACGAAGTTCAGTCCGCAGGACAATAGGATCCTGGTCACGGAGGTGATAGAACACCATCAACAACTGTTCGTCGCCTCCAATGTGTCATTGGGCACCAAAAATGGATTATGGCGGTCCATCGTGGACAAGGTGAATGCCGTCGGAGAGCACAAGAGGTCAATGGATGAGGTCAAGCGGCGAGGGATTGACATCAAGCGCAAGACCAAGGAGAAACTCGCAGGCAACCAGAAGGCAGCAATGCAGACTGGAGGTGGGAGCCCAGCGCCACAGCTGGAGCTGGATGACATGGAGGAGCTGGTGTCGACAGTCATCAGTGTGGAGACCGTGGCAGAAGTTGGGGCACCGGACACAGCTCGACATGACACAACACAATGGCAACAGGGTGAGTAACCACCAGGTACTGGGGGGACGGGGGGAGATGGCCACAATGGCACACATGCACAATCAAGCAGAGCACAGTGCACACCCACAATGACTCTGTATCATGGCCCTGATTAACAGCCTGTCACAATGTACCTTGCCATGCTGTCTGAATGTGAACATGTACCATGCGTCTACATACATGTGGACACATTGTAACACAGCATCTCCCCTTCGCATTGCAGGGGCACCGTCAACGCCACCTGCAGAGCAGTCCCAGCCACTCTTCACTGATGACGAGGAGGACACCACCAGCATCGACACCCAAGCCCTCCAAGACATCATTGAGCTCATCCGCCAATCACCTCCAGGACCAGGGCAACCCAGCTGCATCGAGGAGAACCCACCCACTCCACAAACCACCCATCAGGAGGCACCCACAACCCCGGCTGTCTCCCAAGACCCCCCGAACAACACATGGCCTTCCAACGCTGTGTGTTGGAGGTCCAGAGGGAGATGGCTGAGCAGGTGCGGGTGGGGTTCGACCTCATGGCTACCAAACTTGACGCCATCAATGGGTGTCCGAGTCCCATCAGGGACCACCTCCAGTCCCTAACGGACACCCACACGCCGCTCCATGGTCTCCAACGAGCCCTGGCTGACATCGCTGGAGTCATGACTCGGAGACAAGAACACCTGTCCGCTCAGAGTGGCTCCAGCGATCTCAGCCATGAGATGGCACACATGCGGAGGCTCATGTAGGACATGGTGCGGATGGAGGCGGAAAGGATGGCAGCCACCGCTGCACATCAGCGAAATGTAGCTGGGATCTATCATGCCCTGCATGTCCCCATCGTGGCATTGCTGCCACAAGGCGTGGCGCAGATGAATGCTGCTGCCCCTACACCATCCACATCTCCGCCCGCTGGTGTGTCAGTGCCTCACAGTGTGGCAGGCATTTCCACTCCGGCACCTGATGTGTCACTGCCACACAGTGCCGCCGACAATCCACCTCCGGCCCCTGATGTGTCAGTGGCACACAGTGCCGCAGCCGGAACTGCACCACCCACAGTTGGGGCAGAGCACACATCCGAGGACGAGGACGTGGATGGGCTTGAGTTCAGAAGGAGGCACTAACATTCATATCCGCCACCTTGCCTGTTGCTGCTTGGTGCCGCACATCGCCCCATGACCTTCCACTGACCCCCGATACACTCTGCTGCACTCACCTTGGACCGCGACATGGACTGCCATATCCTGTTTGGTGACCAATGACACGGCGACCAGACTGCGGACTGTACCCTTCCTCTTCCGCTGTACTTGTCATTCCCCGATGGACTCTGGCTGGCCCTCCACGGGCCCATATTGTGAAGTGGGGTTGGCATGGCCCTGTTCTGCTCCAGCTGCAAAACTGCACTGGATGTGCATTAAACATTCAGAAACGCACTGCTGTGTCATGTCTTTCATCATTCATGTATGAATGTGTGGATGAAAGTAGGCTCAGTGATTCCCCCCAATGTCAATGATGCTCATCTAGTGGGAATCCAGTCACAGGGTGCTACATTGCCGATTGCGTTCCAGGTGCCGCAGACACCACAACAGGGACACACGCATTAGTCACTTCCTTGTCCGGACTTGGACTGAACCACGGCCAGAGCCCCCGAGTCATTGTTGGAAGCCCTGCGCTGATCCGGCATACGCCAGGCCAGACCTCTCCGCTTACGCTCCGAGGGAGGGCCCACATAGCTACATGTCGCAGGCATACATGCTAGTGGTCTGCAGGTTGCTGGTCTAGTTGTCAGCATGTCACGACCACTCCCTGAGGGCAGGTTTGCACGCACACCACACCCATCCGGCACAGGCGTCACAGGTCATGTGACTCCGCCAATATAAGGGGCCGACAACGTCACATTCCCCACTGCCAGTGGTGACTGGATGACGGACGTTCCACGATACTCAATCATAAAGGGCCCATAACTTGTTGCGCACAGGGTTAGTGGCACCCGGAGCCTTGCGGACGTCACAGGCCTACCACCACGTGGCGCTGACTGGGGTTGCACAGGGTTAGTGGCACCCGGAGCCATGCGGACGTCACGGGCCTACCACCACGTGGCGCTGACTGGGGTTGCACAGGGTTAGTGGCACCGAAATTGCTGAGCGGGTGTGCAGCCTGCGATGATCATGTGTGCACTGATGTGGTCTCTGCCATTGATGCCTCAGGACTCAGCGTCATGTGTGGGACCTGCTGGGCCGCGGCGCGGGTCCGCATGATGTGGAGCATGCCATGGTGGCGGGACCTGGGCCTGGAGCTTGCACGGGCACGTGGTGTGCCCACTGGTGGACACACCGTTGGCGGCAGGTGAGCAGTGGGGCCTGGGTGCACAAGTGCGGACAGCCAGCGCTGGCCGGCGGGAGGGGGTAGGGTGTGGCTGCATGTGTGCGCAAGTGCGGACAGCCAGCGCTGGCCGGTGGGAGGGGGTAGGGTGCGGCTGCATGTGTGCGCAAGTGCGGATAGCCAGCGCTGGCCGGCGGGAGGGGTAGGGTGCGGCTGCATGTGTGCGCAGGATGGGCAGGCGTTGTTGCAGTGTGATGGACTCTGCCATGATTGACTCTGGCCTCGATTACAGATTGCAGACCTGGTGGCTTGCAGTGTATACCGGCACGTGGTTGGAGACAGCAGGTGAGCAGTGGTGCCTGGGTGCGCGGGCGGCAGTGTCCCTCCTTCTCCCTCTCCCTCTCTCCCTTCCTTTCCTTTCCTTCTCCCTCCCTCTCTCTCTCTCCCTTCCTTTCCCTCTTCCTCTCCCTTCCTTTCCCTCTCCCTACCTTTTCCTCTCCCTCTCCCTTCCTTTCCCTCTCTCCCTCTCCCTTCCCTTCTCTCTCCCCCTTCCTTTCCTTCTCTCTCTCTCTCCCTCTCTCCCTTCCTTTCCTTCTCTCTCTTTCTCTCTCTGCCTTTCTTTCCTTCTCTGTTTCTCTGTGTCCATCTCCTTTGATGTGCGCATGACACACGTTCTGATTTTGTGCTTTATTTTCCAGGCTGTGACATCAGGATTGTCCCGGACGGACCCAACAGGAGTCTTCCGCATTGGTGTTTTGTGTTGTATTCAATAACGTTTTTGGTTGTTACTTCAATGATGAGTGACTGTTTTTCGTTCTTCTGCCCACACGTGTTTCTTGTTGTCATTGTGCGACATCATGAGCTTTTTGTGGCTCTTGTGTCGTGCAAGGGGGGATCCGGGGGGGTGTGGTGGGGGTGGGTGTTGTGGCCCTCATGGGTCTCGGAGCTGCATGATCATTGTCTCCATGGCATCTCTGGGTCTTCAGATGTGGCTCTGGGCTGGGCTCCCTTTCATACTGCGGGTAGTCGTCCTGCTTTACACCAGCAAATGGCAGGTGTTAATTCCCTGCTGCTACCGCGGCTTATCGCCTGTTTTTGGTTCGCATCGCAGATCTGGCAGTTCGTTGTGAAAGTGGTGTAGTGGTGTTATCGTGTGTTTTTGCACGGGAACGCCTACTCTGCATCTCATTAGGGTTAGTTGGTGGTGTCACCCGTGGAGGTAAATTTTGAGGCAGTTATCGCTGGAATACTTGCGTTGTCTGCAGTTTGCAACCGCTTGTGAATGGGGCGTTAAATCTATCTCCACTTTTGTTGCGTTAAGGTGGCGATAACTCTGAGATAAGTCCTTGTGAATATCCCCCTAAGTGTTTCCCACCTGTAACACATCTCTGAACCACCTATGTTTTCTGTATATATAATAATGAAAATGCTGCAGTTTGTTCTTATTTATCTTATGCAACTTACAACCATTGACAAAGCCTATAGTCCTGGCTGCTTGTAGGTTTAATGTCACTCGTATTATATATCTGGAGGCAATGACAGAAGAAGCACAATACCAGTGGGGCAGCACACTATGCTAAGTACAGATTGTTAGCTTAACAGTTTTAAGCCACGCTCATAATTACAACGGCTGCCCCTACAAGAGACCCCACCCAGTTTTTTCATCCTACTTAAAAGCCCTGCACACACAGAAGTGTGTGTGTGTTTCTTTTGTATATGGAGGGAGGCATGGTAGAAACGAAACAAAAGGCCGCGCATGGTTTGAGGTGGGCAGGGTTTGCTAGTCTTTTGGACATTACACTGCTTTGTTTGGCAAATGCTTCCTTGCGAGGGAAAACATAGCAAACTGTTATTGGGAGTAAGACCTTAGAAAAGAAGAGGGTCATAAAATGCTAAATGTTCCACAGATTGGTTTTCCTGCAATAATCCATAACTTTGAAAGATAAAATGTGCTGTGCTTGCCAGTGCTTATCATTGCTTACCTTCATTGTCTCTTTTTTTAAGTTTAATATTTTGGTTACATTTCTATAACATGCAAAGACATAAGTGCAACAAGAAAGTGTCCATAATGAAAGAAAATATGTAAACCTTAGTGTTGGTGAAAACACTGGTTGCTGATGGGTACGCAAAACTCTACTCTGCCATTGATATTGTATGGACTATTAAATTGTATGGACTATTAAATAACTTGGCTGGAAAGTCACTATAAAGAAGGTGAAAAATGGTGTTAGTTGTTAAGAATAGCCTTTACAACCATTGCAAGTGCATTCTCTGAACATGATAGGATACATTTAAAGCCTAGTCGTTAAAATAATTCCCAATAATTTATCATGCCTCAATATAAATGACTCAGTTAACTTTCATTTCAAACAAATGAAGAAATATTCAAGAAATCTTTCCTTTTTTACAAATTTTCATGGAACATCGAGTAATGCTTTTATCTGCTTGTTGCCAGTGATTCTTTTATAAAAAATAAAAAAAAGGAGAAGAAGAGAAAAGAAAGGAAAAACTGCAGAGGGCAAAAGGCTTCTTAGGAGCCTACTGCCAGGGCTGCAGAATGGCATATTGCTGAATACCAGGGCTGCCTAATCTTGATTCCACCTCATTCCTCTTTCTTCCACCACCATACGCTTCCAGTTCCTTTACCTCATTCTTGCAGGTTCTCTTTCAACACAGCTTTCCCCTTGAGACTGGTTTTCTACCTTTCTCTTCTTTCTGCTTTTCTTTATTTTGCTCTGAGTCAAAGTCTGATAAAAAAAGTCCCAATCTCTTAAACGTAGTCAGTGCCCACCAACTGGCACCACCTGCACAAATTAAGGACTGCTTGTCGTAGCAAAGCTCATGCACTAAGCAAAGATTGTGGTGCACAATATTTGAATTTTCTGCAATCATGCTGCTGCCAAGACCTTTAAATCAAAACGTAAAAGACTTTAATTTTTGTCTACACTCTACGTTTTTCTGAGGCTGGTAGAATCAATCAATCAATCATAGCATTTGTAGAGCGCACTACATACCCGTGAGGGTCTCAAGGCGCTGGGGGGGTGGGGGGGGGGAGGGGTGCTGCTACTGCTCGAAGAGCCAGGTCTTCAGGAGTCTTCAGAAGGTCAGCAGATCTTGAGTCTGCCGTAGGCGGATGGGGAGGGTGTTCCAGGTCTTGGCGGCGAGATGGGAGAAGGATCTGCCGCCGGAGGTCGCTCTTCGGATGAGGGGTATTGTGGCGAGGGCGAGGTCGGCGGAGCGAAGCTGGCGGGCGGGGGTGTAGAGGCTGAGTCGTCTCTTGAGGTACGCAGGTCCGGTGTTGTGCAGTGCCTTGTGTGCGTGGGTGAGGAGCTTGAAGGTTATCCTCTTGTTGATGGGGAGCCAGTGCAGGTTTCTCAGGTGAGGGGTGATGTGGCTGCGGTGAGAGATGTCGAGGATCAGGCGTGCAGAGGCGTTCTGGATGCGTTGCAGCTGTTTCAGGAGTTTGGCAGAGGCTCCAGCGTAGAGGGCGTTTCCATAGTCCAGCCTGCTGCTGACGAGGGCCTGGGTGACCGTTCTTCTCGTTTCGGTGGGGATCCACTTGTAGATCTTGCGGAGCATGCGGAGGGTGTTGAAGCAGGTGGAAGAGACAGCGTTGACCTGCTTAGTCATGGAGAGGGTGGAGTCGAGGATGACTCCTAGGTTGCGTGCGTGGTCGGTGGGTATTGGGGCTGCTCCCAGTGCGGTCGGCCACCAGGAGTCGTCCCAGGCCGAGGGGGTGGATCCGAGGATGAGGACCTCCGTCTTGTCAGAGTTCAGCTTCAGTCGGCTGTTCCTCATCCATTCGGCGACGGCCTTCATTCCTTCGTGGAGGTTTGTTTTGGCGGTGTGGGGGTCTTTGGTGAGGGAGAGAATCAGCTGGGTGTCATCGGCATAAGAGATGATGTTGAGGTCGTGCAGTCGGGCGACGTGGGCGAGTGGTGCCATGTAGATGTTGAACAGCGTTGGGCTGAGGGATGAGCCCTGGGGTACGCCGCAGATGATCTCGGTGGCCTCGGAGCGGAAGGGGGGGAGGCGGACGCTCTGTGTTCTGCCGGAGAGGAAGGAGGTGGTCCAGTCCAGGGCCTTCTCTTGGATTCCGGCATCGTGGAGGCGTGTGCATAGTGTGTGGTGGCATACCGTGTCGAAGGCGGCTGACAGGTCCAGGAGGATGAGGGCCGCGGTCTCTCCGTTGTCTAGCAGGGTCCTGATGTCATCGGTGGCGGCAATGAGGGCAGTTTCGGTGCTGTGGTTGCTGCGAAACCCGGACTGGGACAGGTCCAGGATGCTGTTCTCCTCGAGGTAGCGGGTCAGTTGTTTGTTGACGGTCTTCTCGATGACCTTCGCTGGGTACGGGAGTAGGGAGATGGGCCAGAAGTTCTTGAGGTCTGCCTTGGGTTTCTTGAGTAAGGCGTTGATCTCGGCGTGCTTCCATCTATCCAGGAAGGTTGCTGTCTCGAAGGAGATGTTGATGGCTTTCCGGAGATGGGGTGCGATGGTGGTGCTGGCTTTGTTGAAGATGTGGTGTGGGCATGGGTCTGACGGAGATCCGGAGTGGATGGTGTTCATGATCTTGATGGTGTCGTCATCGTTTATGTTGGTCCAGGAGAGCAGGCGGTTGGTGTGGATGTTGGTCGTGGGGGCGGGGATCTCAGTGGTTGTCGGGGCGATCGTGGTGTTGAAGCTGTCGTGGATGTCAGCGATCTTGCGATGGAAGAAGGCGGCCAACGAGTTGCATAGGTCTTGCGAAGGTGGGATGGCGTTGGTGTTGGAGCTGGGGTTAGAGAGTTCCTTCACGATGTTGAAGAGCTCTTTGCCATTGTGTGCGTTGTTGCCTAGGCGGTCTTTGAAGGAGGCCCTTTTGGCGGATCTGATGAGGTGATGGTGTCTGCGGGTGGCGTTCTTGTGGGCTGCGTAGCTGTCCGGTGTTTGTTCACGGTGCCAGTTCTTCTCTAGCTTTCGGCAGGATTGCTTGGAGGCCCGGAGGTCTTCAGTGAACCAGCTGGCTTTCTTGCTGGTGTGGCTGTTGGGGGGTTTCTTGAGCGGGGCGAGGGTGTTGGCGCAGTCGTCGATCCACTGTCTAAGGTTGCGGGCGTCGGTGTCGGGGTCGGTGTGGTCGGCTGGTGGGCGCCGGGCTAGGGTGGTGGTTAGCTGGTCTTCGGTGACTTTGCTCCAGCAGCGGCGAGGCATCTGTTGGGTGCGGTGGTGCGTGGTGGCTTTCTGGAAGGTGAAGTGGATGCAGCGATGGTCGGTCCAGTGGAGTTCGGTGGTGTGACTGAAGGTGACGTGGGAGCTTGCGGAGAAGATGGGGTCAAGCGTGTGGCCGTCGGAGTGGGTGGGAGTTGTGATGAGTTGTCTGAAGTCCAAGATTGGCGAGGTTGTCGATCAGGGTGGTAGAGTTGGTGTCGTTGTTGTTCTCGAGGTGGAAGTTCAGGTCCCCGAGGAGGATGTAGTCCGTGGAGGCGAGGGCGTGAGGGGTGATGAAGTCGGTGATGGAGTCGCTGAACTGTGGTCGAGGTCCGGGGGGTCTGTAGACGAGGGTTCCTCTGAGGGTGGTGTTGGGGTCGGTGTGGATCTGGAAGTGCAGGTGTTCGGCGGTGCTGAGGGTGTCGTTGTTGTTGGTCGAGACTCTGAGAGTGTTCCTGTGGACGATGGCGATTCCTCCTCCTACTCCGTTGGTGCAGTCCCTGCGGGAGATCTTGTAGCCTTCCGGGATGGCAATGGCGATGTCGGGTGCCGAGGAGGGGTTCAGCCAGGTCTCCGTCAGGAATGCGACGTCAGGGGTGGTTGAGTCGAGTAGGTCCCAGAGTTCGAAGGCGTGTTTGCGGGCGGAGCGGGTGTTGAGAAGAATGCAACTGAGGTGGTTGGGTTTGTTCCTGGTCGGCGGGTTGGCGGGCTGGGTGCTGGTGAAGCTGCAGTTCCGGCAGGAGAAGGGTCCTTGGATGCTCTTCGGGGCGGCCAGGAAGCAGGTGCGTGATCGTCATCCGGTGTTGAGTGCTTGGAGGGTGCTGGAGTCGTAGCGGAGCCGGGCATTGTGGCGGGCGCGGGGACCAGGGGTTCTGGCGCTGGGCGCGGTCCAGGCGCGGGCGGGCGCAGACGGGCTTGCCTTAGGCGCGCCTTCGGCACACCAGCGGTGCAGCCGTGCAGCGGCCGCCATATATGGGGAGGTGGGAGGGAGAAGCAGCTGGGAGGCGGGAGGAAGGGCAGGGGCAGCGAATGGGTGGTCAGGGGGGGGGGGCCGCAGGGGACGCAGCGGGAGCGGTGAGGGGCAACGAGGGGAACAGAAGGCAAAAATGGGCAACGAGGGGAACAGAAGGCAAAACGGGCTCAAAACCACGGGGGCAACGAGTGGTACAGAAGGCAAAAATGGGCACAGAAGGCACAGAAATACAGGAGCAATGAGGGGAACAGAAGGCAAAACGGGCTCAAGAACACGGGGGCAACGAGGGGTACAGAAGGCAAAAATGGGCAACGAAGGGAGCAGGAGGCAAAAAGGGCTCAAACACACGGGGGCAACGAGGGGAACAGAAGGCAAACAGTAAAGGCAAAAAAGGCAAACATGGATACAATAGGAGGCAACCAAGGTTACAATAAGGCAGACAATAACGGCAAGCAAAGAGATACAAACCTACGGCCTACCACTAGCCACCAGAAATGAGGCGCAGGTGGTAGCCTGCGGGTGGAGGAGGGCCTTGAACTTCCTCAGCAGCGGCAGCTGGGGCAGAGACACAGAGGCAAAGCTGTGCGGAGGGGGAGCGACCTACCAAGCAGGGTCAAGGGTCGCTCTCCTCACCGCGCAGCGGCCGCCATATATGGGGAGGTGGGAGGGAGGAGCAGCTGGGAGGCGGGAGGCAGGGCAGGGGTAGCGAATGGGTGGTCAGGGGGGGCAACGAGGGGAACAGAAGGCAAAAATGGGCAACGAAGGGAGCAGAAGGCAAAAATGGGCTAAAAAACAAGGGGGCAACGAGGGGTACAGAAGGCAAAAATGGGCACAGAAGGCACAGAAATACAGGAGCAACGAGGGGAACAGAAGGCAAAACGGGCTCAAAAACACGGGGGCAACAAGGGGTACATAAGGCAAAAATGGGCACAGAAGGCACAGAAATACAGGAGCAACGAGGGGAACAGAAGGCAAAACGGGCTCAAAAACACGGGGCAACGAGGGGAACAGAAGGCAAAAATGGGCAACGAAGGGAGCAGAAGGCAAAAAGGGCTCAAACACACGGGGGCAACGAGGGGAACAGAAGGCAAACAGTAAAGGCAAAAAAGGCAAACAAGGATTCAATAGGAGGCAAACAAGGATACAATAAGGCAGACAATAACGGCAAGCAAAGAGATACAAACCTACGGCCTACCACTGGCCACCAGGGATGAGGCGCAGGTGGTAGCCTGCAGGTGGAGGAGGGCCTCTAACTTCCTCAGCAGCGGCAGCTGGGGCAGGGACACACAGGCGGAGCTGTGCGGAGGGGGAGCGACCTACCAAGCAGGGTCAAGGGTCGCTAATAAAGAATAAAGAATGCAATACAGATGAGCAAAAATAATGCCTGGCAAGTTGTCATCATCACAAGGAAACAACAAAATGGTGGTTACAAGTCCTATATAAAAAGGAAACTATAATGATCTTAATATTTAAACTATAACTATTTATTTTGTCCTATGTTGTAATTATTAGGAACCAGTTCTGGCAATCTGAAGCCCAAGGTGACATACAAAGCACACTGTGTTGTGTGTAACTGATTTTCATAAATGATTTTGCTGATTCCCTATTTTAACCGAGATCCATACAGCTCGACTGCAATGCACACATCACGTTACAAAAGGTAGTCTCTCCAATCAAGCAGGCTTGAACCAGAGTGCCACTGCAACACTGCCACCTGCTGCAAATATGCGAAAAACAGACACAGGATGATTGTTTTGTCGGGAAATTATGAAAAGAACACCCGCAATGACCCTCAGGGCCAGTGAAGAAGCATTAATCATTGACCTTCATTCTTGGAAGAAGGCGCATAACGGCAGGTGCTGTTCAGCAGCCATTTACTGGACAATGTTCACACTCTGGGTGCCAAAGTTCATTTAATAGGGACTTTTCGTGGTGTAAGCTAGTTCACAGTTATGCTACCCTTTTAGTTAAAAACGACGTAGATTGGTAATGACGCATTTTAAACTAACTGATGTGTATCTTTGATAGATCACTGCAGTGCCGCTCTAAAATTTTGGATGCTCGTATGCTGACAAACCACTTTTAAGCAGTACAGTTTTCATATAATTAGAACCACAAGTCTCTTAATAATACACATTTAACGATCACAAGACAAGCGAAGGCAATGTGAGAGGAAAATAAACTAAGGTCTTTACATTCTGCATCTATATGCATGATACTTAATCACTTTGTATCCTATCTAACACTACCCCTTATTTATCAAATCAAATCATGCTGATGTGTGCTCTCTGCAGTCGCAGCTCGCAATACACGGGGGGTAAAACAAAAAATAAATAAAACTTACCTGACCGGGTCCCGCGCCGCCTCTGCTCCTGGGCTGGTTCCCCCGCCGCCTCTGCTCCTGGACAGGAACAGGCATGCTCCCTCCCCTCCTGTAAGCCAATCACAACACTTCAATGGCAGCGTTGTGATTGGTGCGGAGTCCCGGACGGCGCCCAGCCAGGCGCCTGTAGGGAGGCCATTTTCTCTATGCATGCAGCCTACATAGAGAAAATGTAGAGTGTGCATGACTGCTTTGGTCGGCCCCAGGGCCGACCAAGCAGTCAGGGCACTCAGAGTGGTGCAAGCCACTCCTCCCTGACCCGCACACCTGCTCACCCCCAACCAGGCATATCCTCCCACCCGCCCCCAACCAGGCATACCCCTGCCTTCTGCTTTCTCGCAGCGCGAGAAGCAGAAAATAAAATGATATTTTAAATACCATTTTATTTTCTGCTTCTCGGCCTGCGAGAAAGCAGTGGGGCGGCTCTCCGACGCCCTAATGGAGAGGCCGCCACTGAGTGCATTGCCTCCATCCAGATAGGAGAGGACTAGGCCTTGAACTGTCATTCTGAATACCCCTCCTGGCAGAAATTGAGTTAATTGTCAGGAGAGAGAGTTGCAACCAGGCTAGTTAGGCATTTTGACAATCTGTTTTTTGAGTCAGAGGTTCTAGTCGGGAGTGTGAAGGAGTGCGAGTTCTTCTTTTTGCATAAACTATATGATGTAGCATCTCATATTTGTGGGAGGTGGCTTATAGTAAATTCAGAATATTTGAGTAGTCTGTGTGGGAAATAGAAATGAAGGATGACCAGTCAGTGTCATGGTGGCTGGGTATAAATACTCAAGAGGATGATCATGATGAATTTGTGATGTTGATCTGATTTAGTTGATGTATTACTCGAAGAAGAGATTTATAGTCTTGCACATGTCAGCTGATTGTGTGAGAGTGGGTTCTAGGACTGTTTTTTACAGTGTTTGATGGCCTTAAAGAGGGCTGTGCTTCTCTTGATTGGTACATTGGTGGTGGCCTTGTAGTAGATGAAATTTGTACTTGTAAAGCGCACCCATACCCCCAAAGGGGTGTCCAGGCGCTGTACGCATACCGCTGTGGAACCCTTCCTGGCCTTTCCCTGTGAAATGTCCACTCCTGGGCACCCCCAGGGTGAAGACAGGCATCCCAGCACTGTTGGGGCCATTGTGGAGATTAAGCAAGCTATTGCCCAGAGTTGCAGAGTGGGACCCATGATTAGAATAGGCACTGAGGTGAGAATTATCAGGTCCGAGGAAATTGAGCCCAAGACCCGCCGAGGCGGGAATTGAACCCTGGTCCCGGGCCAGATCTCTGCATCAGGGTCTGCCGCTCTAACCATTGAGCCACACTTCTCCACAGCTGGCTTTAACTGTGATGATGATGGATTGACAGTTGGAGCAGAGTCCTTTCAGAAAGGTAAGATCCTTTTGGCATTTTGATCTTCTTCTTCTGTCTTCATATGGCTCAAGTGTTTTCGCTAATTCTTGGGTGTACCAGGGTACTGATGGCTTAGGTATGAAGGTATGAGTTTCCAGATGAGCATAACATTCGATGTGATTCTTCAGAGTGGTGTTGTAGATGTTGAGCAGAATGTTGACACCTGTTGAGGGGTGTAAGTATGGAGTTATGAAGTACTGGCAGTGGATGTTGAGTGATGCAGAGAGAATCTGGTCCATTGTGTTGCCTGTAGGGTTATTTGTGTTGGTGATGTTGTGTTTTGTTTCTGGGGTGTTGAGTGGTGCATCAAGGGCTTCCTTAATGATTTTGGATATGGAGTCGCCAGGCAGATAGAAGGGCAGTGAGGTGGAAATGTTGGAATGAGTCAGAGGTTATGATGTCTAATATTTATTCTCTGAAGTCCTTGTTGGTTCTGGGTTGTCTGTAGATTAGATGAAAGGAGGCTGTTTTTCAGGCTGAGAGAGGAATCTGCTAGCAAATGAGCTCAAAAGAATTCGGAGTGGCCATGTTGAAGATGGTGTAGGGACACATTGACTTGTGTATGACTGCAAATCTCCCTTCAGTTTTGAAAGTGTAGTATGACTTTCGGATGCTATATCCAGAGGGGAGTAAGACGTCAAGAATGTGTGCAGAAGAGGATGTAAACCAGGTTTCTGTGATGAATAGAGCTTTTAGGTTGTGGTATGTGATAATGTAGTGGATGTTGGGGGCATGATTTATTGCTGAATGTGCTTTAATGATCATTAGTTGAAGATGCTGTGATGTGGGTTGTGTGTGTATTCTAGTGTTTCTAGTGATGTGGATCAGGTTGTTGATGTTAGATGTATAGTGAGTATGTATGCAGGGTCTTGGTTTGAGAAATTGAATGGTGTGTGTAGTGTTGTCTCAGAGTGTATGGTGGGTGGCTTACCTTGGTAGCAAGGGTTCTCAACCTAGGTCCTTGAGGTTCAAACAAATATAGCACTTATTTTGCCTTCCTCAACTTGGGGTCCCTGGGTGAAGAACACCCTGGGATGGGGAGAAGGGTCAGACCTGTGAAGACTGTGGATGGTGGGAAATACAATGAAGCCTCTTTCTGTATATAGGAATGCTGGGAAATGCAGTGCTCTCACTTTCTGTTTAGATGGATGATGGGAAAGCAGGAGATGTCTTCTTGCCAAGATGTCTGCTCGCCTAGCCTCTTCTTTTAAGGATAGGTTAAACTAGTGATACCACTTTCTGAACAGATGGAAGCTAGAAATGCAGTGATGTCACTTCCAGACAGATTGATGTTGGGAAATCCGGAGATGTGTTTTTGTTAAGATGGATTGCTAGAATGAAGTCTACTTGCCTGACTTCTTCTTTTAAAAATGGTTGAGGAGGTAAACCAGTGATGTCACTTTGTGCACAGATGGATGTTGGGAAATGTATTGATGTTACTTCCAATTGAGATGGCTGCTTAGAAATATGGAGTGTCTTCTTGCTGAGGTGGATGCTTGGAAAAGATAATGTGCAAGTGCGTGCAAAGGAAATTGGCAAGATGTTGGTTAATAGATAACCACCAATCTGGCTTCTCCCTCGAACATGGGAAGTAATCTGCATTGGATATTACAAAAAATAGGTACCTATGGTCAATGGATGAAAGTCTGCTGGCAGCGCTGAGTTTGTTGCACCTGTCGGTGTCCTTCAATACCATTGAACACCCATTGTTGCTAAAATGGTTAGAAGGAATATCTGAATCATTAGGAAAGCAAATGCCTGTGTTGCTTAGGAAATACAAACTGAGCTTTCATATATGTGCTGAGGATACTCATCTAGTTGTGCAAGTGATAAGAGGCATGGAAGAGCCATCTTAGAATGCTGAGTGAAGATTTATGTGTGAATGTGGCTGAGCATGTTGGCCCTTAATAGATCAAAGCTCAAGTTTATGTTCTTAGCTAAGACCTAATCGGTATCTGTGCATTTCCACTGGCCTCCATCACTAGGAAGGGCATCTATCCCTGCTCAGAAACTGGAAAATCTAATGCCATCACTGGCTCAGAACTTCTCCATAAAAAAGCAAATCATTAATGTTTTTAAATCTTGAAATGCCCATTGCAGTTGGTCTTTTCTGAATATCTAAGATCATGCAGCTCTTAGTAGCACCATGGTGCTTTGCAGGATCAATTATGAAACTTCCTATAATATTAGACTCAATGTCTATGTCATCACTCGCGTGCAATGAAAAATGAAGCCATCTGAGTAGTCTGCACGTTGAGACCTTGGGTACAAGTCACTTCCAGTCGGGCCCACCTTCATTGTTTGCATTTCATGGCAAGAGTGTCTTTACTTGGCTCAAAGATGGTCTAGGGCTGTTTTATCTCTAATGATATAGCAAGACACTAGCCTTACATAGGCTTTGGTCTAAACCTATGCCTACCATATGTATATATATGTATATAAAATTCAGCTGTGTCATCTGTGCAGCCACTGAGCAAACCATCTTGTACTACCTGAGGAAGGCGGAAGCTGAAACGTTGTAGTGGAAATATATTTTTGTTCTTTGGTGAATCTATCTGTTTGAGTCACTTCTTTCTTGGATATATATATATATATATATATATATATATATATTGACGACAAAACCCCAACACGGTCCCGAATATACGAACCAAGGTCTCCACGGCACAGAGGGAATCCACAATCAGGTTTTTAAAGATATTTTATTTATTTTCTTATCCACACCATTCGTGCAAACGTGCAAAAGGACGGTCAACGCGTTTCGGCGAATGCCTTCAACTGGACCATAGAGTCCTGCCGTCTAAACTGTCTACTTAAAGTGACATTGTGCATGAATCCCTTGTTTATTTTCATTAAAAATAGACTAGACTGTTAACCCCTGTTTATAGGTATTCACATTGGCTGTTAGCTATTGCCATTTTCTCTCTAGTATACAAATTACAGCAGTCATGGTAAAGTACCTTAGCTTTAAATAAAAATTCTAACCAAAAAAGACCAAATATAAACAACTGCATCAGGAAGAGAGGTAATAAAGGAGCAGACAGAGAGTATAACAAGGGGAATACTAAGACGGGCGGGGAAATTCATCAGATAAAGGGATAAAAACATATAGGGACACCATTAAGTACATATTAAAAACATATCCAGATGAGAAATGAACATTCTATTTCTGTAAAGTACATTATTTAAGAATGAACAAATTCAATATGTTTAAAAGCAAGGAGAAATGGAGGAGATTTAAGATAAAGAGAGCACATTAAGATAATTAAAGAGTCAGAGTGTAGAGGCTCGATATATCTTATAGATATAGAAAATATAAAAATATAAAAATATATATATTTTTATATATTTAAAAAACCCTGCAGGTCATGATTCTAATAGAGAAAGGAAAGTGACATGTACATTGTACAAAATACAACGTGCAAAATCGCAATGTGCAAAAATTCATAGTGCAAAGTTGAATTTAAAAAAACAACACCATATTCCTCCAAGAATCTTAATTCTTCTAAGATAAATCTCAGATTGAGGAAATAAAGTGACAAATGCATTTGTACAAGTATGTTTTTTTAAAAAAGAGGGAGTCATTTTCCTAACATCTTATTTCATGAACCTGAATATCTCTAAAGTAGGTTGTATCAATAATATCACTACAGATTTCATATCTCATGGGGGGTCTAATCAATAGGTGCTTCTGTTCCTCTCATCATAGTCATAACAATTCCATACTTCTACATGTACTATATGTGTCCCACTACTTTTCTCATCCCTTTCATTACTTATTTCTGAAATCCCCAGTTCCATCTTTTTCCCAGTAATACCATCTCACAGTTGTAGCTCCTTTGTTCGTATTCTTAACTTAATGATACACTGTCCCATGATTCTCCGATGGTCCATAAACTAGATGGTCTTACTTCTTCATTTACATAATCCAGAAATTATACTATCGATTAATCTCATATTATTACAGATGAACATGTAACTCAGCATCCAAATTGTGTCCAAATGGATTTTCTGTTCCAAGTGCTAAAATGAGCCTCGATTCTGCTCTTCTTAGGTCCAGGGTTCTGTCTCCTCCTCTTTCATTTTGTTTTATCATTTTAGCACCGAAATATTTTAGTTCTAGATTGTTGCCCAAGTGTCTTTCTGAAAAATGCTTTGCCATTGGGTATGAAAGATCTTTATTTTTTATAGCCCTTAGATGTTGTAATATACGCAGTTTTAGTTTATTAATGGTACTCCCAACATAGAGTTTTTTACATGGACATTCTAAAACATATACCACATATTTAGATTCGCATGTGATATGTTCAATGATCCTCTCCCTCTTTCCATTTTGCAATTGATACGTTTGTGTGTTGTATCCATGTTCACAGGCCTTACATTTGGAACATTTCCAAAAGCCAGGTGTTGTTAGCCAAGTTCTTCTTCCTTTTTCGTTGTTGAATGTTTGCAGGTGGCTATGTGTCAAAAGATCGCCCAATGAGGCTGTCTTTCTGAACGTGATCTTTGGAGCTGTAGGTAATGTCTTTTTAGTGATTCATCAAGCATTAAAATGCTCCAATGTTTTTTAATAATATTTCTCAAACTCTTGTTTTCCACATTGAAGTCTAGAATTAGGCAGGTCACATCTTCTTCTTCTAGTTGATCATGGTTTGCCAATAATTCAGATCTCATTTTTCCTGTTACTTTGATCTTGGCACTTTCAATAACACCTGATGGATAATTCCTCGCCAGGAATCTAGAGCTGGTTTCATCTAGGTGTTGCTCGATATCGATAGCTTCAGAGCAATTCCTCTTTACGCGCAACATCTCTCCATATGGAATACTCCACTTTAAGTGTTGAGGATGTCCACTATTCGCATGGAGGATGCTATTTGTGGCGGTTGGTTTCCTATGAATTTTAGTGCAGAGCTTCTGTTTTTGTACAAATACTTCCACATCCAAATATGTCACCTGTGTTTCACTGCACATTGATGTAAAAGATAAATTATAATCATTTTGATCCAAACTTTGAATGAATTCATCAAGAACCGACGAGTCGCCTTCCCATATCACGAACAAATCGTCGATATATCTCATCCAGGCCTTGATATTCAACTTGTACCTGCTCTGTAGGATACCTTCCTCCCAAACCGCCATAAATAAATTCGCGTAAGTTGGGGCAAATGCTGTCCCCATTGCTGTGCCTTGTCTCTGTAGAAATATCTCACCATTAAAAAGAAAAACATTATGCGTTAAGCAATAGTTCAACATTTCCATAATCATCTCGGAGTGTTCTAAAAAACTCAATGATCTTGTCTTTAAGAATCTTCTGACCGCTTTTAAGCCATTTTCATGGAGAATTGATGTGTATAATGAATTTACATCTATTGTAATCATGATCTGAGAATTATTCCAATTGATGTCTCGTATTCTATTTAAAAAGCTGTTGTGTCCTTCAAATACGAGGGAAGAGATATCACAAATTCCATTAGAAACACATCTATATAGTGGGAAGTCTTCTCCAGTAGTGAGCCCATAGAGCTCACTATGGGCCTCCCCGGGGATTAATAAGTGACTTGTGCACTTTAGGCAGAAAGTATATAGTTGATGTTACTGGATTCTCCACCTTGAGATACATATACTCTTCAAAGTCTATTAATCCCCTTTCTTTCCAAGTTAGCAATTGTGCATGATATTCTTTGGTCCATTGCTCCATTGGATTTTTCTCCAGTCTTTGATAATGATCTTGTTTCCTCAATTGCCTATATGCCTCAGAGATATATTTTTCACGATCTTGAATGACAATATTTCCGCCTTTATCTGCGGCTTTGATAACAATTGTCTGATTTTCCCTTAGATCTTTCAATGCCTTTTGTTCATTCTGTGTCAGATTCCACGACCTTTTATTGTTTCTTTTTCTCATGGATAATTGATTTATCTCTTCTACGACAATTTCTTGGAACAGATCAATTTTATTGCCTGGAGGTAACTGTGGGCAAAATTTCGACTGGGATCTTAGTCCACTTTCTCCACTTTTGTGAGTAATAATACCTTCTCTCTGACAGAACGCTATATCATTTTCCATTATTGGAGTAGAGGATAAATCAGCTTCTGGAATATTTGTCCCTAGTTTTGACAAAGTTCTTAAAGTTGGTAAATCATATTGGTTCAGTGGGGAAATTTCCATCGGTGTTAAATTAATTCCTCCTATTCTGGCTGGTCTTTCTTCAAAATATTTCTTTAATTTGGCTTTGCGACAGAATTTATATAGATCAATACGAAAGTTTGGAATGTCCATGCTGGCATTAGGACAGAAGGTGAGTCCTTTGTTTAGGAGGCTTATGTGATCAGCATTTAAAATCATCCCAGAGATGTTTATCACCAGATTTTTTGGTGTGCCATCTTTTTTATTTTTGCTTTTTCTTGTCTCCTCCTCTTTTGGATCTTGCTCCTTCTCTTACTTCGTCTGGTTGGGGTGGGTTTTGCCCCCTTCCCCTCCCCATGTTGTTCCTCTGGCTCGTCCTCGCTGTCGCGTTTCCATTTGGGCCAGTCTCATTTCCCCACAAAAATCCAATTTCGATATGTTGGTATCTTCATCTGCAGAGCTTAAATCAGAGCTATCATTCGTGCCCTGTGTATCATAACTGATGCATCTGTCCATTGCCGCTCTATTCCTCAGGGAGTCATATTTCCTCGCGAATGTATATATCCGACCATTAGCATAGTCAATACGATCGCGATTAAATTTGCTGGCCTTCCTTTTCTCCACATCAATCTCATGTTTAAGGATCTTTTCTCCATCATTTCCAAAAGATCTTTTTTCTCATCATTATTTGGGAACTTCTCCAGTTCCCCCTCCAGGTCTTTAATTCTTTCCAGTATGCCTTCAAGTTTCCGTTCAGCATGTATGATTAATGTTCTCATAAGTTTCAGTGAGCATTCATTAGTATCCATTTGCCACTGCCTAATCAGATCCATATCCAAGTCATTCAATGTGGGCATAATTAAAATTCGCAGGCCCCGTGGCACCCTCTTGAATTCAATATATTTTTCTAACGTCGTCTTTTCACACCATTTATTGATCTCTACAATTCTAGCTTGTTGTAGTTCTTTAATAAGGTTCTGAATCGTTTTTCTCCTTCCTTCTGAATGCATGCTCCCGGAAACCTGTGAGTCCTTAGTCACCATATTATCATCAAGCAATTCATTGGCTCTCTGTGCTCGGTTAGAACTTCTTTCAGCCATCTTTTAACGTGTTATTCAGTCACTGGGGTTAAATACTTCTATAAGCAGTTTGCACTCGGTGTGTTTAATTTTCGCTTATTTTCTTTTTTTCCCGAAATTGAATGTCAACTTTTTGAGCGATTATCCTCTCCTTAGTATACTTGTTTGATTAAAAGTATGCCGGTCCACCACAATATGTCACTGTTTAAAATCACCTCTATGTTTCTTGCATTGCGTAAGCGGACGCAGCACAGAAGCGGTTTTAGATTCTAACCGCTACAATCTCCCGGAGCGGCTACTGGCTGGAGCGGCTTTCCAGAGACGGAATCAGCTATGGGATACACCCACCCTGCCGCACCAGCAGCTTGGTAGGCGAGCCCACAATGCCTCCCCCACTCCCCCGTACTCACCGCCCAGCTCTCGCCGCAGCAGCTTGCAGCTTCCGCTTCGTTCCGCATTGTAACAGTCTTCCTAGGTTACTGTGGCAGAGGCGTCGGTCCAAATGCTCCGTCACTCAAACCGGGGCTGAGTCAACGGCACGGATCCGCTTCGCTTCAGTGGTGGAGTGCTCGTGGTGTGCAGATCAGCTGCTGTACCAATATTGACAACAAAACCCCAACACGGTCCCGAATATACGAACCAAGGTCTCCACGGCACAGAGGGAATCCACAATCAGGTTTTTAAAGATATTTTATTTATTTTCTTATCCACACCATTCGTGCAAACGTGCAAAAGGACGGTCAACGCGTTTCGGCGAATGCCTTCAACTGGACCATAGAGTCCTGCCGTCTAAACTGTCTATTTAAAGTGACATTGTGCATGAATCCCTTGTTTATTTCCATTAAAAATAGACTAGACTGTTAACCCCTGTTTATAGGTATTCACATTGGCTGTTAGCTATTGCCATTTTCTCTCTAGTATACAAATTACAGCAAATTATATATATATATCCAAACAACAAGGTAGCCCCAATGGAAGGAAGCCAGCCGGCAGGTAAGTAGTTCAAATCTTTAATGGCAACATCTTGCAAACAGGCAGCAGAGAGAACAAAGGCATCCGCATGCACACTGAGCCAGACGCGTTTCGGGAACTCAGGTCCCTTCTTCAATGGCTTTAGTTCCTGAAATAACAAGACAGCAGTCACGGCACACTTTTAAATTCCAAGATCCTGCCCCAGTGGGCGTGGCAATTCACATTGCATTCTGGTTCCTGTAGTGCCATGAAATCATCTCAAGTGAGTCCGTTACACTCTTTGCTTAAACCTGCAGCTTACACCAACAAACTGTCTTATCTGCGCATGTCAGGGTGCTCTCTTCACCATCCCTATATCTCCCAGGGAGACGTGTTAAGCTCAATTGGGACATAGGGATGGGAAGCAGCCCAGCATAATAGATGCTTCATGGGCACAGGGCGTAACAGCTCAGCGTAATTCTGATTATGTCAGACGTTTCCATCCAACATAAAAAAAACTCGACTCCCCTTCCTGATGCCGTTCTTGAAGCTGATCACAGATAAGATTTGCATTTGTAGATTTAGCGGGTTTCAAGGCTGCTCTTGGAGGCAAATGTGCAGGTAAAGAGTTATTTTGTTATTTGCAAGAAAGTCTTTTCGAGAAAAATAATTATAGATTAATTTTAATTTGACTTAACTTGCAGTGAAACTTTCCATTCTTCAAGTTAACCCCTACAACTGTCATAAATACAATAGTGACAACAGATTGAAAAACCTCTAGAGGCAGAGGTTGAAAACAGTGTCTGGCTTCTGCTTCCCACACAGGCTCTCACCCATCTCCCAAAATTAAAGATAGAGCATTAACTATAGATGTAAAATGGGTGGGAGAAAAAGCTGTTCAGCAAGTGACTGAATTGCACATCGTAAAACCTTAAACACTGTTCTCAAACCTGGCTTCTCCGCTTGACCAAATTGTGTGATCTCAGGCAATTATTTTACTTCATCATGCCTCCTTTTTACCTCTCGTCTTTACTTCACAATGTTGCTCCTTGTATAAAAACAACTTACGCCACATTTAAGCTGCGCATGACAAATGACTTGCCTCTTGGTTCACTACTGGCATAGTCATTGGTGGAGAGGAAGGGACATGAATATATTTTTTTAAACTATCACTTCTAATAAATGCCCCTCAATGTACTGATATAATCTAAAATACTAAGGTGAAACGCTTCCCTTTGTTAAAGAAATACACCTGCTTGAATTTTGAAGCAACTTTATCATATTGCTACATGATGTTTCTTGCACGATTTACATGCCAAACAGTTTCATGGCTGTGCACAGGCTCTCAAGCCAAGCCAGAGCATTGGCTCAGCTCTGCCTCTACTTAATAGTACGGAGAAGTCAGTGTTCTCATTTAATCATATTTGCAGCAATACAAGGTACGTTTTGATCAAAGATGGTAGTGGCACCTGGATAATCTTCAGAAATCTAATACATAGAGAAACTGTGCTGAAAACACAATGCCTTGTCTCCGTTATTGGCAAGTTTTCTTAGAGATGGTGAACCACAAACAGTCCTAAGGAATGTATGTCGCTACTTCGCATACCATTACTTCGCATGATTTTAGTGCGATGTTTTTACTTAGCATAAACCATTGCTTCGCATGTTTTTACTTAGCATAAACCATTACTTCGCAAGTTTTAACTGCGCATGCATTTATAACGCAAATGGTTATAAATGTACTATGGTTTATGCTAATTAAAAACATCGCACTAAAATCATGCTTACACTACACTACCTTACACTTCCTTACACTACTTAAACATCACTACACTACCCGAAACCCTAATACACTACCCCCTACACGACCTTCCAACTTCCCCCTGCCTGGACCCTACACTCTAACACTACACTTCACCACCCCCCGACACTACCCTAAACCCTATAACACTACACTACACAAACACCACACCACTACCCTAAACCCTAAAACACTACTCCCTGCACGACCCTCACCCTTCCCCAGTCCGCTCCCTACACTACAACACTACCCTGCACGACACCCCAACACTACCCTAAACCCTAAAACACTACCCTACACTACACAAACACCACAACACTACCCTAAACCCTAAAACACTACCCCCTCCCCCGACCCCCAGTCCTGTTCCTACACCCAAACACTACCCTGCACTACACCCCGACACTACCCTAATACATTACCGTACACTACACTAACACCACAACACTACCCTAAACCCTAAAACACTACCCCCAGCACGACCCTGCCCCTATCCCGTCCCTTCCCTACACTGAAACACTACCCTGCACGACCCCCCGACACTACCCTAAACCCTAAAACACTACACTACACTACACATACACCACATCACTACCCTAAACCCTAAAACACTAGCCCCAGCACGACCCTACACTTCTCAAACACAACCCTACAACCTAAAACACTACCCCTGCACGACACAAAAAAACGACACTTATCTCTCTCTCCTCCGGCTTCCAGCGGCGTCAGATCTGCACGTCGTTGTTTGGAAACGGAAGCTCCTTCCAAACAACGATGTGGATAGCGCATACCATTACAACGCATGCGTTGTAAAAACGCTTGCGATGTAACAACTTGCGTACTAATGGTACGCGTTGTAACATCGCAAGCGTAGTAACGCTTGCGAAGTAATGGTATGCGCACTAGCAGCCGCGCACTAAAGGCTGTTTACCGTCCTATGGAGTGTAGGGCTTTGCTGCCACACCATGAAAGTATTGTAATATTTCCTTAATGTCTCTTCAGAATCTTTGGATTTTTAAACCAATTTGTGTGGAAATTGTGCTTTAAATGTGCCATTTGGAGCCATATATCAGCATTTTGTAGGTTTTTGAGATGGGGAGGATAGAGCACTCTCCTCCCTAACTCTTCTAGAGGAACTTAGGTTTGCTTGCTTACCTCACTCTGCTAAACTCGAGGCAGGCATTTACGCCCACCACTTTCAAAGTTCACCAGCCACAACAAAATTAACTACAAAAAAGTTATTTGACTACTTAAATCTCTTTCACAAACCCTTTTTAGAAGAAGAAAGATGAAGAAAAAGTGAGCAGCGCAGCCCTATAGGCTGCCATTATTTATATGGGAAAACCAATGTCTGCGCCTTTAAGGGCCCAGAGACCACCAGTATCTCATCATGCCCAACAGGTAGCAGTTGCTTTAATTCTTTTTTCGACTCCTGGTGACAGGATCTTGGAGTACTGAGCATGACCTTTTTGGCTTTTTTTCCTAAAAAATCTCACTAGGACATTCTTGACAACTGTTTCACTCCACAGATTTCCTCTGTTTTAGTGTTTTTCTGTCTTTTTCTGACAGAATTGTTTTTCCATTGGTCAAATTAAATGTCATCTTTATTTGACAAGAGTCCTGCCTGTAGAAGAAAGAAGACCAAGTCAGACCTTCATGATGTCTGCATCATCTGCCTTCCTGAGAGCCATGTTCCTAACAGATGTCCACACTGCAGGAAGTTGTCCAGGCGCACCATGAGGGACAGGAAGAAGATTTGCCTCCATGGTACAGAGGAGAGACGCAAGTAACAGGCGCAATCAGAAGGTGGGACATTCTGAGACCGAGGAGAGGGTTAGTCCTCTATCAGGGCTCTTGCACCTGCCTGTGAGGACTCCAGACGTGGGAGATCCAAAAAGAGAAGCCCACATCAAAAACTACATTGTTCCAGGTCGACATCGAGAGCATCGATGTCAAGACAAGGTACAATCCTACACGTTTGCCATCGAATGCTGGGTTGATGTCGAAGAGGGGATGACGTTCAACTTCGAGACAAAGGAGGTCGACATCGAAGGAGACTACGACGTCGAGGCGCAGGAGAAGTTCGACATCAAGGAGTCTGTCGACGTTGAGACATAGGAGAAAATCGACGTTGAGAATTCTGTTGACGTTGATACAATCCAGACCTGTGGAGAAAGTCAGAAAATCAAGACCTAGACGTCTACCATCCTTTCCTGATGCTGAATACTCCAGGGTATATTCTCCATCATCGCCTATCCTGCTTCCAGATTCTCCTACTCCTCCTCCGACTCCGCCTCCTCCACCTCCTCTTCCACCTCCTGCACCAGCGATGCTTGCGCAACCGCAACCTGTGGGAGCCCCTCTCCCGAGGCCTCTACCTTCTCTTCGATGATCACATTCCAGATCTTGTCACTGTTCCCGGCATTCCAGGAACTGCCACAAGTCCCGGCATTCCTCGTCACAACCATCCTCTCAACGCGCACATCGTCATCATGTGTTCTGGTCTAGAACACAACCAAGACGTAATTCAACTTACTATTCTTCGTCTTCCTCCTCCAGTGCTGGCAGATATTCACCAACACTGTCTGACTCTCTCCAACCAATGGTCTTTCCAGTGGATGACATAAACACCTTTCAGGAGGTACTTGTAAGAGGATCATCAAAATTGAACATTCCAATACCGGCTCTCAGTCCATTTGAGACGCTTCACCACCGAACAGCATCCAGACCACTCATACCATTGGTTCTGGGTCTGTTGGAACAGGCCATGGAGCCGGTCCTTAAACCGGCTTCAGCCAAATCTGCTCTTTCGTTTCTACAAAAGAAATATAGACCTCATGAGCAGGACCCACTGTTTCTCTGCTCAAACCGTCTGCTGATTCTGTGGTTATTCTTGCAGCAAAGAAACTACATTTCATTACTCCTTCATCTACAGTGCCACCACACAAAGTGAGTAATAAGTTAGATACAGTGGGGCACAAGGTTTGTGGTACAGCTGCCACCACAATGAAAGCTGTCAACAATTGCATTAGAGGTGGTGTTAATCACTATACCTATATAAAGTGGGCATATAGGGTAATTAATGCCAGAGGGAGTAACAAGGTAGTTATTTGACAGGGACACAAAGGAAGTTTATGAAACACACAGTATTTATTTTATCAACAATATGAAAGTATAGTTCAAGTGCTCACAAAAAGTGACAGCAAGCGTGATGTGATGAGTGAGGGTGACTTTTAAAATATATACATCGCATTGACAACAAAGGTAGAATTGTTAATCTTCCCTTCTCAGTATCCACCATGTTTGGCAGTCATAACGATGATGAGATGGCTTGGATGAAGTCCGAGATGGAGACCCTGAAGGCGGTAGGTCTCGAGAAACAAAAAAAATATCGAAAGCACACCTACAAGCCTTATCAACAGCATTTTTACACGCAGAGGGTTCAAACTCCTCACCATGTTTGCCAACAACAGCAGCAACAAAGAGCTTACCAACAACAGCAACATCGCCAACCCAGAGGAAGAGCCTGCTCAAGGGGGAAAACCTACAGCAGGCTCTAAACAATGAATCTCTACTTCCCCCTCTTCCATTACCCACTCCGGTAGGGGGAAGTATCTCTCATTTTCTGACAGAGTGGCAATCCATCACGAGAGACGCCTGGGGTTTAAATATTGTAAGAATGGGTATTGTCTTAGGTTTACCGGTCCTCCACCAAATAGCCCACCAAAACCATCCAATGAACATCTACAGATGTTGTGCTCAGAAGTAAACATCATTATGCAAAAGCAAGCGGTGGAGATTGTTCCGCCCAAAAAACGAGGCATGGGGATTTATTCCCATTATTTTCTGGTGAAAAAGAAAGCCCCCAAAAACAAATTCAAAACCATTCTCGATCTAAAACTAACCAACAAATGGATTCGAAGGGAAAAGGTTTGAATGCTGGGACTGCATCAGATCTATCCCCAAATACACCAGGGAGACTGGCTCTGTTTGATAGACCTCCAGGATGCATACTTTCACGTTCCAATAACCAAGAAGCACCGCAAATTCTTGAGGTTTGTCGCAGGCCACGATCATTTCCTGGACAAAGTGCTTCCATTCAGCCTCAAATTAGCCCCCAGAGCTTTCTCAAAGTGCCTCGCAGAGGTCACTGCAAAACTCAGAAAACTCAGAATATTCGTCTAGCCCTATCTAGACAACTGGCTCCTCAAGGTGTCAACACCACAAGAAGCCCAGCTTTGTTATCAGTTGATGAGCAGTCTTCTCCACAGATTAGGACTGCATGTCAATCACAATAAATCGAACTCTACCCTAGTCCAGTCTCTGCATTCCTTAAGGGCCACTATCGACACCACAAAAGCAAGAGTTTATCCTTCAGAGAGACTGTTATCAATCCATCTGAAGTGTCACTCTCTCTTGAAAGTCTCTCATCCCACAGTGAAAACAATATCATCTCTTCTCGGCTTGACGTCTTAGTGTATTTTCTGACACAAAATGCCCATCTCCACATGAGACCTCTGCAAGAATGCCTGGAGGATCAGTAGAATCAATACTCGGGCAATTGGGAGGACATGATCACACTTAGTCCCTGAAGTGGTGGTGCTTTCCAACAAAACCTCCTTCCAGGGATTCCATTTCATCAGGATGTTCCTTCTCAGACATTAATGACAGATGTCTCACTGTTAGGTTGGGTAGCAAATATGAATCACCTTCAAATCCAGGGAACATGGTCTCCGAGAGAAATGACTTATCACATCAATCTCCTCGAGCTACGCGCCGTTCACCTAGCGTTGAAGGCTTTTCTCCCATCCTTCAAGACGCACTCCCTGCTTGTTTAGACAGACAACAAGACAACCATGTACTACCTCAACAAGCAAGGGGGATCAAGATCCAGACCATTGACTCATGAAGCCCAGACAATTTGGATTTGGTTGATAGCAAGAGACCTGGGGATCCCTGCAACTCATCTCCCAGGTGTTCAAAATGTTTAAGCAGACTTCCTAAGAAGAGTCCTTCAGGAAAACCACAAATGGGTCCTTGACGACGGACTTGTGCAAAGCATTTTCAGCACATGAGGCACTCCCCACACAGATTTACTCTCTACAGCAGAAAACAAAAGTGCCCAGTCTTCGCCTCGAGGTACTTCCAACCAGAAACACTGGGGAATGCCCTATGGATCGACTGGTCTGGCAAATGTCTCTACGCCTTTCCTTCGATCACCTTGATTCCATCATTTCTCTCAAGCTGTCGTACTCAAGGCAGCCAGAATGATCTTGGTTGCTACGGAGTGGCCCCAGCAATGGTGGTTCACAGACCTTCTCCACATGTTGGAGCATCCACATTTGAAGTTGCTGTGCAGACCGGATCTTCTCACGAAGTTCAGAGGCCAGATGGTTCATCCCTACCTCTCCTCTTTGAGTTTGGCAGCATGGCTTTTGAGCTAGTTCACTATGGATATTTGAGCCTCTCACAGGAATGCACGAACATTCTCAAGTAGGCTAAACGACCTTCAACGCATTCAGCATATTCATTTAAATGGAAGAGATTCTGTATTTGGTGCTCTGACAAGAAGGTGAATCAAACGACCTGTCAAGAAGATGTTATTCTTCCATATTTACTTAATCTGGCCAAATCAGGCTTACAATTCTCTTCCATAAAAGTTCATTTGGCGGCAATTACTGTCTATGGAAAATGCCCTTCAAAAACCTCTTCAAAATTCCCGTTATCAAGGATTTTTTAGAGGGTTTGAAAAAGGTTTTGCCTCCCATCCGGCGTCCATCTCCTCCCTGGGAGCGGAATATAGTCCTTTCATGCTTCATGCAGGCCCCTTTTGAAGCCATTCATAAATCCTCGTAGCAACATCTCTCTTGGAAAGCTGCTTTCCTAATAGTGATCACATCAGCACATAGGGTTAGCGAAATTCAGGTGTTACTTTCTCATGAACCATACACGTTTTGTCATTCTAGTAAGGTGGTCATGAGGAATCATACAAAATTCCGACCAAAAGTTATTTTGGATACTCATGTTAATCAGGCCATTTCTTTACCTACCTTCTTTCAGCACCCTTCTACACCAGCTGAAAGGACTCTCCATTCTCTATACATTAGGCAAGTCTTAAAGTTTATTCTGGGCAAAACAAAAGAAATTTGAAAGTCGGGCCAATTATTTTTAAACTATGTGCTAGTCTGTACAGGTTTAGCCACGTCCAAATTGTCCATATCACGATGGATAGTGTCTTGCATTCTGTTATGCTATAAGAAGGCAAAAAGGTTCTGTCCGGTAGACCTAAAGCTCATTCCACTAGAGGGAAAGTGGCTACAGCTTCTTTAATGAGAAATATACCAATCGCTGAATTCTGTAAAGCGGCTACATGGAGATCTGTTCACACTTTTACCAAACATTACTGTTTCGATTCAGATGCTAGAACAGATCCTCAAGTAGAACAGGCCCCCCGAGAAATATATTTGCTTAATCTTGGCGAGTGATCATTTTCTTTGTCATTTCCACCGCTGTTTGGTGTCTTGTGACAGAGTATAGCAACACAGTTCATTTTAGAAAAAAACGTTGATGAATATACTTTGCCAACCCATAGTTTCTTTAATTTATCTGCTTCTGTCTCAGAAAGGTGAGTTTCTTTTAATAAAACTAGCTGTCCTTTCAATGTAGCTGAAAGAGACAAACTCTGTTTCTTAATAGAATTTTTAGACCCTTTACATTCCACCTAACTGTTCTAAGATTCATCACATTTAAAGTTATTAATAAACAGTTGTCTCCATAAACACAGTTTAAAGAAATACCTGAGATAGAGAATAAGACAAAGTGGAGAAAGAGAAAAAAAGAACAGAAATAAGAAGAGAAGAGGGAGAGAACTACCCCCAACATGAAGACATAAAGTAAAAAGGTGACTGCAAGGAAAATGATCATTGTCACTAATGAAACCCAGAAAAACTGAATTAATTAGAACATCCTGCAGGATACAAAGAAATGGTAACACCTAAAGGTAGGTGTGCAGACTGTGACTCTGACTAATTGCATTAAGAAGACATGGCATAATATGTTTAAAAAATAAATAAACATGAGAAATGCGAAAAACAATGACTCAATAATAAATAAAAAGGTAAAAGAACAGTTACAAAAAAATGTATTTACCAATGATGAAAAGTGAGTGAGACTGGGGACATCAGGAAATAAACAGCATAAGGGAGTTCATATATGATGAAACCAAAACAACAAACGCTGAAGAGGACCACAAGATTTCCAATCTGCAAAACAAATAAAAACATAGGGGCTTATTTACAAGCCCCTTGCGCCACCCTTACGTCACTTTTCCCATGTTAAAAATTACGCAAAAGTGGCGCAAGAGGCTTGTAAATAAGCCCCTTAGGGTGAAAATTAAATATAGTCACCTAGGCATAATCAGAGAAAAGAATACAGATAATGTCTGTATTGAAAATAACAAAACAACAAGTTCAAGTCAAGTCAAAGATACTTTATTCGACAGCTAAGAGTCATAAAAGCACAGTTCATTGCAAGACATTGGTACATAAAACCTTAAAAAAGCATTAAAAAATTATATTCTAAAAATGCTATATACAGAGCAGATAAAAAGGTATCCCAATTTACAAATTCATCAAACATCTATAGGTCTACAAACAGAGCAGCAATATAAGGTACAAACAAGCAATAAATAAATGACCAAAGTATATTGGATCTGTCTCGTAAAGTACACATTAAATAACCGAGCACACTGACTCTAGAGCCGGCAAGCTTTTCCTGTATCTGATGGCCGCTATTAAAAAGCTTGCAACCCCCAAACAAACTGTGGGAGAAGATAGCATTTGAAGATAGGTCAAAGCCGGCCTCACTTGAGCAAACTGTCGGTCTTTAAACAGTGGTAAAATGTAAGACCCTCGCGCTGAGGGTCGTAAAAAGTGCAGAAAAACATAAAATGTAATGTATCCTGGTCTGAAAAATTGTCGCAGGGACAAGGTTTGAGCGAATCAGGCTTCGAGTAGCCTAGGGGAAATGCCAAGAGCCAAGGGACCAGATTCAGGCGAAATCTAGTCAATACAAAGCGGTGATATGCTTTGTTAACATAAGTTAAATAAGGCTGCATCTGTGGGCCCATACTCAATATAACAAAACTCCTCACAGACGGTTTTACTACTTCCACCTCCTCCCTAAGCATCTGCCGCTTGTCCAAAAACTGCTTTTTAAAAGCTCTGATAGCAGTTTTGCTCAGTGCCCCAGGGTTCAGGAACAGCTCCGGGCGGCCAAGCCATCCGGTCTGTTCTTTTATGTAGTTCAGCCAAGGGATGCGCAAGGCCCCATCCAGACTAGAGCAGTCGCCAATTATTAGCTGGCCCAGATTTGGTGCTGGGGACGCCCAAGTTCTGAGCCAGCGCAGCAACGGTGCAACCGCAATCTCGTCTGAGATATATCCGGCTCCCAGTTCTTCATGCACATTAAAAACAGGTGTTGCGATGGGGACCGCAAGGAGTTTCCGTATATAATTATTCTCAGCTACCTGGATCCCCTTCACATCCTTATACCCCCAAATGTCACTCCCATACGTAGCCATCGGGATGCATTTTGCATTGTAGATCTTTAATAGAGCAGGGAGTGGTTTAGACCCCAATCTTTTTGCAAAATTCAAAGTAGCCCCTGCTGCTCTGGCCAGGGTGTTCCTTTTAAGTAAGATTTGCGGACCCCAAGATCCTTTTTCATCAAAAGCTACCCCTAGATAAGGAAACGTAGGCACCTTAGTCAGTTCTGCCCCTTTGCAATAAAATTTGACCTTTGCCGCCTTTCCTGAACCTATAGTCATACTTTACGATTTCTTATAGTTCGTAGTTAGATCTAATGACTCCATAAAACGTATAAAACAGTTTTAAAGACGTTGTAGGCCCAATGCAGTTCTGGCCAGCAGAACTGCATCATCTGCATACAGAAGTGCAGGTATCATTTTGGAGCCCGCTCTGGGGATGTCTTCACAACAAGCTGTTAGGGTTTCACCCAGTCTATTAATGTAAAGTGTGAACAGCAGAGGTGCCAGAATGCACCCCTGCCTGACCCCCTTTTACTTCCCAGGAATTAGTCAAACTACCATCTGTGTTGTACCTTACTGCTGCTGTGGTGTTTTCATGGGCAGTATGCAGAAAGGACACTAACTCCGCATCTATCCCTAGATCACGTAACACTAACCACAGCTTAGACCTGTTGACATAGTCAAAAGCTGAGGTTAGGTCCATGAAGGCCAGATGTAAGGTACCTCTCTTGGCAATGGTGTACTTTCCAATAACTAGATGGAGGTTTAGGCACTGGTCCAAGGTCCCTTTCCCCTGCCTAAAACCATACTGCAGGTCAGAGATGATATTGGCCTGATCGAGGTATCCTGTAAGCCGATCCAGAATTACTTTCCCCAATATTTTAGCCACGGAGTCTAAAAGAGAAATTGGTCTATAGCAGGCGGGATCGTCCCGAGCTCCTTTTTAAATATAGGGACGATAACCGCCTTGGCCCATGATGAGGGAAAACCCTTAGTGCACGCTGCGTTAAAAACATGGGTTAAAATCTTGGCCCAAACATTTGGATCAGCTTTATAAAGGTCAGCGGGAACCCCATCTGGCCCAGGCGCCTTGCCTGCTGAGGTTGAAACAATGGCTTTTTGGGCCTCATCTATGTTAAAATTAAGGGGGTTACTAGGTAAGCCGGGAACTGATTGTCCCGCGGCAGATTCCAAATTTGTATCGCTATAGATGTTACTAAAATGCTGGACCCAGAGCTCAGCTGGTATTGTGCAATCGCTACTGGAATTAGGTGTGTCTGAAAAGTAAGGGCTATTAACCACCGACCAAAATCTAGTACTGTCGGCCAAAACACTGGCTTTAGTAAGTGCTTCCCAGGCCTGTTCCTTTATCTGTTTCTTCCTTGCCTGGATTGCAAGTTTATAGGCCTTCCTGAAACGCCTAATCGATATAGCGTCCCTTGGCTTTTGCATCAGGGCCTGTTTTAGTTCCTTGTGAGTAACTGAGCACATTTTGTCAAACCACCTTTTGATATTTGGGGAACTTATTCTAGAGTTAGAGGTTAGGTCAGTTGCCACCTGCTTAATAATACTATCAAAAGCTTCAAGAGTGTCATTGTCTTGTGAAGCAGGGTCCATACACACTTGGAACTCCGGTGCACAGGTTGAATATAGATTACCTAAGAAACTCACTGGTGTAATCCTTTCCCACTTCAGTCTCCTAGCTTGGTGTTTAGTGCTGATATTTTCGTTAGCAATTTGACTTGTGGCCCGCCCCTCAAATGCGGCCAAAAGGGAGGCATCCAGTGTTAACGGATTATGCTCACTAAGGCAATTCCACGTGACACTTAGGTTGTTGGCAACTGGTGCTAGTGATACAGATATCATGATGAAATCAATAACACTAGAACTACCACTGCCTACATAGGTGGGGACCAGTGCTAAGGAATCTGATTGCTGTAAACATAACAAATTGTGGTCTGAAAGAAAGCTTTCTAAATAAAAACCCGATGGTGTATGCTCAAAATGATTAAACAGATCATCATGCCCGTCAACCTTCTCCATTGTAGGAATACAATTGAGGCTGCACTGATGAATGTTAAAGTCCCCAAGAATTAGTGTGTCGTGGTAGGTTTGACTTCCTTCCCCATAGTTTTCTAATAAAGCTTCCATAGCTAAGAGATGTTCTGTCTCATGTGATCTAGTGTGCGAGTTATAAAAATTGACCACTAACAGAGTGGGGAAATTCTTGCGTGACAATGCCACTGCTAACACATTAGGTGAACGACAATCAATCAATTTTGCTTGATAAGAGAGCTTTAGTGAGAACATTAAAAGCAGACCCCTCTGGCTCTTCCCATATTTGAGGGGACAGCATATTTACAAAATGTAGTAAAACCATCTAGGTAAAAACAGTTTTCAGGTTCCCATGTTTCCTGTAAAGCAATAATGTGATGTATTCTAAGAAACTGTTCCCAAGCAATGTTACCCTGTTTAGACTTAAGGCCTGCAATGTTCCAGGACAATACTTTCACAGTAGGATCTACAGAATTAACCAGGGTAGAAATGGGTGTAGATACATTATTCAACAGTGGTAGAAGGGGAGGTGTGGGCACAGAAACACATGGGTTAGTGAAGATGTTTAATAACGGCTGCTTGCCTGGGGTATTTATAACCACAGGAGATAGTCAGTCATTTTCATCAAGGCTCGACGGGCAATCTAAAGGTAGGAAACGGTTAGTCAAAATTATCCCTGAATTCACATTTCTTTGTTGATTGGGCTTAGCCGGCTTAAGTGGAAACTGCCAATCGGAATTTCTCGGGGGCGGTTTAGGGGGATAAAAAGATAATAAAGAAGCTAATCTAATTCGGGACTTAGTACCATCCCTGACTTGACAGCCTACCATTGCTCTTGCCTGCATGGGATTCTTAAAATTGACAATAATACAGTCTCCCTCCACAGTTTTCCTAGTCCCATAGCCTACCCACCCCACCCTTCTGGCCATAATGATGTCAGCAGTAAACTGTGGGCCATTTTCCACATTGTTATTACACCAATGAGCCGTCTTATACATAAGATCCAGAGTTGTTTCCTTGGTGCCAGGAGTAAGTGTGGGTACCCCTGTTAAATGGCAACTAGAGGTGCTGATTCGGGGGAAGGTCGATGGTACTAAAATTTTTGGCTATGGCCGTGTTTGGGGCTGAGGAGGGGTGTGTGGGTGATGGGCCTACCTTAGTTTTTACCTGACCTTCCGTCTGGGCCGTGGGCAGAGCAGTGACAGTCTCCCCAGCTTTATGGTTGATGTGATTAATGCTGGATATGCTAATTAGAGATGGTGCAGTGTTATCTTGGGGGCTGTTCATCTGCGGCACTTGGATCACACCACCAGGTTCCGAACAGGTGTCCCCCCTACCCCTTGTTTTTATGTCACTAACAGAGGAACATGGTTTATGCATGGAGATAAAAGAATTACATTTCAGCTCAATTTCATCCAGTTTTAAAAATTTGGGTGCCAGCAAGTCCTTAGTCAAAGACCCCAGCTTAGTAGTAAAATTGGCCAGCAACAATTCAATTTTACATTCACAGGTACAAACAGCAGGGGGTTTGAGAGTTTGAGGCTGCGGTGATTTCCTCAGAGTTCCTCTGCCGCCTTTTCTCTTTTGTTTGGAAGGTGGGCTGCCCAAATCCTCACCCAGAGTCGAGACTGCAACGGAAGTGCAGCTTGATGCTCCCTCCTCCTCGCATTGACCAGCTGTCGATGGTATTCCAGACATTGGCAGGGATATCATTCCAGTGCTAGTCAGCCTTTCATCCTCCCTCGCTGATGCCAGAACTAATCTCTCAGATTCCATAGACAACCTTTTTTCGGTTAGGGCTATTTCCTTTGTAATAACATTAGCAGCTTTCGTCAAAAAGGAATCTATAGTCCCACTTGAGCCAACTGCATTAGATCTCTGCGAGCCCCCCTGACCATTAGGTAGCTTCCTTTTGCTCATGGCTGATCAATAAAAGAACGCTTATAATATAAGATCCTGTTTACCAATGAGCTGATCATCAAATGTCTAAGATTGCAAAAAAAAAGGGGGGAACACGTTACTTTCAGATTCCACTTGATTATGTGATTATGAAATCAATCTGGTCAGGGGATGTTCCCATACGGCTGAATCCGTTAAGATGAATCAAAGGGTATGGCCCAGCCCAGCCACTCCCGTGCCGCGGGAGTATGGCCGTGCTTTATCGCACCTCGGCATCACTGGGAGCGCGGGCTCAGGGGATTCCGGGGGCTGCAGTCCCGTTCCCCTCACGGCGCTGGATTGCGGCGATGGAAAGCCGTTCCCTTACGGCGGGAGTGATGGGCAAGGTGGCCGTTCCCCTCACGGCACAAAACAACAAGAAAAAGCCAGTCAATCATGTAATAACTTTATATTCCAATTCCAGGACTTCTGATCTATACTGCCGAATGAAATCTCTAAGATGATTGGGATCCTCAAATGTAATAGTCTAACCCTTGTAGGTAACTTTGTAAAAGCAGGGATGGACAAGGATATACCTAGCCTTGATTGCCTTGATCTGCGGACGTAACTCAAGAAATTGTTTCCTTCGACCATCAGTCATATTTGAGACATCCTGCAAAAAGAAAATTTTATTTCCTGACCATTGCAGATTTCCTATTTTCCTGGCAGCTGAGAAGACATCCATCAAATCAGTAAATTGCAAGAACAGGATAATGCTACCCTTAGGTCTTTTATTAGACGAAGAAAACTTTGGGACCACACAATGAGCTTTTTGAATGCTAAGTGGACCATGAACTTTCATGTATACAGTCAAGGTAACGATCTTTTGCAAAATGGTAATCATATTCGAACCTTCTGATCATTCTGGAATATCATGCAGATGAAGTCTTTAAATTCTCCAAATCTTCTGTCAACTTTTTAAGCTGGTCAATCTCTTTATTCATATTTGACACATTTGGTATGCAGTCTTCAATGTCACTCACCCTTTGTTTGATAGCAAATAGTCTCTTATGAGTAGGCTACGTTTCCTCAGTTCTTTGTAGGGAAGCACTGGCCTCCACCATGAAAGGTTTCAATGTTCTGATCACTTCTCTAAGACCCTGCAATGTGAGTGGTGGAGTAGATTTAGGAGGACAGTCTGCATCACTGTTTGGCCTTTTAACTGAAGTGGAAGCATTAGATTTTTTTGAGACTGCACCTAAAGAGTGTGAAGATGCTAAGCAAATTAATGCTGTTTCGTTCCCACTCTCCATTTTGTGTGAAAGGGGAAATGTTACCATCTTCATTCGAATGATTCTTGAGAAGGATGGATTTTGCACTGGTTTCCCTCTGTGTTCAGCCTAAACATCCAAAACGAGACAGAGTAGAGGAATGAACTGTAGACATGTATGTCAGGACGACAGCGATAGTATGAAAGTATCTAAAAACTGAATTAAATACTAATAGCCTGGATTTAGCATGATGTAATGAAATAAATAATGTGGCCTAGGAGGAAGCTAGGCAAAACAAATCATAAGTAGTTATCCCAAATGACTTGAAGCAATTTATTTTCAAGTATAACTCATCACCCAACTGAACAGCGTCCTTCCGGTAAAACTTCTGAGTGACACAGTACAGTATGGACTGCTGAGGAGAATTTGCTCAGCCGAACAAAGAATTTAGTAATATGTGAAACAAAAGATCAGCAATTACATTACTCAAAGACTACCCTGTCATAAGAATTCAGCACCACGTAGATTTGTTGGGCTCCCTTCATCATCCTAAATTCACTGGGGTTGGCAGAATTGTTAAATCTGATTAAATGTTAACACTCGTTTATTTACCACCAACACCCGGTGAGAAAGTCAAACGAACGAAGATGAGCTACATTTCAACTTGAAAAAGCACATTAGTCAGTCAGAGACATTAAAGCGTTTTCAAATTAGCGAGCGGCTGCCATTGAAGGCGAGGCAAGTGCTGTGGGCCCAGTATGAGGTGAACAAGATGGAGAATGCCATCCAGCAAAGCACTGTTATGCGCCATCCACATTGCAACCTTTGCTATTCATCATTACAAGAATGGGAGGAGTAGCGACTCATCAAGAGAAGCGAGCCACACTGGAGCATAACGGAACTGTGGCCAGATTGCGCGGCACGCATGAACGCCCACACACAGAGCGTCCGTCACTAAGATAGCGTCCTGGGCATGGGTGGAGAGAAAGTTGGCGCCCGAGCTGATGGTAGTGAATTAAATGAGGCAGCAGGGGGTCTCTTTTCTTTTCACTGGTCAGTACCTGGGTGAGTAGTGGCCCCTCAACACAAACCTCCCGGACCTCCCCCAGCTCACCTAAATCACCGATACCTTGGCTGCCTCACCAGATGATTACTTTGTTGATGTGTGCCAGCAGGGGCAGAGGATGAAGGGAGGGCAAGAAAGGGGGCTAAAGGGTTGCTTACAACATCGCCCGCCATATGATAATGAAGGACTAAAACCACTTTAATCCGGCAAATCAGACATTAACGAACAGGCAGGGACAAGGACAAGGCTTTAGCAAGATGAGAAGGGCTCTGCTGTTGGCATAACCTTAATGCTCGGAGCTCCATGCTCCTCTCAGAAACTTGGCACCATGGGCCCAGCTCGCCCATGCTAAAGGCTGGCCCTGCCCGCACACGCACACAAACACTCAAACGCACACACACAGCTCTCTATTAAATCACTTAGTGCAGGCATGGATCAGCCATACTACATTATGCTACCTTTTACAAAAGTGATGATATTAGGGTGACATGAGGTGAAAGCAACAAGCTCTACTACTCAGTACTCCTTATCTCTTCTGGTTACAACAACGTTGCAAGGTTACAAAAGGAATGCTTGGATTTTTTAATTGTTGGTTGGTGGGGATCTACTAATAAGCTCTGAACTGCACTCCATTGCTTTTTTTGCACTCAAAGATGTGCTTAGATACTGAAGCAGCTCCTAATTCATTAAGTCCATAGAGGTAGAACCATGTGGCATTTAGAGATAGAGAGAACCTGGTGCTTTCTAGGAATTATTTAAAACGGTCAAAGTAGAATGGGTCTTGGTTGTGAAAATTCTGAAATATATTGTCAGGCATGTCAGATTTGACTGCACTTGCATCAAGGAGGGCGACACTCGTAGACTTGTTACAGATTAAGTTCTGGTTGTGGGAAAAGATGTGACTCTCCAACCCCAGCCACCAATAGTGCTGGGTACTTGTTCCATCACCCAATGCTCTTATGGTACCCTTTCACTTGATGTCACACTTCAAATTAGGAGAACAAGGACTACGACAACTCTAAGTGAGGAAGATTTTGGGGCGGGGCGTCTGAAGAAATGGTTTTTTTTTTTTAACCATTCATTTCTGTTTTTACAAAATACTTTGATGCAAAAAACACTTTGTGGGGGAGCTGTAACTAGAAAACAGTAAGATACATGCAATGTGTCAGACAGTAAGAAATAAGCGAGCTGAAGAGGACTAGGTCTTAGCGTTTACAAGTTCAGGTTCTCTTTATTGCATTTAGTTTAAAACCTAATATAGCAATTTACATGACATGGAACAATCGAATATTAAACTATTAGAACAAATAACCATTGACCTACAATATCCATAAATAGCTATCGTAACCCCAACATTCCATCATTGTTAAAACACCAACATGCGCTCAAAGCATAAACTTAAAACAATGTTAATCTCTGTTGGACTAGTCATACATCAGATTATTGTTATAATAAATAATACAGCATCAAAAACACTGTTTCAGATTCAAGAAAACGAGCCAAACATGCATGTACACTTTTTGTCAGAACTAGAACCTAAAATTCTGAATCTTAAAATTACTTAAATCATTTCAATACAGGGCAATCTTCTGTCTGCTATACTCCATTGATATGCCTGCAAAGTGGAATACTGAGCACAAACGTTTTTGGTTATCTAGAATGTAGACCTCTCTTGAATTTTCATTAAACCAGCAACATTTGTGACTTTACTGGAGGTGAAATTTCGCACAATACCACACAGTGAATGAATGAAAGAATGAATAAATAGTTTATTGGTCAGTTAAAAAAGCAGTAAAAGTCAAACACCTTATCAATTAAAACCACAGTAAAATCCATCTATTGTTAGGATTTTGCGTCATCAGGCCCATTGTCCACATCCACATCCACGGCAGTCCACATGAACCATTTCGTACTGGTACTGCTTCAAGTGTAGATAAATACCTCCCAATATCCTAGCTTAGTATTGGAGGAGGTAGAAAAAAAAGGATATTGTGCAGCGAATAAAAGTGCCAGAGCATCAAATTGTAAACATGTGATGTGCAGATGAGCTATAAACTTTAAGGCTCACTAAATTAAAGTGCTTAGTGTGCAAACAGGATGATAGATGCTAAAGCACCTATACTCGCCTCATCAGTTACGATCACAGTGAAGATCATCTAACCCTAAACCATTGGGTCATTGTCCGTATCCCCAGTAGTCCACGCAAGCCAAATCAGTTCTAATGCTACCTCAAGATTGATTGAGGTGCCTCCCCATCTTAATAAGGCTACGTAGCAGCAACTTAAAGAGCTATAAACATATTCTCTGCACATTAGCCATTTAAACCATAAGGCACGCGAAATAGAGGTGCTCAGTGGGGAATCAAGATGCTTAGTGCAATGAAGATTGTTTCATATTACTACAGGTTTTGCCTTGCCAGTTTTCTTTCTGCTATTGGCATAAATTTCAAGAATTTCCCACTAAGCACAAGGTCCTCTCCTTGGAGGCAAATTATTACGAATTCCTTTTCTTATAAAATGGTGCTTCAGTAGTCCTTTTCTCTCTTCTATCAAAGCAGGGCATGTGCAAACGATATGACTTGTGTCCTACTTGATTGGCACAGCCGACATGTAGTTGTCTCAGCCAGGCAGGGGAGTTGCATAGGGAGTGAAAACCTATAAGGTGGCCAATAGGTAACTCGGCAACTTGAGCTTCCCCTTCAGCCCAAATAGTTCTCCTTGATACTGTTGTGGCTTCAAGAGACCGTATGTGCCCATTTTCACCCATGCATGGGATCATTTTGCCAGCAGGGCTTTATCTGTCACAGAAGAAAGCTTCTTAACTGCTGAGTTGGTTGATTTATTGAAAGCTGCCTGGCTAAGAGTTAGTTCCCAGAATGCCTCAACCTGCAGCGTTTTTATAGCCAGTTTCATATAATCAAGTGCCTGGGTATTGCCCGAGTCAGATACTACACGCCACAAAACATTGCTTAATGTGGCTCATTGTGCTCTTTTTAGTTTGTAACAAGATTTAAGTAGGCACCCAAGCTAGACAAGTTTTGCCTCCGTAATCCAAATTCTAACCTTATTTGGGCTGGAGATGTGTGTTGTGGAAGGAAGAATACCCACCAGTAAGTGCCAATTATTGCACTGTCAATTACTCTGTCTGATCTTCCCCTGTGTGCTTCTGCTCCATACGCTACGGAGGGATCACGTTTTACAGCTATGACTTGCACTAATGGTTGAAGAGACAGACCTTTTAATGTGTTCCTTAAAGAGCAAAAGGCAGGTGTTATGGTGTTACTTTTTCTTGATATCGAGCGACTGTGCATTGTAAGAGAGCCTCTTGAATCAAAGATCACCCCGAAATACTTGTACTCTGGCACCGATTCCAGTGCAGAACCTTCACGATGTTACTTTGGAGTCGGGCTTCTTCTTTGTTTTTTTAAGATTAACTGTGAGTCCATGCTCAACCGCATACTTCACTGTGGCGTTTATTAGCCAACCTTCGTAAGGCTGATCCTTACGACATCGTCAGCGAACAACATATGGGAAGCATTAAAGCCTGACTGTTTGTTGTTGTGCAAATTTACTTTGTTGAGAATTGTAGTCCATTCTGCTTGATACAGATTAAAGAGAAACGGGGTAAGGACACAGCCTTGTTTCAAGCCATTACTGGTATATATTTCCCTTGAAACTGCTGTTCAAGATCCTAGCCTGACTCATGTCCAAGTGCTGGTATATAATAGTTGTATAGCTTTGAGGAGCATTGGAGAAATTCCCCAGTTCAGAAGTTTCCACCAGAGAATATTTCGCTGTACCGCGTCAAAAGCAAAGCGAAAATCCACAAAGCAAAGGAGCAAGTTCTGAGAGCGGGATCTTACTTAGTTGATTAATAGGGAAAGCATTAGCATATTCGTGATTGTTCCTGTGTCTTTGATAAACCAGTTTGATTCACTGGAACTAATGTATTTTCCTCTGCCCATTCTGTTAGCTCTGCCAGCAAACTTTTAACAAAATATTTTGCCTCCCCATCTGGCAGAGCAATCAACCTGTAATTTGCCTGCAATGTATTTTTTCCTGATTTGTAAATCGGGGCTATTATTGACCCCCATCAACTGTCCGGTATGACCTGCTGGAGAAAGACATGGTTTAAGAGAGGACACAGATGTTTTGCCCTATATTGTGGATTTTCTTTAAAGATGTCCTGTGGGAGTCCGTTAGGACCAGGGGCTCCATCACGACGCCTTAAGGAGATTACTTTTGCTACACCGGCAAGAGAGATAACTTTCTGTGGTCGTTTGACCTACTAGTTGGGTACTTTCTGGCTTCACTGATACAGTCATGCTGCCCCCAAGCATGTCTTGCAAATAGGCGACTCATGCTTCTTCTGATATCTGTTAGAAGATGCAGAGGGAAACCTAGGTCCTGCAGCACGTTCTACGAGCCTCCAGAATTCTCTTGCTTCTTTTCCTCTCAAGGCTGCTAACAATTTGTGCCAGTACTGTTCCGTCTTCTTCTTGCCTGATTCCCATGTTGCTATTTTATATAAGTTTCTCAGCTTAGTTAAGGTGGGCCTCCGTGCTTTTGAGCTTGACCTATTTCAAAGTAGCCTAAATGCACAATTTAATTTCGTTTTTGCTGCAGCAGGCTCAGCTCAGGCCTCGTAGAACAATCGCTTAATTGTAAGTTTGGTCTTTTTGGGTCGCAACCTTTATCGGCCTAGGAGGAGGACCAAAAGCTGTGACCATTCCTCCAACAGGTCTGTGGATTACTTAATTATTCTTTCCCATTGAGTTCTTGCTTTGGATTTCATATGAGCAATAGATCTTCTTGGCCAATGTCCTAGCACATGTGTTTTTACAGCCAGCTTATTGAATCCTTGAAATGCCGGTGTTTCAAGCTAGCCTGGCTGATGAAGGGTGATGCCCTGAAACCGGTCCCAGGATGCTTGTTTCCGGTCCAGGGAGGACCTGGCTTGGCAGTTCGGGCTGGACTGTTCCCACAAGGAACAGGGTCAAGACTGATTTGCATATGGCTGGGTCCAAACTGGGGTGGTGTGGTGAGCAAAAGAATGATGGATTTAACCCAGATCCTTGTGACTGGGGGTGAATGTTTGCATTGTACAGCATTCAGTCCATCAATTGTTTCTTTTGCATTTGTCGCCCTAAGTGGGAAGGGTATGCCCAGACGTGGGTCCCGTGCTCACTACACCACTGGATTCAAGCTAGCCTGGCTGATGAAGGGTGATGCCCTGAAACCGGTCCCAGGATGCTTGTTTCCGGTCCAGGGAGGACCTGGCTTGGCAGTTCGGGCTGGACTGTTCCCACAAGGAACAGGGTCAAGACTGATTTGCATATGGCTGGGTCCAAACTGGGGTGGTGTGGTGAGCAAAAGAATGATGGATTTAACCCAGATCCTTGTGACTGGGGGTGAATGTTTGCATTGTACAGCATTCCGTCCATCAATTGTTTCTTTTGCATTTGTCGCCCTAAGTGGGAAGGGTATGCCCAGACGTGGGTCCCGTGCTCACTACACCACTGGATTCAAGCTAGCCTGGCTGATGAAGGGTGATGCCCTGAAACCGGTCCCAGGATGCTTGTTTCCGGTCCAGGGAGGACCTGGCTTGGCAGTTCAGGCTGGACTGTTCCTACAAGGAACAGGGTCAAGACTGATTTGCATATGGCTGGGTCCAAACTGGGGTGGTGTGGTGAGCAAAAGATTGATGGATTTAACCCAGATCCTTGTGACTGGGGGTGAATGTTTGCATTGTACAGCATTCCGTCCATCAATTGTTTCTTTTGCAGGTGTTTCAACTGGAACAGCGCCCAAGTTTCCTGTAGTATTGCCAGATGGAAGGAGTTTATGTAGGCTAGAAAGTGCTCATCCTCTATTTTACTTTGTAGGCCCTCAACGTTCCATGAGTAAATTGCTAAACTTTCCTACGTCTGCCTGTCTGATTCTTTTTTCTTGTCAGAGTTTTTCATAGCTGTTTGTAGTTGGCTGCAGCACCCCCGGGAGCCATGCCCAGTCTGTTGGGACTTGACTTAGTGTCCGCTTCAATTCTCCGTTGCTGCCTCTGATGTTAGCCTTAGGGTTTGGGTTTGACACTGAGTGACTCCTTGCCCCTTTGAGAACCAATGTTGTCTGAACCTGTTCGTGCTCTGGGGCCAATTTCTCTTGTTTGCGCTATACTCTCTGCGAAGTTGTGAGCAAACGCCTCTGTTCAGTACGATTAGGAAATAAGAATTGAGAATATGCTGCTTCCTCATTGTGTGAGATCTCAATGCCCCACTTTTCAAATGTTAGTTTCTCTTTCCAGACCTGCTCGGCAAGCAGTTGATTAGCCCAGGTAATGATCATGGACTCTTTTGTGTTAGATAGCGTACTATAGCAAAATGCAACTGTGTGAATGTCTGCAGATTTAATGGGTCGTAATATCGGGATTTCCTGAACCATGCGGAGCATTGTGCCTATGTTGATTACGTCAAACTCTCCTTGAGACTTGTATTTTGGCATGAAAATTAATTTGCTTAATCTCTTGGAAGTATTATAAACCCTCAACCCCTTTTTCTTGCCTGGATATGAACTGATCTCTGAGAAGGGAATTAATTTTATAGCTACCAGAGGGTCAGTTCTTATGATGTCTATTGGCTCCATTGTACCGATTGTAGTAAGAGGAGAGCCCATTGACAATTAATTGAAGTGCCAGCTTTCTCTTTTGTTTGTTTGGTACTGCTGATCATTCCGGGGTACTTTCATCTGGGGTGCCCATAGGGCCATTTGTAAAGTTTGAGTACCTGATGAGCTTACTTCACCTACAGAGAAGTGTATTCCCCCATCTATGGCCGATGTTCTGGCATGCTCAATCAATTCCTCCTTGGATGCCTGCGCTACTGGTTGATTGGTTCGTGTAGTTAAGGGTTTCTTTTGAACGGGGGTACATTGACCTTCTGTATATTGCCATTACCTGTGTTAAAGGAGGTTGTTCCATTAAGCGAGTTCCCTTGTAATCCGGGTGCAGCTTCCTCCACTGGAGATTCTAGGACTGTGGATATGGCCTTGGGAACTGATAAAAATTTGGAGTACACTTGTTCATGCTGTTTAATTGGCCCTCCTTTTGTAAGCTGCTTATTATGAGCCTTTCTTAATCTTTTACGCTGTTTTTTTTAATGCAGGTAAATTAGCGCTAGGGTGAAGGATAGATGGGTCAATACTACACCCTGCCATCCTTGAGGAAAGCTGGATACTTGTGTTGCTCTGAAGGCAAGGGTTAGTCGAGACCTCCATGCGCTGCTTCCTGTTGGAGCTGCTGTGCATAACATTTTGGGCAATTGTTTCCTGTGTTACCGGGAGTCCTGGGTTTAATTGGGGCTTTATTTCTGTTAGTACTGAGCCTAATGTAGCAAGTAGACTTGCAGGTTTATCAATCACCAGACCCCATGAGAAGGCTAAGGCAGGCTGTCCTACTTCAGCCTGCTCACGTTGTATCAGTGTATTTAATGCACCTATTTTAGAGTTGATTGCCGTGACATAAACTGCCATGGTGTTGAGGAGAGCCACCTGCTAATCAAGCTGATATGTTAATGCATTTACTACTGATTGAAATGAGTGTAGCAATACGTCCCAGGTGTCCCTTGTTCCCTCTTTTTGTTGGATTGAGGAGTTTTGGATGTCATCTAGGTTAATACTGAGTTGATCCAAAATGGGGGAGGAGAGATCCAGGAATCCACTATGTGCCCGTTTAGACCGGTTACTGTCAGGCTCCTTTTTTATAATAGTGGAGTAGCTTCTAATGACAAAGTAGCTGGTTTTGCAGAAGAGGAAATCTGCTCTTTTGTTGCCTAGAAGCTGCTGCTGCTTTTTAAGATGACTGTTCTAGGGGCCAGGGAATTTTGCTGGGAGGTGCCAGTGGTTTTTCTCTTCTTCGGGTGAAGTTTTCAAGAGCTCCATGGCTGGTGCTGATTGTGTTAGCACGTTATGCACCTCAGTGATGACTAATCATCTCTTCCTTTCTTCAAGTTGCTTGGCTTGAGCTGGTGTGACTTTGGGACATATTGTGGTGGAACTACAGAGTGATGTCCCTTCCGTGGAATTTGCCGAAAGTACCTGCTTAGGTCCAGTCCCCAATGTTTCCACTACTAAGTCAGCAGCTAAGCTGTTGTCTACTGCTGAATTCAGCTGTTTTTCCCTTGCTTCCATACTTTTTGTTGCCCATTACTCCCATTGGAAGGGTGTCTTTTTCTTGCCTTTTGATGTTTTCCTTAGCCATGGGTTGTTTTAGGTACCTGATGGTTGTGGTGCGATTGTGGGAGTGGAGTGCAGCTGCAGGGGAGCCTGTAAGTCTCTTGCATCCTCATTGTGTGAAAATAGCACGTCCATTCTTTTTGTTTTTTAAAGTTAAATTTATTCAAGGTACTTGACTGGTGTACATTCAGCTGGTCTGCCAGTATAGGAGAAAGTAGAAGACCTTCACCCTGCTGTGTCTGCCATGTCATTTGCGCAGTGGATTCAGGAGCACCATTGTTTTTAGGCTTGCAAGTACGCCTCGGCTTGTGCCTCGTGTTTATCGGCACCACCCTTATCTTCCCTGTTCTCATGATCTCCTGTCCTGTTGACCTTACTGTCCCACCAGGTGCCTTTCATTTGCAGGGGGATTTTTGCTGGTTTGCTGAACGTTTATTGACATTTACGTCTAGTACAGACTGGTATTGCTTTTGCATTTGATTGTGTGGTATCTTCAATATATTTTCTCCAGCAGCAATTGGAGTTTATTACTGTCCTCCCTTGGGGGTCTCTGCAGGGCTGAAAGAGCAAGAGTTCAGGAACCAGTGCAGGGGAGCACACAGCAGGGACTCAACCCTTGGAGCAGCACTATGCTCCTCCCACACTCCTGGCTTTGTCATCGCACACAAGTTATTTTTACTCCCCCCCTCCGATGGGCACTCAGCTTCCAGCTCCCCTTTCTCAGCTTAACTGACCTGCCGATTAGCCCTATAACCAGGGCACCAGTCCTAAAAAAAGAAGTGGGGGTACTAACTTAGTGCGGCAGTATGCAAGTGACATCACAGCACGTGACTTCACCCCTGGCATCACAGGAATGGACACCACAGTCTTAAGCCCTCACATATATGTTTAACAGGTCTATCATGATTAATTTTGAGCTCATTTCGAGTATACATGCAAACCCTCGTGATTTAGGCAGAAGATTCAAACTTTTTTAAGCGACACATAAAACAATGTTGCCTTTTGTCAGCGTAAAGCTTCCTTTACCCAAGGATAGAACAAACTAACTCTACCGCCAGCCTACTCAACCAGGCATAATATTCCATATGCAGCACATTTCCATGTAGATGCGATTGCTTTAGCTGCCTGCGCTCTACAGAGGTGAGACCACTCTCCCATGCGAAGTATTCTTACTCAGCCTTACCCACCTGCACTCATTTTAGGAGATTGGGGCTCATTTTTCACCAACAGACCATGACTCAAAGCAAGAGAGAAAGACAGAAAAGGAAGAAAGGAGAGAGAGAAAAAAAAACAATGATGAAGGCAGAAAAGGGGATTAAAAAACAACCTGCAAGCAATTTTAGGCTAGTGAAAGAAAAAGGCTATGGTGACCTTGGCATTCAGCAATAGGACCCTAAGAAAAAGTTCAGAGCTCTGCATTTATGTTTATATAAATTACACACTGCCCCCCAAAATGTCAGCTCCACGTTTAGCAGCAGACATCTCTCATGTTCTCATTGTTGGCATAACTATATCTAAACCACCCTCACATTTTCTGACGCAATCGGACAGCTCAAAAAGTGGAAACAAGGAGAAAACTGAAGGTAAATCTGTTCTGCTTAATTGTTTGCAAAGACTGTATTTTAAAATCTCTTATGGGGTAAAGGCACCTGCTGCAGAAATCTGTATGTCCCAGTAATCTGAGTGAATAATAATGGTAAGATAACGCTGGAGGTTAGTGCACTTGCTGGAAAGATCTATGTTTCGTCTAGCCTCAGTCTTGACTGAAAGTAGCATAGAGGGTTAATGTGCCTTCTGCAAAGCACATCATGTAACATTTTAATGACAGATGTTATTTTATGTAAATAGGTAAGTGGGTTACTCCTTTGAACACAGAGATCCTTATGTTATTTGCAGTTGCATTATAATCTTTCAAATATAGCACAGTGAGCTATGAAAGATGATATGTGACTTCTACACCTTGTAACCCCCTACTGTTTTATGTAACACATCCTATACATTGATTTACAAACATGATTTATTGTATTTGTAATATGTACATGTGATGTAAAGTGCTCCAACACCCTGTATTGGGACGAGTAGTGCTATACAAGAGGAAATAGTTGTTTTTATATAAATCATATTTCTTTTGTGTAAATACTGGGAAAGACCAACACATCTCACATTCTTACAGTGCATCCATATCTCTGTAACAGGGACTGAACAAAGTGAGAAGCTGACTCTCTTAAGAATGTGTGAAGAGCTAACAATGTGTGAGCTTTTGTTTCCTCTCCACTGCTATTGTGTCTAGGTTTTAGGCTCCTGATTACTCCCAGCCAGGAGACTCCAACAAAAGGAGGCCTGATGACCCCTTAAATTTGGCCTTTGTTATCACCCTGCTGGAGTGTGAAATAACAAACCCCCCTCCTGCCTGCTGCTGTTTGAAAGGAAGGCAGGCAACTTGCAGGTGCTGCTGAATGTGTCCTGCTGTTTGAAAATTACACCGGGACGAGTTCAGCACATTTTTCAGTGGGGCTCAACTTCTTTACAGGGTGGACGCCAACCACCCGGGTGTATCCACGACTAGTCCCCTACCTATAACCTCCCGTGCCCCAGAACCTAGTGTGCTTCTCACTTCAGGCACAATGCATGCAGTGCCAGGGAGGCCTCGAGTTGCACCTCATGGAGGGGTGCAAGGCAGCAAGGTGACAGGGGCCAGCAAGGGCCGGCAGGGTCCGACACGGCCAGGACCAACAGCCATTGTGTACAGCGTCCGGACCGTGGAAGCAGCAAAGCCATCAACAATTGCAGCAGTGGGCGGAGCAACACAGCTTCCTACATCCAAGCAATCTGACCGACCAGTGGATCAGAGCACAATTGTTTTCTGTGGAAGACTAGTTTGAGCAGAAAATGTTTCACAGCAGCCATTTTCTGCTCGAACTGCCCCTTTCTTGTAACCCGCATGACTTTTTGAATGCAAGATATGCCGTCACATTACATTTCACTCAATTTAATTTTGCATAATTTCCCCAGGAAGTGCAGCATACCTTGTATTAATTGTCAATATTCTCTCTCTCTCTATCTCTTCTTCAGACTTGTGGATGGCTCCCGAGCATCTTCGTCAGGAAGGAGTGTCTCAGAAAGGCGACATCTACAGCTATGCAATCATCGCTCAAGAGATCATCCAACGGAAGGAAACTTTCTACACTGAATGTTGGCAAGACCCAAAAGGTAACCAGAACCACTATCACACAGTCAGTGTCTAGCGATGTGAACATCAAGTCTATTAGTCCTTAGGATCCCCAGAGTGTGGCTCAAACCACAAGGATCTTAATAAAATATGCTCACCTTAATTTTACATGAGGAATCATTATGGACTTGGTTTGGTAACTCCAGCACTAAATTTGTATTTTAGAAATCCTATAAGTTTTCTAATGCACTGCAGATCATAAGGCTTGTATCTCAGGTTATTCTTTTTGCTGCTGTGCAGGCACTGAATTACACAAGGTGATGTGGTCAGCGCAAACACTTAGGGCCCGATTCACACAGGTAAACTGAGATGAAAGTCTAACTTTACAACTTTCGGTATTCACAAAAGGCATTTACGAGTTGTAAAGTTAGACTTTTTCTCAGTTAAACTAAAGTTTTGGTCTTAAGTGTAACTGAGAGCAAAACACCTGGTCTCAGTTACACTTAAGACCAAAACTTAAGTTTAACTGAGACAAAAAGTCTAACTTTACGACACGTAAATGCCTTTTGCAAATACCAAAAGTCGTAAAGTTAGACTTTCGTCTGTTTACCTTTGTGAATCGGGCCCTTAGTTTTTTGCTTTATTGCGGTGTGGATGTAGTCTATCCTTGCATTATGCATTTGGATATACATTAGAGTGTGATAGTTTAGTTAGTTACCACTGGTTTCTATTCTTCCCTGTGGGTCTGTGTGGTTCATCTAGTGGCTCTCTGCATGCATTGTGTCCAGTACATGCGATAAGCAACTACAGGGTTCAACAAACTCCTATCCTGTTCCTTCACCAGCACTAAAAAGAATGGCATACATGTGCAATTTACTATCTGAAATAAAGTGGAAATTCCACCATCCCACATTTTACCACAAACTGCAGTTTTTGTACAGATCCTTACCCACACCCTATGTTATGTGGTTTCAGGGATTCCATTTAACCCTTTTTACATTCTGTGCTCAGGGTGATAGATATCTCAGACAGAGTCCTTCTGTTGCTGAACTGTTTTCCTGACAGCTCCCAAATGTAAGATATGTACATTTCAGGTTTTTAGCCTTCAAATAAAAAGTCTTTTGGCTCCAAACAAAAATGTTAGTGGGAAAAAGGGGACCAGTGTGCTTCTCTGTTAGTTTAGCGATGTTTGTGATGTGCTGTGTTGTTGTTGTTTGGCAGTGTTACAGGGTCCCTGCAAATATAGCAGGACTGTGTATTAAACCAACACGAACTTCAGAATATAGGGACTCAGTCCATAAATACCAGCCAAAATGTTGGTGAGTTTCGGATAGCTCACAGTACCATATCTAACCCCTAAAACAACCAGGGGGAAAGATGTTGTTGTCAACCTCGAACATGACACTCTAATTCCCAAGGCATCTGTGGAAACAGATCTAACCCTTCAATTTGTCACTCTTGCACACCCAAGGTAAACACAAGAAAGATACAACAATGCATTTTAAAACATTTATTGAAATGATCGTATTCTTGCATAAAAAGCATGAGCTGCGATTATCAAAAAGATGAGACATGTTACTGTAATTAGAATTGTTAGAATGGTAACCAGGATAAACAAGTCAACTATGTTAATTGTTGATAATGTTTGCCTACTAAGACAGCATAGCGATAGTATTATTCTGCCAGATCAATTGGGTTAGTCTTACCCCCATACCTGGGTCTTAGGTGTCAGGAAGCTGGTCGCAGTGCACAGGTTATCTTCCTTAGTCGGAAGGAGGTTGGAGTCAGCAGGGCTGCATCTCAGTCACAGTCTGCAGCGTTTCTGTAATAATTCCCAGCATGAAAATGCTCCTCACAAAGAGCCTTAGCATGGAAGCTGTTTATATAATAAAACACTGTTCTTATAAACTGTGGCAGAGGCACAGAGAAGCTCATTTGGTTTCGTCTAGCTAAAATGAAGTGTCTCCTAATGAGCACAGAAAGAAAAGAAAACAGTGGTATTGCGTTCTTCATGTACAACCCTGGCGTTAACTGTACAGACTACAGGGCGTCAGTGCCTATCACAAATAAACATACAGCACATTCGCGTGTTAGCAGAAATGTCAATAAGTAGAGAAGTGTGGCAAAGGGCACCACAAGAAAGAGATGTCAACTTAAGGAGTTGAATCTGATATGGTGAATACATGCAAGTCATGCCACACCCTCTCCCTGGTTGTGATGGAGACTTATTCACTAAAAGCTAGGCAATATAAAAGCATTTAGAAAGCATAATATTATGTAATATAAAACCTTAATACCGCAAGCACACTAAAAGCCTTTAAAATATGCCAATAAAAATATTTCCGTAAACTACAAAAAAATCAATAAAACCAATTTAAAAGCAAAAGACCAAATTAAAAAGTGTCATATGAGGCATCCGTACTATAGGATGGTAACCCGGAAAGATCCACTATGCCCAAAAAGTCATTTGGTTCCTAGAAAGAACCTGCATCTGCAGACGACAGATCTGCTTCAGCCTGAATTGCAAGTTCCAAAGAACACACTTTGTCAGTACCAGCCCCGTCAGCAAAGGAGTGTAGCCTCGGACAAGGAGCTAGATGCCATAGATCCTGGAGCAGAAGCATCCATCCAATCTGGCACAGGCACCTCATAAGAAGCATTTTGCAGCAACTGTAGCAACATAGGACAGCACTGGAGATCCACCCTCATCCGATACACAAACAGATCCATGTCCACAGTTTGTGCCAATTGCGTAGCAAGGCATATGTCTAGTGCACAGTAGAAAGAGCACCAGATGTCAGGTCTGGTCAGATTAGATCCTCCACTTTCCTAAAGTTACTCCCAGCAGTTAGTAGAGGACGTAAGATTTACTATTCTAGACTCCGCAGAGTCATGCCATGCAGATGGGTTGCCTTTTGGCTTCGATGCCTGATGTCTTCCTCGCGGCGGAATTTCAAGATGGCCGCCGGTGGAGGTTCATCAGGTTAGCGGTCTAGTGTTTTTGAGCAGCTCTGCAAGCGCAGCTGTGCTCGCGCTCCCTCGCGCGGCACATTGCGCACTTCAACTGAAGAAATTCCTAGAGCAGTCGCATTTCCAAGAGGTGTCTGCAATTTAGAAGAAGCTTCGAACTTTTGGGGTAAAGAAGCTAGCGTTTAGCAACTCAGAACCGAGTAGATTATTCCGCGGTTGCGGTAAGTCCGTTTTTGGCCGTTTTTGCCGATATAGTTTATAAGGAGGATTTAGTCAGAGAAGCCCTCATTCTCAGTTTTTCTTTGGAGAGTGACAATTGCCGAAGGCAGCAAGTCTGTTCTTTTGTAGAACCTACTTCATTTGGTTTTTTTCTGAGATTCAGACAAAAGTCTAGAGACTACCTAGAATATTCGTTCCTTTCTCTCAGCATACTATGATTGAGGTCAATTAGAGACATAAAATCAGTAGTAAGTTAAAGGGAGAATTCATTACAGTCAAGACAACTATGGACAGACATTTTTGATTATAAATTTCTGGAAACTCGACCAAGAACACAGAGCTACAAGAGAAGTTACATCAAGTAGATATAGTTATATATATATATATATATATATATATATATATATATATATATATAATTGTACTTACCATCATCTCCTGCATCGAATCCATCCTTCGAGTTCAGCAGAGCACAGTAGAGAATTTGGACTCAGTCTCTCCTTTTCAACCTAGAAGAGAAAATTTAGAATTACAATCTACATTAGAACATTGGAGAGCAGTACAAGGTTTAATGCAGGTAATAGAGGAGTATTATTTAGTGATAGAAAGGTACTAAGTAAAGTGAGTCCCTGTAGTTACATTTAATTCTCTTTTACAGATTCCTACCAGAAGTTTACTTCAGGCACATAGGGAGAAGCATCTGTACAAGAAATAAACCTTAGAATATAATATAAGAGAGCAGTTAGCCACCAAATAAGGACAGGTAATTAGAGGGAGCCATTAAGGTTAAGCAAATGCAAATAAGGTTATAGTTGTGTTCATGGTGTTCTCGTTACAGGAAGACTACAAGGAAACGTAGCTTGCAGTGCAGTCCAGAAGAAGTGAAGCAGTGGCGGTCTCTCTTTTCTTCCCAATCCCCTTTCCCCCTCTTTGCTGCTAGTGAGTCTTAGTTCACAGTAGCGAAGTTTGGGAATTGAGGAATATTCGTCTGCTCCTGTGGAAGGTTAAAGTTCTGGTACAGGTACTTGACACCAGAGGCAACCAACCACAGGTTGTACACTCTGAAACCATGTGGGCCGAAAAGACAAAGACCAGTTGTCATTTAGTTCCAGCAGCAGAGACAATCCAAAGTATTGCACCATGCATTCACGGCACAGACAGACGTGTGGTAATTCCATCACCATTTGGGCTGGTTGTGGAACATCCATTGCGGAGCAGCAAAAATAGAACCAAAACCCCAATTAACAGGAATAATAATAACGGAATGACTCCAAAAACGCTTGAAAAGAGTGAATGTATAAAGGATGGAATCACTCCAAGTACAATCTGAAATGCCGAAACAAATCCAGAACCAATCATTTAAAAAAAAGTGTACAACACCAGTGGTGTTCGAAGCATTAAAAATGCGGTGCACAAGTTCACCAAAATATAGCGGCAAATTAGTGTGCAACAACGATTGCACTTCCGTGGAAGACCTTGCAACTTGGAGATCAAAAGTCTCTCGGGCAGAAGCTAGTGCCACATCCTTTTGAAACAATAAGGCTTTGAGTCAGCTTAACCTATCAAAGTTAATATTAGAAATTGGGATTTTTAGCCACAAGATAAGTTCCCCAGCCGTGTTTGTGGGTGGATAGAGTACATTCATACAACAACTCACAACCTTGGAAACTGTTATAGTGTAAGGGACACCTGGCTTCATTCCACAACAACCTTGTTCTGTCAGAATCAAGTAACTTCCATTAGAAAGTAACAAGAAAACTGACTTAATCATGAGAATGGGAACTCCCTTCAAATAACACTGCAAATTGGCCATTGATGCATTGCACACTTCATGTAGTGTTACGTCTTTACAAAGTAATGAATGGCTCAAGAAAACTCTGTATTCATTCCCTCACCACTATCACATTTGTAATCGAAAGGAAGAAACCAAATCTCATGCAGAAAGTTACCGCCCATCCATTCGTATCTGCCTACTTAAAAAGTTGTTCAGACAAGACGAGAAATGAAAGGTAGAAATTCACAAAGAAAAGAAACCATGCACTAACCATGTATCTGAAGGAGTTTAAGCTGCAGTAAAGAGCAGTTTCTCTAAACGTTCTATATTAAGCATTGTGTAGGTTGCGTCTTTCTATGCCATGACCTGTTCCATGCATGATAAGTTATAAGGCAAGAACAATTTTGTTTCATTTACACATTTCCATGGCACGCGGTATGATTTTAAAACCTGCAATGTTCAATTCAATTGCAAAATTGATCTTAATTGACTTTGTCCATGTAAAAGAGCAGGCATGTTATTTTGTATAATATCAAATGCAGATGACACAATAATATAAAATGATTAAATGTGAGTAGACATTGTGGTCATGCCATTATCGACATCAGCTAATGCTTTTTCTAAATTTTCTTGATCAATTTGTCGCAACCTTTCAGCAGTTTCTTGTTGTGAAATCTTCCAGAATTCATTATATGTAGCATATATGAAATGTTTAGAACGGAGAGATCTGGGACCTAATACCAAATCTTGCAAATCCAGGTTATCTGAAAGAAGGGATAAATGTTGCTCAACAGCAGACAATGTGGAGTGTTCTGGCCATTTCTGGCACAACTTACCTACACTATACGATGTTACTACACCCGGGGGTTGTGTCTGGACATATCTGGGGTCTGGTCCGCTAGTTTTAAAACCCTTAGAGGAGTTTTAAAAACATGCATTGCAGCCATTAGTGTCAAGAGGCACACCTACAACCCATGTGAACCATAAAGTAAAGAGTTACATGTACCATTCTGCACCATCTCATTAAGTTGTTGTTCTGTAATATTAATGTGTTTTTGTCAGTTATCAAAACGTGGAACTTGAGGAATACTAGGTGTGTTTAAATTCTTAGCATTAACTAGTCCAAGACACGCAGTCTGTTGTAATGGTTTGTTTAAAAATATCATTTGTCTAGGGATCAAATAAGCCCCAAATAAGGCATCAATGCCCTAGGCCTGCCAGTATCTTATACCTCAAATTGATATCAAATCAATATTATTTTTCCAAATATCATAACCTTGGATGGTCAATTTGGAAATGACAGAATCTGCATAAATTAATTTTGTCGGCATGTTTTTATTGCTTGAAAAGGGGTAACTTTAAAATAAAATGAAATCGGATCTGGGGGACATGACTGGTAAAATAAAGAAACTTTTTAAAATACTGTTGGGGACTCCCTATGTGTGGTGTTAGGCAGTGTTCCCACTGTGTATAGTTAGAAACGGCATATGGTGTACTAGCTCTGTGTAAGTAGTGATGAGCATAATGATGATAGCAAAACATTTCACCATAGTTTGGAGACTTTAAATACAAATAGTCATTTTCAAATACTATATAGGATTCTAAATCAGATAACATGTTGGATACAGTCACAACGTCCCATTCATCAGATATTGAGCCTGGGGTTATTATATCGTCCATACCAATTTTAAAAATGTATGAAATTGTAAAATGTCTGTGGGACCAAAAATGTCATATGGGAATGTATCCCAAACAACATCATCATGGACAGGAAATGCAGTAATGTTCACCAGGGACAAGTCTATTTGGCCCTTATGTGAAGAAGAATGGGGTGCAAGTACTTCAGTGACCAGTTATGGGGAAGAACATTCTGGGAGATAGTGTCAATTTAGCAGTAGGAAAAATACTGTGACAAATCCAATCCAGATGAAGAGAAAAACCAAGGAAAGGAAAATCTAAAGGAAGTACCATGGAGGAACTGGAGGAAACAGACAAGTCTGTTTAAACCAGGAGATTAGTGCACGGGCACCATGCAAAGTAGACTATGAAGAATCTGAAGAAAAATTATCAATGTCGGCTAAGTAACCAGATGCAGTCTGAAAAAAAACAGGAACCTCATTGGGCAAAGGAGAGCACATTGGTAACTCCAATGGTGGTTGATAATATATAACTTCATTGTTAGGTGCCACAGTAGAAACAGGCACAAGTGCAAGTTCAGCATCAGAAGTCCAAAGCTGGGAAGTAGTTAAATTCGGACTGCTTAGCAGTGGTTCCCAAACTTTTTTGACCCGCGGTTCCCTTGACCTATAGGCCGTTGGCCACCGCTCCCCACTATATTACTTTTTTAAGAGGGTGGAGGGATGTAAGCCCGGCCTCGGGAGTACTTCAATTTTTCTCCCTAAAAATAATTAGGATGAAGCTGATGAAGGTATTACAATCATATACGCAGGGTGTTTCGTATTACTAAGGCAGTGCTGCTAATACAATATTCCTAGTTACACTTCTTTTCCCATGCCTTTTTTTTAGAGAACACTCTCAAACTTTTTTATCCTGCTTACAGTACTAGATAGCATCCCTATGCATGTAGGCCCCATTGCCAAAGTGTTTCTGCGCTTGAAGAATATTTGCTTGCACTTCCATTTCTACCCACATCATACGTGCCAACACATCTGTCTCAGCAGGGTGACTCATGATTTTTTTAATCAAATACAGCTTTATTTTAGCTGTCTCCTCCCTAATATTGCCTCCAGTTCAATGCAAGCCAAATAAATTCCTCTGATTTTTTTTTAAATGTCCCTCTTTCTTGCTTACAAATGCTGGTATTATGCCGTATATGGTGTTTTACTTCCCTGTGCTCATGGAGAGAGCAGGCCTGTCTGGAAATGTGTGTGTACTGGAAGAAATGTGTACTTTAAGTACCTATGGTTCAAATACACATGTCAATACTTAATTACACTTAGGGCCCAATTCTGATCTTATTAGGAAAGCATTCCTACCAAATCGGTCCCGGAATGCTTTCTGGACGACTCGGATCGGGGAGACCAACTGAGCGATTTGGATGCATCCGAATGCTTCCGGATACGATTCGGTCGGACTCCTACTGACTTCAATGGGAGCCTGTTTTCCGAAATAGAACACAGGCTCCCATTGAAGCAAGGGGTGGCTGGGGAAAATATTGCACCCTGTGGCGGGCACCCCGTAGTGCCTGCCACAATGTGCATGGTTGGAAAGGGGGGACCTATGGGTACCCCCACAGGCCTTATTCGGAAGGCCCCGGGTGAAGGGGGGCCTGCTAAGGGTCCCCAAAGACAGATTCTGCCGGCGGCCGATTCGTTCCGGAGAAACCGAATCAGAACGGCTGTCCAAATCGGTCATCGTACTCGATCGCTTGGAAACCGAGTCCACAGAGCTGTACAATTCGGCTTCTAAAGAAGCGACCTGTCCGAATGCCTTTCAGAACCGATTCGGACAGACCTACCGGTTTCCAGGCATCGTACTCGGTTGTTGGGAAGTGTATATGATTCGGCAGGAAACAAGGGCTCCGGATCAGATTCGGCAAACACGAATCCGATTCGGAGCCCTTCCGAACGACATCGGAATCGACCCCTTAGTGTGCTTGAGAGTCAGGACAACTTTACTTTCCTGATAACTTGCATTGGTATAAAATTAATTTGGAAAAAAACAAAAGCATCAACGACTCTTACAAAATTAATCAGGTGTCCTCCGTTTACTTAAGGAATATGAAACGTGGGGATCCAGTGAAATTTGGAGGTCATCGCCCTAGATATGCCATCAATTAAGCACTACGTTTCCAGCTTTAGGCATGTCACTTACAAATCATCAACATCATACATTTAAGTCTAATTAGTTTAACTGAAGCCAACAAACCCTTCAACATTAAATGCATTAAAGTGCTTCGTGCATGGCTCCCCAGGCTAGTTTTGACGGCGCACCAGGGAGCCACGGCACACAGATTGGGAACCACTCGCTTTCAGCATGGAGAGGGACCTCTTGCAGGGTAGAGAGAGGAGATAAGGAACTACCCAGATAACCTTGTGGCCTACTGTGCAGGTCTGGCCACATGATGGAGCTTAATTAAATCAATGAAAACTTGTTGTTTCTGTTTACAACCAGCAAGCAGTGGCAAAATCACAGTTTGAGTACCTTGAACAGCAACCACAGGCACTGGGGCATGGTAGGATGGTCCGAATACCCTTATTTCTGTAATTTTCTGAAGAACTAGATCCCCTACTTTAGGGTTCCAGCTAGAAGTCGCTGGTTGCTCCTTCACTTTGTCAGTGGCAGAACGTTTAGTATTCAAATTCGAGTGCTCATTTCAGAAGTCTTATAATTCCTGTAAGACAGCGAAATGATCAGTGATGTTAAAGTGCACATGAGCCGCCACTGTACCAAGGCTATCAAGATCTGGAACATATATCTGGACCCCGAACAGGACCTCATAGGGGCTACAACCACCAAAAGATATTCTAGGCCAAGGGTCTCCAACCTTTCCCATAATAAGAGCTACTTATGTTGAATGGAAATCATCCTGAGCTACTAATATTATTAGTTTTGTAATAGTGACCATGTCAGACAAGATTACATTAGTCGCTACCCCATGAGTTATTACCATCAGTGATCACCTCAGTGCCATTGGGCAGTGTTGCCAGCAGTAATATAAAAATGTTTTTTCAATTTGGAATGCCTCTACATGGGTAATACATGACAGCGATAGCTGTAATGCTGCTGGCACCCAGGTACTAATATTACTATTATTGCATGATTCATCATCAGTTTATGAGTTCTAAAGATGTACACATTTTCATCTCGAAAAATAATCTTTTCGATTCTGAGATACATCTATTAATTCAACCAAACTACAGCTTCATATTTAGGGGCTGGGCTGCACACAGAGAGCTACTTCCAGGGTGGTGGAGGGCTACCAGTAGCTCCAGAGATACCTGTTGGAGAAGTCTGTTCTAGGCAGATTATTTAAAGCTCTCTGGACTCCATACAGGTGATGGATCCATCTACAACCTGACCCCAACACTCTAGCTGTGAGGGGCTGCTTTAAGTCCTGGTTTTTCCGCTCCACTATCAAATTTCCCTCAGGATGATAGGAAGATGAATAATGCACAACAACACCCAGGGTGCACATAGTATCCTGGTAATCTTAGAGGCAAAGGCTGGTCCCTAGTCCAGGTGGAATGCTGCTACTGCATATGTACCAATAAAGACTTGCAAATCTTTAATAACAGTTTAAACGTCAACCGATCGCTTTGGCCACCCCATAGAAATCGAGAACATAAATCAACACTCAATAAAATAAATGCAAACACACCATTCAAATGGGTTGGTCCACAATGATCCAAATACACACAATTTAGTGTTTTATTAGATACTAGAAGGGGTGTCTGCAATGGGCGAACAATGATGGAACTTCTAACTTGTTTGCAAATGTCACAGCAAAGGACATATTGTTTAGTCTGTTTATAAAGATCCTGCCACCAGTAGCGTTTCTGTAGCAAAGAAACTGTAGTACCACTTGATCACCCATCCTGGGAATGCATTCAAATGGAATGTTTTGGGCACTCAACAGACAGGAGTATTTTTGGGGAAATTTTTAGGTAGGGTCATGCCACTAGCTGAAGCAGTAACCACAGTTTAATGTCCTCATCTATTCTTGTATGAGAATGAGTAATTGCAGCCACTAAGACTGTCTTAACTGCCACTTTGGCAGGTTCATCAGTCAGTGAATTCCCTACAATGTGTACACCAACACGTTGATGGCCCAATGTGTGAATAACATGAGTCCATGACAGAGCATCTTTAAGAGCTGCCACTTTCCCCAAAGCAACTTATGTTTGAGTGTGTTACCTTTAGAATCTCTGAATCCATTCAAGCGCCAATAGTGTAAATTATCATTCTAGCACTGGACGCAGTAATAGGAATCACACTCTATAAGTGTCAGGAATTCAGGGTCCGTATTCTGCAGTGCCAGAACCAAAGCTTTCAGTTCAGCCAGTTGAGCAGTACAGTCACTTAAAGTTTCTGTACATGGTTTTTGTGCCTGAAAATCACCATCTTTCATGACACCCTTCGCTGCAGCGCATGCTGCTGAGTATTTATGTTTAGTACCAACCACGGGCTGAGCTGAACGATCATTATAGATAATAAAGTCATACTGATCTAGAAGCAAAATTTCATTTGACATGGGGTATTCCTGTTCATACTGGAGAAATTCCTGTGCTCGGGTCAAAGACATAATCTACATCAGTAGCTATCAAGGAGGTGTCCCCGTGGATCCATCGTGGATGTAAGGATTTAGCTTTAGGAATGCTTGCTTTTGTGACAGCCTCTAATGGGAGAAACCACAATTATATCTTTCCCCTGAACCAATGGATGCTCCTTAAGGACATCTATTTGAACTGCAGTCAGAATTTTCTTAATGGATGCAAAACACATTTCTGCATTAGAATATAAATGTGATTTACATGCAACCAGCACTGTCCCGCCTTCATTAAAGGTAATGTATGTATAGCCAGTAGAACCCGCAATGGTGTGGATGACTACATTAGCTTTGTTTACGTGACTATGCAAGTGTTTGGATGCAAGCATGTCTGTTTGCAATGTTCTGAGAACAGTAGTATGCTCTGAAGTCCAATATTTGTCTGAAAAATCGGGAAAATTTAAATCGTACAACAGTTTAACCCTCTGTGTATAATCTCGTCTGTATATTCTACCAAAGTTGAGCAAGCCTAAAAGTGGTTGCAGCTTTTTTAATGTATTTGGTGGTGGAAGAAGAGCACACTTCTCTAAGAATTGCGGGGCAAGGCTACTGCCTACATTTGATAATTCATATCCTAAAAATAGGTCACTAGAAAGGCAATCTTAGATTTTTTTAAATTTAATTTGTAGCCATGTTCAGCAAATCCCAAAATTATGTGATTTACTCTTGTCAACTGTGTGTTTAAATAACCATCTGTGAGGTAAATGTCATCAACGTATGACAAGGCTTCTAGGTCAATTTCTTGTAAAATTGATGTTACACGGGCAGTAAACAGACCTGGACTGTTCTTATACCCTTGTGGGAGCCTGCAAAATTTTCTTTGGGTCTCTAAAGTCGTAAATGCCGTCAAATTTCTGCTTTCAGGCGCTATATTTAGACTGAAAAAAACCATTGGAAATGTCCACTGTAGTCTTGTATTTCTTGCGCAGTGTTGTTCATCAAAGCTGTGCTATGTGAATTTTGAATTGCAAAAGTGCATGTGTGACTGTTTGAATGTCTATAGTCAAAGACTATATGGTAAGAATGATCAGGTTTGGCTACAGAAAATAGAGGATTATTTATTGGAGTGATGCAAGGCTCAATTTTGTCATGATATTCAAATGGTGAATTTCCCCAATGGGTTGTCTAGCTTCATGCTTAATTGGACATTGTGTTTGCACTTGCGAGCTGGACCTTATGGGTATAATATGGTAAGGCGAGTCCTTATCCCAGCCTGCTTGATTGCGATATAATGCTGGGGCTTGTGTTGACTGCTAGCGCCATTTTTAATTAATGGAATTCAAAGAAGTTAAGGACTTTAGTGGGGTGATCCTTTTAAAGGTTCATACTTTAACATACTTTAACAACCTACAGACATACGGTTCCATGTAGAGGCGAAAAGGAGCCTTGGGCATACGCGAGAAAACTACTCAGGAGACCCATTAAATAAATACCTGACGTAAAACGTTGGTGGCGCCAGGTTATATGGTTCCTGCAAATATAACAGGACTGTGTATTAGACCAACACGAACTTCAGAATATAGGGACTCAGTCCACAAATACCATCCAAGAGTAATGGTGGGTTTCAGCTAGCTCACAGTACCACATCTAACCCCCAAACCAACCAGGGTAACAGATGTTGTTGGCAACCTTGAACATGACACCGATTCCCAAGGAATCCGTTGAAACTGAGTTAACCCCGTCATTTGCCACTCTTGCGCACCCAAGGTAAACACAAGAAAGATGCAATGCATTTTCAAACATATATTAAAATGATCGTATTCTTGCATAAAAAGTGTGAGCTGTGAATATCAGAAAGATGAGCCATGTTACTGCAATCAGCATTGTTGAAACGGTAAAGAGGATGAACAACTCAGCCATGTTAATTGTTCCTAATGTTTGTCAATTCCTTGCTGTACCTACACTATACTAAAGAGAGCATAGCAATGGCATTATTCTGTCATATCAATTGGGATAGTTTAACCCCCAATCCTTGGTCTTAGGTGTCTGGAAGCTGGTTGCAGTGCACAGGTGATCTCCCTTAGCTGGAAGGAGGTTGGAGTCAGCAGGGCTGCATCTCAGTCACAGTTTGCAGCGGTTCCATGATAATTCCCAGCATGGAATTGCTCCTCTCAAAGAGCCTTAGCATGGAAGATGTTTATATAATAAAACACTGTTTTTATCAGCAGCTCATTTGGTTTTGTCTGGCTAAAATGAAGTGTCTCCTAACGAGCACAGAAAGAAAGGAAAATAGTGACATTGTGTTCTTCATGTACGACCCTGGAACTAACTGTACAGACTACAGAGCATCAATGCCTTTCGCAAATACACATACAGCACATTCACGCATTAGCAAAAAAGTCAAAAAGTAGAGAAGTAGGGCAAAGGGCACCATGGAAAAGAGATGTCAACTTAAGGAGTTAAATCTAATGTGGAGAATGCATGCAAGCCATACCAAAGACATTTTTGAGTCTATGATACCGCCAGTGCCCTTCCGCCCCAAATTGATGTGAAACTATTGACTGAGGTGACCAGAAATTGGTCCCACATGAACAAATTTGGGGATTTCATAAATATTTATATATACGGGCAAAATGTACTTTAAAGAGCTTTATGGTTAGGTGTAGGAATTAAATAACTCTCAGCTATGCCAGTTATAGTTATTGTCAATACCTCCATGTAAACTCACCTGAAATCTAAGCAGCTTTGTCTTGTATTTTGTCGATTGGGGATGTATGCTTGCAATGTTCACAATAACTGTCCAAATTGAGAAACTTTGATTATGTTGTATTCTAAAATGTAGAACACAACTAAAAAGTGTTATAATTTTCCAATATGTTAGAGAAACTGTGCAGAGTTCATGATGCCAAGGAGCTGATTCCTTTCCGCCCAGACCTGAAGATAGACTCGGTGCGCACAGAAGAGTTGGAGGTGAGGCACTTGTGACTACCTGATCAAGAGATTTGTTAAAATTTGTAGCTGTGGTAAAGTTATTTAAGAAAGTTTTAGGCCCAGATTACGAGTGGGGTGGGTGGTGTGTGGGATATAACACTCCCAGTGCGTACCGACAACACAGGATGAGGTATTTAGCAGATGATGTAAATACCTCCTGTTCCAATTTCTTTCTTAGAAATGGGGCATAACATGGAATGTGGTGCTTACTTCATTAAATTCCACATGTATTAGTGTTTACTTGGTACTTTCCTCCAATACGTTTTGACAGATTTGACCTGGAAAAGTTTACCTGCCGAGTGTTGAAGGTTTTGGTAATGACCGCAAAATCTGGAAAAATGACGTGTGGTTAAAGGAGTTACCTTACACTTAGAAATTTAACAGCCCAATCATAAATGGTGTCTTGGTTCAAGTTAATGGGCTCTGTCTCCAAGAAATGGGGAAGAAACAAGCAGTGACAACTGAAGGTACATGAAAAACCTTGTACTCATTGTTAGTTACATAGGAAATGATGCTGTATGTTAAAAGGAACTGAGATGTGTATCAATCCTATGGTGATTTGTGAGCTAAGCGCCGGTAAAAACTAGCACCAGGTGCCGTCCTCAGCAGACGAAACAAACAGTAAGATTTTTACTTGATTATGCTAAGTAAGTGACCCTCGGTTCTCTGATTAATTCATGATTAAACTACATCATACTACAGCGGAAAAAATTATTTGTTCTACCCATTTGGAAATTTACCATAATAGACTCTTTTTTAGCTTAGAAGTAGTCTTACTCGGGCACATTGAGCAATACATGTGTGCGAGCCAGAGCCCTGTTGTTACTGTGTCAGGTTGGTCCTATGCCACAGAGCAGCCATTTTGGTTTGACTGTTGGGTTGAAGTATCCCATTTGATCTCCTTGAACAAGGGTGAGTTTAGTGACCTCAAAGTTTGCTCAACATGCCTCAATCAACAGAACATTTTAAAAGTGCTAGATGGATCCTGAATGTACCTGGCACTAAATGGACATTCCTAGGAAAGAGCGATGAGATATTATGTTAGCCGGCACTGGCACTGAGGTGCTGCATAAAGTGAATAGACATCAGAGGGTGGATTGTTATTACTCTGTATTACAGCCTGCAGGTATTTATTTTATTAGATGGAATCACACAATTTACCCCTGGAGGCAAGGGTGTTGGTGTTGATTACCCTCCCTCCCAAGCCATGGGTACAGAAGATTTGCAATGTGCGAATCCTTGTTAGACTCCTTTAGGAGAGATTGTATGTTGCATTGCCATCTATATTTGTGTATACTTTATAATTTTATGACTGCATGCCTGATGATTACCTTGTGGAAAAGCTTAAGTTTAATACAGAAGGGGGCATGTTTGCAATCCTCTTTCGCCACTGGAGCGTCACTTTTTGTGAAGCGCCGGTGGCATTGCGGCATTTCCCATATTTACAAAGTGACGCTAAGCCACTTAGTGTGGCTTAATGCCACCTTGTAAATATGCCACTTTCTGTCGAAGTCCTCTGCGGCAAAGGGGCGTGCACCCATTGCTTTTTGACACTGCGCCAGATTTACAAGGGAATACCTGGTCTTAGGATGGCAATACAAGGAGAAATTATTAATTTCTCCTCGTTTTTGCTCTTTCTATGTGTAGCACACATAGAAAGAACAAATCACCATTATTGATTGTTTATGTGCAGGAAGGTGTCCCTTCCTGCACATAAACAATAGCCCCTGCAGTGCAGACACACTTGCAACATGGCGGCAGGGTGCCTGCGCTAGCTCTAGGCACCGTTTTTTGCGCCAGTGCTAGGGAAAAATAAGGGGCCTGTTTATTTTGAAAAGTTACAAAAAAAGCAATAGGCCTAATTTACTTATTAATAATACGTTTGTTAAAGCCAATAGGCCTTTAGGGGTGGATTGATTTTGCACCGTGTTGAAGACTGAAGTCAGGTATTTTGTTACCGGAAATCTCACAGATTACCTTTGTAGGGAAGGGTTTTGATGGTGGTTACCCTTCTGACAAACTCTAGGGGTAGGTTTGCACTGTATTGTGTCTTGCTGTCAGGTCTTGCTTTGAAAGACCTGACAGGCTCAGCTGTCTGTTTGGGTTTTGTAATAAAAATAATAGTATATTCTAGCAATTATATTACATACATCCATATATAAATATATTTGCATTTAGGTACATAAAGGGTATTTGGGTCAGCCCTCTTCTGCTATTGGTCTTTCTGAGTGTCATTTACACTCTGCTTCCATCCATGACAGAGCACTGCATGGGGTAATGGTGCAGTCCTCACCAGTCTTTGGTTCTCTTGCCCTCTGAATGGAGGCGTTTTCTGATCACATGTTCACATCCACCTAAAAATGAGTGCTCTTCAGTGCCAAGCTGGTTGGTCAGTCCTTTAGTTTTGAATGTTCTATTTTTATAGTTCCCCTTTCATTTCTTTGCTTCTCCTCTTTTTATTTTACATTATTTCATCAAGAGGATTCTGCACTCCCCAGGCAGTGGAAACAAGAAATGATTAGACCCTAATAAAAAGAGCATCTGTGGTATGGCAACCAGCTGAGAACAGCTAGAAACTGCAGTGGTTGTGCCTGTAACAACTGCAGCAACAAGCACAAATGAGAAGAAACAGGCTTTGGCCCAATGCACAATGAGGAAATGACAGTAATGTTAGTAGCAGGTCGTACAACTGAGAGCTAAGTAATACACAAGTAAGTGTCCCTCTAGAAATTGATGCTTACAAGTATGTCAAGACAGCAGCACAAACAGGGTCTGGTTATACAATTGAGTTACACAGTCATTCAGCAGTGCATTAAATTCCCTTTTTTCACAGAGTCTGTGAGAGATGAACTAGGCCTTTGTAGAGTGCAGTGTCCTGCAAAGCGGCTGACGGGTTGAAAACATTTGCTTCCATCCAGGAATGGTAATGCATACAAGCAGATGCTCTTGATCAGTTCTGAGGGCATAGAATAAGGTACAGCTAAAGTTCAGATAGGCTGTGCTAGAGATAGAGAACTTATGCTGTGATGACCGCACTCACGTTTCCACTTACATTTTTACGGTCTATCATGGACCTGTGAACTATTGAGCAAGACAGTTCTGGCTAAACAAGATTCAGTGCCAATTTTCAGGAGTGCTCCTTCAGAATACTTTCTTGAGCCTTAGTTTGACATGTTGTTTCAGATTCTTACAATGTGTTCATCTATCCCTGTCCCCTTATTTATGTTCGATGACCTTTGTTTTTTGTCCAAAGGTCTACCTATTGATAAGAAGCTGCTGGGAGGAGGACCCAGAGAAGAGACCGGACTTCAAGAAAATTGAGAATACCTTGGCCAAAATCTTCAGGTGAAGGAGACTGAAACTGAAGTAAAACAGCACTAAATTCTGTGAGAGGGGGATTGAAGGGAGCAGGGTAATTCGGAAATAAGAAAAACATCCTGACACACACAGGAGTGAATGTAGAACAAAAATTCCCCATACTAAGGGCTAGATGTACAAAGGTTTTTGCGTGTGCAAATGGGTTTTAGACCCGTTTGCTCCTGCAAAAAACCTGTGGCCCATGTACTAATCCCATTTTGCGAGTCGCAAATCAATTTGCGACTCGCAAAATAGGATTAGCGACTCTCTATTAGGAAGGGGCGTTCCAAGGACGTCCCTTCCTAATAGCAACTCCTTAAGCTATGTAAGAATGTTTTGCGACCGCAATTTCGGGCGCAAAACACTCGCAGTTTACCACCCTTATCAGAAGGGTGGTAAAGCACTCGCAAACAGAAAGGGGTCCCCAGGGGACCCCTTTCCATTTGTGCATGCATGCGCAAATATTTTTTAAGGGCAGGCAGTGGTCCCAGGGAAAAAATGAAACTGAAAAGTTTAATTTTTATTTTTTAAATGCATCCAGTTTTTCTTCAAGGAAAACGGGCTGCATTTAGAAAAAAAACCCTGCTTTATTTAAAAGCATCAGTTAAACAGTCGGTGGTCAGCAATAGGCAAAATGGCGCTCTAAGGTCTATCACAAGTACAAATCAGTTATGGCAGGTAATGTGGCACTGTGCATAAGGTAGGGAAAAACCACCAGCTCCCCACGTGTGTGGCCAGCAGACCACTTATGCTATATATACAAATCCTCTGCACACGTTCAAAAGTAAATACATCAAGTTACATAAAATATCACAATGATGCTTGTCTTTATATTTTCAGCCATCTTAGCCAAAACGTGTTTCGTCGCTGTTACAGGGGAGACTGCTGATTTGCACGGCGAACACGCCACGGCCTGGAGATCCGAAGGGTTCTACCTAAAACTGCCGGATGGGGCAGCTCTTCTAAAAGAAACTCTCTTACATTTGGAAGCATATTTAGCTTTCCGGACACAAGACTAATTAGTCTACCTCTCCAGGAGCAGAACCTATAAGAACCCCTTCCGGGTTGGAATTATCACCGGAACTAAGAGACTACTTGAAACTGACCTCAGCCCTGAAGAAGTCGTGGGGTACTCCCCTGTAACAGTGACGAAACATGTGTTGGCTAAGAAGTCTTAAAGAGCTTGAATTAAAGACATCTGAAAATATAAAGACAAGCATCGTTGTGATATTTTATGTAACTTGATGTATTTACTTTTGAACGTGTGCAGAGGATTTGTATTTATTTAAAAGCAGTCCCAGACATGGAGGTCTGCTGACCCCAGCAGGCCACCATCTCTGGGAGTGCCAGCCATTCTCAATAGGGTCGCAAATTGCGACAGTCTCATTAATGAGGCATGCAATTTGCCACCCCATTGGGAATCGCAAATAGTGTCTCAGACACTGTTGTGCATCTCAATTAGCGAGTCGCAAATTGCGAGTTGCAAATGCGACGCAATTTGCGACTCACTAATTGGCGGGTCGTACATCAGGCCCTATATGTATTTTGAGCCATTCCGCAATTCATAATCTTCCCAATTAACTTTGCCATACATTGCCATCAGAACTATGAAAGGAGCCAAGGAAAGATCCTCAGTTTTTGGCAGATCTGTGACAGATGTAGCCTTTCTCCTTAATCCTTTCCTTATATTGAAGAACCAGGATGCTGCCTCTGCTGACACACGTCGGCTGTGTTGCTGTAGAATACAGTTAGACATCTGATTCAGTGATACAGCTCAGTTGATACTAAAAGCTCTTGTTAAGGCAGATCTTTCTTTGAAAAGTAGCTGTTGTGCTGTAGCCTGCCATGCAGCAGCAGCTGCAGTGAAAAGGTTTTTGTAGTACTGTTCCATTTAGACAGCTCTCCTTGTGAAAAGACTACTGTGGTGATGTTTCCTCCCATTATTCGTTGGCTGTATTTTTGCCTTTGACCCTGTACAGTGCTTTGCTGCCTTTTTGCTAAGTTTGCGCTATACAAATAAACACATACATATAAGCACGGTCCATTTGCGGCAAGTCTGCTGCAGTAGTATGGTTTCCTTTGCGACGGCTCCTTCTGTGCTGAAGCTAATATGGTGTTGTGGTTTCACATGACAACAGCACTTTCTGTAATGTACCTTGCATGCAGACAGCCGTTTCTGATGGCTACTTCTTCATGCAGATTACTCATCTTGTGAATATCCTCCAGGCATCTGACTAGATCCAGAATATTTCCCCAGGCAACAGCTCTCCAGGGCCGCCAGGTGGAATCGTGTGGCTTCAGCAGCAACTCTGCAAGTCCAGAATGTGATGACATTTGAGTTTACAAGGTCTTAAGTGGTGCACTCCTGACAGTTCCTGTTTTCCTGCACTTCATCAACTTGGTCCAGAGCTCATCTTGTTACTTCCCAGATTAAATCTCTCTGCTTCAGCAGCATCTAGGTCAAATGTCTTCTCCAGTGATTTCAGGGTTCAAAATGCGTTGCAGAAACTGCATGAAGATGTCTTTGTAGGACCCACACAACATGTGCTTGTGGTGCCTTGGCTCTGAACATGAACCGGGGGACTATGACTCCTGTTCATTGATGCACCTAAATGCCTTCAGGGACAGGGAGCCAAGCTACTTTTGGTAAAGGCCCAGAGGGATACCCCAAAGTGTCCCCCTTCCCATTCAGGTAACTCCCTCGATAGGAAATAGTTTCCTAAGGGCTCTTCCCACAAAAAATACAAGAAGTGCCATAGGAAGGAGTCTTTTTCCTCAAAGAAGCAGTTCCACTTCTGTGATCGTTCAGGGTCCTGATGTCATTTCCCAGTGCCAGGCTCTTCCTTGGAGTCAATTCCAACAATGAAAGAAATGAAGCCGGAATATCTGACTCTATCGGTCAACCATGTGCAGGTCTTGGCCTTATGGCAGGCCATGCTGGTTGTTTTCATGTTGACTCTGGAACCTTCTAAGGTAAGGGCTGTCATGCGGATTGGTTGACTCTGGCAGCTCGGACACTGACTCCTCCTTGCTCTGTGCCTCCACAGGTTCTGCCCCTGGCACTGCTCCAAACAAAGCCTATGACTTCCAAGTCATCAACCCCATGTGATCGGCGCCGCCTATGGTGTTGATACCAGTGCCAACCTCAAAGCCATTATCAATGCCTCCTTTGACACCCTGAAGTTCCTGGATACTATCCGAACTGTGAAAGAAAAACTTTAGGCATATTTTGATGACAAATCTTTTGCACAACATGTCCACGGGGTCAAGAGAGTTGCCCACTTGGAGGAACTCTTTGAGTCAGACTTTTATGCTGTTGTCATGCCTAACGGATTAGGGCCATACAGAAAACTTGCAACCTTTCTCCACAATGGAGCCTTAGTTACCCTGCACAGGGAGTGCCATTCACGTTTTGTCTGACTACACCACCAGTGCGTACTACATCACCATTCTGGGTATTGTGGGGCATGGACCCTATAGTGGGAGGCAATTCGACTGCCGTAGTGGGCCCAGCTGCAAGGTATTTTCCCATTTGTGGCGCACCTCACAGGCTCCTTCAATGTGAGAGTGGATGTTCTGTGTCACCGACCAGAACAGGAAGTATCCTCTGCTTTGACCCACACCCTTTTCTCTGAATGGTTCCCTTGTGATACCTTCAGGTTCGATTGATCATGGGCCTACTCTACACATTCCCACCAATAATGTTTCTGCCAAGAGTCCCACAGGAGGTAAAGGGTGATTGAGAACAACTGACTGTATGATGGCGATATGGTTGGAACACCGAGCTGCTGGAATTCAGCACTCACATAGGTAGGTCCTGCTTTTGCATCAGAATGGTAATGTCCTTAAGTACAATCCTCAGGGGGCAACGATTGCACACCTGGAGATTGAGCAGTGTAAGCAAGAGTCCTGCTTGCCACCTGAAATCATCTTGATTGCCACGACACATGCCACAAAATCCATTTATGAGAGTCATGAAAACTGATTTGTCTAATGATGCAAGTTGGAAATTCTGAACACATTTCAGTAACGTCTTTCCGAAATTCTGCGCTTTGCACTGTCTCTTGCCAAGCACAGCCTAGCAAAAGTTACTCTAAAGGGTTATTTGGCTGTTCTATTTGCCCTATTTGCCTTTAAGTGTTTTCCTGACCAGCCTTCCTAGTTTAAGTTGCCACTAGATGCAAAATTTCCAAAATGTTTGCTTTATTTGTTTGTTTGGGTTTCATTTGTGCTGTGATGGTCCCAGGGTGCAGCAATTTACAGTTGGTGAAAGGGCAGGAGGAATTGGTCTGGGGCAACATGTTGAAGGAAGTAAGTGAAGGGAGGATGGAAGGGCAGGTCCATGACTGGCCTCTGGAGAACTTAAGGATTTCACCGATTGGGTGGTCCCTAAGAAAGAGCCAGGAGCGTTCCATCTGATTCATCATCTGTCATGGCTGGAGGGCCTGTCGGTCAACGACTTAATTTCTGAGGTCCTGAGGTGTGTAGCAGGGTGCACTATGTATTTGTGGACACAGCTGTTCAATTTGTGAATACATTTGGCCTGGGCGGGTTGATGGCAAAATGTGACGTGAAATCAGTGTTTCGGTTGCTGCCAGTTCACCCTGAGGACTATGAGTTGTGCATGAAATTTGGGGGACAGTTTTTTGTGGACAAAGAGTTGCCTATGGGGTATTCAATTTTATGTTCAGTTTTTGAGGCGTTCAGTTCATTTTTGCAGAAACTTTTCACACATGTGGCAGGAAGGAAGGTAATGACACACTATTTGGATGACATTTTCATGGTCGGTGCCCCGCAGTCCCGGGTATGTCAAGATAGTTTGTTGTTGTTTCAGGATTTGATGCAGCATGTGGGTGTTCCCTTGGTGCCAGAAAAGACAGTTGTGCAGGTGCTTACTTTTTTGGGCGTTGAGTTGAATTCCCACAGGATGGAGATCAGATTGCCAGAAGAGAAGAAGCAGCATTGTCTCGAACTCCTGGATAGGATGTAGGGCAAGGTTAAGCTGCAGGTGAAGGGCCTACAGATCCTGCTAGGTCATTTGAATTTTGTGTGCAGGGCCGTAAGGGCAGGCAGGACGTTCGGTAGGAGGTTGGGTTGGGCTCTGGCATGGATGTCCCTCCCACACCACAGGGTGTGCCTCAAGGTTGGGGTGAGGAAGGATTTGCGGCTATGGCAAGTGTTTCTGAGTGAATTCAATGGTACTCCCATGGTGGGACTGGGGGAGCAGGTGGAGTGGTCTGTTGAGCTGTTTTCAGGGGCAGCAGGTTGCCACGGCTTCAGACTCTTTTGGCAGGGTCTGTGGTGTGCGGAGGAGTGGCTGGAGGTATGGAAGCGGGGGGACGGAGCATTGCCTTCCTGGAGTTTTTCCCATTGGTGGTTGCAGTCTGTTTTTGGGGGTGCCAATTTGCTAACAGAACGGTCATGTTCAACGTGGACAACATGTCAGTGGGGAGCAGTGTCAACCGCCAGTCGGCACAGGACCCGAAGGTTTGGTAATTGTTGCGGGTTTTTGTGTTAGAGTGTTTGCGCACGAACGACACAAAGCACAACATATAGTGGAAGTAAATAGTGAAATTGCCGTGCTTTTTCTCGTTTACAGTAGATGAGGTTCAGTGGGCATGCACCATGGGCAGATGAGAGGAAGACTGCAATGCCGGCTCATTTGTGGTCCGTGAGCGAGAGCGCACGGTGCAACTAATCCTTGGCTTGGTGTCAGAGTCTACCCGCAGGGCGTATGAGCTTGCATGGGATGAGTTTGTGCAGACAGGGCGGTGCGAAGTAGCAGAATGGATAGAAGGCAAGCCCGGCAGAATGATGTGGTACACTTCATTATGTCTCTGATTGACAAGGGTCTGTCGGCCATCACTGTAGCATGTAAGTTGGCAGGAGTGGCATTCTTCGGAAAACTGTTGTGGGGGTATGAGCTGTCAGCGGGGGGAATGGGAATGTGTATTCTGGAGGATTGGTCAAGAAAGAAGGGCACTGGGGAGAGGGTGCGGCACCCCATCACGCTGGACATATTGAAGCAGGTGATTGGAATGTTGCCACGTTTTTGTAGGGATGATTGGGAGGCACTCCTGTTCGGTATGATTATGGTTTGGTTGTTTTTTTGGTGCATTTAGAGTTACGGAGGTAGTCGGCTCTAAGGTCCAGGTGGTGATTCTTTGGCAGGATGTCGGGACGCTTACCGGTGCAGTTCAAGTTTGGATCCCAAAATCGAAAACAGACTGGTCGGGCATGGGCCACTGTGGGATGAAGAGAACGTATCCGGATGCGCGGGTTTGCCCTCAAGAATGTTGGGTGATATTGTGCCAGCAAGGGGGGGAATTCGGTAAGGTTTCTGGCATGCGAATGGTATGTGTTTTTGGGCATTGGAAGTATTGGGGGGTATGCGGAAGGCATTGGACATATTGGGATGTGGAGCCCAGGATTTCGGGATACACTAATTTTGTATCGGTATGGCGACAGACGAGGAGCGCAGGGGTTGGACGGCGGCTGAGATAAGGCACGCGGGGCACTGGTGATCAAATTGTTATCAGCGCTATTTGCGATTGGGCTGGGTTTTTCATGATCTGCATTAACATGATCCTTTTTGTCCTAGGTTGCATCTCGGGCCCAGGGAGAGGGCATATTGAGGTTTGGATCCGTGGCAAAGATAAAAAAAGTAATTTGATTTTTATGATGTTCGGTCATGGTGTATGAGGTATCAATTCCTAGTTCACATGTCACGATATGAAGCTGATACCGAGCTGGTTTCGGACAAAGTGGAAATAAGATGTATATATTCTCCATGTTGAACAGACAAGGAATTTTAGATAATTTGTTCATCAAGTGATGGTTGTTTGGGTTTATCACTGAAGAATGACACCATTCTCAGTTTTCTAGTGAATTTAAAGAGGTCAGTTTGTTTCTTGATAGGATCCCAGAGGGCAGTCGGGCAAAAGTATAGTCCTTGATTGATGACTTGGCCCTCGTGTTCTGTAAGATTGGTGTTAGAAAGATTAATCATCATTTCTTTGAGATGTTGGTTTCATTTTCTTGTTCCTTCCTCCTGGCTCTTGTAATGAGTCCAGAAGTTGCCAGTTGGTTGGTTTTGCTTTGAGTGGTCTTTGTCCTGATTCTTTTATCTTGGGTGTTTATGTTTCTTATACCAAGTCGGTGTTGTTTGTATTCCTCTTAAATATATTAACACCCACTTTTGAGGTTGTGGCTTCAACTGCACTTCCAGGCGAGTCAGGATCCGAGCTTGTTTCTGGCTCAATTGGACAGTTGTTGTAGTCCAGTTGGTTTGTTAATATTGTCATACCTTTTACCAAAAGTATGAGCATATTCTAGATGGTAGTCTAGTTGAGCTCTGTGAAATTCTGAATTTTTCTTTTTAACAGGTCTTCATGACCTTATTCAAGATTTCAGAGTTTTTCTTCTATATCTCTTCCCAATTAGCATGTTTTTGTTGCATTAGTCAACTTCAGTCTTAGATTTTTCACCTTCCTCTTCTGCAATGTCTACGAGATGTCTTATCATTTTAATTGAAGCCTCTTTCAGGGTAGTCTCCCATTTCTTTATTTGTTCAGGATAGTGGTTTCAACAGGTGGAAAGATCAAAATTCTTAAGCCTCTTGGTATTCGGTCTGCTTCAGTATATTTCTTAAGCAAAGTGGCTGCTCATCATTTCGCGGTTTCTTTCTTGAGTGCACTTTCTAATGCCTGAAAAGTACTTCTTGCCGATGACGGGTTCAGTTTATTAAAGCTGGACGGTCTACAGGGTGAGGAACTGAACACCTTATCAGTTCTATTAGAGAAATGTTCTCTGCGGTCCTTATAGTTTGCTTAGATCCTGCACTTGCCTGACCTCGTCCTCCCCAGTTCCACCATGGTCATATCACAACAGGCTCCCAACCAAGAATTACCTCACTGGTGACACATCCTCTTTACTTTTTAAGAACAGACCTGGACAACACTGTTTTGCATTTCACATACAAGGGCATTTGGTTTGCCCTGGTGAAAGTTCCAGTCTTATCACGTTATATGGCTGGACCTGTCGGGATTATTAGAGGGGTTTTCTTCCTGAAACATAAGCCCTTACCCACCAAGAGGTGGCATGCTTCATTATTGGGCTATGCTCCTCATTGGGCTGGCTCTTCAATGCCCAATGGCATTACTAATTGTGACTTACATCCCTTATTCCAATGTATTTTCCAAAAAAAGAGGCACATGAACCAATTCACTAAGATAGAAGGACCTCTGCTCGCTTCCAGGACTGTGGACACTGATAGGCAAATTGCAGCAGCTAATTACTGCTCAAATGACCTTGGTAGCCCGGATCCCACGAGTCCCAAAGGGCCCTGTATCTATAGGAATTGGGTCATGAGCTATGTTCCCGCAGCCTTCCCTCTTACAGCACCCAGACATCTGGGGGAGCGCACTCTCCCCTCAAGGAACAAAATATATATAACAAAAGGAAAGCGTGAAAACTTCCCTTTTTGAGGCAGGCGGCACACCAGGAGGCCAAGTAAACCAATTAAATAACAAAGGGGCTCCTTTTAAGAACGCAGTGTTTGAAGAGGCCCAAAGCAGGCAGTGTGAATGTGAATGTGATTCAGACTGCGATGAGAGGGTGTGGATGTGGCATTACAGCAAGTGCTGCTGACATTGGAACTGGGGAAACAGGTTCCAGTCTTGATGCTCAAGCAAAGAGCTCCAATACTTTCCAGTCGAGGTTGCTAAAAAAAACTGTAACAAAATTAAACTTTCACCTTAAAGAATAGGCAAATACTTTTAAACCGATCCTCCTTTTTGTTCATCATCACAAATGAAGCACCTTCAAATACATAAATTCAGGCTTTGCACTGTACAAAACAACTCTTGTGTTTGATTTAATAACTTATAAAGTTGCTCCATCTGTAATTTTAACGTAGGTTGCATATGGGTACACATGACTCCTGACTTGCCTTTTAGTTCACTAATAGCGTTGTCTTTTGGAGAGAGGGGGCGGGGGGGGCAGGAACGATCCTCAGTTCAGGTTTAAAAAATACTTCTCACATAATCTGGTGTACCAAAATGAGGTGCTTCCCAAGACACCTTACTATAGTCTAACATAATCTGTGCTTCATGATTGATGATTGACATGCCACATATTTTCAAGGCTTGGCTTGTGTATGGCTTCGCCGGAGCAGGCCCTTGGCTCATCTGTCCACGTTAATTTGTTGGCTTGCCGACCTCTGCATTGTGCCATAAATCGGGCCACTGGAATTATGCGTCAGGAAAGGACCAAATTATGCGACAGGTGTAAGTCATCATTTTAAACTTGCATTACACACAGTGTAAGGAAGAGCAAGGAGAAAAAAAAACTTTAAAAAAGGGAGGAAGGTGATAAGGACAAGCTAGGAGATCGAGTGGAAGTGGACAGAGATAAGAAAAGGTGCGAGGAGGCGATGAGTGGCATGGAGATCGCAAATAGGGAGGAATTTTAGGTAGAATGATTAGGACACATAATGCAGTGCCACCCATGCCCAGGGGTGCAGGAGCCCTCTGCGCCCCAGTAATGGGTGTCCTTTAATACCAACCCAGAGGTGTGTGTGTTGGGGGGTCTTTTTTTACTGGTTTGCATTAGGGCCCATGGCACCCTTACTATACCACTGATTTTGGTAGCTTGCACACCGCACATGCTTGCATATTAAGCTGTTGCTTATCTTCAGTGTGTGCAGCCTTAGTTGCAGTGCACGAAGCACTTTTATCGCCGCACATAGGGAAACAAATTAGAGGGAACATTGGTCATGAGCATCTTTTTGGACAGTACATCAGAATCAAGGACGTAAGTCACAAGATTTAGTTATCACGTTTCTGAATTGAATTTCAGACATTATTCAGATAAGAATAGAACTGGGTACCAAATAGGAATCCCATTCGAGTAGATTAGGTTCATACATTGGTCTTGATGAATTGCCATTGATCCGGGTAGGACAGAGAAGGCATGAAAAATTTTGACCAGTATGTGAGTTACCCAGGAAGCATTATATTCTTAGGATTCTCCCTAGATTTTTAGCATTTAACAGTGGCCCCATTAATAAATTATTCTATTAGGGGTCTTTTGTCAATTTTAATCATCATATCAAAAACCAAGCTACTTCTCACTTAGATACCCTCCCCACAAACACTTCTGGAGGTCTGGTTATTCTAGACTTGGAAGCAAAATAAAAGATCTCCAGCAAAGAGCCCCCTCGAGGGGCCATTGGGCATTGCAGCGACAGCACAACAAGGAGCTGCCGACGATGAAGTGCGGCACTTCTTGGTGGGTGAGGGCTCATGCTTCAAGAAGACACCTATGAAAACCTCGACAAGGATCTAAAGTGATAAGACCGTAACTTTCACCAGGGAACTGCACTCACAAAGGTAAACTTACACTTTTTTGTAAGTTTATGATTGTATGCTATTCACAAAGATATTTCACTAGTAGTATCTTTATGACGGCGGAGTCTCCGCAAATAAAAAGATAGGACTGTCCTATCTTTTATGTAAAAGTTGCAACTAGTAAAATACATTTGTCGATAGCAAACAATCGTAAACTTACAAAAAAGTGTACGTTTACCTTTGTGAATCAGGCCCCAGATGTTTGATACACATTTACTTAGGGAGAACGTGCGAGACCGGAATTCCTCTCTGCCTCTCATATTGTTTAACACATGCACAAGTACACAACTCGGGGTGTGTAAGTTACTATATCTGGGAGTGATAGGTTTACCGGTTGTATGCCAAATGCTTCCTCTGAGGTACAATTATCTTAGCTAAACCATGCTGCTGGGCTGCTGAGCAGTGCATACATCATTGCTGTGCCTTAGGATATTTTGATCAGTTTTGCCTTTCATAACATTTAATGAACCACATGTTTGCACCTCATTTATTCATACATCTTCATAAAGTATGCCAAGTAGGCATCCTCTATTGTGTTTTACATCATCTTTTAAAGTTAGCTATCAGTGACCTATCAATGAGCACTGCATTCCTTTATGGCTTTTATACTCAGGCCATGTTTTTATATGTCCTTCTTTACACAGTCAGACCAATGAGAGCTACATGGACACCCTGATAAGACGGCTGCAGCTCTACTCTAGGAACCTGGAGCACCTGGTGGAGGAGCGGACCGAGCTCTTCAAGGCGGAGAGGGACCGCGCCGACCGCCTGAACTTCATGCTGCTGCCGGGGTATGTGGAAAAGAGTCACCTCGTATTGGTTCACCTATCAATACATGTTACTTCTCTGTTTGGGTAAAAGTATTTCAAAATATTCCATATGAGGCATAAATTGGAATAGTATAGCAAGACACTTGCCAAATAGGCAGTAAGGTACGATGCTGCCAGCAAGTAAATTTATCAACAGAAAAAAATCCAAGAATGCTGCAATATTTTAAGTCTGGGAGAAGGTGGACTTCGGTTGGAGGTTGTAATTTTGTTTAGAGCACATGGCTTTTCAGATACTCAGTTTATCTCAGTACCAGGTCTCACTCAGAACAGAGCACTTCTGGACAGGCACCCAGGGCTTCTGTAGTCCGAGCACAGACACAAATCGTAGATCACTCTAACACCTTATAGTTTCATATCATTAAGTTCCTCTGAGCCACTAAAATACGTTATAAAAAACATTCAACTCTCTGGGGTCACCCAGTTCTGTAGGAGCCGAAGGTATTTTCAAAGATCTGCTATGATTCCAGTATTGCAGACACCCTTGGAAATTGTTTACATTTCTCTTCCACTATTGATACTGTTCCTTCGTCTCTAAAAAACATTTTTTTTTAATGATTTTGCTTCGTCAGCACACCCTATGTTTTTTAAGAAACTGCAGCCCAGTACCTACTTTCCTATACCCAACTAGGATTCTGGACCCAATTGTTAACCGACTACAGTCGTCTATAGAATGGCATGCATTTCTTGAACAAATCTGGAAGGAATTTTTTTCCTGCCTCGTGCATTGATTCTGTAATAACAAAAACGCTGGGGGTTTTACGGTCCGGGTGTCTCGCTGTTTGTCGTTCTCCACGGACTAGTGCTAGTGCTGGACTGGGTTACATTTTTCTGTCCAGAAGAACACACGTATAATCCTGCAATGCTATCAATTAGCCGCTTGTTCCATAACCCGTGTCCTAACTTGGGCCTCATTCAATTTTTGTTCAATGTACATATGATCACACATATGACGCAGTTTTTCTCCTTTGCGATCAAATATTATAATTAAGTTTATGAAACTTGGCACAACTTTAACATTAGTCCTTCTTCTAGAGAATGGTGCATAAAGATGAGACCTACTAGTCATTGATGAGTAAATGAGCTTTAAATATAAAAAATGTGAACCCATCTTAAACAGATCGTGGGAGCACCAAAAACCCTGTGACCTATTGTTACCTAGGCCATTACAACTAGGGGCTAGATGTAGGAAGCAATTAACCAGTCGCAAACGACATTTTGCCTTGTACGGAAGGCAAAATGTGACTCAGTAACTTGTTACTCGATCCCATTTTGCTTTTGCGATTCTGTATTAGGAAGGAATGGGTTTAGGGCGTCCTTGCCTAATACCGAATAGCAGTGCTATGTATGAATGTTTTGCGACCGGGAATGCTGTCGCAAAACATTTGCAGTTACCACCAACTTCAAGTTGGCGGTAACCCATTGGCAAACGGGAAGGGGTCCCCAAGGGACCACTTTCCCTCTGTGAATGTAGGTGCCAAAATTATTTAAGAGCAGGCTGTGGTCCCACTGCCTACTCTTAAAAAATGAAAAAGTAGCTTTTCATTTTTATTTTGAAATGCATCCCGTATTCCTTTAAGGAAAACGGGCTGCATTACAAAAACAAATATTGCTTTATTTTAAAAGCAATCACAGACATAGTGGTCTGCTGTCCTCAGTGTAACAGTTAGCGCACCAGCGTTTACCGCTGGCGCGCGTCCGCAGTTCCCCGCCCCTGCGCTCACGCCGGCCGGCGTGAGCACGGGGTATAAATAAAGATGGGCGGAGCTGCGACGGCAGTCCGCGCCTAATACCCTTACTGCGAGTGAGTGTCGTTATTGCAGCGCGCGCCAAGGCCTTAACGCGCGGCCCACAGCGGGAGGGTGGACCCCTCCCGGGTATGTAACATTTTGGCGACGAGGAGTAGGAGCAACTCGCGCCTGCTCCAACACAGCTGAGGGTCTCATCAGCAACTCTGCACCACGTGGGCAGCATCCACTGTTTCAAGCCCCCGCCAGGCCCCACGGCAAGAAAACCCTGCGACGCCTCACCTCCAGTGCCAGCGATTGGTGAAAGGGCAACAGCACACAGCACCTTCCTCGCGCTCCACGGTCCAGTGAGCAAGGACTCCGGCATGGTGCAGGCTGGGTGAGTCCTGCAAATCGCAGTGAAGGCATACTAGCGCTTTGGCCACAGTCAGTTCGAACACGTGCCACGCGCCCAGACGCACGCAGGCCCACGCTACGCTCAGCAGCCTCGCACCACCACCTGGCGCATCTAAGCCCACCACTAGGGGGCAGCACACTCGACAGGCCGCCTCTCTGCGCACACGACCACCACCATGGGGGATCAGGACAACGCAGCCCAGGCCCCAGCGCCTCCGCACCACCCCCCCTCGGGTGTCCTACCTCCGTTTAGTGGGTCGGCAGACGCGACCACAGCAGCGCCGAGGTGGCAGACGTGGCTGGGCCGCCTAGAGAACTATTTCATTGCCACGAGGGAGAAAGATGGGGCAGTGAAGCGCTCACTGCTGCTCCACTATGCGGGGGAGGAGATATATCTCCTTTTTAAGCACCTGCCGAACACGGGCCCTCCCAAAGACTATGCCGCAGCAGTTACCGCCTTGAATGCTCACTTTGACCCCCAAATGAACCCGGACTTCGAACACTTCAAGCTCAGACAAGCCAAGCAAAGAGAGGGTGAGTCAGTGGACGCCTTCCATGCGCGACTCAGGGAGCTAGCCGATACTCACCTCGTGGGGGACCGTGCAGCGGAAGAGCTCAGAGCCCAGCTGATTCTTGGGATACGCAGCAAAACCTTGCGAGGCCTCATACTCAGGCAGCCGAACATGCCAATGAATGACATCCTTGTCCTGGCGCGGTCTCACGACCTGTCGGCGGCGCGGGCGGAAGAGATGGACATGGCATTAGTGCGTGGGGCAGAAAAGAGCGTCGTCGTCAAGTCGGAAAGGACGGAAGCAGTCAGAACAAGAGACAAGCCCCACAGACCACGAGAGCGCCAGCCGCAAGCCACAAGGAACCACTGCGGGTACTGTGGGTATGAGGAACACCCCACACAGTCATGCCCGGCACAAGGGAAGACCTGTACCAACTGTGGCATCGTGAACCACTTCGCGTCTGTGTGCAGAAGGAAGACGCAGCGTAAGGAAGGAGGCCGACCCAAACAAATGAGGCGGATGGTCCGCCAACTGTCGCGTGTCTCGCTCGCATCTCAACAGGGAGAGATGAAGAGAGAGCAGATAGCCTACCAAGAGGACGATTCCACATCGGAAGACGAAGGGGAGACGTACTTAGTCTCTTTCACCCAAGCTCTAAAGAGCAGAAGACGACCCCAACCTCGCTGCACAATACAAATTGCAGGGTCAGATGTCAACGCGGTAATCGACACAGGAGCCTCAGTGACAGTGATGGGGATCCAGCAGTACAACATGCTGAGACCCAAGCCGGAACTCAGACCATCGAAGGCACAGATCTTCGCATATGGTAGCGACTCACCACTGCCCCTCCGAGGCAAGATGACCGTGCCAGTACGGTAAGCGGACGTCGAGGTCGTCATCGATGTCCACGTCATAAACCAGGAAGTTAATGAAATGAAATGAAATGAATGAAATGAAATGAATTTGTACTTGTAAAGCGCACTGCTACCCTGAGGCTTCCTGGCGCTGAACGCATACCGCTGTGGAACCCTTCCTGGCTTTTCCCTGTGAAATGTCCACTCCTGAGCACCCCCAAGGTGAAGCCAGGCATCCCAGCGCTGGTGGGGCCGTTGTGGAGATTAAGCAAGCTATTGCCCAGAGTTGCAGAGTGGGACCCATGATTAGAATAGGCACCGAGGCGAGAATTATCAGGTCTGAGGAAGTTGAGCCCAAGACCCGCCGAGGCGGGAATTGAACCCTGGTCCCAGGCCAGATCTCTGCATCAGGGTCTGCCGCTCTAACCATTGAGCCACACTTCTCCACTGTGGTCACGCTGCTCAGCAGCCATGCGGCCGAAGACCTCGGGTTGGTGATGTTCGCCAGGAAGGTACAAGCAGACCAGACAGAAGAATTACTAAGCCAGTTCGGAGACCTGTTCAAGGGCCTAGGGAAGATAAAGAGAGCACCCATCTGACTACATATAGAGCCAGCTGTCCAGCCGACAGCACTAAGACACCGGAGGATCCCTTTTCATCTCCGACCACTGGTAGAGGAAGAACTCCAAAAGCTCGAAGACCAAGGAGTCATAGAGAAAGTGTCTGGACCTACACCGTGGGTGTCACCCATGGTGATTGCAGAGAAGCCCCGCCAACCAGGGAAGATCAGACTCTGCATTGACATGTGCCTCCCAAACAAGGCCATCCGGCGTGAACGCCACATAACGCCGACTATGGACGACATCGTGGCCGATCTGAACGGGTCAAGATGGTTCTCGAAGCTGGATCTGAACGCGGGCTATCACCAACTAGCCCTCGCCAAAGACAGTAGATACATAACTACGTTCAGCACCCACCTAGGCTTCCGAAGGTACAAGCGGTTGAACTTCGGCATATCCTCCGCCGCCGAAATCTTCCAAAACTCTGTCAAGGAAATCCTGGTTGGGCTACCCGGCGTCCTAAACGTGAGTGACGATATCCTCAACCACTCGAAGACAGTGGAAGAACACTACCGACACGTGAGAGCTACCCTGAAGAGGCTTTTGGACCATGGAGTCACCCTACACAAAGAAAAGTGCCTGCTGTTCCAGCAAAAGATAGAGTTTTCGGCTACAAGTTTACCCAAGAGGGCATACAGGTTGATCCCCGGAAGTCCCAAGCGATCAAGGCCGCATCTGCCCCCACCACTGTGGCGGAGGTATGCAGTTTCCTAGGAATGGCCACATACTGTGGCCGCTTCATTCCAGACCTAGCCACTCTTGCGGAACCACTCTGAAATCTCACTCGGGCTGATGCCATGTGGCAATGGGGCCCAGCCGAAGAGACAGCGTTCCAAGCCGCCAAGAGGGCCCTCCTCGACCACACCACGCTGGTGTACTTTGACCCCTTGAAAAGGACTGAGATCCTAGTAGACGCCAGCCCCGTAGGCCTTGGGGCAGTCCTCACCCAGGAACAGGAGCCTGGTCGATGGACCGTCCTCGCATATGCCAGCAAAGCTCTATCTCCAACAGAGAAGCGGTATTCTCAGATTGAAAGAGAAGCCCTAGCCATCTGGTGGGGCTGCAGGCATTTCCATTTATACATTTGTGGGCACCCGTTCACCATTGTCACGGATCACCAACCTCTGGTGCCACTCTTCAGAGGGTCAGCACCTCACCCGCCGCCACGAATTGAGAGGTCCATCAGGCTCCAACACTACGACATAAACGTGGTCTATCGGCCCGGCGCCAAAAACCCGGCCGACTTCTTGTCAAGGCACCCAGACACCACCAAAGAGGGGAGCGAAGAATCCAACTGTGAAGACGCCGAAGCACACCTCGACATGATCGCAGCACTGACATGCCCCCGAGCACTGACGCTCGAAGAAGTAGCCACAGCAGCCGAGCACGACCTGGTCATGGTCAAAGTCCGGGATACCATCCAAAGAGGGCTGTGGCGGCAGTTCCTACAATCAGCAAACACTTGGTCAAGCCCAGAGAAGGAAGACCTGATGCACATGTGGAGGGTCAGGAACGAGCTCAGCCTCACTCAAGGAGGCATTCTCCTCAGAGGACCCCGGATCGTCATCCCCGAAGTCCTGCGGCAGCGAGCGACGCAACTCGCCCATGGAGGGCATCAGGGAGTGGAGAGAATGAAAGGCCGCATAAGGGAAAAAGTCTGGTTCCCAGGGATGGATGCCCGAGTAGAAGAGACCGTCCGAAAGTGTCCGTCCTGCCAAATAACGAGCGGGCCCGAAAGACCAGCGCCCATCCACACAGAAGAACACGGCCAGAACCCATGGGAAAAGGTGAGCGTGGACTTCGGAAGTTTCCCCTATGGGCGTGTCACACTAGCCATCATCGATAGCTACTCCAAGTATCCAGTGGTGGAAGTCGTGAACCCAACAGCCTTCCTGCACGTTGGCCCTGCCCTAGAGAAAGTGTTCGGAATGTTTGGATGTCCGGGGGAGCTCCGCAGCGACAATGGTCCCCCGTTCCAAGGACACGAGTTCCGCGAATTCATGCACCACCACGGCATCCGGCACCGGCGCATCACCCCACAGTGGCCCCAAGCCAACGGGGAGATTGAACGTCTCATGAGAACACTGAACAAGACTCTTCGCATTGCAGTGGTGGAACAAAGAAATCCAGAACAAGAGCCGCAGAGATTCCTACGGGAGTATCGAAGCACTCCGCACTGCTCTACGCGCCAAGCCCCCTGGGCGCTAATGTTCAATGGGCCCCGACGGGATGGGCTTCCCACTGTGCCGGGATGGTCCCCCCTCCATTTGATGAAGAGCGCGCCCTCAGGAGGAGGGAAAAGCGCAATAACACCGCCAGCCAAGCTCGGCGTGCGGTATTCCGCCAACTGCAGCAAGGAGACACCGTCATCATGAAGGACCGGAGGCCCGGAGGGAAATTCCGGACTCGGTACGAGCCGGTGTACTGGACTGTGATCAACAGACAAGGGACTCTGGTGACTGTCGAGAAAGAGGGAGAGGCTGTGACCCGCAACATCTCATGGTTCAAACAGGTGGACAAGCCTCATTCCCCTACTAACATCATGAACCATGCGGGGGAGACGGAGGTCAGCCAAGGGGAGCCCCAAGCAGTTGACGAACACCATCCAGAAATGACCGCCTCACCGGCAAGCCCAGAGGCTGTCCGGGAGACTCCCGATCTGCCTCCGGCATCCAGCACCCCCGTCCCTGCCTCTGCCACCGGCCGGGGCCCTTCCAGGTATGCCCTGAGAGAGAATCCTCTGCCGAGCACCCGCCTGAGGGACTTTGCCTGCCAAGTAAGTGAGCCATGAGACTTTTGAGAGCCAGTCAAGGACTGAGTTGAGATGGGATGTAACAGTTAGCGCACCAGCGTTTACCGCTGGCGCGCGTCCGCAGTTCCCCGCCCCTGCGCTCACGCCGGCTGGCGTGAGCACGGGGTATAAATAAAGATGGGCGGAGCTGCGACGGCAGTCCGCGCCTAATACCCTTACTGCGAGTGAGTGTCGTTATTGCAGCGCGTGCCAAGGCCTTAACGCACGGCCCACAGCGGGAGGGTGGACCCCTCCCGGGTATGTAACACTCAGCAGGTCACTATCCCTGTGATTGTAGCCATTCACTATAAGTCACAAATTACGACCTGCCTCATGAATATTTTTGAGGCAGGTCTATTTGCGACCCACTGCGAATCGCTAACAGTGTCAAACACACTGTTGTACATCACAGTTTGCAATTTCCTAATAGCGAATCACTAAAATTCGCTATTAGGAAATCGCAAACACGCGATTTCGTACATCTGGCCCTTGGAGTCTCTACTACTCCAGTAACTGGGGTTAAAAACCTGGGTAATCTGCGTAATATCACGGATGCCCAACTGACCCTAGAACCCCAGATTTTCAGTGGAATTAAAGTTGGGTTCTTCATCGTCAGTTAGTGAAAAAGATATTTGGCTTTCTAATCTTTTCCCCTCAAGACCAGGAAGCTATTAGTGCTGCCAGGACCTGACTATCCTAACAGCGCTTTACTACTTTACTAAGCCTTCAAACCTCAGCACCACAGGCCTCATTTACAAACCTTTTTGGCTATCACAAAGCATACGCATTGCGAAAAACAGGCTTTGCGTCTGCAAAATTTTTTTGACTGCACAAAACCCCTTTCACAAGTCAGAACTATTTTCCCAAACTTTTACAAGGGTTTTGCAACCAATTTCGAATCACAAATAGAAAGAGACATGAAAGAGGCATTTCCTCCGATTTGGAAGTTATAATAGAATGTGTCACTATTTTGCTACCATAAATGCGGTTGCAAACCATTGATAAATTACCAACAACATAAAAGAGGGACTGATTTGCAAAGGGAAGCTGTCACCAGGGGCATCTTCACCTTTGGGAATTTTGTCGAGAAGCCTCGGTGGGAGCAGGCATTGATCCAGGGGACAAATCCCTTGTCCCTACGATGTGTTTCCAAATGAGAATTTTTTTTTTAAAAGCAGCACTTTTTAAAATTATGGATATAGGTTGCTTAAAAAAAAAAAAAGTTTACTGTTTAGGAAATCAAAAGCAAGGAGGATGATCTCGTTTCCCTTGCAGACCACCATCCCTGCATTTGCAGCCTTTTACGGGGTAGCAATTTGCGACCTTATTAATCAATATTCATTAGACAGATTGTTTTTTGAACCCCTGTGAATGAGCTATTTGTAATGCTAACGGCCAGTTCATAGGTACGATCTCAAATTACATCCTCGTATGCAAAGTAGTGGGTGTGCAACTTGCACATCCCTTGCTTCTGAACAGGGAGACTACCACAGGCCCTAAATGCTTTAATTTACTTAAATGCAACGACTGTATCACCTCAGTCTTGTAGTCACTTTGGTTCCAGGTCCAAAAAAAGGTTTAAAATTGCATCATATTCTTTTGTAAAGTCCACTCTGCAATGCATAAACTTGATGAGCAAGTTAATTACCTTGAGTAAGTCTTTCCGGTGGATATTTTAACTCCAGATTTTTCACCAGGTGCTAGACTGGGGCTGAATAATTTTGTAGCAGTATTCCGCGTTTCGAAATGTGGCATTGTGCTCCTCTGCACTAACTATATACTGCCCCGAAAGTGATGGAGTGGAGTCGCGTATATCCACCACCCCTGCATGCTGATATCAGTTTCTGATGTCCTTTCCTTTCCCTGCTCTCACATGCGGAGCGTGAACAATTGTTCGTAACAGTGCGGTGAGCACTAATTTGGGACCTTTTTATATATTAAAAAGAGGCCCCTCTGCAGAACAGGGAGGTGGGAGAGCAGCGACTAATCTGCGGTTAGATAGAGTATCCACCAGAAGGAGCATTGCAAAGGTAAGTAACTTGTACGTCGGATGGATACTTCTAACCACAGGTTCCTCACCTTAGAATAGATATCAAAGCATTACCTCCCAAAGTTGGAGGATCTGTGTAGTGGACTCAAACTAAAAATTCTTGCAGAACTAAGAGGGTGAAGTGTTTTTCCCAGTGGACTTGGTTGTCAAAGCAGTAGTGTTTTTTTATTGTATGCACCAACATCCACGTTTCAGCCTGGCAGATATCTCGGTCTAGGACAGACACTCTTGCACCAACACAGTGATAGTGGCCTTGGCTCTGGTGGAATGGGCTCTCACACATTCCAGAGGATGCATCTTGGCCAGTGCATAGCGGATCTTGATGCACAGAACTATCCACCTCAACAGGGTCTTCTTCTGCACAGCCTTCACTATTGTGGTCCACAGAAAACCCCACAAAAAGCTGACTGTCATTTTTACATTGGTACGATCAATGTTAAAATTTAAATTCCATTTTGGGTCCCACCGATGGAGCCTCTCCTTCTCTTTCAATGGGGGGTGGGGGGGGGGGAGAATGCTGGTAGAGTGATCTGTTACCCAACATGGAAGGTAATCACAACTTTTGGTATGAAGAACGCCTGAGTCCACAGCACCAGTTTGTCTGGAAAGAAGGTGTTGTAGGGCGGTTGCACTGAAAGTGTCTGCAATCACTCATGTGACAGACTGATATAAACGCAATGTGGAAGACAGTCTTCAAAGTCAGAAGACCCAATAAGCAGTTATGAATAGGCTGAAAGGGCATACATATAAGGAATGTTAAGACTAAGATAAGGTCGCACCGGGGCTTAACAAATGGCTTTGAAGGAAAGTGTCAAACTTTTAATAAACCTCCTTACAGGAGGGTATTTATACAAGGACAGTTGGTCTGACAAAGGTGAAAATACCAAAAGGGCTAGCAAAGAACGTTTCACAGTGCCCACTGCAAGGCCTCGCTGGGCTAAAGACAACTAGGCTCCAGTCTGGTCATTTCCAAATTAAAGGACTTACATGGTGGGGGACCAGTGTTTTCTATTCTGCCTGTTCAGCTCGAAAACCTACCACTTCTATAGTTCAAGCTCCTTGATGTCTATCCCTCATTTAGACGCCTCTAAAGGCATACCATTTTCCTCTCTATTTCTGTAGATTTATAGTTGTTGTTTCTGTTGGATACTTTGTGTCTGTTAGCAATTAGGGGCTATGACAGAATTGAAAGCTACACTTCACAAGATATCTGTATGTAGCATGACATTCAGATGGATCCCCACAGAATCCAGAAAGACGGTCACCCACGCACTCATCACCAGCAGACTTGACTACAGCAACGTACTGTATGCCGGCGTCACCCAGAAACAGCTCAGGAAACTACAGAACGTACAAAATGCCGCAGCCAGACTGGTCTTTGACATTCCCCGCCACAGCCACATAACACAACACCTCTGACAACACCACTGGCTCACAATCAACAAGAGAATCACCTTCAAGCTCCTCACACATGCTTACAAAGCTCTCCACGACGCAGGATCAGAATATCTGAACCACCGCCTCGCATTCCACATACCCGCCAGACAACCTTGCTCTGCCTAACTTGCCCTGGCCTCTGTCCCACGGATCCACCAGACCTGAATCAGAGGAAGATCCTTCTATCTCACCGCCAAGACCTGGGACACCCTGCCCATCCACCTCAGGCAATCCCTGTCATTGACCCAATTCAGGAAGGACCTCAAGACCTGGCTCTTCGACTGAACCTCCACGTCCAGATGGATCAGCAGACCCCCCCCCCAGCGCCTTGAGACCCGGGCGGGTGAGTAGCCACACTATATAAACTCCAGATTAGATTGATTGATGACGTAACATTAACCCTACCTCTGTCATTCTCCTCCTCCTCCTTGAATCTTGATCCATGCTGGTATGCAACTTTCTTGCTCTTGATTGATCCTGCTCCCTTTGAAGAACTTCCTACTTCTTCATATTTTGACCAACTAGTGGGCCCAAAGGACTTGTGCTGAGCTGGTTCGTTTCCTTCCTAATCAGTCATCACCCAGTGGTGAGGTGGGGCTATACATCTCTTTTAAGGTCTAGTTGCCCTGAAGGAGTCCCCAGGATTTGATTTTCGCACTAACTCTTTTCAGTTTATATTCAGAATCAGGAAAGGTCTTACAGGGAGCAGGAGTGTCCGTTCACTAGTATGTCAATGACACTCAAATATACCTTAAAACACCATCAGTTACTGATGTATCTATGATGTGCTTATGCTTAAACACATTCCAAAAAGAATAGCAGAAAACGTCCTACTTGATGCTGACAAGTCGGAGTTCCTCTTATCCTCCCCAGTACAGAAGTGCAAGCTGGATCTCACTCTCCTGGAGTCTGTCACCCACTCTCAGAAACTACAGACAATATATTTTACCCTGGATTCTTCCTTATCATTGATTCCACACATCAGTAACATTTCTAAAGCTCTGAGTTACCTCTTCCACTCTTGCAAAAAAGCAAAACTCTCTTAAGAGCAACTATTGATGGCGGTCCATGCCCTGGTAATCTCCAAGCTGAATGTTGGCATTCTGTCCTTGCAGAGGCACCACAATCTTTTCTGGCCTGACTCAAATCCAACCTTCATTCTGCAGGCAGATGATTACCTCTTCTAAAACATTTTTCCTCCATTTTGAGACTACTCCATTGGCAATCATTAAATACTAGGATCACCTTTCTTCTCTGCTGCATTGCCGATAGAGCAATTATCTCACTAACCATCTCTACCTCGCTACTCTTCTATCCATCTTCAGTGTCCAAAGAAACCTTCAAAGCTGGAAGGCTTTAAACAGTAAAGAATCCATGTTCAGAAACTCCTCCACTCAGAATCGCTCTTTTGCATGTGCTGCAACTACTACTTGCAACTTACTTCCACTCAGGATTAGAAGTGAACCCTCTCTCTTCTGTAAAGGAAGCAATTAAAGGCAAACTCTTCAGTCTACTCCTGGACTAATCAAAACCTCCTTGACTCTACTTCTTATTCTCAACCACCCGCTCCACTCCTGCCACTCCTCCCACCCACACATTTACATTCCTTTGAAATGTAACTTGCTACAGTCACTCCCTTTTGTCGCTCCCTCCCATTCACCATCCCATAGCCTTGTCTTGCTGTCAGTGAGGCTAGCCAATTAGGAGTGTGGTGAGTGCCTGGTAGAGGAGTGAAGGGTGGCTGCCCAGAAACCAGGAAACGTCTCATGGAGGCTGGAGCCCCAAATTGGAGAGCTTCTCTGGAATAAGTGAGAGCAACCATATTATAAGGAAGAACTTCTAGGACTGGAGAAGGCCTTTCCTGGAATGCGGGAGGGGCAATTAAAAAAGGGAGCACCAACGTCATTGCTGACAGGTGGGAGATTGGGTATAGGCAAGTAGAGCGGAGAACGAGGGAGTTACTATAGGAAGAGCAAACATCAAAGGAGATGGCAGGATGGTGCCAGGGAAGACTGGAACATTGGGTGAAGGTCAAAGGGAGAAGTGGGTGAGTCTGGGGTAAAGGAACATGTGAGCAAGTAGTGTGAGGCAAGTGAAAGCAACAGCTCATCACTGCTTTGGAATCTTTCTCAGAACGCAACTTAAAAAAAGTACCGTTAGGGAGCAGAGAAAAAACTACTGGAGTTTGAGAGAGAGTGAGACATACACAAAAGGGAGGGAAGGGGACAACATTGGCAGACATATGTAGATGTATTGCAGCATTAATGACCTTGTGCCCTCACTGCAATATCGACCCTTACGTTTGGTGAGGTCTAGTTCAATAATGTCCTCAAAAGAAGTAACATTGCACAACAACTGTACTTTTTCAAGCAATCCTTATTGAAAAATCACAGCTACAGCATATTAATTAGTGATTGATAACAGCCTGATTGGTTAAATCTCAAGGTTCACTAGCTGTGCACACCACTTGGAAGAAACAACATGGGGATACAAATTGCTTCACAACCTGCCTCCAATCAACATCCCCGGCTGTTACTCTTCATGTGGTTTGTGGCTCTCAATACATCATACATGTTCGTGGTAAGAATGGTATATACTGCAGTGCAGTATTTAGTTGGGGTTTTTGTAAATGGGTGAACATGTCACGTCAGAGCGCTTATTGACGCTACGGGTAACACTAGTAATCCTCTTGTGCTATTTGCCATTTAATATCAATGCTTACCCATTGGAAGCGTTTTAGATCTAATCGTGCTGGACATTTACCATAGTGACAACTTGAAACACCCTATTGCGTTCTTAGTTTCACCCTATGTCAGGATTTTAGACCTCTGTCTATCTTGACAGTACCTGTTCAAGGTTGTTTTATCACATTGAATATTTGTCCTTACCTGTGTAATGTTGTTATAGCCTGTGGTATATTGGCCCGTATCCTCGATTTGTCCTGTTTTATTCCCATCCTGTCTTATAAAAGCCTTTTCTCTATTGCCCTTTACACCATGTAATGATCTTGAGGTTTATATGAGTGGGATCTCGGTCTGTGTTAGGGTGGTTAAGATATATTGTCTATTATACCTCACCCTTTGTAAGGACAGTTGAATGCAATGTATGCTACATCACACTCAGTCTCCGTGCTGATAAACTGCATGTTGCACTTCAACCTAGGAGCAATTAAAATTTATTGAATACTTACCTTAGGGTGGTTTCAATATATTATCTGTTAGAGACTTCTAGCTGCAGATTCCTTACCTTAGAATTATCCCCAGGGGTCAGACTGGATCCGGACATTTTATGTCAGCAGTACTGCTGCGCGCCAGTAGGTGTCGTCATTTGGTCTTCCACGCCGGAAGTGATGCAAGTGGTGCCTATATTGGTGCCACTCCAGCACGCTGATGTCAGTTCTTTTCTTTCCACGCCAGTCAGCGCAGATCCGGAGAAAGCTATCCACAGTCATTTTATGATTGACCTTTTTTGACTTTTTGGCAAAGTTTTTTTAGATCTTTCTCCTGGTGTGTCAGGGATGTCCACTAGGAAAGCTGGCTGCAAGCCCTGCGGTGCCTGTCACAGACAGATGTCAGTGATGGATCAGAATCTTGTTTGCCTCGGGTGCTTTGAGCAAGACCATAATGTGAAGATCTGCGTCGACTGCTGCACCATGCACCCCAAGGCCTTGAAGAAGTGGTCCCTCAAGCTCCTTGGCGCTCTATGTGCGACACCACAATGTTCTCTATCACAGTTGAGAGGAAGGTCCCAGAATCGGTCGCGGAGCCATCAATCTTCGTTGCAGTCGAAGTCATCCGGGCGTTCGGGTAAGTCCCACAAGAAGAAAAAGAGTAAGAAGTCGAAGAGGTCATCAACTTCACCTTGTCTGTCGAAGTCATCCGACAAGACAAGGGAGCGTCATTCAAGGCCTGGCTCCGGGGTTGCGCCTGGGCGGCTCCGCGCCTCCCCAAGTTTCCAGGAGCCGGAGCAACTCCCACCTAACTCCACAAATTTTATGAAGCCAGGCACCTCATATTTGGGTGGCGCATCCCTGCGGATGCGCCTTGGGCCCCACGGGTTTGGTAGGGGCCCTTATTGTTTCCCTGCAGGCAGGTCCGCCCCACAGCCCCAGTCTGGCCCCTTGGATTCATGGATGGATTCGGACCGGCTCTGGGCGTACCGCCTCGACCTTCCCAGACGCAGGTCCCAATGCCAATGCTCCAGGCAGCCCAGGTGCCCTCCAGTGGCGCCATCCCCAATCTCATCCCTGACTCCGACACAGAACCAGAGGGACGTCACCCGATGCCGACTCCAGCGCCAACTGGAGCCTTGCCCTCTAGACCGGAACTTGACCCCTATTCCTACACGCTAGGACATGGGGAAGATTGGGAGGGGCCACTAGAGCCTGAGAAATATCAGTCCCTACATCCTAACATGGACTGGTGTGAGAAATTGGCAGACACCAGTGGACTGGACACCTCCCCAGATACTGGCATGGTCTCTCCTCCTAACCGTGGCTAACCGTGGCTATAGAGGAGGGAGCTTCTTTTGCTATGGTGCTGAGAAGGGCGGTGAAGGTCCTTGACCTTAGCCTGCCCTCTAATGTCTTGACAGAGGTGCTTCAGCCGGAAGTGACCCCCTGAGAACTGCTTCTCCCATTTAGTCAAGCACTTACGGACGTCCTGCTTGGGACCTGGCCAAGCCCTGCAGAGGGGCTCCAGTGAACAGGACAATTGTCCGCCACCATCGCCCCACCCCAGGGGATCCCAATTTCCTCATACACCAACATAACTCGGAGAATTTGGTGGTCCAAGCCTCCACTTCCTGTGTAAACTCTGGCGCATTCCCTATCACCCCACCGGATAGGGAATGCAAGAGGCTGGACACCTTAGGCAAGAAGATGTTTTCTTCCCCCAGCCTGGCACGGCATTCCGTGAACGCCACGTGCCTTTTGGACCGTTAGTCCCATGCACTGTAGGATTCGGTTGCGCAGGTGCTACCCATGGTCCCGGAGGAGGCCCGGGATATACTCTCCCAAGCTATGGCAGACGGGAGAGATGCAGCCAAGTTCTCCATCAGATGTGGGCTGGACAAGACCAATTCACTAGGCAGAGCGGTTTCTTTGTCGGTGACCTTACAGCACCATGCTTGACTTTAAGGGGATGTCCAGGCCTCGCTTATGGACATGCCCTTTGATGGACTCAGCACTGTAGCGCTTCAAGGATAGCAGAGCTATGGCCAGGTCTTTGATCTTATCTGTGCCCCCCCCCCAGTCTGCCCTCCATCCTTTCGTGGAGACGGAAATGTATTCTAGATGAAGCTGGACCCACCCAACTACCACGGCACGCAAGCTTCCCAGCTTCTGCATGGCCGATGGCGCGACACCCTTAGACCCCGGGCAGCCAGAGGTCTGGTCAGCTGCAGCATCCAAACCTCTTGAGTGAGCCCTCCAACCATCATGGGCAATGTGTGGCAGGAAGGATACGCCATCACCTGTACCACTGGAGGTTGATAACATCATAACGCTGGTTTCTCCAGATTGTCTGAAGGGGCTACCCACTCCTCTTCATGACCATCTCTCCACTCATGCCACCCATTTATTACAGGCTGTCGAAGGACCATCTATCCTTACTCCGCCAGGTAGTGGCGGCTCTCTTGGCCAAGGGAGCCATAGAGAGGGTTCCTATGCCAGAAGTAGGTTGTGGTTGTAATTCCCACTACTTTCTGGTGGCCAATAAGAACGGAGGTCTTTGTCATATCCTAGACCTGCCCCCTCTCAATTTCTGCCTCAAAAAGGAGAAATTCAAAATGCTCATGCTTGCTCAAGTCCTCTCTGCCCTGGACCCGGGAGACTGGATTGTAGCTTTGCACTTGCAGGACGCATATTTCCACATCCCTATCCTGCCTGCCCACAGACTTCACCTGCAGTTCACAGTGCACCATGAGCACTTTCAGTTCGCCGTGCTCCCTTTTGGCATTACCAGCACCCCTTGGGTGTTCACCAAGGTGATGGCTGTGGTTGCAGCTCATCTGCGGTTATCGGGGGTACCAGTCTTTCCCTAGCTCGACAACTGGCTGTTGAATGCGGCCTCGCCACAGGCAGTCATCTCTCACCTCCAGACTACAGCAGACCTCCTGCACTGGCTGGAGTTCACTATCAACTTGCCAAAGTCACACCTGACTCCCTCTCAGATAATCCCTTTCTTCGGAGCTGTTCTGAACAGGGTGCAGTTTTGGGCCTATCCTCCCAAACGGTGAGTCCAGGATATTCAGGCTATGATACAGATGTTTCAGCCTCTGTCCTGGGTTTTGGTGAGACTGACTCTAAGGCTGGTAGGCCTTATGGCCTCCTGCTTGTGTCATATGCCCACTGGCATATGCGGGCTCTGTAGTAGGACCTGAAGTTCCAGTGGGCACGGCATCAGGGGAATCTTTCCGACATGTTCCAGATCTCAGTGGGAACTGTAAAAGATATGCAGTGATAGTTAACAAACCGCGACTGACTTAGTGACAGACCTCCCCCCTTTCCCCAACAGGATCTGACAGTGGTGACAGATGTGTCACTCCTGGGATGGGGTGCCATCTGGGAGAGGTGGCGATCAGAGGCCTCTGGTTTCCTCAGGAATCCGGACTCCACAACAACCAACTGGAGCTCCGGGCAATCTGGCTATCATTGAAAGCCTTTGTACCCTCCATCAAGGGAAGGTTAGAGCAGGTATTCAAGGACCACACCACCGCCATGTGGTACTGCAACAAACAGGGCGGGCGGGGTCGTGGACCCTTTGTCGCGATGCCCTGTGCCTCTCGATATGGCTGGAACATCAGGGCATATCCCTGGTGGTTCAACACCTGGCGGACTCTCTGAACGCCAGGCGGACAAACTCAGCCGAAGATGCCTAGCGGATTACGAATGGTGTATCCATCCAGAGGTGGTGCAAGGTTTCTTTCAGCAGTGGGGAGAACTTTGTTTTGATCTGTTCGCCACCACCAAGAACACACAATGTCAGCATTTCTGCATGCTGGAATCTAAGACGGCTTTCGCTCGTAGATGCTTTTCTTCTCGAGTGGAGAAAATACTACTTCTGCCCGGAGTTCTCAAGAAGATCAGGAACGACCAGGCCCAAGTCAGCCTTGTGGCTCCAGACTGGGCTCAGAGAGTTTGATATTCCGAGCTGTTGAGCATTTCCATCGGTCCTACGATCAGACTGCCTCTTCAGGAGGATCCTCTGTTGCAGCAGCAGAGGAGTGTTCTCCACCCGAACCTGTCAATGCTCCGCCTTCATGCATGGAGACTGAGCGGTGACAGTTGACAGCTTTTGACCTTCCCTCCCGAAGTCTGCAATGTTATCTTGGCAGCCAGGCGTCCCTTCACCAAGACGGTATACTCCTGCCGCTGGGGCAAGTTTGTGGCAAGGTGTGCAGGAAAGCAATTTGACCCCCTTTCTGCTTCCCTTTCTCAGATTCTTCTGTTTATTTTTTCTCTTGCCTAATAGGGCTCTGCTTTGGCACCTTAAAGGGCTATCTTTCTGCCATCTCAGCCTTGCTGCGGTTGCCAGATCAGCTATCCTTGTTCAAATTCCCTGTTGTAAATAGGTTTTTGAAAGGTCTCCAACATATGTTTCCACCTTTACACTTTATCATCCCTGATTGGGACCCCTTCTCGTACTTACATTTCTGATGTGCGCTCCCTTTTAACTGCTACATAACTGTCCTCTCAGGCTCCTTACCATTAAGACTGCCTTCCTACTGGTGATAACATCTGCCAGGAAGGTCAGTGAGCTCCAGGCTTTGTCATCTAACCCTCCATACTTAACCATCTTTCCAGACAAGCTGGTTCTTCACACTAGATTTTCCTTTCTGCCGCAAGTTGTCACTCCCTTTCATATAGGTCAGTCCATTACCCTGCCTACCTTTTATGCTCTGCCACATTCCTCTAAGGAAGAGGAGCGACTCCATCGACTGGACCCAAAAAGAGCATTATCATTCTACCTTGATCGCAGTAAAGAGTTTCAGGTGGACGGCCAACTCTTCATGGGATATGTCGTAGCCAAGAAGGGGAAGGCTGTGTAGAAATGGACCATCGCCCGATGGATTGTGCTCTGCATTAAAATCTGTTACGCACTGGCCAAAAGGCAACCCACTGAGGGTTTGCGTACTCATTCCACCGGAGTTAAGGCTGTGCGGAGTTCCAGTCCTGGACATCAGACAGGCAGCAACATGGGCTTGCTGCACATGTTCACCAAGCACTACTGCCTGGATAGTCAAGTCCATTGGGATGTTCACTTTGTCACTTCGGGCCTGCAGGACTTTCTAGTGTGAATTCATTCCACAGACCCACCTCTGGGGAGGTATTGCTTAGGTATCTATTCTAAGGTAAGGGATTTGCGGCTAGAAGTCTCTATCAGATGAACAGGTTACTTACCTTCAGTAACGCACTATCAGGTAGGTACTCTAGCTAGCCGCAGATTCTTTTCTCACCCACCCATCCTCCCTGCACTGTGAACGGATCTCTAGGGACACGGTTTTTCCCCTTTTAGGGCCCTAGTCTTACTCACCAGTGGTCAGTGTTCTTTGTGGCTCTGCACTCCTAGCATAGAAAGTCGCGAAAAGAAACTTATGTCAGCGTGCTGTGATGGTGTACATCACTTCCCCCACGGACGAAGCCATGCAGAATCGAACAAAGCCACCTACCGGTGCTCACAGGTACCTCTCCCTAAAAAATTCCAGATCCGGATCTGACACCTGGGGATAAGATAAATCTAAGGTAAGGAATCAGTGGCTAGATAGAGTCTCTACCAGATAAGGCGTTACCAAACGTAACTAACTTGTTCATCTGTTACACCTCATGCTATCAAATAACTGAATTGTATGTTGCACCTAATTCCATCTAACATTATGTATTTCATCTCACCCCTTCTAAGGGTAGTTAATATGCATTATATATTGCACCTCACACAACATAAGAATCATTACCTGCTCTTTATACTGCCCATCTAAGTGAGCAAAAACTGCATTGTACATTGCACTTCACCACCAATTAAGGATGGTTAAGCTGCTGCTTATAGTACACTCAGACAATCTAAGAGTAGTTAACCTGTATTGTTTATTGGTCCTCTCTCCACCTAAGGGCTATTATTTTGCATCGTTATTGGATGTTACACTGCGTAAGGGTGATTGAAATGCATTGAATATTGCACCTCATGCTATTTAATGGTGGCTGAGCTTCTTTGTGTATTGTACCTCACTATCTAAGGATTGCTGAACTGTCTCATATATATATTGACACCCTTTCTAAGGGTGGTTAAAATAGAATCGATTATTGCATATAATACCATCTAAAGGTGGTATTTCCACATTGCATACAGCACTGCATCTTGTCTAAGATAGGAAAATCTTATGGTGCATTGTCCTGCATTCTATCTTAGGTGGGATAAACTACATAGTATATTACACCTTACCTCATCTAAGGATGCATCTCAGTCAAGCAAATTGTAGTTAAGCTCCATTGTGTATCCCATCTCACTCTATGTGAGCAGTGCTACACTGCATTGTGAACTAAAACTAAAATTACCTAGGGCTGCTAGACTTCACTGTAGAAGACACATAACTTCCCATCAGGGTTGGATCAATACATTTTAGATTACATCTTACCTTTTTCTAGGGCTTCATAAACGGCATTGTACATGCACTCCACATTATCTTCGTGTGAATAAGCTGAATTGTCTATTGCACCCCACATAATATAGTGGAGTTAATCAATTGCATTGTATATTGTGCCCACATTAGCCGGGACTATAAGCTACTTTATTTAGTACACCACACAGTATTTAGGAGATAGTAAACTGTATGCTATATTGCACCTCTCCTTTTCTGGGGATAACAAATTGCATTATACTTCCCTACTCACCTTAACTAGGGATTAAAAAGCTGTTATATATATATGGAATATTTAATCCTAATTGTATATTCCTTCTCACCTTATCTAGGGGTATGTAAACACCACTATATTTCACACCTCGTCTAACCTGTAGGTTAATATAGCTCACTCTGTATTGTACACGAGTTTACTTATGTGTTAAGAGACTGCATTGTAAACTGCACTTCACCTTGCCCAGGGTTTGTAAGCTGCATTGTTCATTCCGCCTTACTATATATGTAGGTTGACAAGTTGCATTGCTTCTTACACCCCACCTCACCTCACCTAGAGGTAATTAACCAGCATTTTATATTGCCACCTAAACTTAAGTATAAGCTTATAAGCTGCAATGTATATCGCCCATCATTTCGGCTAGAGGTTAATATGACATATTTTATATTTCTCTTCACCTTATCTGACGGTTGTTTGTGTTTATGTTTTGAAGGCCAGTGGTGAAGTCCCTGAAGGAGACAGGGCGAGTTGAACCCGAGCTGTTTGAGGAAGTTACCATTTACTTCAGCGACATTGTGGGCTTCACCACAATCTGCAAGTACAGCATGCCCATGGAGGTGGTGGACATGCTCAACAGCATCTACAAGAACTTTGATTATATTCTTGACCACCATGACGTCTACAAGGTATAGGCACCTTCCACTGCATTGATCAATGAGAGGGCATTTTCAACTTAGGTTCTGTGGCATGTAGAGCTCAATGTGTGGGTATTAACCATCTGACCTGTTGAAAGTAGAACTTTATACGTCTAATCAACATCTAAGTAAAATGTATCTATTCCAGTCAACAACTCTGGCCTAGGGTGCAGCTGACTGCATGTATGTTTGGAATACAAAGGTTTATGGAATAGCTGTGTTGTTAATATTGAACACAGGCCATTCACGGAATAATCAATGACTTGACTATAGAAACAGCGAGAGCTGTGAGAAGGGTAGTAGCAGCCTCTGGAAGAAGGAGCTTAGAAAGGTTGATAAAATAGCTTCCCTTATTTTTTTTACACAGTACTATTAAAAGTACTCCTTAAGCACAAGTCATGCTTGAGAGGAAGAACCGCTGAAAGGTTCTAATAGAATATTTGCAAGCAAATGTTTCGTACACTGAACTAAGGGACATTGTATCAAGCACTGAAGAACATTGTAAAACAAAGTAAGAACACATAAACTGAGCATTTACCACTGGTAAAACTTCTACTGTTGCTGCTGCTACTACCGCTCTACTGGTAGTACTACTGCGGACTGCATTTCTACCATGTCTTTTCCTGTAAGATGTCAAGCACCTCCAAGTAATTTGAGGAAATACAGCCAAACAATCAGCAGGATAGTTTGCCCCTTAATACATCTCCTCTAACCACATCAGAATGACATAGTCCATACCATATGCCACTGAAAGTCAACATAATCTGCTCTGAACACATACTATCATACTTCTCACACAAACTTGACATCTAAGCAAGCTCATGTGTACCGCAGAAAGATTCAAACCAGCCACAGACACGTGAATATGCAGCATCTGTGAGACACTCATGTCTAAAGTGAATTCACTAGGGCTTGACATTTCTGGACCCTCATGATCATGAAAGCATATTATTCATAGCGTGTGTAGATACACATGCTTAGCATAATCTTGCCATCTAGTGTTGGGCTCTGACATTTGCAATTTTGTTGTTGTTGAATAAATCTCTTGAGTCACGGGATGTGGTGTGACTCCTCCTCTTAACGTACATGGCACATGGACACCGACACCATGTTAGATTGGCTTTTTCCGCCATCTGATTTGGACATGCACCGAGTTGACTTGAAGTTTATGTTGTGAACACGTTTTCGTCAACCCTGTTCAGTTACCTTCTATCCCATTGCTTCAGATTTGACCTAGCTCCGGTACAATTCACTTCCCGATGTAAAAAGACATTCGGCAGCACTAAAGACCATCGTTGACATCACGCTGTGTTAAAACCTCACACCCCTCAGTCTCCAGTTTTTTCTCACCAAAAAATGCTGCACTGGTGATGAAACGGGCACCCTTTCAGAACTGCCCTAGCTACCACATGACGTATCTCTGGGCAGACCATCACGAGGTGTGCAATCTGTGCCTGTCTCCTGACCACAACGATGCCTCTTGTCCCTCGTGCCTTGTCTTCTGAACCAAAATGATACTCCGCTACAGAAGGGAATGACGCTGGGCACACAGCTGCATCAAAGTGCTGCATGCAAACTTCAAAACCACTATCAAAGACCCCTCTTTTTTAGGTCGAGCCTAGCGGCAGCGAGCATGCTCTGCTCGCTCTGCGAGACTGCTGTAGTAGAGTATGGGAGAGAAGCTGCGCCCACTCTCCGCCCATATTTTTCATTGGCTTGTGTCACTGTCTTTGGTAAATGCTGCCTTCGGATTCGTTAATAGGCTTCTTAGTCCCTCCTTAGTACGGCCTTGTCTTTATTTGTAGCCTCCCATGGCTACTGGCCCCTTTACTTCGGTTGTTACACCGAACCTGTTATTAAGTTTGTAAGCACTATTTACTTTATTGAGTTTCTCTTACTGCAGGCCAGACATGCGCTGCTTCAGCTGAAACCGTTTGTGTTTTTTTAAGCAGCACGGCCGCCCTGTAACGTGGGCACCTGCTTTCAATCACTTTAACCTGCATTATCTCGTGTCTGTTTCAACACTGGAAGTAAAATGGATTTAGAAATGATTTGCGAATTAAGTCATGTGAATTCCAGGTAGCACATAATCCTCTGCTAATGGGCTGAAGCTGACAACAGCACATCTGTGTTACTTGTCATCTGCACCAAAGCCACATGAGGGGTTGTTTTTAAAAGCCTGTTTTATTAACAACACCACCACCAATACCACCACCAGAAATACCACCACCACCAATACCATCACCAATACCATAACCACCAATACCATAACCACCAATACCACCACCACCAATACCACCACCACCAATACCACCACCAACACAACCACCACCAACAATACCACCACCACCAATACCGCCACCACCAATACCACCACCAAAACCACCGCCAATACTACCACCACCACCACCAATACCAATACCACGGCCAATACCAATACCACGGCCAATACCAATACCACCAATACCAACACCACCACCGCCAATACCAATACAACGACCACCAATACCACCACCCCACCAATAATACCACCACCAATATCACCACCACCAAGATCACTACCAATACAACCACCACCAATACAACCACCAATACCACCACCACCAATACCACCACCAATACCATAACCACCAATACCACCACCACCAATACCACTATTAATACCACAACCACCAATACCACCAACACCACCAATACCACCACCACCAATAACACTACCACCAATATCACCACCACCAATACCACCACCACCACCACCAATACCACCGCCAATACTACTACCACAAATACCAATACCACCGCCAATACCACCACCACCAATACCACCACCACCAATACCACCACCACAAATACCAATACCACCACCACCAATATCACCACTACCAATACCACCACCAATACAACCACCACCAATACCACCACCATCAATACCACCACCACTAATACCATCAATACCACCACCACTACCAATACCACCACCAATATCACCACCACAAATACCATCACCACCACCAATACCATCACCACCACCAATACCACCAATACCACCACCAATACCACCACCACCAATACCAATATCACTCCCAATACCACCACCACCAATACCACCACCAATACCACCACCAATACCACCACCACCAATACCACTGCCAATACCAATACCATCACCACCAATACCACCACCACCAATACCACCACAACCAATACCACCACCACCAATACCAATACCACCACCACCAATACCACCACCAATACCAATACCACCAATACCAATAACACCACCACCAATACCAATACTACCAACTCCAATACCACCACCGCCAATACCAGTACCACCCCCACCAATACCACCACCAATACCACCACCATCAATACCAATACCGCCACCAATACCACCACCACCAATACCACCAATGCACCACCACCAATACCACCACTAATACCACCACCACCAATACCACCACCAATACCACCATCACTAATACCACCACCAATATCACCAACACCATCACAACCAATACCACCACCAATACCACCACCACCACCAATACTACCACCACCACCAAAACCAATACCACCACCACTAATACCACCATCAATACCACCAATACCACCATCAATACCATTACACCACCACACCACCAATACCACCACCACCAATACCACTCGCCACCACCAATACCACCACCAATACCACCAATATCACCAATACCACCATACCACCACCACCAATACCACCAATACCAATGCAACCACCAATACCACCACCATTAACACCAATACCACCACCACCAATACCACCACCAATACCACCACCACCAATACCACCACCACCATTACCAGTACCACCACCACCAATACCACCACCACCAATACCAGTACCACCACCAATCCCACGAATACCGCCACTACCAATACCAGAACCACCAATACCACCAATGCCAATACCACCAATGCCAATACCACTACCAATACCACCACCACCAATACCACCACCACCACCAATACAACCAATACCAATACCACCACCACCAATACCAATACCACCACCACCAATACCACCACCTCAGCGCCTCTCGCTCACTAGTAATAGCAGGGGCACTGTACGAGGCCGGAGCTGCAGCCGAGACCATCCCTCCCTCCCTCCATGCCTGCCATAAAGCACAGCCCGCCCTGAACCAGCAGGTGAAGCCAGGGCCCTACTACAGCTGGAGTGTTTTTTTATTTGCCCAAAGATAGCAATGACATTACGCAATGCCACACTGCACACTCAAATCACGGAGAGGGCAGGAAATAGCCCCCTCCCGCTCTTCCTCCTGACCCGCGACAGTGTAATCACAAAGCGAAAGGTGTTGGAGCGCTTTGTCAGTGTTTATAGCTTGGATCATATGTAGCTCTCACTTCACACTTTGTGTCTGTGTAATTTACAACACTTACATATCTTCACAGCACTATTTATCACTACTTTGGAGACGTCGCAGGCTGGTCTCTTCCTCTGATATGTACATTCTAACAAGCGGTCAAGAAGGCCCTTTATTGCAATGCAATAGGTCTCGCGTTTTCGAGAGTTTAAGCTATTAGTATTGTAAATGACAGTCCCTTTTATTTATGTTTTAAAACCCAAAACATAAATAAAAGGCATTCTCATTTACAATGCCAATAGCTGAAACTTGCGTGAATGCGAGACCTATTGCATTGCAAATGCTTGTTTCTTATTTTTAAGGTTGCCAAATATGTTCCCGTTAGTATGAATAAATTCTAACAAAACCAACCACTATGTCACATATCAAATCCAATGCTGTGTTTCCTCAGGTAAAGTATTCTGAAACACACAATGACCAACAGTAGGGTCGACATGTGACTCTCACACCTTGTAGCCCCCATTGCCCCGTGCAACGGTTCCTATATCCAAGATCCACACTCTTGCATGATTCACAGTCTCTGCGCATGTGTAAAGAAAAGCCAAATGGGAGAGGGTGGGTGCAGAGAGGTGAGGGGGCATCGCTGGAAGGTGTTAGCCTGAGACTTCTGAAAGCCAGAGATCCCATTCATCTTGTATGGCTATGAGGCTTTCAGGAGGACAGATCTTTAGAATCAGGAGATGATGAAAAGTAGAGGCGGGCAGACACACTCCCAGGGCCCGGACTGGTCATAGCGGGCATCAGGCGTTTTCCCGGGAGGCTGGAAGGGTGGGGGCCTGTTTTGCAGTCATGGGGGCTGTTTTTGTTACTGGGGGTCGGTTTTGCAGCGGTGCTGCTATATCGTCCCCCAGTACCAAAAGCAGCTGGGGGGCTGGTCCGTCAAAATTGCTAGGCGTGCTTTGGGTTCCCAGTTCAGCCCTGCACACTACCACATTCTTCCCTAAATACACAGAGGCTTGCACTCACAGAGACACTGGCAGTCACTCCTGTACACTCTCCTTTACACACACAGACAGACAGGCAATCGAAGAGACACGCACTGGCAGACATGCTCACATACAGACAAGGCTCTCATGCTGCACACGCAGACTCAAGACAGCTATCCTTCTCAGCTTCGCTAGTGTAGGGGCACACCCAAAAACAAAAGGAAGCCAGAGAGAGCCACCACTCGCTTATTAGTTCGCTACTCACTGAATGCACAAGCAGCAGCACCATAAATGGGAGCTGCCAGTTTTTTGGCGCTGTACACTTTCCTGCCAGGCGTGATAGAGAGCAATATTTCTTTTTTTAAACTTCTCTAGGCTATTTGACTAGAGCCAAGAGCGTTTTTGAACAGAAGTTAAATTTCCATGTCAATTTATTATCAACCAAAAGGTCCAGGTAGCAATATTCGGTATCTACATCCAGCTTGGGTGCCCAAGGAACCAGTCATTCCCATGCTTGCCGAGTTGTCCTCTAATCTGTCTTATGGTAACTACTGCAGACGGTTTAACCTAAGTTGTAGCCCTACTGGAGTAAGTTGACATCTTACCATATCAGCCGCATCAGGGAGATCTAGAATGTGTTCACTTCTAACTTGGAAGTAAAAATTCTCCTCTTCTTCAATGACTCTGTTAAATTATGTACCTTCAGTGCACCAAACTGCAGGCTTTGTGAGTGCAAAACTCTCAGTCACAATGTACTAAAAAATAGGCCTGGGCGGTAAATTTCGTTCCGCTCGCGGAATTTGGGTAATTTCGCGTTCCGCGGAGAACGCGGAATTGCCAAAAATTCCGCAATCCGCAACTTCGCGGAATTTTTTGCTTGTTCGCGCTTTCAAAATGCGTGTTCGCGAGATATTTCTCCCCGAGCATGCAAACAGCGTTCGCGAACAGGAAAAAAGCATCGCAAACGGGCGGAACAAGCAATTCCGCGTGTTCGCGGAACTTTTGCGTGCTCGCTGAGTTTTTTACCGTTTCGCGGAGCTTTGCGGAGCTTTGCATAGCGCGACTACGCAAATTCCGCCCACCCCTACTAAAAAAACATCGTAGCCCACAAATGGGGGGGGGGGATCTCAGTGAACACATTGAGGCTCCTAGCAATTCTCAAGGAAGATGAAGTGTGAAAGGTTTGACCACCCCTTTCTTTGCGAATCTCAAGGTAGTGTATCAATTGTTTGGCTTACCAGCACCCCAATGGGGATGATATCTGTTTGCAAAGTGTCAGCGAGGGGGGCTTCTTGGAAGGAATCCTGCTTTATTGATACACATGAGGTAGGACTTGGGTGAATCATACCAAGTGGACATTTTGTGCTAAAATGGATTAGTGTATCCGCCGCAGTGCAAAAATAGCCTCACGCTGCATCGACCTGAAGATGATACATCAAGGCCTCAGTGCTATATCAAGATGTGTAAAATATGAATACATTAAATATATGCATACAAGAGAAAAGTTAGCATATTCTGAAAGGGATTCACACTACCCTGGGTACATGTCCAAAATAGCGAAAAAGAAGATAAAAAGCACAAATCCAGCATTGAAAATTAATACTTTCTTACAAAAGTATTTTCAGCCACTACAAATTAGTAATTTAAAGCATACATGAAATGCGTCTGAGTCACAAAAAGAAATAGAAGTGCAAATTGCATGCACAAGTGTGAAATGATGCAACTATTGCTCAGAGAAGCTTCCTCTTGCTTGATAGACATGACATTCTTATATTCAGGTGTGGGGTCAGGGGTAGATGGTTCTCCTGTTCGCTTATAGGTGGAGCCACGGAAATTATCCTGCAATGGAGGACCAAACTATATGACAAGGTTGACTAAATTATGCAGCAAGAAAAGCCAAATTATGTGGCGTAAGGTGGGACATTCTGTGACAGCTTTAAATTTTTGTTTAATTATTTTTACACACATTAATGTGTGGGTAAAAAAATCACCTCATTAGTGTGAGTATAGCAATGAGGAAATGAAATGTGACAAAGTTAACCCTTGAGTCTGCCACCCTGTGGCTTCAAACGTGGTACTTTTTAAAAATTTAGTTTGGATATGTTTGAGCCAGAAACAAATAGTTTTTCTTGAAAATCTGCACATTTTGTAGCAGATGGTAAATTATGTAGTGTGGTAGATCCGTAATTAAGCAGAAAACTCCGCGTCTATTAAATCGCAGAATTCCTCAGGGAAAATCTGCAAAGCAGATCTAATGAGTGATGAAACAGAATGAAATAACTTAGTCCTGTTTGTCTTAAGTATTCCTTTTTTGACCGTGTTTAAATTGGATGTTGCTTCTTGTCAAACCAGAGGAAACGTATGTGAAGTACTGTTTTTTTCTTAGAAGAGGAAGTAGTCATAATATCCCCTCCTTTGCAAAGTTGGACTTCCCTAATTGAAGAAGTGTTCCTCTTTTAGGGAACAATGCACTGCATGTATTTCTATTTGTAGAGGTATGAGACTTACTTGGTTTTATTCACTAGGAAGTAAAAGTGCTGAAGTGTGCATATGTATTTTTGATTGTTGCTCACTGCTGCTCTCCCGGCTGTGGTTGTAGAGTGCTACATATGTAGGACAAGTGTTCTAGCTCCCCACATAGGGGTAGAAAGCGCTATGTTACAATTAAATCTCTCAGTCTTTGTAGCGCGTCTTCATATCAGTCTGATATGACTAGAAAAAAAACAAGGGAATAACTCAAGTGCTCCATACACGTCTCTTGTTTCTGGAAGCACAAGTCTTGGTGCACTTTCAAAAGCCATCCACGTTGGCCGCCATTCTCTCTCGCTCCATTAACACATTAGATAAAATCATTAGTTATTTTATATCAAACCTTGTTGTTGTGTTAAAGATGTAGTTTAATATCCACGTTCCTACTTTCATAACCAAAGTAATTAGATGTTTTGAGAAATATATGCTATAGTGTTTGATGGACATTGCGAGCGGTGTGAACATGGTTACTGGTGCTCTCATTTTCAAAGCAACATTTACAACTCTTGCATAAAGAAAAAGAAAGCTTTACAAGCAGCGAGTTATTGTATTTGCAACCTCTCTAAACAGTGTGTGGTAATGTGCATTATCTGTATCTTGATGCTGCGGGCCTGCATGGGATTGTGACACTTTTCTTCGTCATAAAATGCCACTTAAAAGTGCAATTTATATGATGCATGCATGCAAAAAAACGCACAGACATAAGGAAATTTAGAACCGCGTTGTCTCCCCTCGGCCACATAGACGGTTCGAGATTGGTTGCTCCTCTTCCGCCCATGGGCGCAACTAGACTCAAACTTTGGGAGGGGGGGGGGGGGCAGGGGGGTAAACACGTGGATAAGTGGAGACAGAGCCATCATAAGAGCCAAATCAAAATTACTTGTGGGGGGGCTCCCTTCGCTTTTCCGTCGTAGTGCGTAAAACACCGAGTCATTCTTTGAGACTACATGTGACAAATAGTGCATTTTAAAGCACACAGGGTCAGTAACATTATTCTCGGCATAACATGATTTTGGGTCTCTCAAGGAATTTTAGCACAGTGAATGACAAATGTTCTATTTTAATACACATTAGGCCAGTAATGAATTTTAGCACAGTGAATGACAAATGTTCTATTTTAATACACATTAGGCCAGTAAACCTGGTGCAATGTGAAACACCAGATTCTATTTTACATCACAATCTCGGGCAAATCGTACCCTCCAAACACTCTGGGCCAGTTGTGTTAACCTAAATAGTCTGAAAAAATCTTTTACAAGATATTTCACCATCCTTCCACCAAAGGAAGGTTTTGAAAATTGGAAGCAAATATGCAGTTTAAGCACATTTATTTAGTTACTGCTCTGTTCATGCTTCATTTACCTGCACACAATATTTTTATGTTATTTTCTGAATATGATGTTAGTATAGTAAACAGTTTTGTAGCTGTTTGGGGAAGCTGCCACATATCCTAGCTCTGTAGCACAAAGAATGTTGAATACATATTATGTGGTACTTTGTGACTTTGGAACCCCCACCAAATATTTTTGAATTTGAAATGCTTGGGTAGTCATTTAGCAAGAAACACAACCCATGTTTGATAAGATCTGCTCTAATAACATACATTAAGGATAGAAACTGAGCACATAAGCTTGATTGTAGATGATACGCCCACATCGCAGATTGGTGTCAACCTGGGATTTCCAAGGGTAAGAGATGTTGACCTAGTTTTCCATTTGGCACTCATCGCACTGCACTCAGTACTCCTTGTCTAAGTGAAAGGATCAGAAAATAAACAGAGCTTTAAAAGTCGTATGTATTTTTTAAATTCCAGTCCCTCTACCTAGCCACTGGGCAGCAAATAAGTAGCTGTTGTGGAGCTAAGCATGGGTAAAGGGATCAACCTTTCATGCCACTATAGCTATTACTGCCTTTTTAGTGAATAAATGCCATGGTACCCCTGAACGCAAATGGGAACAGATTATTAAATAGCGATAACATTTGTGAAAATCATTTGTAACAGTGCTTGAAGAATGAGAATGTATTTACTGATAACAATGTTTGCAGATTTCTATTGAATTCTTGTGTGAAGCAAATGACATGAAATAAGACTTCTTGGGGTGGAAGCTTAGTAGCAGTATGACGAAGTAATCCCAGAAAGAACTTTGGATGCATGAGTCTGTCGTCTAATAAGAATGATGGGGCTAAATTAGAACAATTGCATAACATTTTGGAGTAATCATAGTTTGAGAAAAAGACTGGACTGCATACAAACTAGTCTCTGCTTTGTTGTGGAAGGCAGGAAATTAGGCACAATCGCTAGGCCCTGCAAACCTAATCCCAACCTCATTTGAGTTAACATATTGGCTCATCTGAGCAGGAAGCAATTACTGCAGAGACAGAAAATACCTTCACAAAGTATTATCCATTTTAAGCACTGCCCCTCCTGCTAACACAGCCTTCTGCCCTATAAACTATTGCAGAAGACAAGACATCCATGCTGACCCCTGTCCTCAAAGAAGTCATCTCTCCCTTCCACATTCCCTCCTGCTGTCTCCTCAGCTAAATGTAACTATTATAGCGAGGATCATGAGAGGTCTGCCTTGAGACCCTATGGAGAAGGTGGGTAGCTCCTACTTCCAAGGGGTTCTTCTTGGCCTGCCCTAGTATCGCCTGCTCTCAAAATACTTGGTCAGAAGTTCCTCTTTCAAATCACTTTTCATTACCAACAGGGGAATCTAAACAAAGCTTCACTGATGCAGACTAGAACTCTGGCCTCAAAACTGGCATCCCAGCCCTTATTCATTTCCTTCAGGAAGCTACACACTGATGGAACTCCCTTCTCAGTCCACAAAGCAACATTTTAAAACTCACACCCTGCAAAGATAAGAAACATCCAAAACCACCTCAGATTCAGGGATGCAGTAAAGACATGGCTATTCCATAAAAGGTGACACCCCTACTGCAAAGCAGTCCCAAATCCTAAACACCCAACAAAGTTGAGTCAGTCACCTATGTACCGTTGGTAGGTATTTGCATCTCTCACTCCTCCTGGCTCCATTCCAAGCTTAAGTGTATCTAACAATATTGCATGCATGCATATATCATTTCCCAAAAACACATTGAAAATTATGCTCATTAGGACTGCACAATATTGTACTGTGAACTACGAAATTCTACTTAGGCCCTGATTACAATTGCCTTGGAGGAGAGTGTGATATTTATTGCACATGTTAAGGTAGATAATAAGAGGGGGTCTCAATTTATCCGGTGTGATAAATAGCATCAATTGTGAGTTTTGTCTGAAAATAGGACATAAGATACAGATTTTAGTGTTCTCTGCACCAAAACCTGCATGCTCTGTTATTTACAAGGCACTTATCCCCAAGCAAAGTTTTTCCCAGGTACATTTTGGCAAGGGAAACCTGTTGAAATTTACCTGGGAAAAATGTTGTGGTTGTGGGGCTTGCAATGTGGAAATGTGCTGTACCAGGAGCTACCATACATTTTGAAATTAACTAGGCCAAACATAATCAGTGGCTTTAACCACTTAAGTTCATATAACACAGTTTTAAGCATGGTACAAAGCTGGGCACTACAAACTACAACACTTAAAACATATATCTCAAGCTGTACCTAATTCTGAATGACTAACCATTACTCCAAAACACACAACAAAATTAAGATATCTGCAAGTGCTGTGATTTTTAAAAAAAGCAACATAACTGATGCCCTTCTGAACTTTTGAGACTTTTATTTATAGGGGTTGTAGTATACAGCACATTGTAAACTTAGCATAGCTTGAAAACTGTTCAAGTTAAATATATACATTTGTGTTCTACATTACACAGGCTACAGGATATTTTAAGGTTTTGCAGGATTAAGTTAGCTATTTTATCGATCCCAGAAGGATGAAAAGGTAAGATGCCTTTGTTGACATTCAAATCCATGTCCGGCGGGCTTTAGAGCTGGTTGAGTGACTGAAGGTTCAAGCCAGGCTCGAGACAGATGCCTTGCTCTGGTTCACCTTGAGGTCCTCTTAGACCCTTAAGACCAAAAAGAGCAAAGTTTGCTTGAGGCTTTTCACTGCCACTCACACTCTAACCTCATGCAGCAAGAATTAAAAACAAAGCATTGACTTGTGGTGTAAAACAGGAGAAAGTAATAGCCATCTTCTGTTTGAAATTCGCAATGACAAACCAGAAAAACCGAGTTCAATCCCAGCTTCCTTGCTTGACTAATTGGTGTGATCCCAGGCAATATTTAATTTCACCATACCTTTTTTTATTATTGCACATGGCAGCACCTTGAAATATGTGAGCACTGTATAAAAGCGTCTTGCATTTGATTTAATAGTCTATAATGCTTCTACATGTATAATTAGAATCTAGGCCACATTTAGGGTGCCCATGACAACTGTCTTGCCTCTTAGTGGCATACTTATGGGATTTTGGCATAGGGCAGTGCAACAAGACACCTTGCTGTGCTGCGCTATGCCAAAGTGAAAGGGAAGGAATGCATCATATTTTTGCAATATGGTGAATTTCTGTCCTTTCACCCTGCGCTGGTGCCGTTTCTGCAGCCTAGCGCCAACGCAGGCACCCTTGCACCCAGGGTGCCTCCGTTGCATGCAGGATTGTTTTTGTGCAGGAAGAGGCACCTTCCTGCACAAAAACAATGCTAATAGGTGTTTTCCTTTTTCTATGTGTGCTGCAGAATGCAGCACACATAGAAAGAGGAATCAATGAGGAGAAATGAACATACTTCTCCTTGTTACACGTCATTGTGTGCAGCATACAGATTTAGCGCTTCTCAGGTTTACATGACTTTGTAAATCTGGGACAGCGTCAAATTCCAGTGGTGTTGCGTGGGAAAACCCACTGCAACGACCATAGAACGCCTCCGGGGCGCAGAGTAAGGCGACGCAGCGATTTGCGCTGCATCGCCTTAGTCATGATTTATGAGGCCACTCAAAGCCATGCAAGGTGGCCTTGCATGACATCTAAATCGAAATGAGAGCTACTCATCCGAAGTATGTACGGCAGGATGTTGGAGTGTGTTACATCACACACATAATATACAGAGACAATGACTCATAAATGTGAAAGTCAATGTATAGAAAATTTTACTTAAGACATTGAGGGCTACAAGGTGTAAGAGTCAGATGTCATCCATACTGGTAGGCAGTGGCACAGCAGGGGTGGGGCCACAGGGGTGGTTGTCCCGGGCGCAATATTCTTAGGGGTGCAAAATTTTAAAAGAAAAAATAATTTGTGGTGGAAGTGACTCTAGTCATGTCGGTGCTGATGTCTGCAAGTACAGGTTATGTTGTCTTGACCGCCTTTGCCCACAGAAAGGCTGCACAGAGCTGTGCCCTCATGCATCTCTTATGGCATTGGGGCAGGTGGGAGCTGCTTGCGCTGTTCCCGGTGGCATGAGAGCAGCGCTGCCCAGTGGCACAACAGTGGAACGTCTCTTGTGGTACCACGGCCCCGTACAAGGAATTTGTTTCTGCTTTTTGGCAGGCAGAAGGAGCAATTCAAGCCCGAGTTCTGCGCTTGCTGTCTGACGTCATGTGTCGGTTTGAGTCACCAGGGGGTGTGGCATCCATTCATTCTTTCATCCATTATTCAGTCCTTCACCATTCATTCTGTCCTTCCATCTGTGTACCCATCCATATCCAAATCTATTCAACCATTTCCAAACCTATCCATCATCTATCCTTCTATCCATCATTTCACTCATCCATCCCTCCATCCACCCTGTCACTCATTCATCCATCATCCATCCATTCTTTCACCCATCCATTCATTCACTCATCCATCCATTCACTCATCCATCCAACCATTTACCCTCTCACCTATCCAGCCATCCTTTCACTTACTCATCCATCCATACATTCACCCAGTCGCTCATCCGTCCATTCATTCACCATTTCACTCATCCATCCTTTCTTCCAGCTCTTCACGCTCCCTTTCACTCATCTATGCATTCTTTCACTCATCCATCCTTACATCCTTCTTTTCACTCATCCATACACCCATTTGCCCATCCATCCTGTCAATCATCCATCCATACTTTCACTCATCCATCCAGCCTCCCTTTCTCTCTCCATCCCCTTTTCACTTAGCCATCCTTTCACCCACCCATCCACCCAACAATCCATCCACTCATCCACTCATGAATCCATCCATTGACCCTATCACTCATCCATCCATCCTTTCTCTCATTCATCCACCCTTTCACTCATTCATCCATCCTTTTGCCCAGCTACCCTCTCTTTCACTCACTCATCCATCCTTACATCCACCCTCTCACTCATCCATCCATCCATTTACCCTTTCACTTATCAATTCATCAATCCATCCATCATTTCACTCATCTATCTGCCCATTCACTCGCCCATCGTCCAGCCTTTCACTCATCTATCCATCCTTTGGATCACTGACAGAATATCGAAAGTCAGAATATCGAGCTACAAAAATATCGACGCAAGAATATCGATGTCCAGAATATCGAAGTCCTATCTACATAATGGTAAAAACTAAAATATCGATAAAAAAATATGGTTGTTAAAAATACAGGTTTTTTTAATGTATAAAAAATAATGTAAAATAAAGTAAATAATACATATAATTAAAAAAACATAGTTAAAATTATTAAAAACTGTTTAAAATTATAAGTAATACATATAATGTAAACATCAATTAAACATATATGTATAAAATATAATATATATACTTACTTAATAATATTTATAAATAATTATTTTAATAACTTATAAATTGTTAAAAAACATATTAAAAATTACAAAAACATATATATACACATACACCAATAATATAGATAAAAAATAAAAAATATATATAACAAATTAAAATATTACAATATTTTTAATCTTTTTAAAATACATTTTACACTACATTAACTAAAACAATAGAGAAAATATTGGATAGCGTAGGGGATAAAATTACTATTCCCAATCCAGAGAGTGCAACAGTAGGGAAAGTGTTGGATAGCGTAAGGGTAAAAATGACTGTTCCCACTCCAGAGAGTGCAACAGTAGGGAAAGTGTTGGATAGCGTAGGGGTAAAAATTACAATTCCCACTCCAGAGAGTGCAACCGTTAGGAAAGTGTTGGATAGCGAAGGGGTAAAAATTACTATTCCCACTCCAGTGAGTGCAACAGTAGGGAAAGTGTTGGATAGCGTAGGGGTAAAAATTACTTTTCCCACTCCAGTGAGTGCAACAGTAGGGAAAGTTTTGGATAGCGGAGGGGTAAAAATTACTATTCCCACTCCAGTGAGTGCAACAGTAGGGAAAGTATTGGATAGCGGAGATGTACAAATTACTATTCCCACTCCAGAGAGTGCAAGAGTAGGGAAAGAGTTGGATAGCGTAGGGGTAAAATTACTATTCCCACTCCACAGAGTGCAACAGTAGGGAAAGTGTTGGATAGCGTAGGGGTAAAAATTACTATTCCCACTCCAGTGAGTGCAACAGTAGGGAAAGTGTTGGATAGCGTAGGGGTAAAAATTACTATTCCCACTCCAAAGAGTGCAACAGTAGGGAAAGTGTTGGATAGCGTAGGGGTAAAAATTACTATTCCCACTCCAGAGAGTGCAACAGTAGGGAAAGTGTTGGATAGCAGAGGGTTAAAATCAACATACTTATCAATTAAATAATTATTAACATTAAATAACCAATTAATAGTTAATTAATAATAAATTAATTATAAATACTAAAAAATAAATATTAATAATTACTTTATTATATTTAAATTACTTCCCACCCTATTCCCCTATAAACCCACAACCCACTCCTAAAAAAATAACACAATTAATACAATTATCTCTAAATTAATTATTAATTAATAACCAATTAATAATTAATTAATAATAAATGAATTATAAATACTAAAAAATAAATATTAATAATTACTTTATTATATTTAAATTACTTCCCACCCTATTCCCCTATAAACCCACAACCCGCTCCTAAAAAAATAACACAATTAATATAATTATCTATTAATTAATATGAATTAATATTAATTAATAACCAATTAATAATTAATTAATTAATTATATATGCTAATAAATAAATATTAATAATTACTTTTTATAATTAAATTACTTCCCACCCTATTCCCCTATAAACCCACAACCCGCTACAGAACTAAAATACGCAAAAATTAATTTACATAAAAGTATTTACCGCTAAAAATGTAACACATGCATTAAAAAAAAAACTACACTTATACCAAAAAACGACATCACATACTTTTAACACACATACTAAAATACAGAACACTAATATAAACATCGATATTATTAACAACAATATTTTTACAAACGATATTACTGTCTTCGATATTAAAAACGATATTTCTTACCTTACTGTCGATATTCTGTACCACGATATTCTTGCAGTCGATATTCTTGACCTACGATATTTAAAACTCGATATTATGGTAGGTCAAAATTAAAAACTCGATATTCTGTCTGTGCACCCCATCCTTTCACTCATCCATCCACCCTTTTACCCATCCATCCACCCTTTTACCCATCCATTCGCCCTTTTGCCCATCCATCCACCCATTTACCCATACATCCAGCATTCCACCCATACATCTATTTATTTACCCTTTCTCGCATGCATCCTTCCACTCACTTATCCATCCATTCTCTCATTATCCATCCATTCACCCTTTCACTCATCCATTCAACCCTTCACTAATCCAACCAGCCATTTACCCATTCCTTCACTTACTTACTCACCCACCTTTTCACACTAATTATGAGCTGACCCTTCGTCTGCAGAGTTGCAGACAGAAGAGGCCCATGAAGAACTTCACCCCTGCTGTTTTTCCCCAAAGCAAGGCTGGGGCGAGGGAGGGTTCACTGTGCCCCTGCACATAGGCAATCTGAAAACTTGGAAGTCATAAGTCATGTATGATGCCCAGAACCAGGACATGACGTGACTGTGACATGGTGTTGTTTCCAGGGCTTTAAGTGATTTCTAAAAACTTAAGGGTCTCTCCAAACACGTGTCTGATGTAATTAAGGGCGTGGCTTAAAACAGGGTAGCTCAAAATCTATGCTTAGCAAAGTGTGCTGCCCGACTGGTATTCTGCTACCTCTGTTATTGCATCCAGATATATAATACATCACACCTACAACAAGCCAGGACGGTTGGCTTTGTCAATGGTTGTTAGTTGCATAAAATAAAAGAGCAGCAACTATGGCTTCATTGTGTACAATATTGAAATTGCTTCAGTTCTATAAATGATGAGACTGTGAAAGACCCATATTCGCTTCTTTTTAACTTCTTCGCTGGCTTCTTTTCATGAACTGGATTCTGTACATTTCTTGCATCTGGTGAGGTGCAACACTTTTCTTTATGTACTGTTAAAACAGAATGCCCTGCCCTAGACCGAGGCAGGAGGAGGTCCACCACATGCTTTAACAGCCCAGACTGGCCCATTGTCTTTCTGTAAATGAAAATCAGCTAGCATACAGACTGACAGTGGCCGGGGTGGGGCTGCTCTTGTGCTCAGAGGAAGCGTGCGAGGCGACCCCATCAGGGAGTTGAGGCTTCTCAAAAATGCACAAAATTTCGGGCAAAAGGCATGCGTAAAAGGGATCATCACGGACAACGGACGTGAGATCCAAATCAGGGATGGTCCATGAAAATTACGGACGGTTGGTCACACTACTTAAAGGTCAGGCTGGCAGGCACCAACTCCAGCCCCGGCAGCCCAGCCGACGGCAGCTGATGGGGGGGGGGGGGCTGAAGCCTGTTCTGCTCAATGGGTGTTGCGCGCCTGCTTCCCTTAATTGCCGCTCCCCCTTCTGACTTAGTCAATGTTCCGTCGTCTCTCAACGTGTCATGTTTCTTTCCCCAGTTGTACTTTTTTGCTTTTCGTGTTCATCCCTTACTTCTCACTTTTGTTTTCCCAAATGTTCTGCATGCTGGTTGCAGCCAGCTACTTCCTCCAGGCAACTCCTTCCTCAAATAAGTCTTTCTTCAGTGGCCGTGCTATGCCTTTGCCCTTTGACACATGCAGAAGTTATTCTGTGGCTGGGCCAAGTGTCTGCTAGCCTTGCCTAAGGTCCATCACCACTGACTGGCTTCCAAGATGCTACAGTCAGTACCCTACTCTACTTCCTAACTACAGAGAAGCCTCCCACATGTAAACTCTGCAAGTGACATTCCAGGCAAGGATCAGACATGGCAGCATAAACCGAGCCATGACTCATGTCAATAGTGCGCTCACAACGTGCAAGTCGCTGCCCCCCATTGAATACACTCACAAGGAGAGAGACAATTTCGATTATTTATGATTAGGGCTCCCGGTTTTATGGTATTTATTTTTTTCACATTTCCGTCTGTATTTATTTATATTTATTTTTTTATCATTTTATCTGTATTTATCCGCATTTATTTTTGTGGCAAGCAAAAGAAGACGCTGCAGCTAGTATTTTTTCACATTTATTTAAATAGACAATGCACACTTTTTGCTGTTTTTTTATAGTGTGACTTTGCACCAAAGGTACTGAAGTGCTTTACATGAGCAACAGTTTGATTACACAAGGTCATTTTCATTTTTACAGACACTGGGAAATTAAGGGATTTGGCCAGAATCATGGGAGGGTGAGCCAAACCCGAGACTTGAGCCTGTATGTTCACATCCATGGTTGTTAATTCACTCCAGTGCTATGGGTAATGAAGGTGACATCACAATCCTTTTGCCATCACAGGGTTACACCCACTCTTAGCCCCACAGAAGTCACTTAATTCCTGCTGTGCGGCTAAGAAAATAAAGCTGAGTGAAAATCAAGGAACGTAAACAGGGCTCTTAGATTCCTGATTTCTTCCTGTTTCTCCCACAGAAGTGAGGACAAGTCAAGTCGGGTGGTTCACTATCTGTACTCTTCACTAACGCTAATTGACCACAACGTTCAAGTCCCTCCAAATCTACTACTCCCATTTCCTCCACCCACCACCTTTTTGGTTGATGTATACACCCATTGTCATATAATTAATAAAAGAAATGTAAAGACAGATCCCACAGGTTGACACTTTAGGCCACCAAGATTAATGCACTTGTAATGGGCTCCAGCTTTCTCAATACAATTAGAGATCGGGCTACAGAAATGTGGAAAGCCAACATTTAGACATCTATACAGCTTTTACATGCTGAGAGCTACTCAACAAGTCACCCTCGTGTGCTTGTGCCCTCCTCACCCCTTCAGTATTAGTGTGGTTACACCTGTGTACTAAAAACGCTACAGTTAGCAGCAAGTCAGACTACCTGCAAGGTCTGTAAAGTACAGTGACTTAGGATTGTCCATTTATTTGAATATTAACGACTACGGCCTGGGCTTCGTCGAACAATCGCGAGGGCTAGCATTCAAGCAGTGCCTGAGACGGCGCCTGGTGACAGACGCTAGGGTTAGGTTTCGGATGTGGCGATCTCTGCTCATTCATTTGCATGCCTAGATTTCCATTTGACGGCTCTGTGCTTGGCTGGAATGTGTAGAGGCCGCATTCCAGTGTCCTCTCCGCCTTGCATCTGAGTGCTCGAGCGCGCATTACCAGGTGATCATTGCATCGTGGGAACTCCAGCGGCTTGGGCAGAGCACTGCGCCTCGCTCCACCGGTATGCCAATCAGCCTGAAATGCATGCATGCCTTTGCCACCTTGTAATTAACCTCATTGTTGTGTTTGGCTCTGGGCTGTAGCAGTGAACCAGGCGCTGTTGTACCTCAGACGCTCAGATGTTCACGCGCACTCTTAAGATGCGTCGCTGCCTTCCTCGGGGTTCAGATCCACAGCGCTCCGAGTTCAAGTGGCGGACACCGCCCGATATATCTGTCTTTACTAAAGCTGCTTAGCGGTGAAGAATAGTGTAGCAAAGGTGCCACGGGCACTAAAGGAAGCTAAGCCCCCCTCACACCGACCCCCAATACACTGGTTTCGCACTCATTTTGGGATGGCCGCTGCTTCTGCTGCCGTTGACAGCTAGGCCCCTTCCAGTGAAAATATTCAAAGATTTTGCTCCCCAGACTTGGTGGGGGGGAAATTAAGCCATAACCTCGCTGTGGTGCCAGGCCCTCCTTAAACAAGCTCTCTTGATGGGCCTTTCATTTTTCTTGTAGATCGACAAAGAAATTGAGCTGCACCGACTCCTCTACCACCACCACTTCGTGCAGTTTTACCACTACATCGAAGACAAGGAGAACATCACTGTCCTGCTGCTTGCCCATTTATTTGCACTTTAAACTATGCCTCCGGACAGGCAGTTCCTACGAGCTGATGGCGAGACAACAGATGACGAACGTCATGGTGTTAACAGGATGTCTGGGGGGGGGGCAATTAACCCCGTGGCATGGTCAATACGTGTGTGATGTATTGATAAAGGCCGATAAGCGCTCTCGGCCTGCTGCTGTCTGGGAGGTAGAGAGGCTCGCTCATCAACAGATCAGTCTCACTTGGCAGCAGAGTGCTTAGCCCAGACTCGGGAGGGCGGGGTGATTTAAAGGGGTGAATAATCTGCAGGACATCGCAGTAGCAGTTTCAGATTTCTTTCCTTAGCCCCTGTGCGCCTCAGACACTGATTTTCCAGAGGAGCACATAGACACCATAAAGCCGGTTGGTAAGTATTTTTCCGTTTCTATTTATAAATACAGACAAAGGAATAGAAGTTTTCTGTCTGTATTTATATGTAAAAATCCGTTTAAACGGAAAACCGGGAGCCTTATTTATGATTTAGCCAAAGCTTAGCCCTTTATCTTTCTTCACACAGCATCAGTGAGAAATGAGAACCATAGTTAAGCAGACATTATAGTTATGAGAATACAGGACATAAGATCAGCAAAACAGCTCAAAGATTGTTCAAACAATACAACGATTGGCACCACTTTCCATTACAGCTCAACACTCCAGAATGCATAGTGCCAGAAGGCCCCTATTCCTTATCCATCACCCATGCCCTCAACCAAAGCATACCCGCAGTTCCATACCAACACATACACCAGGGCACAGCATAGGTCTCTGTCCCTGCCGGTGTACCTGTCACCAGGCCAATATCCCAAAATGTTCAACTTCAGGCATTCCGGGGTAGGGCAGAAAGGTTCAGGACCACCAGCAGGTCAGTCCCCCCTCCTGCCTGCCCAGTGCCCACACAAATCAACACCCCTCCACAGGGTCAGCTCAGTAAATCAGTCCAAATTTTTGGGTAGCCCCCTTTTCTGCTGCTACCTATTCCACCACAGGGCAAGGGGGTCATTGGTGATCTCACCCTCCCCCCCGACACCGCTGGAAGGCTTCAGCAATGGCCCCTAAAATTGTGCAAATGTCGAAAGAAGAACTTGAGGCCCCCCGATGACAAATATACCCCATGGACAGCGCTCCATCCCCAAGATGCCCCTCTATAGGTGCTTCAAGTCATACCTTTGCAGCAGTATTTACCCTTCGGTATATGGTCATTGGCTGTCCACACCAGCACTATAAATTGTGGGCCTTATCACAGCCTTAGTGTGCACAATCGGACCATCCTAGATGCCATGTATCGATTTGATCTGGCAATGTTAATATTCCAACAAATCACTGTTTCCTCCCAACTAGGAGGCTAACGTGCCCTTGCTCAACCATCTTCATCCATGGATGGATGTTCCCTTCTGAGTCCCTTTGGCATCCCCACATTTTAACTAGGACTCCTCACCCCCACGTTTGGAGCCTGCCACTGGCAGATTGCTCTGTCTTCTTAAACCCGGAGTCAACTTTTTGCCTGATGGTACTAATAGCTGAGCCCCAAAAAGATAAATACTTTGAAAATAATTCTCTGTATCGCAGGGCTCACCTTTGCACTGAGTGACACCGCACCATATGCCATGAACCACTTGAACATACTGACCCAGGTATGATCTCCAACCGAATCCCAGTTTCCATTCCATGGGTTGGCTCACCACTCGCCAGTAGTGCCTCGGCAAATCCCTACTCCCACCCGTCTATAAGCCGACGGTCCTAAAAATTGAGCTTTGCCCGATAATGGCTTCCAGTACTACAGCGGGTACTCCAATTACCAGATATCAGACTGAAGACTTGTTGCTGTACATCCTTTGACCTCTGTCCAAGAGGATCCTTATTCATTTCCCACTGGGGGTGGGGGAGGGAGGAGAGGCCTTAAACCTACAAACATTTGCCTATAAAAAATGGCATTTGCAAGATGAGGATGACAAACTGATTCCCTTCTCTTTCTGATGTTTTTGTTTCTCTGTCTATCTGTTGGGAACCTAGATCATTCAATGCCAGAACAGCCCCTGAAATGTCTGTTTTGTTATCCAGTCCCAATAGGTCTGTATTTTCTGGCATTCCCACACCATATGCATTAGTGTGCCCCTGGGATCGCCACATCTTAAACATTCAGGACCGCATACAAGTCTCATTGTCTACAACCTCGCCGGAGTGAAATATGTCCTATGGAAAGACTTGAACTGTATCAAACGTATGTGTACCTGAATTACAAGTTTCCAGGTCGCCATTTTAGCCTCCGTCTACTTCTCCTCCTCCAGGGGACCCAAGTCAGATTCCCATTGTTTCCTTAGCCTGAGCAGCGGGTCTGGGGTGTTGCAGCCCAGGCACCTGTATAAACTGGAAATGCCTTTCGGCCCTATAACCGCCATTGTTAGTTTAGTTTCTAAGGGACTCTACTCCGGAAAATGCCCTAGCCTGCTGCCGGTTTTTGTCTAAGGCATTTCAGAGTTATAAATAGAGGAAGAATTGTGACTTGTGAAAATCCAATTTGCCCGTTAGTTGTTCATATGACAATATGTGATCAGACTGCCAGACGTTCCCAAGTATGGAGATTCCTAGCAGATCTCATTTTCTGAACCCCCAAAGCTTTGCTGATTTGGAAAGCCAAGTGCTCGCCCAAAAGTGGTGTCTCTCTGGTGAGCACTTTGTGCCACTTAATATGACACAGTGCCGCTCTCCAACTTAGGATGGGGCCAGCCGTGATCTCTGGTAGGTTGGGGGCAATGCCTACCCCTACAGCTACCCCTACAGTCAGGACAAAGGGGCATTCCCCTATAGGGTAGCACGTTCGAGACGCGTGCTTGTATCGCTCCGGTCCTCAAAAATCCAATCGTTGATTGGGAGCAACTGGGCTATCCAGTAGTATAGTTTCACGTCCACTGCCCCCAGGACATCAGCGGGTCCATTACCAGGGCAAATAGAACGGGTGAGAGAGGACAACCCTGCCAGTAACTTGGTCTCCACATTGAGTCATGATATAGGCCTGTATGATGGGCACTCCGCAGGTGACCTGTCCAGTATGGGAATGACCACGTGGTAGCACCCCAGATGTCGGCAGGGAGCAGGGTCTTGCTACCATCCTTCCCGATCATCGCAAGAAGATGCGGGACCAAGGTTGAGGCACATTATTTCATAAACTCTGCGGGAAAGCCGTTCGGGCTTGGTGCCTTCCAGTTGCATTCCCTGCAGGGTATTGGAGAGCTCATCCTCAATAAGAGACTTTTATAGGTCTGCCCTAGCCTCCGGGGAAATCCGTGGCACCACTAGATCTACAGCGTTGGGGTTGTGCTGCTCAGACTGGCCCAGTGGGGTCGATCGGTACAGATGCTCATAGTAGTGGCAAAGGCTTCAGCTATTTCCGATGTTAAATGAGACCCCACTCCAGACTGCATGTGGATCTGGGGAACAAACCTGTCAGAGATTTGGGTTCCAGCCTGTGGAGCTGTCTCCCAGTCTTGTCCCCAAATTTGTATCCACAAATTCGTAAAGTCTAGACTGCACGTCCATTAAGGCTGCTTTAGCTCCCCCCATCATCCACTGCATAAGGGCCTCCCGTGCTGCCTCAAGGCAACGCAGGTAGTTCTCCTACCTTGACTGGGCATAAAGTCTTTTAAACTACCCTAGGTTTCTCTCCAATACCCGAGTTTCCTGCTCTTGTTCTCCCTTCCTGCCAGCTATGAAAGCGATTATCTTCCCCCAGAGAACTGCTTTCATGGCCTCCCACAGTGTCACTGTGGATATGTCAGGGGTAGAATTAGCCTTAAAATAAAAGTCCAGTTCATGTTGTACATAATCCTGAAACTCACTATCTTTCAACCATCCTGCTGGCAGGGCCCATGAGAAGTCCGACCTACTTTGTGCAGCCCCAGCTCTATCTCAATGGACGAAGGGTCAGACAACACCCTCAGATAAATCCTGCCCCAGTCACCCTGAGCATATCTGAGGAGGGGAGGAAGAGAGAGCCCAGCGGCAAGAGTGACTTGTGAGAGTAAGAATAGTGTGTGTGTTCCCGGGTCATTAGATTACGGACCCTCCAGACATCGCATAAACCGAGAAAACAAACCCAGGATGCCAGAGAAGATTGTCTCCTCCCACTTGCCCCATACTGTGTGTCCAAGTGTGGGTGTAAAACATCATTAAAATCACCCCTCACGATTAGCCCCCTGTCCAGGGTTACCGTGATAACCCTAGTTGGCTCTGTCATAGTGACTGGCCATAGGGTGTGGGGGACGTACACACTGGCGATCGTCCATGACCTTCTGCCCATGCAGCTCTTGATTAAGATGTATCGACCCAGCCAATCCTGGATAACCTCTGTAACCGCCATGGGGAAGGTTCTGTGCTGAAAGATAGCCAACCCCTCTCAGCCCCTGGCGAATGCTGCATGGTACACCTGGTTGAAGCCCCAACGGCCCAAAAAGGAACACCTGTCACCAAGCAAGTGGGTCTCCTGGAGCAGGAGGACAGCCAGAGCCAGTCTATGTGCATACCTTAGGATAACTGACCTCTTAACCATGTCCAGCAACCCTACAATAGGTGCCACCCTCTGGAACTGTCATGGTGGGCGGTGTGTGAAACGCACCTGCATGGCAGGGGGCACAAGCCAACCACTGTGCCTTTGTGTAACCAGATCAATAGAACTGAACCCCAAATAACCCCCTCTACCCCTTACCTAATACTTCAAGCCCAGAAGCATCTGTTGCCCATAGAACAAACATACCCATGAAAAACAATAACATTACTGAAAACAAAACTAGGGGAACAGTCAGATGGAGCTGGGGTGCACCATCCCCGTGGTGGATTCACCTCGCAGGAGTCATGGAGCCCCACTCGACCACCCTAGAATCAAGCAACAAGAGGCAGGCTGTGCGGGCTTCCCCTGGGCAGCGTCAGGTCCCTCTCGGCAGATGACCTGAAGCCAAACCTCGAGGGAAGTCAGCTCTCTGGTCATTGCAGGAGCCATCTAAGGCAGAGGCATCTGAGCTCTGGTCCCGAGCCAGAGCCAACCGGTCACTCCTTTGTCAACTTTGTACCCTCCGCCAACTCTTTCTCCCAGGATGGTCTGTCTTCCCCCGAGCTTCAGTGGCTCGGGCCAAAGGGCTGGCAGTCATTTCTTCTCAGTAACCCAGTCCCACGCTGCATTAGGGCTCTCGAAGAATATCCATTTCCTTGAACAGCACATTAAGTTTCGCCAGGTAAAGGAGCGCATATTGAATGTCCATGGCCCTAAGCTTCCTCTTTACTTTAACCCCTTCGCTGCTAGGCCTTTCCCCCCCTGTGCTAAGCCTTTTTTTGGCTATTTGGGGTAGTTCGCGCTTAGGCCCCTGTAGCTTTTTGACCACATAAGGTATCCACACCAAATTTGCGTCCTTTTCTTCCAACATCATGGGGATTCTAAAAGTACCCAGGGTTTGTCGATTCCCCTGGAGGGGAACCAGAAATTAGCCAAAATACAGCAAAACTTTGGTTTTTTGGGGAAAAATGGGAAAAAAGTGCTGCAAATGAAAGCGTCTGGGTTTTTCCCTGCAAATGGTATCAAAAAAGGGTTTGTGGGGCTGAAATCACCATTTCCCAGCTTTTAGGGAATGACAGACTTTTGTCAGAAAACCAACATTTTTACACAGTTTTGCCATTTTTCTGGGACATAGCCTATTTTTGCTATTTTTTGTGCTTTCAACCTCCTTCCAGTTAATGGTAGAAATGGGTATGAAAGCAATAATGGTTCCTGAAAAGCTATACATTTTAGAAAAGTAGACAAAATTCTGAATTCAGCAAGGGGTCATTTGTGTAGATCCATCAAGGTTTCTTTATAGAAACTAACAGTTAAATATAGGAAAAATTGAAAATTAGTTGAAAAAAACAGCCTTTTGTGTCAACCTTTTCATCTGTAACTTCTTCTAATTATGACAGCTCTTTGAAAGCAATATACCGTTACATCCGCTGGACCTTACTGGTTGTGGGGATATATAGGACTTGTAGGTTCACCAAGAACCCGACGAACCCAGAGCCATGGAAAAATCGGTATGAAAGACACCTATGTATTTCTGAAATGGGAACAAAATATAGAGTTTAGAAACAGTAGATATTTGCACATTTCCGAAATTGGGAATACTCATACTAGCATGAGAATTATCGGTCATTTCTCAAAATGATTTCTTTTTTACCCATTGTCTTTCATTTGGAAGGCAGAAATGCATCGAAGGTCAATAGGTAATAACAGTTGCTTTACAAATCTGAATTACCTTAAGTCTCTCGATAAAAATGGCACCTCACTTGTGTGGGTAGACATAGTGCCCACGACAGGAAACGGCTCAAAACACAACTTGAACACACCACATTTTCACAATGAAAAATTACCCTTTTTCTGCAAAGTGCCTAGCTGTAGTTTTTTAACCCTAGCTCTGCTGGCACCTAAGGAAACCTAGCAAACCTATTCATTTTTTAAAACTAGACACCCAGGGGAATCCAGGATGGGGTGACTTGACTGCCTCTCACCAGGTTCTGTTACCCAGAATCCCTTGCAAACCTAAAATATTTTTTTTTTAAACACATTTTCCTCACATTTCTGTGTGGAAAGTTCTGGAATCTGCGTGGATCCACAAATTTCCACCCACCCCGCGTTCCTCAAAGTCTTCTGAGAAAATTTGGTACCTCACTTGTGTGGGTAGGCCTAGTGCCTGCGACAGGAAACGGCGCAAAACGCAACGTGGACACACCACAATTTCACAGTGAAAAATGAGCCTTTTTTGGCAAAGTGCCTAGCTGTAGTTTTTGAACCCTCGCTCTGCCGGCACCTAGGGAAACCTAGCAAACCTATACATTTTTGAAAACTAGACACCCAGGGGAATACAGGATGGGGTGACTTGACTGCCTCTCACCAGGTTCTGTTACCCAGAATCCCTTGCAAACCTAAAAAATTGTCGAAAAAAACACATTTTCCTCACATTTCTGTGGTGGAAAGTTCTGGAATCTGCGTGGATCCACAAATTTCCACCCACCCCGCGTTCCCCAAAGTCTTCCGAGAAAAACGGTACCTCACTTGTGTGGGTAGGCCTAGTGCCCGCGACAGGAAACGGCGCAAAACGCAACGTGGACACACCACAATTTCACAGTGAAAAATGACCCTTTTTGGCAAAGTGCCTAGCTGTAGTTTTTGAACCCTAGCTCTGCCGGCACCTAGGGAAACCTAGCAAACCTATACATTTTTGAAAACTAGACACCCAGGGGAATCCAGGATGGGGTGACTTGACTGCCTCTCACCAGGTTCTGTTACCCAGAATCCCTTGCAAACCTAAAAAATTGTCAAAAAAACACATTTTCCTCACATTTCTGTGGTGGAAAGTTCTGGAATCTGCATGGATCCACAAATTTCCACCCACCCCGCGTTCCCCAAAGTCTTCCAAGAACAACGGTACCTCACTTGTGTGGGTAGGCCTAGTGCCCTCAACAGGAAACGGCGCAAAACGCAACGTGGACACACCACAATTTCACAGTGAAAAATGACTCTTTTTTGGCAAAGTGCCTAGCTGTAGTTTTTTAACCCTAGCTCTGCCGGCACCTAGGGAAACCTAGCAAACCTATACATTTTTGAAAACTAGACACCCAGGGGAATACAGGATGGGGTGACTTGACTGCCTCTCACCAGGTTCTGTTACTCAGAATCCCTTGCAAACCTAAACAATTGTCAATAGAAACACATTTTCCTCACATTTCTGTGGTGGAAAGTTCTGGAATCTGCGTGGATCCACAAATTTCCACCCACCCCGCGTTCCCCAAAGTCTTTCGAGAAAAACGGTACCTCACTTGTGTGGGTAGGCCTACTGCCCGCGACAGGAAATGACGCAAAACGCAACGTGGACACACCACAATTTCACAGTGAAAAATGACCCTTTTTTGACAAAGTGCCTAGCTGTAGTTTTTGAACCCTAGCTCTGCCGGCACCTAGGGAAACCTAGCAAACCTAAACATTTTTGAAAAATAGACACCCAGGGGAATCCAGGATGGGGTGACTTGACTGCCTCTCACCAGATTCTGTTACCCAGAATCCCTTGCAAACCTAAACAATTGTCAAAAAAACCACATTTTCCTCTCATTTCTGAGGTGGAAAGTTCTAGAATCTGCGTGGACCACTTTTTTCTCTAATTTCAGTTTGGGAAAGTTCTAGAATCTACGTGGATCCACAAATTTCCTCCCACCCAGCGTTCCCCCAGGTCTCCCGATAAAAATGATACCTCACTCGCGTGGGTGGGTCAAGTACCCGCGACAGGCAAGGGCCCAAAACCTATTGAGGCGACATCAAAATTACCTATCACAAAACAACCTGATTTTGCAAGGGGGGTCCCATGAGGTTTTGGCCCTGGGCTCGGCGACCATCTAGGGAAACCTACCAAACCCACACATTTCAGAAAACTAGACACACGGGGGAGTCCAGCGACGTATGGCTTGCGTGGGTCCCCTAACGTTTTCCTACTCACAATCCCCTGCAAACCTCAAATTTAGCTGAAAAAAATCACTTTTTTCAGGAATTTCTGTGTGGAAAAGTTCTGGAATCTACGTGGATCGACAAATTTCCTCTCACCCAACGTTCCCCAAGGTCTCCCGATAAAAATGATACCTCACTCGCGTGAGTGGGTCAAGTACTCACGACAGGCAAGGGCCCAAAACCTATTGAGGCGACATCAAAATTACCTATCAAAAAACAACCTGGTTTTGCAAGGGGGGTCCCATGAGCTTTTGGCCCCGGGCTCGGCGGCCATCTAGGGAAACCTACCAAACCCACACATTTCTGAAAACTAGACACACGGGGGAGTCCAGCGAGGTATGGCTTGCGTGGGTCCCCTAACGTTTTCCTACCCAGAATTCCCTGCAAACCTCAAATTTAGCTGAAAAAAATCACTTTTTTCTCTAATTTCAGTGTGGGAAAGTTCTAGAATCTACGTGGATCCACAAATTTCCTCCCACCCAGCGTTCCCCAGGTCTCCCGATAAAAATGATACCTCACTCGCGTGGGTGGGTCAAGTACCCGCGACAGGCAAGGGCCCAAAACCTATTGAGGCGACATCAAAATTACATATCACAAAACAACCTGGTTTTGCAAGGGGGGTCTCATGAGTTTTTGGCCCCGGGCTCGGCGGCCATCTAGAGAAACCTACCAAACCCACACATTTCTGAAAACTAGACACCCGGGGGAGTCCAACGAGGTATGGCTTGCGTGGGTCCCCTAACGTTTTCCAACCCAGAATCCCCTGCAAACCTCAAATTTAGCTGAAAAAATCACTTTTTTTCTCAAATTTCTAATGCCCCCATCTGCCCCCCAGGGGGGGCAAAAAGCCTACTAGATGCCAGGGATTTTTTTGGGCAAATTTTAATTAGGGTGAGGGCTGCCCAAAAAATGCCCCCATCTGCCCCCCACAGAAAGACTGTACCTTTGCGGCGGGAGGGGTGGGGGCATTGGCATGCCCATATTGGGCAGCCCCCACCCCTAATTATAATTTTTAAAAACATCCCTGGTATCTAGTGGGCTTTCTGCCCCCCAGGGATTTTTTTGGGCAAATTTTAATTAGGTTGGGGGCTGCCCAAAACGGGCATGCCAATGCCCCCACCCTAATTAAAATTTGCCCAAAAAAATCCCTGGTGTCTAGTGGGCTTTTTGCCCCCCTGGGGGGGCAGATTGGGGCTACTGCCCCATATGCCCCCCAGGGGGGGCAGGAAGGCTGTAATTTTTGTGGGGGAGGGCGTGGGGGCATGGGCATGCCCGTTTTGGGCAGCCCCACCCTAATTCAAATTTGCCCAAAAAAAATCCCTGGCGTCTAGTGGGCTTTTTGCCCCCCCCCCCCAGCGGGGCAGATTGGGGGATATTGGGCAGCCCCCACCACTAATTATATATTTTTTTAAATCCCTGGTATCTAGTGGGCTTTCTGCACCCCCAGGGGGGGCAGATTGGGGGCTACAGCCCCCATCTGCTCCCCAGGGGGGGGCAGAAAGACTGTACCTTTGCGGCGGGAGCATTGGCATGCCCATATTGGGCAGCCCCCACCCCTAATTATAATTTTTTTTTAAATCCCTGGTATCTAGTGGGCTTTCTGCCCCTCCGGGGGGGGAGGATTGGGGGCTACTGCCCCCATCTGCCCCCCGGGGGGGCAGAAAGACTGTGATTTTGTGGCCGGGAGGGTGGGGGCATTGACATGCCCATATTGGGCAGCCCCCACCCCTAATTAAAATATAAACAAAAATCCCTGGTATCTAGTGGGCTTTCTGCCCCCCCCGGGGGGGCAGATTGGGGTCTACTGCCCCATCTGCCCCCCAAGGGGGGCAGAAAGACTAAATTTGCCCAAATTCTTATGGGGGGAGCAAAGGCCCTTGCCCAAGGGGCCGCTCCCCCCTCCCTGGTGTCTAGTGGGTTGATCCCTGCTTGGGGATCGCCCTCCTGGGGCAATCCCCAAGCAGGGATCCACTGGGGAGGGGTACCATTGGAAAGGGGAGATTCTCCCCTTTCCAATGATACCTCTCCCATCGTTCTACGTGCCCAGGGGGCTGAGATAGCCCCCTGAGCACGTAGAAAGTGAAACTGAAATGAGCCTAAAGGCTCATTTTAGTTTCGGTTTCTGTGAAATGACGACAGCGCGACGTGCGCGCTGATCGTCATTTCACAGAAACCAGGGAGGGGGCCTCGGGAGCTGGGGAAGCTCCCGAGGCTTTGGGGGAGAAAAGGAAATCCCTCTGCTGTCTGCAGCAGAGGGATTTCGTGCCCCTGTCCTCATGACGGAATGGTTCCGTCATGAGCACAGGAGCACCGATGCTCATGACGGAACCATTCCGTCATGAGCATCGAGGGGGTTAAGAAAGAATTTGCGCATGAGCTGTACCTAGACGTGTAGTCCGGAAACAGCATCACTTTAGACTCTGCACAGCGGATGTCTTGGAGGCGACGGGGCATGCCGCAGTATGACGTCTCTATTAGCATAGTTCAAAAGTCGCATAATGAAAGGGCAAGGTGGGGCGCCAGAAGGCGGTCTCGGGGCAAGCGCACTGTGAGCCCTGTCTAGCACGTATGTAAGTGGATAGCACCCCTTCCAAGAACCATGCGTTAAACCAGTCAGAGAAGAATTTTTCAGGCTGCTGCCCCTCTACGCCCTCAGGCAGACCTACTAAGAGCAAGTTGTTCCTTAGTGAACGGCCCTCTGCATCTTCTATCTGGCATTCAAGGAGGGTGGTCAGTTCTTTAAGTCTCTTGAGCCCTTTGCTAGTAGTGTCAGCCATATCTTCTAAGGACGAGATGCGCCCCTCTGCCTCCTTAGTGGACGCCGAGGCTCCTTAAATCCTGGTGTAAGAGGGAGACCTCCATCCCAACGCTGCCAATCTTGTTGTTCAAATCCTTATGAGTGTCCTTAATTGCCTGGAGGGTAGTGGCAGGTGAAACTGATTCGTCCTGTGGTGAGGCGGGCAACTCCTGTCCCCCCTCGCCAGTCAGCCTGGAGGGTTTCATGGGCCTGGCGTATTTGTCAATGCATCGCAGGCTGACCGTCACCTTGTCTTTCACCATCGTGGAGGCCCTTCTGGGGTAGTTTCAATGTGTTCCAGGTCAAAAGTGGCATCACCGGAGTACAGAGTCAATCAAGTATCTCTGAAGGACAGTTCTGCTGCGGAGTCGCAGGAGGCAGGCTATTAAGGGGGAGGGGAAGAGATATCGCAATAACCTGCTCATGTGAGTCTCTTTGATGCAGTTGCACCCTCCCTTGCAGGAACCCGGGCCAACCTCTCCCCAACTTGGTGCCACAGCCGGGTAGCTGCTCCAGAGTCTGGTTGCACCTACGCAGGGCCGGCACCAGAGGCCCTTCCAGTCAGCTGCCACCTTCACTGGGCTCCGCCACTCAGCCCTCCGCGAAATCTGGACCACAACTGCAGATCTCGCCGTATTGGTTGAACGTGGGCTAGACTGGCCAGAAGGGGCCTTGCTTCGGCACCAGGCCACCACCATCTCAGGTGAGGGCCCCGCGCAGCCTCACCACTCAGCCCCCATTGGGATTCTCAGAATATTATGAGGGGAATAGGCCTCCCAAGCTCCCCTCCTGTGGGGCCCGCCACCAACACGGGCCCTGCCCAGACTGTGCAGCTCCTTCTCCCGCCGCTCTTGTTAGGGCACTCCCAGTTTGGCAGGCACCTGATAAATGGCCCGAGGCCTGCGTCCAGACAGGCCCCTCTCCTGGCCTTCATCAGAAGTGGGGCCCCAAGCAGCAAATGAGAGGGAGAATTATTAAGCGGGTGCCTCCGGGCCCTGAAGTCGAGTCATTCCCTGTCATCTCCAGCACAACAGCGGCCCACAGCCCCCGCCTGTCCTGGTCAATGCTCTCTTCACCTCTGCATGGCCCCGGAGGTGTGGGCAAGGTTCTGGGATCCAGAAACAGTCAGACATCCTCCGTCTCTGCAGACACAGCCACCGTACTGTCCCGAGGGCTCCACAGCCTGCCCAAGACGCGGTCTCCTGTCTGTCCTCCAGCTCTGAGGAGTAGACCCGCGGGGAGGGAGGCATGGGCACCAGGCGATCTCCAGGCGGTGGGGGACAAGTGGGCAGTGGTCCCCTCCTTCAGTCGTTCCTGGATGGGCTGTATTCAGCAGGACGTCAGGGCCGGTGCTGATCTAGACTAAAATACGTTCACCATCATGGGCTTCCAAGTCACTCCCCCCCTCACCCACACTTTCAAGGCACTACATAACATTGTCCCAAAATACCACAACAATCATATCTGCTTTCAGAAACATTTCAGACACCTCCGATCATCCAGACTCCTACTTGCACACATCTCACGCATATGGAAAACTTGATCCTGCAGTCACGCCTTCTCCTACATCGCTCCAAAATCATGGAACAACCTGCTGCTACACACATGAGCCTCCTCCTCACTTGTTGAATTCCGCAAGAAGCTGAAGACCTGTCTTTTGGAGTAGTCCCACAAGGCCCTAGACTTGGCTAGAGACTCAACTGCTCAGCGCCAGGATACACTCCGGGGTGATAGTGCGATCTACAAATCTGCATAACATAACATATGCAACACAGTACTGCATCCAATACATTGACTTAATTACCACATCGCAAGTTAAACATAAGTGAATTTAAGAATAGTAATTATATGCTTATTTTGTAATGTGGTGGTAGGCAATGCAGTGGATGCAATAATAATGTAGGTCGATATTAGTGGCGTGGATACAGTAACATACAGCCATGGCCATCCATGCACACACAGACCAAACACACAGATTCCCAGGTATATGAGTACACAAGAACACAGACTAACAGAGGCTCAAAAAAACAGTCCCACACGACATAGATGCAGTCAGAAAGCACACAAGCAGGCTTATGTAGAAGGCTAATATTACAGAGTGACAGACAAGGGGAGGGCCCAACAGATGAGTAGCTTCATGTATGCTTAGGACTTCATTTAGAGGTGTGCAGTAATGGGACTATACAATAGCCAAAAATTGGCGGCTGTCTTCTCTCATTACTACTCACATCCCTCACCTCACTTAAACTGTAGGGATGTTGACCTTCCTCATTGAAGATCCAGTACTGGCTCTGCCATCGGAAAACTATTGCACAGAGTAGTCACTGGTGGAGATGGCATGAAAGGGACTTCCCTAATTAATAGTAAGCCTCTCTGCAGAGGAAATCACGTTAAAGGAGATGAAAGTAGTGGAGTTTTAATGCCCATTCAGTCCGTGGCCACTCACAGGAATCAAATCTGCCGGGTAGTGGAAGACTTCAGTCTCCATGCCTAGCTAATCTTTTCCCCCTTCAGAATGATTACCTGTAACTAACTTTACAGTGCAAACAGCATATCCATTACATCAATGGCTTCTTCAGTTGTACATATGCAGCAGTGCAAGTCAGTACCTGCATAGGACTAATGTATGCCAATTTCTGAATTGGCCGATCGCTGAACGCCTGGCGAACAACATGTATCCATGTGGGTTTTCCTTTTTAGGTTTTGCCTACTGTACAGTGCAGGGTGTCTATTGGTGAAATGACCCGTTGTGCGCTTATAAAGGGCTTACCATTGTTTGGCTTTATTGTCACTTGTTTGTTTGTTTTTTATTCCTTAGCTTGTGTGGGCTTTCCTTACTCTTCTTGCGTTTGTCTCTCTCTTGGCCTAGGGACACAATATTTGTGTACTTCCACTGCTTGCTTTTCAGGCACTACTTTCTTCTTTTAGAATAAGCACTCCATAAAGTGCATGCATTTTCCTGCTGTCTCCCTTGTGTGCTTGTCTCCCCAGCACTCTATTGGCTGTGTGTTTCCGACCTGCCCCCTCCATATTGCTCTTGCCTTCATGTACTTCACCCTATGCTTTCTTGCATGTGTCCTTCTCCCACCCACTCCGTTACTCCCTTGTCCGTTGCGTCTCCTTCCCTCCCTGACCCTCACTGTTGCCTCACCCCACATGCGCCCTCCTTCTCTCTTACCTGTTGCTTTTTCTCCTCACTCCTGCTCTCCGTGTTGCTCCTCCCCACCCCGGCTGTCTGTGCTGCTCTCCCTACCTGCGCCCATCCCACCCACCCTACAAAACAAGCATTGGCATAGCCAATATGTCTCGCCTTTTGGTTTGCCAATATGTTAGCCATGTTGTACATTAGTGTGGCTGTTCCTGGCGTTTAAAAAGGAGCATATGTAGTTAAAGCATAAAAATTGCTTCCCATAGGCTAGATAGTCTCTGTGCACTTTTTAAAGGTATTATTTATTGGCTTGTATTCCTTTGACTTTGTTAAAAAAAAAATGTAATCGTTGTCAGTTGTTAAAGAAACCTTCAATTTGGGTTCTTGTACACTTTTGCGCCTTGCTGTTGCAGCTTTATCTGTAAAACAACCTACAGGCACACTACATGAATAGTTTAGCAAACAACAAATAACTAAAAAACAGAAAAATAATCAAGTGCCAAAGATACATAAGCCAATAAACAAATAACTTTCACAAACGAACAAACACTACCTTGCCAATATTAAGTGTTTTGAAACTTTACTTGCACACACTCCCTTTGCGACATAAAGAAGAAACACGCAGCCTTTTACCAAAAAAAAAGAAAGCTTTCTACTGATTGCAGTTCAAAAACACAGTCCTTTGGAAGTTAAAAGTGGGGACAAACTTTTGCTACACGTGATTTAAAGTCCAAGGTATTTAAAAAGTTCAATTTTTCACAAACAAGTAATAACATTACAAGTGCACATAAAAAGAGTGAAAATCAGAGAAACAGAAGAAAGCCCTTATAAGAAATATTTTTAAGAAAGTATACAAAATTTATTCAATATGTAGATAAAAACAAATTATTAACATTGCGCTCAGGAATATTTGCTGGTACACAAACAATTATTATACAATACAATACCAGACAAGTGGCAAACAGAAAAAATTACAAAGAAAAAGAAATTTTCAGAACAACACTGAAACGACAAAAACAAAACAATGTGTCCTTCATTAATTGCGGCCACAGTTGCGTCGACGGCGTTTCGACCTTTGTCATAAATACATGGTCATCATCAGGACATACATTTTTGCTGAGCATCCAAGAAAAATTTCAAGTCACACGATGAATGGGTGTGACAGATACCAATAATTTGGCACGTCACCAATGCCTAATGGAAAGTTTTGATACAATGATGCAAAGTTGAAAGTAGTTCATTCATAAAATACTTTTCCTAAAATATTTTTGTTACCCCAGTGGCTGCATAAATAAATTGGCACGATTAACCACGGGCAAGGAGAACCAATCCCCTTTATGTTTCATTCATACGTGGTGGCGAAAAACGTCCCCCACTTGGCTTCCGTACTTTGATGCCAAGTGGGGGACGTTTTTCGCCAGGATGGTGTCACACGTGGCCTAATAATTACGAGTACTTGCAAGCTATGTTTTCAATGGGGCCTGCTTGAATATATAAGCCAATACATTAGCATGCCTGTAAAGATTGTTATCGCGGTTGCAATCTGTATTAGTGTTCCTTTTAGGCACGAGGATATAGAGTACATTTACATAAATCACAGAATTTTAAACCTCCCCCTGAGCCAAGTCAGTCGCAGTAGCAATAAAGCCACATATGCAGTTTTTAGTGTGATTATCCCCTTCAAACAAATAAACTAAAAGTTCTCAAAAGTATACATCGTCAAGTTAGCTCCTGGACTATTTAAAAAGCTATTTGTTTAATTCTTTAAAAGGGATAAGCACAATGCATCTCACTCCGGAGTACTCAAAAATATTAACTTTTTTATTATTTCTTGGAACATGATCCTAATGGTGTGTGTTTATCGCAAATAGAACAGAAAATATTAGTTGTATTGTGCGACTAAATGTTGATGGTTTTTTATTTACAACTGCTCACATTTGCTTGTTTTGAGAGGGTTTATAAAGCACAAAGTACACAAACAGATATAGGAGCGCTTTATATGACTGGTAGCTGTCTTTTAGACAAAACATACGTTACAAATTATGTTAAGCCTCCTGCCAAAACTCAAAACCATGTAAGGGTGTGTGTTAGCCAACCTATATACACATTTGTTTCTATTCAAAAATTGCATCTATGCGCTTTTAAAAGATAGTTTATTTGCTTGAAATGCTTCGCACTTATCTCCTTTCAAGTATAACAAGAATTGCAGCTCTGTTCACAGAAAGGGAATGCTGAAAGATAAAGCACAGTGGTCGTGAAGCAGGCGCTGCGCTGAGCCAGGGAAACAAAATACACACACTGACCTTTAAGTCGAGTTCAGGCTATATTAAACTACAAAAAAAACACGCCTTACCTGCAATAGCCAGATGGGAGGAGGGAAGAGAGGCCATCACACACTGTACTGTGTGATGGCCAACTAAAATGTTCTCTGAGTGAAATCCCCAGAAAGAGAACTAAACACACAAAGGAGGGACTTTTACAGAAATGCACCAATAAGAAGCCAGCATTTCTGAATGCCACAGATAGTAACCAATGGCAATCAGTGGGTTTGCCAGACCCCACAAAAGAGATACAACAGGTCGATCGAAGCTCGACCTAAAAATGCTTTTGCACTACTTTTTTTTTTTTTTGCGACCCCAACTTGGGGGTGGAGGGGTGCTTGCGTCGTTTTGTAGGTGCACATGCCTACAAAATGGCGCGATTACGGCTTTATAGTGCTTTTGTTTTCTTTAGTCATGGTGTACAGCATGGGGTATGCTGTACAGCTTGGCTAAAAACCACTGGCAAAGCCATCTGGTTCCAAAGGCGAGGCCTAGTAGCTTTGCCAATACCTGTTTCAAATCATTGTGTTTAATGTGATAGGTGTGCCGGCTTTGTGTTGTTCACACATATATTTATCCCTGGAGCATGTCAAGAGATGTGGCAGGCACAGATTTCAGTGAATCATCGTTCTGAGAGATGCTCCCGACCCTGTGCTTAGCAATCTTCCTGTTCATCTATGGCAGTCCTGGCTGCTGCTGGAGAAGATGCCAAACCAGGGCACAGTAGACAGGTTCCTCGCTTGCATTGCAGATCCTATTCTTTCCATACAGGAGCGAGGATGTACAGTTTACGTTCAGTTGCGGCCGGCAATAATCGCGGGTGGGGGGTGTAGGGGGGATAAGGAGGCGGTTTGGTCGTGCGGGGGAGGAGGGGGTTAAATTAATAATACATAAAAACTTACCTGCCCGCAGGCCTAGTACAGCGTTTTCTTGGCTCCTGCTCTCCTGCCTCTGGCAGGAACAGGAAGCAAGCAGCCTCCCTCCTCCCCTAAGCCAATCACAACGCTGCAATGGCAGCGTTGTTATTGGTGGGAACGCCGCCCAGCCAGGGGCTTACGGGAAGGCCATGTTCTCCATGCAGGCTGCATTGCAGCCTGCATGGAGAAAAGAGCAGAGTGTGCATGACTGGTTTGGGCGGCCCCAGTAGGCCGACCAAACAGTCATTGCACCCTCAGGAGTGGGCACACCACTCCTCCCCTGCTCGCAGAGCAGCTCCGCCCACCCACCAGCAACTAAACATAAAATGGTAATAACGGGAAGTTATTACCATTTTATGTTTCTGCTTCTCGCACTGCGAGAAGCAGTGGGCGACGCTCCTCCACCCTAGTGGAGGAGTCACCCTGTTTACGTTCATGCAACTAACTTGAAGGTGGCAATGTAAATGTAAGCATTGACATGTACAGGTCCTTTAACGCTTTTATCTGTCAGTGCTGTTCCACTGGGTGATGTGGGTCAGGGGGCAAGAGTCTGTGAACATCAACAAGCCCCTGTCACCATTACTTTATGATGTGTGTGAGAGTCAATGCATAAGAGTGGGCACGCACCCGTGGCTTTGTTATGTATAGGGGACAAGGCTAAAAATGCGAGTGCAACTCTCACAATCAGGGTCGGATTAGGACAGAAAATAGGTCTGGGCTCCAAAATAAAAGTGTCCCACTTCAGGGAATTAAATAGCTAAAAAAGCGGCTCACACTTGTAAAATGGGACAATTTTAAATTTGTAAAGACACTGTATAGGTGTTGGTGTGCCGGCTTTGTGTTGTTCACACATATATTTATCCCTGGAGCATGTCAAGAGATGTGGCAGGCACAGATTTCAGTGAATCATCGTTCTGAGAGATGCTCCCGACCCTGTGCTTAGCAATCTTCCTGTTCATCTATGGCAGTCCTGGCTGCTGCTGGAGAAGATGCCAAACCAGGGCACAGTGGACAGGTTCCTCGCTTGCATTGCAGATCCTATTCTTTCCATACAGGAGCGAGGATGTACAGTTTACGTTCAGTTGCGGCCGGCAATAATCACGGGTGGGGGGTGTAGGGAGGATAGGGAGGCGGTTTGGTCGTGCGGGGAGGAGGGGGGTTAAATTAATAATACATAAAAACTTACCTGCCCGCAGGCCTAGTACAGCGTTTTCTTGGCTCCTGCTCTCCTGCCTCTGGCAGGAACAGGAAGCAAGCAGCCTCCCTCCCTCCCTAAGCCAATCACAACGCTGCAATGGCAGCGTTGTTATTGGTGGGAACGCCGCCCAGCCAGGGGCTTACGGGAAGGCCGTGTTCTCCATGCAGGCTGCATTGCAGCCTGCATGGAGAAAGGGCAGAGTGTGCATGACTGGTTTGGGCGGCCCCAGTAGGCCGACCAAACAGTCATTGCACCCTCAGGAGTGGGCACACCACTCCTCCCCTGCTCGCAGAGCAGCTCCGCCCACCCACCAGCAACTAAACATAAAATGGTAATAACGGGAAGTTATTACCATTTTATGTTTCTGCTTCTCGCACTGCGAGAAAGCAGTGGGGCGACGCTCCTCCACCCTAGTGGAGGAGTCACCCCTGTTTACGTTCATGCAACTAACTTGAAGGTGGCAATGTAAATGTAAGCATTGACATGTACAGGTCCTTTAACGCTTTTATCTGTCAGTGCTGTTCCACTGGGTGATGTGGGTCAGGGGGCAAGAGTCTGTGAACATCAACAAGCCCCTGTCACCATTACTTTATGATGTGTGTGAGAGTCAATGCATAAGAGTGGGCACGCACCCGTGGCTTTGTTATGTATAGGGGACAAGGCTAAAAATGCGAGTGCAACTCTCACAATCAGGGTCGGATTAGGACAGAAAATAGGTCTGGGCTCCAAAATAAAAGTGTCCCACTTCAGGGAATTAAATAGCTAAAAAAGCGGCTCACACTTGTAAAATGGGACAATTTTAAATTTGTAAAGACACTGTATAGGTGTTGGTGTGCCGGCTTTGTGTTGTTCACACATATATTTATCCCTGGAGCATGTCAAGAGATGTGGCAGGCACAGATTTCAGTGAATCATCGTTCTGAGAGATGCTCCCGACCCTGTGCTTAGCAATCTTCCTGTTCATCTATGGCAGTCCTGGCTGCTGCTGGAGAAGATGCCAAACCAGGGCACAGTGGACAGGTTCCTCGCTTGCATTGCAGATCCTATTCTTTCCATACAGGAGCGAGGATGTACAGTTTACGTTCAGTTGCGGCCGGCAATAATCACGGGTGGGGGGTGTAGGGAGGATAGGGAGGCGGTTTGGTCGTGCGGGGAGGAGGGGGGGTTAAATTAATAATACATAAAAAAACTTACCTGCCCGCAGGCCTAGTACAGCGTTTTCTTGGCTCCTGCTCTCCTGCCTCTGGCAGGAACAGGAAGCAAGCAGCCTCCCTCCCCTCCCCTAAGCCAATCACAACGCTGCAATGGCAGCGTTGTTATTGGTGGGAACGCCGCCCAGCCAGGGGCTTACGGGAAGGCCATGTTCTCCATGCAGGCTGCATTGCAGCCTGCATGGAGAAAGGGCAGAGTGTGCATGACTGGTTTGGGCGGCCCCAGTAGGCCGACCAAACAGTCATTGCACCCTCAGGAGTGGGCACACCACTCCTCCCCTGCTCGCAGAGCAGCCCCGCCCACCCACCAGCAACTAAACATAAAATGGTAATAACGGGAAGTTATTACCATTTTATGTTTCTGCTTCTCGCACTGCGAGAAAGCAGTGGGGCGACGCTCCTCCACCCTGTTTACGTTCATGCAACTAACTTGAAGGTGGCAATGTAAATGTAAGCATTGACATGTACAGGTCCTTTAACGCTTTTATCTGTCAGTGCTGTTCCACTGGGTGATGTGGGTCAGGGGGCAAGAGTCTGTGAACATCAACAAGCCCCTGTCACCATTACTTTATGATGTGTGTGAGAGTCAATGCATAAGAGTGGGCACGCACCCGTGGCTTTGTTATGTATAGGGGACAAGGCTAAAAATGCGAGTGCAACTCTCACAATCAGGGTCGGATTAGGACAGAAAATAGGTCTGGGCTCCAAAATAAAAGTGTCCCACTTCAGGGAATTAAATAGCTAAAAAAGCGGCTCACACTTGTAAAATGGGATAATTTTAAATTTGTAAAGACACTGTATAGGTGTTTTGCAACATATGGGAGGCTGCATTCATGTGTGCTTGCTGCAGGTAATGTTTGTGTTAATATCAGGGAAATCAACACTAAAAACCTGCCCAACAGACCATAAAACAGGCCCACAAACCACCCAAAATTCGGCCCACACACTGTCCTCTCAGAGCAGCCTTTCTGGCACAGCCAGATTGCCCTATAGGCCAGTCTTCCACTCACTGCCTCACTCCTGGCCTGGCCTTAGAGTGCGTTTGGACTTCTGATATCATATATAGTGGGAGGCATCATTTTTTTTTGTTGAGTTTTATATAGCGCAAACTAGACCCGAGACATCAGAGCGCTGTACATGAGCACCAGTTTCGTTACAGATGGACACATTCATTTTTGTTAGGCACGGGGAGATTAAGTGATTTGTCCAGAATCACAGGATGTTGAGCGTCGTTGGCGAGACTCGAACCCGGTTCCCCAGCTTCGAGGTCGACCGCTCTAGCCGGTCATTGTTCTCATTGTGTTTTTATGAGTAGGGTCCATGATGTTTGGCCTCTATGGATAGGGCTGGTGTTCCCTCGCCGCTCCCTGCAATGCACTATACACAAAACATCAAAGGAGATGACCACAATCACTTGCATTGAAAAAGGGGAGATGACTCTAACATATCAAAACTTTCACAGAAAAAAACAGCGCTAAGGTTCATAGGAATTAAACGAGAACAAAGAAGCGTAGAAGATGGGTAAAGTGAGGTGAGAGTAATTTAATAATAGAACTAGTGATGAAAGGAACCTCAGACAGAAATTTCATGTTAGTTGAACTTATAAAGCGCACTGTTACCGTGGGGTGTCCTAGTGCTAGCTCCCTGATCTGGACTTCCTAAGGTCAGTAAACAAAGAAATATGCAGGTTTCATTTTCTGTACTAAACATAACGTTTGGCTTGTTATGATGTTCTCAACTGTAAGTATGGGAGTTTTTTCTTCCACTTGATAAAGTAAAATTAGCCACATTTTTTCTCTAAACTTACAGAAGTAGACTTTACAAATAGGAAAGAGTTTTAATACAATCTAATAAAAGAAACCACATTAGATTCATGGGGCATGTGCACCTTCATCTCCCGGAACCTGCATTCATACCAGGGGCCAACATGATCATATTTCCGTGAATGACATACAGTTAAGCCAAGCCAGCATTGTTCTCCATGAACAGTAATTTCTTATCTCATTTAATGTAAATATGTATGTGACTAACATAACTAAAAAAACAAAAGAGCACAAAATAATGCAAATGCGTTACATGTGACTAGAAATAAAATGAATACATTACCAATAGGGTTAGTAGCAACCTACAACTAGCATAGGTCACTCAGATTTCCTAAATAGGTCCCTCACTCTGATTCAGAAGAACCCCATTCAATTTGTAAAACCTAGAAACTGCTCAACGGTTTAGCGTTTGCACTGATGTTTCTGCAGCCTTGACAGTAGCCAGCCATGGGTGCATGGACATCAATTGAAGGTCTCTGTAGGTAGCAAAACCTCCACCTCCCTTTCTGTTTTGGTGCCGCTGACACTGTCTTTGTGACCCCTGACTCAGGGGTTGTGGGAGGAGTGCTAGGAAAAGAAGCAAGTACAGCTGTCTAAAAGTCTTGCTTGCATTGGTTAGTGCTTAACCAATATTACCTTTTCTCAGTCTTGCAGCAGCCACTTTGAACCTGTGAGGGTCTACAGGTGATACACAGACTGTGTCCTCTTACCACCTATTATTCCTCCTCTGTGGTCTTGCATATGCTTCAAAAGTGTGCCTACCAACAAGGTGTATAGTATGCCTGCTGTTTGAGTGCAGGATAAGGTGAGCAGGGAAGGCAAAATATTGGAGTCTATGACATGTGCATGTTATTATTGGGTCTGACAAACAGGCTTTGATAGAGTGGTGCACTGTGCGGCTCCAGGAGGACTACTTAGTGGCCAGTACATCAGACGCTGCTGAAGAGGAAAGCAGGGTCCAGTATGTACTACCCCACCACACACCAGCACATATCTGTCAGAAGCCTGTTTATTAGGCAGGCAAATCCGTTGGCCCACCACAGCTCCATTCCCATCCCCGCTCCTGGGTGTAGCCACCCTTACTTAGTGGTAAGCGGGTGATGGTGCAACAGCGATCTTTGATAAAGATGAAATATATCACTCAGCTGACGTCACAACCAGAGTCGATGTCATTATGGAGCCATATGACGCTGACCCCAGCATGCAGAGGGACTGCAGGAAAAGTTTCCGGATCCAGACTGCAGCCTGGAGAGAATGCAAAAGTTAAGGAATCTGGGGCTAGATGTCTCTATCAGATACATTTATACAAATGTATTGGAAGGAAAGAATATTGGTAGATACACATGCCTAAGCTGCGGCACTTATAATAATGTGATTCAGGGTCCTTCATGACACACCCACAAATTTTAAGAGATAGTAACAGTGTAAACGTGATCTACACAATAAAGTGCCTGGAAGGATTTACATAGGTCGAATGCATGATAACAAATCTAGCACAACATTTTGCAGAACATGGACACAGTGTTATACATCTCCACTTTCGGATGTGTGAAGTGTTTTAAGATCTTTCTGAGAAAGAGATTTAACCAAGATGATTTTTTAATGAAATATTTGGTGAATCATATTAACACTATAATTTCACATGCAGAAGTTTATGTTTTCTCTGATTACAGTGTTTTATAAAGTGGGAATTGTTTTTAAAAAGATTTTTACGGGGAACTGAAGTTGTGATGTATATAGACATGTACTATATAGAATTCATCTAACAAGCAAGACATATTTTGAGTTCATTTTGTTTAAAAATACAGTTACTCCCGATCCATGAGAGGGAGGAGAGATTGTATGATTGATTATGATTGAAGGAAAATGGGTAGTGGATTCTGGAAAGTGTTTGTTTGGAGGTATATTTTCATAGAGAGAGAGAACAAAATGTTTAAAATGTGCAGTCTGAGTTTAGAATTATATTTAAAAATCTTTTGTATTTATTATAATATAAAAATCAAAATTACTTCAGATCAAGGGTAATTCATCTCCAAAATGAGTATACATATATTCAGCTGAAATGATGAAAATTCTTTTCATAATAACTATGCAGAATGGTCATGTGAGTTATTGCAAGAATAAAATGTAAGGAATACGTTTGAAATCCATTCCATTTGTGTGCTCTCAATATTGAGCAAAAATACTAAATTCAGAATTATAAATTGATTTTCAGAGTGATCACTAGAGATTAGGAAGCACAGTTAATCATGCTTGAAATAAGATGTACGTGCAATTGTGTGGATATGCATTTGTGTGTGTGTATATATATATATATATTCACTGAAAAAACCATAGGTTTTAGGGACAGTTATAGTTAGTTGGACATTGCACTCGTACAAAACCCGTGAAATTCCCCCGTTATAGTTAGTTCAGCTAACTATAACTCGCGCCCCCGCAATGCACTGCTGATGACGTCACTTATTACATCACTCATGACATGGTCAGTGACATCACTGATGATATCACTGATGACATCTCAAATGACATCACCATTTTTTTGTTAAAGCCCCGGGGGGTGGCGGTCCCCGGGGCTTAGAGGCCCCCCCTATAAAATATAAATCAACCCCCGCATGCCCCCGGGACTTGGCCCACGGCGGGATCCGCGCACCCTAAGCGCATCCTGCCGATTTAAAAAAAAAAAATGCTTTTTTCTGCCCAGGGGGTCCTTGTGGGACCCCCTGAGCAGACCTAGGGGGTCAGGGTGTTTCTACCCTGCCCCCTTTTTGCGTTTTGCGACTTGTTTCTGTGCCTCGGTTCTACCAAGGCAGAAAATGGCTGCCAACACTTCCTGATTTGGAGTGTTGACAGCCACTTGACAGCCAATTAGCATGCAGCTCGTGATCGGGAGGGTACGCGGACCCTACTCGGCCATAGATATATATGTGATTTTACTTTTGATTTTCTCAGGAACTACTGAACGGATTTACACCATTTAAGCAAAAGGCACAACTCTGAACCAAGGGCTACCTTTTTGCCAAATTTGGTGTAATTCCGTTCAGCAGTTCGGGCTGTAGCTGCGACTAAAGGTTCCTATGGAAAATTGCATGGGGAAAACACGTTTTGGGACCCCCTTTTTCTCGGCCCCCACTTGACGAATCACCTCGAGACTTTCAGGATAGGAGCGGACCGGAGCGGGCCATAAGTTTTGAAAATTTCGCTAAGATTCGTCGACCGGCACCAAAGTTATTGGAAATAGAATGTTGTGAATTTCCTATGGAAAATAGGTCCTAACTATAACTATCTACTGGCGACCGCCAGTAGATAATATATATATATATATATATATATATATACACAAATTTATATATATTATATTATAGCTCCAACCACCTTTGTCGGAGCACTCATGGACGGGTGCTTTTGTCGTGGGTGTGTACCCACGAAGTCAATGAAGGCTCCTTTTTCCTTGTTTCATAAAGAAAAGAGCACTCGCGGGGGCAGTTGAAACAATTTTTAATCACAACGCAACAAACAGACGCGTTTCGGCTTGTACCTCTTTCGATGTTTGTCTGACATGCCGGAAACGGTTGTTTTTTTAATTAATCATGTGAGTTCATCAACATTGAAAACAGACATTCGAACAGTGTAAACAAAACCGCCATTTTGGCATGATATCACATGCTTAACATTTTCATGCCCTGGATGGGGTTTTAAGGTTTTTACTTAGATATCTAAGCATTTCCATATGCTGCTTTTGTTTAACTTGTATTCTCAAGCTAGATATGCTTATTCATTTCAATAAATGACATAATTAATAACTTAATGAACAATATAAAGCCGTATATCGGCATGTCTCATAGTTTTCAATGCATGATATATCACATTTAATGCGTGTTCATTTCATTAATCGGAATCAGCAATAAGAATAATGAATTATAAAAAATAATAATAACTCGATAATCAAGAGAGAGCGCTATCAGTTAAAAAGGCGGAACCAAAACATGTGCGTGTGGAGACATCAGAGTCCGATGTGACAGGAAATGAATCCTCAGGAGATGAAAACACCAGCACATCAGGAGATCAACATAGAAAGACCCCTTTTCAGGAGGAATTCCGCCTCATACGCCAGACATGGCTAAGAGGGGGCAAAAGCAAACCACCAGAAGGAGCCACTGCAAAATCAGAAGGGGGGGCTGGGGTCGGAAGAGGCAATATGTACCCATGAGTAACGCGCAGCAAGAGGGGGAACAAATGGAAGTAGATATGGAGAATCTAACCATTATCAATTTCACACCGAAAAGACTTACAACCATAGAGGAGTCGGTGCTAAGATTGGGACTAACCTTCTGTCCATCTAATAGGTTGGAATATACCCAAACTCGGATCGACCTATTTAAATTTACTCGAAAACTTAAGTTGCATAAATATTTTAAGCTGAAGCCAACAACTATGAAACCAAAAAAATTACAATCGAAACCCATTGCAACTGATATCTTGACAGTAGATGATCTAGCGGCTTTAGAGGCCATGGAGGCATTGCGTACTGAGGAAGAGAACGAGACGGCTAATATTCCCAACATTGTACAGAGGACAGCAAGGTTAGGGATTGAACAAAAGAATGACATCAGTCCATTCTAACCAACATCGCAGTTCTTACCTCAAATGCCTACCGACGCTATGGACATTTTTGCAGAAGCTGTAAATAAAGATCTACTTCATCTAAGAACCAAGAGAAACAACCAAAAAACCAGCAATATAACAAAAGAGCAACAAGAAGCTCGGGAAGATCTGAAAAAAGATGCATCTATAGTGTGCAAACCTTCTGATAAAGGAGGAAACATTGTTCTACAGACAAGAGAACGATATTGTGCTGAAGCGCTAAGACAGCTGTCGGATACTAAATGCTATGAGAAAATAACAAAAGAAAGTTATAATGAAAGCATAACAAGGTATCATTCTCTAATAAGAAACTGGTATGAGAAAGCGATGTTGGAAACAGATGAATACCTTTTCCTTCGCTGTCTGAATCCAATAACACCGACCTTCTATCATATACCTAAAATTCACAAAGATCATAAACATCCCTGGGGCAGACCTATCGTGTCATCTCAGGGAAGTTTAACCGAACATCTCTCGATATTCATAGATCATTTTTTGTTCCAATTTGTGACTGAGTTGACGTCCTATATCAAAGACACAAAGGACTTTTTGTGCCACATAGAAGAACTAATTTGGGATCCTTCATACAAACTGATAGTATTAGACATTGCAAGTCTATATACATGCATGGACCACCAGGATGGTCTGAATGCGGTGAAATCCTTTCTGAGCAAACGACCCCTGAAATTTACAGAACATAACCTAATGCTTTTGGAATTCACTGAATTTTGTTTAAATAATAACATCTTTTTATTTCAGGAGGATTATTACAGGCAAATTTCCGGTGCGGCTATGGGCACCTGCTTCGCCCCCAGCTACGCGAATTTATTCGTGGGCTGGTGGGAGAAGCAGGTGGCATGGTCAACGGAAAATGCCGTATGGATGGAGAATGTGGTATCTTGGCATAGGTACATTGATGATTTGTTTTTAGTTTGGAGAGGGTCCTTAGAATCAGCAGGGGACTTCATTGAACATCTAAACAACAATAAAGTGAACTTACAGTTCACAGGTGAAGTTAGCTCCACAACAGTAAATTTCCTGGATTTAAAGGTCTCTGTATTAGAAGGGAAACTAAGCACATCTTTGTACAGAAAGCCGACAGCAGGAAACTCTACACTGCATGCCACTAGTAGCCATCCATCCAAGTTAATAAAAAGTATACCATATGGAGAATTCCTAAGATTGAAGAGAAATAGCACCAGGCACTGTGATTTCAAGGCAGCAGTAAAGAAAAGCTCCGCTAGATTTATTGCACGGGGCTATGATAAACAACTGTTGGACATGACTCTGAAAAAAGTAGACATTATTCCAAGACAACAGTTACTGAAAGAGAAGGGCAATGCAAATAAGAACAAGGAAACAGGAAAATTTAGTATGGTCACAACATTTTCGGAAGATGCCAACTGTCTAAGAAATATATTGCAGAAGAATTGGCATTTCCTGAAAACAGATGTGATCATTGGTTCAGACATTGGTTCAGTCGCCAGTTCCCTTGGTGACTTTTAAGAAAGCGAGGTCGATAAGAGATCGGCTAGTACATAGCCACTTGGAGAAAAGAACACACAAATTGGGTACCCTCAAAGAAGTGAAGGGTTTTTTCCCATGTGGCAAATGCAAGGCCTGTGTTAGTAGCAAAAAGATATTAACCTATGAAATACCATGCCTAAAGGAACGTAAGGCAATAACTAAATTCCTCACTTGTAACACTGCTTATTCAGTATACTGTCTAACCTGTCCATGCGGACACAGATATATAGGAAGTACGATTCATCCTATAAAGATCCGCATTTTAGAGCATATGAGAGCCATAGCCAAGAAGGATACCACGTATCCAGTGGCCAGACATTTTGCGAACAAACATCAGAGCAACAGGGATCTGTTGCAATATTATGGCATTGACCATGTACCAGCTAATATCAGGGGAGGTGATCGAAGTACAAAACTTTGTAGATTAGAGTCACGATACATTATTGATCTACAAACTAAAGCACCCAAAGGGATGAATAGCGGGGAAGAATTAGCAGTTCACTTTGGTGATTAAACGTTGATTTTCTAAAATGAAATGAATTTCTAAAATGAAATGAATTATGAGAATTATGACATGAGCCGATACACGGCTAGATATTGATTATCGAGTTATTATTATTTTTTATAATTCATTATTTTTATTGCTGATTCCGATTAATGAAATGAACATGCATTAAATTAGATATCTAAGTATAAACCTTAAAATCCCATCCAGGGCATGAAAATGTTAAGCATGTAATACCATGCCAAAATGGCGGTTTTGTTTACACTGTGCTAGTGTCTGTTTTCAGTGTTGGTGAACTCACATGATTAATTCAAAAACAACCGTTTCCGGCATGTCAGACAATCATCGAAAAAGGCGCAAGCCGAAACGCGTCTGTTTGTTCCGTTGTGATTAAAAATCGTTGCAACTGCCCCCGCGAGTGCTCTTTTCTTTATGGAACAAGGAAAAAGGAGTCTTCATCTATATATATATATATATATATATATATATATATATATATACATATATATATATATATATATATACATATATATATATATATACATATATATATATATATATTCTCCATTACGGCGTTCAATCCTCAAAACACCTCATGCAGCAGCACAATCCGGAAAATCAACATACGAGAGGCAAGTTTTCTTTTTTACTTCTTTTATCTTTTCATGTGCAAACTTCAATTTGTTCTACAGCAGCACACAATAATTTAAAAAACATTTTCTCTGGCTGACGCGTTTCGGCTGACGCCTTCAACTGGGTCATATATATATATGTATATATTACGCAGGGGTGGTTGCCACTGTGTAGTCATAGTTTGGTCAGAGTTTCCATAGGAAAAGTGTATTTTGTTTAACTAATAACTTGGTGCCATTTGACATATGTTCTCAAAACTTTCCACTTTCCAAAAAACACTCATCCACCTTAGCTCCTTCCTGGAAAGTTTTGGAGTGATCCGTCAAGTGCGGTCAGAGAAAAAGAGGAGGGTCTCAAAATGTCATTTTCCCTTGTTAATTTCCATAGGAAATTTTGGTTAGTGATACAGAAAAAACAGCAGAATGGAATTACACCAAATTTGGCAGAAAGTAAGAACTTTATTCAGAAACCGTGCTTTTCGATATTTGGTGTAAATCCGCTCAGCCACTTTTGAGAAAGTTGTGTATAAAGTGGTGCTCAGGGTTGTGCATTGAGGGGGGTTGTGTGCCTGTGATGTTGGATGCAGGCTCCATCGCCAACCCTAAGCAGCGCACGGCCAAACTTGGGCTTGGTCACCCACAGGAATTGTCTCAGTGCACGGCCAACCCCCCACTGTGCATGGCCACAGGCTGTGCATGGCCGGAGTTGGCATAGGGCCTGGCCAAAGGGTAGGCCCTGCAGCCAACCCTCTCATCCTGCATGGCTGAAGGCTGTAAGCAGTGGGGGAATGAGTGCAGGGTCAAGCCGGAGGCCAGGGCCTGTGGGCAAACAACGGCTACACATGGCCAAAAGCTGTGCACAGCGGGAGAGTTGGGTGAATATAATCAAAAACTCCAGATATTTACAAAAAAAAAAAAAGGGGGGGTAAACATGAGTTTATCTTATGCTAAAAAAAACTAGAAGTTCATAGAAAATAAAACAAAGGTTAAAGTGACGTTATAGTAATAAGATGTTAACTTACATTAAAAAAAAACTTAGAAAATCACTGAAAAAAACAAAGGTTAAAGTGCTGTTATAGTTTTGTGTTGAGATAACACAAAAACTAACATTTAGAAAACAAACAAACGCTAATATTCACCAGGTAAAGTTTACTGAGCTGACTATAACTTCCACCCCCCCATGCACTGCTTATAACCTTTTTGCATTTGTCACCCCGAGTGCGATGGGTATGCCCAGACGTGGGTCCCGTGCTCTCCATGCCACTGGAGTCAAGCTATCCTGGCTGATGAGGGGTGAAACCCCAAAACCTGTCCTAGGATGCTTGTTTCCAGTCCAGGGAGGACCTGGACCGGCAGTTCAGGCTGGACTGTTCAAGACTGATTTGCATATGGCTGGGTTCAAACTGGAATGGCATGGGGAGCAAAAAACGATGGATTTAGGCCCAGATCTCTGTACTGGGGTGAATATGACATTGTTCTGCATTCTGTCCATCAATTGTTCTTTTTGCATTTATAACCTCACATATTACATCACTCATGACATGTTAAATGACAGCATCTGTAACCTTTCCTTATTCCTCCTCCTGACCTTTTCTCTACCCTGTCTCCTCCTATCTTTGATTCCTTCTCTCTTTTTCCATTTTGATATTAAAAAAATGTTCCCTCACCAGGATTCCCTGTGGGATATACATTTTATTTTTTAATTTAAATACAGAAAAACATTTTTTTCATAAATTACTATTCATTTTTTATTACTCTAAATGGGTTTTGATGAATTAAGTTCTCAGAAATGGGTTTGGAGTATTTTGTTTTTCTGTGAATTTACGTAATAAAAACTTCACACTAACAATGACACTGTACATGACCAAACAGATATGACTGAAAACCCATAGCACAACGTTCAGCTCTTAAGAAGGTGCTGCCTATTTTTTGTTGCTGCTTTCCTTTTACTTCCTTTTTGAAGTTGAAAAGCAAAGGTATTTTTAAGGCATAGTCATGATGTTTCAGGTCCTTATGATAGCTTCTGTCTAGAAGGATAGACTCAGTTGGGAGAGATTGTTTCAAAGTAGTGTGATGCGTTAAACCCTTTGTGCTAGACTGTCTGTTTTGTGTCGTCAGGTGGAGACCATTGGAGATGCCTACATGGTGGCTAGTGGCTTACCAGATAGGAACGGCAACCGGCACGCAGTGGATATCTGCCGTATGGCACTGGACATCCTCAGCTTTATGGGAACCTTCCAGCTCCAGCACCTGCCAGGTCTGCCGGTGTGGATACGCATTGGGATTCACTCTGGTAAGAAGGGTGACAACGGGAGTCCTACAATGTTTAACAGATATTTGAAATCACGTATTTGCAGCTGACATTCAACTGCAATAGATGGTAAGTTGTCTGGAAAATTAACGTTGAGCTGTTTATTGTATTAGACTTTATAGTCAAAGTCTATGGGGACTAAGTACAGTCTTTAGAACTTGAATTCTTTTGTGAAAAAACAAAGATTCTGTAGTTCTTATAACATTGTTTGTTATGTGTATGCAGTGTACACACCAATGTACAAGTGATATTAACTAAGATGTGTGTGTCACCAAGGCTGAAAATTACACAGTATTAACAAAATATACAAAACCTAAGGGTATTTTTTTTTATAAATTCATAACTCCCTCTCCCTTAAACAATGTTTGACGTTTTGTTGTCTTGCTAATTTTTTTATTTTATTCTTTTGAGCAAATTGTTGTTGTTTTTTTTTACTTATTTCTTAACTTTTATATTGTATTTGGAACTCCTGTTCACACACCGCATGCATATTTGTTCTTGGGAAGACATTGCTGTTTATGCCAAGCTACTAAAAGTGAGCTAAGGATTCCTCAGAGAAACCAGTGTTATGTCCTAGGTGCTAGATTGTTTTAACTAAGGAACTCTAACACATCTCATGTCTGAACTCTTTCCCATAGCTTCACAAACAGGTGTCCTACAGTAGTAAAATTTAAACAGTAAATATTTATCATGAAGAAAGAAACTAAATAAATAGGGAATAGATATACACACATGACCGTATATGGTAGTCAGTAAGAATTTCCATTGGCCTTCTATCACTGGTGGGAATCCTAGGAATTGACATGCGCACTCAAGAAGAGCTTCTGTCCTGCTTGAAGCTCTACTCCCATCTGGTTTGGTCTGCTGAGGACTTTGCACTTCCTCACACAACCTGTTTGGAAACCATTGGCCTGCTGTCACTGCCAGCAGAATCTGCAAAACAGCCAGCTGTACTGGACATATTTCCAATAAATGTGGCTCAAGAAAAAGTTCTCAATGCCCTTCATAGGTTGTCACACATGCTCTACAATACCCATGTGCACCATCCATGCACAGCGCACATAAGACAGCACTGGTTTTCTGCAAACTGAAAATCCATCAGCTGCTGGATGGGGATCAGCCCACACCGTTCTGTAAATCCATTTTTCATCTACACGTACATTCTACCCCTTTCATTCAACTCCATAATTATCTTGTTGCCCATGGGGGCAAACAACCTATTAAGCCTGCTGCTTTCTTGTCATTGTTGAATTTCTGCTTATCACAAATAAACAAAAAAATGCTGAGCCCAACACTGATGGTTTATGTTCCCACTAGTGCCATGTGGCCACTGGGGTAAGGAGGGCAGTGTTAGTGCCAGCTGCAGCCGGAGTGGGGGCTGGGATTACCTTAACTGTTCCCAACTCTATCTCATAGCTAACCTCAGATCTTTGCAAGCTTCTCTTCCACTGACCCTCTCCTTGTCTGCTCTGTCATGTTCCTGTCTTTCCCTGTCCATCCCTAGAGCTGCTCTAGCTTCAGTTTTTGTCTCCCAAACTGTCTCTGGGAAATCTGCATCTTTTCCACTAACATTTTCATTCCATTAGCAGCCAGCTGAGAGATAAGGGAAATAGGTTTCCCTTTAGGAGGAGCGGGGGTTGCATGATAAGTGCGTAACCTAAACAAATCTGGTTTTTTTCCTGACTGCTGTCATCCCCAGCATTTGAGTTTGCCTGTTATGCTTGCAGGCTAATTCTTGGCTAACCTCTCCTCTTCAATTATTTAAAGTTTAGAAGTTTTCCTCATCATGCCCTCTGCATATGGCCCTTAACATAGACTCCTTTACTGGTGTGGAATGTCAGCCAACTTTGCACTGCCTTCCTACTGAAAGAAATACTGGTTTTTAGGTCGAGCCTGGGCAACGCACATGCTGCTCTGCGAGGCATGCAGTATTCAGGTATGGACTTGAAGCTCTGCCCACTCTCCGCCCATATTTTTCATTGGCTTGTGTCAATGTCCACTGTAAACTGTAGCTTTTCATTGGTCAATAGGCTTAGTAGTCCCTCCTTAGTACCGCCTTGTCTTATTTTGTAACCTCCCATGAGGACACCCAGTGTTACGTGTGTTGTTACTTGGTAGGCTTTAATTACAGCCTCCGAGCACTATTTTCTCAAATAGCTGTGTCCTGCCTGCGCTCTCTCCTAACGCTTTTTAAAATCTTTATAGCATGGGCGTCAAACGCATTTGCAATGTAATAGGTCTCGCATTTGCGAGAGTTTAAGCGATTGGCATTGTAAATGACAATGCCTTTTATTTATCTGTTTTAAAAACAACACGTAAATAAAAGGCATTGTAATTTACAATGCCAATAGCTCAAACGCTCAAAAATGCAAGACCTATTGCAATGCAAATGCTTGTTAAAACTTGGTATAGGTGCCCTGAATCCTTAAACTGTCTTCTTTGGTTGATCAAATAATCCCTTTGAACTCTTGACCCTTAAAGAGTAGCTTGGGTCAGCAGCATGAGGTGGTAATAGGTTTGGAATCCTGATGCAGTAGTCACACACTGTGAATAAACACTTACTCCAGTTTATAGAATGAGAATGTTATGTACAGTATGAAAAGGAAGGGGAGTTAAAATAAAATATTCCAGAAAACTAAGATGGCCTCAGCTTTTTCTGGGGCTGCAGTACGATCTCAACTAATAGGGCCAACTGGGTTATGTAATGGGACGAAACAGGTGACATCCCAAGTAGGGTAAGGCTGGTATTGAATAGAACAGAGCACGCTCTGCTCACCTGATTCAAACAGTTTTTCTCCAGGCACCAATTCCAGGTAGATCTCCAAGGTGGTCAAGATATGTATATGGATTTGCCAGACTCTCTCAGATACCTTCATGTCTCAGAAGTGCAGTTCACAACATTTGGTATGTGTAGGGTTTTTGAATACACCAGGATGTAAGCAACGCAAAGGGAAACTATAGCTTGTGCTGCAATCACGATGCTCACACGGAGGACACCATTCCCAAAGCACACTAGGATTCTGCACGCATGTCACACAATGTGTGCTCACTGAGAAGCAAAGGTCCGCAAGTTGTGGAGGACAGAGGGATCTTCGTTGAGTGAGCTGGTAGGCCCCTCTCCCAGCGGTACTGTTGAAAATATATGTGCATCTACTTAATGATCAGCTACTACCAACTGAGTTCTATTGCCTGGTGAGGGTATGGCTTGGATGATCCTCAGTAAAAACAGGCCAACATTCTACTAATGGATTATCAAAAGGCTTCTGGTGGAAAATGGTGTGATAGCAGGCTGCCTACATGGTGCTCTGATGGCCATATAACAATGAGTTCATTTGGTCTTTACTCATCCTTGGTCAGGTGTCCTAGCAGGCTCTGTGTACATCTCTATAACTGAAAGTCATTTTGGATCTCTCTCCTCTTTGGATGTCTTAACAAACTACAATTCTCTTTTTCTTCCTCAGGACCATGTGCTGCTGGCGTAGTCGGGATTAAGATGCCCCGCTACTGTTTATTTGGGGATACCGTAAACACTGCCTCGCGGATGGAATCGACCGGCATGCGTAAGAATATATCCTTCTCTTTAGCAGGTCACTAGGCCTGCACTGTAATGGAGTACCTGACAATGGCTTTATTTAAGGCAGAGCAGGATCCGCCAAGAAAGGGAAGACATTATCAACACAGAAAAGAAAGGGGTAGAGCGAGTACAAACTCAACATCAGAATGGATTTGTGGTGTAGAGGTCCCATTATTTTATATTATTGACATCCATACTTTCAATAAACCTGTTAAATTATTTATTAGACTTCTTTGAGTAGTTGGTATAGGTCAAAGACTAGTCAGCCCCATCAAAGATTTTGTTTTTCAAATATGTAAAATTATTTAGGCTGAATGCCAAGGATGTCAGAACAAACTATTTGCAACCTGTTATAAAAATCAGACGTGAAATCAAACATAGTTAAAATCTTAATACCAGTTGTAGCATAACTATAGCACCTTCCCTTTCCTTTGAGATATTGACTCCCACTACCACGGATCAAGGACTATCTAATTTACTTTAAACACTGAATTATTTTTTCACAACTACAAACGCCTCCCAATATTTTTTCTTACACAGCACAGCTAAATAGCTCTGGGTGCTAGCAGCAGCCCTGGGATGTTGCTGGCAGCATCCTAATGTTTCTGGAAACCAGGACTGAGCTATGCCCTCATGTTTCAGATAGAACCCTTTGATGCCCACCTAAATATTCCTATTAGCCCCATTTGAGCAGCTCCATAATGTTTCTGAAAGGAGTCTGATGTGTCTATAGTCCCCACTGAGCAGGAGGCACCTGATGGTAATGGAAGCACAGTCCACACCACCCTAGTGCAGAGTCAGCATCTGCTGAAGTACAGCACACTTATGTTACCTGGTTGTGCTAGTTGAGCTGCACTGAAAGTTTGGTGCGTGTCCGCCAGGTTTCAGGCAGCCGCGCACCAAAACTTTTTCCTTTTCGAAAACCAAACTCCCTGTTTTTCTGAAAAACAAAACATAAATGACCCTGGGAGTTTTCTCCAGAGGTGTGGGGATCATTTTCACTTTTTTTGGGGACCTTTGCACAAGGCGTCCCATGGCGCCAGTCTTTTTGTCTTTCGGCCTGCAGTTTTGAGACTCCAGGAGAAGGAATCAGCTGTCATGCTTTGTGCATGCACTATGGGCCGAATGGTAAAGTGCCTTCAGTGTGTGTACTTCATTTCACTTTCAGCTCCCAATGTGTTTTGGAGATGGAAGTTTTACTTTAAGGCACTGTTTTTGCTGGTGATTACCGCTGCTCTCTTGTAGTTCCTGTGGCATGTGTGTGTTTTTGTTTAAGGCCACCTTAGGCAAACAATCGCAAAAGAGGAGGCACTTGGAGGACTTCTCCAGCACCCAGTCTTCCTCTCCACCTCACAAGCATGATAGAAGGTCTGCAAGGCATGTGGAGTAGTATCAGGATTCACATCTTGCCAGATAGTTGCTGAGGCCGTAGTAGCATTTCATTATTAACCCACCACCCCCTTTTCACACAGCTACTTCACCAGACAGTGGCTCTTCTTCTGGTACTTGAGACTCTCAAGAGCGGAGTGAAGCAATCTCCTTTACAATCAATGAGAAATCAAGAGAGTCAACCCATGAATTTAAGACAATGAAAACTCCCTAAATCCATTGAGGAAAAGGTTTTCCTTTTGTAAAAGAACTATCGCCCACTGATAGGTACAGATTGGAAACTTTCTTTGTCATCTCAGCACCCTGACTCCACCTCTGGTACTGTGACAAGATTCACTTTTCAATTGCCTTCTAGAGGATTAGCCACCAGCCATGAAACATTCAGGGAAGGGGTTGCTCCAGGCATTTTACATGGGAAAAATAAACTTTCCTCTCCTGAAAAGGGCTTATCCTCAACTGGCCTATAGTGGATGGGCTCAATGGTTTGCAGAAACTTGGGAATGGCCTACATCAGAAGATTGTGACCCTCAAGTGGGGTGTGAAACATACACCCTTAAAATGTCTTACATTCCACCAGATTCAGGTGTCATTCCTACACCATGGCCCTAGTGTCCACTAAAATAACTAAATATTGATCAGGCAGTGCAGTCCTTGCTACTAAAGCAGTCAGAGGTATCAGTCTCTTTAAAGGAGCATGTGACAAGGGTTTACTTCACGGTATGCATGTGTGTAGGTACGTATGTGGTATTTTATAGCATGAACTCCAGTCCATCCTGGAGAAATGCCTTGAGAGATACATCACCATACAGATGGGGGACCTCAATGTCAAGATTGGAAGCCACAACACAAAGAATTCATGGCCTTGGCAACATGAACAAGAATGCTGAAAGGCTCGCAGATCTCTGTGCCCCAAACAGTCTGGTGATAGGCAGTAGTGTATTCCCACACAAAAGAATATGCAAGGCAACGTGGGTGTCACCAGACCATTAAATAGAGAAATATCTGCATTGCAAAGGAGTTCCGGAGGTCCCTGCAGGATGTAAGAGTGATTAGAGGAGAAGCCCTGGTATCAGACCATCACCTTGTAGTGGTCAGGCTAAAGCTAAAACTGAAGAAAGAATAGATGGAACTGACAAACCAATGCCAGCGATATTACACCAACTTCCTCAAAGAAGCACAGAAATGGAGTGACTACTCAGTCACCCACAGTAACGAGGCTCAAGTCCTGCAAGAACTTGAGGACGATAGAGACCCAGTAGAGAGTCAGTGGGAGAAGATCAAAGAAAAAGTTATATCAACCTGCCAGGAATTACTGGGTGCCAAGAAACACCAGCATAAAGAATGGATCTCAACCGAGACTCTCCACAAAATCCAAGAGAGAAACTAAAAGAACGCTGCAGTCAACACCAGCCAAACAATAGCATAAAAAGCAAAAGCTCAAGGTGAATACACCAAAACCAACAAGGAAGCAAAGAAAAGCTTAAGAACAGACAAGCGAAGATTCATCGATGGTCTTGCCACAGAAGCCCAGGAAGAAGCAAGCCATGGAAAATTAAAAGAACTCTAATACATAACAAGAAAACTCTCCAGCAAATACAGGAAGCCAAAATGACCTGTTAAAGACAAAGCAGGGAAGACAATCATGAGTAACAAAGGCCAACAAAGAAGATGGGTTGAGCACTTTGAAGAACTGCTGAACCAGCCTCCGCCATAGTTTCCACCAGACATACAGCCGGCTGACAAGGACTTGCAAATCGACTGCAGCAGCACAACCAAGGAAGAAATACGGCAAGCCATCAAACATCTGAGAAATGGGAAGGCAGCAGGACCTGACAATATTCCAGCAGAGGCACTGAAGGCAGACACTGAAACATCTGGAAACATGCTCTACCCCATGTTTGGAAGGATCTGGCAAGAGGAAAAGGTGCCATCAGACTGGCACCAGGGATCTCTCATCAAGATTCCCAAGAAAGGTGACCTGAGTAACTTCACAAACTACAGCGGGATAACTCTTCTACTAATCCCAAGCAAAGTATTCAACAGAGTCTTCCTGAATAGACTGAAGGAACAAGTAAAGGTTCAGTTGCGAGACCAGCAAACTGGCTTCCGGAAAGATAGAGCCTGCACAGACCACATTGCAACACTGCGCATCATCATTGAGCAGTTAATTGAATGGAACTCCCTCCTCTATGTCAACTTCATCGACTATGAGAAGACATTCAACAGCGTTCACATAGAGGCCCTTGGAAACGTCTTTGCCATGATGGTGTGCCAGATAAACTTATCAGAATCATCAGGAACTCTTAGGAGGGAATGGCCTGCAAGAAAGTCCATGGATGACAACTCACGGAAGCCATCCAAGTGAGGAACGGAGTCCGCCAGGGTTGTTTTCGCTCACCTTTTCTCTTCCGCTGGCTATAGACTGGATCATGAAAACATCCACAGCAAGGAGAAGAAATGGGATCCAGTGGCATCTTGGACGCAGCTCGAAGACCTGGATTTTTCAGATGAACTGGCCCTACTCTCCCCTACGCATCTGCAGATGCACGAGAAGGCCAACAATGTGGCAGCCATGTCAGCACAACTTGGCCTTAACATCCACCGGGGAAAAACCAAGATCCTGAAGGCTAACACAGCTAGCACAACTGCAGTCACTCTTGCAGGCAATCCACTGGAAGAGGTTGAGGCCTTCACCTACCTGGGTAGTGTCATAGACAAACAGTGCATCACAGACGCCGACGTCAAGGCAAGATTCGGCAAAGCACAGACTGCCTTCATTCAGCTAAAGAAGATTTGGAGTTCGAAGGACCTAACGCTGCAAACCAAGCTCAGGCTTTTTAACACCAAACTATAATAAAATCGGCCATTCTTGAATGGAGCAAAAACTTGGAGGACGCCAGAGACCAGCAACAACAAAGTACAGACCTTCATAAACACCTGTCTGAGGAAAATTCTCCAGATTCGCTGCCCAAACACCATCAGCAACAGTGACCTATGGCAGCAGACTTTCCAACTCCCTGCTCATGAAGAAATCATGAAAAGATGCTGGAGCTGGATAAGTCACACCCTCCGCAAGCCCGCATCAAACACCACAAAGCAAGCCCTGACCTGAAACCCTCAAGGGAAAAGAAAGAGAGGAAGGCCAAGAAACACCTGGCGCCGAGGCCTGGAGGCTGACTGCAAGGAGAGGGGATACACCTGGAGTCACATTGAAAGAAAAGCACAGGACAGATATGGCTGGAGAGTCCTGGTTGATGGCCTATACCCCAGTAGGGGTAGTAGGCATAAGTAAATAGCGTGAACCTAGCTAAAAGGCAGCAGAGCACTGTACATGTTCAAAGGGATGCTTAAAGTCAACCAGTAATACGAGAGGAAGCTGATTTCCTAACGTGGAAGGTTGCTGCAGGTTTTCTGTTGATCATCGAGCAAGGGAAAGTCAACCATTACATTCAGAAAACCCCCTTTAAAATGGAGCCCCTGCAACAGATTACTCCTCTGATGTCAGAGGGAGCTAACATGGTGACTTTTGATTTCATGGATGGTTATGTTAATGTTCAATTAGCAGTATGCCATTAGAAATTTCTAATGGGTCAACAGTATTGATTCTGGGACTTGTCCTTTTGGATGCTGATCTGCCTCACACATGTTCACACAGGTGGTGGCACTCACTGTGTATCTCTTCTTAATCAATTGATTTAGCCCCCGTTGCCTTATTTCGACAATTAGCTGCTGCATGTTCTTTCTATGGAGGAGGCCTTGAGTGGTACGAACATCCTACGATCTTGTTTAGCTCAGCACAGGTTTCTTCTCACCCTACCCAAGCGTCAGCTAGTGTCTTCCCACGACAGACATTTCATTGTGGGTGACTTCCAAAGTGACCTGGAGATGGTACTTCTTCCTGCACCTCAAGCAGAGAGGCTGACACTCTCTCTCCTCATTGATTAGTCAGACGACTCAGTTTTGCCTGTGGTTACGGGTGGCTGGTCAGAAGGCCTCACATGTTTTTACCGTCCCTTGGGCCCACTAGTGTCTCCCTCTCTTGGAACTTCACTGGTGGCTAGATCCCATTTTCTTAGCAAAGGTGTTTCCTCTTCATCCAGGGCAAACCCTTGGTTGTCAACACAGATGCTAGTTCCCTAGGATGGGGGCAACATCAGAGAGCCCACCCAACTCAGAAGTATTGGACCTGTTCTTTTAGATTGCTGTCATTTTCTGGTCTACCTGAGTGGCCTTTAAGTACTGGTAATGATGGACAGTGTTGTGACTAAAGCTTATTTCAACCCGCCAATGAGGGGAGGGCCCTGAAATGAGGATCTTGTGTAAAACGTCATCAGTGGTCTCTGAGAACTTCCCATATTAGGGGTCTGAATAACATCATGATGGACACACTGAGCAGGGTCTTCTCATCATTCCAAAATCAAGCAATATCCAGCAACGTTCAAGGTCATCTACGACAGATTTGTAAGGTCTTCTGTGTACCTATTTTGCTCTCTGTAGAATGTAGATCTTTTTAGATTTTGTAACAGCTTTCCTGCTCTCAGGGCTTGAAGGTGGATGCACTGATCACACCTTGGACAATATGCCCTCTTTATGCCTTTCATCCTTTCCCCCGATTCCTTAATTGCTGTTATGGATCAAGGAGGAAGCAGTGATGTCATTTTAGGCATCCCCTCTTGGGCTCATCAGTCATAATTTCCTCTCCTTCAGTCCGTGGCTCTGTGTGCTCTCGCTTTGAGATGGGGCGCCTCTGCCTCTTGATTTGGAGATTGAGAGGGTCGGGTTACAAAACTGAGGGTTCCCAAAGCACCTTGCTAAGACCATTGAGGTGCTTTTCAGCATTGATTTTCAGCTAATTCTCTTTCTTCAGTAGTTATTTCCCTTCTCTCGTGCCATCGTAAGGGAGGGGTTTGATATGAACCTTTCTGTGTCCACTCTTTGGGCTCAATGGGCAGCAGTTGAGGCATTCCGTGAAGCCTGAGGCTGTCCTGATGAGGGTGAACTTCTTTCTTTTCCCCTCGGTGAGGGTGAACTTCTTTCTTCCCACCTATTGAAGTTTTGCCATATCTCATCCTGTGGTAAGACTGCTCATTCGAGGTTTTTTTGGCACTGTGGGTTGTACAGATGGCTCCTTTTGAGACTCTTGATAAGGAGATCTTAATTTTTGAAACCTAAATGTTGCATTTTGATGCAATTACCTCAGCTCATAATATTGATGAGTTCAGGACCCTGTTGTTCAGCCCTCCATTTCTTCACATTCTTGACAGTTCGGTGGTACTTAATAAGGCATGAGGAGTTTTTTCCAAACACCACTGCCATCATGCATAGAACTCAGGAGACAGTTTTGCCTGTCTTTGTCCCTTCTTTTCTAGAAGAGTAATTGTTGCATTCCCTAGATGTCCAGAGTACTCTCTAAATCTATCCGGATCATTCTCAGCCTTTTCTCAGTTCTGAGCACCTGTTTGTTACCCTTCCTTAATCCCTTAGCTGGTGAGGCTTTTCCACCCCAATGCTGAGCCCTTTTTTGATGTTTAGGGCACTACATACTTAGGCCTTCATAAATCTGTTTTCACTAAAAGTATCTAGGCCAGTTTTGCATCTTCTTTTAGCATCATGTGTTGTGTGTATTTTCTAAAAACATCAACAACATCATTTACTGTGCTAGGACCACAATCTTGCCAGCTTTCAGGAACAAGCATAGTTGAATTGAAAAAACAATTTTATACAACAGATTTTGCATTTTTCTAAGAGGCAGTCAATTTTTTCAAATTTTTGTGTTTCCAACCTATTTGCAGTTTGTGGTAGAAGCAGGTGTGAAGCCCATGGATTATCCCAGAAAGCGATACATTTCTCAAAAGTAGACAAAGTTCTGAATTCAATAAGGAGTCATTTGTGTAGATTCCTCAGCGGCTTCCCAAGGAAACTAATCACTGAAATGAAAAATGTATGAGAATAAGTATAAAAAATAGCAATTGGTGCAACATTTTCAACAGTAATTTTTAGTCACAGCTGCCGATTTACAAAAGCAATATACAGCTAAGTCTGTCAGAACCTTCTGATTGTATGGGTATATAGGGATTGTAGGTTTTCCAAAAACACACGATACCTAGAACCAACAACTGAGCTGCAGTTTCTAATGATTTTTCATTGTTTTCCGACCATGCAGTAATTCATATGGTAAAACCAATCAACGAAAAATGGCTACGATGGAAACCTATGTGTTTCTGAAATGTGCACAAGATAATGAGTATAAGAACAGTAGTTCTCTCTCAGAATATCTCCATTGAAAATTATAAGCACTGAATAGTCCTGCCCATATGCAGGTAACCTCGAGCACTTCTGTACAATATATATTCTTCAATGTAGACCTATAGGCTGCAGCTCTGCAGATATGAAAAGTGATTCTGTGCCTTTAAGGGCTCACAGCCCACCAATATCCCATCATGCCCAGTAGGTGGCAGTTACCTCAGTTCTTTTTAGGTCTCGCCTACGCAGCGCGCATGCGCTGCTTAGGAGAGACCTTTAGCGATCGGCACAGCTTTGGGGGCAAAAACGTGCACGCGTTGCATTGCTTGCAATGGCAACGCGTGCACGTCTGGTGATTCCCTTGCGGGAGCGCGCGGCGCCATATGGTAGCGCCATATGGTCGCAATCATCGCGCCTTGCTGCACGCTCCCGCAAGGGAATCGCGCAGGCCCCCCTCCCCCTGCTGCCGCGCGAGGCGCGCGCTTGTGCTGGTTTTTAAGGCGCTGTGGATGCGGGCTTCGAGAAGAGTTAAGGCGAGGCGCTGAGTTCCTCTCCAATTACAGAACTCCGACCATAGGAGGTGGTGAAGGGAGGCTGCAAGACACGGTTTATTTACATGCTGACAGATTACAGCTACTGATCGTTCATTACACTTGGATCGGAAAGGCGCTAGTTTCAAGGCGCTGGCAGGGAAAAGGTACAGTAGCATGAGATGTCAGGAGGCAGCGAGGTCCTATTCACTTACAAGTAACAGACAGAGCTAGCCTTTGTTCGCACGCACATGGAAGGCACTGCTTTCAAGGCGCTGGAAGTGAAGAGGGCCCGCAGCATGAGATGTCAGGAGGCAGAGAGGTCCTATTCACTTACAAGTGAAAGACCAGAGCTAGCGCTTGTTCGCAGGCACATGGGAGGCGCTGCTTTCAAGGCTCTGGCGGTGAAAAGGGCCAACAGCATGAGATGTCAGCAGGCAGAGAGGTCCTACTCACTTACAAGCGACAGAACAGAGGTAGCGCTTATCCGCAGGCACATGGACGAGGAAGGCGCTGCTTTCAAGGGGTCGAAGGGAGACGTTGGGAAGTGACAAAGCACTGTCCATTCACAGTCAACAGGTCAGAGCTAGTGCTTCTTGAAGAGGCAGCGAGGCACTATCGCTTCTCTGTAAGAGGCAGCGCTATGAGGCAGCAAAGCAGGAAGGTTAATTTGGCACCAAATGTGCACTCTGCAATGTATTGTATCATCATAATGTAAATGTACATTTTCGTTTTCAATAAAATCTTGGGTTCCTCTTGCTGGTAGTAGCAGAGCACATACACATCATTATGGAAAGTGTAAACAAAAAAAAAAAAGAAATTACATGCAATATAAAGTGGCCCTGATTTGAACTGAATGGCTTCCAGATATGGTATGGGAAAGTCTTTCGGCAACGGCGCATGAAAATATTCAAATCAATAATTGTAATCGTTACAGTTGTGGTTATTATATACATACCTATTAGACTAATATAGATCATTATCTAACGCTCTTGTAAAAATAAAGGTTCTGAGAATACTTTCATGCTTGCCGTTTTTAAGGATGATGAAGAAAGTGACAACGAAGATTTACAAGGGGAAGTGATGAGGATGTTTTCTATCGGATTTTTGTAAAAGGAAACTTTCTTCTCGGAAAATAGGGGGTTGTAAAAACCTAATCATGTATTTTTAATTGTGTCACACTCATGTATTCCAATGCTTTACAGTATTGTTATTTTTATATATATGACCATGAATTTATTGCCCATTTATAATCAAATACTGATTTTACTTTGCAAATGTTTAAAACATCTAGGACCTTGGAGCTGGGGAACCAGGTTCGAGTCTAGGAGTCAGTTCAACATCCTGTGATTCTGGGCAAATCCATTAATCTCCCAGGGCCTACCATAAATGAATGTGTCTTTAACTGGTGCTCGTGAAAAGTGCCAGAGTTGATGATTAATTGCCGGTGCTGAGCACCAAAAACCACCGGTTCAAATTAAAAGCAATAGTTACACATTTTAACTTTCCTCGGTTCATATTGACTTTAAAAAAAGAAAAAAACTTGTACGATTATTCGAAGATGTTAAGAGTGTGTGGGCATGCCAGTGGGGGATAATGTACTGCATTGCTAAACACTTATAAGGTCCCAAAGGCGAGACCTATTGGCTATGCCAATGCTTGTTTCTCTTGGTGATAGGATCTTGGAGCACTGAGCTCGACCTTTTTTGGCTTTTGGCTTCAAAAATTTCACTCAGAACATTTTGTCAACACCTTCACACGACGGTTTTCAACATTTCCAGCGTTTGCCTGCCATTTTCTGACAGGAAAATTATTTTTCTAGTCAAATACAATGTGATCTTTTTTTTGACAAATGCCCTGCCTGTGGCAGAAAGAAGGCCAAATCAGATCCACGCGTAACCTGAGGGACAGAGAGAAGATTTTCCTTAATGGAGCTGAAGAGTGACGCAGACAGCAGGATTCTCAGTTTGAATGTGGGATGTCATGTGAGAGGGGAGAGAGTTAATCCACTACCAGGGCTCTGCATCTTCCTCGGAGGACTCCAGGAGAGGGAGATCCAATAAGAGAAGAAATCCTCAAAATCGATGTTGTACAAGGTCGACATTGATGTCGAGACGAAGTAAGGCACCTAGTTGATTGCCATTGAGAGCAGGGTCGACATTGAGAAGGAAACGACATTCAATGTTGAGACACCGGAGGTTGACGTCAAAGGATTCCACAATGTCGAAAAATCTGTCGATGTCGAGACATATAAGGAAATCGACGTCAAAAAGCCTGTCAATGGTGAGGCATACCAGACCTGCAGAGAGGGTCAGGAGATCGAGACCAAGAAGGTTGCCATCAACTTCTGACTCCAGGGCGTACTCCCCATTGTCGCTGGACCCTATTCCGGACTCTCCGCAACCTTCTCCACCACCGCATGTACCACTGACATCACCTCCACGTTTTCCTCAGGCAGAGGCACCTTTGGGAGCTCCTTCACCAGCAAGGCCTCCAGCTTCCCATCAGAGATCAAGGTCTCTTCAGTCCAGATCTCGCATAGATTGTGAACAAGAGCAACTTCCAGATAGCGTTGTCATCGTTTTCGGCACTTCTCATCGAGACACTCCTCTAGGTGCAGACAAAGATATCATCCTAGGTCCAGATCCAGAACTAGGTTACGATCCAGATGGAGGTAATTTCATTCCAACTCCTCCTCTAATAATGGAATATACTCACCAACACTGACTGATTCTCCCCAGCCAAGGGTCTCGCCAGTTGATGACATCAACAGGCTTCAGGCGGTGCTTGTAGCAGGAGCTACGAAATTGAATATTTCATTGCCTGCTCCATCAACGGCTACATCAGTGATATTTGAGATTTTTCACCAATGTGCAACATCAAGACCCATTCTACTTCTAGTTCCAGGTTACTTAGGACCAGCCATGCGACGTTTTCCTTACCCCAGCTGCGGCCAAAGCAGCTGTGTCTAGGCTTCAGACAAAATATAAGCCTCTTGAGCAGGACCCATTATTCCTGCAGTCAGATCCTCCTCCTGATTCAATTTTTATCCTGGCTGAAAAGAAAATTCATTTTACTATGCTTTCATCCATGGTTCTACCATAGAAAAAAAGCAGGAAACTCGATTAAGTGGGACGCAAGGTATGTGGCACATCTGCCACAACCATGAAAGCGGCGAGTGCATCTGTCCTGCTAAGCAGGTATGACAGATCCCTATGGGGTTCCATGCAGCATTTTGTAGAAGACCTCCCAAGAGACGGCAGGGAGGACTTCATCAAAATCATGAAGAAAGGCATGATGGTTTCTAACCAAGTGTTCAGCACTGCTGCCGATTCATCTTTGCTGGCAGCCCATGGTTACTGTCACGGATTGGCTCTCAGATGACATTCTTGGCTTCATCTCACGGTGCTCAAGCAACAATCTCAACAGAGAATACTCAACCTTCCTTTCTCTGGTAATACTCTGTTTGGGAGACATACAGATGATGAAATGGCTTGCATGAAGACCGAAATGGAGACCTTGAAGACGGTTGGTCTGGAGAAACGTAAGGTGCATCAAAAGCACTCTCACACACCTTATGTAAAGCATTTCTATCCACAGAGGGTTCAGACCCCTTAGTGGTTTAAAGGACACCACCAACAGAAGCAGCAAAGACCTTTCCAGCAGCACCAAAGGTGTCAACCAAAGGGAATAGATTTGCACCAATATATCCAAGCAGGAAAGCCTTCTACAGGCTCCAAACAATAAGCCTCTGCTTTCCCTTCTTACTTTACCCACTCTGGTAGGGGAAAGTATTTCACAATATCCAACAGAGGGGATATCCATAACAAACAATGCCTGGGTTCTGAATATTTTACAGAATGGCTATTGTCTCAGATTCATGAAACACTCAAAAGGTGATAGAAGGCTGCTTGCAATACGTCTAACAACTGGCAATAGCTCGGGCAGCACTCCAACCGATCGTTCTTTTGCTCACCATGCCACCTCAGTTTGGACCCAGCCATATGTAAATCAGGTGTGTGAATGAGACTTATAAGGACAAATTACACAGCTCATTGCTAACTGTCCTGTTTATCTTAAATTATATATCTCCCCTTTTTAAATGCAAATTAAAGCAATTGGCCAATATAGCCTCATTTATAGGCTGCAAAACATTTGAATGAATTAAGGGGCATAGTTATCACAGCTTTGCGTCATGCTTGCACCACGCAACTTGGTACATGTATGAAGCAAACCTCTATGTCAGATTTATGAAGCCATGCAAAGCCACTCTGCGTGGCTTTGAATGGCTTAAAAAATCTGGAGTAAGGCAACACAGCGCAGATCGCTGCGTTGCCTTACTCTGCCCAAGTGAGGCGCTCCATGGGCATTATGGTGGGTGTTCCCACGCAACTCCCATGGTTTTTGATGCATTCCCAGATTTACAAGGACTTGTAAACCTGAGAATGTGCCAAAAAGATACCCCTCCCGAGGAGAGGCGTAACGAGGAGAAATATCTTTGTTTCTCCTCGTTCTTTCCTCTTTCTATGTGTTCTGCATTCTGTAACACACATAGAAAGAGGAAAAAGCCTCTGTGGATTGTTTTTATGCTGTACGGTGTCCCTTCCAGCACATAAGCAATCCTGCCTACAACACAGGCACCCTAGCACCATGGTGCAAAGGAGCCTGCATTGGCACTAAGCTGCCAAAACAGCATCAGCACAGGGGGAAAGGACAGGTATTGGTATTGGATAAATACGGCGCATTTCTGCCCATTCCCTGTGACACAGGGCAGTGCAGCAAGGTGACTTGCTGCGCTGTGCCACAAATTTCATAAATATGGCCATAAGTTCTTATCCTGACCTTACAATAGAAAGACCAACATCTACACTTAAGAATATATATTGTAAAGAAGTGCTCCGGGATCCTCGCATGCGGGCGGGACTATTCAGTGCTTATGATTCCAATGGAGATTCCTCTGAGAGAGAACTAGGATTACAGGTAAGAAACCACTCCTTATTTATACCTGTGATTCAGAGGGCTTTTTGCAAAAAAAATTGTTTTTTCTTGCAAACTGGCTTACATTTGGAAGCCAAAAATGCTGAGAAATCAAATTGGTAGTAACAAATGTTACACTATTCTGTGTCCCCACACTTCTCCAGATGGAAATGGGTCTAGCGCCGGCAACACAACAAAACCCAAAACGCCACTTGGAGACATTACATTTCACCCAGAAAAATCAATGTTTTTTTTCACAATGTAGGAAGGTGCAGAATTTGGGCCCTTGCTCACCTACCACCCAGAGAAACTTACCAGACCCAGACCGTTCTGAAAACTAGACACCCAGAGGTGCATGTTTGTGTGATTCTTGTAGATCCCATGATGTTTTCTTAACCATAAGGATTTGCAAACCTCACACTTTGGCTAATTAAATGCTTTTTGTTTAGATTTCTGTGAGAGAATGTTCAGGAAGCTGTGGGGACCCATACAATTGCTACCATCCAGCATTTCCACACTGCTGATTAAAAACGGTACCCCACTTATGTGGCTGGACCTAGCGCTCACGACACAAAACCCCCAAAACATGATGTAGAAATGTCAACAAATCTGAGAAAACCCAGTCTGATAAGGTAGGGAGCTGCAGAATTTTGGCTGTGGCGCTGCTGCCACCCAGTGAAACCTACCAAATCCTAAGATTTCTGAAAACTAGACACCCAGGGGAGTCCAGGGTGGCATGATTCGCATGCATCCCACAATGTTTTCTTACTGATAAGGCCTTGTAAACCTCAAACTTTGGCTAAAACACACATTTTCGTCACATTTCTGTGACAGAAAGTTCTGGAAGCACAAAAATTCGTACCACCCAGCATTCTCACACCTAACCTGATAAAAATGGTACCCCACTTCAGTGACTGGGCATAGCACCCACGATACAAAACACCCCTAAACACAAAACGGAGATATCCAAATATATGAGAGGAAAACAACCAAGTTGTGTGAGTTAGATAGCTGTGGAATTTGCACCCAGGCTCTGTCACCAACAGGTAAAACTACTACCTGGACATTTCTGAAAGCTATACACCTAGGGGAGAGTCCAAGGAGGTGTGACTCGCGTTGATCCCTTGGCATTGTCTTACCCATAAGGCCTGCCAAACCTCAAAACCACACATTTTTCCCACATTTCTGTGAGAGTACGTTCGAGACTCCCCTGAATGTCTAGTTTTCAAAAATGTCTGGATTTGGTATGTTCCCTAGGACGCCATCTACAGCTCAAGTACAGACTCATACCAGTTGGTTTTAGCTTCTCCAGAGGTGCTAAGTTCAAAGAGCAAATACTAATATCAGACTATTGAACCTATGACTGTTACATTCAGTCCTTCTCCCTCACTCACTATTATTCATTCACACTCGTACTCTTCCTATCATTGACTCCCTCCACTGATTCTCTATCACTTACACACACACCACACACACACACACCACACACACACACACACATGCATATGCTGTCTTTTACAGACATACTCTTACCTGAATGCACAGCACACAACATGTAAAAGCGTTAAAGCCTTTCACTTAGCTTGCTGCAGGACCCATTTGGAATCTTGCCTTTCCGCTTCCACGCTGGGGCATGAAACTGAAACCTCGATCCTCCACAATCACAAATTTGAAGTTTTAGTCTCTGCTCTTTCACAACTCTGTGACACAGTGGAAAGGGTGGGGTGATAGGCTGATTGGCATGCAGCCATGGGCACTGGAGGCTAAAGCCTGCAGCGCCCATGTCTACTTTTAGCTGACACTCGACACGTCACAAATGGGGGAGACACAGAGGTGTGCCGGGCCCCAAGGTCAGGGATGGGATTTCTCCAGCCCTGGTGATCTCTCTCTGAAGGCTGGTGCAGGTGCCTTTGTGCGGCTGCATCAGCATTCAAACAAAGACTGTTTCAGGACCAAAGGAAATCAGCATTTTTATTATACCAAGAGTGAATAATGTATTATTATTCACTCTAAGGTATAATAAATACAAGTGGGCCAGAAAAAAGAGGTGGCCATTTAGAGGAGCCACCATTGCCAATCACACCACCACTCACCCAGTCATCACCCAACTTGCATGCAAGCGCCCACACATATAAGGCCAAACATAATGTGGGTCAGTGCCTCAACAAGCTTCAGGACATCCTACTGAAAAGAAACCTAGACTAAGCTTTTCCTAACTGTTCATATCTCTGTCTTCCTTGAAGTCCAGAGAAAAACCGCATGCATGCCAAGTGAAACTTTACTAATACCTCCCTGTGACAGCCACATGAGGTTACAGAAAACATGTCTTTCATGTGCTTAAGAACACTTGCTGTGCTTAATTCAACTCCTTCCAGTGTATGGATGTATGTTAGGGCTGTACAAGGATGCCTTCAGGAATTTGCCTACAGTCCTCAGATAGTGTGAGCATATCTACCTTTCAAAGTAAGGTAAAAATGCTGAGGCAGATTGCCCTAATTTCCTTAAAGAGCACTTGCAAAACTACTAAGGGCATTGGGATTTGGCACAAAAAGTACTTTGTGACAACGTAGTGTAAGTTCTGTCTACTGTTATTTGCAGTGCTAGGACTGTAAAGCCTTTGTCATATTACAAAAATCACATCTGCCATGTTTTGAGGGAAGATGAAGGTAGCAAGCAGGCCATAACCAAGACCAAGTTGTAAAGCTTTTCCAAACTACAGGGAACAATTTGAAAGACTGCTTGCCTAGTCAAGTAGTGGCCCATGGAAGGTATGTATCCATGCAGTCATTGAAAGGTACATACTATAGGTATGACAGCTCCACTTCAGTGAATTTCCCAAAACTTCAACTTTACTTCACAAAAAGAGGTTCCTCTTAATCCCTCCCCAGCTGACGGCCGCACTGGGGAGTTAACTGTCTCCCCTTCTTCATCGGTCATTGGCTAACGATCGCACTAGAGGGGTTAATGATAAGCCACTGGATTCGATCTACCCTTGTTCTGGCTTATTCCTTAGCAGAGATTGCTCTTCCTGAGGGTACTGAGGGTAGATCTAGTAGGGTTTTGCTTGCTTTGGGGGTCGCATAAAGGGTGATCCTTTACCTTAGATTTGTTGTGCAGCTACTTGGGCATCTTCTCATAGCTTTGTGCACCACTGCGTCAAGGAATAGAGCTGAAAGATTTGCTTTTGTTATGGAAATATTGAGTTTCATCCTGTCTTGTGCATGCATGTCACTAATAAATTTGCTGGGTGATGCAGTATTTGTGGCTTTTCTGCATGATCTATTGGGGCCTGAATGGTGGGATGTGGCTTTCGTATTTCTCATGAGTAAAGACAAGGGCAACGGACATACGGGGAATATCCCAATTACTTACTGGTAATCTTCATTGCTCTTACTGCCAGTCATTATGATCCACCCGCTGTCACTTGACTGTCTTGCCTTTTGGATGGCTTGGACATGTCAGAAGGAATCCTGAGATGCTAGCTAGGTTATAGCACCGGGGATTCTAACATACTTCGAAGTTTTCTTCTTGTCCTGAGGTGGGTCCACCCCATGAGTAATAACTGTGACACGTTGGACTAAGACTGATAACGATTCTGTAATCAGGACATTATCTAATGAATAATTCATACCTTGTCTACATCCTTGAGATGTTTTCAGTTTGTCGTGGTCATCCACCCAGTGTGATTTCTGGCAATGCAATTTTTTTTATGTGTTTTTGAAGTTGTATCCATTTTGTATTTGTTTTGGACATAGTGTACCCATTTTGTTGATGTCCTTTTCTGTTGCGACACTTCATGTGATGTCAGTTCCTGTGATGTCATTTGTGTCAAAGATAACATAATATTACTGGTTAATCATTAATTATACTAATTAAAGCTTGCCAATGCTACCTAGTTTTTTTTCAAGCAAGGTTGGGGACCGTGGTAGCCTCTGCATCCACTGCACTTCACCAGCCATCAGAATCTTGTGCTGCAGCATCAGAGCTTGCCTGCACACTATGCTCCACTCCTGCATCAGGCATCCCAGGGGCCCTATACTTTGAATGCAGGTGCCTCAAGAGTGGCCCCTCATCACCAGAGAATCTTGGAGGGGGTAGGCATGGGGAAAGAGAATACCAAAAGGCAGATCTCTGCCATCTCCATGCTTGTCCCTCCATCATCCCACCATTGTAGCTCTAGCCTTCAGAGATTTCACATCAAAGTGGTTCAACTAGTCGCTATACCTCCACCAGTCCATTGACGTCACAGGGCCCTCCTTGGCTTCATCATGGGGGTCTCCCACTGGTACCCCAGCCTTCGTCGCACCTTGTAGTGCTACTGCAGTAAACTGTTTCCCTCATGGCTCCATCTAGTTTAGCGGTTTTATCACGATTTTGACCCAGAGTAGGGAACCAGTGGGAGCCCCGGGCACACTCAGTCCCATCACTTTGTTGCGGCAACAGGGAACCTCTTAGCACATCTTGTCTCAGACCCCCCTTATTTCAACATCTATAGGCAACCCTGGTGAGTATGTTGACAAAATTTTTGGGGAAAAAAAAGGTAATCGCAGAAGCCCAAGAGTAAACTGTCTTATCACTGCAGACACATGGCTCCTCTCCTCTGGCTCTTCTGTCCACCCTTGAAGTTTTCGCCAATCTTTCTTTGTCTGGGTGCAAAAGGGCTATTTTTGTATCACTGCCTGAGTGGGCAATGGGTAATGGGTGACTGAAAAGACAGCATAACATCAACTGTTTTAAGTGTGTGCCACTCTTTCTTTCATTCTCAGCTCTAAGAATCCATGTCAGCAAGTCAACCATTGACATATCGCAGAGGACAGAATGCCAGTTTCAGTATGAGTTGAGAGGAGAGACCTACCTGAAGGTAACACAGAGCAGAGACTTCTCTACACATATCATTTCTAATAGGTAGAGCACAAATGAGAGAGGTGAGAATTTCCTGTGGTAGGTATAAAATAAATAGGAGATATATACTCACAAGCTGTGTACACAAGGAGTGGGAGACTTACCTATCTACAAGTTGCACCCCACAGACACAGTAGAAACATTCACAGGTACCACATCTGAGAGAAGGTAGATCTACCCATAGGTTAAACAAGATCATAGGCAATATGCCTACATACAGGTGTAAACCCTCAGAGAGGTTCTGCCTATCTACAGGTAAACCAACTCAGAATGGATATACCTCACCACTTGTAGTACACCAGAAGGATGATGGCATCATGACAAGTAATACAACTGTCAGAGGAGGTACTGCCTTATAGATAATACACCAGGGAGAAGGGAGGATCACTATCATTAACACAGCCAAGCAAAGAGAGCCCAACCTACAAGTGGCACACCTGAGATAAGAGAATGAAACCTAGAGATAACATCCCTGAGATAACGGAGAGCGCAATACACAACAATTCAATACAATACAATCAATCTTTACTTGCATGATTACACATACGAATATTGTCAGTGTTTGGCTGTTTACAGGTTTTTTTTTGTATATTCTTGAAACACCCTTTAACATTTCGGAGAGAAGGTATACACCTAAAAAGGAAGTCCTCTACACCTAGCACACCAAAGTTAAAGGAGGGCTGGCTACTACTAGTTCACCAAAGAAAGGTGATATTTACATACTTGTAGAACACCTGAAATTGGAGAGGTCTACTTCTAGGTAACACGCACAAGTGATAGGAGATCTGCCTATTGGAGGGAGGAGAGCCTACCTGCTCATGATGCACCTACACAAGGAAAGACCTGCCCATAGACAACACACTTGAAAGAGGGGAGAGATACCTTTATATTACACACCAGAGTAAGCAAAAAAGCATCTTGAAGTCAGCACTTTTAGAGATGAGATACTTAGCTTCTGATCATAACACACTTGAGGGAGAAGATACCTACCTGCAGGCCAAAAAGAGGCAAGTCCTCCATATGGTAACACAACTGACAATGCTGGCACCTAACTAAAGGCAACACACCTTAGATAAAGAAGACCTATCTCAAGGTAATATGTTTCAAACTTGATGCCTACCAATCAATCAATCAGGGAAGTTTAAAGCGCGCTACTCACCTGTGAGGGTCTCAAGGCGCTGAAGGGGGGAGGGGGGAGCCAGTAGGTAATATACTTCAAGTAGCAAAATAACCTACAGCAACACACTAGAGAGAGTAGAGATCTACCTGTAGGTAAGACAACTGAAAGATGGGTGAATGTACCTACAGATAAGAAACATGGGAGAAGACAGACTTACCACAAGGCAGCCTACCCAAGTGAGGTGAGACCTACCTAAAGGCACACAACTGAAAGAAGAAACCAATGTGAAGAAATTACACCTAAGACTGAAGTGTCTAATTTTCCAGAAGCACACACTGAATAGAAGATCTTTACTTACAGAAAACCAGCCTGGGAGAAAGAAGGATCTATCAACAGCTAACATGCCTGCGTGTGAGGATACCTAAATACAAATATCACACATGATACAGGACATAACCATATACGGGCCACACTGCTTGAAGGTGGATATCTCCCTAAAGGTAGTGCATATAAGAGAGGGGAGATATGCCTACATGTTACACATTGGAAGGATAGGAGACCTACTTTCAGGATAAAAACCATAAAAGGCCTACATACAATAAACTCGCCTGAGAAATGTGAGAATGATCTAACAATGACAGCCTTAGTAATCTGAACTGCCTACAAGTAGATAATAAATGACAGCCTGGTAATCTGAACTGCCTTCAAGTAGATTACCTAGAGAAGGTAATCCTATCTACAGTAAACAGCAATAGAATATTTAGAGAAATATGTTAAGGATGATGTCATTCAGGAAAAAGTAATGCACATAACTGAAAAGAGAAATTTGCAGAAGGGAAAGGGAAAACGTAACTACATATGCCACTTAATTTAAGCGAGACCATCCTACAGATAATACGCTAGGGACACAAGCCAGGATAGGAGTGCAAATCATGCTGGATAAGGGCACACCTTAAGATAACACACATGGAAAGGCAATCCCTACACATAAAGCACAAATTAAAGACTTCGACTGAAATATAGCACTTTCATGGTAGAGCACTGTACCCCACTTGGTTACTCAATCAGTAAGAGGGGATCTTAACCGAAGAAAATAATCACATGGGTATGTGGTGATTTACCCACACAAGTCGAGCCTCCTTCATTATATTAAGTTTTATTAGCCACTGCCAGTGCTTACTGTCTAAAATTCTTTGCTTTCAGGGGAAAGGATTGGAGACCACATATTGGCTCACAGGCGAGAAGGACAAAGAGTACCATCTGCCGACACCACCCTCTGCGTAAGAAAAGATCATGGGCTTGTTTGAGAGAGTGAGAAAGGGGGCAGTGCTTAGTTTGTAAATTAAGTGTCTCAGAACTGAAGCCAGCAGCTGGTGATGAAATATGTCGAGATTGGCAAATACCAAGGCAACTTTGTGTTGATTCCACCTCATGCCTCTTTCTTCCATCTACACACACTTCCATCCCGTTTATATCATACTTAAAGGTTCTTTTTCGTCCTTGCTTTCTCACTTTTTCACAGTGTTTCAATCTTTCTCTTCATCATCCTTTCCTCCATTTGTGTTTTTCTCTCTTTTGCTCTGGGTCAAGGTTTGATGAGGAAAAGTAAGTGCCAGTTCCCAAAAATGTGTGCTGGTGGGATGCACTGGCAGCCATTAGCTCAAGTTAAGGATTACAAAGGGGGCTTTTTCTGAAAGGAGTGTTTTAGGAGGACCGGAAGAAAGGCACAATTTCCATCTGAATGCACATTCTGTATGATCACGAGACGATTGAGTTTCGCAACTGACATCTCCTTCCAGAGAACGAGGCCAAGAAGATCAGGGCTGGGGACAAACTGTAGATCAAATCAACCACGACAGCGTCAGTTGGGAAATATTTAGCCTTCCCACTTTTACGGATTTGTTCATGTTCTAGGTATCGACCGTATCACCTCGACAGAAGTGGCTTCTAGTCTGATGAGAGCAAAGCAGTGTAATACAAACATCATTGTATTGTGCCAGGGCTCTGTGACCTATGGCATTTGACCCCGCTCTCTTACATATAGCCCTTGCTTTGTATAACAATGTCATATGTTACCAGAAGTTATGTTTAGGGTCAGAAAGGCCTTTTATTCCACTGGGCAATTCCACGGTTGCCTAGAGCCCTTGAAAGTTTCTTTAAAGCCTAGGGCCGCTCCTGGTGCCTCTGTCACTGCCCCCCAGCGCCGGACTGGCAGTAGCGAGCATCAGGCATTTCCCCGGGAGGCTGGAAGGGTGGGGGTCGCACTTTGTAGAAGTGGAGGCTGGTTGTGTTACTTGGGGGGGGCAGGGCAGTGCTGCAATACTGGCCCCGGGTAACAAAAACAGCAGTGCTTCATACTTGAACATCGCCGCCCGTCCCCCACCCTCCCTGGGCTGGTCCAACAAAATTGCCAGGACTGCATTGGGTTCCCAGTCCGGCCCTGCCATCCCCCAGCTCTTGGAGGTTAACTGCTGCAGGCACAGGGAGGCTTCAGGAGAGACAGAAAGAAAGGGATGGAGGGAGGAGGAAGGTAGAGAGAAAGCCATCAGAGAGGGAGAAGAGGAGAGGAGTGGATAGATGGAAAGAGAAAGAGCACGAGGAAACGGAGGGTGTGGACTGGTTGGCGCAATTTTGCCAAGGTTGGTTTTCATTCCCTGGTCGGGCCGCAGTTTTGTTGTTCTTTATTATTAGCAGTTACAACAGCTCATAAATGCTTTTAAGTATATGATTGCATTTATTTTAGTAAGTGACCAACACACCTCAGCGGGCAAAATCACAGATATCGAAATACGCATAATACCCGAAAGGCCAGTACTGTTTTGGTAGAACCAGCCACATGAGTTCCCCTCGTATGAGATAAAACAAGCCCAAACCTTTTATTTATTATTTCTTCATGGCATTTTTTGTAGCACTGCACATATCTGCTGAGATCACAAGAACGCACCAGGAAAAACTCATGAACTAGTCTTAGTGGGTGATGCCCTCGCTGCTGGGATCCTCAACTTGAAGGTCAGAAGTTTGAATCACAGCAGTTGGAGTTGCAAACTACAAAACTGCAGTAACACAGGCCATATAAGATACATTATTATACTGTCATACCAACTGTACTATATAGTGGCATACATTAAACAGCAACATACAAAAAGTGATGGAAGGCTTCTTGCAATAAGTCTAACCACTGGCAATAGCTCCAACCCATTGTTCTTTTGCTCACCATGCCACCTCAGTTTGGATCCAGCCATATGCAAATCAGTCTTCACCCTGCTCCTCATAGGAACAGTCCAGCTCGAACTGCCAAGCCAGGTCATCCTTGTACTGAAACACAAGCAACCCAGGACCTTTGCCCTAGTTAAGGGCTCATCAGCTGGGTACAGCTTGGTTCCAGTAACACAGTGAGCATGGGAACCACATCTGGGCGTACTCATGCCACTTAGGGCGGTCCATGAAACACACAAAAGGTGGTGGGAGGCTGCTTGCAATAAACCTAACCACCCAGTGTAGCACTCCAACCCATCGTTCTTTAGCTTACTGTGTCACTGGAACCAAGCTGTACCCGGATGATGAGCCCATAACTAGGGTGAAACCAGTCCTGGGTTGCTTGTCTTTTTATATACATCTTTTTAAAAATATTTTTATATTGCTTATCACTGTACACGTACATGTTTCACGACACTTCCTCGGTTTCTAGCTCTTGTGCTGCTTTCTCTATTTGTTCTGCTTTCAAATGCATTTTTGCACATTGTTTATCTCCGCCTGCATCTTTTGGATTACTCATACAACTAAAATAAAATTACATTTTACATGGGTTGGATTAAGTCGTTATAATGTATAAATGATGCCACATTAACAACACATTTATACCTTCATAATGCTTGCTGCTGCACACCTATTTTCCTTGCCTTTCAACCATTCATCCCCTTTATGCCTCGTAACTTTGCGTTGATTTTAAGTTTGGCTCCTTGTTTAAGTTACTTACACCCACAACTGTACTACTCCATGCCACTCTACACTATGCTACTTCACTCTATTCTACTTTACGCCACTCTGCACTACTCCATGCCATTCTACTCTACGCTACAGCACTCAACTCTATGCCACTATGTGCCACTCTACTCTACTCTGTGCCACTCTACTCTAATCCACTCCACTCTATGTTGCTCTACTCCATGCCACTCAACACAATGCCACTCCATGCCACGGTACTCTACCCCACTCTATCTACGCCACTCCACTCTATACCACTCTATGCCAATCAACTCTATACCACTCCACTCTTCTCTTCACCACTTTAACTTTGCCACTCCACTCCTCAGTACTCAATGCCACTCCTCTCTACACAACTCTACACCGCTCTGTGCCACTTCTCTCCAGACCATGCTACGCCATTCCACTCTACTGTACCCTGTGCCACTTCATTCTACTCCTTCTCACTCTGCTTTAAGCTACTCTCCTCTGCTCCATGCCACTCCTTTCTACTCTACACCACTTCACACCAATCTTCTCCACATCACCCTACTCAACACCACTCAATGCCACTCTACATCACTTCACTCCAGTCTACACTGCTCCATGCCACTCGAATCTACACCACTGTAGTCTATGACACTCTGCTCTACACCACTCCACTCTGCTCCACTGTACCCTACTCTATGTCACTCCATTCTATGCCACACCACTTCACTCCACGCTACTCTAATCTATGCCACTCCACTTTATTCCATGCCACTCCATGCCACTCCACTCTAATCCACATCATGCAACACCACCCCAATCTACCATATGCCACTCCACTCCCCTTTGTACCACTCAGCTGTGCGCCACTCCACTCTACGCCACTATACTTGCCACTCCATGTCACTCCACTCCATGCCAATCCACTCCATGCCACTGCAGTCAACTCCACTATACTTTATGCAGTGCTATTCTATGCCACTCTATTCCACTCCAGTCTACGCCACTGTACACCACTCCACTGTACTCTGAATCTCTCCAATCTACTTTACTCCACTAAACACTATTCTATGCCATTCCACTCCACTCTACCCCACTCTGCTCCACTCTCCTCTCCACCACTCTATTCTTCACTACACCCCTAACTATTAGCCATGCTGTCCAGCAGCCACGCTGCTGTACAACATGGCTAAATGACATTGGCAAAGCCGATATCTCTTGTATAGGTGAGACCTATTGGCTTTGTCAATGCTTGTTACCTTGTGATGGTTTGAGCTACATAAACTCTGCTCTTGAATTGAAAATATAGTCCTAGGTACCTCCCCTTTCTCCAGTTCAGCCAGTTAAGCAAAGATCTGAAAGGACTCACCTAATATGTCAATATAAATCAGTATTGATTGAAGTAATCCATCTGTACCTCCTATATACCAGCTGCACCTCTTAAAGGAAATTATGAACTCTGTTCCACCAGAAATCTTTAGATCTACCGTGTAATCCTTGGTGCTCTCCCATATAGAAAGCAGCAAAGCCATTTTAGCATGGCTACCCACATCCACAATCACCCCTCTGTTGGCGCCCCTACATGCTGCAGCAAAGTTTGTGGCAAATGCAAGCAATCACATAATATATCCAGAAACCTGAAGAAACTGCACTGGCTGCCACTTGAAGTTTGCATCAATAACATGATTGACTGCAAAATGCACGAAGTGATACACTCGGGTTTCTAGGCTAGCTGCAAGAAAAAATACATACCACGGGGTGACTTACACTAACAAGAGGACAAATGAAACAGATGGGAAAAAGTCCAAAAATGAAGCAGACCAAGACCAAAAAACGTCTTCTCTAGCTTGGCTCCCAGACCACAGAAACAGACATCTGAATCCAAAAGTACAAGGCTAAATCTCCTAACATCCCTTAAAAATCTAGAAGCCCACATTTTCAGGCTCTTTCTACCATAGTTCTATCTTTTTTAGAGCTAGGCCAAGTTACAATAATTCTCATAGATAGTCAAACAAATTGTTACTGGAAGCTAGTGTCAATAAATATTGTAGGTATTGAAATGTGTTTATAAAAATCACTTTGCTGCCCCTATGTCTAGGACCGCATTCCCTAAGTAGCATCAATAAATACATGGTTAATAGTTTTATGGAAGTTTAGAAGCACGAACAACATTGGTACCCCAGGAAATGATAGAGAAAATGTTTTGTAGATATAATTCACCACTTTTTTCCAGAATCACTTATTTTTATTTGATATACAAATGATGGATCATTTAGCAATGATATGTAGCTTATACCAACATTTAATTGTCTAAATGCCTCTTTCATTACAATAATAAATATGCATCATCCACCTGTATGGAGGCCTATGTGGCTCTACTCACCGATAACCTCATCAAAATTCACTAATATGCTGACGATACACAACTCTACTTGAAGTACTCCTCCACTCCAAACAACCTACTCCTCAGACACCTTCTGCACCTCATCTCAAACTACATGCTTAGCACCTGCCTGAGGCTCAACCTCCACTAAGACAGAATTCTTGTGGTTTGCCAAGAACAACAATCAACAACTAATCCAAACCTGGCTGAATAAGATGGACGTGGGCAGATTCATACCCCAAATGTCACCCAATGCCAAGCTATTTGGTTTCAGCCTGAACACCAACCTCACCTTAAAGGAACATAATGACAAAAAAGCAACGATGGACTGGTATCATAGCGTTTTACTAAAGTAAAACCATTCCTTTTAGAAAGTGACATCAAAACAGCTGTTGAAACCCTTATACTCTTGCTTTTAAATGGTGGTTGGTAGCTCCCTGCTCCACTACCTCCCAAAGTCTGCACTGGTCCCCTCCTAAGGGCATCTGACATGTCCCAGCACACCTCATCCAGAACCTGAAGACACATGACCACATCACCTTGTACCAATGAAACCCCACTGATTCACCTTGCCGGCCCACCACCTTCAAAGCCAGCTGCATCATTTAGAAAGGCATCACAACCACCACCCTGCATATTAGCCAACATGCTTACTATCTGTAGTGGCTCTTAGCACACCCGCAGACAGGGCACCATCAGGCCGGGAGCAAAGAAGTGCAAAAAAAGAAAGAACAATAAAATAGGCCATTGTCATCATATATTCACCAATGATATGGAACAACATCCCTCTGCCACTCAGAATTGCCCAACTCAGCTTCAACTTAGCAAAGATCTGAAGGCACAGTGCTTTAATGAATACTATATTATGATGCAGTAACAGTCCACTTCTGCACGTCAAACCCAGCTACTTCTCCAATGTTAACTCTATCTTTGCCTTTGACTCTTTAAAGCTCTCTGCCGCTTTTTGGCTGTACAAATGCCACATACATACATACACATACTTTTATCAGCTTGTTTTGCAGTTAAGTCTGCATTTTCTGAAATTGTTTCAAATCATTATATTGGTTTACAATTAGATTGGAGGAGGTGACTGGTCATTTTTGTATTTCTTTGGATGTTTTCATGGATCTTTCAAAACAGATTTCTTGAAAAAATCCAAGTAGCATAGTGCGTGAGGGCAAGTAGGTGCATAGTGCCATTGCTTTTGCCACCACTGTTGTGAATGAGACATAAAAACAAATCTTTGTTGGTAACAGAGCAAAACACCAGTGTTTGGGGGAACTAGAGTATAACACCACAATTTTGGTGTAGGGGGAGAATCGCATCGGAGATTTGTCAGGCATGACAAGGTGATTTTTGTGTTGGGTTCAGCATAACAATTGAAGGTTTGAGAAGGTGGGTAGGATCAAAGTGAAAGATAAGGCATGACACGAGAAAAGATGAAAAAACATGAAACAAGACATTTATGAACACATTTTCCCATATATACAGAATGGGCAAAACTGTTGATACATCTGGCCCTTAATGGCAGAATTAGCTCATTGTATTAGAAATAAAGTAACCTCAAATATGCTCTGTGAGGATGTTGCACGTTACCATAGAGTTACAAAAATATATGAAGGATATCTTCCTGAGAATATTTGTATATCCATATGGTTATGCAATAAACCTACAGTTCAGAGCAGGGGATGCTTTATCTCATATACTGTCCTAAGATAGAGAAGAAAAAAAACTTTCATATAAAACAAATGTTTTTTCCTTAAGCATTGGTTTATAATACCAAAATCATGTCACCTTTTCAATGGGCAGGCCTCTATTCAGAGTACGCATATAGAGACTTGGCGGTTAATCCAGGAGGGGCCATTTTTAGAATATTTGAATTGTTTTTCCATCGAAGATTGGCAACCTTAGGCAGGGTCCTTGTCTGTCAAGCACAATACAATATTGCTCAGTCAGGCAGCAGAGAATGTGTTGTAAGTTATAGAATCGGCCCATCTAAGATCTCATCTTAGATGCTGAGGAGGGTTATGACACAGCACTGTGCAATGGAAGATAACCCATGGTTTGGTCTCTTTTTCAGAGAAAATCAACATCGACTTCAGACTGAATTTGAAGAGAAGATTGCAGAATCACTGGAAAAGCGGGAAAAGGAATGCATAAGTATTCAAGAGCCCGTCCAGGGATTGAGCTTTAAAGTGGGAACACTGCCATATCTTCATTTGGCCACAGCAGAAAATGTTAGTACATACATGTGAGAGTAGCTGGTTAGCGAGCACAGCTACAATGTAGGCCTGCACTGGAGGGGAAAGCCAATCAAAGGCAGCCATCAAAGCACAGAAAATTGTGGATCTGCTCACTGTATATTGAGATCAATATATTGTATTTGGAGCACCGTCATTCCAACAAGAAGATTGATATGAGCATACATTCACATTGTAAAAATCTTTCCGCATCGTCAAAACCAATACTGCTGTATGACATCGACAAGGCTCTAGTACTCAAATTGCTGGAGTTAGAATAGGTAGTTTCTTAGGTTATGATCTATACCATCTGGTTACTGGTTATGTCATTTGAAAGGTTTTATTGATATAAACGTGTTTCAGTGTCAATCTTGTCAATGCCATGGTAGTCAACCTCTTATTCAAATTGTGCTAAAATGTAATATGCTATAAACCGGTACAAGCAAACACAACTATTGTGGCCATATCTTAGCATTTCACACTTAGGGCCTGATTACGTTCTTGGCGGATGGGACACTCCGTCACAAGCGTAAAGAATATCCCGTCTGCCGTATTACAAGTTCCATAGGATGTAATGGAACTTGTAATACGGCGTACTGGACATCAGTCATGTTTGTGATGGAGTATCCCATCTGCCAAAATCATAATCAGGCTCTTAGTATCCTAACAGAAACCATTTAGTCTCCTGCCATCCCTAACCCAAGGAATCCGTCCCGAGACCCAAGCGCACCCATATCTGGGATGTACAAGCATTACCTCAAATAAACTCTGCCTTCAACATCACTTCGGCAACATGTGCGTTTGTTGTAAACACCCCCTTCTCTACTCAAAAATAGCTGAACACATGCTCAGCAAATGGGCATCCCAGCCACCATTACACTCAAATTCTCCTATGTTTGTGTTGAGCACGCCAGCATTAATGGAGTAAATGAAGCAGTATTTTGCCTGTACTTATTCTAGAAGATAAATACGCTTCCCCACAAATGAGCTCTGCACAGTCAACATACATAAACCTGTCCAGATTGAACTACAGAAACAAGCTACTGAGGGAGCTCTGCAAAAATAGACATGCATCTGTCAAAGCAGTTTAGCACGTGTGCCAAACTTCTATTGGCTCATTTCTGAAAGCAGTCTGTCTAATCTACAAACACCACAATATCCTGAGCTATCTGAAATAATAATGAAACATTTCCTAGGAGTCGTAAATGAAAGTTTCAATTCTATTAAGGACAGAGAGGCAAGGATTATGCTCAGCTTTCTATCCTTTATTTATCTCTAGCAGACTCCAACATGTAAATAACTACCTTTCCCAGCAAACCATGGGAAAGGAACCACAAAACTTTGAACTAATCGCAGTGTCTCTAGTCCATTATAACGAGCCATTCCTCTTGACACTTCCTCTTTTGTTCCTGTGACATGAGGCGTTCCCTGTAATTTGCTTATTCTCCTTTAGTGATGTCAGAACTTGAAATACAAACACGTACTGAGATCGACATCCCAAAACATGAAAAAAAAACAATTCACATGCAGGAAAGATATCACAATATATATATTCCTCTACATCATCACTGGAAGAGAGAATCAAGCATAGAAACACAGGGAAAACTCCAGCCTCAAAAAACTGACAGAAAACATTGTATATTTATACCTTACGATGAAAAAATAGCTTATGAACTGAAGGAATCGTGATTTGATTACGTTCAGAGAAGGGTGGGTAGTATCCCCCAGAAGCCATAGGTGGAAATAATCCTCGCCTCCATGTCCTTAACAGAATTGAATGCTAGGAAATTTTTAATTCTATGTCAGGACAGATGGCAAGGATTATTCTCCTTCAAAGCTTGTCAACCACCAAGGACACCATATCAAAGACCGGCTTAAAGTAAAACTGTTTGAACATTGAATCATTGAATCCGAAGACCGATCAGCTGCATTAAGATAATCCTCTAAACGGGCAGCCAAAGTGAATGCCTTTGAGGCCATGGTGCCTTTCATGGAGTGAGTGCCAAAATGTGACACATTGATGCCAGCTTCTTGCATGATCCATCGGATCCATCTTGCAACTGTTGTTGAAGACACCACTCTGAAAGGTTTTTTGAGGGATATCAACAATTGTCTCTCCCCGGAGGCCGAAACTCCTCCTCATACTCTCATAGGCTTTCAAACATCTTACAGCGCATAACTTAGGTGACCTGTCAAACGCCGGATATCACCCAGGAATTGGATTTTGTCCTATGGGAAATATGAGACATCTCGCCTTCCAGGGTGAACACTCTACCTCTCACATCAAGAGCGCATACATTCAAGACTCTGCGGCAGGAAATCAAGCATAATAGCATAGCCAGCTTACCAGAGATCTGCTTATGAGAAAGAAAATCATTTAGTGGTCAGAATTTAAGGAGGCGGAAGACTTGGTTAACATTTCATAAAACTGAATACCTTGGTTCTCTGGTAAGGAGAGGCAGATGCCCCTCATCAATTTAGATACCAAAGGATGCTCTCCTACCTGATAAACCTGAATTGGGATATGACCCGCCAAAAAAAGGCACCCTAAAGATGTTTACCATCCTATAGGCCAGGTCTTGCGAAGCCAGGGATGCCAGGAAATTCAAGATCTGGACAATGTCAGACCCAAGGGGATCACAACGTTTTTGTACACACCAACGAACCCATCTCGACCATGCTGACTTATATCGTTTGTTGGTACTGTTGGCCCATACTGTGGACAATATCCTTTCAGCTTCTCCTGAAAGTCCAGTGACTATCCATCTTTCCCTGTAATCTTCCATACCATGAGTGGTACCCACCCTTAAAGGACTAATGAGTGAGGATTCCCTACAGGATCCCAAGAAAGTTCCAGGAGAACTGGAAACCAGACTTGGGACCTCCAATACAGTGTGATGAGGACTACCCACGCCTATTGACACCTCATCTGAATCGACAATCTCATTATCATCGCAAAGCGGGGAGGCATACTCCCACTCCCCCGACCAGTCCTGTAAGAAGGTGTCCTTTGCCAGAGGATTCTGGTTCCAACTGAAGTAACAATCCACCTGGTGGCCCAGGCGTGATGCAAAAAGATCCACTGTGAATGGGCCCTACTGATTGTCGATCTACTTGAAAACTTGCAGATCCAGCTGCCACAGGCTCATATTGGACCACTCTCTCAAGCACCAGTTTGCTACTTCATTGGACACCCCTGAGAGGTACTCCGCCGTGACCGATATGTTGTTGGAGAGGCAAAACATACAGAACTCCTTGGCCAAGTCCACCAGAAGTTTTGATCGGGGACCTCCCAAGTGATTGATATATCAGACCGCCGACACACTGCCCATCGTTAGGAGGACCTAGCAGTTCACCCTTTCTTTGGTCCAGCATTGGACTGCAAAGGGACCTGCCATTAATTCCTGGCAATTGATGTGAAGCTGCTGCTCTCCCACGGACCACTTTGCTCCTGTGAAGGAGTCCCCATATCAAGCCTCCCCATCCGGATTTGCTGGCATCTGACTCTATAACGATATCCGAATTGAACCGAAAATGGCTCTGCTATTCCACACTTCCATGTGGGCAAGCCATCAACCCATCTCTTCCCGGACTTCCTCCTTCAGAGGAACCTGCTCTGAATATTGAAGCCCCCTGCGTAGGTGAAAGGTCCTGAGTCTCTGAAGTGCCCTGTAATGTGATGGGCCCAGGAAGATCACTTGTATGGAATACAATAGGAGTCCTATCACCTAAGCCACCTGGTGCAGGCACGCCGATGGAGGGGATAGGGTGCGTTTCAACTCTCTGAATATTTGCCATCTTCCGAGAGGCCAGACTGAGAGTTTTGTCTGTGAAATCGATGACAAAACCCAGGAAGGTCGTCTGCTTGGATGGGGTCAAAAGGGATTTTAGCTTGTTTATGACAAATTCCAAGCTTTCCAGCAGATGGATGGTCGTCTGCAGTTGATCCTGCAGTCTGACCAGACACTGGTTCATAAGGAGAATGTCGTCCAAATAGATAATCAGTCAAAATCCCTGGGCCTGGAGGGACTCCATCGCTGGCTTGAGCACCTCAGTTGAGAACCACAGTGCCCACGAAAGGTAGAGTTTGGAACTCGAATAGTTGACTGCACCACAGTAATTGCAGAAATCTGTGATGAGATGTGAAGATGGGAACGGTCAAATACGTGTCTTTGAGGTCGAGGCGAACCATCCAGTCTTCAGGTTGCGTAGCAGAAGGATGCCTTCCAACTTGAAATGCTGGCAAACCTGCCACCTATTGAACTCCCTGTGGTTGATCACAGGACGCTGACCTCCATTCGTTTCTCTACCAAGAAGACCTTGGGTGGAGAAAAGACTGAGCAATAGCGCCTTTGCGTAACAAGTCCATAACCTCCTGCTTTACCAGGGTGCACTGAGACTTGGAAAAAACAGCAGACGTGGGCAGCAAAGCTGCACTGGGGAACTTTAGAACTCGATGTGGAACCCCTGAACTTTCTGTAGGACCCATGGGTCCGAGGTCAAACCTTACCAGTTGTGGAGGAACAAAGCCAACCGACTTCCAACCATTTGTCGGGAAGAAGGTCAAACACTAACGTGACTGGTTTCCATGGAACTGGCCTCTGGAGGAGCCTTGGCCGCGACCTCTCTGCCCTCTCCTCGATGGGAAGAATTCTCCCTGCTGGTACTTCTCCTGCCATTGGTTCTAGTTGTAGCCTTGGCCTCTGGGTGGTGTGTGAATAGAATTCCCAAGAAACATTATCGCATGTTGCACTCAACCACAGAGGGACTCCAGCAAGACACTGATACCTGAAGCTTTGCCCCCTCTGCCAAATGAAGGAGCTTAGTCAGAGGCCCTAGGACATCCAGAAGTTTGTCCTGGCAGGACCTCCAGGACCTACTGATACCCTTTTTAAGGTCACAGATGTAAGTAGCCAAAAAGGTGCCATTCGAGGATCAATATCTGTCATGAGAGCCACCTTGTCCACTATCAGGGGCGCGGGCATTTGGCCTGTAAGCGGGCATGCACCTCTTTCTCAAGGAGCTGGCAGACGCGCTCCGCTACATATTTAGAAGCTTTGGCGGAGGGAGCCCACTCCGCAGACCTGGGAAGCATAAGATCGTTTGGGTCCAGCATGTCCGATGGACCCTCAGAGGCATCATTTGAAGGGGCAGGTGGATTTAGGGAATGGGCACAATGGCCTGGAGGACCTGCCTCATCATTAGAATCACCGGCGTGTCGTCATTGTCCCCAACCGGGAGGGAGGGTGTAAAGGTTAGGTCATCTGACACGGGCCCAAGAGCTCCCTTGGGTCCTCATTAAGGCCAGAAGGGGGTGGTCTGGACAAGAACACCTATTTGAACCCTTCAAATGAGCTAAGGTCCGTCCCTGAGTCAGCCTTGCACTTGGGCGGGCGCTGGGTGGCCTGGGTAGGTGAAGTGATGGTACCCCTGGGTTGGGGTGGGTCCACCAAAATGTTCAGAGGAACTGGGCAAGAGCAAGCGATCTGGAGCAAACACTGTTCTAATGGCGCGACCGCAGAGGCCACTGCCTGGCGTATTGAGGCATCTGTGGCCTCACAAAACTCATCGTCTCGAGGTAGGACTAAGAGGAATCCCTCCTAAATGTAATCAGCCTCCATTATAACTGCAATGCGAGTTTGCTTAGATATGAAAGAGCACTGCTTAGTGCTGTCAATGTGGTTCTACAGTGCAACCAGTGGATTTTGGCACGCTGGATAATGCACAGTGGGCCGTGCCCTGAGGCCCTTCAGCATCCTGTAGGGTTACATTTGTCAGCGCCTGGAATGGGCCCCCTAGCAGCAGCAATTAAGCGCGATCGCATGTTTATCACAAAGTAGGGAAATGACTGCAATACAGACCCATTCTCAAAAACAGGCCTTGCATCGCTTTAATACGCAAGTACAGACACTGACAGGGGCGTTATGGCTTCCAGGCGTCCCGGGGGATGACTGTTGTGAGGCACAGGCTCCGCTGCAATGACCGCGCTTCAAAGGAATGGAAGCAAGCGCATGTCAGCTGCAGAGCATCGAGAAGCGCGTAGTGCGTCTCGTTCACCTGTAAGCCCTCTAGCAGGACGCCTTGATCACCACACTTGTGCAGTCCTTGGCACAATAGGAATAGCATGAAAGTTGGCCGCAAAAGGAGCGCTGAGATGCTTTCTCCCAGCAACAGAAAAACCAATGCACAAAGCCACAATACCATTAAAAAAGCATTTAAGTCGTTTACGAAACGAGTATCAAACAAAAGCACTTATCTGCCTGCTGGAGCAGGAAATAAAGAGGAAGTGTCAATAGGTATGGCTCGTTATAATGGACTAGAGAGACTGTGATTGGTTCAAAGTTTTGTGGTTCCTTTCCAGTGGTTTGCTGGGAAAGGTGCTTTGTTATTTACATGTGGAAGTGTGCTGGAGATAAATACAGGATTGAAAGTTCAGCATAAGCCTCACCTCCAGGCCTGACATAGAATCAACATCTCAACCAGCACCTGTTCTCATCACATCATACAACGTCTGCATCTGCACCTCCCCACTTTCAAGAATGGCAATAAATAGCATATAATATATATGCATGCGTATATATACACAGGAGCTACATAATGGGTAACTGCGTAACATGGCCCTTTATATCATCTAGGCGCAGAGGTCTTCAAACTGTGGGGCGCGCCCCCCTGGGGGTCCGTGGATGGTTTCCAAGGGGGGCGCGAATGCCTCTGCAATTACATGTAAATGAAGATGGCATGGAACTGCAGCCTTATTCATTTGCTGCATTTCCAGGCCGTCTTCATTTACACGCCGCCCTTGAAATGTGGATTAGAAAGATTGGGAACAGTGATTCTGAAGGGAGGTCACAGAGTCAAGAAGTTGGCTAAAAAGAAAATAACGAAATCGTCTGAGTATTTTGTATTTTCGCTGTCAGCTAACTGCAAATAAAATGATGAGCAAACAAATTGAAAAATAAAATCAAGTTAAACTTATCCTTGGTAAATGTTCTCTTTTATATCATGAAACTTCAGTTGGCACATGCCATCACTGCAGATGTCTGTGAGTCTGAAACCTGAGCAACACTTAATTGAACCTTAGTTCACACATTGGGGAATAGTGACCTTTGTACTGATAGTGCTGCGAAGGCCCAGCCTGTGACAGCAAAGCACTGTGAATATGTAAGTTATTATTTTAACTTTGCATTACACACAGTCTAACATAGGCTGCTACAAAATGATGCAGTGATTGAAATAAAACACATTCCTACAAAATATAGCTTTAAGTAATAAGTAATCAGACTGTACCTAATGCAAGCATTTTTATAATTATCTCCACTATTCCAGAGATCAGCAGATAACACCCCTACATGACCTAAAAAAAATCTTTGTCACTGTGAAGCATTAAGTAGGGCCACTGGAATTATGTGGCAAGAGAGGGCCAAATTATGCAACAGGGTTGATTAAATTATGCAAGAAGAAAGGGTAAGTTATGCAGCGTAATCTGGCACATTTAGTGGTTAGCTTTACTTTATTTGTTTGTCATTTTTAGTCATGGTAACACTGCCAGGTGAAACATTATACCTCATTAGTACCAGTTTAACACCCAAATATATCAATAAGCAATTGCAAGATGACCAATCAACCTTTATGAATGGCCTTCTACTGCTCCGAAACACATGTCGCCAGCCATGTTTTAAGTAACTTTGATCCGTTTGAACTAGAATCAAATTTTTTGTTGAAATCTGATTATGCAGCAGATGATGTATTATGTACCAATGTGGTAAATCCATAACAATGCGGAAAACATTGCTGCCTCAGAAACTCATAATTCCAGTGCCCTGGCTTTAAGTGACTCAGTCGATTAATGGCTGGTAAGAGGATGTAGTGTAACAGCCATAGTGGCTGACCTTGAAGCTGGGGAACCAGGTTCGAGTCTTGGCGTGAGGCTCAAGTATCCTGTGATTCTTGGCAAATCCCTTAATCTACTTGCGCCTGAAAAGAAATTAACGTATCCGTCCGCTTTTTTTCCTTTCTAACATTAGGACCACGGGCACCATTGCATATAAAGGAAGACAACATGTGGGAGCTCTTTTTTTCTGAAAGCCTTGTTTCAAGATTAGAGTGATGATGCAGCATGGTGGCAAAGGGGTATAAGAGGCAGAGGAGATAGCCTGCTACTCAGGACTGAAGTTATCATTAGTGCAGCAAGTGTAGTTGCATTGGAGTGCGAGGGCTCACAACACCGCAATTATAGGGAGCAGCATTTTGGGTCAATAACTGTTTTTGTTTGGTCCATTTGCTGTTTTACAAGTCTCATATTTAGTATGGTTTATGAGCTATAGAAAAAGTACTCCTGAAACGATCTCATCAGCCATGCCCCGTGCGCTCAGCCCTTTCCCTCCCGCTCAACCAATCCCTGCCATAAAGTTTTGGAGGGGGGGGCCAGACATTAGAACATTTTGCTTAGGGGGGCTCGGAGCAAAAAAGTTTGAAGACCTCTGATCTAGGGCCTTTAGGTGACATTTATAAATCCTGAGGCTTAATAGTTTGAGTTACCAGCATTCCGCGATACAAAATAGGTCCATGTTACAGGTTACCCATGATGTATTTTATATAGCATTTTTTGGGGGTAGAGAGCTTGAAAAACCTGTTTTCTTTAAAGTACATCTAACAATTGCCACTGATTGAAATTAGAATGTTAAGGTTTTGTTTCATGAATAAATGGTTGATAAAACAATGACAGTGCTGACGTTTAGTGAATTTATTTGATTCTGTGGCTGCAGTGTTAACCACATAATTATGGATTTAAGACATTTGCCACATAATTTCCAAATTTCACTGAAATGGTGCTTTTGGTTCCTCTGGATTCTAGACCACGAATTAGAAGGCCGTGTGGTTTGTAAATGCCATCAGAACCCCAAGATAGTTATATAGGATTGTATAGAAACAACAGAACACTTATGTACCCACAAGATCAAATAATAATCAAAGAGTACAAATTAATTAACTCTCAACCATCAAAATAATACTGTGATGAAAAATATTTGCTAATGAATCACAGTTGACCAATGTAAAAATATTTTAATTATTATATTAATGCATTTCATACATATGTACGCAGAATATATATACATATATATATATATATATATATATATATATATATATATATATATATATATATATATATATATATATCCTACTGGCGGTCGCCAGTAGGTAGTTATAGTTAGGACCTCGTTTCTATTCAAAAGCGTTTTTCGTTTGCCAATATCTTTGGTGCCGTTTGACGAATCTTCGCAAATTTTTCAAAACTAATGGTTCGCTCAGGTCAGCTCCTGTCTTGAAAGTTTCGGGGTGATTCGTTGAGCGGGCGCCGAGAAAAAAGGGGGGCCCCAAAACGCGTTTTCTCCATGTTAATTTCCATAGGAAACTTTAGACAAAGTTACAGCCCGAACTGCTGAACGGAATTACACCAAATTTGGCAAACAGGTAGCTCTTGGTTCAGAAAGCATTATTTTATTTAAATGGTGTAAATCCGTTCAGTAGTTTCTGAGAAATTCAAAAATAAAAAAATATCGGTATCTGGTGACCGCGGTGGATCCGCAAAGCCTCCTGAGCACGAGCTTGATTCTGATTGGCTGCCAACACTTCAAACCAAGAAGTGTTGGCAGCCATCTTGTGGCTCGGTAGAACTGAGTCACAAGAAAAAAGGTAAAAAAACATTAAAAAACACAAAAAGGGGGCAGGGTAGAAACACCCTGACCCCAGGGCCAAAAAAAGCATTTTTGTGAAAATAAAACGAAGCGCGGTATCCCACGCTTCGTTTTAATAAGCCCCCAGGTGGGCCAGGTCATGGGGGCAATATGCAAATATATGCGGGGGCCGTGCGGGACCCCGCAGCCCCGGGGACTGCCACCTCCCCGGGGGTTTTGTAAATGATGCGCTGGGGCACGCGGCTCACCCGCAGCCCCGGCGACCCCCACCTCCCCGGGGCTTTCCTAAATTATGAGAGGGGGGCCTCGCGGGACTCCCCTCCCCCCCAAAGCCCCGGGGACCGCCACCTCCCTGGGGCTTTAATTATGGGTGGGGGGGCCTCACGGGCCCCCCCAAGCCCCGGGGACCGCCACCTCCCCGGGGCTTTATTTAATGATGGGCGGGAGGGCCCCACGGGCCCCCCCAAGCCCCGGGGACCGCCACCTCCCCGGGGCTATTATAAAAAGTAAGTGTGGAGGGGCTCAAGTCCCCCCCACACTGCCCAGAGGACCACAACCTCCCCGGGGCACTGATTATGTTAATGCGGGGGTCCATTGCGGACCCCGGGGAACACCACCTCCCCGGGGCTACATACATGTTGGGAGGGGGGCCGCGCGGCCCCCCTCCTGGAGCCCTCCATGGCCCTGGGGACCGCCACCCCCCAGGGCCTGCTCCAGCAATGTCCCGGGGTGCCCATCCCGGGACATTGCAGTTTGCAGTCTGCTTCGTGTCATGGAAGCGAGAGCAGGAAACCTGCTCTCGCTTCCATGAAGCGAAGCAGAATTGCTTTTGGACAAAGGGAGCTGCAAACATGCAGCTCCCCTTGTCCAAAAGCAATGTCGGCTCCCGCAGGAGGCGGGGAGCCGGCTGAGACCACGGGGGAATTGGGGCTCCCCCCGCGGTCCCCAACATGTGGCCAGGCCCCGGGTGATGGGGTCCCCAGGGCCAAAAGTGGCCAAGGGAAGGGGGGCCAAGAGGCCCCCCTCCCGTAATTAAATATAAAAAAATAATTAAAGAGGCAAAGCCCAGGGGGATGGGGTCCCCGGGGCCAAAAATGGCCTGAGGAGGGGGGCCATGCAGCCCCCCCTTTAAAATGAATTTTAAAAAAATAAATAAATAAGTGGCCATGCCCTAAGGGATGGGGTCCCCGGGGCCAAAATCGGCCTCGGGAGGGGGGGCCGCGCGGCCCCCTTCCCGTTTAAAAAAAAAAAAATGGCTCAGGCCCTGGGGGCTGGGGTGCCCAGGGCCCCAAAAATATTAAGAGAAAGGGGGCCACACAGACCCCCTTCTAACAAAAAAAAAAAGGAAAAGCCGGCATCTCACTGGGGGACCCAGCCCCTCCCTGCACCACTCTGCAAACGCGCCTCCTGGCGCGTTTCTAAGTTGGGGGATTAAGTCCCCTTGAATCCTGAGAGTCCCTGGTGGGCCAACTACCCCACCAGGTACCTCCAGTAAGCCCCACACAGTGGGATTGCTGAGAGGTGGTCCGAGGCCATGCCTCTTTTTAAACCACTCTGCAAATGTGCCTCGTGGCGCACTGCTGGTGGGGCGATGAGGTCCTCTTGTGTCCTGAGGACCTCAGGACTAAAGTGGACTTCATCCCCCGAGCAGCAGAGCGCCAGGAGGCGCGTTTGTAGAGTTGTGTAAAAAGGGGGCGTGGCCTCGGACCACTCTCAGCAATCCAGCTGTGTGGGGCTTACTAGAGATAACAGGAGGGCTAGTTGGCCCCAAGGGACCCTCAGGAGGTAAGGGGACTTCATTTTCAGAGTGGTGGAGAAAGGGGGCGTGGCCTGTGTCCACCTCTCAGCAATCCCACTATCTGGGGCTTACTGGAGGTATCAGGTAGGCTAGTTGGCCCACAAGGACCCCCATCGAAGAGCGCGCCAGGGAGCGCGTTTGCAGATTGGTGGTCACAGGGGGCGTGGCCTGCTATGAGTACTTACCAATGCTGCTGTGTGGGACTTACTGGAGGTAATAGGAGGGTAGTTGGCCCCAAGGCTGTCCTTGGGGGCCAACTACCCCTCCTGTTACCTCCCAGTAAGTCCCACACAGTGGGATTGCTAAGAGGTCTTTGGAGGCCACGCCCCCCCCCTTTCTCCACAACTCTGCAAACGCGCCTCCTGGCACACTACGGGTTGGGGGATGAAGTCCACTTTACTCCTGAGGGACTTTGGGGGCCAAGAAGCCCTCCTGGTACCTCCTGTAAGTCCTACGTAGCGGACTTCCTGAGTGCTGGTTGGAGGCCCAGCCCCCTTTCTCCACCACTCTGCAAACGCGACTACCAGTTAAAGAAGCATTTGTAATGTAATAGGTCTTGTATTTGCAAAAGTTAGAGCTATTGGCGTTGTAAATGCAAAAGTTTTTTACTAATGTTTTTTGAAGTGGAGTGGAGTCGATGTACTTTGTGTGTAGTCGAATTATGTGGTATTGGAAAGAAGAGAAAATAGCAGCAAGGGATAATAAAAACCGCACTTCCTAGCTAGTCACTACAGACAAGCTCAATAAATCACTTTTGGTATTATTGCCCACCTCCGAGGTCCGCTGCTAGTGGACCTAACAATAAGAATACAAGAAAACAAGGCACAGAGAGGCAACACAAACAGCATTAATGGCACAGGAAAAATAAATCTTTCTTTAGTCTTCGGTGTGAGTGATCCTTCATTTAATATTTTCAAGAGCAAAGGTGTGAGATACATTCAGATGCAGCTAACGCGTTTCACCCTGAATAGGGCTTCATCAGGGCTGCAAACACAACCTAAATTTCATCAACCAACAAAACAAATACAATCCAAATAACACATATAAAACAATGTCTGTAGTTAAAAACATGACAAGATTTCATCTTAATAAATGGTCATGGGATAACTGGAAAACGAAGGCCTTAGCTAATGCCAATTTGTCATCCTGACATACATTACACAAATTCATAGACAAAATTATGATTGAATTAAAAAAGGTAAATGCTAGAATCAAGAAAGCACAGCACCGAAAACCCGAAATACGTGCAAAAGAAGAGCGTGAAATGTGTATACCAGGAAGAACATAGAAATGAAAAGAGGAAAAAAGTGTGCGTGCAAACACTGCACTAACACTTTCCAAACGATAAGCCAGAATAGAAAGCAAAACCACACCAATAGTGTAATCACCCCAGCAACAATTAGTGTCAGAAAACTACCAGGAAGAAATAACCACTTCCTTACCAATATTTGCAATATGGTATCTTTGATATAATTCAATCTGCTTCCCGTTCTTCTATCATCCAATGAATACTAGGAGGACAATAGGAATACCAACGTTGTCAAGCAAAATAGGCAAAACGATTATAAAAAAGATTATGCCTCAAATTAAATAGCTCAATCCAAGAGCTACCATCAAGAAAGGAGACCACAACTATACCTCGACGTTTCTGGTGCGTGTTCCAATGTCGAAAGATTCTTGTGATTGGAATCGTCGCATCCAATATAAACCGTGCAATATTTGCTCTGCTATGCAAAATTACACTAACTGCAAGAAAAAAGGCAGTCTGGATCATAATATACCCCAGACTAACTGTATTTAAAATGATTTGTTAAAACATTTTTAAATCCGCCCAAACGAGCCCTGCATATGCATCAACATGTGGCTTGAACAGTTATACGAGCGAAAGGCTCACCATGACCACTAATAACCCAACACCTTCTAAGAGTTAAGTCTTTTGATGAGCGTAGAAAGGATGGGTATGACCAAAATGCACCCGCTCATAGTCGTAATACAGAAACCTCACAGCTCTTAACTACCATGTTTAAGAAAAAATCTAATCTTACTCGGTACTACCATTCGTGTTTTTAGGAAAGTGCCTTATTCGAAGACGCATTAGTCTACCTCTAGAACAGTAGCAAAACAATCCCAACAAGGAAAATATACGCAGCTGCAGTAAAAATGCTGCTTGTGCCCATCCCTGCCGTGAGCACACATTGTTAGCGTCAGGGCAGTGCTCCCGTAAAATAACCTGTTTACAAGGAGCACTAGAACCAATACCACAAGTAGCTACAAGTATAACTAGCCTGATAACAGAATCCCTTACAATGTTTATTGGTAGGGGAGAATGGGAGAGAGTATATGCAACACAAAGGAAACACGCAACTTACCAATACTGATGACATTTTTCACGGAGTAAAAAGCTTGCCAACTGAGGTGTTATCAGTTCGCTTCGAGTTCGAGTACTACGACCGGTAAAATTCAATGATATATGAACTTATGGTCTGCTAACACGTCATCGAAAGGCGTGGTGAAGGCGTGCTACGCCGTGATGACTTAACATTCAGACCAACGAAAACTTTATTGGGTCTGAATATAGATCAAGAATACATTCTGCATTGCAGCACGAACCCGCGAAAACTTTATTGGCTATGTGTTTGTGAGCACGGGCACGACATGCGTTTACCGTACATAGCAAGCCATACAACCAACATGTCTGAGTCCAATCTCAGACCAGAATACACCACGTCAGTAGTGAGGCCCCAATTGCCATCGATCGAAACTCAAGGTATATGAACACATTCATTAATATTGGAGCATGCTAGGTGGTATTTCGTATACACATTAACCGGCATCCTCACTGCCGATTCATGAATCAGAAAATAAAACCAACACTCCCATCCAGAAAAAGAAACGTTTTACTGGGGCATGCACGTGACACAAAGAGAGCGTCACAAACAATAATAGACCAAATCAAGGGCTATTGCAAAGATGATGCCAGACTTCAAATAACGTAAATATGCATAGCCTTAATGAAACCGTGTTTCCGATATTTTTTTTTTTTAACGTGAAATCTTTCTTTATTGCATGATTTAAAAAAAAACCCTTGCAACAATATACAATAACTGAGATTCATTGCTAGGTGCTTAGTTTTGCTATAAAATCTAAAAACATTGTGAAAGCTTAATCTAAAAGACGCTGAAGTCCAAATTAAGCAGTTGAGAATTAAGAAAAGTCATTAAGAGAGTCATTATGACATAAAAAGCTCTATAGCTTGATGCACAGTCCATGACACACTGCGGAGGAGGGTTTGGCGTCTTCCTAGTAGAGGGGGAGAGTTAGTATATCAAAACAGTAAGGACAAATATTCGTGTTTCCGATATGGAAAAGTGATTATAGCCACAATCTACAAATGGACAGTGAAGTTTCTAGAGTAAATACATGTTGCAAGGCCTACGAACAGAGAAAGATAGAAGAAACCAAGTAAACCACCCATTCGATTGTGAGTGTGTATAGTAGTTAAAAACAGGCACAAAGGAGAAAAATTAACAATAAAAAACAGCCAATGGGCAAGATATTCTTGCAGATCCCAATTTTGTGTGTAAACAGAAAGACAGGCAAACATTTGTTATAAAGAAATTACATGCATGATTTAAACTTAATTCAAGATTCTGTAAAAGGAATAAAAGATCTCAGATATTTGCTAAGGTAATTACACATGATTATGAATCCAAAAGAAAAATGGATTATACAGATCACAGAACTCAACGTGCATAATGCACAATCCAACATTCATAATCCCGTAATAAATAAGTACAGTTCAAAGCACAGAAGGAAAGATTTGTCAGAGACAAAATAAAATGCCTTAAATGGGTCACAGCTAATACATTCAATACCCACTTTTCAAAACGCAGTAACAGGTTAATGTTATTCTTGATATTATGCGCGGTACAAAACTTCAAATTGTTCAACTTCATGTTGCCATCATAGGCAAAAACATTCTTTTATGCTGAAAGGACAGACCTCAGAGCACATAGCTAATGTATGAGAAGCGTAAATTGTTAATGCGCTCAATCTGGTCAAAGAACATTGTAAAAGCTCATGTATCTGGTACTGGACATGCAATATTTCACCAGATCTTATAATACACAATAGATAACAGAACATGCATGACATATGCACAAGACAACATATTTATTCAGAGCTTGTTATGGTCAACCACATAGTACATGACAGATTCATGCAACAGGGACTAGCCATACCATCAATCACCAGTTATTACAACAAAAAGTGCATCTCAGTATCAGAGTTCAACCCTAACGACACTGCCCTCAGTTTGCAAATCCAGTGGGCCTCCAGCTGTCTCAGGCGTAGTTCTCTATTACCACCCCTTCTATCTTGGAGTACACAGTCAATGGCATGGAACTTGAAGTTGTCCTTGGAGACATTCGAGTCACAAACATGCGAGCCCATTGCATTTGTGTGATCATTGTTAAGACACGCTCGTCGATGTTCCTGAATGCGGACAATTTACGCTTCTCATACGTTAGCTATGTGCTCTGAGGTCTGTCCTTTCAGCATAAAAGAATGTTTTTCCCTATGATGGCAACATGAAGTTGAACAATTTGAAGTTTTGTACCGCGCATAATATCAAGAATAACATTAACCTGTTACTGCGTTTTGAAAAGTGTGTATTGACTGTATTAGCTGTGACCCATTTAAGGCATTTTATTTTGTCTCTGACAAATCTTTCCTTATGTGCTTTGAACTGTACTTATTTATTACGGGATTATGAATGTTGAATTGTGCATTATGCACGTTGAGTTCTGTGATCTGTATAATCCATTTTTCTTTTGGATTCATAATCATGTGTAATCACCTTAGCAAATATCTGAGATCTTTTATTCCTTTGACAGAATCTTGAATTAAGTGTAAATCATGCATGTAATTTCCTTATAACAAATGTTAGCCTGTCTTTCTGTTTACACACAAAATTGGTATCTGCAAGAATATCTTGCCCATTGGCTGTTTTTTATTGTTAATTTTTCTCCTTTGTGCCTGTTTGTAACTTCTATATACACTCACAATCGAATGGGTGGTTTACTTGGTTTCTTCTGTCTTTCTCTGTTCGTAGGCTTTGCAACATGTAGTTACTCTAGAAACTTCACTGTCCATTTGTAGATTGTGGCTATAATCACTTTTCCATATCGGAAACACGGTTTCATTAAGGCAGTGCGTATTTACGTTATTTGAAGTCTGGCATCATCTTTGCAATGGCCCTTGATTTGATTTATTATTGTTTGTGACGCTCTCTTTGTGTCACATACATGCCCCAGTAAAACTTTTTTTTTCTGGATGGGAGTGTTGGTTTTATTTTCTGATTCATGAATCAGCAGTGAGGATGCCGGTTAATGTGTATACGAAATACCACCTAGCATGCTCCAATATTAATGAATGTGTTCATATACCTTGAGTTTCGATCGATGGCAATTGGGGCCTCACTACTGACGTGGTGTATTCTGGTCTGAGATTGGACTCAGACAAGTTGGTTGTATGGCTTGCTATGTATGGTAAACGCATGTTGTGCCCGTGCTCACAAACACATACCCAATAAAGTTTTTGCGGGTCCGTGCTGCAATGCAGAATGTATTCTTGATCTATACTCAGACCCAATAAAGTTCTCGTTGGTCTGAATGTTAAGTCATCAGGCCGTAGCACGCCTTCACCATGCCTTTCGATGACGTGTTAGCAGACCATAGGTTCATATATCATTGAATTTTACCGGTCGTAGTATGCGAACTCGAAGCGAACTGATAACACCAGTTGGCAAGCTTTTTACTCCGTGAAAAATGTCATCAGTATTGGTAAGTTGCGTGTTTCCTTTGTGTTGCATATACTCTCTCCCATTCTCCCCTACCAATAAACATGGTAAGGGATTCTGTTATCAGGGTAAGTATGCTTGTAGCTACTTGTGGTATTGGTTCTAGTGTTCCTTGTAAACAGGTTATTTTACGGGAGCACTGCCGTGACGCTAACAATGTGTGCTCACGTCAGGGATGGGCGCAAGCAGCATTTTTACTGGGGCTGCGTATATTTTCCTTGTTGGGATTGTTTTGCTACTGTTCTAGAGGTAGACCAATGCGTCTTCGAATAAGGCATTTTCCTAAAAACACGAATGGTAGTACCGAGTAAGATTTGATTTTTTCTTAAACATGGTAGTTAACGGCTGTGAGGTTTCTGTATTACGACTATGAGCGGGTGCATTTTGGTCATACCCGTCCTTTCTACGCTCATCAAAAGACTTAACTCTTAGAACTTGTTGGGTTATTAGTGGTCATGGTGAGCCTTTCGCTCGTATAACTGTTCAAGCCACATGTTGATGCATATGTAGGGCTCGTTTGGGCGGATTTAAAAATGTTTTAACAAATCATTTTAAATACAGTTAGTCTGGGGTATATTATGATCCAGACTGCCTTTTTCTTGCAGTTAGTGTAATTTTGCATAGCAGAGCAAATATTGCACGGTTTATATGGGATGCGACGATTTCAATCACAAGAATCTTTCGACATTGGAACACGCACCAGAAACGTCGAGGTATAGTTGTGGTCTCCTTTCTTGATGGTAGCTCTTGCATTGAGCTATTTAATTTCAGGCATAATCTTTTTTATAATCGTTTTGCCTATTTTGCTTGACAACGTTGGTATTCCTCTTGTCCTCCTAGTATTCATTGGATGATAGAAGAACGGGAAGCAGACTGAATTATCTCAAAGATACCATATTGCACATATTGGTAAGGAAGTGGTTATCTCTTCCTGGTAGTTTTCTGACACTAATTGTTGCTGGGGTGATTACACTATTGGTGTGGTTTAGCTTTCTATTCTGGCTTATTTTTTAGGAAAGTGTTAGCGCAGTGTTTGCACGCACACTTTTTTCCTCTTTACATGTTCTTCCTTGTATACACATTTCACGCTCTTCTTTTGCACGTATTTCGGGTTTTCGGTGTAGTGCTTTCTTGATTCTGGCATTTGCCTTTTTTAATTCAATCATAATTTTGTCTATGAATTTGTGTAATGTATGTCAGGATGACGAATTGGCATTAGCTAAGGCCTTCGTTTTCCAGTTATCCCATGACCATTTATTAAGATGAAATAGGTTTAGTCTTCCTCGTTTGCATAGAAGCTAAACTATGAACTCAATGAAACAAAAAAAAGAAGGAATCACTGAGGAGCACTTCTGGACCTAGTCAGAGGTATGAGCAGGGCCACTGGAATTATGCGACTTTTTGGCTGCACCGACTTTCGCACAATTATACATTTTCCGCATTAGCCACATAATCCATCATCTTCTGCCTAATCTGCAGATTTGAACAAAAAAAGCCTTGTTTCTAGCTCAAACGGCTCAAAATTTACCAAAAATGCAGCGACAAGTGTTACTGCGTGGTGGAAGGTCCTTTGCAAACCTAGAATGGTCACCTGTTACTTATTGCTAAATGTGGGTGTTAAATTGGTACGAATGGTGTGCAAGCCACTCTTGCTTCTTTCTGCGCCTCTCTTCCCTCTTTCTGCATTTCTGTTGCTTCTTTCTGCACCTTTCTTTCTTTTTCTGCACTTTTCTTGCCTCTTTCTGCAAATCTCTTCTACTTTCTGCACCTCTTTTGCCTCTTTCTGCACCTCTGTTGCCTCTTTCTGCACCTCACTTGCTTCTTTGTGCACCCCTCTTCCCTCTTTCTGCACCCCTCCTGCCTCTTTCTGCACCTCTGATCCTTCTTTCTGCACTTATTTTGTTTCTTTCTGCACCTCTCTTGCTTCTTTCTGCACCCCTCTTGCCTCTTTCTCCACCCCTCTTCCCCCTTTCTGCATCTCTGTTGCTTTTTTCTGCACTTCTTTTGTCTCTTTCTGTACCCTTCTTCCCTCTTTCTGCACCTCTGTTGCTTCTTTCTGCACCTCTCTTGCTTCTTTCTGCACCCCTCGTGCCTCTTTCACAACCCTCTTCCCGCACCCCTCTTGCCTCTTTCTGTACCTGTTCCTTCTTTCTGCACTTTTGTTTCTTTCTATACCTCTCACTTCTTTCTGCACCCCTTTTGCCTTTCTGCACCCCTCTTGCCTCTTTCTGCACCTCTGTTCCTTCTTTCTGCACTTCTTCTGTTTCTTTCTGCAGCTCTCTTGCTTCTTTTTGCACCCCCTTGCCGCTTTCCCCACCCATCCACCCTCTTTCTGCACCCCTCTTCCTTCTTTCTGCGCCTCTGCCTCTTTCTGCACCTCTGTTCCTCCTTTCTGCACTTTTATTTCTTTCTGTACATCTCTTGCTTCTTTCTGCACCCCAAGTGCCTCTTTCTGCACCCCTCTTCCCTCTTTTTGCACCCCTCTTGCCTTACTGCACCTCTGTTGCTTCTTTCTGCACTACTCTTGCTTCTTTCTGCACTCCTCGTGCCGCTTTCACACCCCTCTTCCATCTTTGTGCACCCCTCTAGCCTCTTTCTGCACCTCTGTTCCTTCTTTCTGCACTTCTTTTGTTTCTTTCTGCACCCCTTTTGCCTCTTTCTGCACCTCTGTTCCTTCTTTCTGCACTTCTTTTGTTTCTTTCTGCAGCTCTCATGCTTCTTTCTGACCCCCTTGCCTCTTTCTCAACCCCTCTTCCCTCTTTCTGCACCCCTGTTGCCCCTTTCTGCACCTCTGTTCCTTCTTTCTGCACTTCTTTTGTTTCTTTCTGCACGTCTCTTGCTTCTTTCAGCACCCCTCGTGCCTCTTTCTGCACCCCTCTTCCCTCTTTTTGCACCCCTCTTGCCTTTTTCTGTACCTCTCTTGCTTCTTTCTGCACCACTTGTGCTTCTTCTGCACCCCTCTTGCCTCTTTCTGCACCTCTGTTCCTTCTTTTTGCAATCCTTCTGCCTCTTTCTGCACCCCTCTTGCTTCTTTCTGCACCCCTCATGCCTCTTTCACACCCCTCTTCCCTTTCTGCACCCCTCTTGCCTCTTCCTGCACCTCTGTTCCTTCTTTCTGCAATCCTTCTGCCTCTTTCTGCACCCCTCTTGCTTCTTTCTGCACCCCTCGTGCCTCTTTCACACCCCTCTTGCCTCTTTCAGCACCTCTGTTCCTTCTTTCTGCACTTCTTTTGTTTCTTTCTGCACCTCTCTTGCTTCTTTCTGTACCCCTCTTGCCTCTTTCTCCACCCCTCTTCCCCCTTTCTGCATCTCTGTTGCTTTTTTCTGCACTTCTTTTGTCTCTTGCTCCACCCCTCTTCCCTCTTTCTGCACCTCTGTTGCTTCTTTCTGCAACTCTCTTTCTTCTTTCTGCACCCCTCGTGCCTCTTTCACAACCCTCTTCCAGCACCCCTCTTGCCTCTTTCTGCACCTCTGTTGCTTCTTTCTGCACCTTTCACTTCTTTCTGCACCCCTTTTGCCTCTTTCTGCACCCCTCTTCCCTCTTTCTGCACCTCTGTTCCTTCATTCTGCACTTCTTCTGTTTCTTTCTGCAGCTCTCTTGCTTCTTTTTGCACCCCCTTGCCTCTTTCTCCACCCATCCACCCTCTTTCTGCACCCCTGTTCCCTCTTTCTGCACTTCTTATGTTTCTTTCTGCACTTCTTTCTGCACATCTCCTGCTTCTTTCTGCACCTTTCACTTCTTTCTGCACCCCTTTTGCCTCTTTCTGCACCCCTCTTCCCTCTTTCTGCACCCCTCTTGCCTCTTTCTGCACCCCTGTTCCTTCTTTCTGCTCTTCTCTTGCTTCTTTCTGCACTCCTCGTGCCTCTTTCAAACCCCTCTTCCCTCTTTGTGCACCCCTTTTGTCTCTTTCTGCACCCCTGCATCTCTCGTTTCTTTCTGTATCCCTCTTGCCTCTTTCTCCACCCCACTTCCCCCTTTCTGCACCTATGTTGCTTCTTTCTGCACTCCTCTTGCTTCTTTCTACACCTCTCTTGCTTCTTTCTGTACGACTCGTGCTTCTATCTGCACCCCTCTTCCCTCTTTCTGCACCCCTCTTGCCTCTTTCTGCACCTCTGTTCCATCTTTCTGCACTTCTTTTGTTTCTTTCTGCACCTATCTTGCTTCTTTATGCACCCCTCTTGCCACTTACTCCAACCCTGTTCCCATTTTTGGCATCTCTGTTGCTTCTTTCTGCACTTCTCTTGCCTATTTCTCCACCCATCATCCCTCTTTCTGCACCTCTGTTGCTTCTTTCCACACTTATCTTGCTTCTTTCTGCACCTCTGTCCCTTCTTTCTGCAACCCTTGTGCCTCTTTCTGCACCCCTCTTGCCTCTTTCTACACCTGTTCCTTCTTTCTGCACTTTTGTTTATTTCTGCAACTCTCTTGCTTCTTTCTGCACCCCTCTTTCTTCTTTCTGCACCCCTCGTGCCTCTTTCACACCCCTCTTCCCTCTTTCTGCACCCCTCTTGCCTCTTTCTGCACCTCTGTTCCTTCTTTCTGCACTTCTTTTGTTTCTTTCTGCAGCTCTCTTGTTTCTTTCTGCAGCTCTCTTGTTTCTTTCTGTATCCCTCTTGCCTCTTTCTCCATCCCACTTCCCCCTTTCTGCATCTCTGTTGCCTCTTTATGCATTCCTCTTGCTTCTTTCTGCACCTCTCTTGCTTCTTTCTGCACCCCTCGTGCCTCTTTCTGCACCCCTCGTGCCTCTTTCTGCACCCTCTTGCCTCTTTCTGCACCTCTGTTGCTTCTTTCTGCACTTCTTTTGTTTCTTTCTGCACCACTCTTGCCTCTTTCTGCACCTCTGTTCCTTCTTTCTGCACTTCTTTTGTTTATTTCTGCAACTCTCTTGCTTCTTTCTGCACCCTCTTGCTTCTTTCTGCACCCCTTGTGCCTCTTTCATACCCCTCTTACCTCTTTCTGTATCCCTCTTGCCTCTTTCTCCTTCCCACTTCCCCCTTTCTGCATCTCTGTTGCTTCTTTATGCACTCCTCTTGCTTCTTTCTGCACCCCTTTGCTTCTTTCTGCACCCCTCGTGCCTCTTTCTGCACTCCTCTTGCCTCTTTCTGCACCTCTGTTGCTTCTTTCTGCACTTCTTTTGTTTCTTTCTGCACCACTCTTGCCTCTTTCTGCACCTCTGTTCCTTCTTTCTGCACTTCTTTTGTTTCTTTCTGCACCTCTCGCTTCTTTCTGCACCCTTTTGCCTCTTTTTCTGCACCCCTCTTGCCTCTTTCTGCACCTCTGTTCCTTCTTTCTGCACTTCTTTTGTTTATTTCTGCAACTCTCTTGCTTCTTTCTGCACCCACTTGCTTCTTTCTGCACCTCGTGCCTCTTTCATACCCCTCTTACCTCTTTCTGTCATCCCTCTTGCCTCTTTCTCCTTCCCACTTCCCCTTTCTGCATCTCTGTTGCTTCTTTATGCACTCCTCTTGCTTCTTTCTGCACCCCTTTGCTTCTTTCTGCACCCCTCGTGCCTCTTTCTGCACTCCTCTTGCCTCTTTCTGCACCTCTGTTGCTTCTTTCTGCACTTCTTTTGTTTCTTTCTGCACCACTCTTGCCTCTTTCTGCACCTCTGTTCCTTCTTTCTGCACTTCTTTTGTTTCTTTCTGCACCTCTCGCTTCTTTCTGCACCCCTTTTGCCTCTTTCTGCACCCCTCTTGCCTCTTTCTGCAACTCTGTTCCTTCTTTCTGCACTTTTTGTTTCTTTCTGCACATCTCTTGCTTCTATCTCCACCCCTCGTGACTCTTTCTGCCACCCTCTTCCCTCTTTTTGCACCCCTCTTGCCTCTTTCTGCACCTCTGTTGCTTCTTTCTGTACTACTCTTGCTTCTTTCTGCACCTCTTTGCTTCTTTCTGCACCACTCGTGCTTCTTTCTGCACCCCTCTTGCCTCTTTCTCCACCTCTGTTTCTTCTTACTGCTCTTCTTTTGTTTTTTTCTGCACCTCTCTTGCTTCTTTCTGCACCCCTCTTGCCACTTTCTCTGCCCCTGTTCCCCCTTTTTGCATCTCTGTTGCTTCTTTCCGCACTTCTCTTGCCTCTTTCTCCACCCCTCATCCCTCTTTCTGCACCTCTGCTTCTTCTTTCTGCACTTCTCTTGCTTCTTTCTGCACCTCTGTCCCTTCTTTCTGCAATCCTAGTGCCTCTTTCTGCACCCCTCTTGCCTCTTTCTGCACCTCTGTTCCTTCTTTTTGCACTTCTTTTGTTTCTTTCTGCAACTCTCTTGCTTCTTTCTGCACCCCTCTTGCTTCTTTCTGCACCCTCGTGCCTCTTTCACACCCCTCTTCCCTTTTTCTGCACCCCTCTTGCCTCTTTCTGTATCTCTGTTCCTTCTTTCTGCATTTCTTTTGTTTCTTTCTGCACCTCTCTTGTTTCTTTCTGTATCCCTCTTGCCTCTTTCTCCACCCCACTTCCCCCTTTCTGCATCTCTGTTGCTTCTTTCTGCACTTCTCTTGCTTCTTTCTGCACCTCTCTTGCTTCTTTCTGTACCCCTCGTGCCTCTTTCGGCACCCCTCTTCCCTCTTTCTGCACCTCTCTTGCCTCTTTCTGCACTTCTCTTGCTTCTATCTGCACTTCTTTTGTTTCTTTTTGCACCCCTCTTGCCTCTTTCTGCACCTCTGTTCCTTCTTTCTGCACTTCTTTTGTTTCTTTCTGCACCCCTTTTTTCTCTTTCTGCACCCCTCTTGCCTCTTTCTGCACCTCTGTTCCTTCTTTCTGCACCCCCTTGCCTCTTTCTCCACCTCTCTTCCCTCTTTCTTCACCCCTGTTGCCTCTTTCTGCACCTCTGTTCCTTCTTTCTGCACATCTCTTGCTTCTTTCTGCACCCCTTGTGCCTCTTTCTGCACCCCTCTTCCTTCTTTTTGCACCCCTCTTGCCTTTCTGCACCTCTGTTGCTTCTTTCTGTACTACTCTTGCTTCTTTCTGCACCACTCGTGCTTCTTTCTGCATCCCTCCTTCCTCTTTCTGTACCCCTCAACCCTCTTTCTGTACCTGTTTCTTTCTGCACCTCTCTTGCTTCTTTCTATACCCCTCTTACCACTTACTCCACCCCTGTTCCCACTTTTTGCATCTCTATTGCTTCTTTCTGCACTTCTCTTGCCTCTTTCTCTACTCCTCATCCCTCTTTCTGCACCTGTTGCTTCTTTCTGCACTTCTCTTGCTTCTTTCTGCACCTCTGTCCCTTCTTTCTGAAACCCTTGTGCCTCTTTCTGCACCCCTCTTGCCTCTTTCTGCACCTCTGTTCCTTCTTTCTGCACTTCTTTTGTTTCTTTCTGCACATCTCTTGTTTCTTTCTGCATCCCACGTGCCTCTTTCTGCACCCCTCTTCCCTCTTTTTGCACCCCTCTTGCCTTTCTGCACCTCTGTTGCTTCTTTCTGCACTACTCTTGCTTCTTTCTGCACTCCTCGTGCCGCTTTCAAACCCCTCTTCCATCTTTGTGCACCCCTCTAGCCTCTTTCTGCACCTCTGTTCCTTCTTTCTGCACCCCTTTTGCCTCTTTCTGCATCTCTGTTCCTTCTTTCTGCACTTCTTTTGTTTCTTTCTGCAGCTCTCATGCTTCTTTCTGACCCCCTTGCCTCTTTCTCAACCCCTCTTCCCTCTTTCTGCACCCCTGTTGCCCCTTTCTGCACCTCTGTTCCTCTTTCTGCACTTCTTTTATTTCTTTCTGCACGTCTCTTGCTTCTTTCAGCACCCCTCGTGCCTCTTTCTGCACCCCTCTTCCCTCTTTTTGCACCCCTCTTGCCTTTTTCTGTACCTCTCTTGCTTCTTTCTGCACCACTTGTGCTTCTTTCTGCACCCCTCATGCCTCTTTCACACCCCTCTTCCCTCTTTCTGCACCCCTCTTGCCTCTTTCAGCACCTCTGTTCCTTCTTTCTGCACTTCTTTTGTTTCTTTCTGCACCCCTTGCCTCTTTCTCCACCTCTCTTTCTTCACCCCTGTTGCCTCTTTCTGCACCTCTGTTCCTTTTTTCTGCACATCTCTTGCTTCTTTCTGCACCCCTTGTGCCTCTTTCTGCACCCTTCTTCCTTCTTTTTGCACCCCTCTTGCCTTTCTGCACCTCTGTTGCTTCTTTCTGCAGTACTCTTGCTTCTTTCTGCACCACTCGTGCTTCTTTCTGCATCCCTCCTTCCTCTTTCTGCACCCCTCATCCCTCTTTCTGTACCTGTTGTTTCTTTCTGCACCTCTCTTGCTTCTTTCTGCACCCCTCTTGCCACTTACTCCTCACCTGTTCCCACTTTTTGCATCTCTATTGCTTCTTTCTGTACTTTTCTTGCCTCTTTCTCTACCCCTCATCCCTCTTTCTGCACCTGTTGCTTCTTTCTGCACTTCTCTTGCTTCTTTCTGCACCTGTCCCTTCTTTCTGCAACCCTTGTGCCTCTTTCTGCACCCCTCTTGCCTCTTTCTGCACCTCTGTTCCTTCTTTCTGTACTTCTTTTGTTTCTTTCTGCACATCTCTTCCTTCTTTCTGCACCCCACGTGTCTCTTTCTGTACCCCTCTTCCCTCTTTTTGCACCCCTCTTGCCTTTCTGCACCTCTGTTGCTTCTTTCTGCACTACTCTTGCTTCTTTCTGCACTCCTCGTGCTGCTTTCACACCCCTCTTCCATCTTTGTGCACCCCTCTAGCCTCTTTCTGCACCTCTGTTCCTTCTTTCTGCACTTCTTTTGTTTCTTTCTGCACCCCTTTTGCCTCGTTCTGCACCTCTGTTCCTTCTTTCTGTACTTCTTTTGTTTCTTTCTGCAGCTCTCATGCTTCTTTCTGACCCCCTTGCCTCTTTCTCAACGCCTCTTCCCTCTTTCTGCACCCCTGTTGCCCCTTTCTGCACCTCTGTTCCTTCTTTCTGCACTTCTTTTGTTTCTTTCCGCACATCTCTTGCTTCTTTCAGCACCCCTTGTGCCTCTTTCTGCACCCCTCTTCCCTCTTTTTGCACCCCTCTTGCCTTTTTCTGTACCTCTCTTGCTTCTTTCTGCACCACTTGTGCTTCTTTCTGCACCCTTCTTGCCTCTTTCTGCACCTCTGTTCCTTCTTTCTGCAATTCTTCTGCCTCTTTCTGCACCCTCTTGCTTCTTTCTGCACCCCTTGTGCCTCTTTCACACCTCTCTTCCCTCTTTCTGCACCCTCTTGCCTCTTTCTAGCACCTCTGTTCCTTCTTTCTGCACTTTTTGTTTCTTTCTGCACTTTTTTTGTTTCTTTCTGCACCCCTCTTGCCTCTTTCTCCAGCCCTCTTCCCCCTTTCTGCATCTCTGTTGCTTTTTTCTGCACTTCTTTTGTCTCTTGCTCCACCCCTCTTCCCTCTTTCTGCACCTCTCTTGCTTCTTTCTGCACCCTCGTGCCTCTTTCACAACCCTCTTCAGCACCTCTTTCTGCACCTGTTGCTTCTTTCTGCACCTCTGTTCCTTCTTTCTGCACCCCTTTTGCCTTCTTTCTGCACTCCTTTGCCTCTTTCTGCACCCCTCTTTCTCTTTCTGCACCCCTCTTGCCTCTTTCTGCACCTGTTCCTTCTTTATCACTTATTCTGTTTCTTTCTGCAGCTCTCTTGCTTCTTTTTGCACCCCCTTGCCTCTTTTTCCACCCATCCACCCTCTTTCTGCACCCCTGTTGCCTCTTTCTGCACTTCTTATGTTTCTTTCTGCACTTCTTTCTGTACCTCTCTTACTTCTTTCTGCACCACTTGTGCTTCTTTCTGCACCCCTCTTGCCTCTTTCTGCACCTCTGTTCCTTCTTTCTGCAATCCTTCTGCCACTTTCTGCACCCCTCTTGCTTCTTTCTGCACCCCTCGTGCCTCTTTCACACCCCTCTTCCCTCTTTCTGCACCCCTCTTGCCTCTTTCAGCACCTGTTCCTTCTTTCTGCACTTCTTTTGTTTCTTTCTGCCCCTCTCTTGCTTCTTTCTGTACCCCTCTTGCCTCTTTCTCTATCCCTCTTCCCCCTTTCTGCATCTCGGTTGCTTTTTTCTGCACTTCTTTTGTCTCTTGCTCCACCCCTCTTCCCTCTTTCTGCACCTGTTGCTTCTTTCTGCACCCCTCTAGCCTCTTTCTGCACCTCTGTTCCTTCTTTCTGCACTTCTTTTGTTTCTTTCTGCACCCCTTTTGCCTCGTTCTGCACCTCTGTTCCTTCTTTCTGTACTTCTTTTGTTTCTTTCTGCAGCTCTCATGCTTCTTTCTGCACCCCCTTGCCTCTTTCTCCACGCCTCTTCCCTCTTTCTGCACCCCTGTTGCTCCTTTCTGCACCTCTGTTCCTTCTTTCTGCACTTCTTTGTTTCTTTCCGCACTCTCTTGCTTCTTTCAGCACCCCTTGTGCCTCTTTCTGCACCCCTCTTCCCTCTTTCTGCACCCCTCTTGCCTTTTTCTGTACCTCTCTTGCTTCTTTCTGCACCACTTGTGCTTCTTTCTGCACCCTTCTTGCCTCTTTCTGCACCTCTGTTCCTTCTTTCTGCAATTCTTCTGCCTCTTTCTGCACCCCTCTTGCTTCTTTCTGCACCCCTTGTGCCTCTTTCACACCCCTCTTCCCTCTTTCTGCACCCCTCTTGCCTCTTTCAGCACCTCTGTTCCTTCTTTCTGCACTTTTTTTGTTTCTTTCTGCACTTTTTTTGTTTCTTTCTGTACCCCTCTTGCCTCTTTCTCCAGCCCTCTTCCCCCTTTCTGCATCTCTGTTGCTTTTTTCTGCACTTCTTTTGTCTCTTGCTCCACCCCTCTTCCCTCTTTCTGCACCTCTCTTGCTTCTTTCTGCACCCCTCGTGCCTCTTTCACAACCCTCTTCCAGCACCCCTCTTTCTGCACCTGTTGCTTCTTTCTGCACCTTTCACTTCTTTCTGCACCCCTTTTGCCTCTTTCTGCACCCCTTTTGCCTCTTTCTGCACCCCTCTTTTCTCTTTCTGCACCCCTCTTGCCTCTTTCTGCACCTGTTCCTTCTTTATCACTTATTCTGCTTCTTTCTGCAGCTCTCTTGCTTCTTTCTGCACCCCTTGCCTCTTTTTCCACCCATCCTCCCTCTTTCTGCACCCTGTTGCCTCTTTCTGCACTTCTTATGTTTCTTTCTGCACTTCTTTCTGTACTCTCTTACTTTTCTGCACCACTTGTGCTTCTTTCTGCACCCCTCTTGCCTCTTTCTGCACCTCTGTTCCTTCTTTCTGCAATCCTTCTGCCACTTTCTGCACCCCTCTTGCTTCTTTCTGCACCTCTGTGCCTCTTTCTACACCCCTCTTCCCTCTTTCTGCACCCCTCTTGCCTCTTTCAGCACTCTGTTCCTTCTTTCTGCACTTCTTTTGTTTCTTTCTGCACCTCTCTTGCTTCTTTCTGTACCCCTCTTGCCTCTTTCTCCTATCCCTCTTCCCCCTTTCTGCATCTCGGTTGCTTCTTTCTGCACTTCTTTTGTCTCTCTGCACCCCTCTTCCCTCTTTCTGCACCCTGTTGCTTCTTTCTGCACCTCTCTTGCTTCTTTCTGCACCCCTCGTGCCTCTTTCACAACCCTCTTCCAGCACCCCTCTTGCCTCTTTCTGCACCTCTGTTGCTTCTTTCTGCACCCCTTTTGCCTCTTTCTGCACCCCTCTTCCCTCTTTCTGCACCCCTCTTGCCTCTTTCTGCACCTCTGTTCCTTCTTTCTGCACTTCTTCTGTTTCTTTCTGCAGCTCTCTTGCTTCTTTTTGCACCCCCTTGCCTCTTTCTCCACCCATCCACCCTCTTTCTGCACCCCTGTTGCCTCTTTCTGCACTTCTTATGTTTCTTTCTGCACTTCTTTCTGCCATCTCCTGCTTCTTTCTGCACCCGTCTTCCCTCTTTTTGCACCCCTCTTGCCTCTTTCTGCACTTCTGTTGCTTCTTTCTGCACTCCTCTTTCTTCTTTCTGCACTCCTCGTGCCGCTTTCACACCTCTCTTCCTTCTTTCTGCACCTCTCTTGCCTCTTTCTGCACCTCTGTTCCTTCTTTCTGCACTCTTTGTTTCTTTCTGCACCTCTTGCTTCTTTCTGCACCCCTCTTGCCTCTTTCTGCACCCCTCTGCCTCTTTCTGCACCTCTGTTCCTTCTTTCTGCACTTCTTTTGTTTTTCTTTCTGCATCTCTCTTGTTTCTTTCTGTATCCCTCTTGCCTCTTTCGCCACCCCACTTCCTCCTTTCTGCACCTATGTTGCTTCTTTCTGCACTTCTCTTGCTTCTTTCTGCACCTCTCTTGCTTCTTTCTGCACCCCTCTTGCCTCTTTCTCCACCCCTGTTCCCACTTTTTGCATCTCAGTTGCTTCTTTCTGCACTTCTCTTGCTTCTTTCTCTACCCCTCATCCATCTTTCTGCACCTCTGTTGCTTCTTTCTACACTTCTCTTGCTTCTTTCTGCACCTCTGTCCCTTCTTTCTGCAACTCCTCTGTGCCTCTTTCTGCACCCCTCTTGCCTCTTTCTGCACCTCTGTTCCTTCTTTCTGCACTTCTTTGTTTCTTTCTGCAACTCTCTTGCTTCTTTCTGCACCCTCTTGCTTCTTTCTGCACCCCTCGTGCCTCTTTCTACACCCCTCTTCCCTCTTTCTGCATCCCTCTTGCCTCTTTCTGCATCTCACTTCCCTTTCTGCATCTCTGTTGCTTCTTTCTGCACTTCTCTTGCTTCTTTCTGCACCTCTTTGCTTCTTTCTGCACCCCTTGTGCCTCTTTCTGCACTCCTCTTGCCTCTTTCTGCACCTCTGTTGCTTCTTTCTGCACTTCTTTTGTTTCTTTCTGCACCTCTGCTTCTTTCTGCACCCCTTGTGCCTCTTTCTGCACCCCTCTTGCCTCTTTCTGCACCTCTGTTCCTTCTTTCTGCACTTTGTTTCTTTCTGCACATCTCTTGCTTCTTTCTGCACCCCTCGTGCCTCTTTCTGCACCCCTCTTCCCCTCTTTTTGCACCCCTCTTGCCTCTTTCTGCACCTCTGTTCCTTCTTTCTGCACTTCTCTTGCTTCTTTCTGCACCTCTTTGCTTCTTTCTGCACCACTCTGTGCTTCTTTCTGCACCCCTCTTCCTCTTTCTGCACCTCTGTTCCTTCTTTACTGCACTTCTTTTGCTTCTTTCTGCACCTCTCTTGCTTCTTTCTGCACCCCTCTTGCCACTTTCTCCGCCCCTGTTCCCTCTTTCTGCATCTCTGTTGCTTCTTTCCGCATTTCTCTTGCCTCTTTCTCCACCCCTCATCCCTCTTTCTGCACCTCTGCTTCTTCTTTCTGCACTTCAGTTGCTTCTTTCTGCACCTCTGTCCCTTCTTTCTGCAATCCTTGTGCCTCTTTCTGCACCCCTCTTGCCTCTTTCTGCACCTCTGTTCCTTCTTTTTGCACTTCTTTTGTTTCTTTCTGCAACTCTCTTGCTTCTTTCTGCACCCCTCTTGCTTCTTTCTGCACCCCTCATGCCTAATTCACACCCCTCTTCCCTCTTTCTGCACCCCTCTTGCCTCTTTCTGCACCTCTGTTGCTTCTTTCTGTACTACTCTTGCTTCTTTCTGCACCTCTTTGCTTCTTTCTGCACCACTCATGCTTCTTTCTGCACCCCTCTTGCCTCTTTCTGCACCTCTGTTCCTTCTTTCTGTACTTCTTTTGTTTCTTTCTGCACCTCTCTTGTTTCTTTCTGCACCCCTCTTGCCTCTTTCTCCACCCCTGTTCCCACTTTTTGCATCTCTGTTGCTTCTTTCTGCACTTCTCTTGCTTCTTTCTCCACCCCTCATCCCTCTTTCTGCACCTCTGTTGCTTCTTTCTGCACTTCTCTTGCTTCTTTCTGCACCTCTGTCCCTTCTTTCTGCAACCCTTGTGCCTCTTTCTGCACCCCTCTTGCCTCTTACTGCACCTCTGTTCCTTCTTTCTGCACTTTTGTTTATTTCTGCAACTCTCTTGCTTCTTTCTGCACCCTCTTGCTTCTTTCTGCACCCCTCGTGCCTCTTTCATACCCCTCTTCCCTCTTTCTGTATCCCTCTTGCCTCTTTCTCCATCCCACTTCCCCCTTTCTGCATCTCTGTTGCTTCTTTATGCACTCCTCTTGCTTCTTTCTGCACCTCTCTTGCTTCTTTCTGCACCCCTCGTGCCTCTTTCTGCACTCCTCTTGCCTCTTTCTGCACCTCTGTTGCTTCTTTCTGCACTTCTCTTGTTTCTTTCTGCACCACTCTTGCCTCTTTCTGCACCTCTGTTGCTTCTTTCTGCACTTCTTTTGTTTCTTTCTGCACCTCTCGCTTCTTTCTGCACCCCTTTTGCCTCTTTCTGCACCCCTCTTGCCTCTTTCTGCACCTCTGTTCCTTCTTTCTGCATTGTTTCTCTCTGCAGCTCTCTTGCTTCTTTCTCCACCCCTTCCCTCTTTCTTCACCACTGTTGCCGCTTTCTGCAACTCTGTTCCTTCTTTCTGCACTTTTTGTTTCTTTCTGCACATCTCTTGCTTCTTTCTCCACCCCTCGTGACTCTTTCTGCACCCCTCTTGCCTCTTTCTGCACCTCTGTTGCTTCTTTCTGCACTTCTTTTGTTTCTTTCTGCACCACTCTTGCCTCTTTCTGCACCTCTGTTGCTTCTTTCTGCACTTCTTTTGTTTCTTTCTGCACCTCTCGCTTCTTTCTGCACCCCTTTTGCCTCTTTCTGCACCCCTCTTGCCTCTTTCTGCACCTCTGTTCCTTCTTTCTGCACTTCTTTGTTTCTTTCTGCACGCTCTCTTGCCTTCTTTCTGCACCCCTTCCCTCTTTCTTCACCACTGTTGCCTCTTTCTGCACCTCTGTTCCTTCTTTCTGCACTTCTTTTGTTTCTTTCTGCACCTCTCTTGCTTCTTTCTGCACCCTCTGTGCCTCTTTCTGCACCCCTCTTCCCTCTTTCTGCACCCCTCTTGCCTCTTTCTGCACCTCTGTTGCTTCTTTCTGTACTACTCTTGCTTCTTTCTGCACCTCTCTTGCTTCTTTCTGCACCACTCGTGCTTCTTTCTGCACCCCTCTTGCTCTTTCTGCACCTCTGTTCCTTCTTACTGCACTTCTTTTGTTTCTTTCTGCACCTCTCTTGCTTCTTTCTGCACCCTCTTGCCACTTTCTCCACCCCTGTTCCCTCTTTCTGCATCTCTGTTGCTTCTTTCTGCACTTCTCTTGCCTCTTTCTCCACCCCTCATCCCTCTTTCTGCACCTCTGTTGCTTCTTTCTGCACTTCTCTTGCTTCTTTCTGCACCTCTGTCCCTTCTTTCTGCAATCCTTGTGCCTCTTTCTGCACCCCTCTTGCCTCTTTCTGCACCTCTGTTCCTTCTTTCTGCACTTCTTTTGTTTCTTTCTGCAACTCTCTTGCTTCTTTCTCCAACCCTCTTGCCTCTTTCTGCACCTCTGTTGCTTCTTTCTGTACTACTCTTGCTTCTTTCTGCACCTCTTGCTTCTTTCTGCACCACTCGTGCTTCTTTCTGCACCCCTCTTGCCTCTTTCTGCACCTCTGTTCCTTCTTTCTGCACTTCTTTTGTTTCTTTCTGCACCTCTCTTGCTTCTTTCTGCACCCCTCTTGCCACTTACTCCACCCCTGTTCCCATTTTTTGCATCTCTGTTGCTTCTTTCTGCACTTCTCTTGCCTATTTCTCCACCCCTCATCCCTCTTTCTGCACCTCTGTTGCTTCTTTCCACACTTCTCTTGCTTCTTTCTGCACCTCTGTCCCTTCTTTCTGCAACCCTTGTGCCTCTTTCTGCACCCCTCTTGCCTCTTACTGCACCTCTGTTCCTTCTTTCTGCACTTTTGTTTATTTCTGCAACTCTCTTGCTTCTTTCTGCACCCTCTTGCTTCTTTCTGCACCCCTCGTGCCTCTTTCATACCCCTCTTCCCTCTTTCTGTATCCCTCTTGCCTCTTTCTCCATCCCACTTCCCCCTTTCTGCATCTCTGTTGCTTCTTTATGCACTCCTCTTGCTTCTTTCTGCACCGCTTTGCTTCTTTCTGCACCCCTCGTGCCTCTTTCTGCACCCCTCGTGCCTCTTTCTGCACTCCTCTTGCCTCTTTCTGCACCTCTGTTGCTTCTTTCTGCACTTCTTTTGTTTCTTTCTGCACCTCTCTTGCCTCTTTCTGCACCTCTGTTCCTTCTTTCTGCACTTCTTTTGTTTCTTTCTGCACTTCTCGCTTCTTTCTGCACCCCTCTTGCCTCTTTCTGCACCCCTCTTGCCTCTTTCTGCACCTCTGTTCCTTCTTTCTGCATTGTTTCTCTCTGCAGCTCTCTTGCTTCTTTCTCCACCCCTCTTCCCTCTTTCTTTACCCCTGTTGCCGCTTTCTGCAACTCTGTTCCTTCTTTCTGCACTTTTTGTTTCTTTCTGCACATCTCTTGCTTCTTTCTCCACCCCTCGTGACTCTTTCTGCACCCCTCTTGCCTCTTTCTGCACCTCTGTTGCTTCTTTCTGTACTACTCTTGCTTCTTTCTGCACCTCTTTGCTTCTTTCTGCACCACTCGTGCTTCTTTCTGCACCCCTCTTGCCTTTCTGCACCTCTGTTCCTTCTTACTGCTCTTCTTTTGTTTTTTTCTGCACCTCTCTTGCTTCTTTCTGCACCCCTCTTGCCACTTTCTCCGCCCCTGTTCCCCCTTTTTGCATCTCTGTTGCTTCTTTCCGCACTTCTCTTGCCTCTTTCTCCACCCCTCATCCCTCTTTCTGCACCTCTGCTTCTTCTTTCTGCACTTCTCTTGCTTCTTTCTGCACCTCTGTCCCTTCTTTCTGCAATCCTTGTGCCTCTTTCTGCACCCCTCTTGCCTCTTTCTGCACCTCTGTTCCTTCTTTTTGCACTTCTTTTGTTTCTTTCTGCAACTCTCTTGCTTCTTTCTGCACCCCTCTTGCTTCTTTCTGCACCCCTTGTGCCTCTTTCACACCCCTCTTCCCTTTTTCTGCACCCCTCTTGCCTCTTTCTGTATCTCTGTTCCTTCTTTCTGCACTTCTTTTGTTTCTTTCTGCACCACTCTTGTTTATTTCTGTATCCCTCTTGCCTCTTTCTCCACCCCACTTCCCCCTTTCTGCATCTCTGTTGCTTCTTTATGCACTTCTCTTGCTTCTTTCTGCACCTCTCTTGCTTCTTTCTGTACCCCTCGTGCCTCTTTCGGCACCCCTCTTCCCTCTTTCTGCACTCCTCTTGCCTCTTTCTTCACCTCTCTTGCTTCTTTCTGCACTTCTTTTGTTTCTTTTTGCACCCCTCTTGCCTCTTTCTGCACCTCTGTTCCTTCTTTCTGCACTTCTTTTGTTTCTTTCTGCATCCCTTTTGCCGCTTTCTGCACCCCTCTTGCCTTTTTCTGCACCTCTGTTCCTTCTTTCTGCACTTCTTTTGTTTCTTTCTGCACCCCTTTGCCTCTTTCTGCACCCCTCTTGCCTCTTTCTGCACCTCTGTTCCTACTTTCTGCACTTCTTTTGTTTCTTTCTGCACCCCTTGCCTCTTTCTCCACCCCTCTTCCCTCTTTTTGCACCCCTCTTGCCTTTCTGCACCTCTGTTCCTTCTTTCTGCACTACTCTTGCTTCTTTCTGTACCACTTGTGCTTCTTTCTGCATCCCTCCTTCCTCTTTCTGCACCCCTCATCCCTCTTTCTGTACCTGTTGTTTCTTTCTGCACCTCTCTTGCTTCTTTATGCACCCCTCTTGCCACTTACTCCACCCCTGTTCCCACTTGTTGCATCTCTATTGCTTCTTTCTGCACTTCTCTTGCCTTTCTCCACCCCTCATCCCTCTTTCTGCACCTCTATTGCTTCTTTCTGCACTTCTCTTGCTTCTTTCTGCACTCTGTCCCTTCTTTCTGCAACCCTTGTGCCTCTTTCTGCACCCCTCTTGCCTCTTTCTGCACCTCTGTTCCTGCTTTCTGCACTTCTTTTGTTTATTTCTACAACTCTCTTGCTTCTTTCTGCACCCCTCTTACTTCTTTCTGCACCCCTCGTGCCTCTTTCACACCCCTCTTCCCTCTTTCTGCACCCCTCTTGCCTCTTTCTGCACCTCTGTTCCTTCTTTCTGCACTTCTTTTGTTTCTTTCTGCATCTCCCTTGTTTCTTTCTGTATCCCTCTTGCCTCTTTCTCCACCCCACTTCCCCCTTTCTGCATCTCTGTTGCTTCTTTATGCACTTCTCTTGCTTCTTTCTGCACCTCTGTTGCTTCTTTCTGCACCCCTCGTGCCTCTTTCTGCACTCCTCTTGCCTCTTTCTGCACCTCTGTTGCTTCTTTCTGCACTTGTTTTGTTTCTTTCTGCACCACTCTTGCCTCTTTCTGCACCTCTGTTCCTTCTTTCTGCACTTCTTTTGTTTCTTGCTGCACCTCTCGCTTCTTTCTGTACCCCTTTGCCTCTTTCTGCACCCTCTTGCCTCTTTCTGCACCTCTGTTCCTTCTTTCTGCATTGTTTCTCTCTGCTGCTCTCTTGCTTCTTTCTCCACCACTCTTCCCTCTTTCTTCCCCCTGTTGCCTCTTTCTGCACCTCTGTTCCTTCTTTCTGCACTTCTTTTGTTTCTTTCTGCACATCTCTTGCTTCTTTCTCCACCCCTCGTGCATCTTTCTGCACCCCTCTTCCCTCTTCTTGCACCCCTCTTGCCTCTTTCTGCACCTCTGTTGCTTCTTTCTGTACTACTCTTGCCTCTTTCTGCACCTCTGTTCCTTCTTTCTGCACTTCTTTTGTTTCTTTCTGCACATCTCTTGCTTCTTTCTCCACCCCTCGTGCATCTTTCTGCACCCCTCTTCCCTCTTCTTGCACCCCTCTTGCCTCTTTCTGCACCTCTGTTGCTTCTTTCTGTACTACTCTTGCTTCTTTCTGCACCTCTTTGCTTCTTTCTGCACCACTCGTGCCTCTTTCTGCACCCCTCTTGCCTCTTTCTGCACCTCTGTTCCTTCTTACTGCTCTTCTTTTGTTTTTTTCTGCACCTCTTTTGCTTCTTTCTGCACCCCTCTTGCCACTTTCTCCGCCCCTGTTCCCCCTTTTTGCATCTCTGTTGCTTCTTTCCGCACTTCTCTTCCCTCTTTCTCAACCCCTCATCCCTCTTTCTGCACCTGTTTCTTCTTTATGCACTTCTCTTGCTTCTTTCTGCACTTCTGTCCCTTCTTTCTGCAATCCTTGTGCCTCTTTCTGCACCCCTCTTGCCTCTTTCTGCCCCTCTGTTCCTTCTTTTTGCACTTCTTTTGTTTCTTTCTGCAACTCTCTTGCTTCTTTCTGCACCCCTCTTGCTTCTTTCTGCACCCCTCTTGCCTCTATCACACCCCTCTTGCCTCTTTCTGTATCTTTGTTCCTTTTTTCTGCACTTCTTTTGTTTCTTTCTGCACCTCTAGTTTCTTTCTGTATCCCTCTTGCCTCTTTCTCCACCCCACTTCCCCCTTTCTGCATCTCTGTTGCTTCTTTATGCACTTCTCTTGCTTCTTTCTGCACCTCTCTTGCTTCTTTCTGTACCCCTTGTGCCTCTTTCGGCACCCCTCTTCCCTCTTTCTGCACTCCTCTTGCCTCTTTCTGCACCTCTCTTGCTTCTTCCTGCACTTCTTTTGTTTCTTTCTGCACCCCTCTTGCCTCTTTCTGCACCTCTGTTCCTTCTTTCTGCACTTCTTTTGTTTCTTTCTGCATCCCTTTTGCCGCTTTCTGCACCCCTCTTGCCTCTTTCTGCACCTCTGTTCCTTCTTTCTGCACTTCTTTTGTTTCTTTCTGCACCCCTCTTTGCCTCTTTCTGCACCCCTCTTGCCTCTTTCTGCACCTCTGTTCCTACTTTCTGCACTTCTTTTGTTTCTTTCTGCACCCCTTGCCTCTTTCTCCACCCCTCTTCCCTCTTTTTGCACCCCTCTTGCCTTTCTGCACCTCTGTTCCTTCTTTCTGCACTACTCTTGCTTCTTTCTGTACCACTTGTGCTTCTTTCTGCATCCCTCCTTCCTCTTTCTGCACCCCTCATCCCTCTTTCTGTACCTGTTGTTTCTTTCTGCACCTCTCTTGCTTCTTTCTGCACCCCTCTTGCCACTTACTCCACCCCTGTTCCCACTTGTTGCATCTCTATTGCTTCTTTCTGCACTTCTCTTGCCTTTCTCCACCCCTCATCCCTCTTTCTGCACCTCTATTGCTTCTTTCTGCACTTCTCTTGCTTCTTTCTGCACTCTGTCCCTTCTTTCTGCAACCCTTGTGCCTCTTTCTGCACCCCTCTTGCCTCTTTCTGCACCTCTGTTCCTGCTTTCTGCACTTCTTTTGTTTATTTCTACAACTCTCTTGCTTCTTTCTGCACCCCTCTTACTTCTTTCTGCACCCTCGTGCCTCTTTCACACCCCTCTTCCCTCTTTCTGCACCCCTCTTGCCTCTTTCTGCACCTCTGTTCCTTCTTTCTGCACTTCTTTTGTTTCTTTCTGCATCTCCCTTGTTTCTTTCTGTATCCCTCTTGCCTCTTTCTCCACCCCACTTCCCCCTTTCTGCATCTCTGTTGCTTCTTTCTGCACTTCTCTTGCTTCTTTCTGCACCTCTGTTGCTTCTTTCTGCACCCCTTGTGCCTCTTTCTGCACCCCTCGTGCCTCTTTCTGCACTCCTCTTGCCTCTTTCTGCACCTCTGTTGCTTCTTTCTGCACTTGTTTTGTTTCTTTCTGCACCACTCTTGCCTCTTTCTGCACCTCTGTTCCTTCTTTCTGCACTTCTTTTGTTTCTTGCTGCACCTCTCGCTTCTTTCTGTACCCCTTTTGCCTCTTTCTGCACCCCTCTTGCCTCTTTCTGCACCTCTGTTCCTTCTTTCTGCATTGTTTCTCTCTGCTGCTCTCTTTCTTCTTTCTCCACCACTCTTCCCTCTTTCTTCCCCCCTGTTGCCTCTTTCTGCACCTCTGTTCCTTCTTTCTGCACTTCTTTTGTTTCTTTCTGCACATCTCTTGCTTCTTTCTCCACCCCTCGTGCATCTTTCTGCACCCCTCTTCCCTCTTCTTGCACCCCTCTTGCCTCTTTCTGCACCTCTGTTGCTTCTTTCTGTACTACTCTTGCCTCTTTCTGCACCTCTGTTCCTTCTTTCTGCACTTCTTTTGTTTCTTTCTGCATATCTCTTGCTTCTTTCTCCACCCCTCGTGCATCTTTCTGCACCCCTCTTCCCTCTTCTTGCACCCCTCTTGCCTCTTTCTGCACCTCTGTTGCTTCTTTCTGTACTACTCTTGCTTCTTTCTGCACCTCTTTGCTTCTTTCTGCACCACTCGTGCCTCTTTCTGCACCCCTCTTGCCTCTTTCTGCACCTCTGTTCCTTCTTACTGCTCTTCTTTTGTTTTTTTCTGCACCTCTTTTGCTTCTTTCTGCACCCCTCTTGCCACTTTCTCCGCCCCTGTTCCCCCTTTTTGCATCTCTTTTGCTTCTTTCCGCACTTCTCTTCCCTCTTTCTCAACCCCTCATCCCTCTTTCTGCACCTGTTTCTTCTTTATGCACTTCTCTTGCTTCTTTCTGCACTTCTGTCCCTTCTTTCTGCAATCCTTGCTTGCCTCTCTCTTCTGCACCCCTCTTGCCTCTTTCTGCCCCTCTGTTCCTTCTTTTTGCACTTCTTTTGTTTCTTTCTGCAACTCTTGCTTCTTTCTGCACCCCTCTTGCTTCTTTCTGCACCCCTCGTGCCTCTATCACACCCCTCTTGCCTCTTTCTGTATATTTGTTCCTTTTTTCTGCACTTCTTTTGTTTCTTTCTGCACCTCTCTTGTTTCTTTCTGTATCCCTCTTGCCTCTTTCTCCACCCCACTTCCCCCTTTCTGCATCTCTGTTGCTTCTTTATGCACTTCTCTTGCTTCTTTCTGCACCTCTCTTGCTTCTTTCTGTACCCCTTGTGCCTCTTTCGGCACCCCTCTTCCCTCTTTCTGCACTCCTCTTGCCTCTTTCTGCACCTCTCTTGCTTCTTCCTGCACTTCTTTTGTTTCTTTTTGCACCCCTCTTGCCTCTTTCTGCACCTCTGTTCCTTCTTTCTGCACTTCTTTTGTTTCTTTCTGCATCCCTTTTGCCGCTTTCTGCACCCCTCTTGCCTCTTTCTGCACCTCTGTTCCTTCTTTCTGCACTTCTTTTGTTTCTTTCTGCACCCCCTTGCCTCTTTCTCCACCTCTCTTCCCTCTTTCTTCACCCCTGTTGCCTCTTTCTGCACCTCTGTTCCTTCTTTCTGCACATCTCTTGCTTCTTTCTGCACCCCTTGTGCCTCTTTCTGCACCCCTCTTGCCTTTCTGCACCTCTGTTGCTTCTTTCTGCACTACTCTTGCTTCTTTCTGCACCACTTGTGCTTCTTTCTGCATCCCTCCTTCCTCTTTCTGTACCCCTCATTCCTCTCTCTGTACCTGTTGCTTCTTTCTGCACTTCTCTTGCTTCTTTCTGCACCTCTGTTCCTTCTTTCTGCACTTCTTTTGTTTCTTTCTGCATCCCTTTTGCCGCTTTCTGCACCCCTCTTGCCTTTTTCTGCACCTCTGTTCCTTCTTTCTGCACTTCTTTTGTTTCTTTCTGCACCCCTTTTGCCTCTTTCTGCACCCCTCTTGCCTCTTTCTGCACCTCTGTTCCTACTTTCTGCACTTCTTTTGTTTCTTTCTGCACCCCCTTGCCTCTTTCTCCACCCCTCTTCCCTCTTTTTGCACCCCTCTTGCCTTTCTGCACCTCTGTTCCTTCTTTCTGCACTACTCTTGCTTCTTTCTGTACCACTTGTGCTTCTTTCTGCATCCCTCCTTCCTCTTTCTGCACCCCTCATCCCTCTTTCTGTACCTGTTGTTTCTTTCTGCACCTCTCTTGCTTCTTTATGCACCCCTCTTGCCACTTACTCCACCCCTGTTCCCACTTGTTGCATCTCTATTGCTTCTTTCTGCACTTCTCTTGCCTTTCTCCACCCCTCATCCCTCTTTCTGCACCTCTATTGCTTCTTTCTGCACTTCTCTTGCTTCTTTCTGCACTCTGTCCCTTCTTTCTGCAACCCTTGTGCCTCTTTCTGCACCCCTCTTGCCTCTTTCTGCACCTCTGTTCCTGCTTTCTGCACTTCTTTTGTTTATTTCTACAACTCTCTTGCTTCTTTCTGCACCCCTCTTACTTCTTTCTGCACCCCTCGTGCCTCTTTCACACCCCTCTTCCCTCTTTCTGCACCCCTCTTGCCTCTTTCTGCACCTCTGTTCCTTCTTTCTGCACTTCTTTTGTTTCTTTCTGCATCTCCCTTGTTTCTTTCTGTATCCCTCTTGCCTCTTTCTCCACCCCACTTCCCCTTTCTGCATCTCTGTTGCTTCTTTCTGCACTTCTCTTGCTTCTTTCTGCACCTCTGTTGCTTCTTTCTGCACCCCTTGTGCCTCTTTCTGCACCCCTCGTGCCTCTTTCTGCACTCCTCTTGCCTCTTTCTGCACCTCTGTTGCTTCTTTCTGCACTTGTTTTGTTTCTTTCTGCACCACTCTTGCCTCTTTCTGCACCTCTGTTCCTTCTTTCTGCACTTCTTTTGTTTCTTGCTGCACCTCTCGCTTCTTTCTGTACCCCTTTTGCCTCTTTCTGCACCCCTCTTGCCTCTTTCTGCACCTCTGTTCCTTCTTTCTGCATTGTTTCTCTCTGCTGCTCTCTTGCTTCTTTCTCCACCACTCTTCCCTCTTTCTTCCCCCCTGTTGCCTCTTTCTGCACCTCTGTTCCTTCTTTCTGCACTTCTTTTGTTTCTTTCTGCACATCTCTTGCTTCTTTCTCCACCCCTCGTGCATCTTTCTGCACCCCTCTTCCCTCTTCTTGCACCCCTCTTGCCTCTTTCTGCACCTCTGTTGCTTCTTTCTGTACTACTCTTGCCTCTTTCTGCACCTCTGTTCCTTCTTTCTGCACTTCTTTTGTTTCTTTCTGCATATCTCTTGCTTCTTTCTCCACCCCTCGTGCATCTTTCTGCACCCCTCTTCCCTCTTCTTGCACCCCTCTTGCCTCTTTCTGCACCTCTGTTGCTTCTTTCTGTACTACTCTTGCTTCTTTCTGCACCTCTTTGCTTCTTTCTGCACCACTCGTGCCTCTTTCTGCACCCCTCTTGCCTCTTTCTGCACCTCTGTTCCTTCTTACTGCTCTTCTTTTGTTTTTTTCTGCACCTCTTTTGCTTCTTTCTGCACCCCTCTTGCCACTTTCTCCGCCCCTGTTCCCCCTTTTGCATCTCTGTTGCTTCTTTCCGCACTTCTCTTCCCTCTTTCTCAACCCCTCATCCCTCTTTCTGCACCTGTTTCTTCTTTATGCACTTCTCTTGCTTCTTTCTGCACTTCTGTCCCTTCTTTCTGCAATCCTTGTGCCTCTTTCTGCACCCCTCTTCCCTCTTTCTGCACCCCTCTTGCCTCTTTCTGCCCCTCTGTTCCTTCTTTTTGCACTTCTTTTGTTTCTTTCTGCAACTCTCTTGCTTCTTTCTGCACCCCTCTTGCTTCTTTCTGCACCCCTCTTGCCTCTATCACACCCCTCTTGCCTCTTTCTGTATCTTTGTTCCTTTTTTCTGCACTTCTTTTGTTTCTTTCTGCACCTCTCTTGTTTCTTTCTGTATCCCTCTTGCCTCTTTCTCCACCCCACTTCCCCCTTTCTGCATCTCTGTTGCTTCTTTATGCACTTCTCTTGCTTCTTTCTGCACCTCTCTTGCTTCTTTCTGTACCCCTTGTGCCTCTTTCGGCACCCCTCTTCCCTCTTTCTGCACTCCTCTTGCCTCTTTCTGCACCTCTCTTGCTTCTTCCTGCACTTCTTTTGTTTCTTTTTGCACCCCTCTTGCCTCTTTCTGCACCTCTGTTCCTTCTTTCTGCACTTCTTTTGTTTCTTTCTGCATCCCTTTTGCCGCTTTCTGCACCCCTCTTGCCTCTTTCTGCACCTCTGTTCCTTCTTTCTGCACTTCTTTTGTTTCTTTCTGCACCCCCTTGCCTCTTTCTCCACCTCTCTTCCCTCTTTCTTCACCCCTGTTGCCTCTTTCTGCACCTCTGTTCCTTCTTTCTGCACATCTCTTGCTTCTTTCTGCACCCCTTGTGCCTCTTTCTGCACCCCTCTTGCCTCTTTCTGCCCCTCTGTTCCTTCTTTCTGCACTACTCTTGCTTCTTTCTGCACCACTTGTGCTTCTTTCTGCATCCCTCCTTCCTCTTTCTGTACCCCTCATTCCTCTCTCTGTACCTGTTGCTTCTTTCTGCACTTCTCTTGCTTCTTTCTGCACATCTGTCCCTTCTTTCTGCAACCCATGTGCCTCTTTCTGCACCTATGTTCCCCTCTTGCTTCTTTCTGCACCTCTGTTCCTTCTTTCTGTACTTCTTCTGTTTCTTTCTGCAACTCTCTTGCTTCTTTCTGTATCCCTCGTGCCTCTTTCTCCACCCCACTTCCTCCTTTCTGCATCTCTGTTGCTTCTTTATGCACTTCTCTTGCTTCTTTCTGCACCCCTCTTGCCTCTTTCTGCACCTCTGTTGCTTCTTTCTGCACCTTTGTTTCTTTCTGCACTTCTCTTGTTTCTTTCTGCACTACTCTTGCTTCTTTCTGCACCCCTCTTGCCTCTTTCTCTACCCCTCTTCCCTCTTTCTGCACCCCTGTTGCCTCTTTCTGCACCTCTGTTCCTTCTTTTTGCACTTCTTTTGTTTCTTTCTGCACATCTCTTGCTTCTTTCTGTACTTCTCTCGCCTCTTTCTGTACTCAAATGGGAAGTGCAAGTTGTCAAGTTTAAAGGTCTGCGTGCTCTTGTGACTGAGTTATATGTCTACTTGTGTATGTATTCTCACATGTGTTATGCATCTGAAGATGGTAGCTTAAAAAGTGGGTAGCTTCTTCTATAAGTGGTTAAATGTTCTCAGTTCTGCTCTGTCATTCAGTTGCACAGGCAGACATGCCTTATGTATATAGGTGTTATAGAGCCCCTCAAATACACTATTGAATACCCATGTGCCCTGTATTATGAGCAGAAAGAAATACATACACCTTTTTGTACACATATTTACAGAGTATACTGTTTGAAACACAGGTATTCAAGTATTTCTATGTTTATTTTTATGTAACATGTCACTCGGTAAAAGCAGAGACACGCATGCATACCTTCACAAACTTGGTCAGACTCACAACAGTGATTTGCTTAGGATTGCTGTTTTGTATTTGGTAGGTAGGCCTAACATTCTGAGCAGTCGATTAATAGTGAACCTTCAAGAGAAAAGTGAGGTTTAAGACACCTTGGGAGAAGGATTAGTGATTGGGCTTCTTTGTATAAGTCTGTTGTAAGGTACAATCAAAGTAGGCCTCTTTCTGCACTTCTCTTGCTTCTTTCTGCACCTTTCTTCCTCTTCCTGGACTTCTGTTGCCTCTTTCAGCACTTCTCTTGCTTCTTTCTGCGCATGTCCTACCTATGTAGACATATTTAGAAATTAGCTTCTAAAAAACCTTAGAAATTCACTGAAAAAAACACAGGTTTTAGGGACGTTATAGTTAGGAATTAGCATTTAAAAAACCTTAGAAATTCACTGAAAAAACCACAGGTTTCAGGAACGTTATAATTAGTTGGACATTTCACTCGTACAAAACCAGAGAAATTCGTCTGTTATAGGTTTAGTTGAGCTAACTAGAACTCGCTCCCCCGCAATGCACTGCTGATGATGTCACATATTACATCACTCATGACATGGTCAGTGACATCACTGATGGCATCACTGATGACATCTCAAATGACATCACTGATGACATCATCCACTCACTATCTGACGCACCTCCTCACACCCTAATATAACCTTTCATACACCCACTCTAAAATACAGACTACGATTCTCGAAACCATAGACACACCAATACCAGTTAGTACATACCCACTGACTGATTCATAGGTCTACACAGATCCACTCACTCACCGATACAGACACTCATACACGCAGTCACTCATCAAAACAGCCTCTAATATATGCACTCATACACTCATACAGACACTCACATACTGCCACTCATCCAGAGATACTCACACATCTAGTCAGTCACCCAAAGACTCAATCACACTGCCATTTACTCACCAATACAGTTATACACATACCACCTCACTTATTCATACAGATACTAACACATACTTACTCTCTTATACAATCACTGACACAAGCACACACTCATCCATACAGCCACTCTCACAATCACTCACTCTCACATATAGTCACTTATATACTCCAACATTCACATATACTGCCTTTCACATATGTAGTTACTCACACATATACCACTGAGACATCCATTCACTCACCAACACAGCCATAGGCACACTCACTCACCTATACAGCCCCTCGCAGATGCACTCATGAACCCATACACCCACTGAATCGACCACTCACACATCCATGGAGGGAGTCACACAACCCCCCCACCCACCCACACAGACACTCAGGCACCCATACAGGTAATCAGACAACCAATCATTAACCCATATAGACACTCATGTAGCTACTCACCAACCCATGCAGCCACTTACAAACCAACTGACAGACTGATACAGACATTCACACAGATTAGTCATTCACCCATGCATTCACTAAGACACGTTTAATCTCTCACTTAAACAGTCAGTCACGCACCCACTAAATCATCCATTCAGACACTCATACACCTACTCATTCTTCAATACACCTTTGCGTATCTATAATTAACATTCCTAAACTTTTAAAAATTACACAGTCTCTGGATGATGTCATCAGTGATGTCATTTGAGATGTCATCAGTGATGTCACTGACCATGTCTTGAGTGATGTAATATGTGACGTCATCAGCAGTGCATTGCGGGGGCGCGAGTTATAGTTAGCTCAACTAACTATAACGGCTGAATTTCTCTGGTTTTGTACGAGTGAAATGTCCAACTAACTATAACGTCCCTGAAACCTATGGTTTTTTCAGTGAATATATATATATATATATATATATATATATATATATATATATTATTCCTACTGCTGCTGCGCTATGCCGATCCACTTCCAGCGATGCTGGTGCCAGCGACAGCGGCAGCAGCCGTCAATATTTCATGCAAAAGGGTGGTTCTGGACAATCCAGAAAAAACACACAGCGGCACACCTGAGGACAGCACAATATCCTTTATTGTGCACACAACAAACGACGCGGTGTCGAAAAAATATTTGAAAGACACTTTTTTTAGGAAAAACACCCTCTGATTTCATAAAAAACACATTCACTCTATAAAAGTGAGAGATTATTGAAGCTGTTCTCCGCAGTGTGCAGCTAACAATGGGTACTGAATTGAATTAGGACGTTAAGGTTTTCCTTACTTTTGTGAATACAATGTTGATTAAACAAGGGACAATGGTGAAGAGTGGTTTGGGGGCTGTCATTACGATGATAAAGTTTACATTTCACAGGCCTCTGTGAAATATGGGTTGTTTGCAAAAAACTTATCCAGAGATATCACCTACACAGGGAGCATTAAACAATTTCCTCTGGGAAGGTAAAACTCTGAGGGCCATGACCGCCAAGTACAGACAGGCAAATTCAGGTCCTTACCAGAGAGGGCTTGGTGACCCGCATGTGATTTGCTATTTCTAAGCTTCTCATTTGTGCTTTGTAAAGTAATTGAGTTGTTAGAGGATCAAGAAGCTTTGGTGGTTTGTGGGCCATGCTACTTCATACTGCTCTGGCTTGCACCATGGTTGGGAAAGGCATCTATAATTCACCGATCAGGAGAGTTGCTATGGCAATAAAGGATAAGGTCATTGCATCTCGGAGACTCAACCCTTTGCCTTCACTCTGATTGGGTCTAACCCTAACTTTAGCCCAGCCATTCTTGACAAGGCTTTTTCCCAGTGGAAAGAAAAACGTTGCTCAACAATTGGTGGCATGTTTATAATAGGAGTCATGAAGCTCTTTGAGCAAGTCAAACAGCACTTTAATTTCATAGAGACTGAACATGGTTCAAGTTGAGCGGCGGTCTGGCACTGAGTATCGAACCGGTCATCACAAAAGAAGCAACTATACTTCTGCCAGACTTGGAAAATGGATTCAGAGCATGGTCTGAGAATCAGACCTCACGTGCATCAGTGCATATAGGTCTGGTTGTCTGCGTGAATGAGGAAATTATTTTTCTGTACACGTTATGCAGATATGTTGATTTGTGCGTGCATTGTTGTCTATGTGCGTTGAACTGTCGGCATATGGCTGTGTGTTTGTGTAATCTTTGCCATTGTTGTATCTGAGAGAAGGCACCAGGCAAAAAACAAATATGCTGGCTTACAATGCTTATTTTAAAATATTCTTGTCACTTAAAACATGCAATTCCATTTGTTTATTTCTTTTGCAGTGAACAATCTCTTAAAAGGTAATCTTCAAAGTGCAAGGAAAAAATATTTCGTTAGCAACCCCTAGAAATACCACCATTTAAATGGACTTAGTAGCACATTACGTGAAGGGAGTGACACATGTACACACCAACCTAGCCATTTTAACTGTTACTTATATTGTTTTTATTGTGCAGGTGACACTTGTATCTATGACATCAAGGCTGGCCCATACAGTATAGATGTATACAATACAGTATCATAACTGAAAAAATGTGGAAATTGGCAGCACCCAACACATTAAAGATACAAATACCTTGCACTCACTTTCAATATGCCAGGAAGCTAATCAAAATAAGCTGGTAATTACTTCCACAGTAGCAGAGAAGGATAAGGATCATGCGCTTCTTAAAAGGGTTCCTTCTAATTCAAGGTCAACTGTCTCGATCTCAAGCTAAACAGATTAACTTGCTAAATAGACAATTTAAACAGCAGCACATACGCCAACAACCCAGCCAGTTAGGTCACTCGTGCATACCTTTTTTTTGTTTTTATAAACTCTTTTTATTCAAGTTTTCTTGGCCATACATGAATAAACAGAAAGAACCCTTCCTTTTTAGGTCGAGCCTATATCGGAAGCGCGCATGCGCTGCTCGCTTTGCGAGGCATGCAGTATTCAGTATGGAGTGGAAGCTCCGTGGAAGCTTCGCCCACTCTCCGCCCATCTTTTTCATTGGCTTAGTTCCTAAATGCTGCCTTCCGATTGGTTTTAGGCTTGTTAGTCCCTCCTTATGACGGGCATGTCGTCATTTGTATCCTTCCATGGCTACTGGCCCCTTTACTTCGAGTGTTGCACAGTATGTTTTATTTATACTGTGAGCAATATTTTCTTCCCGTGCCTCCCCCTCCCGCAGTCCGTGCTTCTCGTCTCCCCCCTCCCACTCCTATTGTTCATGCCTTCTCGCCCGCCCGCACTCCCGTTTGCAATGCAATAGGTCTCGCGTAAATGCGAGTCCTATTGCATTGCAAATGCTTGTTCTCTTAACTGACCTCCTGACCCGCAGGTTACCGTGAGTGAAGCGTCTGAATAGCTGTTTAACGTTAGGTGCTATAAAAACATGTCATGGATTATTAGATTGTTTAGTGTTTGAATAAAGTTGACGCGTGCCCTCTTTAGGGGTTTGGCAGGTTGGTATGGGGTGTTGGGCTAATCCATGTAAATCAATGGCATGTAACTATGTTGTGAGGTTGCGCCTTTGACGCGAAGGCGCACCCGCTGGAGTCACTGGACGTGAACCATTTTGAATGAGTGAAGCATATTTGCAGGGAGGCAGACAGACAGATCCAGCGGAAGTCTCAGGAGGTAGGAGGGCATTTGACTTCTCAAGAGAGAAAACTTGGCAACGTGGTATACACATTCGTTGGCACCAATTAACTGCACGATGGAGCTGGGCTCCTTTGAAAATCGATAAAATGCCAACTCCTTTCATCAGCCTCTAACCTGTTTTTTTATTTTATAAACTTTGTAAAGCCGCTTTTTGGTGAGTGAAACGGCTTGGGGAAAGGAGGACGACCCCCTCGGAACACCCGACGGATATGGGGTGGTTGAAGGGAGGTGACCTGGCAGCCAGTCTTCTTTTGTGCAGTAGTGCTATTAGCGCTCATCCTGGTTGGTGCACGACTGGTTTGCCAGCTTCGGGGGTGGTAGTGCTCAGTCATGCAGAATAGTGTGTTGGGGTCCCATTACAGTCGCTCTGATTAATTCCGATAGGTGCAGTAACACGTCTCAACACACATTTTGCAGCCACGAGTTGTGCGACGAGCGCTGCCCCCGCATTCTTCCCGGGTTAATTTCGGGAGAACAAATCTACTGAAATTTGTTGCTGTGAAAATGCTGGTGCGTGTCGATAAATCCCAAAATCCTCACGTTATGCCTCATGACAATCGTCATTATAGATACATGGGCACTTCACTGTTATGACCTTCATTAACATTAATCGAATAGTCGGGTAGATACACTGCTAACAAATGGCCTCTACAACCCGGTAATTGGATATACTTGCACAAACGTGCCAATGGGCAAGTTAAAATGGGTCCCCGCCTCCCGCACCTCTCTTGGCACGGGCGTCCTGGTAAAATTGCTTTTACTCCTCTCTTCCTGTGTGCCTGCATCCGCACTCCCTTCTTGCCCCCCTAGCGCTTATTTGAGCGCATGCTGGTAGTGCATTCCCGTTCCTTGCTATCGGCCCCCCAGGAGGGGTCAGAGGGGAGCCTGCGGTTTACACAGTTCCAGTTTTACAGGCAGGACGGGGGCGGGTGGGGGGTAGTTCACACACATGCTCTAGTGAGTGGGCTGCGCTTCACACATGGGCCAAGTTGTTTTAGGGCTGGGGGAGGGCGCAGGAGTTTACAAGTGTTTGTGCCAGCGATCACACCTGCTAGAAATTGAGAAGGGGAGGTGGGGGGGTATGATGTTTTTGTGTTTGAGTTGGTGCCAATAAATTGAGTGAGGGAGCTGGCACATTTGTCAGCAGGTCACGCGTGATTCGGCCTGGAAGCTAGAGGGGGGGGGGCTGCATTCCACACGTGTTTTTGCTAAAGCGCCTGGAAGGAATGGGGGCACCTGTAGGCCCTTGCCATGTTCTGTCATTTGATTGTCCTAGCCTACAAAGGTGCAAACGGAGTTGGGGAGGGGGGTGGAGAAGCTGGAGCTAGTACGGTCTCCAGACCAGATGCTACATTAGGCCAAATCCTATGTGATGGGCCTGGTGCCTTCTGTTGTCCCTTTTTGTTTGCACTTGTTCGTACTGCACACATTTGCAATACGCTCTAGAGAGGGTGGTTAAATGAAAGTATCTCGCCCACGGGGAAGTACCCTGCGATCTGTGCTGTTTCCTGTGGTAATGAGTCTGTAGTTCTCATTGGTACTGGTTTGTAATGCTGTACTGCCCATCCTCTGACATTACTAAACAAAGAGCATTTTCCGTAAGCGTTTCTTACATATGCAAAATCACGAGCAAGTTACAGCCGAGTGAAATAACTCCTAGGTAAAGAGCCTTGAATCGCGGGCAGAATGAAAACAAGCATTTGCAATGCAACAGGTCTCGCATTTACGCGAGTTTGAGCTATTGGCATTGTAATTGACAATGCTTTTTATTTATGTTTTGGTTTTGAAACATAAATAAAACGCATTGTCATTTACAATGCCAATAGCTTAAACTTCGCGTAAATGCGAGACCTATTGCATTGCAAATGCTTGTTTATTGTATAACCCCTCCTCCCTCACAACAAGCCAGGGATAGCACTGGCACACCAAGTCATAATAAGTGACAATTCAGTCCCACAGAGTCATTCACACCTCTCAGATTCCTCGTCCTGCCCTGAGGAGGTGTTGGAAAATTTGCCAAGCTAGATCTATCGAACCAGCGAGAGGTTGCCTACTCCATGTCCTCCATCAGGCTTTGCCAAGGCCCCATATCTTGGTGAATTTGTCCGGGCATGCTCTCGCCCTATAGATCTGCTGCTCAGCCCTCAAACACCAGTCAATGCTGGACTCGCTCCTGGACACTGTTGATATGCTAGTCACCACCATAAGTGAACGATGCCTCACCAAGCGACCATTGAGGCAACATTACAAAAAATAAGTGCGTATCTGTCAAATGTCTGCTCCCCCCATATTCCTAGAAGAACCACCGTAGGGTTACGCTCTAGTGGCTGTTCAAGGGCTTGCAATATCCTGTTTCGGACCCCCGCCAAAACGGACGCAACTCAGGGCAGTCCCACATTATGTGTCTCAAAGTACCCTGTTGTGTGCACCCCCTTAAGCATAGATCTGTTGGAGTCTTGACTATGGTGAATAATTGTGTCCTTGCCTCCTACTTGTCCCCTAGTGCCCTCGGGGCGTGGGTGGAGACCTGATGGCCAGCAGTGTTGTATATATTGGTGAGATAGCATGGCGGTGCAATGAGGCCCCTGGTACTCTATATTCTAGAGGGCTTTCGTCAGGTACATCCTCGGGTGTGTTAGTACATTTTAGCATGACGTGTTTGACTTGCAGATACCGCCCACATGAGCTCATACTGTGTCTGCAGATCCGCAAATTACATTATGCCTGACTCTGTCCAAATGTCCTCCACTTTTGAGATCCCCAGCAGGTCCTACTTTCTATCCCCTCTACCGTCTGTAGTGGGGCCAGGACCGCTGTGTCTCACAGGGGCATTTCTAGCATGATTTTGCCTCCCCAACCGATCCTATTAGTGGCTTTCCTCCATGTCCTGTTCACCATCGCCATTGGGGAAGGTACTGAGTCCAGTTTCCCCCTCCTGTACTGCTGTCTGAAGTACCCCTGTGGGTCTATAGCCCATCGGTCCGCCATCAGTGTGGGCTCACATTGCTGTGTGAATGACCTATCGTTTATTACTACCAATTGGGTCGCCCAGTAGTAGAGATGCAGGCACAATAGGTAGTGCAATACCTCAGTCAAAGCGCATCCATTTAAGTGTTGACAGCTCTAACCATGGGGCGCCTCCATTCCACAGGAGGAGCCTGGTGGTGGAATCTGTCAGGGCGAAAAAGCGCTCGGGTACAGGGAAGAGCTAGTTTTGGAGTGGGTATAGGAATTCCGGGAGATATATAATTTTGTACACGGCAGCACAGCTAACTGGGATATTGGTAGCCTATGCCAGTGGCCCACGTCCCACTTATACTTTCCCAGATTATTTTCAAAGAAGAGCTGTTGGTCCCTGGTAATGTAGATTCCCAGGTACCGGAATCCCCTTTCCTCGATAGGTATTGGGGACCTCCATCCCCGACTCCCACCCCTTAACTCCCCCCTATAAGTGCCATCCCGCCACGGGGCTTCGTGCATACTTTGATTGATTGCTCAATGTAACTTGTTTGTTGATGGGCCTATGATGACTGTGCCAATAGCATCCAACCAAATGGGCTAACAAAATAAACAAGCATTACCAAGCAAACATATCTGGGCTATTTTAGGTGAATTTATTTTTTATTCTAAATTTCTGTATGTTTCATGATATGTAGAAGCACAAATATGGTACATATGGAAACAAAGCTGATATTAAGCTGAGGTGACTCATCTGACAGTCTGAGTCCTTGGACAGCAGACCACTGCTAAGTCACACAGACCAACAGGCACTGGCCCTCAACAGCAGAGTTGCGCCTCAAGGGATAATCTAACTTGATTGTTGTCTCAGTCATCACACAATAAATCATTCTGCATGTTATACAAATCTGTGTTAACTCCAGTCTTGCTCTGCAGGTACCTCCCAGGTCTCACAAACACCACAAGTTAATGCTCCACATACCACAATCAACCATGAAGCAGAATTGGATGTGTCACTGGCCTATCCCCGAGTAAGCAGCTGATGGACCTGGCCCTCTCTGCAGGGTCACCCCTAAACATTTTGTCTTTACCCTCCACTTTATTGCTGAATTTGATTTTGTTGGCCTTAGGACTCTGTGCACTGTACCACTGCTAACCAGTGCTAAAGTGCCTGTGCTCTCCCCGCTAAAAAGTGGTATAACTAGCTTACACCTATTTGGCATATTTAATTTACTTGTAAGTCCCTTGTAGAGTGGTATATCATATACTCAGGGCCTGTAAATTAAATGCTACCAGTCGGCCTGCAGCACTTATTGTGCCACCCACTTAAGTAGCCCTCTAAAACATGTCCCTGGCCTGCCATTGAAATCTGAATGCCGTGTTACACTGTCATGCCGACTTGGCATTTAACCCTTCTTGCCAAGCCTTGAACTCCCCTTTTATTATATATGTCACCCCTAAGATAGGCCCTGGGTATCCCATTGGGCAGGGTGCTGTGTAATTAAAAGGTTGGAGATGTACTTTTAAGTTTTACATGTCCTGGTAATGAAAAACTCCCAAATTAGTTTTTCACTACTGTGAGGCCTACCCCTCCCATTAGATAACATTTGGGATTCCTTATTACCTTTAAGAAGCTGTAACTCCTAATTGAGAGGAGGTAGATATGTCATGTTTGGAACCTGTGGAATTGTAATGATAAACCCTCTTTAATGGAAAAGTCAGATTTTTCATTACAATTTTGAAAATGCCAATTTTAGAAAGTTGCTATTTTTCTTCCCTTCGCCCTTTGTGCCTGCAGCCTGTCTCGGGTCACATGACTGGTTGTAGCTGACAGTTAGATTATGTGACTCCACACAATTGGCCTAACAACCCTGTATTGCCACTGCAGCCAGCTTGGAGCAAGGGTAGGGGAGTCGGGAAATTCCAATAACGTCAAAGAACCTTTCCAGAAACGTCTCCAACCTTCCAGGAGAAGGGCACCTGGGTATAAAAATAGGACCTTCACACCCACTCTTCAGTTCACTACTGGACTGGAGGAAGGACTCTCAGAGGACTGCCTAATGCTGTGCACTCTGCCAGACTGCTGCTGTACCTGGAAGGACTGCTTTGCTGCCTGGAGCCTGTCTTAAACCCTCAGAGGCCAGCCATGCTGTTGAGTCCTGCATCTACACCTGCACCCAGGACTACCAGAGTGACTCCAAGAGCTGGTTTGCTGGTCTCCTGTTCAGGGCCACAGGGATGTAACAGGCTCCCACCATCTTGAACCCGCACCTGGACCCAGCTTGAGTGAGTCCTGAACCCCCAAGTGGTCTCCATCCACTCCTGGACCCTTGGTTGTGGTGTTCAGGTGCCCAGATGGTCAATTTCCAAAACTGAGGACTTGTACAACATTTGGCCAAAAAGTGCTCTGAGAACCAGGAGAAGACCGGGACCAAACTGCTCCCCTATCCGCCTGAGGTTCACTGCCGGTCAGATCGACTTTGAGACTTATCCCGCTACATTCTTCCCCGCAGCAGCAAATCAGTTTCAGGAGGTCTTTGCCAAAGGGGTATCCAACCTTGTGGTGCTGCCTTTGGGCTACAGCTCTCTGCTTTGTCCTGCTAGAGATTTTCGACTTCCAGTTCGGCAACTAAGTCCGAAGGTAAAACCACGGCTATGCTCCCCGGCCATCCGATGACGACACTCCCTTCGGACACTCCCGCAGCCTTGCCCAGCTGAACTTCTACCTTCTCAGGCATTTTTCTTCAAGAATTTTTCCAAGTGTAAAGGTAAGCACTGACCGGGCCGAATCCAATTTTTGTATCCGAAATGCACTCCATCTCGGTCTGCCTTAACTTTTGACTTTGACCTGGTCTCAAGTGGCGCTTTGATCTTTTAGATGCTAGATTTCATTCAATCTTTTAAAGTTCATAACTCCGGCTCTACTGATTGGATTTTTGTCATTTTGGTGTCAAATAATATATTACAATTTACTCTACTTTTCTAAATTGGTTTGGGATTTTTCTTGTGTGGTGTTTTAACTTTATTACTGTTTGTGTGCCCCATAAATACTTACCAAAATTAAGAGTTCCCGATATAGGGCCAGTTGTTTATAATCTGAAAAGGCTGGCGTGGCATTCAGTAAAACAAGATGAGATTTTGGACTTTTTAGTCCCTTTAATAGATCAAGTAATAAATGAGGGTTGCCACGGGAACTCAATAGTGGAAACGTGGCCAGGTCTCTGCTCTATACTGGTCAATCGCTTTCCGGTAAAACCAGCTTTTAGGGGAAACCCTCATACATCGAAAAGGAAAATGTGGTATTCACAAAGGTTACATAAAAAAAACAAGGCTCTTAATAAAGCTTCTCGTGCTATTTGTAAACCATCACATGAAGTAGTTAAATTTACCCAATTATGTTTAATAAAGAAATTAAGGAAATCGTATAAAAACGAGATTTGGAAAGCAAAAGAGAATATAAGGAAGATTTGTGGATAAAATTGCACCATGTAAGTAAGACAAATAATCTAAGAGCATTTTGGGGTATTATTAACTCTTTGGAACATGGCAATATGAGAGCTAGTAGTGCTAATATTTCCGCAATAGCCTGGGAGTCTTTTATTCCTACCCTGTATGGGACTAATACTGCAAATGGGCCAAACTCCATTAAGGACGCATGTAACCTGTTGTCGATAATTAATATACATAATGAGAATAGAAGGCACGAAAATTATGACGATCAATTATTAATATTTGAGACACCTCAGGTGGACATGGTAAAGTCATTGATAAGTAGGATGAAAACAAATAGTGCGCCTGGTCCAAATGGGATCCCGAATGCTGTTTTTAAAGCAAGAACAGACATATGGTCAAAATTTCTTACCCAAATGTTTGAAGACATAGTAAAAAGCAAGCAGGTCCCAGAATCTTGGCAAGGCAGCATAATACATCCTATTTATAAAAGTGGCCCGCCTGAAAATCCAGCAAACTATAGGCTAATTGCCCTAACGGATGTAGAGGCAAAAATATTTGCAACATTATTACTCAAAGATCTAGAGGAATGGGCAACTACAAGGAAAGTTATCCCAATTTTTCAAACTGGATTTCGTAGGGGACAATCAACAATAACGAATCTGCTGATACTTACCTTGTTGGCAGAGTAAACCAAATACAAAAAGCGAAAACTTTTTATTTGTTATGTAGATCTAAAGGCAGCTTTTGATTCTGTTCCGCGTAATCTTCTTTGGCAAAGTTATCAGCATGGGGCGTACCAAAAAATCTTTTAGATATGATTGTACTATTGTATACAAATACGTGGGTACAGGTCAAAGTGGGGGATGGAAGTAGTACCACTCGTCGCCTTGAAACATATAGTGGCCTTAAACAGGGCTGCGTACTTGCCCCCTGTCTTTTTAACCTTTTTATGGCTGACTTGTCTCAACATTTACATAGTGTCAATGCACACTCGCCAATACTTGCAGGCCAAAGTGTAAAATATTTCCAATATGCAGACGATACCATTCTGCTAAGTCACACGCAAATAGGGCTGCAAAGATTGATAGAGTCATTTGATCAATATATATTGGCGAATGGTTTACAAATAAATACCAAAAAAACAAAAATTATGATAATAGGATCAACGAAATCAGATAAGACATTATGGAAAATGAAGGATTTATCTATTGAAACAGTAAAGCAGTATAAATACTTAGGAGTTACGCTGGATGATAGAATGACTTTTAAACCACACTTTGATAACTTAAAGGCCAAGGCAACTTCATTGTCTTTTGCCTTTAGATCATTGCGTGATAAACTTTCATGCCCAAGTTACAACCACTTATTAAAAGTAATGAAGGCAAAACTTATCCCTGCGCTTACATATAGGTGAATAATTTTCCGAGGAAAAAATAGCCAACTGTTGGATAAATTACAAATAAAAGTTTTTAAGTCAATTTTTAGGATTTCAAAAAATGTTGGACACGCTATAGTTAGATTGGAATTCGGTTTGCTAAACCAAATATTGGTAAGACAAGCTGTATTTTTAAAATGTCTATTTTCACTTTATTTATCGGACCCTGAGTCCCTTGCATATATGTGTTGGCAAGAAATGAATAAGAAGGAGTATACCAGACCATGGATGTCATATTTAACGGAAAGTTTGAATACTTTTAAGATCCTACCCTTTGACAATATGATTAGAAATAAAACCATTTTAAAACAGATTTTAAATCAATCAACTAAATTGATATCATTAATATTGGATCAGGATCATACTGTAAAAAAAAAAAGCACGCCTGGTCGGTTATTAATTCGTATAATAAAACTGAACCCCAATCCTATCTAACCTCTTGCTTGAAACCGGCGGTAAGGGATATATTGCTTAAGCTTAGGTTTGGCCACTACCGAACAAAAGATGGGACACCTAGATGGGTACAAGTTTGGCAATCACAAAAGTGTAGATTATGTGGTTATATTAATGAAACGTTATTGCACATTGTATGTATTTGCCCCAAATTGTGTCAAGAAAGATTAACACTTTTAAAACCAATATTCAACGAACAAGGGGTGAGAACGTGTCGCCAAGCGATAATACTGTGCCTTCAAGGGCGTATCATCAATTTAACAGTTAACTTTGTCAACGATGTTGTGGTCATATAATAAGAATAGAAAGCGGCTATGATTCCAACTATATTGTTTTCCCCTATACTGGCAATGTAACTTGATAAATTTTATAAAGTATCTAAGGTTTGGGGTAATTTTAAGAAGCATGGATGCACTTTATATTTTAAGCATTAAGATCATAACAGGACCAAATATGTGTTACTGTATGCTTTGCTTCTTTTAAGGGGCTGTTTAAAAACCAGAGAGGGGACTCAAAGATTATCTGTATGGATGGGTTTAGTAATATGTATGGTGAATAATAATGAAATGTAATGTTTATATTCGGTTATGAACAAAATACCTTTTTATGATATTTTATGTATTTCTAACAGTTATAAAGATATGTTAACACTTCCTCATTATCTTTAAGGATGTAAGAAATTGCCTTGTTTTATGAACTGTGTTGTTTTATTGTAATGATTTTAATTAATCGGACAATAAAGAATATATATATATATATATATATATATACTGTTTGTGTGCCCCATAAATACTTTACAAAGTGCCTCCAAGCTAAGCCTGACAGCTTTTTGCACCAAGCTACCCAGGGTTAAGCACAGGTTAATTTAGTGACTTTTTGTGGTTCACTCTGCAAGGGATTGTGGCTGTTACTTGACCAGGGCTCACACCCCAGTCAACCAACAACCCAATTTCTCACAGCAGCGATATAAGCATCTTGGTAGATGAGTTATGCTGTGTGGGTTGTATGATTTTGCACATGGCGCACAGGGTCATAGTGTAATGTGGTAAGTTCTATTGTGAGGGATGACATTATTCCTGGATATACAATGTTCTGTAACAGACTGTTGATGAGTGAATGGCGTGAGAAATTGTTTTTTCCAGGGGTGGGTGCTGATGTGAATGTTTGGGAGAGTGGTCCTACCAAGATCTGTGTTGGCCTCTCTAGGACACGGCCTGTTAGATTCTCTCTGATTACAGTGTTTACAGGCTCATTTTATTGTCAGGCTCTGGCAGACTCTCTCTAGAGTCAGAGTCTCTCTGATAGCAGACTGACAATTCAGTCACTGAATGGCTGTTCAGAGGGCTGATACAAAATTAGGATAACACATCCAACATAGAAATGGCTGTGGTTGGTGGACTCAAAGCCTTCTCTATGCGTTATTTATTTGTTTTATTTTTCTAGTTCAAAAACTCTGGGAGACAGCTAAAGCTAAGGCCCAGACCTTAAAAAAAACCTCAGAGCTCCTGCTTTTCCACGTAACTGTTACACAAATTCAAGGACAATACATGTTGTATCATTGCCAGAGCTGCACCATGCAAGTACTATGCACTACTGTTAAACAGACAAGAAATTCCAAATTCAGTGTATCATAGAAAAATCCACACTAAAAAGAATGAAGCTTCAGGACTACATTGTCAACAAACTTCCTGCACCTTAGTGTATAAAGCCTTTAGGGTCCTCCCTCCCCAGACCTCTATCACAATTCCCGGTTTAATATTGGAGTCTAACCCCCAATGAGAGAGAGGGCTAGTATGAGAACATGAATATATATGAAACTTCACCTGCGTGGTAAGATCATCTGTCCTGCCAAGCGGGACTTCTGTGACCAACAAGTCTCACATCTCCCTGTTCACACTGCCGTTTGTTTTCCTTTTCACACCCTTAAACTTTCTGCATGACGCACTGCCCATGGTGTGTGGAGTTCTTGGTAATCCTCCATTGTGGACAACATGAATGTGGCAGCAGAGGTCACTGCTAGAAGCTCTTGCTACCCATGTATGTAACTTGCAAATGACCAAAAGAAGCTAATAAACTTTAAAATTATGGTGCCCATTATGTTCTCACCTGATTGGTCCAGGACATTGTAGCTCAAGTGTCTGACCTTGTGAAGTTACTCACCATGGTTTCTGGAAGCCGAAGTCCTCGTCCTTACCCTTACTGTGGGAGTGTGGGCTGGTTTCTCTGGTTTCCTGCTCAGAACTGGATTTAGGACTCAGTGGGGTTTTTCCTGTTCCAAGATGGTGGCAGAAGTAGGCAGAATAGGTGCAAGTCCAATTGTATATGGTGCCAGCTCGAGGACAGATTGCGTTTGGGTCATGACCAGCCACACAGATTGAAGAGGCAGACAGATGGGCTGCTTTTTGCCTGGCAACCATAGGTCTTGCTAGGTGTCTCAATGGACACCCCAGTTTTCGAGCAGCTGGTGCCTCCGAGTGCACCCCCTTTGTTTTTGTTTCACTAGGGGAGTGTGTCTGCTTTTCCTGTCTGACATACGTACATGTTGGTTATTCCATCGGTTACCAGTGTCTTCTGCAACAGAGCTCCCTCAGTTCCTTAGCACAGCTATCCACCATGTGGAATCTGTCCCAACTCGCCCCGGGAGTTAAGTGGTCCTGCCAGTCTGCAGAACATTGAACATCTAGTTAACTTTCTACGAACAAGAAGTGTTTAATATCATATTATAATCATTGCAACACTTAGTCTTTCGAAAATGATAGTGCCTGATGGATCACTGATACCAGTGTTCTTTTTTTCCTGCAGCCGCTATGTTTCTCCTGTGTAGATATCTAGTGCTTGCTTCTACTGCAAGCGTTAGTATGCTTGCTTCTGGGCAGGAGGCAAGGGGCTTGTCTGACGGTATTCATCATTGATGTATACGTGACATCACAACTCTAACTAATGGTAGTAGAGGACTTAAGCAAGAAGGGTTGCCAATCGATGAGTCGTGTGAGAAGAAACGTATTCCCAGAATGGGGAGACTTGTATGTGCCTCTTATCACCTAGTGAAAATAAAAGAAATACTTACATCACATCCCAAGACATCGTTCTTGTTTGAGGTTACCGTTTCCTAACCATTCATTATATGAGGACAGTAGTTTTAAATGTAAATGGTGTATAATTTGAACAATACTGACAAGAAGTAAAACAAATATATCAGAGTGGCTTAAAAACAATCACGGTCTATTCTGCAGTACTGCATAACCCATCAGTGTGTTGTGACGCAGTCCCTGTAACTTCCAAGGAGTGGGCCTCTTACAAGATTTAGATAGTCATTTTAGCTTGGGCGTATGCTCACTGCTTAATATGCGGCTTGAGGTACCGTTATTTATATTTTGTAACTGGTGCTATCACTTTTCGGTGCCATGCTGTTGACTCTAGACTCGCACCTTGTGCCTCTCACAACAGCTTTTTGGAAGGCTGATATGCAGAGCACCATGGTAAGGCTTCGCAGTTCAAAAAATGAACTTAAATGTAGTCACTCCGGATAATTGACACCTCAGTACTGTATTGTGAGCTTATCCAAAATCTGAATGCCACTTCTAAATAAGTAATGGCTGAAGGAGGCCAAAATATTGCCCATCTTAAGGATGACGTCCTGTGGATTGAGCAAAATGTGAATTACACTTACAGCACGTTGTGTGTGACAGGAGGTGACGCAGAGTCCTTTCCATGTGTTATTTAGAATTCATGCATTATTTTTTATTTATTATAAAGGTTCTGGGATCTAACCCAAGCCTGAAAATATGGAGTGGTATTACACAAGAGGAAATGTGACTACTGACTACACTGTACTGATTTACTGTTTCACACGCCAGAAGCTACACACATTTCATTTCAACAGTGGGAGGAGCACATCTAAGTTCAGTTTAGCAAGTACCCATTGTGTCAGGTGCTGTCTCGCCAGAAGCTCAGGCTCAACTCTTCAAGTTAAGCAAATGATTTTAACAGCAGCAGAGAACGCCCATGTTCAGTTCAATTGTGCCAACCCTTCACTGTAAGATGCCAGCTGCTGAACACATTATGTACCGCAAAAGGAGTATGCCCTTTTCAGAAGTTGGAAGTAAGGTACCTGTTGTTCTGCTTAGATTGTATATTTCATTTTTGTGCTGGAAGGACTATCACTGTCAGGTATTTCAAACAACAAAATCTGATTTGGAAGAATCAAATAAGTGTTGTAGCTCAGTTACCAGACAATGTGCAGGGTTTATGTTTAAAATAATTGTTAAATTGAACAGCACCAGTGCTTCACCACATGCATGCTACTCTAGTGGCAGAACAGATAGACGAGCACCAGACACCATGCTAGGAGACAGAAGTATTATCTCCCATTAGCCTGGAATATTCACCAACAAGGCGAATAATAGGTAGCTGGTCAAGGTGTTTAATGTTGACAAGTTTTCAGACTTAAACTTCACTTTTTTTTAAACTTGGTGAGCTTTGAGAAGTGTGGAACCTACAAACTTTGAAAAAACGGGCCATTTTATAGGCATTTAGTAGCGGCATCAAAAGGCTCAGATACTGAGATAATAGGGGAACAATAGTATTGTAATAGCAGTCATATGGTTGAGCACATACATTATGGAAAACATCATAGAATATATTTGGAAATGAGGAATAATTCAGACATGGATACAAGGCTTATGTCACTACAATGTGAAGGTTTTCCAACTATCTTTCCATATAACATTCAGTCAAGGAGAATATGTCTATCCTCCTTAACCACTCCAACATCCAGTGCTGTGGTTGATCTCTAATAATTTGTAACATCTCTTTCGGCCAGCAAAAGCCCTAGACCAGCCATTTTGTAGTCTCTTTGTGTATCCCTATTGCTCAATCATACCCAGACTTGCAAGCTAGGGAGACAGGTTAACCTGCTAGCTTCGTATAGGACCTGTAATATCGGATGAAAAATCTGAATAACCCCCCCCCCCAATGTAACATGAAGAAAATCTCTGACTTCAATTTAGCACCTCATGCAGTTTCCGACATACTCCTTTTTTTCAGTTTGAAAATGCTTTATTAATATAACCATGAGATAATACAACTCCCGTGCATTTACTCACTATGTTCCCATACAAAAGCTATACAGGTGATGACATCAAAATCCAATATTATACAGGACTTGCTGAATTAAAAAATATAAAGCATTTTATATGGTTTTTATGGTTTAACAAAAACAAGAAGGAAAAGAGAAAGGAGAAAATAAAGAAAGGGGGAGTCTTACATAACATCATTATTATCAGAATTACAGGACCAGCACTTAATATCAGTAGAAAGTTTCATTTTATAGAAAGAGTAACGGGTTAAGAATAACCTGTTTTCAAAGAAAAATAACATTTGAATGGTAGTAGCTGAATCGGAAATGGAGTTGATTTTAGACCAAATTCAATTCCACAAGAGCATTGGAAAGGAGTGACTGAATTCTTTTCCCCATTGTAATTCCACTTTGGTTTTATCTCTGGGGATGACGAGTGAAGAAAAGCAGTGTAATTTTGAGATGCTCTCCATTCATTAAAAAATTGTTAACAGTGAAGGAGGGATCGGTCATTAGTAAGTTCTGTAAGGATGTGATAGGTAGGACTTGTATAATGGAGTTAATCAAATGGTCAAATTTTTACTGTGAATAAGAGGGTACATTAAAAGTATGATGGAATGTATGGAAGGACATGAATTTTATTATGTGTAATGACTTGGCCCACATATTTGATACCTTCATGAACCCAATACTGCCCAAAAATTACTTTATTGCTAATTTTGATGTTTTTATTATGCCATGTGGGGGAAAGTCTAAAGTTGTATAATGGAGTTTGAGGATGAAGGAATATGTAATGATTTATAATAGGTGAGGAAAGAAAATGGGGTATATGAATAAAATATACTAAATCTCTGAAAGAAAAAGGTAAAATAAATTTAAGTTCAATGTGTCTCCAAACCGTGGGGGTAACATCCGAGTCCAGAGCAAGTGAGGAACAGATTTATTTGAGGATTAGGGATAAGTGGCAGCTAATAAACTTAGGGAAATTATTCCCACAGTTAGCTTTGGGCCTTTTGAGTTAGTGTAAATAAATGGTGGTGTTTTACCATTCCATAAGAATTTCCTTAGAGTGGAATCAATGGATTTAAAATATTATTGAGGAATCTCAATGGGGAGCATCGATAACCGAAAATGAATAATTGTTAGCATTAACATCTTAACAGTGTTTAATCTGCCCCACCAGGAAACAAATAGTGGTGGCCATCTTTTACTGAGGGAATGGAGGTTCTGTTTGATCTCCTCAAGATTAAGGGCAATAGTTTTACTCATTGAAGGAAAGTATTTAACACCTAAACATTTAATAAATGTGGGGTTCCACAAGAAGCCGGAATTTACAAACATCCTTAATACAAAATGTATTCAATGATTTTTAAATCAAAATAAGCTGATTGGAGGCCATTAATAAACGGAGACGTTCTAGGTGCAGAATAAAGCAGATTTATATATCATAGAATATTTGAACCAAATCCACGCCAATGTAATACTTTCATCAAAAAATGTCAGTTTACTCGGTCAAAGTCTTTTTCAGCATCTAGGGTAATTGCAGCGATCGGTAATAAACTACGCAATGCAGCATGTATAACGTTAAGGAAGATTCTGGAATTAATTGTGATGAATCTGTGTCAAGAGGGCACTGACCTGTACTGGCATGACCAACCATAAAATGTCCAAGGGCAGAAAATATCCCTGTTGGAGAAGGAACTATCCTTGTTGGAGACTAATGTTGTGAGTGTTGTTGCGCTACTCTCAGGGAATGAGTAGCGAGAATCCTAAGGTGGCAGCTGCTCAACTGAAGTCCCAGATGCGGTCTAGTTGTAGGAGCATGGGGAGCCTCATCCTCTGTTAATGTGCGCACATTGCACTGCGCACATCAACTGTAGTTCTTGAGGCGGCAGGTAGTGCCTTTGGCCACACATATTCTCTGAGGAGAAAATTCAGTATTCAAAGCAGCGACTTCAGCGCATGAGCAGTAGACATCGAGGAAGTGTTCCTGGTATTATGAGTGAACAGAGTCTGAAGTAAAAACTTTTTAAATTTGGTAAAGGCATTTCTTGTGTGAGAGACTAGTACCTCTTTTGACAAAGTTAAAGAAGTATTCAATTGTACTACTTTGAACATAAGCATGACAGTTCTAAACACCGAAATAAGAAAGAGGGAAGATAAATATTTCAAATAAGAGAAAGGAAAAGGCGCTTGACAAATATTTAGAAAATATGATGTTTTAAGGCGTTAATACTGATAGAAAGAAAACTAACAGCATAGACAGTGTGTAAAGAACTTTAAGAAACGTTACAACTAACTACTATATATTTATATATATATATATCTGAGTAACGTTGTTGCAGTGATTTAATAAACACGCTTGGACAAGCAGCAGAGCCGCAGTGCGTTTCTCTTCAGAGGACTGAGCACATTTGGTGGATTTATAGGGGCCCGCTATCCCGCCGCGAGATCACCGTGACATGGAACTAATTTGAGAGCAAGAAAAGAAGTCTCAATTATAAACAGATTTTGGTGAAGAAAAGTATAGATTGCCTCATTAAAAAAACGATTACAAAAATCATAAACTGTCACTATATATCCAAGGCACCTTCAGTTCTAGCACCTAGACATGTGATTAGTGAATTCTATTGGCGAACAAAAAAAGATTGTCTCAATTTTTATATTAAATAGAGAGAAGACACAACTCAGATCACCACAGGTAAGAGAAGAATTAATATTAGAGATAGTAATATAAATGCAGAATGCAGAAGTGTACAATGTATGATTATGAAAGCAATAGCTAGCAGAGTAAGACTTCGCCCTCTACTCTATTGGTGCAGATTATGGTCCACCCCAGAACTGGTCGACTTTACAACAGCTCTTAGAGATGTTACTGCAGCAGACTGTTCCAAAAAGATAGGGTGGTTACAAAAAGTTAAAAAACCCTTACTAGACATTGGTATGAAGGAGTTATGGGACGACCCTTCGGGAACTCCCATTCCTCTTGTTTCTATTTTAAAAGAGCAGTTCTGGCAAGCAAACTTTGCTGCTGAGACATGTGTGGTGGTAAGCTCATCTCTGATGGGAAGGTTTTTGGAATTTAAATCCAGTTGTTTCTTGGAGCCGTATTGGGACGCTATAACTGTCCCCATTGATAGGAAATTATATTTCCAATTCAGGGTGGGAACCCTCCCAATCAAATCTTTCACTAAGAACTGGAATAGTGATAGGGACGATAAAGGTCCTCATTGTCCATCTAGGGAGGAAACTCTCTCTCATGTGTTGTTTGTCTTAATAGCCCCCAAAGGAAATTACTTTCACCCACATGCAGATTGCTGTGGACCAGAAGCAGCAGTGAAGCACTGAGAATCTTAATGACAGACCCTAGTCTTTCAATTGCATGTGCCGCAGCCAGATTCCTGAGATGGATGTGGGCCATTAGACAGCAAATTAATAATAAGTGAATGTTATAAGATTATATTAATGTTTAAATATTTTAAGAACATTTAAAAAAAATGGATTTGTTTTATGTGTTGTAATGTTTAATGTATTATTTTATTTTTTGTATTTGGCTATTACACCTTGCCGAGATAAATTTGGTGTTTATGTTGTTGAGTGCCAAGTTACCTAACTTTTATTCCAATTTTTATTGGGTTTTCTATTATCCTACTTCAGTTTATGTGGCTTTATTTCGCTTTTATGACATTTTTCGTTGAAAAAAAGCTAATTGAATGGAATTGGAAACACTTACCAATCATAAGGAGGCTAGCGACAAACGTATGAGGAGACGGGAAATGTGAAAGACGCATTGACATGATGCTTACAGCTTATCCATTTCAGTCGACAATACAAGATGAAAACTGTAGTGAAGAGGAGAAGAACAAAATGTCAATGAAGAGACAATTGACGGGGAGGAGATATTAGTACATAGCAAAATAACGATCACGTTTTCCTGACATCCACAGCATCTCCTCAATGACGATGGAGAAATTCTTAGTTGAGCTGGAGTCTCATGGTTAGTAGTCTTGTCTTTGAAAGTAACTTTGCATAAACAAGGATGTAAGAGACCGAATCTGGAGTTCATTGATCTCAAGGCTGGACACATCTCATGAAACTCCATACGGTGAGAGGCTGTGACCTTTGCCACGCCTTGAGTAAAAAAGACTTTAGTTCTGAAGAAAGCAATCAGGAGTGTTAAAACCGTTCAGAGGGAGGAAACACTACAGGAGAAAGCTGCAGATAGTACTGAAACAGAGGAACCAAATACTATGAGAGTTATCCTCACATACAATTCGGAATCAAGTAAAATGCACAGAATACTTGCTAAAAACTGGAATATTCTGGAGTGTGACCCCATCATAGGACGTGACTTACCTTCAGGCCCTATGATCACTTATAAGAGAGGGAGAAATTTGAAAGAACTACTAGTGAAAGGTGATATAACTAAGAGACCACAAGGTCCTCAACACACTTTGCAAGGTTTCTTCCCGTGTGGGCACTGCAAAGCTTGCAGCAATAGTCACATGAAAAAAACGTACCAAACTCCTAGCAGCGAGAGAAGTATAAAGCAATTTCTCACATGCAGCTCCAACTTTGTTGTTTATGCTCTTGAGTGCCCATGCAACCTGAGATATACAGGGAGCACTACTTTTGCGGCGAAGAAAAGAGTGCTTGAACATTTGAGAGCAATGAACAACAAGGATATCCACTATCCAGTTGCCAGGCACTTTGAGGAATACAACCTCTCGAATAGCTCACTCCTGAAATATTACATATTGGAGCAAGTCAAACAGAATCCTAGAGGAGGTAACAGAACCTTACAACTGAGGCAGCGCGAATCATGGTACATACTGGACCTACAAACTAAGAGCCCTATGGGACATAATCAAGATGAAGAACTGGGGATCCATCTTCATGAAAACTAGGATTTAATTTAACATTACTTAACTTTGACATTATGTTCACTGTTCTTTCCCCTTTACTACTGTACGTGCACATTAGTATCTAATCTCCCGTTAGACGATTCATCAGTAACTATCCATTGCTTACGTATCTTTTATATATACTTTTCAGCTGAGTAAGTCTAGGTTGATACAAGAATAGACTTGCATCACCTACCTATAGATAGCCTGTATCTAGATATATGCTTGTTTTTAAACCTGATTTTAATATGCACTTTGCTTTTTCTGTTATAAGAGGAAAGGAAGGGACCTTATCCAGGAGGGGTAAGAGGATCTTGGTTCCCTACCCTTTTCTTTGTGACATCACGTCATCCTGTCTGGACCACAGCATAAGATAAGACTGTTGATTTTCTTTATGTAGATAACTGTAACAATGTAATTTGTTGAGCCAATTGGTGTAGTTTCACATAAATATTTGTGCACATGAGGGGGAACATTTAGGGATTTATTGGTGAGCTTCAGCGTAGTTTTGTGTACATTGGAGTGTGGACATTTAATCTCTCCCCACGAGATTAGACGAGGCTGTTAACCATGTGCTACTTCTTTTAGCCACTTGGCGACTCAAAGTGTCATTAATTTACAGAATTTTCACCCAGTCGCGAGTATAGCGCTTCTAAGTCAGCCACTATGGCGCAATCACCCTAAGTATTGTACTGTACTTCATTGACAACAATACTCATATTTTGGGAAGCGCATCCCACGTACACCACCCCCAGGGGCCACTTAGGCGCTCCCACCTTATTTTCCTTTTCAATTTAACTTTATTAATCATCGGTCTGAACACTCGGACTGACGCTCCATGGGCATTTCGCATCACGTTGACATGGTTACACAACGTTGATTGCCCGCTTAACATCGCAGCATCAGAGGGGAGAAATACGCACACGGTAATAACATTTACACAGCGAGACTGCCAAGATTATTTCAGTACACCCCTTTATATAAATTAGAGGTATCAATTATGTACTAAAAGACAATAAGGGGCTAAAAGTACCATAGTTTCTCAATAGCACTTTCGAAACCTCTATTGTTGTTATTACCATGAGATTTAATCGTGGGTATACAAAATATTCAGGGGAGAGAATGAACTGATATGCAAATTTCATTGGATTTATTGTACTATATTTGATCATTACAAAATGGATGCCACACTGACATGGTTTGTATCAACATGCAATGCACTGTCAATTTCCATGATTTTGTATGCAAAACAGGCGCTGTTCCTACACGCCAATGTGTGATCAAGACTGCCTTGACAGTCGAAACGCGTAACTGGCAATAAACCTATGGTATTGCAATAATCTTGAGTGTGTGATTACTTGGTTGGAGAGAATTGAATATATATATATATACACAACTTTGTTTTAAAAAATTGACTTGGAGAGTTAAAACTAGCTAGTTGCACTCCAACCTGAGCGACAGTAGGGCCAGTGTTGGTCTTTGGAAAGGTTGGATTTACTATTTCCACTCCAAAATAAGCAAAGGTAGGGAACACACTTGACTTTGGAGAGGTCAGATTTACCATTCCCGCTCCTACCCAAGCTACAGCAGGGCAAGTACTGGACTTTGGAGAAGTCAGATTTACTATTCCTACTCCAACTTAAGCAAATCTAGGGAGTATTGGACACTGAAGGGGTCAGATTTACTATTCCCACTAAAATCTAAGCAACAGTAGGGAAAGTGTAGGACTTTGGAGTGGTCACATTTACTATTCCCACTCCTAATTCTTTTAAATAAACCATTCAAATATAGACCAAAAATTTTAAAAATATATTTAAAAGAATATATTTATTAACTATAAAACAAATACAATTAAATGTAAAAATGTCGGGGCGTGGCCACGCGGCGCAGCGAGCTGGCCGCCTAATCCAGCAGCTCCGTCGATACTGTCTCCCCCACATCTATCCGGCATACTAATCCGCCACCCAAGAGGAAGACAACGTGTCGGAAGGTGGGTGGAATTGTGCCCAGAAACTACCGGGCCCGACGTTCACCTACAGCCGGAGTTCCGTGTCCCGCTCATTTGGGGCCTGTGACAGCGCCCGAACCGGGGACTGGCGTGCCGGCGGCAGCCGCGGTAAAAGCGAAGAGGTGCGGCCTGACTCAGCTGCGGGCCCCGAATTCTGGCGGAGGAGCCTGGCGTGGACTTCGTTGGGGCGGGTGACATCCGCTAGACCCCCAACACGCCACGGAAGCTGTCAGAGGGACAGTACCGGCGCCACGAGTGGAGCCCGGCCGGTGCCAGGCCAGGGGCGGAGAGAGAGGGGCCGGGAAATATTGGGTCGGTGCACAGGCCTACAGTACGTACCAGGAGCAGCGGTGAGGAGGGGCAGGGCACTGGTGGTGGGGTTGAGGAGCCAGACAGGCTCCCCGCCCCCCTCTCTTATCCGGCCTTTTCCGCCCTAGTCCATCCCGCAGCTGCAGAGGAAAAGTGACGGGCTTCCCCTCCCCCCCCTCATGGTGAAGGCGCCGAATAGCGTGTAAGAGAGCCCGGGATTACTGAGAGGCCCTGAGGAGTGTTTTGGGGAGACGGAGGCGCCGATGAGTGGCCTAAATTCAATATCTTTTGGGGTGTGCGAACACGAGCTTTGACTGCGCAACCGTGAATACACGTGTCCACCTGCAGTGGGAGGCCACCCCGGCCGCCTGAGACCATCCACCGACTCAGTGGGGACGCACTTGAGGACCAGAGTATCACACCCTCCCCTCCCGCTGATCCTCCACCCCGTGGTCTCGACAGCTAGTAGCGGCCAGGGGCAAGGAGACGATTCCATGTCGGACGGCACACAGTTGGGGTCGGAGAAAGAGAGCGCCCGATCCGCAGTGACCTGGGCCTGCTGGGGAGCCAAAATGGAGAAGACCAAAGCAACAGGCGCAAAGGGCTCCAAAACTGTCCAGTCAAACAAGCTCGACCGCTACGCTTTCCCTAAGGACACGCTGCAGGAACTCCACACCCGAGGCAAATCCATGGGCGATCCGGGAGGGGAAAACCAGGACCTGACATTGAAAGACGTCATGGAAGCGATAACTGAGGTCAAGACCTCACTAGAGCATAAGATGGACTCCATATCGATCGAAGTAAACCTCATTCGAGCAGACCTCACCAAAATCAATGAGAAAGTGAAACAAGTAGAAATCACTACAACGAGCCTAGTTGACGATGTCACACAACTCCACGGGGAGGTTCATGACCTACAAACTTTCCGCAGGTTCACTGAACACAAGCTGGACGATTATGAGGGGCGCCTTCGGCGGAACAATATACGCATACTTGGGGTGCCGGAGAAGGCAGAAGGACAAGCGCCGGACCTCTTTGTGGAGGACCTTATCCTGCACCACCTACAACCCAAAGGCCTCAGCAAATTCTTTGTCATCGAACGGGCGCCCAGGGTTCCGGGAGGGCGCCCAAAGCCGGGAGCCCCCCCCCACACCCGATGTTAGCGAGAGTGTTGAATTACCGGGACAGAGATGTGAGCGTTCAGAACGCCAGAACAGCACCACCTCTTCGCTACGATAACGCCGAAATCACCTTTTTTCCGGATTTCACGCAACTGGTACAGAGACAGAGAAGAACCTTCCTGATGGTGAAAAAGAAACTCAGAGAGAGAGGGTTCAAATATGCAATGCTGTTCCCGGCGCGACTTCGTGTTGAGGCTGAGGGACGAGCCTGGTTCTTCGAACAACCGGAAGCGGCCTCCGACTGGCTTGAGAGCCGGACAGACCGAAACTCTGATATCCGTGACAATGGCGATAAGTCAGACTCCCAGCCGAAGGGATGAAGGGGCCTAGGACGAAGATGGGGCCTCGCCAGACTAAAATGGATCTGTAGAGGTGTGGAGACAGGTACCGGAGTATCATCATTGTAGACATTTGCAGTGGGCCTTCCCCCAGTTCCTTAACTTTCGATCAATGGGACATTTCTTGGGAAATGCATTGCAGGGTGTTGGGAGGGGGGGACAGAGGGACGGAGTATTGTGCCCCTTATCCATCTACTTTTAGTTAATCAACAGGGCGACAGGCACTCTGCAAGTTTTAAATGGACAGCTCTACGCCCAGAGTGCAGGGAAGCAGGGAGGGGGGTTGTTGGGTAGGGGGTTTGTGTTTGTTTAATGTTGTGGTTTTAGCATCGACAGGACATGTTGGCATCGTTGCAGAGGATGCAAAGACTTACACTGGACTTAATGAGTACACAGTGGGACAAAAGTGTTAAAATACTGAGCTGGAATGTCAACGGGCTTGGGGATAAGATCAAAAGAAGTTTTGTCCTTCAGTATATTAAAAGGCAGGCCCCTGACATTGTCATGCTTCAGGAAACACATCTAGTGGGAAACTCCTGTAAGGCGATGCACAGATGGGGATACAAAATGGTGGTCCATGCGGGGTTCACAACTAGTTCACGGGGCGTTGGTATCATGATGAAAAACTCATTCCTCCTCATGGACGGACGACCGGGGCAGATATATAGGTATATGGGGCAGATATATAGGTATCGCGGGAGCATGGGAGGGGCGCACCATAACATTCATGTCAGTTTACATACCACCCGGCCTGCAAGCTACCACATTTAGAGACCTGGGCGCTATCTTATTCCCACTACCGGAGGGTCTACTAATACTGGGAGGCGACTTTAACGCAGTGGTCTCGGGCACATTGGACCGCCACCCCCCCCCCCCTTGAGATAGGGCCATCCTCGCATTGGCTGCCGGACTTTCTTGAGGCTCTGGGGCTAGCTGATGGGTGGAGAACATATAACCCAGGAAAAATCCAACATACTTTCCACTCCGGGGTTCATTACAGCCTTTCCCGCATAGACTATATCCTAGTCCCCGACCCACAAGTTGCTCACATCCTACGAAATCAGGCACTTAGCTAGGGGCATTTCTGATCATTCCCCGGTGTGGGTGCACATAGTCCTTAATCAAGCAAGGGTGGGGAGAATTGCTCCGATTAGCCCATGGTACCTCCGGGATCCGGTAATCCGTAAGGACCTTGTCAAAGCCATAGATAACTACTTCCAGGAAAACGAGGGGACGGTGGACTCTTCCCAGACCCTATGGGAAGCCTTTAAGTCAGTGATCCGGGGTCAAGCCCTGTCTCTCATAGCTGGAATGAAGAAAGACAGACAGAAAGAGATCTCGGAAGCTGAGGCCGAGATCTACCGGTTAGAGAGGGAATTGGAAACTGAGATCACACCAGAGACACTCCACTCGTTATGCCTCAAACAGGACGAATATAAGGCACTAGTGACGGATCGGGCTAAAAGTCTGGGGAGGGAGAAATTGGGCAGAATATATTACCTGGGAGACAAGGCGGGGAAACTAATAGCTTGGCTCGATAAGAGGGAGTGGGCGAGCAGGCTGATTCCTAAGCTCAGTGATAAGGGTAATATTTCCATAACGGACCCACAGGATATCGCAAACCGATTTGCCGGCCACTAAAGTGTACGAAGCCGTGGCGCTATAAACTGAGGACTCGCACGAATTGCTGCGTGATATAGAACTCCCCACACTTGCTGCGGAAGACCGTAAATTTCTGGAAAGTGCCTTGACAACAGACGAGATAGCACAGGCAATCAGAGCGTTAAACTCAGGGAAGGCCCTTGGACCTAATGGCATTCCCATCGAGCTATACAAACTCAGACCTGACAAATTGGCCCTATACTTAAAAGCCATGTTTGATGAAAGCAGGGAGCGGGGGATATTGCCAATGGACCAAAGGGTGGCTACACTGGTCACTATACACAAAGAGGGTAAACACAAAACTGACTGTGCCTCATACAGACCGATCTCACTTCTTAACGCAGAGCCCAAGATACTAGCCAAACTCCTGGCCAATCGCCTAGTTAAAATAATAGGGGGCCTCGTACACCCAGATCAGTCAGGCTTCATGCCGCACCAAAACACAGCTCTGAACCTGCGGAGAGCCCATGGGGTTCTGGGAAGAGCAACCACGATACAAGAGCCAGCTATAATCGTGTCCCTGGATGCGACCATGGCATTCAACACTATTGAATGGCCATATCTCTTTGCTGTGCTCGCGAAAATGGGGTTTGGTCCGGGCTTCACTCAATGGATACGCTTCTTGTATCATGAACCCATGGCACAGGTTGTGGTCAATAACAAAAAATCAGACACTTTTACGCTAAGTCGCGGGACCCGTCAGGGATGTCCGCTTTCTCCCCTTCTGTTTGCACTAGCCCTGGAACCGCTGGCAGCATGGATTAGGAAGAACCCAGTAATACGCGGTTTGCGTTGGTCCCCAGATTGGGAGGACCGCATTTCACTTTACGCAGATGACATATTACTATACCTGACCTCCCCCAGGAAGTCCCTAGTGGCGGTCCTAGACATCCTGGCAATTTTTGGCAGATACTCTGGGTTCTGCGTCAACTGGAGTAAGTCCCTCCTGTACGTCCTCAAGAGAGACCCTCCCTCTCCGCCACGTGGCTGCCCAATACAAATTAGCACAGTTGGCTTCAAATACTTAGGAATCTTTATCTCCTTAGACCAGACTCTCCGCTACACTCGCAATCTTCTCCCTCCACTACAGAGGCTAAGGAGAGACATAACTAGTTGGAAAGCGCTTCCACTTTCACTGCTGGGCAAAACAGCCCTTTTTAAAATGATGTTGTTACCCCGTTTTTTGTATGCCTTACAAAATTCACTAGATCCTGTCCCGATGGCATACTTTAAAGAAATCGAGGGCCTCCAGAGGGACTTGCTGTGGAATGGGAAACCACGCATCGCACTGAACAAGCTCACATTAAACTGGTATGATGGGGAATTAGCCTCCCAGACATCAAAAAATACTACTGGGCAGCGCATCTCGCGGCCATCAATCACGGTACCTATGGTCGCCCTGATGACCCAGGGTACATTATGGACAGGTGGCTCCTCCCGGGGGGAAATTATAACAGGGCACTCTATTCAAAACCGGAACGATACCCACTGACGGGCCCTACCAAACACTCAGTTAAAATCTGGCATATTGCCACTAAATCCCTCGGATGGGGACATAAACTGACTCTCGCAACTCCCCTATGGGACTCCAAAAAGCTGGGTAATCTGTGGAGGTCGAACGGATTTGATAGGTGGGAACTCATTGGGATCTCGCAAATTAAGGACATGTGGGAGAGGGGCGAAGTGAAGACATTTGCTTCTCTACAACAACAACATGAGCTAGCTGACACAGAGCGATTTCGGTACATGCAAGTCCGTCACGCGCTGCACTCCCTCATCCCGAAAGGCTACTCCCCTCCCGAGTCTTCTCCGTTGGAAGATAGAGTGCTGGATGGTCACCTGCCCGAGAAAACTATCTCATTAATATATAAGAAATTGATCAATAACATGGCAGATCCCCTTCAGCCACTGCAGGAAAAATGGGTACGGGATGGCATCGAATTGGACGACGAAGAATGGCAGGATGCAGTATCTTCCCCAAGAGTGGTTGCGATCCCAGCACGACTGAGACTTGTGGAGCTCAAAATCCTTCACAGGGTATATGTTACAGGGCCCCAACTGGTACAAATGGGGAGGACAGAGGGGGGAGAGTGTAGGAGCCGGTGCGGCCAATTGGGTACCTTCATGCACATAATATGGGAATGCGAGCACATACAATCCTATTGGCGAAAAATACACGACATACTGAGTGACGTACTCGCCATAGTCCTTCGCCCCGAGGCGCGTAGGTGCCTCCTGAATGTATGGGAGCCCACTGATTTGAATAGTCACCAAACGCAGTGGGCCAAGCTGGGGTTAATGTTGGCAAAGAGGAACATTGCACAACTGTGGGGAGCGGCGCAACCACCAGCAGTAGAGGCCTGGGAAAAAGACCTTGACTGGTGTATGCACAGAGAAAAGACGGTCTACACGGCCCGGGGTTGCCCAAAAAAATGGACCCGAATATGGAATCCATGGAACTCATACAGAGGGGATATATGCAGTCCGCCACGTAGCATTGATCATGATGACGCCCCTACCCCGTAAATCGCCCCTAAAATGTCGCAAAGATCTGTTGCTTATTGTTTTCACCAAGTGAGATTGTACTGATTCCTCTGCACTGTATATCTTATGTCGATGAATGTTAATAAAAGAATAAAACATTTTTTTTTTAAATGTCAATTACATATTACAAGCACAGAGAAGTGAAATACAAAAAAATATTTAAAAGTATTTTAGAGTGAAACTCTTCCCTCCCTGCTGCCCTGAAAAATGAGACAAACAATAAAAAATAAATATAAAAATGTAAATGTATTAATATTAAACTAATTATTAAATAACACAATTACAATTAAATCAATTAATAAACATTCAGTTAACACAATATAATCATTACATAAACTGATCAGCCAATTAACAATTAAAAATAAACAAATAATTAAAATAATTAATCAATTCACATAATTTATTATTCAATTACAAAATACATATAAAAATTAATCATAAACGAAATGCCATAATTTAAATTTTAAAAACATCCCAGATTAATCCTCTACAATCCCAACAACCTGCTACTAAATTAACAATTTCTAATTAAATAAAAAATTAATTTAATATAAAATCTTACAAACTATACTAAATCAAATTAAAAACAAATATTGTTGTAAAACTGTAGGGAAATGCTTATTTTTTAATACTCACACCCCCCCCCCCCAAATTTTTGGACTGGTGCTGATGGTTTTATCGACTCTGAAGCGCAATGGGCTCAGCTGACCAGGTCCCACTGCATGTGCTCTGATCCCTCCAAGTGTATGTGCAATTAGCTAATACCTGATTGGCACATTTAACTTACCTATGAGTTTCTAGTATGTGGTGCAAGGTGTACCCAGGGCTAGAAAGTTAAATGTCACTAGAGGACTGCAGCACTTAGTTGTGCCACCACTGCAGTGACAAAGAGAAAACATGCCTCGAGGTCTGCCATTGCAGCCTAGTTTGTCAGTATTTAAATTGCCAACGCAACATGGCAAAATAAACCCCCTTTGGCCGAGTCCAAACCTTCCTTTTTAACATTTATGAGCCATCTCTAGGGAGGGTCCTTGTAGCCCATGAGGCAGGGTCCTAAATATTAAAAAGAAGGACATGTTTCTTTTATGTTTTACATGTCCTAACAGTGAAAACTCGCAATTGTCGTTTTCACTGTAGCAAGTCTGGTGGTCCCGCTGGCTAACTTGGGGTTACAGTAGCCCCACCACTAACTGCTACTTTCCATTTGTGACTACTAAATATAGTACTTCAAGGTATCAAGTTAACTGTTACCGTAAACCCTACATACGGCTGAGAAACTAACTTTTAATATTAAGGTGATTTTAGAAAATCACCACTTTCCAGACCCAAATGTTTAGTAGCCATTTCTCATTAGCTGCAGCAGTTGTCACCTGAGACAGCCTGCTACTCTCCTGCCAGGAGGTGTGAAGCATTTCCAGGAAAGGGTATAAAAGGACTGTTAGTAGGAGGAGGTTTGACCTCCTCCTGACAGGATGGCCAGAGGGTTGTAGCCACAGATGGCCCAGCTTCAAAGGAACAGCTGCCTGTGATAGGCACATGTGTGTCACGCTGTAGCCTGCTGTGTCCTTTGTGCAGGTGGGCAGGCCGGCATCTCTCCTGAAGAGGGAAAACCCATTGCAGCAAAACCGATTTTCCAGGGCACGTTGCTCATTATACTGGATACACCTCAGGGGTGTGACCAAAGCTCTCACCCAGGGAAGAAGGTTCCCAACATTTTGGATTTGGGCAGATAGAGGTACTGTGGGACTTTGTAGTGCCAACAACACGAGAAGTGATATAAGAGTAGGTATGGTTGCCCTGTGGGAGCCTTGCCCCTTTGGTTAGGGAGTCCTCCCCACCCACAAACTCAAACTTGGCATAAAAGTGGCACCCTGGTTTCCATCCTCAGAACACTACTGCACTTGGAATGAACAGAAGAAGGACTGCACCTGATGAACCTGTGGACCTCAGAAGGAAAGGTTGCACCAAGAAAGACTGCTCCTGATGAACCTGTGGACCTCAGAAGGAAAGGTTGCACCAAGAAAGACTGTTGTGAGGTTAATAGGCCCTGTGCACAAACACTTCGTTTTTACATGTTCACATTTAAAGTTGACATCTTTTTAAACGATGACTTTTAGCACACATTTTCTTGTGCGCCTATATGAGATAGTGTACTCAGAAAAGGTTTGTTTATAAATACATTTCTTCGTAGGCACATTACCATACTGTAGAACATTCTGTCCAAGGACTGGATACACTGCACAAACTATCCTTGTTTGTTGTCTATTCAGCGAGAGCTCTGGGTGGGTAGAATCAACAATGACAGTCAGACAAGAGCTCAGGCACAGAACCAACGGGTCATGTTTTATTATATAAAGTGCACCAAGCTTTGTTCAGCAGAGGAACATTTCTATGGACTGTTGTGGTTGTCCGTGCCTGAATTCCAGCCCAGCTGAATCTCCTAACTATCCTGAGAGGGACGGTGGCCTGTTCTACACCAGACTGGCTACCAGATGATACACGCACGCAGGTAAATGGGGAGTTAGACCACTTTAAATGTATCTGGCAGAATCACATCCAGCCTATGCTCTCTAGGATAGGCAGTGCTAGTTAGGAGTACACTTATATGCATTCATATAATTAATGCAATAATTATGATGGTTGAATTATTCATCTTCTTCACCATTCTTGTAATGCTTATTACCATGCTTTGTTTTCTTCTACTAATCATTACAGCACACATATTCTACACAAGAATCCAATTGCTTCAATCAATACTTTGAATTGCTAATTCGTGTATTTCTTGTGTCTGCCTTTGGGCATGCCTGAGTTAACAACGAAAGGGTAGATCTGTTTCCATGATTAACTATTCTCACTCCAATCTAAGCAACAGTAGGGAAAGTGTAGGATTTTGGAGTGGTCAGATTTACTATTCCCACTCCTAATCTTTTTAAATAAAACATTTAAATATAGACCAAAAATGTTTTAAAAAAATAGGTAAAAGAATGCATTTATTAACTATAAAACAAATAGAATTAAATGTAAAAATGTCAATTTTATATTACAAGCAAAAAAAAGTGAAAAATAAACATTTCCTTGGGGGAATCAGGTTCGTCATGTTCTGAGGTTGCAGACACTATCAGGTACCTTGTAAGGTTTAGGGGTGCAGATGAAGCACTGTGAGCTAGCCAGAAACTATGTCAACATATTTTGATGGTATGAGCGGACACAGTCCCCCCATAGTTTTGATGCGTATGTTGCCCAAACCCACAGTCTCACTGAACTAGTAGGAACCGTACGACAAGCCTGCACCTCTGAACTAAGAAAGGACTTCTGCTGTTGAACCTTTTGCGAGAGACCCCAAGGGTAGCACCCACTTGTCAGAACACAGACCGGGTAACCACTAACCTTAGAAGCCGGATACAGCGAGAGCGATGAAAGATGCTAATTAACCCTATCCCCTTAATGGAATCACCTGCGAGTATGTAACAACCACTCAAACAGGAAACACCACCAATAGGGGAAAGGGAAAAAAGGGACAAAGGAAACAATAACGATGCGGCTGCGAAAACACTCAAAGGGAATCTGGCCCTGGAGTTGTAGACTTCACTCCTGCTGTCTAGCCCCGTGTTTCCTGTTTTGAGACACAAGCACAACATGCATGTAATAATCACCATAAGCAAACACTACACAGAACTGTAAAAGGATGTGAAGGCACTTACAGTTAATAATGTCGCATACATCCTTATGTGAAAAAGGCAAAATAAAAACAAAAATAAAGCAAGAAACGGATAAACACTCCGGTACTGTGTTCAAGGCGCTAGAACACTTGTCGTTAGACACACTGCATCCTTGAACATCAAGAAAGATAAGAATGTAACAGTACTTAGCTTGGCGATGTCTGTCCAAAGTAAAGGCGAAGAGTCTCATCAAGCCTGAAAGGATGAAAGCCCTGGTACTTGTAGAAATCTTCCTGAGGGAACACGCTAGTTCTGTGTGTTCTGTGGGTGACCCTACAGTCGTGAAATTAATGCCGGAATCACTGAGCCTCTCACCGGCTCCTTGGAGACTTGAAAGGCGACCCGCAGGCCGCAAAGGTAACAAAGTACGGGCTGCTAATTGCCCCAGACAGCTCGCCAGAAGCGCTCCAGCGCGGTGTAAGCGGCCGGAGCTCCGGTATGCCTAGAATTTGTCTCGCGCACCAGGACGGAGGAAATGTGTCCCGGAGCGGACCCCGTGGAAGAACGCACGGAGCTTGTTGCGGTTCGTAACCGCGCTCCAGCGCGGCAGACCCGGAAGTAGCTCCGTCGAGTGAAGAATCCTTCTCACGCACCAGCGCAGCAGAAGGACTCTGCCTGGTGTCAGCAGAAGAGTTGGGGAAGTCTGCACGGAGGCAATATGGAATTGAGATCTCCTGACCTCAGCCGGCAGTACTCGATGTATTACTTGGACTCGTCGGACGTACGAACAGATCCAGATTGACAAGCACCCGACAGCCAGTAGGCGGTGCTTATATAGTGTACAGAGGTAGGACTTGCCCCGCTCCCTTGGGATTATGGTAGTTGTAGTTCTAAGCATGCACACTGCATTCTCCCCGTTCCACGCACTATGTTGTGTAGTCTGTGTGTTCCCCCCGCTATCTACGCCTAAACGTGACAGAACCCCCCCTCAACGACCGACGTCCCGGCGGTCCACCTGGCTTAGTGGGACACCGCAAGTGAAAACGTCTGAGAAGCCCAGGGCAGCGAAGATTGGTACCAGGCTCCCATGAGCGATCCTCTGGACCATACCCTTTCCACTCAATGAGTTAATGCAACCTCCCTCTGATAAGTTTGGAATCAAGAATACCCTTGACCTCATACTCTTCCTCTCCTTCTACCTCCAGTGGACGTGGTCTCACAGGAAGTCTGGTTTGACGGAGACAGGGCCGTCAGAGAGAAACATGAAACACAGGGTGGATGTGCCAGGAAGAAGGGAGTGACAATCTCATTGCTACGGGGTTGACTATTCTGTCAATGGGATAGGGGCCCACGAACTTAGGTTTTAACCGGATATTACCCTTGTACTGCAGATGTTTTGTGTCGAGCCACACTCTATCCCCCACGTTATAGGAAGGCTCTGGGGTTCTCTTCCTATCTGCATATTGTTTGTCACGTGCTTGTGCTACTTCTAACTGTTTTTTGGCATTCTGTAGTACCTTTCTGAGGTGTGTATGATGTTCTTGGATTGTGGGATGTCTAGCCACTACAGGCCATTCAAAGGGTAACATGTTAGGATGGTATACGGTGAGGCAAAAGAAAGGTGAACACCCCAGAGAGAAATGGTCCGAGTTATTGTATGCGAACTCTGCCATCCACAGAAGCGTGCTCCATTCCTCCTCGTGTTGTAGAGTAAAGTATCGGAGGTACTGTTCTAGCGTTTGGTTCAGTCTCTCCGTTTTACCGTCTGTCTGCGGATGGTAACTAGTGGAGACACGGGCATCGACTTTCATAACATCACATAGCGCCTTCCAGAACCTTGAAGTGAATTGGGTTCCCCTGACCGTAATGATGACTGCTGGTATACCATGCAAGCGCACCATGTGTTGCATAAATGCCTTAGCCAGTTCCATCGATGTAGGTAATTTCGTCATCGGAATGAAATGACCCATCTTGGTCAGGTGATCAATGACGACCAGTATGGTGTTATTGCCTGAGCTGGACGGCATCTCCACAATAAAGTCCATGGACAAGGTGTGCCAGGGGACTGGAGGTATAGGTATAGGTCGGAGCAGTCCACTTGGCCGTTTGTGCTGTGCCTTTCCCTGTGCACAGATGGCGCATTCAGAGACGTATTTGGCAGTGTCCGTCCGTAATGTCACCCACCAGAAGCGTCTCTTCATAGCCTGTATGGTTTTCTGGACTCCCAAGTGTCCACCCAGTGTGGAGTCATGAATCCAGCGCAAGGCTTGCGGTTGCAAAGGACCCTCCGGTATGTATAGCCACTTGTCGTAATACAGCAACTTGTTCAGAGAGGAACTGTGCTGAGGCTCTTCAGTAACTCATGCGTGCTCATCTAGTCCTTCAAGTTGTTTCTTCACCCTTCCCAGGAAGTCATGTGTAGTCGTCAAGGACAATATCTCTGCAGGAAAGGAAGCTTTCTGTAGTATGACAGGGGGTTCTTCTGCCGGTACTAGACTGAGTTCGGGATTATGAGCGGGTCTTGACAATGCGTCTGATTTACCGTTTTGTGATCCTGGTCGGTACCGAATCACGAAATCAAAATCGGAGAAAAATAACGACCAGCGGAGCTGCCTAGGGGTTAAGGCTTTTGCACTTTTCAAAAATAGCAGGTTCCGGTGATCAGTGTATATCTCCACCGTGTGTTTAGCCCCCAGCAGATGGTGTCTCCATTCTTCACACGCTCTCTTTATAGCCAGAAGCTCCTTGTCTGTGATACTGTAGTTGACCTCACAAGACGATAATTTCTTGGAAAAGAAGGCAACGGGATGGAGTTGGCCTGTTTCAGGATGCCTTTGGGATAGAATCCCCCCTATGGCGTAATAGGATGCATCCGTCTCTACCACAAACGGACGAGTGGCATCGGGATGTCTCAACACTGGAGCACTGGTAAAGCGGTTCTTTAGCATTCGAAAAGCCTTTTCTACGGAGTCAGTCCAGAGAAACGCTGCTCCTTTCCGTAAAAGGTGTGTCAATGGCTGTATGATTCTGGAGAACTCTTTAATAAACCTCCGATAAAAGTTTGCAAAGCCCAATAAACTCTGCAAGGCCTTCACGCTGGAGGGTGATTCCCATTGTAGGATGGCCCGTATCTTTTTGTCGTCCATACAAAGACCGTTTGGCGGGGGAAGAAGAAGGATGGATAAAGCCGGAAGACAGCAACTTGGTAAGATACTGCTGCAGATAAGCGGTTTCGGATTCCGTAAGAGCATATATACGACTGCATGGTATGCTGGCTCCAGGCTCCAAGTCAATCATACAATCGTAATCCCTATGAGGGGGCAGCTTCCCTGCTTCTTGTTCACTGAACACTGCATGGAACTGTTTATATTCTTCCGGTAACGTGGAGGTACAGCATAAGATCTGTGTGTTACAGCCGCTTGCGAGCAGTCCGGCAGGATTCTCCACTGCGTCAGGTTTTTGTACCCCCTCTTTTGTGCAATGTTCTTTACAGAACGAGGAGTTCATGGTGACCGCGCGTGCAGCCCATTGCACTAAAGGATCATGCTGTGTTAGCCAAGGCATGCCCAAGATGAGTTTGAAGTGGGGGGCATCTATGAGATCAAACTGGATGTATTCGAAATAATCCGCCCCAACTTGCATTAGAATCAACTGTGTGTGAAAACGCACAGGGCCTGACGTCAATGCCGTACCATCCACTGCCTTAACTGGTTCCGGTGTCTTTTTTCGTATGCAGGGTACACCGAGTTCCTGTGCGTACTGCTGGTCGATAAAATTACCGGTAGCCCCTGAATCCAGCAGCGCATGCACGACTGCGGGCTCACCACCAGGTAATTCCAGCGTAACACATACATTCATATGGGCCACTGAAGTTTGAACCGTGTTGGCCACTGCCAAAGAGACCTCTTCGTTCCTAAGTCTCAAACAAGGGGTCTCCTTCTTGTTTGAGTGCGTTAGTTTCCCTGATTCTCCGAGATGTATTCCACCATGGGCAAGTTCCTGGTTCCCTGACTTCCTTTATTCACCAGCTTGGATCTGGTCTTGCAGTCTTTGATGAAGTGCCCGGGTTTCCCACAGTACATGCACAGCCTTTGTCTTCTTCTTTTTTCTCTTTCGTCTTGGCTTATTGGCCCTCGTATCCCACTGATTTGCATCGGCTCCGTCCCATCGGTGGTCGGCGGGTGTTCTTCCATTAGAGGCCTAGGTCGCGATAGAAGGTACTTCGTGTCTGTTCGCTGCTTATCCCCTTTCCTTTCTTGGAGACGATGATCCAGTTGAACCCTGAGATCTATGAGTTCATCGCAAGTGGTGGGCATGGATACGACTTGAGCCAATACGTCCTTCAATTCCCCTCTCAGGCCCTGGTAGAACAAGGAAGTCCTTTTTTCCATCGGCCAGTTGGTTTTCACTAATAGCCTGTTGAAGGTGTTAATGTATGTGAGTAGATCTTGTGTGCCCTGCTTAAGCGCAATGAGTTCCCTGTCTAAGGAAAGCTGGTGCGCCTTTCTATCGAACAACTTGCGCATCTCCACACAAAAGTCAGAAAATTGTGCAAAACGGGATCGTCCCTCTCTATCAGGGGAAAGGACCAACTGGCAGCATTACCTCCAAGGTAGGACATAACAAAGGCCGTCTTTGACTGTCGTTAGGGAACACAGCAGGTTTGCACATAAAGTGCAGTCTACATTGTCCTAAAAATATTCCAAACTTCTTGGGATCCCCAAAGAACCTCTCAGGAGGGGCAAGGGGCAGCTGTACGGGCTGTATCACTTGTATGGATGAAGGGCCTGCCTGAGAAGGATTAGAAAAAAGAGGTAGGAAAAGGCCCTGCTACACCTCCCTGTGTGTGGGTCACGCGCCCCATGTCGGAGCCGTGAGATGTGAGCGGGGGCGGTAAGGTCCAGTCTTTGATGTATGAACCCCCCCTTGCACCCGTAGGGCTTGAGCGAGACAGCCCCGCTACTTCTCGCCTCATCGTGCCCATCTAATTTCTTAATTCTAGGTTTTCCCCTCGGAAGGCATCCACTTCCATTCGTAGTGCGGTCAAGGTTTCCAACACTGACGTAAGGACAGTGTTAGTATCCATCGCTCAGGCTGTAGGTAACCGTGGGCTTGTCAATCTGTCAGAACACAGACCGGGTAACCACTAACCTTAGAAGCCGGATACAGCGGGAGCGATGAAAGATGCTAATTAACCCTATCCCCTTAATGGAATCACCTGTGAGTATGTAACAACCACTCAAACAGGAAACACCACCAATAGAGGAAAGGGAAAAAAGGGACAAAGGAAACAATAAAGATGCGGCTGTGAAAACACTCAAAGGGAATCTGGCCCTGGAGTTGTAGACTTCACTCCTGCTGTCTAGCCTCGTGTTTCCTGTTTTGAGACACAAGCACAACATGCATGTAATAATCACCATAAGCAAACCCTACACAGAACTGTAAAAGGATGTGAAGGCACTTACAGTTAATAATGCCGCATACATCTTTATGTGAAAAAGGCAAAAAATAAAAAAAATAAAGCAAGAAACGGATAAACACTCCGGTACTGTGTTCAAGGCGCTAGAACACTTGTCGTTAGACACACTGCATCCTTGAACATCAAGAAAAATAAGAATGTAACAGTACTTAGCTTGGCGATGTCTGTCCAAAGTAAAGGCGAAGAGTCTCACCAAGCCTGAATGGATGAAAGCCCTGGTACTTGTAGAAATCTTCCTGAGGGAACACGCTAGTTCTGCGTGTTCTGTAGGTGACCCTACAGTTGTGAAACTAATGCCGGAATCACCAAGCCTCTCACCGGCTCCTTGGAGACTTGAAAGGCGACCCGCAGGCCACGAAGGTAACAATGTACGGGCTGCTAATTGCCCCAGACAGCTTGCCAGAAGCGCCCCAGCGCGGTGTAAGCGGACGGAGCTCCGGTATGCCTGGAATTCGTCTCGCGCACCGGCGCGGGGGAAATGTGTCCCGGAGCAGACCCCATGGAAGAACGCTCGGAGCTTGTTGTGGTTCGTAACCGCGCTCCAGACCCAGAAGTAGCTCCGTCGAGCGAAGAATGCTTCTTCCGCACCAGCGTGGCAGAAGGACTCTGCCTGGTGTCAGCAGAAGAGTTGGGGAAGTCTGCACGGAGGCAATATGGAATTGAGATCTCCTGACCTCAGCTGGCAGTACTCGATGTATTACTTGGACTCGTCGGACGTATGAACAGATCCATATTGACAAGCACCCGACCGCCAGTAGGCGGTGCTTATATAGTGTACAGAGGTAGGACTTGCCCTGCTCCCTTGGGATTATGGTAGTTGTAGTTCTAAGCATGCACACTCCATTCTCCCCGTTCCACGCACTATGTTGTGTAGTCTGTGTGTCCCCCCCGATATCTACGCCTAAACGTGACACCACTTGTGCGAAGAACCAGTGAGTGGACTCCAAGAGCTACTCGTTAAGCCTCAGGACAGAAAAGCTAAAGAAACCCTGCACAGTGCCCAGCTGAACAGTTGCCAATGAACTTGTCCTGGACTGTGCTTGTGCAGCCCGTGAGATTGAGTCCTAGGCCCCAAAAGGTGCCCCAGATGTCCCAGACTCTTGCCTGGTGCTAAAGTGTGCTCTTTCTCCCCACAGAACTACAACTTGTAAGCCTACAGCAAAAGATAATGTTTTTTGAGCACAGACTCTGAGGATTATTCTGAACCTACTTGCCAGTTTGTAGGTAGCCTCGAACACCATCAAGAACCAAGGCTTTCACTGAACCGATGTACTTCACCCGTCCGCTGACGTCGAACCCAACACAGTACTCAAGTTGCAGAGGCCCCTACCATCTACAGTTTTTTTTTAAGTGTGTAGGTAAATTTTTGACTGCATCCAACCCATGCTCCATCTTGGTCGATCTGAAACTTTGACTTTGTCCTGAACCCTAGCGTTTGAGGCTCATAGACTACCGGTAAGAGTGAAAAGCAGTGATTTACAAAACGTTTTGGAGTGAATTGCAGTGATTTATGAAAAACTCGCAAAAGTCACAACTATGGTTCCCTTCATCAGATTTTTTTCAATTTAAAGATTAAAAATATACAAGATTTTTATGAATTGGAGTGGGGTTTTTATTGTACTGTGCCCCTTACTTATTAACTGTTTTAGTACTCATAAATGCTTCACCCTAGTTTTCCTTTGAGTTAAGCCTTACTGCTCTGTGCCACAGCAAGGACTAAGCTAAGGTTTAATTTAAAGAAACCTAACCTATGAACCTGATATGGAATAGTGACATTATTATCTGGTAAGGTCTCACAACCACCCCAACTAATAATCCACCTTTCTCACAAAAACTAATAACTTATAAAACTAAAATACCTAATATTTACCAAACCATTAAAAAAAGATATTTTCTACAACTGTGTTAATCAAAAGGATATTATATACAACTATATTTAAAAAGCAATATTAAATACCTAAAAAACAATGATCTTACTATCTGTATTCTGTCCGACAATATTTTTAATATCATAATATTTTTGACATGATATTCACAATCCTTTTTCCACAGTATTTTGTCCGAATTCCAGTTTTGGAGTACATACAATAAAAGGGGCGGGGAAATCATTTTAGATAGGTCCGCTCTACCATGAATCGCAATCTGAAGTGAGTTCCAGTTCACAATGTCCTTGCAAAGAGTATTCAATTAAAGCTCCAAATTAAGTTTATTGCATGGTGTGGGTCTAGTCAGCTATTAATCCGAAATACTTGAGATTATCAATAGCCACTTGGCCAAGATTCTCAGGTAGCAGCTAGTGTATTACCTTATATTGGGGAGACCACAGATTTGTCCCACTTAAATACCAACCCTGAGGCCTTCTCAAACATATTAAGAACTCCCTGATTCTTTGGTTCTTCCAACATGGGCATCTAGCAAATAAAGGCAGGTCGTCGGCATAGAGGACACCCAATAATTCACCTCATTACCCAATACTGGCCTTAGACAAGTCCATCTAGACATATCTAGGTGGCAAGTGGCTTAATGGAAAGAACAAAAAGCAGCAGCTAAAAGGTGGCATCGCTGCTGTATATGATGCTCAGTATGGAAAGGAAGACACAGAATTCTGTGAAGCTTCCTTAAGACGTACCTCCAGTAAAGGGAATCTAAACCTTTTTCGAAGTCAATCAAGATAAGAGCTGCTGGATCAGAAATGTTGTGCTCCTGAGGGATCACAAGGTGTAGTGTGTGCAGCTTGTGTCTGAACACACAGTGAGGCATAAAGCCATTTTTATCAGGATGTATCAAGGCATCAATCACCTTAACAAGACATTTGGCTAGGATTTTTGGCTTGTCCTCTATATTTGTAGAGGGGGTTTGCCTGGCAGTTGGGGTAGGATTGTTCCTATTGGAGCATGGTCAACACTGATTTGCAAATGGCCGTATTCAAACTGAGGTGGCATGGTAAGCAAAATAAAGATGAACTCGGATGCAGTCTGAGTAATTACCAGTGGCTGAGATTAATTCAAGCATTCCATTAATCTCTTTTTTTTGTATTCTTTAGTGTGTCGTACTAAGTGAAATGGGTATGCCCAGACATGGGTCCTGTGCACACCGTGTCACTGGAACCAAGCTATACATGGCTGATGAGCCCTAACCAGGGCGAAACCAGCACTGGGCTGCTTGTGTTCCGGTTCAGAAGGACCTGGCCTGGCAGTTCAGGCTGGACTGTTCCCACTGGAGCCAGGTCAAGACTGATTTGCATATGGGTGAGTCCAAACTGAGGTGGCATGCTGTGCAAAATATTGATGGACAGGGATGAGGCCCGAGTAATTACCAGTGGCTGCAATTAATTCAAGCATTCCATTTATCTCTTTTTTGTATACTCCAGAGGAGATCATGGCTCTGCTGAATATGTTGAACACTGTACTCAGAAATACTGATGAATCTGTCCCAGGTGTTGGCCGAGTATCCGGACCTGGCACCGAGTCAGATGGAGTCACAGGAGCAGGGACTTCCATATGTTCCTCCAAACGTGATCCGATGCCATGTAAGGTGAAGCCAACGGTCATGGGGACTTGCTTCTCGACCTGTGATGATGAGATTCATGTAATCTTTTAGTGTGTTTTCCTAGAAGATTTGGAAGAAGGTAAAGACTCTGGGGACTTCGACCTTGGGCGACTTACAGCATCCACCTTGTTCCTCACGCACTCTGGCCATAAAGAACGAGACGTCTAGTATAATGGGGTAACCCAGTGCCCCTCAGAACCTGGATTTGAAGTTGTAAAGTAATGTTGATTCCATCGGGAACAGAATTGCTTTCTTACACACTGAATAAAAAACAACATTAGCAAAGTACTTATTCAAACATTTGTATCATCACAGTTAATGGAGAAAAGGAGAACAAAAGAACACACAAATCAGGAATATATTGGAAGAAGAAATTACTTTTTTTCTTTTTATAGTGTATAGATGGCACTACTAGGCTGCCACAAGTAATAAACAGACAAAACGGCGCAAGTGCTGAGGTGACAAGGTGCAAAAAAAGTGCTGGTTGTAGACAAGATATATACAGTGATGCATTGCTGGTTAAAAAAGATCATTTCAGATGACATCCATCCCTAGATACATAAATCTCTGAGCCACTTGTGATTTGAATTTCCTTTTGACGTGGAGCAGAGAGAATAGGGTCAGGATTGTGACAAGCGCGTCGACGTTTCGACCCAAAGGTAAGCGCAGATTGTAATGCGTCACAGCGGGTCTTCATCAGGACTGGGGAAGCAGATATGGACAGCCCAGTGGTCAAAGCTGAGGCTTCATTAAATGGGTATGGTCATGTGTCAGTATCCGGTTGGAATCTTACAGTACAGCAATTGTATGTAGGCAAAGATCCACCATCCGGTTGGAATCTTGCATGAAGGTTATCGTTATGTAATCAGGTCATTTAAATCCCCTTAGAATTGTAGCGAGGGTCCTATCACCATCGATAGTGACAGGACCCTCGCTACATTGATTGCTTCAGTTGAGACTCCAATTCTAAGGGGATTTAAATTACCTGATTACATAACGATAACCTTCATGCAAGATTCCAACCGGATGGTGGATCTTTGCCTACATACAATTGCTATGATGTAAGATTCCAACCGGATGGTGGATCTTCCCTTTGCCTATTAACAGTTGCTAATCAACCAGTTTTTTAGTAATTTGGGATACTGATGCATGACCATACCCATTTAATGAATCCTCAGCTTTGACCACTGGGCTGTCCATATCTGCTTCCCCAGTCCTGAAGAAGACCCGCCATGACGCATTACAATCTGCGCTTACCTTTGGGTTGAAATGTCGACGTGCTTGTCACAATCCTGACCCTATTCTCTCTGCTCCACGTCAAAAGGAAATTCAAATCACAAGTGGCACAGAGATTTATGTATCTAGGGATGGATGTCATCTGAAATGATCTTTTTTAACCAGCAATGCATCACTGTATATATCTTGTCCACAACCAGCACTTTTTTGCACCTTGTCACCTCAGCACTTGCGCCGTTTTGTCTGTTTATTACTTGTGGCAGCCTAGTAGTGCCATCTATACACTATAAAAAGAAAAAAGTAATTTTTTCTTCCAATATATTCCTTTGATTTATTCATGATTTGTGTGTTCTTTTGTTCTCCTTTTCTCCATAAACTGTGATGATACAAATGTTTGAATAAGTGCTTTGCTAATGTTTTTTATTCAGTGAGTAAGAAAGCAATTCTGTTCCCGACAGAAACAACATTACTTTACAACATAAAGAACGGGAAGCCAATATGTTTGAGTGCTTTGCAGTGCATCATCTGGCACAATGCACAGGCACCAATGTCATGTTCAGATCCTAGCACCAAAGGCAGATGTCGGACTCCAGTCACGCAAATCAAATCAGGAGTGTGCATAACGAAATAATCCAGGTTGGAGGTGTGATACAGCGATGAAAAATAGATAAATGCCTTGTCCTGAAGGTTATTCGCTTACCTCAGAGCAACAGTGCAGCTAGATAACGGACAAGACTGATGTGGTTGGCTCCTTCCCAACCACACTGATCAAGCACATTCGACGGACAAGTATAAATGGCGTAATATACCATATGATAGAGATATCTAGCCGCAAATTTCTTACCTTTGAATTTCCCAGGCGTCAAATTGGATCCGGAAGATTTTTCTTCGAGCAATACCCCTGTGCGCCGGTAGGTCGGTCAGCTCCAAGTGACAACATCTGCGCCATTGTGACATCTGCGTCACCCATATAGGCATCACCTCGGCACCCTGACGTCCGTTACGTTCCAAGACTTTCCATGCCAGAAGCGTGGAGCCATGAAGTGCAGACATTGGTGTATTTTCAACAATTAGGGCCCTGACCCGAGAAACCTGTCTGCAGTGCGGGGAGGATGGGTGGGTCGGTAAGGAATCTGCGGCTAGATCATGTCTCTACCAGATAAGGCACTACTGAAGGAAAGTCATTTGCCCATCTCATAGAGACATCTAGCCGCAGATTCCTTACCTTTGAATAGATACCCAAGCAATGCCATCCCTGGAGGAGGGACTTCAGACAAGTTTAGGCCTGGAAGTCCTGCAGGACAGAGCGGCCAAAAAGGCTGTCCCTGTGGACTTGACTGTCTAGGAGGTAGTGCTTGGTAAACGTGTGCAGGGATGCCCAAGCTGCTGCCTGACAAATGTCAAGGACTGGAACTCCACGTTGCAACACCGTGATAGCAGCATTAGCTATGTGGAATGAGTCCTTAAGCCTTCAGGAGTCTGCTTTTTGGCCAGAGCATAGCAAATTTTGATGCAGAGGACAACCCATCACAAGATAGTTCTCTTCTGCATCGCAAGACCTTTCATCGTGCCAACATACTCACGAAGAGTTGGTCATCCACCCGGAGCGCTTTAGTGTGGTCAAGGCAGAATGACAACGCTCTTTTTGGGTCCAGACGGTGTAGTCGCTCCTCTTCTTTAGAGGGGTGCGGAGGAGCGTAAAAAGTGGGCAAGGTGACAGATTGCCCCACATAGAATGGTGTTACCACTTTCGGGAGGAAAGAGGCCCTAGTGCAAAGCACCACTTTGTCAAGAAATATTGTCAGGTAAGGAGGCCTGGATGACAAAGCTGCAATTCGCTCACCCTCCTGGCAGATGTGATTGCCACTAAAAAGGCTGTTTTGATGGTAAGCAGCTGAAGTGGGCAGTAGTGCAGAAGTTCGAATGGAGCACACATAAGGAAGGTAAGAACCAAATTAAGGTCCCACCGAGGCATAATGAAAGGGGAAGGTGGGAACATATGTACAAGGCATTTGAGGAATCTATTTACAATAGGAGATTTAAACAATGAGGGTTGGTCTGGCAGCCTCAAGAAGGCAGACAGGGCCGAAAGGTACCCTTTGAGAACGCCTATTGCAGAGCCCTGCTGGGCAAGGGTCAAAATAAAAAGCAAAACTTGAGAAAGGGAAGCAGAAAGAAGATCAATAGACCTTTCTGTACAATATTTTACAAATTGTTTCCACCGGCAGAAGTACATGGTCTTGGTGGAGGGCCGCCTGTCCGTCAAAATAACACTGCAAACTTCGGGAGGAAGGTCGAATGCTATCAACTGCCGCGCTCAATATCCACACAACAAGGTGTAGAGTTGACAGGTTCGGGTGGAGAACCCTCCACTGCTGCTGCGACAGAAGATTTTCCCAAAGGGGCAGCCTGATCAGAGGATCGATGCTCAAATGGAGAAGCTCTGGATACCAGACTCTCTGTACCCAGTCCGGAGCCATATAAATGACTTGGACCAGGTCGCTTCTGATCTTTTTGAGCACTCTAGATAGGAGTGGTATGGGCGGAAAGGCATATAGGACGCCTGAGCTCCACTCGAGTTGAAAAGCGTCTCAGAGCGAGAGCCGCCTTGGAAACTGCAGCGTGCGAAACTGCTGACACTGCACATTCTCTGCAGAGGCGAACAGATCTAACAAAGGCTCTCCCCATTGTTGAAAGAGACCCCGCGCCACCTCCAGTTGGAGAAGCCTTTTGTGATCCGCTAGGCGTTGACAGCTGAGCTTGTCCGCCCTGGCGTTCACAGGACCTGCCAGGTGTTGAAACACCAGGGATATGCCCTGCTGTTCCAGCCATGCCCAGAGGCGCAGGGCTTCTTGGCCCCACCCTGTTTGTTGCAGTACCACATGGCGGTGGTGTTGTCAATTAACACTTGAACCCACTTTACCTTGATTGAAGGAAGAAAGGCTTTCAATGGCAAATGAAATGCTCGGAGCTCCAGCAAGTTTATGTGGAGTCCTGATTCTGCCGGAGACCAGAGTTCTCTGATCTCCACCTCTCCCAAGTGGCTGCCCCATCCCAGGAGAGGCATATCTGTCATTCCAGTGCAATCTGGTTGGGGAAGGTAGAGGGGTCTGCCTCTGACCCAATCACAGTTGATTAGCCACCACTGCAGGTCCTGTGCAGTTCCCTCCGAGATCTGGACCATGTCGGAGAGATTCCCCTTATGCTGTGCCCACTGGAACTTCAAGTCCCACTGCAGAGCTCTCATATGCCATCTGGCATGTGTCACTAGCAGGATGCAGTAGGCCATGAGGCCCAGCAGCCTCAGAGTCATTCTCACTGAAATCCAGGATAGAGGCTGAAATATCTGTATCATAGATACAATGAAAGGGAGCGTCCGAAAGGGAGTCAGGTGTGACTTGGGCATGTTGATAGTAAACCCCAGTGAATGCAAGAGGTTTGCCGTAGTCTGGCGGTGGGAGTCGGCAGCCTGGGGAGAGCCCGCCTTCAACAGCCAGTTGTCGAGATAGGGGAAGACTGGCACCCCGGATCTGCGCAGATGAGCTGCGACCATGACATCACCTTGTTGAACACCCAAGGGGTGCAGGTAAGGCCAAATGGGAGCACGGTGAATTGAAAATGCGCGTGGCCTACCGTAAACCGCAGGTAGCGCAGATGAGCAGGCAGGATGGAAATGTGAAAATAGGCATCCTGCAAGTCCAACACTAACATTCAGTCTTCTTTTTGAGGAAGTAGTTGAGGGCTCACAGATCTAGGATAGGACGAAGGCTTTTGTCCTTTTTTGGGACCAGAAAGTAGCGGGAATAACAACCACAGCATACTTCTGGCGCCAGAACCCTCTCTATGGCTCCCTTGGCCAAGACAGTCATGACTTCCTCCTTAAGAAAAGTGAGGTGATCCTCCGTCAGCCAGTCATAAGTTGGAGGCATGGAGGGAGGGATAGTCTCGAAGCGGAGGTAGTAGCCCCTTCGGACTATCTGGCGGACCCACCTGTCCGAAGTGATGATCTGCCATTGGTCGAGAGGATAGCTGATCCTGCCCCAACTGGCCACCCATGATCTGCAAGGGCTGGACTAAGAAAATATGGAGGCTGAGGCTGTAGAGAGGGTGGGGGTTTTGTAGCCATGAAAGGGGTGAAAGGCAGATGGGGGACATGTGGCCACTGAGAAGCTCAAGGATTTGGCCGTAGTCTGTGAGTCCTTAAAGCGCTCCAGCACCATATCTGTCTTGTTTCCAAAGAGACAGGTGCCCTCAAAGGGCATGCCTATGAGAGAGGCCTTGATATCCCCTGAAAAGCCAGAAGTTCTTAACTAGGCGTGTCGCCGAACAGCCACCGTCGATAAAATCACTCTGCCCAGCGAGTCGGTTGTGTTGAGCCCACAAGAATGGTGAACTTTGCTGCATCTCTCCCATTGATACTGCCTGTGAGAGGATGGCCCGGGCCTCCTCCTGGACCTGTGGCAGCACTTGCACAACCATTTCCCACAGGAAGTGGGAGTGATGGCCCAATAGCCATACAGTATTCACCGACCTAATGCAAGGCTTGCGGAAGAAAAACATTTCTTACCCCAACTGTCCAGCTTCTTGGATTCCCTGTCCAGGGGCGCGGAAGGTAACGCACTGTGGGAGGTAGAGGCTTGGACCACCAAGTTCTCTGTGGTAGGGTGACTGGTGACGAAATTTGGTTCGCCCAGTGCAGGACGATAGCAGCGTGCGATTATCCTATTTACAGGAGCCCCTGTGCTGGGCTTGGACCAAGTTCCCAGTAGGTCTACAGTTAAGGCCTCAATGAAGGGCAGCAAGGGTTCCGAGGAGGAGACACTTGGCTGCATGACCTCTGTCAAGAAATTTGTCTTGACTGAAACAGAAGGGAGCTGAAGGTCCAGGATCTCAGCAGCCCTTTGTACCTCCAAAGCATATGATGCTCCCTCCTCCATAGCCAGGGTAGCGGGAGAAAGCAGGCCAGAAGCTGGAGAGGTATCCACTCCGCTGACCTCACCCAATTCCTTATACCAATCCATGTTTTGATAAGGCTGGTCTTGTAAAGGGTCCAGCGACCCCTCCCTATCTTCCTCCATTCCTAGCTCTTCAGAATAAGGCTGAGGAACCGACCTAGGACCTATGAGTTCTGTAGGTGCTGGTATCAGCGTCGGTAGGCGCTGATCCGGCTTTGGGTCATCGGGAATGAGAATGGGGCTGGCGCCGCCGTGGGGCGCCGATGGTGTCAGAAGTCTCGGTGTCGGGGCCCGGGAAGATCACAATGGCACGACCGGCGTTGGTCCGGATCCATCGATGGATCCATGGGGGGGGTCATCGGTGCCGGGGCAAGAGCTGCCGGCGTGGAACCCGATAGAGCCCCCTCTGAGCCTCCAGGGCCCGAAGGTGCGCCGGCAGGGTTAGGCCACCGGAATATGAGGTACATGGCATCATAAAATTCTTTGAGCTGGGAGGGGGTTGCTTCGGCTCCCGGGAAGGCGGGGAAGTGCAGAGCAGACCCAGGGAGCAGGTTCAGAGGAACGAGGCCTAGAACACTGAGACTCCTCCGTCATGTCGGCCAACGGACGGGGAGAAGTCTTAGGTGCTTCTTACCCAACCAACTCGCCAGTTTAGAGTCTGAGGATGAAAACTTAGGACTCCCAGAGTGGTACCCGGACCTTCCTCTTGACCATGAACGAGACCTCTGAGGAGAAAGACGTGGTGCCGAGCACTGGGCCGCAAGCAGCTTTAGGGACCTCTCCCTCAAAGCTTTCAGAGTCATGGCCTGGCATTTGGAGCACGACTTCGTGGTTGCGCTCCAGACACCAGAGAAAAACCAGGTGTGGGTCTGTCACCGACATTGCGCTGTGACAGGCGCCGCATGGCTTGAAACCAGAAGTCTTCTTGGACATGAGGAAAAACCTACACACCAAAAAAGGAGTTGACAAATGTAAAAAAAAAACCTGACAAAAAGTGACAGAGGGTAGTTCTCTTCACAGATCTGCACTGGCTTGGCGCGGAAAGAAGAGAAATGACGTCAGCGCACCGAGGTGGTGCCTATATTGGTGACGCAGACATCACAACGGCGCTGACGATGGCGTTACACGGAGCCGACCGATGCCAACTACGGGCGCGCAGGGGTATTGCTCAAAGAAAAATCTTACGCATTTAGTCTGATGCCTGGGAATTTCAAAGGTAAGGAATCTGCGGCTAGATGTCTCTGTCACATGACATATTACGCTATTGACATCACTGCCCCTGATTAAGGTCCTTTGAGGTGCCTTAGCGATAAGGGAACCTAATTCATTCAACTTACCGTGTGATAATGGGGAGTTGCATAGCTATTGATAAATGTGTTGGTCTGCCTCCAAGTGTGTTTGCACTATCACAAATCAACCCTGACTCAGAGTAACTCTTAGTAAGCATAAACAGGAAAGGCTTCTTGAGTAGGATAGCAACCCCTCTAGAGCCTCTAGTGAACCACGCATGGAAAACTCATCTGTACTCACAGAGTTCTAGAAACGTGCATTGTATGCCTAATAGATGGGTCTGTTGTAACATTAGTACCTCAAGAGTGTCAATAGCAAATTGCAAAAAGGCACCCCTCTGGATCCTGTTGTTAAGCCCCTTAACATCCCAGGATATTATTCTGAACCTGTGAGGGTTATTAGTCATCCTGCTTGTCGAAATAGGTTATTTAACAATAATAGCATTTATTAGTTGAATGGGGTAAGTACCCACCTCAAGTAATAATCACAATCATTGTCAGGATGAACCACTAAAGGCACTAAATACACTTGCAATCAACCTTCTGGTAGCTATGGCACAGACCAGACAGGCTTAACTTAGAAGCAATGTGTAAAGTATTTCTGCAGTACTAAAACAATAGTAAAGCTAAAATGCAATTAGAAAAAATAGAGTACAATTTAATAAATAAAATAACACAAAAATGACAAAATAAGGGAAACCGGAGATATACATTTTTAAAATTTTGAGTAAAAAAAATCACCAAGAAGCACAAATTGCCAAGGATATTCAATGGTCACTGTTGGACTTGGCCCTTTTGCACGGTCATCCCTAAACTTTTTGCCTTCCTCCTATATTTTTTCTGACCTGTTGTTGGCTGTTTTATGACTCTGGGCACTTTACCACTGCTGATCAGTGCTAAAGTGCATATGCTCTCCCTATTGTAAATTGTGTTATGGATTAGTGACTCCATGATTGGATGATTGGTTTACTTGTCAGTCCCTAGTACAGTGCACTGTGTGTGCCCAGGGCTTGTAAATCCAATGCCGCTGGTGGGCTTGCAGCACTGGTTGTGCCACCCACAGAAGCGGCTTGTAAAATGTGTCTCAGGCCTGCCATTGCAGAGCCTGTGTGCAGCCTAGGGCTGCCATGTCGACTTGGTGAGTACACCCACTTACCAGTCCCTAAACCTTCCCTTTACTGCATGTTGGTCACCCCTAAAGTAGGCCCTAGGGCAGGGTGCATTGTGAGTATAAGGTAGGACATGCCCTGGTGTGTGTGGCATGTCCTAATAGTGAATTACAGCCATTTTCGTTTTTCACTATTGCAAGGCTACCTGCTCCCCATAGGCCAGAATGGGCAGACTGACTATTACACCTTATAGTCAGAACTGACCCAGGGAACATGGTAGAAAAACGAATTTAGTATGCCTGAACTCAGAATGATAAAATACATCTTTTAGTAAAGTTGGTTTTAACATTCTGTGTTTGAAAATACCACTTTTAGAAAGTGGGTATTTTCTTGCCTAAACTTCCAAGCCTGCCTCTGCTAGGTTGTGTATTCCTTGTCTGGAGATTGAGTGACAGGGGCTGGGGGTGGCTACAGGAGACAGGGTGAGTCAGCACAGGGCTGAATAGAAAGATCTGCATCCAGAGTGGAGGGAGGAGTTGCACCTGGGTCTGAATAGGGCTGTGCCTGCCTTCCACAATGCTGGCTCCACCTCCTGCCGGGCGGCTGAGCACCCTGCCCCACATTCTGAAAGGAAAGAAGGAGTCAGAAAAACAAAGTGCTCCAGGACTGACCAGAACTGGTTTTGACTAGGCAGAGGCCTCTCTGCCTTCAGAGAACAAAGGAAAACTGTGTATAAAAAGGGGACCCAGACCCCTAGGAAATTAGATCACTTTGGGAAAACAAGAAGAAACCTTTGCTGAGGAGAGGAACCAGAAGAAACTGAGGAGAGGACTATCCCTAAGCTAGAGGGATCTGCCTGCAGTGGTTGCCTGACTGCCAAAGGAAGGAGAAAGGACTTTGTGTGCACTTTTATTCAACTTGTGAAGGATCTCCAAGGGCTTGAGAAAAGAGCTTGCCTCCTGCTGAAGTCTCAGGGACAACAGACTTCAACCACCAGCTCCCCAAGAATCCTTTGGAAGTGCCTGCTGCTGCTTTGGGCCTTCTGAAGGGACTGCGTGTCGCAAGGAGCTGGAAGCGCGACTCAAGAGGAAGAAGCGTGTCGCCGTCGCTGCTGCTGCCGTCGCAACTCCGAAGGAGGGTGTCGCCGCTGTAGCTGTCGTATTGCACCGCATCGAGAGAAGCGTCCCGCAACGAAGAGGAAGCGTGTCGCCGTCGCTGCTGCTGCCGTCGCAACTCCGAAGGAGGGTGTCGCCGCTGTAGCTGTCGCATTGCACCGCATCAAGAGAAGAGTCTCGCATCGAGGAAGAAGCGTGTCGCCGCCGCAGCCGCTGCCGTCGCAACTCCGCAGGAGGGTGTCGCCGCTGTAGCTGTCGCATTGCACCGCATCAAGAGAAGCGCCTCGCATCCACGGAGAAGCGTGCCGCCGTCGGAGCTGCTGCCGTCGCATCACGAAACAAGGGTGTCGCCGCTGCAGTTGTCGCATCGAGCGGAAGCGTCTCGCAACGTCGGAGAAGAGGGTCGCCGCCAAAGCCGCTGTCGTCGCATCGCTGAACAAGGGTGTCGCCGCTGTAGCTGACGCATCGAGTCGAGACTTCTCGCAACCTCGGAGAAGCGTGCCGCATCAGGAAGAACTTGACGTCTTTATTTCTTTGCACCAGAACTTTGTCGCATTTCCATCGCTGCAACATTGCTTGTTGTGGAAGCGTCCCGCATCGTAAGGTACATTGACTTAAAGTGTCGCATCTTAAGAACTGAACTGAACTAAGCTAAACCTACCATTTTAAGTACAGTATTGTGGATTTTTGTCGTTTATGGTCTTGTGTTAAAACTATATAAAGAATACTTATTTTTGATATAAAACCTTGTGTGGTGTCCATCTGTAGTGTGTCACTAGATTACTGTATGTGTTCACAAATGCTTTACACACTGCCTCTGAGATAAGCCTGTCTGCTCGTGCCAAGCTACCAAGGGGGTGAGCAGGGGTTATTTTAGGAGTGTACCCCTTTACCCTGACTAGAGGCGAGGGTCCCTATTTGTCACAAGTACCTACCTGTGCCAACTAGAGACCCCCAATTCTAACATTGGTGGTCAGCGGTGAGGATTCTGGACTTGCATTTGTGATTCATGTACAGTGATTGGTGAACACTACTATTGAGTGCAGACCAAACGCGACCACATACTGTTTTTCTGTTTTATGGTGTCCTCCTGGAGGTATTTTTGATACCATGACTCTGGTTAGTTGTTGCAAAATGGAACTCAACTTCTGGCACATGTTTATCTACACAATGAAGGAGCTACGTGTGTTTTGCAAGGAAAGAGGGCTGCCTGTGAAGAGAAGGTCCAGGGAGGATCTAGAGGCATCCCTATTTCAGTATGAGTTACCCCGCTGGAAGGCAACACTACCAGTTGAGTCTGAGGAGGAGGAATTCCCTAGAAGTGAGGGAGAAACAGAAACAGATAGCTGGCTTCTGGCTTATGAGCAGAAGCTGAGAGAAATTGACGAAGAGCTGAGAGAGATTGATGAGGCTCAGAGGGCCTTAGCCCAAGAAAAAGAAATTTGGGCAGCTCAGGAAGTGAGCTTTGCTGAGTTGGAGGTGGAGTCCAGCTCAGATGGTGGCAGCAAAATTAAGTTATTCAGTGCTGAGAGAGTAGTGCACACACCCAGAGATGTGGCGCCTGACTTGAAGGAGGGGTTAACATACACCAGGAGGTTCAAGGACATGAGGTAGCTCCAGTAGTGCGCAGTGTCCCTGAGAGGAATAGGGAAACTGACGCAGGGATTCATGGTCCTAGTGGTGGGAGGGACACTCTACTGACTCTAGATGAGAGGTGCAGGGAGAGGGGTTCCCCCATGGTTGAAGTCCTGGTATGTGAGTGTGAAGACCGCCCAGAAGAGTGTGGGTTGAGTGACAGAGACAGTCAGATACTGTCTTGCCAATCTCAGAAGAGTGGTGTGGGGTACGTGTGCGAGGCACTGGATGGTGAGGTGAAGGATAGTTTGGTTAACCCCTGTGGGGGACTGTGTGATCCAATTGTGGGAGAGCATATTGTAAGTCCCTGTTTTCCAGAGCTATGCCAACACCTGTTGGAGTGTGACTTCTCTGACCTCAGGGAGCTCACATTGGAGGCGGACCTTTGGTGGATTCCAGAGGGTCTGAAGAGGCATTGGGGAGTGACCCTAAGAGGAGTGGCTCAGGTGTCTTCCAACCCATAGTGGTGGGAGAGGTTCAGTGTAGCCCAGCTAGGTCCCGTGGTAATGGGAGGGGTGTAGGGACTCACGTCCTGTCTCAGTGGAGAAGGAGTGAATGTGGGGCTGCGTGTCCCGAGGTGCCCGAAACCCAGTCTCAGAGCCTGGATGGTTCTTTAAGGGAACACCAGGTAGGGAGCCTAGGCTGCCCTGATGGGCCGCCTGTTGAGGAGGATCTCCTAGTGTCTAGAGAACCTGGAGCGTCTGTAAATGGAGCTCCCGTGTTTCTGGTGTCTGGCAGTGCCGCTCCACTTGGGAGGGTGCAGAAGTCCAGAGTGAGGGGTGAGAGGGGGAGAGAGTCCCCAGTGGAAGAACCAGTGGATCAGGGACCAGCCAGAAGGGCTGAGTCACCAGTGAATGACCATGGTGACACCACTTCTGTCCTGGGGGATCTTCACACACTGTCAGACGGACAGGGGTTGGGAGATCTGCGCCAGGCAGACTGTCACACAACACCTGAGAGATGTGTTACCCTCTGGGGGGCATGCGTGCGCCCCAGGAAGTCCTGGTGCGCCAGGCAGGTTCTTACACAACTCTAGAGGAGTGTGTTTCCTTTGGGGGGTTGGTGTACCCTCCCGGAAGTCCTGGGTTGCCAGGCACAGGTCCAGCCTAAGGGTACAGACCCTGGGTTGGAGGGCCAGGTTCAGGGTGTCCCCCTGACCTGGAGGAAGGGGCAGCTGCTAACAGTGCCCCTACCAGTTTGTCTTCTGGGGGCAGCGCTCCAGGTGGGAGGGTGCAGGACCCCAATAAGGGGGTGGGGAGAGGACAGCCTCACCCCTGGCCTCTGCCCAGTATAAGGGTACAGACCCTATGCTGGGATCCCAGTTGCAGGATAGAACCCCTGAACTGGTGGGCGGATTGTGCAGGACACCTGCCACAGGTGCCCTGACAATTCTGGTAGGGGGTACCGCTCCTGATGGGAGGGGGCAGTACACTGGAAGGGGGTGCAGAGGGAGGGAGTCCTCGCCTCTGACCCCGGTTCAACTGGAGGGTTTAGACCCTAGATTGGAGGACCAGGTTCAGGGTGTCCCCCTGACCTGGACGCCCAGTTGCAGGATAGAACCCCTGAACTGGTGGGCGAACTGTGCAGGACACCTGCCGCAGGTGCCCTGACAATTCTGGAAGGGGGTACCGCTCCAGGTGGGAGGGTACAGAGCCCCAAGGAGGAGGACCAGGTGTGGGAAAGCCCACCCCAGTCTCCAGTCCAGCCGCCGGGTATAGGCCCGGGGCTGGTGGGTCAGCGCCAGGATGTCATACCTGACCTGACAGGAGGGAGAGTGGACAAAGGGTGCCAAGCACCTGGGGCTACTGCCCCCCGCTCTCTGACGCCACAGAGGTTTGAGAGCCCTGAGAGGCATAAGGCCTGGGTCTCATCCCTGACCACTGTCAGTGGCCACTGTGGCTTGCTGGCTGTCTGTTGGGACACACCTGTGAGCAAGTTAAGGTTAGGTGCTGCACAGGTGGTGTCCACAGGTGAGGAGAAGGGTTCCCCATGGATTAGCTTGGTGGGCCCTGAGAGTATGGACAGAGGGATCCAAATAGGTTCAGATTGGCGTAGAACTGGAGTATGCCCCTGCTGTTGTGGGCCAGGGTCCAGGTTCTATCGCCCAAAGCAGGGAAGCCCATCAAGGTAGTGATTGGTCTACCCTGCGTTTTGGCTGGAAGGGGGTTGTGTTGGACTTGGCCCTTTTGCACGGTCATCCCTAAACTTTTTGCCTTCCTCCTATATTTTTTCTGACCTGTTGTTGGCTGTTTTATGACTCTGGGCACTTTACCACTGCTGATCAGTGCTAAAGTGCATATGCTCTCCCTATTGTAAATTGTGTTATGGATTAGTGACTCCATGATTGGATGATTGGTTTACTTGTCAGTCCCTAGTACAGTGCACTGTGTGTGCCCAGGGCTTGTAAATCCAATGCCGCTGGTGGGCTTGCAGCACTGGTTGTGCCACCCACAGAAGCGGCTTGTAAAATGTGTCTCAGGCCTGCCATTGCAGAGCCTGTGTGCAGCCTAGGGCTGCCATGTCGACTTGGTGAGTACACCCACTTACCAGTCCCTAAACCTTCCCTTTACTGCATGTTGGTCACCCCTAAAGTAGGCCCTAGGGCAGGGTGCATTGTAAGTATAAGGTAGGACATGCCCTGGTGTGTGTGGCATGTCCTAATAGTGAATTACAGCCATTTTCGTTTTTCACTATTGCAAGGCTACCTGCTCCCCATAGGCCAGAATGGGCAGACTGACTATTACACCTTATAGTCAGAACTGACCCAGGGAACATGGTAGAAAAACGAATTTAGTATGCCTGAACTCAGAATGATAAAATACATCTTTTAGTAAAGTTGGTTTTAACATTCTGTGTTTGAAAATACCACTTTTAGAAAGTGGGTATTTTCTTGCCTAAACTTCCAAGCCTGCCTCTGCTAGGTTGTGTATTCCTTGTCTGGAGATTGAGTGACAGGGGCTGGGGGTGGCTACAGGAGACAGGGTGAGTCAGCACAGGGCTGAATAGAAAGATCTGCATCCAGAGTGGAGGGAGGAGTTGCACCTGGGTCTGAATAGGGCTGTGCCTGCCTTCCACAATGCTGGCTCCACCTCCTGCCGGGCGGCTGAGCACCCTGCCCCACATTCTGAAAGGAAAGAAGGAGTCAGAAAAACAAAGTGCTCCAGGACTGACCAGAACTGGTTTTGACTAGGCAGAGGCCTCTCTGCCTTCAGAGAACAAAGGAAAACTGTGTATAAAAAGGGGACCCAGACCCCTAGGAAATTAGATCACTTTGGGAAAACAAGAAGAAACCTTTGCTGAGGAGAGGAACCAGAAGAAACTGAGGAGAGGACTATCCCTAAGCTAGAGGGATCTGCCTGCAGTGGTTGCCTGACTGCCAAAGGAAGGAGAAAGGACTTTGTGTGCACTTTTATTCAACTTGTGAAGGATCTCCAAGGGCTTGAGAAAAGAGCTTGCCTCCTGCTGAAGTCTCAGGGACAACAGACTTCAACCACCAGCTCCCCAAGAATCCTTTGGAAGTGCCTGCTGCTGCTTTGGGCCTTCTGAAGGGACTGCGTGTCGCAAGGAGCTGGAAGCGCGACTCAAGAGGAAGAAGCGTGTCGCCGTCGCTGCTGCTGCCGTCGCAACTCCGAAGGAGGGTGTCGCCGCTGTAGCTGTCGTATTGCACCGCATCGAGAGAAGCGTCCCGCAACGAAGAGGAAGCGTGTCGCCGTCGCTGCTGCTGCCGTCGCAACTCCGAAGGAGGGTGTCGCCGCTGTAGCTGTCGCATTGCACCGCATCAAAAGAAGAGTCTCGCATCGAGGAAGAAGCGTGTCGCCGCCGCAGCCGCTGCCGTCGCAACTCCGCAGGAGGGTGTCGCCGCTGTAGCTGTCGCATTGCACCGCATCAAGAGAAGCGCCTCGCATCCACGGAGAAGCGTGCCGCCGTCGGAGCTGCTGCCGTCGCATCACGAAACAAGGGTGTCGCCGCTGCAGTTGTCGCATCGAGCGGAAGCGTCTCGCAACGTCGGAGAAGAGGGTCGCCGCCAAAGCCGCTGTCGTCGCATCGCTGAACAAGGGTGTCGCCGCTGTAGCTGACGCATCGAGTCGAGACTTCTCGCAACCTCGGAGAAGCGTGCCGCATCAGGAAGAACTTGACGTCTTTATTTCTTTGCACCAGAACTTTGTCGCATTTCCATCGCTGCAACATTGCTTGTTGTGGAAGCGTCCCGCATCGTAAGGTACATTGACTTAAAGTGTCGCATCTTAAGAACTGAACTGAACTAAGCTAAACCTACCATTTTAAGTACAGTATTGTGGATTTTTGTCGTTTATGGTCTTGTGTTAAAACTATATAAAGAATACTTATTTTTGATATAAAACCTTGTGTGGTGTCCATCTGTAGTGTGTCACTAGATTACTGTATGTGTTCACAAATGCTTTACACACTGCCTCTGAGATAAGCCTGTCTGCTCGTGCCAAGCTACCAAGGGGGTGAGCAGGGGTTATTTTAGGAGTGTACCCCTTTACCCTGACTAGAGGCGAGGGTCCCTATTTGTCACAAGTACCTACCTGTGCCAACTAGAGACCCCCAATTCTAACAGTCACGGTAGACCCGGAACTAGTCGAAATTTGATGCTGACCGCGATGGAACGCAGGGTGGATACACCAACCAGGTTCGCCCTAGTCAAAAATGTTACCTTCTAACGTTAGTCTTTTAAGTCCCAATCTACCACACGAGTACATTTCTCAAGCACCCTAGGATCTCAGGGGAGGCAGTGCCACTGATCAGCAAGGCAATTGCAGGAAAGGCCTCTTGTAGCTTGTTGTTTCCCTGTATATTGAAAAGGTCAGCCTTATGACCAGTGGAGTCCACTTCTTTATCCTGTGCACAAGTAGGGGAGCACATCTAGTCTTCCAGGCTCTTCTCAGGTCTCAAATAGCATGTTCAGTCTTCTGATGTTCTGAGGGTAAGAGGTGTGTGTGTGTGTGTGTGTGGGGGGAGTGTACTATAATACTCCTAGTGTCTTCACACAACTAACACTAAAATCTAGTTTGGGACACGTCCTGTACCCACAACAACCTCAGAGACAGACGTCTAGTAGAACAAAAGCGGAGTTTTCAGCAACCAGACAGTAGATACACATGAATTGTTTTGACATCTTGTTTCACTCCTTTGGAGAGCGCCCCAAATATCATATGTAAACCCAGCAGATCTGTCAAATAGGCTTTGACACTGTAATGTCAAAAAGATGCCTACTGTGATTGCAGCCTGGCTGGCTGGGGGAACAAAATAAGTGCCATGCCGAAGTGTCAGCTATCATTTGCCTGTGACAGAGGAGGCATCATTGAATTGTGCCCCATTTGTCCTATGAAAAAACCCAGCAGACCGGTCAGGCAGGATGTGACATTCAAGCAGGACTTGCCACTTTACTGTCAACAAGGATCCTCACAGCCCCACCCTTCATTTCTGTCATGGTCAGATGGGCAATGTCTGCCCATTCAGGAAAGCCTATTGTTTGTTTCTGGGAGCACGGTCCAACTTCATTCATGCCTATTCAAATGCTAATTACTGGCTGACAGAAGTCGGAGGGAAAAATGCAGATTTAGCTTCCAGGGACTTAGGCAGGAAAAAGGTAACTTTCTGAAAGTCATCTTTCCAAAATATTTATTAGAAATCTGACTTCACCAGCAAATTGAGCTTATAATAAATATTTCAAAAAGTCAAAAAATGAAGGCAGACCCAAAGTGGCAGCAGCAAATAAGAGATGGGGGGCACTGTTGAGACCGCAATCAGAGGGAAGGAGGACGTGGCCTCCTCCAAATGAGGTACTGTTTCTGGGCTCATGGTGCAATATCAGTTCGGGCTGGACTGTTCCCATGAGGAGCTGGGTAAAGACTGATTTGCATATGTCTGGGTCCAACCTGGCGTGGCATAGTAAGCAAAAGAACAATGGATTCAACCCAGATCTCTTGACTGGGGGTGAGTGGTTGAAAAGTTTCAGCACTCCGTCCATCACCTTGTTGTTTGCTATGTTCGTCCTAAGTAGCCAAGGGTATGCCCAGACGTAGGTCCCTTGCTCGCTGTGCCACTGGATTCAAGCAAGCCTGGCTCATGAGGGGTGATACCCCGAAACCGGTCCCGGGAAGCTTGTTTCCGGTCCAGGGAGGACCTCGCCTGGCAGTTCTGGCTAGACTGTTCTCATGAGGAGCAGGGTCAAGACTGATTTGCATATGGCTGGGTCCAAACTGGGGTGGCATAGTGAGCAAAAGAACCATGGATTCAACCCAGGTCTCTTGCCTGGGGGTGAGTGATTGAAATGTTTCAGCACTACGTCCATCATCTTGCTGTGTTTGCAATATCATCTTCTAGCAGGCTGAGAGGAAGCAGAAGGCAAGTGAGCTGGCAATGTACTAAGATACGGGCTTCGCTGAAGTTATCAAGCAGCTGAAGCCTCACCTTACAATCCTGGATCACTTTGGAGCAGTGCAGGTTCAGGTTGTAGTGGACTGAAATTCTCACCATATAGTCCTGGATAGCCTTTGCAGGTTCAGGGATCGAGGTGTTTGGCCAGTACAGGATTATGATATTTAAAAGACAGCCTATGCCACAAACTCCCTTAGCTAGTGTTCATGGTGCCAGCAAACCAAGCCATACCCCAGTTAGCAGCCCTTCTTATAAATGGGAAACCATTCCAACAGTTGCGAGGGACAGCGTGTGATCTGCAGCCACTCTTCACCAGTACACTGTGGCAGCACATTTCCCAGTGTGGCGCTTGCCCCTCTCCAACACAGTGTTCGTAAGCCTTCTGCCCCTTCCAGAAAAGTCAATTTGTCCTCATCCTCTATTGCCATTTAACACCCACATACCTTCAAATTCCCTCATTTCACAACCCACGCTAGTGTCCCCGCCACATCCCCACCATATCTTACTGCTCCATTCTCTGCAGGATGTGCCACCCTGAAGGTGAAGGTTGGGAAACCTAACCAATTTGTGCTGACATGTATTTCCAAATAGGCATGACTGTGTGGGAAGATCTTCTCTCCATCACTGGCTTAGTATTCATGTGCAGCAATCTGAAGAATCTTGTTCATAGATATGTTGGAGCAAAAACATTTTTCACATACATTAAGAGAGAGTGAGAGTTGTGTGCAGAGGGAAAACCATCAATCAAATGTAAATGTATATAAGAATCCCTATTACCATAATATAGACGCTGTCACCTACAAAGGCAGGCAGCTTTTCCTATCCTGGCAGTTACTTACCCTAATAAAATCTTTATATTGATTGACTATTGTGTTGTGATGGAAAGATAAGTAGAACTATATCCGAAAGCACCTTACGTGTCTGTAAAACCATTAAAAAAGAGCTGGTCCTATACTTTACTGATGTGGGCAGTCTAGCAAGAGGGTGATTATGGTTATTTGGAGACGGCTTAGTTGCAGAGTGACTGTATGAAACCCTAACTGGCTCTCGGGTAGCTCAGCCTTCTCCTTCTGAAACCGTGGTTGGTGTCATCTCCTGTTTACAGTGCCTCTTTTTTACCACATGGTACATCTGTCTGACCCCAGACACTGGTGTCCGCTTAACTGAATCAGATGGAACTGAGCAATGTGCGAGTCATGGAGAGTAATAGACGCATCAGATGGTGACCATCTAGCTGGGCTCACCCACATCTCAACTATGTGACCTGCTTTTGAGCAGCCCTCAGGTAGTGTTCTCATTTGTAGACAGGCAGAGCTTTATAGCTTAAAATGTTCTTTTCCATATGCTCCAGACCATATAAATATCTGGACTTCCGTTGGCGCTGTAAGTGCTGCCTCTTTCAATTATGTACATGACCCTAGCAGATGAGAGTAGAGTGAGTCAGCAAAAGGTGCAACTGACAATGCTCATTACTGTTTGCGCCCATTGATGCTTATTAAATCATGGGGTTCTTGATGGTTTTTTTTTTGTTTGGAGCCATTGATGCATGTACTGTGTGGACACATTGATGTTTGTTACTGGGGCCGTTGATGGTTGATTTCAGGAGTCACTGATGCCAATTATGGTGTGCACTGATGGACAATCCTGGTGCCACTGATGCTCCTTACTTGGGGCATTGATGCATTTACTGTATGAGGCCATTGATCCTTGTTAACTGCCTAAGGCTGACAAAACTAGTTACAGTCCATTGTTGCTAATTACCACTGATTCTAGGTACAGCCTGAGACCACTAATACTCATTACTGGCTGGGGTCTTAATGATGGTTACTGTTTATGGCATTGATTGTCATGTCTAGGGTCATTGATGTTTGTTACCGCCTGGATGTTTGGTACAGCCTCTGGCTACGGATGCTCATAATTGCCTGGCCCATTGATGCTCATTACTGTGTGCTGCCGTTGGCACTTGATTGACGCTGGTGCGCGTAATGATTGTTGCAGTTTGGGGGCAGGGATACATATAACTTTCAGGGATTCTCGATATTCATCGCTGCTTGGTGCCACGGATGCATTTATTGTGGGACCATTTATCCTTGTTACAGCCTGAGGCCCTTAATGCTCATTAAGGCACGAGACCATTGGTGATCTTGATATCTACTGCCATTGAAGCAAGTCACTGTCAGGGGCTATTACTGCACATGGCTATCTGGAATCAGATAGGACCTCAAAAATATCAGAAGCTTTGACTACAGGAGCCGAGAATACCCTGTATTAGTTTTGAACGTAAAGTATTTCTCCTTTATCTCCAATTTAAAAAAAATATGACATAATTATACCTCAGCACCACCCACTAGTTTGAGATCTGGCATGGTGTTATCATTATACCATGCAGTATGTCATTCCTCTTACTACACCCCTTTCGTATCCCGGGAGATTTGCATCAAATTAATGTCTATATCCCAGTTACTGGTTTATACTGACTGAGCCAATCATAATTACTGCAGTAAGAAAGAATGCATTTTGATTATTGCATTGTTTGATTTTTCGCTAAGTGGGGACTTTTGCATCACTGGTCACGCTCGATTAAGTAAGTTGTCCTAATTTTTTCAGTACATACTAAGCAGAATGAGTTGCTTATTGCAAACTATTTTGCTTCACGCAACAGTCCTTGACCTCAGTCCACTAATAAAGTCTTTGCACTTGCATGATCCTCCACTCATTCGAAGAATTGCTTCTTCAATATTACCTCCACTTATGTGTCACTAGTGATTTAGGGCTTATGAGCAAACCTGATTGTACTGTTTGTTCTTGCTGACTTGAATCTTTTTAAAAGCTTGTAGGCTGTTCATATGCATAGCTAGTAACGTTTTTCATACCACAGGGTACTACTTAGTTTACGTCTTTCCTGGCTTTACAAATTGTTTTACTGTTGCAGATGCAGGAGTGAATTTGTTTGTACCACGTGACTACCTGAAATAATGCATTATACAATCTGACAAGGCAGTGATTTGTCATCTGCAATGCTTCTGTATAGTTTGGTAAATATTCTTCTCGTTATGGCTGTAACTCACTTCCACTTATATGTACAAGGATGTTCAATTATTGACACTGTCTTTCCAGGTGTGTGAAACTTCCTGTTGATGGTGCACCTCTGTACTGCACTGAACCAAAACAAATGTCAACAAAAATAGCTGAAGAGGAAAATCAGAAAACTGTACAGTTAAATATTATATTCATTAACAATTACCTTTGGTGTCCAATCAGCCATACCCGCATGCAGATTTTTGTATTTTTATATTTGCACTGGTTTCACTGTGTGCTACACTTTTCTGGCTTTATGTACCTACTATAACAGCAAATACATTTTAAAATATATGTTAAACAAGCTGCTTTTTAATAAATAAATAATTTGATTAAAAAATAGTTACAGCCGTTTCATAAGTATTTTATCATGCAATGACTGTAAAGGAACCAATTGTTAACTTATCATCCAAGTAACTGATCTTTTTAAACATGTCCCTTTGGGAATGATATAGTGAATGCTCGTTATTATACTTGTACCCAGATTCTCTTGTAGATATTGAGTTGTCCCTTGGAGTTCAATGGTTCATATGACTCACTGAAGCCACTGATGCATGTACTGCCTGTGACCACTGAGGCATATGTCTGAGATAATTGGTGTATATACTACTTCAGGCGATGATGGCATTTCTACCCGGCACTATTGATGCATTGCCTGGGATGTAGATGGATAGTGCTGTCAGAAGGTACTGAAACATACTACTGTCTTTGAACTTGTCTAAGATCATAGATGCATATAATATCAGGGGCCTCTGATGTACTGTGTTGTATGTGTAATTGATGCTCATTACTGCCAGTTGACATTGACACACATACTGCCTGGGGCTATTTTGACATATCGGGCCTCATTACGATGTCAGTCGGAAAGCCTCCGACCGACAGTCGGAATCTCCTAGACCATGTCGGAGCCCTTCCGACCGACCGATTAAGATGTTTGCGGTTGGAATGCAAACCATGTGGTTGTTCCGAATCAGTTCTGACTGGCCCTCGGAGTATTCCTGTCTGTCGGAACCGCATAGTACACCCCTATGGGCAGCGTTTCCGACCGAGGGATTACGATGCCGATTTCCAACAGCCTTTATGAGTCGGTCTGTCTGACACAAAAAGGCTTTCAGAAAGTGACTTTGGGATCCCCTGGCAGGGCCAACTAGGCTCCGAGGTGATGGCCGACGGGGTACCCGATGGACCCCCCTGTAAAACCCTGCACTGTGTGGCAGGCACCATGGGGTGCCTGCGACAGGGTGCAGGGTTTTCTGCAAACACCCATTTCCCATAGGAGCCTGTGTCACAGTCGGTTGTCGGGCAGAACACGAGCTCTCATAGGGAACAATGGGACTCCGACCGAACAGTGTTCGGTCACATCGTAATCCGTCGGTCGGTTCTGATTTCCGAGACGTTGTCGGTCGGAGTCTTTCTGACCGACATCGTAATGAGGCCCATAGTGTCTAGGGTCACGGATTCACGTTCTGCATTGGGCAACTGATGTGTATATTGTCTGCACTTTTTATCCATATACAATTAAAGACTATTGATGCATATATTCTGTAAGATCATTATTGCTGGTTCTGCCTCTCGGGTGAATTTTTCCTGAGAGGTGATATATTTTGCACATCTATGTAAGCAACTGTAATTTAGGAAATTTTGTATTTGGGTCTATTTCTGTATTGAAATAGTGTTCTTTTGTTGTCGCCGAATCTGCATACAGAACAACTGTGGCAGATATAAAAGCTGTGCAGTTTGTTGAAACAATGCCAATGTTCTGATGACAGAGTAGGTCATTTAGATTCAGTTTTTTTAGATTTAGCCAATATACCGATTTCTGGCTCCAACGTTTCTAATACGTTTGGTTATGTATATATGTCATGGTCAGAATAATCTTTATGCTTAGATTTGGAAAACATTTAAAAAATAGGATCAATAGATTGAATACCTACGTTCCTCATAATCTTTCTTTTTCTTTCTCATATTTGCATTTTCCACTTTTCTAAGCTTTGAATCGAAGTTTTGGTTATTGTACTTCAAATTTTGTGGTTTTTGTCATCCTGAAATTCACCTCAATTATTTCTTCCTTCTATGTAAACTGAATAAAATAGTATTGGAAAAAACGGAGTTAACAATCTCTACTCCATAATATATACAGAGGATATTCAGAGGCTATACCATTTCTTGGTATATCAGAGGCTACTCAAGATGACACAAAAAGAAGAATTCTCCTTGAAAGCACGTTCTAATCATGCACCAGTGGACACTAAATTGAATCTCCCCACCCTGTACCAAAAAGAGACTCAGTGATGTCCTCACATGATCCTTTTGGTGTGAGAGAATGTTACTAATGCAACTGAACATTTTTAGGTCCCGCCTAGACAGCGCTTGCGCGGTGTCTTCGAGACATGCTATATTCAGTATATGTGTATTCAACACGCCCAACACTTTTGGTTGGTTAGTTGGCCTGCCTTTCTAAATTCCTTCACTCTGGTTGGTCAATAAGGTCTGTCTGTCCTGCCTTTGTATGCTTGGTTCCCTCCTATCGGACATCACCATTTGTTTTTTTTGGTTGGGCATCTCTAGCCATCTGTTGCCTCCTCGCTCGCACACCCTCCCATCATTGCTGCCGTCCTTCCTGTGCTGCTGCTGACGTAATGCACAGTATTTTGGTAACTTTACCGACCGTAACGCATTGTATTTATTGTTCGCTCCGGCATACCCCACCCTTCTGCACAACACGGCACTGACGTTTGTGGCAATTGCGGCATGCCGCGCTTTAGCGTTATAAACAAACAACAATATCTCAACCGGTATTATTGAAAAAGACTGATTATAAAGCATGTAAAAAACATTGCTAGAGAAACAAAACAGGAAGACTCAAAGAAGATTTTTAGATGATATATTAAAAAAAATAATGACAAGGGCTATGAAATTTGGAGACAGTTGTATCAGCACTGTAAGCAAATATTGCATAGGTAACCCGAAGACTTTGTGCACGCAAGTGCTCGTGACACTCTGAAGTGAACGGCGCAAGTGACAAGTGAAGAAAAACAGCGATGGCGCAGAGTGAGAAAGTGACAAAAATATATGTACAAGCGCACTTGTGGTTCGTAATTATTTACATCAACTTTTATGAATTCTTAACATTTTAGAGAACCACAGAGAGAAGGCACCGGAGGTTGTGCTGGTATGTCGACGGCGTTTCGATCCTATCGACTGAGGATCATCATCAGGACCAGGTTACTGAATGAAGGTGCTGTACATGAAGGGGGAGAAAGGGAAAAATCAGGAATTGGGCAGGGTGGGGAATGGAAAAAGGGGGGGGGGGGAAGAAGAAAGCCGGGACAAGTAGGCGGGAGTGACAAGAAGGGGGGGGGGAGGGAGAAAAGAAGTGAACACCCGAACATGGCCAAGCGCTCACCTGGGGATTAGTCCAAGGAGAGGCAGTCCGTTATTTAGAGAGACTGAAAGTGAGAGGTGGAAAGAGCAATGGGGTTGTTGTAGTGAGCCTCAGCAAGGCCTACCAGTGCTTAGGGGTTCTCCCTTCTCTGCACAGAGTCCTCAGACACTTAGGAAGAAGTTGGCACAGAAACTGAAATATAAAAGACAGAGTTTATTAAACCTTATAAGGTGGAGCTAACATTCACACATCACCCTTCAGTAATGCATGAAGTAGCACACTGAATGGAAGGATCCTGGTCCTTTTATACCCACACAGGGGCTCAAATGAAGGCGGTACAAACACAAATGCTGGTTGTAGGTACATATAAGGTCATACAGAGAATGCACAGTCGACAAGTGGGTGGAGATAACAGTTTCTACTTTTAGTAGACACATCCTGACATTTATAAACTTGAAACAGCTGCAAGCTCAACTGAGCATGTGCAAAGCAAGAGGAACTAAAGTTAACTTGTCTCTAGGCAGATTTCAAGAGCAGTTAACAGGAAGGTAGGACAGAGCACATGGCGAGCACATGGTAGCACATGGCAGCCAAAATGGCTGACAGAAATACAAAATGGATTCCACAAAGCGGACAATTTAGCCTCTGAATACAGGCTGTCTTTAGCCAATGCTTAACTTAAGTGCTGCCAAATTACAACAGACGGCCCTTTCAGCATTGGCTGAAGACATTCGTTTATCTGGGGTAATCTAAATATTCATCCCGTACATCTATTAACATTATTTCGGCCACCTCTTTATTCAACATTTGTTGGGCCTTTGTTTCAGCAACGTTCCCTCTTCCCAGGTATACAAGCAGAGATGCAAATGGAGCAAAGCATTGGACCACATTGGATACATACACAGCATGTAAAAAGTATTAATCATTACACACAGGATAGTCAGTAGCTTCCAGCTCCAAGCAGAAACAAGAGTCCAAAATCATCTAGTCTAATTCTAAGTTTCAGGGCTCTGATGTATTTCAGTGACTATCTATTTCAATTAATAGCCAACAGCACATACTTAATAAAAACATTTTCAATAGACTTTTCCAGTATTTCTTATGAGGGCTAAATTATCAATTAATATACTTAAGGAAAGAGTAAAGTAACATGCTCAGATGAACTTTTCTCGTGCAGAATAAACATTACTCTTAAAAAATATTAAAGCAATCAGACATATTATTACAAAAAACAATTGTGGCTCCGGGGGACCAGGAGGACCACACAGGGCCATAGGAATTAGGACAAGGAGCCGCAAAGGGCTGCTCCTCCAAAAAAAATGGGACGACCAAAGGGGTACATTACTAACAACAACAAAAAAGTCCTTGAACCAACCAGCCAGAGGGGAGTCTTCTCCCTGTGTCCGTTTTGAGCCTCACAGGCAGGCTCTTGTTGTTCCCACGGTGGAGCTGCACAACTCGCAACTCAAGAATCACGGAGAAGAAAAAGTCTTTCTTTCAGGATAGGGCAATCACCCCCCCAGGGCAAATACCCTCAATGATCCTATCCAGTGTCTCAGGCAGTGCACCAGTTTTCTTCACTTTAATCTAACAGGCACCAAGGGCATAGCACCTGTACCCTAAACTCAAGTCCTTCCCTAACTCCTGTATTTGCACTTCTGGCGCACTGCTCTTTTGTTGGGGCCACAAATTGTACCCAATGTGCTCGGGCATCTCTTGATCAACAAACAAAGGCGTAGACTTGCATTCACTTTGGGACCAGGATTAAGAGGCCTGAAGCAACCCTTGTTTCAAAGGGGGTCACCTCAAGCAAAAGCCTCCTTGCCGTCCTTATCGGTCTGTGACTCTCTCAGCTGGGCGGCATCAAAAACTGGATCCACAGAAAGATTTCTTCATCCTGATTTGTGACCCCGTCTTTCGCCCAAGACAGTGGCAGGGGTACACACTTCACGTCCCAGTGCTTCCGCCTTCACTGAGGTCCTAGTTGCCAGCAACGCCTGTGCTGGTTACCTTCACTTTGGCTTCAAGCTGCAGTGGCGCTGACTCCCCAGGCTGGATCTGATGTCCGGGCCCCTCTGGCAATGGTTGTAAGGCAGCAAATATCTATTGGTGGACAGAACAAGAGGTCTTTAGACAAGGCACAGAAATAATCTAACAACAGAGAGGATAGTCTCAGAATACTTCCTTAGTCTTGGGGCGCCCCATACATTAGCAAGGCACCCAAGAACCACTTCATCTATCTGAGAGTAGAAAACCCTGGACCTATTGGCAAGTATAAAAGGAACGTTTTGGTGAACTGACAAGAGTAATACATCACCCAATCCCAAACAGCCAAGGAAGTCTGTGTTCATTTACTAAATTCTGAGGAAAAGAGAAAAACAATACAGACATACTCCAAATACTTACATTGGTGTATTCCTATATTACCAATCTGAAGAACCCTCAAGAAAAAGGAAATGTTCTACACTTTTACTCATAGATTTTACATTACTTGTACAGGACTGCAGACACTTGTAAAATAATTTCTCTTACATGTTATGCTTAGGACCATGCTCTCATGTTATAGGTGCAGCAGGAAAATCTAAAACTGCTAATCTAACAGGGATTCTTATTGCAAAAAGAACTAAACTTCAACATAGTGGGTACTTTTTCTCCAGCAGAACATGTTATGACAAACAAACTCCTATAAAACAATATTTTCCTTCAAAATGTTTGCTAAGGATCACATGAGCGTCTTTCCTGCATTGTACTTTTCACGATCTGGACTATGCAACATCATTTTCAAAAGGAAAAAAAACCTATCTCCAGCTCTAATAAGGGCTGTCAGCTTATTTACAGAGACTAGCTAATAAAAGACTAGCAATGCCCTTGCAAAACTGTATAGAACATGAGAATAACATAAACAATAATAGTGTTGCCACCTGAGATTTTTGAACAGAAACCCCCACTATACAATTTTCCTTAAAGATCAAATAAGGGAACATCAATCTGTTCTACTCATTCTTTCATACAGGATGGGCAGTAACATAGCTTATGTGTTTCATCTTTTTATTAATTCTAACAATTTTAAAACAGTATTACAGAATAGCCAATTGTAATTGTAATTGTAAGTAGCATTTATATAGCGCAGCTGTCACCCAACGGGCATCCTGGCGCTGGGATTACCTAAATCACTGTGCAGCTATAAAACTATGAATCATCATGCGCCAATCTCTCAAGGCTATTCTTTTGGAAAGAGCCTGGTTTTTAGCTTTTTTCTAAACTGCAGTAAGTCATCAGTCTGTCTGAGTTCACTTGGTAGTTCATTCCATAACCTTGCGGCTGCATGACCAAATGATCTACCTCCTAGTCGGGTTTTCTTGACTCGTGGGGTACATACTAGGTGGGCTGCCAAGGAACGAAGACTTCTAGCTGGGGAGTACCAAGTAAACATTCTCTGTAATGGTTTAGGCCCCATTTTGTGTGCCGCCTTATGAACAATGCAAAGTGCCTTAACTGTCACATGGCCATTTCCTAGACAGCTTTAGACAGACTCAAAAAAAAGTGAGAAAAAGAAGAGAGAAAACATAATTTTGCCTACTCTTAATTTGTAGAGGAGCTAGCCTCCTTCCCCCATTTTGACAGTAGGAAAACCTGAAACAGGTTTTACTTCTGTCAACACTTTCAACCCCTATTCATAGCAACTGGGCACAAACAAACTTATAGGAGATATCTTAGAAAGTGGCTATTCTCTGATTCAGTCTAACACAATGCAAATTGAGTTAACTTTAAACCAATTTTTCTACAGCAATTGTACTAGAGTAACATGAGGGCGCATGAATGCAAACTAAAATCCATTTCCTCCTTATCGTAGCCCCTACACAGTATTCTTAAAACTAAAACCATTATTTTATATAAATGGCAGATCAATGTTCAACTGAGGGTTGTCTTCCTTTCGTGGCATAGGACTGCGCAAAACGTGTGTTTGCCAAAAATAGGAAGCAAAGCTTCTCTTTCTCTCTTTGCGCTATCATCTCGTCTTTCAAAAAATCTTTCGAAGGTCGAAGTATCCAAGCAAACATTACCCTTCAGCCTGCTAAGTAGCTAAATACAGAACTCCGACCTTTGACCCGTTCAGCAGCTGCTCGTTTTTGTGTGCAAGGCTTGCCATGCGGTTTTGTATTGCAAAGCAACTCTGGAGAATCACAGCGAAAAGCAGTCCTATACTTATTCTCAGTTATGTACAGTGGTGTGCAATCTAGTAATGCAGAGGCAGCTGTTTATTTTATACTTGCATATATATACTTTTATTGAAGCCTAAGAGCACGTTAAAACTGCCTTGAGTGGTAGAACTGCTTGTAAAATTGTGAATTTTAGCTCAATTTCGACTTTGGTGGTAGGGGCACTTAAAAATGAATATCCTACAATATTTTTGCATAATAGGAACCCCCAGAGTGTTCTCTAGATAGCCCAGGAATGGGAAATCAGAAATGCATAAGATATACCCTTTTAAAAACAAGTTTTGTACGGCTGGGTAAAGTGACATTTCACATTTAAGTTCCCTTCTTATTGCGGTACAGCACTGCTTAAATTCAACTTTGATGCTAGGAATTCACAGTATGATGATTAGGCTTTATAAAGATGAAAAAACGAATTTAAAGCATTTATTTTTAGCAATATATTTTTTCCCATATAATTAAATTTTATTTTTTATCAATAAAACCAACCATTTTGATGATTCCACATTGGAAAAGCAAGCTTCATTCGTAGCCTATCATATTTAAACACATTCATTCATAACCCTAAGCACAGAAGCCTTACTTGAAACAGGAAAAGTCTGCGCCACTTTTAATGGACAGTTATCATTTAACATCGGAACCATAGATATACTTATGTAAAGAAGGCATTAAGAAAGGAAATCCCTACTTTCAATTTTGTTCTCTGTTATCCAAAATAATGAAACTGGTGTTTTGAAACTTTTAAAATAATGCAGGCCTGTATACCTACACTGACTTAAAATATCGCTGACGCAGCATTCCTGTCTGTGGCCGTGAGCAGGAATAGCCATATGCTATTTATGCAGCTGTTGTGTGTCAGCAGGCGTCGAATTTTCACGCCTTTCTCAGGAAAAAAACCCTTTATTATTTGAAATACCCTGACAGAGTTAAATCCCCATTTGCTGTGTCAAACGGTTTCTTTCAGTTAGTCAGTTTAAACACAGCTGTCGGAAAGCTTTTTTCTCGGGTGCTGAGAGAAAAGCATGTCACAGTCTATTTAAAAACTGAGGCATTTCAATGCAGTCAAATCTATCTTTCTATAATGTATATTTAGTTCAGCAACGACCAAATTCACTCATATGATGTGCATGCCTTTTAATGTCTAATACAATGTTTAAAGAAAAGGCTGTAACATTGTGTATTTAAGTCTATTGATTACAAAACACACAATTTCGTTTTTCTACCTCTCTGTATGAGGCCTATTTTAATCCTATTGAATACGAATTCTAATTTTATGTTTAGCATTGTGGCAATTTGCACACATGTATAGTGTCTTACTCTGTCAATTTAATAGTAACATGCAGCTGTTTAGCATATGTTACATAATTTATTTCTGGATTTTTATTTAATATGTAAGTAACTAAATGACATTTTGCATAACAGAATAATGACAGCAAAAAAAAACATAAACAAACTCATTGAGCTCATTCAGACAGTTACAGAAGGACACAACACAGCGCGCTTAAAGCCAGCCATTCGTACACAGAGTACTCACACAAGTATTACCAATGTCAAACCAAAAACCCCACATAGACATTTAAACACACATTGAACCCACAAATCAATACTTAGGACAGCTTACAAAGTGTACGCAAGACCAACCTATTTGTAAATACTAATTGTAAGTCATATTTACAAGAAGAGCTCTCAAAAGTAGCCCAAAAAACTGTTCCATGGTCAAATTCGCCAGTTTTGGCTGGTAGAACACTCAAAAAGCGCTCTGCATATCACCACTTATGAATGTTACTAAGTGCGCAGATCCGGATCCGTTTTATGTACATATTTAGTTCCATGGGGTACTTAGTCACCAAGGAAGAAATATCTTTTTACTATACCTAAACCTATTTAGGTATCCCCTCTGAGGGAGTCAACTAAGTACTTACTAAATCCATATCGGTACCTCCAAAACAGCAACACTTTCTGCGAAGTGTACTGGAAACAGGCATGCCAAAAATAGTGCAGAATATGCAGTATTATAATCAAAGTAGCGCTTAAGGTACTCTTTGTACGTTGCGCTGTTCAAACAATTTCAAATAGAGAAAAATCTCCTCATTACCTGCCTATATGAATTGCAATGCATATATAACTTACAAAACAAATTCCAAAATTGGCCAATCATACAAACAAAGCCACAGTAAGTGTTACTAAAACTACCTTACCAATCAAAGGCATCAAACCAACAGCAAGTGCCGCAAAACGGCTCTTACCAATCAAATGGTGTCCAGGTTCCAACTGCCAAGTTCTCAAATTGACCAAATGGTCACTGCACGGCAAATCAACAGAAGAGATCTCAGTCAAGGACCGGCGCCGCCGGGCTGGTCAGATCAGAAAGAAAGGAAAAACGCCATGGGTGCCAAGACTCAGGTCTCCTCAGGCAGCGATCGCGTCCAAGAGCGAGATTCCAATCCTTCATCTCGACCAGTCCTTCGGGCATCCGAGTCACTGATGAGTCCCACGTTGGAAGCGCCAATTTGTTGTAGTGAGCCTCAGCAAGGCCTACCAGTGCTTAGGGGTTCTCCCTTCTCTGCACAGAGTCCTCAGACACTTAGGAAGAAGTTGGCACAGAAACTGAAATATAAAAGACAGAGTTTATTAAACCTTATAAGGTGGAGCTAACATTCACACATCACCCTTCAGTAATGCATGAAGTAGCACACTGAATGGAAGGATCCTGGTCCTTTTATACCCACACAGGGGCTCAAATGAAGGCGGTACAAACACAAATGCTGGTTGTAGGTACATATAAGGTCATACAGAGAATGCACAGTCGACAAGTGGGTGGAGATAACAGTTTCTACTTTTAGTAGACACATCCTGACATTTATAAACTTGAAACAGCTGCAAGCTCAACTGAGCATGTGCAAAGCAAGAGGAACTAAAGTTAACTTGTCTCTAGGCAGATTTCAAGAGCAGTTAACAGGAAGGTAGGACAGAGCACATGGCGAGCACATGGTAGCACATGGCAGCCAAAATGGCTGACAGAAATACAAAATGGATTCCACAAAGCGGACAATTTAGCCTCTGAATACAGGCTGTCTTTAGCCAATGCTTAACTTAAGTGCTGCCAAATTACAACAGGGTGACCCGGTCAGAAGGGATCCGGGGGCGGTAGTGACTGGAAGGAAGGAAAAAGGTCGTGATTAGCATGGGGATTGCCAAGGGGAGCCAGCAACCACTGGGACACTACGGGGCGCAGTACGCTCACAGAGATCAAGGACTTACCCCTGGGGTCCGAAGGAGGTGCAAAGAGGCTGGGGCCCTGAGGAGGGTCCACCGATGGAAGGCACAGCCCGGTTCACAAGGAATCCAGGGCCAGGAGGGTCTGAAATAAAGCAGACCAATGTCAGAGGGGATATTGGCAACCGGATTACTTGGGGATTAAGCCGAAGGGAGGGTGCCATGCGTAGGTGCTGAACTTACCAGTAGAAAGATGAAGAAGGATCTGGTAGGGGCCCAGGATGGATCCCCGTTGAGCAGGTGTCGCTCTGTCCGGCCCGGGGGGAGGGGGGCTAAAGCGTTAAACATCTAAATCTAAAGCGCGGCGTGCCGCCATTGCTACAAAAGTCAATAAATAAACAAGCATTTGCAATGCAATAGGTATCACATTTGCAAGAGTTGGAACTATTGGCATTGTAGATGACAATGCCTTTTATTTATGTGTTTTGAAAACCTGCATGCGGTGCGTAAGCATGCACTTTGTACTTATAGTCCTTGCTTACGAGAAGCAAGGCTCACAGTAAAAGAGACGCAGTTACTGCCAGCCTTGCTTCTCGTTAGCAACAACTATAAGTACAAAGTGCGTGTTTATGCACCGCTTGCAGGTTTTCAAAACACATAAATAAAAGGCATTGTCATTTACAATGCCAACAGCTCAAACTCTCGCAAGTGCGAGACCTAATGCATCATTGCAAATACTTGCAAATGTTTGTTTTTTCCTTCTGTCTGGAAAATGAGCAGAAAGGGGGCAAGTGAAGACACTGGGAAGGCAGGTGGGAGGGGTTAAGAAACAAGCAAGGGGTGGGGAGAAAGTAATTAAAACAAGCAGTGCCATGGTCAGGAAAAGGGCGGAAAGAAAAACAAACATTTTTAAAAGTAGTGCTTTTATTTAATAAGAAATTTAGTTAGCTGTAGCATATAGCTGGTGTTTTACACACTGAATTGGACACGCTGGTGGATATTTCATAATGACATGCACATTTATAATAACATACACACTTCGGGGGGAGGTGGTGTTGGGGGAAGGAGGGGATAATGAGAAGTTCAAGCAGCGCTGTGGCATGGAGAGGGGGAAAGGAAATAAACTTGCTGAAAAGCAGTGATCCTATTTAATTATTAAGTCACTTACTTTATCATCTAGCTGCCGCCCTTTGCTTTTGACATGCTGTGGGTGTCTGTTATGCATCTGAATGCGGCTGTGCAGTGGGGAGAGTTAGTTCTGGCTTGAACACTCAAGAAATGCTTAGGACCGGAAATAAGTCCTCTGGCAGATAAGTCAGCCTGGGGTTTCTTGGGGAGTGATAAGCTGTGATGGAGCCGTGGCTTGTTGTCCTGAGCAGCGGGGGCCCTCTCGCTGTAGGCAAGAGAGCACTGATATGTTGAAAATTAAACAGAGTGTAGGAGGTGGGGCAGAATGAAAGATTTTACATGTGTGCGTACTCGTGTATCGCTTTTTTCTATCTCTTTCATGCCCCGTGCCTCTCCTTCCACTGTTTATTTTTTACTTGCAGTACTTACATTTCTTACACTTGAATATTTTGAGTATTCATTCATGCACTGCATGGTGCGCTGTTGAAAGAAAAAAAAATTAATTATGCGAGATTTGTTAATGCGCGGCATGAGGGGAATGATTTACAAGTTCATTTAAGCAAGATTCGTAAATGCATGAAGTATTGAAATAAAAAAAACTAGCAGAACAGCATTGGTGGGGGTTCGAGAGCAGTGTGGGAGCGAAGAGAGCTACGTTACGCCACGCTCACCTCCTCACATATGAAGGAGCCAACGGTGCTTCTGCTTCTTGTGCCGCAATCTTAAAAAAAGGCGAGCCGCGCCGAAAGAAAGGCGCGTGCCGCCATTGTGAAACTGAAAGCGCCTGAAAAGAAACACAAGCGGCTGCCACTCCTGAAGCGCGAGTGCAGGGCATGTTGAAAATAAAAACATGATTAATTAAAATCCATGGGGGAGGGGACACCACACTAAAGCGCTGCTTTAAAGAGGCAGTGCTGTGTCGGCTGGATATAAAAGCGGCCGCCATTGCTATGCGCTCACATAGCATGTCGTGCCTGCTTCTGCAAGATATTATGTAAGTAAATAGCTCAGCTTAACTATTAATGAAAGCTACAGAGTAAGGACACATGTAAGAGGGGCTGTCCTTATGGGAGGTAACAACAGGAGAGAGGGAGGTACTAAGGAGGGACTACTGAGCCTATTGACAAATCAAAAGCCATCGTTTACAAAGGACAGGAAGAGGCGCCAATTGTAAAGATGGGCGGAACATAGGCAGAGCTTAATGCCCATATCCTGAATACTACGAATAATGTCCCAGTATAATGCAGAATCAGGGGAATATCAACAATATGTGGACAGTGGTCTGCCATGGGGAAAGAAATGTCTTTAAGGAAATAACTTTGTCCTCTCAAATGTAGGACCATCAATCAATAATACACACAACACTGACCATAGACATAAATACCAACTAAAAATGACAAAGACTCAAATCAATTTGAAAAGATTGTGTCCGATATATTTAAAAAATCATATAACGTATGTGATTAAAGACACATCAATATTAATATAAGACAGGACTGATACTCATTGTACAATACATAACAAAGACACAAAAAAAATTGTGACAAAAGTGTGGCTGAGACAAAAAGTTACACATAAGTTACAGGTAAACAAAAACTTGTTCCAGCGTCCAAAAATCTTAGAAAGCCATAAATAGACATGTGATTTTTATTTCTTATACAAATTTGTCTGTTTGGGCAGAGAACGCTTGTATGAATAACATAGACGTTTCGACCCCCTATATATGAATGTAAATAGACAACATCACCGTGGGGACTTCATCAGTACTGTAAACCAAGAGTGTATATGGCCTGTCTGAAAAAATTCTCAGGGAGATGTGTATCCCGACAAATAGTTAAACACATGCTTGGAAGGAAAAAGTTGATAAATCTGATGTCAGCATGGAGGGGTTACTGCTTCTATGGGACGCCACACTGCCACTTCTGGACCGGTGCAGAATCACTGGAGAGCCACATAACACCATCTACTGGCACATTGGAGCACTGCTGCCAAAATCTACAGACCCAGTGAGGCATCTGAGGAAATTCTTAAAGAGAGGAATCTAGTGTAAGATAGAGTATCCAACAGAAAGAGCGTTACTGAACATAAGTAACTTGTTTGTCTCCATTTGAAGTAACCCAAAACAGAAGCAGAAAGAGGAGAGAAGCCTTCACACCCTGACACCCATCAGTTTAAAAGCAGGACCTCTGAGTGTTGGAATAGAAATCGTTTATGCTCACGCATGCTCCATGTAAGTTAGCATTCGCTGCACCATTTTCTTCAGTGGGTGCCATTTTAGGCTGTTCGAAACTGATCTAGTTTAATTCCGAGAAACGCTCCTCTTTGAGTTTCGTTTTCTTACTTTGGGTTTGTTTCAGTAATGAGCACACTGTTCATGTCAGCACATAGCTTTCTCACCAGATAGAGGCCCTCTCCCCCTTGTCTGGTGGCGGGCTCCAGATGGAACGACCTTGGACAATGGAACTTTGTGTAAGATAGGAACGCTGAACCGTTTTTTCTGTATTTCACTGTTTTACTGCACCTGCTTGGAAAATTCCACTGTGGGCGTGTTTTCGCCCGGTTACGAAACGTACATAATGTATCTCTATGCTTGTAGATTTCAGTTCCCTCTGCAGCACTCCTAGCGACTGGGCAGATGGGGCTCCGCTCTGAGTGTATATAAATATACGGTTATTGGTTTGTATTCTCTACTGTCTGACCGACTCTTCATTTAGTACGGAAGGCTGAGAGGTGGTCGTTAGTGACCCGGGTGGCCCTAAACGTGTCACTTCCTTCAGTTGGCGCCTGAACAGGGGCTCCTTCGGGTGATTCATCCATCCCCTTTCCGCAGACGGGGGGCGGGGAAGCTGAGGACATCGTCGGGTCGGACTGATGGCTCAGGGATCCCTGCACGAAGAGTTTCTGTTACTCGCAGCTGCCCCTTCTGTCCTGCCGGATGGTGCCTCGCCCATTGGTCATCCTGACTGGAGTCCTGAACGGCGAAACCCTTGGATCTGACCGTTTGGTCTGAAGAGTCGGCAGTGGAGAACCGGGTCGTTGTAGCACTGATATCAGGTGAGTTTGTTTTGTGCATATGGTACCGTTTGAGTTTGGTACGGTCTTGATAAAAAGTATTTGCAAATATTTTGCCAGGTAAAAATTAACGACTTTGTTTTGCTTTAAAAAATGCCTGGTCTAAGCAAGTTTGGAATTTGTGTTGTTGCTGTTCTGCAGATGCTCGATTGGAAGAGGCTCAACCTGCGCCTCCTGAAGGCAGCCCTTATTTTGATATGTATGTGAAACATGGTCTTGGCCCTATTATGTTTAGTACACTATGGCACAAATATACGAGGGACAATGCAGAGTTTCAGTGGCCTTTGACAGGCACCTTTGATGAACAAAAAATTGGGTTTTTACAGGAACAGTTATTTAAGAGACGGAGTAGACAGTCGATGTTTGACTCCCTCAGGACTTGGCAGAAGGAGGCCATACAGAGACGATTAAAAATGGAGAGGGACGCACGGAAAGGGAAAATGCAAACATTGACACAGAAAGCTGTGGCATATGACAGGGAAAAACAGGAGTCAGGAATTGAAAGTGAAGATAGGAGATTTCGGTTGCATATTGACAAGTCTTATTTGGCCAAAGAAGAGAATGATACTTTTGTAGAGGAGTTGTTAGATACCCGACCCCCGCCTCCTTATACCCCGCAGAGGATATATCCCACTGTTCCTTTACAGTCACATCAGCCTGCTTCATCTGCTGCGGCCGTTTCTGTATCTACTGCTGTTACTGCGATGGCTTCGGCCACCGCACACCTTGCTCCTAATTTGTCTTCGCCATCTTTGCTGACTGTAACCTCTAGTACATCTACCGTTCCAACTTCTGTGTCGCCTGTTCCTTCTCCTCCGGTACAAGCGTTAATGACGATTGTACCTGTTACTTCTGTTGCTTCTCCTTCTATGGTTTTTCATCCTCCGATACCTTTGAATACTGAGACACCCGTACGTGGGTTTGAGGACAGAGATTGGACGAAATTCAGGGAACGGATAGGTCCATTGGTGCGCTCTGGAGTAGGGGAAGATGAGAAGGCGGTGTTAGCCAGACAGGCTAAGAAGTGGGCTAGTAATCCGGTTTATGGCGCTGAAGACATTTGGCAGTCTGTGTGTGAGTTTGAGCTTTTTATACAGCAGCATGTTCTTCAGCATATATCTGCTACATTGATCAATCTGTGGCGCACACATATTAAAATTGAGGCTTCACAAGTGTTATTTGATATTAAAGATCGTGTTTATATTGCTGATTTAGCCCCAGGACAGGTGCTCGCAAATATTAATACTATAGTTTCCTATAGCGTTTGGTTGTTTGAAAAGAGTCCAACTAAAATTACTCAGTTCCCTTTGCGTGAGGTTCATCCAATATATCATCCGGAAGTGCCTGAGTTCACGGATCAGCTCGGTAATGTCACCAGACCAGCTGTAGCTGCCCGTTTCCAGGAGCAATGGGTTTATTCTCTGTGGAAAAGAAGTGAGGTTTTAGCCCTTAAGACTACGTTGCCCGACCCTAGGAAAAAATCCTACGGCTGATATTGAAATGTTTTTTGGTCTTCTTGTTTCGGTCGATATTTGGAGACAGGTTCACACTCAAGATCATGTTGCGGAGTTGGGCGGTACATGGGATGTGATTAAAGGATGGGATCAGGAAAGGAAGCCGGTGATAAACCTCGCACTGAAATACTTGCTTTGCCTGGTAGTATCATTATGTATATGCACACACTTATTCCACCCAAGAAGGTAAGTTAGGACAGATTGACGGCTTGTCGACAGAAGAAGGATGAGAGTGTGTCAGATTTTTTTACTCGGTTTGAAGATACGTTTTTGGATTATAGTGGGCAGGATAGGTCCACTGAGGGAGGAGTTTAATTGTTTGTTGATAGGTTTGTTACTAATCTACTTCCTGAAATAATGACTCGTTTGCAGGTGTCTGTGAGCACTTGGTCTACGTCTTCTCCTTCCGTTATTTTGAATATGGCCCAATATTATGAACATCGTGATCAGGAGGAGAAGGATAAGACTGGTAAAAAGCATAAGGATTTAAAGACGAAGGTGTTGCTGCAGCAAGCTTTTAGGGGAAATAGTAGCGGACGAGGAGGCGACACCTTTGGGCCCGAATCAGTGTACGTATTGTAAGGAGGAAGGACACTGGCGCAGTCAGTGTCCGGTGCTTTTACAGAAGGTCGCATCCCACAGAGGACGAGGTTCTGGTGGTAGGGGCCATGGGGCCGACAGAAATCAGAATGCTGCGGCTCCTGTGTGCCATTCTGACAGTAATTATTTTGATGACCAGAGAGATGGACAGTATTACCATGATGATTATGACATGGATGATGTGACAGGTATGTCTTATAGTTGGGACAGCCAGGGACAGAGTGAGGGACCAGTTCCGATACCTGTAGATCAGCGTGGTCCTTATGTCACAGCAGATTTACAATGCTCGGCTAAGGAATTTTTGGTGGATACAGGTGTGACGAAAAGTTCTGTTTCTTGACATATGGTCCCCAGGGCGGCTCTGTCTGGCCACAATAATGTTTCGGTAGGTTTTTCAGGTGTACCGGTTGTAAGCCCCATTTCCCGACCCCTTGCATTGACTGTTGGTCCTTTCACTGTGGAATCTCCGTTCTTGTTAACACCTAACTGTAGTGAAAATCTGATGGGTTTGGATCTGTTGAAGAAATCGCATGCTACTATCTATTGTTCCCCTGCAGGTGTTTATATTACTATGGGTCCGGATGCAAGTGTTAGGCAGTTTTTGTCTCAGAATGCGCCCCTTCCAGCTGAATTTGCTCAGGTACCCCCCACGCTGTGGGCCACAGGTGATACAGATGTGGGTCTGTTGCATATACCACCAGTTTCTATACAAGTTAAAGATAATGCTGTTCTGCCCCGCATCCCTCAGTATAAGATACCGCAGGTAGGAGAACGGGCTCTTCTTCAAATTATTCAGGACTTGATACGAAAGGGAGTAGTTGAAGAAACACCTGCTAACATTTGTAATAGCACTATTCTTCCATTCTTAAGAGAACACCTTCGGGTTCCTCTGATGTTATTGATGATGTCTATCGCTTTGTGATTGATTTGCGAGAGGTTAATAAAATTGTAGTTCCGCAATTTCCGGTGGTGCCGGATATTACTACGCTCTTAACGATGAGTCCATCTACTGCTCAGTTCTTTTCTGTTATTGATTTGAAAAATGCTTTCTTTAGTATTCCTATTGACCCAGACAGTCTGTATTTGTTTAGGTTAACACTGGCTGGGAGAAGTTTTAGATTCTATTGCGCTCCTCAAGGCTATACAGAAAGTCCTAGTATCTATAGTCAGGCATTGAAAACTCAATTGTGTTCACTATCGCTTCCTCCAGGTAATGTATTGGTGCAATATGTCGACAATCTCTTGATTGCTTCTGATACAGAACAAGGTTGCAAAGACAGTACGGTGAAATTGCTATTGCGTTTGGCACATCATGGTCATAAGGTTTCCCTTTCAAACTTTCAGTATTGTCGACAGGAGGATACCTATTTAGGTCACCTACTGTCAAAGGAGGGTAGGAGGTTGACGCCTGAAAGTATCAATACCATTGTTAAAATGCCTGTTCCACAAACTCAGAAAGATGTACGCGCTTTTATAGGTATTACTTCCTATTGTCAACAGTAGATTCCTTAATTGTTCGCTACTAATCAAACCTTTGCTTGTATTAACAATGAAAGCAGTGCATGAGCCCTTGCCCTGGACCCCCGAATGCCAGCAGTCTTTTGAGCAATTAGAAACTGCGCTTTGTTCGGCTCCGGTGCTTGGTACACCTAATTATAATAAACAGTTTGTGCTCTATGCCCACGAGATGGCTGGCTGCGCGCTTTCTGTCCTAACACAAACGTTTGGGGATAAGTAGAGGCCTTGCGCTTACTTTTCTGCTGTGCTTGACCCTGTTGCTAGGGCCCTTCCGAGTTTTCTGAGAGTGGTCGCGGCTGTGGCCACTTCAAACAGACAATCGTCTGGACTCGTACTTGATACAGACCTCACAGTTATGGTACCCCATGCTGTGGATACCCTTTTGAATAAGACGAAGACACAGCACCTTACCAGTGCATGTCTTACTGGCTATGAATTGACATTGTTTGCTAAACACATTACGATTAAGAGATGTGTCACTCTGAATCCAGCCACGTTACTACCCCTCCCTTCTGAGAATGATGCAGTGGACAAACATGATTGTATTTTTCTGACAGAGGAAGAAACGAAGGGACAGGTAGACCTGACTGATGTTCCCTTACCTGACCCTCAAGGAGAACTATATGTCGATGGCTCTTGTTTTAAATTACCAGATGGCACCACCACTGCAGCTTATGCTATCACTACATTGCGGACGGTGGTAGAGACATCACGAGTCCCCTATCAGTCAGCTCAAGCTGCTGAGCTTGCTGCCCTTATTCAAGCTTGCGAATTGAGTGAAGGACTGGTTGTCAATATTTATACTGAAAGCCAGTATGCATTTGGGTTTGCCCATAATTTTGGCCGGCTTTGGGCAGAGAGAGGGTTCCTTACTTCTCATGGAATGAAGATCCATCATGGCCACCTGATATTGCGACTTTTGTCTGCTTTAGCTCTCCCCAAGAAATTGGCAATCATTAAGTGCAGTGCCCAAAAAAAGGCACAGATGATGTGGGTAGAGGGAATGCTTTTGTAGACCAGGTAGCTAAGGGAACGGCTCGAAGTAAAATGAAACGCATGTTTGTTGCAGGTCCAGGTAGGTGGGTTCCCGAGGTTGTCATGTTTGAGAATACCCTTGAGAGTGTAAAGGAGATACAGAGTGAAGCCACAATAGAGGAATTGGCGCAATGGCAGGAGAGTACAGCACAGTTGAATGAAGAGGGGTGTTGGATTGATAAATCGGGGCAACAGAAATGGATGTTGCCCAATGCATATGTACTTCCTGTGGTTACTATGGCACATGGTCCGGCTCATATTAGTGCAAAAGCCATTTGTAAATTGTTAGCCCCTGCGTGGCATAATGATAATATCTCTAAGACAGCTGCACATTTGGTGAAATACTGTATGGCTGACATAATGCATAATCCAGGGAAGGGTACCCCTACACCACCTGGTAATTTTGCACCGCCCACCTTTCCCTTTGAAGTCCTTCAAACCGACTATATTAGAGAGATGCAATAATCTTAAATATGTTTTGGTGGTTGTATGTGCATTCAGCAAATGGGTTGAGACCTACCCCACTAAAGTTAATACTACCATTACCACTGCGAAGGTACTCCTTAAAGATTTCTTTCCTCGTTTCGGCTTGCCCCGAGTTATCTGGAGTGACAACGGAAGTCATTTTAATGGGACAGTGATTAAATTGATTTGTGAAGGGTTGCACGTTTAGCAGAAATTTCACGCTGACAATCACCCCGTCAGCTGGCCTTGTTGAGAAATACAGTGGTACTCTCAAACTGAAATTGGCGAAAATACAAGGGACAACAGGATTACAATGGCCAGATGCTTTACCGTTAGCTTTTTTGTCAACAAGAACAACAGCTCATTCTAGGACAGGATTGTCTCCTTACGAGGTCATGTTTGTGCGCCCGGCAAATGTCTGGGGCGTCCCGCGTCCTCGGAAGTATTCTGATATTGAGTATCCTGTGTTGCTTGATTATCTTGGCCAGTTAACGGAAAATTTGCGTTCTATTCACCAACAGATCCGAGAATCTCTGCCTTCTGTACCAGAGGGGCCCGGCCACGATATCCAGCCTGGGGACTTTGTGTTGATTAGAAATTTCCAGCGGAAGAAAAGTTTGGAGCCGTGCTGGATAGGTCCTGGACAGGTTTTGTTGGTGACGCAGACGGCTGTAAAGGTTGCTGGTCAAAAGAACTGGGTGCATGCCACCCATTGCAGGAAGATTCCTTTGCCGTTACCATACGATCAGTGGGTCAAAGAGGGCTTGGGCGACTCAGAGTGTGAACAGATGCCCAGGTTCGTTCCTTTCAGTGACGCCCATTTGATTTGGATCCAGACCGATAAGGAGAATGATAATGTTTTGAATGAGGCTGTTCCTCCAGAGATTTGAGCAATCCAGGAGCCTTTGTTTGTTGATCACTCGGTGCCTAGGGCTACCAATTACAATTTGCGCCCTCGGCTGAGGGATACTGAGTCCAAGGAGAAAAAGATTAGGGATGGACTGCACGAAATAGGTAGTACGGAGTCATAGTACCAACGCCACTAATTGAAATTAGTGGAGAATTTTGTGCCCACTTTGCTTTCATTGTTTGAACATTAGTTAGGGAGCCCAGACGTATACCCTGAAGGTATACCACCTTTATCGACGTGGGATAGATTGAAGAGCTTAGGACAGAGCAAGCTCCACCGCCGGTGCTCAAGAGCGCCAACTTATTGATGGACAATAGGAACCTGTACCAGTGAGGCTCTGACGGACACTGGGAACTTGTATATTTTCTTTGCATTCCTGTTTCTTTTGCAAATCCATTATGCATCCTTTTGGTAGAAAGGTTGCTGACGAAGAGCAGCCAATGGTTCTTGTTGCACAACATAATAGGATGTGGACACAAAAAAACTAAATGATATGTGTTGTTCTTTTGGCTTTGTTGATAATATTGTGTGGGGTATCGTGGGTTTTGGAAAATGATCAAGGTGTACCTTTACACAGTAAGAGTAAGGTTATCTCCCCGAAAAGAGGCAAGAGAACAGCCCAGAGTAATGAATTCCTGGAGACACATAAGAGATTCTTTGGAGAAGGGACAGCTTGTACTTTTGGAATGAACTCCAGGTATGCAGCAGTGGACTATGAGGGACTGATTTACGCAAACCCAGGGTTTTACTTCTTGTCCAATGGAACATATTTCAATGTCCAGAATGGTACCGATGATGTAGCTCTTGGAATGGTCTTGCCTTTAGGTGTTCCTTGTGAATACGTTAAGCCTAATATTCGATGGGTTAAAAGGACTCTAACGAATGAATTTTGTGAGGGAGTGACCGATGTACAGGTCAATAATTATAGTAATGGGATCACTTTTTGATACATCCTTTCTTCTATTTTCACTTTGGGTGGTACCTCTATGGCTCGGGGTGAGAAAGCTAGAGAATATTTTGGGTGCAAGTTGCAAATTTTATCCAATACTACCGTGGCAGCTTTACGCGACATTACCACTCAGTTGGAGAGTATGCAAGTATATTCAGAACAGACTAGATATGCAGTGGATTTCATTCTGGCTATGAGTGGTGGTGTATGCACGGTAGTTGGCGATCAGTGTGTGGTCGGGCTCAAGAATATGGAAAAGAATATCACCAAATATATTCTGGATATTCTCGAAAATGTCAAAGGAATGGAAAGTGGGAATTGGAGTTGGTTTCTTTTTGGTAGCTGGGGCTGGATTCTTGAAAAAGTGATTTTTTTGATTGCGTTATTGGTGCTCTGCTGTGTTCTTATTCAGTGTTTTCCCTTTTGCTGTTCCTATTGTACTGCTAACCTCACACCCAAACAGAAAATATCAATTCATGACACAAATGCCGCAATCATGATCCAAAAGGATATTGAGGATATGAGGGAATTTGAGACTTCTTCCCTCCTTACTGTTTCACTTCCTGATGTTGATAATATAGAGTGCTCATATTGATAATATAGAGTGCTCATAATTGTTTATCAATGTGATTTTTATTACTGTTTGAAGTTTGTTTCTGCTTGTTGCTGTTAGAAAATGTTTTAGCTCATGCTAAAAGGAGGGTCTGTGGACTAGAAATCGTTTATGCTCACGCATGCTCCATGTAAGTTAGCATTCGCTGTCATACCCAGTCAGGCATCTGAGGAAATTCTTAAAGAGAGGAATCTAGTGTAAGATAGAGTACCCAACAGAAAGAGCGTTACTGAACAGAAGTAACTTGTTTGTCTCCATTTGAAGTAACCCAAAACAGAAGCAGAAAGAGGAGAGAAGGCTTCACACCCTGACACCCATCAGTTTAAAAGCAGGACCTCTGAGTGTTGGAATAGAAATCGTTTATGCTCATGCAAGCTCCATGTAAGTTAGCATTTGCTGTGCCATTTTCTTTGGTGGGCGCCATTTTAGGCTGTTTGAAACTGATCTAGTTTAATTCCAAGAAACGCTCCTCTTTGAGTTTCGTTTTCTTACTTTGAGTTTGTTTCAGTAAGGAGCACACAGTTCATGTCAGAACATAGCTTACTCACCAGATAGAGGCCCTCTCTCCCTTGTCTGGTGGTGGGCTCCAGATGGAACGACCTTGGAACTTTGTGTAAGATAGGAGCGCTGAACCGTTTTTTCTGTATTTCACTGTTTTACTGCACCTGCTTGGAAAATTCCACTGTGGGCGTGTTTTCGCCCGGTTACGAAACGTACATAATGTATCTCTATGCTTGTTGATTTCAGTTCCCTCTGCAGCACTCCTAGCGACTGGGCAGATGGGGCTCTGCTCTGTGTATATGAATAAACAGTTATTGGTTTGTATTCTCTACTGTCTGACCCACTCTTCATTTAGTACGGAAGGCTGAGAGGTGGTCGTTAGTGACCCGGGTGGCCCTAAACGGGTCACTTCCTTCATGAGGCAATAAAGGGGGCAGGCCATGACAAAGACTAATCCTGCACTTCAGAGTATACTGCTATCTCCAGAATTCCCAAACTATCTAATTAGAGAATCCACAGAAGGTGAGACACAGTAAAATGTTTTCTGCACATCTAAACGAAGCCCTGCCTACATCCTCCGACATTTAGTTTATTTTCACACAAAACCCTAAGGAATGCTATGCTAGTCTGGTGGGCTACCTGTCTTCCATTTTGTACAGCATTCTTTCAGTGGCAATCCAAGAGGAATTCTGCTTACTCACACTCATACAGTGCACACACTATACTAGCACACATTATCATCCACTATACCATATACATATGCTATCCTAATGTACCAAAGGACACGGCTACATAAGAATTTTTTTTCCACTCTTTTTATTAGGTCCATACTCATCACATAGTACAAGGCATTGATACATCTATGTGATCATGGTACATACATGGTAGTTACTAAGCGCACCGTTCTTGAGTTGGAGACTGGATACCATCCCGGCCACATAAGACTTAGACAGAACTTAAGATGGGCGCATTCCCCCATAGAAAAGAACAGGAAAAAATGCCTGTTTAGCCATGTGGGATAAAAACACATGCTACCACCACTACAAGCGCATATCATCCAAATCCGTTATACTGCATACTGGTTATCCTTGTTACTCCCTTGCAGCTCAATCATCCGATTCAGGTAGAGCTAGGGGTGCTTATACCTGTCGTTGAGATAATCCTTACATGCCCAGGCCATTTCCATTAATATGGTTAGTCATTTGAGGAGTGTTTCATATTATAGGCGATATCACTACTCACATTTTAATTTGTAGGGACTTCAAAGCTGTGTTCAGTATCAAGTCTTGACCAGGATTGATAGGACGCTGCCAGGGCCGGCTTCAACATTGGTGGCGCCTCCCACTGCCAATGACATGCTTCTTCATCGATTTCTCCACTTCCATCCTCCAACGCTGCCCATCCTTCTCTCCATAGCACCTCTCTCCCATGTACGTTTACCTGTTTCATAGCGCTACTCATAACCCAGTAGGCTGTCAGAGCCCTTCACGGCACATGCATATTATAGAGACAATGAATCCTATTATCTATAAATCAGTATATAGGAATGTCATATAAGATAAAAAAGGACTCCAATGTGTAGTATTCATTTATCCTCCGTACGCCATTGCAATTAATGAGTGCTTGGCCTGGAGAAGCAAGAGCTCAGGATTTAAAAGTAACACACTGGATGGAGTTGGCTGTACCCATAAGGATGATATCAAGAAAAAGTCATTAAATAAATTGAGCGCTGGATTAACAAAACTAGCCGTGGCTCTGGGAGGGTGAAGTATGGTGGGCTTCATCTGTAATCTTCCCCAAACGCATTGATGCGCTGTGCTCTGTCCTCGCAGTTATGTGCAGGCATGATCGGATGCTCTTCGGCCTGTCAGTGCGTCGTCTCCACTCGCAGATGTCATACATGAAAGAAAAGGGGGGTCAGTCAGGTACGTATTTTGGAGGAGTGATGTAGCACATCGTCACCAAACAAAATCATCTGCTTAACCAATGCCCATAAACGACTCACCCAGGTAAGTACAAATGTTTGCTTCTGGTTACTTCTCTAGGGTGGCTTGTGGGCATGTGCACGTGCATACGAACATGTGGACGTTCCACTGCAGAGAATGGTGTGGCTGAAAGTATACCATGCATACTTGCAAATTACCTTGAAATGTTACATGGTACTTTTAAGCACACTGAATTACGGTTATCATATTTAATGCCTTTAGATATACTTGGAGATGCCCAGTACAAACACAGCGTTATATGGGGGACTATCATACTGGACTGCTGTTAAACCTGCTACTGTAAGCACAGCACCACATGTTCCACACTAGAGCCACAAGTATCTGTCTGGGTGCTCATATGCTCCTCAGCAGCTGTCCCCCCACTGTGCAACTGTGAACGGACTGTAACAGTGAGCTACTGTCTCAGTCAGATTATCACAGTAAATCTTAAACAGCATACCAACTACCAACACCGGACAGCAGTATTAAATATGAGCTAAGGATATATAAGGCTGTTACTGTCACTATCCCAGTTAATAGCCCATTCATCAACATGCCGGAGTCAAAATTGAAACACCAACTGAACTACTGCCATAATATGGCAGGGTGATGCTGTATGTCTTATTAATGATCAAATATGCCTGGGTGCTTATAATATAAAAGCAGGGCCCTACTATCACAGTATGATGTAGGTACCCTGATGCAGTGTGCCAAATAACCATGGGTACTAAATTAATGATTGCCCTCCTCGAAGACATCAGCCTGTCGATTGTCCTGCTCAGACATATTGTCATGATGTCAGTTACCAGATTACCCGAGAAGCCCTCATTATTAAAACGACATTTCCACAATTACTGTAAAGCACACAATGCAAGTTTCCTTTTCCCAAGCAGAAAAACGCACCCAGCGGCTCATGTCTGCACACCTCCAACTTTGTACCAAGCACATGTAGATGCCCTTGAAAACACCTATGCGGGCAAGCACATAGAAGCACACACTGTGGTGTTGCGGTCTAGCTCCCAACCACCACGTGACCAGCGCAAGGCGTTGTGGGAGATGCGGCGGCCATTGTGTACGGGGGCACATCGATTACAGTACGCCCCGCGCTCTCCCTCCGAATATAATAAAGAAATTACAAACCACACACGGAGTCCGCAGCCTTCATTCCAGGGGGTGGAACCCGACGTTACAAATTGGCGACGAGGGTGGGATAACCTCGATCGGCAGCAGCTTACGATCCCAGCCTGCACGCCTACATCGAGCCGCAATGCACTTAAGCGGACTTTCAGTCTGGCCAGCCGGAGGGGGAGTGCAGCGGTTAGACGCCCGGCAGAGAGTGGCGTTTCCTGCTTTCATCCTACGAGCGCCCACCAGCCTCACTGCAGACGTTTCTGGAGCAGAGTCACGCCCCGGTACTACTGTGCACCTGTTCCCAAGACCGAGGGTGCGCACCACGTGCAGGACATCGTACAGTAAGTGCATGTGGCGCGTTCCTGCGCAGGTAGAGGGCGAATACCGCCTACAGGGACCCAAAATCACGGACAGGCACCCACGCCTTGCTGTCCACGTGTGCAGATCACCTATTGACTCTTGCAGTGTGCCTGGCAGTCATCACTGGGGAGTACAAGCCCCTGCATCGCAAGCCCTCCATGCCAAGTTGCCCCGGGTTGCCGTGTGAGGCGTTCTGGACAACGCAAGTCTGTACCTCAGGCGACGCTGCGGTTGGGGCATACAGGGCCTACTCCCAGTCACACAGTGCCACCCCTGCCCACAAGGGCTGCCTGCCCACTGCTCCTTCGTCCACCTTAAGGGGTTCCAGTAGTCCCAGGTCCATTACTTCGCCAAAATGTGTGCGCAGACCTTCTCACTCACCAACCCAGTCCCTTTCCTGCCGAAGCCGGGCGAGCCGGCTATGAAATGGGCTGATTGGAAGGGCTTTTTCCTGACTATCTGTCTGCCCTGGAAGATGAAGGGGAAGAGGCCTTTTCGAGTAAATGCAGGAAGAAAATTTTGTTGCACAATCTGGGGCCAGAAGGATTAAGAGTGTACGAGAGTATGGTAAAAAAAAGACTAGGGGTCCCAATGACGAAGATGTATTCCAGCATGCATTGGAAGACTTGGACAGTCATTATCAACCAGTAGTCTGCACTGCCATAGACCGTTATAATTTCTTCCAACTGAAGCAAACCGAAACAGAGTCAGTGGACGACTACGTGGCTGCGCTGAAAAGATTGGCTGTGACTTGCAAATTTGGCCACCTTCATGATGATCTAGTGCGAGATCAGATCATAAAGCACACTGTCAATACGAATATACAGGAGAAATTGTGGGTGAGTGGGGATGCCCCCCTTAACGAGATTATAGCGATGGTGAAGAAGGCAGAACTGTCCAAAAGATGCGCAGTAGCAGCGAAAAGAGACAGTGAGAGCAAACCCACTGTGTGCAGAGTGAGTGACACGAAAGCACACAATGACAAACCTCCACCCACTGCTGGGACCAGAAACAGCAGGAAGCCAATGACGAAATTTACAGGACCCAACAAATCACCTAGTGACCACAAAGGCAGTTGCTATAGATGCGGGAGTCACACGCACATGGTAAATGACAGGCGGTGTCCTGCCTTCCGAGTCAAATGTTCCTTTTGTGGGGTAATGGGTCATTTCGGCAAAGTCTGCAGAAGGAAACCCAGCAACGCTACGGTCAAATGTGTTATGTATGAGTCAGAAACAGAGGGGGTGGAGGGGGATGCTGATGATGACTGTATTTTGTGCATTGATGACCAAATTCTGGGAATTGATTGCAATAGTAGTAAGAAACCCTCTTGTTTGTTGACCATTGGGGGAGTCCAAGTTTCCATGGTAGCGGACTCAGGGTCCCCATACACCATAATTCAAAGCAATATCTGGGAAAGGGACTTTGTTCGCACTTTAGGGAGTCACCTACACCCCACCGACGTCCACCCAGTCACCTTCACAGGAGAGAAGATTCCCATGGTAGGCTTCCGTCCACTTCGATTTAAATTCAAAGGGAGGACCTCCGTAGGCAAACTGTACGTTGCGGAAAAGGGACCCTCTGTCCTGGGGTGGGCTGATCAAGGAGCGTTGGGGATCCAACTCAACCCCGGGGGAGAGACAAGTGCTCATGACGGACAATCCACCAGCATCGGTAGACAGTAAACTGAAAGAAGAATTCCCATCCGTCTTCGGCGGGACCATAGGAAAACTTTCCAAATTTACGCACAGGATTCTCCTTAAGGAGGGAGCCGCACCAGTCTGCCACAAAGTCCGGAACATCCCGTTCAACTGCAGAGAAGCGGTGCAGATGGAATTGAAGCGCCTGGAAGACAATGGCGTAATTGAACCCATCAAAAGCGCAGAATGGCTGGCGCCCTTGGTTGTGGCACGTAAACCTAGTGGGAAGGTGCGCCTCTGCATAGACCTCAGGGAATTGAACAAAAACATAATCGTGGATAAATTTCCGTTACCAAAAATCTGCGAAATGTTAGCTCAGACCAAGGGGGTCAAATGGTTCTCCACGATAGACCTCACAGTGGCTTACCACAAAATTTTACTTCACCCCTCCTGTAGGAAATTAACGTCCTTTATCACTCCATTCGGATGTTACAGATTTCGGCGCATGCCATTTGGCCTGGCATCTGCGGCCGCAGTTTTTCAAAATTGATGCACAAATTGTTCAAAGACATCAGTGGAGTCCTCTACTTCCAAGACGACATACTCGTCATGGGGAAAAGCAAAACGGACCATGACAAGAAAATGACTGCGGTGCTACGGACACTGTCAACCAGCGGCCTCATGGCAGAATGGGAGAAATGCAGGTTTGGCCTATGCTCCGTCACATACTTGGGGCACGAAATAAGTGACAGTGGGATTTCTCCAAAGAAAGCCAACGTAGAAGCTATCATGTCTGCACCCACACCTCAAAACAAGGAGGAGGTCTGTTCATTCCTGAGATTGGCCGAGTTCTACAGCAAATTCGTACAGAACTTCGCCACCAAAACGCACCACCTACGTCAAATCTTGAAAGAGAAAAATGTCTTCAGCTGGTCGCCCGAGTCCAATGCAGAATTCGACAAAATCAAGAGGGACATTTGCGACGCCGTTCCCCTACATGGATTCGACAACTCCGCCACCTCCATATTGACCACAGATGCCAGTGACAAAGGCCTAGGGGCGGTCCTGTCACAGATGTCCACGGATGGCACAGAAACCACCATCAGTTTCGCCTCCCGTTCCCTCGCCCCCAACGAGGAGAAGTTCAGCGTCATAGAGAAGGAGATGCTTGCAGCCATTTGGGCCATGGAGAAATTTCGCCAATATCTCTGGGGATCCCGGTTTACCCTCAGAACGGACCACAAGCCGTTAAAGTCCTCACGTCTAGCGGCCATGCCAGTGCTACACCGCGCATCGCCAAGATGAACCTCAGACTGTTGGACTTGGTCTACGATGTTGAATACTTACCAGGGAAGAAGAACAAAGTGGCGGATTACCTCAGCCGGTCAGCTGCAATAGAAGGGGTGCCGACCCACACGGAATGGGATGAATACACTATAGCGTTCACGACGGACCAAGAGGACGTGATTAGTGCGCAAGACTGGAAGACAGCATACGACACAGATCCCCAACTCGTGTGCGTCAAAACGTTCGTCACACAGGGTTGGCCTGAGAAGAGGCACGAGGACAACGACCTCAGGAAATTCTGGGAAGTGCGAGACGAACTCGCCATTAGTGATGATGCCATATTTTTACTACGGGGGGACAAAGTCATTCCTCCTCAACAGTTAGTAGACCGCCTACTCACCATCCTGCATGAAGGTCACTTGGGAATAGTGAAGTCGAAGAGACGAGTCAAACAGTCTTACTGGTGGCCCGCCATCGACAACCACGTGGAGAAGTACGTGAGAGCGTGCGAGCAATGCAGACAAATCGCTGACCTTGCTACGACCGCCTCTGGGGAAGTTCACCACTCCCAACAGCCCCTGGGAGGAGTTGTCCGTCGAAATTTTGGGCCCCATTCTGGACTCCTGGGGTATACCCAAATACGCAATTGTCCTTATCGATCGATACTCCAAGTGGCCGGAGGTAGAAATATGCGAGAAAGTGGACACGGAAACTGTCATTGCCTTTCTTACCACAACATTCTTGCGAGAAGGGATTCCTAAAGTCATCACATGTGACAATGGCCGCCGCATCTCCCACAATGCCTTGCGCTGGTCACGTGGTGGTTGGGAACTAGACCGCAACACCACACACAAGCGACTCAATACCCGGTAGTAGTGGGATTTTTAAATGTATGTTTGCATTTTTTTTTTTTATAGCACGACCTTGGCCAAACTACATTGTATCGCATTACATGAGCACCAGATTACATTACACAAAGTCACATTCATTTTTAGGCCCCGGTTTGCCCAGAGTGACAGCATGTTAGACAGACGTTTAATTCCAAACAATTGCTCAACTTCTGTTCACTCTATGGAGACAACGCTTCCTATCCTCTCCACAGGTGCAAAAGCAAGCAGTGGCATCTGGCTGGGGCCAGACTTCTGCACAATTATAGCTGCTAAATCTCACTTCAACTATGAAGAGTACAGTGCTTCAGAATAAGAGACATAAATTGAAAGCCAGATATAACAACTGCAGGTTGCACCACTCAACAAAAAAGTCCAAATATAATACATATGCAAATGTCCATCCAGTATTTGAAAAAGTGAAATCTTTATTCTTCTTTACAAATGATGAAAAAACGTAACGTAGACAGCCAACGCGTTTCGTTCTTTCCCAATACTTCATCAGGGCTGTAAGACAACATTTACAAATATGCATTACTCTATTATAATACATATTACTAAACTTATAATTCATAAAATACATAAAATAAACATATAATATAGAAACATAAAAACATACAAAGGAATTCACCTAGACCCAGTGTTGGCAAGGCTCTTATCTAAAACCTACAACCTCACATTTAATAATTATTTATAAAAATGGTTTATAAAAAAGGAAAGAAGAAAGTACTTGCAACAATCACTCGTATCATCTATCTTTCCTTTAACCAATAAACTAGATATCTATTTATGGTCACTCCTACTACTATTCCTCATTTTTACCCTCTATAAAACCTATTACATATTTCCCATACATCAAGCACAAATCATAATTAGCTAATGGGAAACATGTGGACATTATAATCCCTTTTAAAACCCAACCGGAGTCAGCAGAAAAAAGCATTTTAAAGAGCATTCCCATTCTTATTACCAAACACATGTTCAATCTGAACCCAACCAATATTACGACCTATGCTAATAAGCAAATTCTATAAATGTTATATTATAAATAAAGCATTGTAACACCTACCAAGTATATTGACTGGTATCAAATCAAAAGGTTAACCAGGAAATTGCATGCCAAGTCCTCAAGTGTAATCAACTTGCCATTTTTCATAAACCAACGATTTTCCAACTGAATTATAAAGTGCTGCAGGATAAGACTAAAATAAGTCGTATTGTACCTGTAATAATAATAAAATAGAAAAATTCAAATAATGATCCAAATACTAACTCCATATTCTCTGCACTGAGAATATGCATTGTTAAAAACCACTCGCTTACCTACTAGCTGATCTGTGACCGACCCAGAATCCGGTTCGGAGGCTCAAATATAAAAAGGCTGATGTGCCTGTAATACAATTAGCGAAGCAATGAGAGGCCAACTACAATACGATAAGTTGTTCAGAAATTAATACCGAGGGATCCAACATACAGCAATAACTTATCAGTTAAACACGAAAAACCACATAAAAGCACATAAAAAAAAAGAAAAAACCATAAGGCCCCGAAGACACGATGAGTCCTCAGCATAAATTCAAACCAAAGAACGAAACGCGTTGGCCGTCTACGTTACGTTACGTTTTTTCATCATTTGTAAAGAAGAATAAAGATTTCACTTTTTCAAATACTGGATGGACATTTGCATATGTATTATATTTGGACTTTTTTGTTGAGTGGTGCAACCTGCAGTTGTTATATCTGTATTTTTGGTTCTTCTAACCGCCCCTAAAGGAACGGCAGGGGCAGCGGAGTTGCACACATTATGAGCATAAAGCTCGGTGTTGGATATTAACTATTGTGAGGGAGACATAGGGTGGATGGTGCATCACAAAAACCGGGGAGTTTTTGTATAGGTTGGCTGTTTCCTTGTTGCTGTAGAGTTTATTTAGACCTCGTTGCACTCCCCCCTCTTTCCTTGCACTTTAGATTACTGAAACTTAGGGAGGAATAAGATAAAATGGCTAAATTTAAAGATAGGAGGGAGGAATTTGCCTCGAACCTATTTTCCTCACAGAAACTAATTAAAAATACAACTGGTGACTCTACTATAGGGGGGGGATTGAAATCCCAATTCCAAAAGCTTGAGAGATTGAAAAAACAAGAACTTGCGAGGTGGTGGGACGGTATTACCCTTCAAAAATATTTGGATAATGATAGGGTTCCCAGAGGTTTGAGGATTCTGATCTTCCCGACGTTTGAAGATCTAGATGAATCACTCTTAAAAGAATGGGAAGATAATCTATCAAACTCATCAGCAACTATGATGAAAATTTTAATAATACATGCAGAAAAGAAAGCAGCTTCTCTATTAGTGGAGATAGATAAGTTGGAAAAGGAAATAGAGGCTAATCCACTTACTGAAGTGGTTAAAAAGAACTATGAGATTCTTGAGAAAGTGATGGAAGAATACCAGTTGCATCAGAGAGATAAAAAGGCGAAAAAGATACAAAGAGATGAGAAAGATTATTGCGATGGTAGAATATACACCTTCGCAAAGAAATTTGATATTGTTAAAAGCACAGAGTCAACAAAAAGAAGTAGGGAGGACATTTCCGATTCAAGATCAATTAGTAGTGGTTCCCTTACTTCTACAGAGAGCATTCCGGTAGTGAGTGATAAAAATGATGTATTAGTACCGCAAGAAAAAGTAATTTTTAGTGGCGCTAGAGAGGCTACGCCTCAACAATGTGCAGGCAAAAAGATACTCAAGACAAGGCGGGGAGGTGGGGCTTGGCATAAAAAACAAAAAGAATTGCCAAAACTAGCGGTGGACCTTCGGTCATCCAGGAGGAAATAAATGCGGTTGCAATTTTGAAGCCAATAGAGGGATGGTCAAACACTCAGGAGCATAATGATTGTAGTTTGTCAATAGTTAATCTTTCAAGTCACAGCCTTAGTAATGAAGAATGCAGTGTTTTGAGAAAAGGACTAGGTTTTTGTCCAACACAAACTTGCAAAATTATTGATGTGATTGTTGACTTACATAAGTTTACGAGAATGTTAAAATTAAAGCATTTCTTTCATACAAATCCAAGATGTAATGTGTCTGATGTCTCTAACCCCGAATTTACTGAATATACTGTGGGGGAGGTGGATACTATCCATGTTTTGATGTCATTGAATGATGATACACAAATTACTCGAAATGAACTTAATATGGAATTAGGAGTTAATAATAAGCTGGATACTGATAGTGGTTTAAAAAACGTTCGAAATTCACACCTCAAGTATCCCATCCTAGAATAGATCTTTTCAATGCACGGGTAACGGAGGATTTTCATAAATTACTAAATTCTAACCAATACAGGGATAAAGGTCCATTTAATCTCACCCGGGTAGAACAACAGGCCTTACATTCTCTATGTGACCGAGAAAATATAATAATACGTGAAGCCGACAAGGGTGGTAACGTGGTTGTGATGAACAAATGTGATTATATGGGTGAGATAGCAAGACAATTAAAGGATGGTGCTTGTTATGAGATAATTCAATCTAACCCCATGCCTGATTTGACCATTTATATTAACATGAGACTTTTGGATTGGAATGAAAAAGGTCTCTTGAATGATGGAGAATTGAGCTATCTGAGGGTTAGTAAACCCAGTTATCCCTGCATTTATGTGTTGCCGAAAATACATAAGGGGGAGATTTCCCCCTGGGAGACCAATAATAGCAGGAATAGACTCTCCAACTGAGCGATTATCTGAGTACGTGGATAATTATTTACAACCACTAGTAAGAAATTTACCTGCATTTATACAGGATAGCAAGGATATCCTCAGTAAATTTGAGGATATTTCTTGGACTGAGGGGCTACATCTGGTTACACTTGATGTGGCCAGTTTATATACCTGTATTAGAAAAGATCTGGGGCTTCGTGCATTAGGTTACTTTTTGAAAAATAGAACAGCTGAGTGGTTTGAACATAATGAAATGTTACTCGAGATGACGGATTTGATTCTTTCAAAAAACTTTTTCCTTCATGGTACACAGTGGTACCACCAACTCCAGGGTACGGCGATGGGAGCCAAATTTGCGCCTTCATACGCGGGCCTATTTATGGGTTGGTGGGAAAGAGAACATGCATGGGGAAAATATGCCTCCCCCTGGGTTAATAACATCATTTTCTGGGGAGGTATATTGATGACATTATTTTATTGTGGAGTGGCTCAGTTGAGGGGTTACAAGAATATTATGACTTCCTTAACAAGAATCCATATAATGTGGCTCTTACAATGAGCCACTCCGCTAAGCAAATTGATTTCCTGGATATTACGTTTTATGTGGAAGGCAACAAATTACAAAGTAAACTATATCGTAAACCAACAGAGAGTAATAGTGTATTACATGCTACAAGTGCGCATCCTGAGGCAACTATCAACAACATTCCATATGGAGAAATGTTGAGGACACGTAGGAACTGTAGTGATACCAAAGTGTTCAATGAAAATTTATTAACAACTAGAAGAAGATTTGAGTGTAGAGGCTATAAGAAACGGATATTGGATAATGCGGAAAAGAAAGTAATGCAGAGAACAAGGGAATCTACAATGCAAGTTCAGGGCTCTGCCCATGTTGTTTCAACGACTCGGTCTTCAATTAACTTTGTTACGAAGTATAACAAATATAGTCAGGATATTTACAAAATCCTGTATAAACATTGGAAATTATTACAGGAAGTGCCGGGAGTTAAGGGGAAATCTCGATAAAACCCAAAGTGACCTATAGAAGGGGAAGAACTTTAAGAGACATGTTGTGCCCAAGTTATGTGTTACCAAAAAGACAGGGAGGACTTGGTTGCCATCACAAGTGAATGGTTTCTTTACATGTACAGATTGTAGTGTGTGCCAGTATGGTAAAAATAGACTGAAAGAATTCAGTTACAACACTTCTCGGGTTTATAAAATACAACAAATTATAACATGCAAAACTACATATGTTACATATATAATTGGTTGTAATTGCAACATCATTTATGTAGGTAGTACCACTCGGGCACTCAAAACTAGAATTCAGGAACATATTAGGGCAATCCGGCACCAGGATAGTAGATATCCAATGACTGCACATATGCGTGAGTGCCATGGAGGCAGACCAGAAATCTGGTTCCATGGCATAGACCATATACCCTTGAGATCAAGGGGGGACAGGGAGCGGTCCCTTCGGCAAAATGAGGCGGGCTGGATTTGCCGGTTACGATGTACTAAGTTGGGACACAATACTGATGAAGAGCTACATTATTTTTTGTGATTATTCTGATAATAAGGCTGTCACTGGTAATATCTCTTGGGTTTTTGTCCCGGAAACTGAATATGGCTATCCTTCCATTCACTTAAATGTGCAGGGAGAGATTGTAAACAATGTTAACAGTATTGTAACAGTCGATGGAGTTTGTGTAATTTTTTATTTTTGTCTGCATTTCTATCTTCAACTGTGGTTAAAATGTTATATAGAATGATAAAAGCACCTTATTTGTATATAAATTATAAATGGGATGTGTCCGACAATGACACTATATCTGTATATAAATTCTAAAATGTATGTGTTCAGCTCATCTGGATCAAATCGTTTATTACAGAGATGAATTTAACTGTTTGCCAAATTATGAGCAGATTTGGTTGTAATTTGCCTACACACACTTTGCCAAGGCTCATTGTTTAAAACCGTACACTATTTTGACACTTTGCCAAGGCTTATTGTTTAAAACCATACACGAGTCTGATCTGGTGTTGTGTAGCTGTCTTGGGAGGGAGACGGGATTGTCTTGGTTGTTACCGTCTGGAGGCTTGGCGGTGAGTATTGGGCTTTGGTGGTGGCGTTGGTTGGGTCCCACCTCTGCTCTTTGTGTTTTTTTCCCTATATTGAATATATTAGGGAGAATTGAGGTTCTAATTCGTGTAAGTGTTTTTGGATTTATTTATAAATTCAATGATCAAAATTATTATCATCTCAAAATCTATGGATGAGATTTGACCCGGGCTTATGTGTTTGATTGTGTTCACACCTTATTCGGTGGAGCTTTAACCTGGTTTTTATTTTTACTTTTCTAGGGAAGCTTTGGGTAACAAAGAAGGATTAAATTGTACCATCTTGATACTGAATAAATTTAATAAATAAAACTTGTGTCAACTTTTTGCTTCCAGGAAGGGGATTCGAACTGAGGTTGTGTGGTGGACTGTGTTCCGCTTTTGTTGGTGGAGCTATGCCGATGTCATGACTCTGGCGTGGAGGATTTAAGTAACTATGATTTGCTAGTGGTGATAAAATATATGAATGCTATGCTCAAATGTGCGATTATTATGTAGCAAGGGGACTTCGTGAAACTCAGTGTACTGTTAAAGAGCGATTGCTACAATTTTTAAGAATACAGTGCGCGTTTGGAAATATAAGACTCCGTGTGCCTTGTGCGGCGTTTTGGTGATATAACGTGGATTATTAAAAAAAATTCTCTTGCAATCGCGTATTAGGAACTCATATGGTTTCCTTTTTGAATCATGACTGGGGATTAACACACTTTATTGTTGACCCCTTCCTTGCGTTAACGTGCCAGGTGATACTGATGGTTAACGTTTTGTTACGTAAACGGGTGCTCAAATAGGACAATCCCAGGCGGGCTCTCACTTGCGCCTTAAACATACTATTCGTCGGTTACGCAGTGCAGGTCCGGATTTTCATGGTGAGTTGAAACTGGTCTTAAGCCGAATTTATTTTTCCCCCTTTTATCAAACATGGGGGTTATTTACAGGATTCTTTTCGCTAAATCTAGGTGGGGTGATGATACACCTCTCACTACACTCTTGTTAAAATGGTGTGGTGTATTGCCTTTCCCCTCAATAATGCTTTGGGGGATGTTTGGGAATGACTCTTACTATTAACCTTCTTGTTATTGTAATCTAGTGCCTTTTTGTTTTGAAGTGATGTATTGTATTACCGCTGATAAGGGGCCTCATGGTCCCCCCGTTTCTAAGGTTTATTGCCAATGCATTCTTCCGTTTGCAACTACAATGGGGGATGACTGAGAACGCCTGTATGGATAATTTTTAGGCATTATATGATTGAAGGTGCTTTGGTTTGAATTTATGCTGAGGACTCATCGTGTCTTCGGGGCCTTATGGTTTTTTCTTTTTTTATGTGCTTTTATGTGGTTTTTCGTGTTTAACTGATAAGTTATTGCTGTATGTTGGATCCCTCGGTATTAATTTCTGAACAACATATCGTATTGTAGTTGGCCTCTCATTGCTTCGCTAATTGTATTACAGGCACATCAGCCTTTTTATATTTGAGCCTCCGAACCGGATTCTGGGTCGGTCACAGATCAGTTAGTAGGTAAGCGAGTGGTTTTTAACAATGCATATTCTCAGTGCAGAGAATATGGAGTTAGTATTTGGATCATTATTTGAATTTTTCTGGTTTATTATTATTACAGGTACAATACGACTTATTTTAGTCTTATCCTGCAGCACTTTATAATTCAGTTGGAAAATCGTTGGTTTATGAAAAATGGCAAGTTGATTACACTTGAGGACTTGGCATGCAATTTCCTGGTTAACCTTTTGATACCAGTCAATATACTTGGTAGGTGTTACAATGCTTTATTTATAATATAACATTTATAGAATTTGCTTATTAGCATAGGTCGTAATATTGGTTGGGTTCAGATTGAACATGTGTTTGGTAATAAGAATGGGAATGCTCTTTAAAATGCTTTTTCTGCTGACTCTGGTTGGGTTTTAAAAGGGATTATAATGTCCACATGTTTCCCATTAGCTAATTATGATTTGTGCTTGATGTATGGGAAATATGTAATAGGTTTTATAGAGGGTAAAAATGAGGAATAGTAGTAGGAGTGACCATAAATAGATATCTAGTTTATTGGTTAAAGGAAAGATAGATGATACGAGTGATTGTTGCAAGTACTTTCTTCTTTCCTTTTTTATCAACAATTTTTATAAATAATTTTTAAATGTGAGGTTGTAGGTTTTAGATAAGAGCCTTGCCAACACTGGGTCTAGGTGAATTCCTTTGTATGTTTTTATGTTTCTATATTATATGTTTATTTTATTTTATGTATTTTATGAATTATAAGTTTAGTAATCTGTATTATAATAGAGTAATGCATATTTGTAAATGTTGTCTTACAGCCCTGATGAAGTTCTTGGGAAAGAACGAAACGCGTTGGCTGTCTACGTTACGTTTTTTCATCATTTGTAAAGAAGAATAAAGATTTCACTTTTTCAAATACTGGATGGACATTTGCATATGTATTATATTTGGACTTTTTTGTTGAGTGGTGCAACGTGCAGTTGTTATATCTGTCTTTTTGGTTCTTCTAACCGCCCCTAAAGGAACGGCAGGGGCAGCGGAGTTGCACACATTATGAGCATAAAGCTCGGTGTTGGATATTAACTATTGTGAGGGAGACATAGGGTGGATGGTGCATCACAAAAACCGGGCGTTTTTGTATAGGTTGGCTGTTTCCTTGTTGCTGTAGAGTTTATTTAGACCTCGTTACACTCCCCCCTCTTTCATTGCACTTTAGATTACTGAAACTTAGGGAGGAATAAGATAAAATGGCTAAATTTAAAGATAGGAGGGAGGAATTTGCCTCGAACCTATTTTCCTCACAGAAACTAATTAAAAATCAACTGGTGACTCTACTATAGGGGGGATTGAAATCCCAATTCCAAAAGCTTGAGAGATTGAAAAAACAAGAACTTGCGAGGTGGTGGGACGGTATTACCCTTCAAAAATATTTGGATAATGATAGGGTTCCCAGAGGTTTGAGGATTCTGATCTTCCCGACGTTTGAAGATCTAGATGAATCACTCTTAAAAGAATGGGAAGATAATCTATCAAACTCATCAGCAACTATGATTAAAATTTTAATAATACATGCAGAAAAGAAAGCAGCTTCTCTATTAGTGGAGATAGATAAGTTGGAAAAGGAAATAGAGGCTAATCCACTTACTGAAGTGGTTAAAAAGAACTATGAGATTCTTGAGAAAGTGATGGAAGAATACCAGTTGTATCAGAAAGATAAAAAGGCGAAAAAGATACAAAGAGATGAGAAAGATTATTGCGATGGTAGAATATACACCTTCGCAAAGAAATTTGATATTGTTAAAAGCACAGAGTCAACAAAGAGAAGTAGGGAGGACATTTCCGATTCAAGATCAATTAGTAGTGGTTCCCTTACTTCTACAGAGAGCATTCCGGTAGTGAGTGATAAAAATGATGTATTAGTACCGCAAGAAAAAGTAATTTTTAGTGGAGCTAGAGAGGCTACGCCTCAACAATGTGCAGGCAAAAAGATACTCAAGACAAGGCGGGGAGGTGGGGCTTGGCATAAAAAACAAAAAAGAATTGCCAAAACTAGCGGTGGACCTTCGGTCATCCAGGAGGAAATAAATGCGGTTGCAATTTTGAAGCCAATAGAGGGATGGTCAAACACTCAGGAGCATAATGATTGTAGTTTGTCAATAGTTAATCTTTCAAGTCACAGCCTTAGTAATGAAGAATGCAGTGTTTTGAGAAAAGGACTAGGTTTTTGTCCAACACAAACTTGCAAAATTATTGATGTGATTGTTGACTTACATAAGTTTACGAGAATGTTAAAATTAAAGCATTTCTTTCATACAAATCCAAGATGTAATGTGTCTGATGTCTCTAACCCCGAATTTACTGAATATACTGTGGGGGAGGTGGATACTATCCATGTTTTGATGTCATTGAATGATGATACACAAATTACTCGAAATGAACTTAATATGGAATTGGGAGTTAATAATAAGCTGGATACTGATAGTGGTTTAAAAAACGTTCGAAATTCACACCTCAAGTATCCCATCCTAGAATAGATCTTTTCAATGCACGGGTAACGGAGGATTTTCATAAATTACTAAATTCTAACCAATACAGGGATAAAGGTCCATTTAATCTCACCCGGGTAGAACAACAGGCCTTACATTCTCTATGTGACCGAGAAAATATAATAATACGTGAAGCCGACAAGGGTGGTAACGTGGTTGTGATGAACAAATGTGATTATATGGGTGAGATAGCAAGACAATTAATGGATGGTGCTTGTTATGAGATAATTCAATCTAACCCCATGCCTGATTTGACCATTTATATTAACATGAGACTTTTGGATTGGAATGAAAAAGGTCTCTTGAATGATGGAGAATTGAGCTATCTGAGGGTTAGTAAACCCAGTTATCCCTGCATTTATGTGTTGCCGAAAATACATAAGGGGGAGATTTCCCCCTGGGAGACCAATAATAGCAGGAATAGACTCTCCAACTGAGCGATTATCTGAGTACGTGGATAATTATTTACAACCACTAGTAAGAAATGTACCTGCATTTATACAGGATAGCAAGGATATCCTCAGTAAATTTGAGGATATTTCTTGGACTGAGGGGCTACATCTGGTTACACTTGATGTGGCCAGTTTATATACCTGTATTAGAAAAGATCTGGGGCTTCGTGCATTAGGTTACTTTTTGAAAAATAGAACAGCTGAGTGGTTTGAACATAATGAAATGTTACTCGAGATGACGGATTTGATTCTTTCAAAAAACTTTTTCCTTCATGGTACACAGTGGTACCACCAACTCCAGGGTACGGCGATGGGAACCAAATTTGCGCCTTCATACGCGGGCCTATTTATGGGTTGGTGGGAAAGAGAACATGCATGGGGAAAATATGCCTCCCCCTGGGTTAATAACATCATTTTCTGGGGGAGGTATATTGATGACATTATTTTATTGTGGAGTGGCTCCGTTGAGGGGTTACAAGAATATTATGACTTCCTTAACAAGAATCCATATAATGTGGCTCTTACAATGAGCCACTCCGCTAAGCAAATTGATTTCCTGGATATTACGTTTTATGTGGAAGGCAACAAATTACAAAGTAAACTATATCGTAAACCAACAGAGAGTAATAGTGTATTACATGCTACAAGTGCGCATCCTGAGGCAACTATCAACAACATTCCATATGGAGAAATGTTGAGGACACGTAGGAACTGTAGTGATACCAAAGTGTTCAATGAAAATTTATTAACAACTAGAAGAAGATTTGAGTGTAGAGGCTATAAGAAACGGATATTGGATAATGCGGAAAAGAAAGTAATGCAGAGAACAAGGGAATCTACAATGCAAGTTCAGGGCTCTGCCCATGTTGTTTCAACGACTCGGTCTTCAATTAACTTTGTTACGAAGTATAACAAATATAGTCAAGATATTTACAAAATCCTGTATAAACATTGGAAATTATTACAGGAAGTGACGGGAGTTAAGGGGGAAATCTCGATAAAACCCAAAGTGACCTATAGAAGGGGAAGAACTTTAAGAGACATGTTGTGCCCAAGTTATGTGTTACCAAAAAAGACAGGGAGGACTTGGTTGCCATCACAAGTGAATGGTTTCTTTACATGTACAGATTGTAGTGTGTGCCAGTATGGTAAAAATAGACTGAAAGAATTCAGTTACAACACTTCTCGGGTTTATAAAATACAACAAATTATAACATGCAAAACTACATATGTTACATATATAATTGGTTGTAATTGCAACATCATTTATGTAGGTAGTACCACTCGGGCACTCAAAACTAGAATTCAGGAACATATTAGGGCAATCCGGCACCAGGATAGTAGATATCCAATGACTGCACATATGCGTGAGTGCCATGGAGGCAGACCAGAAATCTGGTTCCATGGCATAGACCATATACCCTTGAGATCAAGGGGGGGGGACAGGGAGCGGTCCCTTCGGCAAAATGAGGCGGGCTGGATTTGCCGGTTACGATGTACTAAGTTGGGACACAATACTGATGAAGAGCTACATTATTTTTTGTGATTATTCTGATAATAAGGCTGTCACTGGTAATATCTCTTGGGTTTTTGTCCCGGAAATTGAATATGGCTATCCTTCCATTCACTTAAATGTGCAGGGAGAGATTGTAAACAATGTTAACAGTATTGTAACAGTCTATGGAGTTTGTGTAATTTTTTATTTTTGTCTGCATTTCTATCTTCAACTGTGGTTAAAATGTTATATAGAATGATAAAAGCACCTTATTTGTATATAAATTATAAATGGGATGTGTCCGACAATGACACTATATCTGTATATAAATTCTAAAATGTATGTGTTCAGCTCATCTGGATCAAATCGTTTATTACAGAGATGAATTTAACTGTTTGCCAAATTATGAGCAGATTTGGTTGTAATTTGCCTACACACACTTTGCCAAGGCTCATTGTTTAAAACCGTACACTATTTTGACACTTTGCCAAGGCTTATTGTTTAAAACCATACACGAGTCTGATCTGGTGTTGTGTAGCTGTCTTGGGAGGGAGACGGGATTGTCTTGGTTGTTACCGTCTGGAGGCTTGGCGGTGAGTATTGGGCTTTGGTGGTGGCGTTGGTTGGGTCCCACCTCTGCTCTTTGTGTTTTTTTCCCTATATTGAATATATTAGGGAGAATTGAGGTTCTAATTCGTGTAAGTGTTTTTGGATTTATTTATAAATTCAATGATCAAAATTGTTATCATCTCAAAATCTATGGATGAGATTTGACCCGGGCTTATGTGTTTGATTGTGTTCACACCTTATTCGGTGGAGCTTTAACCTGGTTTTTATTTTTACTTTTCTAGGGAAGCTTTGGGTAACAAAGAAGGATTAAATTGTACCATCTTGATACTGAATAAATTTAATAAATAAAACTTGTGTCAACTTTTTGCTTCCAGGAAGGGGATTCGAACTGAGGTTGTGTGGTGGACTGTGTTCCGCTTTTGTTGGTGGAGCTATGCCGATGTCATGACTCTGGCGTGGAGGATTTAAGTAACTATGATTTGCTAGTGGTGATAAAATATATGAATGCTATGCTCAAATGTGCGATTATTATGTAGCAAGGGGACTTCGTGAAACTCAGTGTACTGTTAAAGAGCGATTGCTACAATTTTTAAGAATACAGTGCGCGTTTGGAAATATAAGACTCCGTGTGCCTTGTGCGGCGTTTTGGTGATATAACGTGGATTATTAAAAAAAATTCTCTTGCAATCGCGTATTAGGAACTCTTATGGTTTCCTTTTTGAATCATGACTGGGGATTAACACACTTTATTGTTGACCCCTTCCTTGCGTTAACGTGCCAGGTGATACTGATGGTTAACGTTTTGTTACGTAAACGGGTGCTCAAATAGGACAATCCCAGGCGGGCTCTCACTTGCGCCTTAAACATACTATTCGTCGGTTACGCAGTGCAGGTCCGGATTTTCATGGTGAGTTGAAACTGGTCTTAAGCCGAATTTATTTTTCCCCTTTTATCAAACATGGGGGTTATTTACAGGATTCTTTTCGCTAAATCTAGGTGGGGTGATGATACACCTCTCACTACACTCTTGTTAAAATGGTGTGGTGTATTGCCTTTCCCCTCAATAATGCTTTGGGGGATGTTTGGGAATGACTCTTACTATTAACCTTCTTGTTATTGTAATCTAGTGCCTTTTTGTTTTGAAGTGATGTATTGTATTACCGCTGATAAGGGGCCTCATGGTCCCCCCGTTTTGAAGGTTTATTGCCAATGCATTCTTCCGTTTGCAACTACAATGGGGGATGACTGAGAACGCCTGTATGGATAATTTTTAGGCATTATATGATTGAAGGTGCTTTGGTTTGAATTTATGCTGAGGACTCATCGTGTCTTCGGGGCCTTATGGTTTTTTCTTTTTTTATGTGCTTTTATGTGGTTTTTCGTGTTTAACTGATAAGTTATTGCTGTATGTTGGATCCCTCGGTATTAATTTCTGAACAACATATCGTATTGTAGTTGGCCTCTCATTGCTTCGCTAATTGCATTACAGGCACATCAGCCTTTTTATATTTGAGCCTCCGAACCGGATTCTGGGTCGGTCACAGATCAGCTAGTAGGTAAGCGAGTGGTTTTTAACAATGCATATTCTCAGTGCAGAGAATATGGAGTTAGTATTTGGATCATTATTTGAATTTTTCTGGTTTATTATTATTACAGGTACAATACGACTTATTTTAGTCTTATCCTGCAGCACTTTATAATTCAGTTGGAAAATCGTTGGTTTATGAAAAATGGCAAGTTGATTACACTTGAGGACTTGGCATGCAATTTCCTGGTTAACCTTTTGATACCAGTCAATATACTTGGTAGGTGTTACAATGCTTTATTTATAATATAACATTTATAGAATTTGCTTATTAGCATAGGTCGTAATATTGGTTGGGTTCAGATTGAACATGTGTTTGGTAATAAGAATGGGAATGCTCTTTAAAATGCTTTTTTCTGCTGACTCTGGTTGGGTTTTAAAAGGGATTATAATGTGCACCTGTTTCCCATTAGATAATTATGATTTGTGCTTGATGTATGGGAAATATGTAATAGGTTTTATAGAGGGTAAAAATGAGGAATAGTAGTAGGAGTGACCATAAATAGATATCTAGTTTATTGGTTAAAGGAAAGATAGATGATACGAGTGATTGTTGCAAGTACTTTCTTCTTTCCTTTTTTATAAACAATTTTTATAAATAATTTTTAAATGTGAGGTTGTAGGTTTTAGATAAGAGCCTTGCCAACACTGGGTCTAGGTGAATTCCTTTGTATGTTTTTATGTTTCTATATTATATGTTTATTTTATTTTATGAATTATAAGTTTAGTAATATGTATTATAATAGAGTAATGCATATTTGTAAATGTTGTCTTACAGCCCTGATGAAGTTCTTGGGAAAGAACGAAACGCGTTGGCTGTCTATGTTACGTTTTTTCATCATTTGTAAAGAAGAAGAAAGATTTCACTTTTTCAAATACTGGATGGACATTTGCATATGTATTATATTTGGACTTTTTGTTGAGTGGTGCAACCTGCAGTTGTTATATCTGTATTTTTGGCTCTTCTAACCGCCCCTAAAGGAACGGCAGGGGCAGCGGAGTTGCACACATTATGAGCATAAAGCTCGGTGTTGGATATTAACTATTGTGAGGGAGACATAGGGTGGATGGTGCATCACAAAAACCGGGGCGTTTTTGTATAGGTTGGCTGTTTCCTTGTTGCTGTAGAGTTTATTTAGACCTCGTTACACTCCCCCCTCTTTCATTGCACTTTAGATTACTGAAACTTAGGGAGGAATAAGATAAAATGGCTAAATTTAAAGATAGGAGGGAGGAATTTGCCTCGAACCTATTTTCCTCACAGAAACTAATTAAAAATACAACTGGTGACTCTACTATAGGGGGGGGATTGAAATCCCAATTCCAAAAGCTTGAGAGATTGAAAAAACAAGAACTTGCGAGGTGGTGGGACGGTATTACCCTTCAAAAATATTTGGATAATGATAGGGTTCCCAGAGGTTTGAGGATTCTGATCTTCCCGACGTTTGAAGATCTAGATGAATCACTCTTAAAAGAATGGGAAGATAATCTATCAAACTCATCAGCAACTATGATTAAAATTTTAATAATACATGCAGAAAAGAAAGCAGCTTCTCTATTAGTGGAGATAGATAAGTTGGAAAAGGAAATAGAGGCTAATCCACTTACTGAAGTGGTTAAAAAGAACTATGAGATTCTTGAGAAAGTGATGGAAGAATACCAGTTGTATCAGAGAGATAAAAAGGGGAAAAAGATACAAAGAGATGAGAAAGATTATTGCGATGGTAGAATATACAACTTCGCAAAGAAATTTGATATTGTTAAAAGCACAGAGTCAACAAAGAGAAGTAGGGAGGACATTTCCGATTCAAGATCAATTAGTAGTGGTTCCCTTACTTCTACAGAGAGCATTCCGGTAGTGAGTGATAAAAATGATGTATTAGTACCGCAAGAAAAAAGTAATTTTTTAGTGGAGCTCGAGAGGCTACGCCTCAACAATGTGCAGGCAAAAAGATACTCAAGACAAGGCGGGGAGGTGGGGCTTGGCATAAAAAACAAAAAAGAATTGCCAAAACTAGCGGTGGACCTTCGGTCATCCAGGAGGAAATAAATGCGGTTGCAATTTTGAAGCCAATAGAGGGATGGTCAAACACTCAGGAGCATAATGATTGTAGTTTGTCAATAGTTAATCTTTCAAGTCACAGCCTTAGTAATGAAGAATGCAGTGTTTTGAGAAAGGACTAGGTTTTTGTCCAACACAAACTTGCAAAATTATTGATGTGATTGTTGACTTACATAAGTTTACGAGAATGTTAAAATTAAAGCATTTCTTTCATACAAATCCAAGATGTAATGTGTCTGATGTCTCTAACCCCGAATTTACTGAATATACTGTGGGGGAGGTGGATACTATCCATGTTTTGATGTCATTGAATGATGATACACAAATTACTCGAAATGAACTTAATATGGAATTGGGAGTTAATAATAAGCTGGATACTGATAGTGGTTTAAAAAACGTTCGAAATTCACACCTCAAGTATCCCATCCTAGAATAGATCTTTTCAATGCACGGGTAACGCAGGATTTTCATAAATTACTAAATTCTAACCAATACAGGGATAAAGGTCCATTTAATCTCACCCGGGTAGAACAACAGGCCTTACATTCTCTATGTGACCGAGAAAATATAATAATACGTGAAGCCGACAAGGGTGGTAACGTGGTTGTGATGAACAAATGTGATTATATGGGTGAGATACCAAGACAATTAATGGATGGTGCTTGTTATGAGATAATTCAATCTAACCCCATACCTGATTTGACCATTTATATTAACATGAGACTTTTGGATTGGAATGAAAAAGGTCTCTTGAATGATGGAGAATTGAGCTATCTGAGGGTTAGTAAACCCAGTTATCCCTGCATTTATGTGTTGCCGAAAATACATAAGGGGGAGATTTCCCCCTGGGAGACCAATAATAGCAGGAATAGACTCTCCAACTGAGCGATTATCTGAGTACGTGGATAATTATTTACAACCACTAGTAAGAAATGTACCTGCATTTATACAGGATAGCAAGGATATCCTCAGTAAATTTGAGGATATTTCTTGGACTGAGGGGCTACATCTGGTTACACTTGATGTGGCCAGTTTATATACCTGTATTAGAAAAGATCTGGGGCTTCGTGCATTAGGTTACTTTTTGAAAAATAGAACAGCTGAGTGGTTTGAACATAATGAAATGTTACTCGAGATGACGGATTTGATTCTTTCAAAAAACTTTTTCCTTCATGGTACACAGTGGTACCACCAACTCCAGGGTACGGCGATGGGAGCCAAATTTGCGCCTTCATACGCGGGCCTATTTATGGGTTGGTGGGAAAGAGAACATGCATGGGGAAAATATGCCTCCCCCTGGGTTAATAACATCATTTTCTGGGGAGGTATATTGATGACATTATTTTATTGTGGAGTGGCTCAGTTGAGGGGTTACAAGAATATTATGACTTCCTTAACAAGAATCCATATAATGTGGCTCTTACAATGAGCCACTCCGCTAAGCAAATTGATTTCCTGGATATTACGTTTTATGTGGAAGGCAACAAATTACAAAGTAAACTATATCGTAAACCAACAGAGAGTAATAGTGTATTACATGCTACAAGTGCGCATCCTGAGGCAACTATCAACAACATTCCATATGGAGAAATGTTGAGGACACGTAGGAACTGTAGTGATACCAAAGTGTTCAATGAAAATTTATTAACAACTAGAAGAAGATTTGAGTGTAGAGGCTATAAGAAACGGATATTGGATAATGCGGAAAAGAAAGTAATGCAGAGAACAAGGGAATCTACAATGCAAGTTCAGGGCTCTGCCCATGTTGTTTCAACGACTCGGTCTTCAATTAACTTTGTTACGAAGTATAACAAATATAGTCAAGATATTTACAAAATCCTGTATAAACATTGGAAATTATTACAGGAAGTGCCGGGAGTTAAGGTGGAAATCTCGATAAAACCCAAAGTGACCTATAGAAGGGGAAGAACTTTAAGAGACATGTTATGCCCAAGTTATGTGTTACCAAAAAGACAGGGAGGACTTGGTTGCCATCACAAGTGAATGGTTTCTTTACATGTACAGATTGTAGTGTGTGCCAGTATGGTAAAAATAGACTGAAAGAATTCAGTTACAACACTTCTCGGGTTTATAAAATACAACAAATTATAACATGCAAAACTACATATGTTACATATATAATTGGTTGTAATTGCAACATCATTTATGTAGGTAGTACCACTCGGGCACTCAAAACTAGAATTCAGGAACATATTAGGGCAATCCGGCACCAGGATAGTAGATATCCAATGACTGCACATATGCGTGAGTGCCATGGAGGCAGACCAGAAATCTGGTTCCATGGCATAGACCATATACCCTTGAGATCAAGGGGGGACAGGGAGCGGTCCCTTCGGCAAAATGAGGCGGGCTGGATTTGCCGGTTACGATGTACTAAGTTGGGACACAATACTGATGAAGAGCTACATTATTTTTTGTGATTATTCTGATAATAAGGCTGTCACTGGTAATATCTCTTGGGTTTTTGTCCCGGAAATTGAATATGGCTATCCTTCCATTCACTTAAATGTGCAGGGAGAGATTGTAAACAATGTTAACAGTATTGTAACAGTCGATGGAGTTTGTGTAATTTTTTATTTTTGTCTGCATTTCTATCTTCAACTGTGGTTAAAATGTTATATAGAATGATAAAGGCACCTTATTTGTATATAAATTATAAATGGGATGTGTCCGACAATGACGCTATATCTGTATATAAATTCTAAAATGTATGTGTTCAGCTCATCTGGATCAAATCGTTTATTACAGAGATGAATTTAACTGTTTGCCAAATTATGAGCAGATTTGGTTGTAATTTGCCTACACACACTTTGCCAAGGCTCATTGTTTAAAACCGTACACTATTTTGACACTTTGCCAAGGCTTATTGTTTAAAACCATACACGAGTCTGATCTGGTGTTGTGTAGCTGTCTTGGGAGGGAGACGGGATTGTCTTGGTTGTTACCGTCTGGAGGCTTGGCGGTGAGTATTGGGCTTTGGTGGTGGCGTTGGTTGGGTCCCACCTCTGCTCTTTGTGGTTTTTTCCCTATATTGAATATATTAGGGAGAATTGAGGTTCTAATTCGTGTAAGTGTTTTTGGATTTATTTATAAATTCAATGATCAAAATTGTTATCATCTCAAAATCTATGGATGAGATTTGACCCGGGCTTATGTGTTTGATTGTGTTCACACCTTATTCGGTGGAGCTTTAACCTGGTTTTTATTTTTACTTTTCTAGGGAAGCTTTGGGTAACAAAGAAGGATTAAATTGTACCATCTTGATACTGAATAAATTTAATAAATAAAACTTGTGTCAACTTTTTGCTTCCAGGAAGGGGATTCGAACTGAGGTTGTGTGGTGGACTGTGTTCCGCTTTTGTTGGTGGAGCTATGCCGATGTCATGACTCTGGCGTGGAGGATTTAAGTAACTATGATTTGCTAGTGGTGATAAAATATATGAATGCTATGCTCAAATGTGCGATTATTATGTAGCAAGGGGACTTCGTGAAACTCAGTGTACTGTTAAAGAGCGATTGCTACAATTTTTAAGAATACAGTGCGCGTTTGGAAATATAAGACTCCGTGTGCCTTGTGCGGCGTTTTGGTGATATAACGTGGATTATTAAAAAATGTTCTCTTGCAAGCGCGTATTAGGAACTCGTATGGTTTCCTTTTTGAATCATGACTGGGGATTAACACACTTTATTGTTGACCCCTTCCTTGCGTTAACGTGCCAGGTGATACTGATGGTTAACGTTTTGTTACGTAAACGGGTGCTCAAATAGGACAATCCCAGGCGGGCTCTCACTTGCGCCTTAAACATACTATTCGTCGGTTACGCAGTGCAGGTCCGGATTTTCATGGTGAGTTGAAACTGGTCTTAAGCCGAATTTATTTTTCCCCTTTTATCAAACATGGGGGTTATTTACAGGATTCTTTTCGCTAAATCTAGGTGGGGTGATGATACACCTCTCACTACACTCTTGTTAAAATGGTGTGGTGTATTGCCTTTCCCCTCAATAATGCTTTGGGGGATGTTTGGGAATGACTCTTACTATTAACCTTCTTGTTATTGTAATCTAGTGCCTTTTTGTTTTGAAGTGATGTATTGTATTACCGCTGATAAGGGGCCTCATGGTCCCCCCGTTTCGAAGGTTTATTGCCAATGCATTCTTCCGTTTGCAACTACAATGGGGGATGACTGAGAACGCCTGTATGGATAATTTTTAGGCATTATATGATTGAAGGTGCTTTGGTTTGAATTTATGCTGAGGACTCATCGTGTCTTCGGGGCCTTATGGTTTTTTCTTTTTTTATGTGCTTTTATGTGGTTTTTCGTGTTTAACTGATAAGTTATTGCTGTATGTTGGATCCCTCGGTATTAATTTCTGAACAACATATCGTATTGTAGTTGGCCTCTCATTGCTTCGCTAATTGTATTACAGGCACATCAGCCTTTTTATATTTGAGCCTCCGAACCGGATTCTGGGTCGGTCACAGATCAGCTAGTAGGTAAGCGAGTGGTTTTTAACAATGCATATTCTCAGTGCAGAGAATATGGAGTTAGTATTTGGATCATTATTTGAATTTTTCTGGTTTATTATTATTACAGGTACAATACGACTTATTTTAGTCTTATCCTGCAGCACTTTATAATTCAGTTGGAAAATCGTTGGTTTATGAAAAATGGCAAGTTGATTACACTTGAGGACTTGGCATGCAATTTCCTGGTTAACCTTTTGATACCAGTCAATATACTTGGTAGGTGTTACAATGCTTTATTTATAATATAACATTTATAGAATTTGCTTATTAGCATAGGTCGTAATATTGGTTGGGTTCAGATTGAACATGTGTTTGGTAATAAGAATGGGAATGCTCTTTAAAATGCTTTTTTCTGCTGACTCTGGTTGGGTTTTAAAAGGGATTATAATGTCCACATGTTTCCCATTAGCTAATTATGATTTGTGCTTGATGTATGGGAAATATGTAATAGGTTTTATAGAGGGTAAAAATGAGGAATAGTAGTAGGAGTGACCATAAATAGATATCTAGTTTATTGGTTAAAGGAAAGATAGATGATACGAGTGATTGTTGCAAGTACTTTCTTCTTTCCTATTTTATAAACAATTTTTATAAATAATTTTTAAATGTGAGGTTGTAGGTTTTTACATAAGAGCCTTGCCAACACTGGGTCTAGGTGAATTCCTTTGTATGTTTTTATGTTTCTATATGTTTATTTTATTTTATGTATTTTATGAATTATAAGTTTAGTAATATGTATTATAATAGAGTAATGCATATTTGTAAATGTTGTCTTACAGCCCTGATGAAGTTCTTGGGAAAGAACGAAACGCGTTGGCTGTCTACGTTACGTTTTTTCATCATTTGTAAAGAAGAATAAAGATTTCACTTTTTCAAATACTGGATGGACATTTGCATATGTATTATATTTGGACTTTTTTGTTGAGTGGTGCAACCTGCAGTTGTTATATCTGTATTTTTGGTTCTTCTAACCGCCCCTAAAGGAACGGCAGGGGCAGCGGAGTTGCACACATTATGAGCATAAAGCTCGGTGTTGGATATTAACTATTGTGAGGGAGACATAGGGTGGATGGTGCATCACAAAAACCGGGGAGTTTTTGTATAGGTTGGCTGTTTCCTTGTTGCTGTAGAATAAATTGAAAGCCAACCTGCAGGCTTCATGTGTTGTGTACTTTGTTGTAAAGCATTAACTTAATGTGTTGATTCTTCTTGTTTAACTAAATGACTGCACTACATTCCAACAGCTGAATTGTTTCATACGTTCTCGTTAAGTGCAAATTTGTTCACAAGACGAAGGATGTCTTAATAAATACGGGCAGTGTACGAGTGTGCCTCCGGTGTTGAGCCGAGTCGGCAACTTTGGCCGTTACGCCACACCCTGCCTCTTTCCACATCACAGCGCTGTTTAAATAAAGTGTCTGTTGCTATTCTGTGCTAGTGCTCGAAGGCGATGGTCCTGGGTAATTCGCCACCTTAACCGTTAACACCTAACTGTATTTAGGCACAGAGGATACAGTGCTTCCCTTGCATTCCACACTTATGAAACACCGTGCGATGTGCACATGATCGCCTTGTCGCCTCATGCCTCTGTTGTGAGCGCTAACATGTTCCTTCAGCAGTTATTTGTGTACCGTAGGTTTTCCTTAACCGAGTGCCAGTCCACTCTTCGCTAGGACGGGCACGACGCCGGGCAGCCCAGGCGTGCTGCAGCTGGGCCTGGACGAGATCACGAGAAGATCCAGGGTGCACGCGGACATGGAGACAACACGGAAATGACCCAACGGCTTCCGCGTCTCTCCGGCGGACCTCACATAAAAGCGTACTTTTTCTTCTTTTGGAAAGTCTTTGCTTGTTTTTACCGATTCTTGTGGAGTTTCAATGGCTTGGGCCGCTACGACCGGTTTTAAAGAGTCTCACACACGATAATAAAGGAGCCGGGAGTCCAGATGCCTTTGTCCCGTCGTGCTCATTCATGAAAGCCCCTGACTTTTGCAGCAGCTTTTATGTAAGGCGCAAACTCGACCCGAAATTATCTGGGCGCTTTACACAAGGACACATCCATTTTGCGTAGCCACACGAGATCAAGTGATTTGCCGAGAGTCGCAGTATGTTGAGCCAGCACCGAGACTCGAACCGGGTTCCCCTCACTAGCTAATGTCATGAAATAATTAAATGTTTACGGTGACCTCGGCACTGAAGCGATTGTAGAACAGGGAGTGAGCCTGGCTCAAAAGTCTGCACCACCGCCCAAGTAATTATTTACCTGTAGGGCTTCCGGTTGCCGCCTAAGGTCCGCGGTTGCCGCTGGGCTTTGCACGTCTCTCAGAGGGCTCGGGTCGCCCGGCTGTGGCGGGATGAAATTCCTGCAAGCGCCGATGGGGCAGCGCAGCGAGTCGTGAACAGCTCTATGGGTAGAGCAGTTGGTTCCACTTCCACTCCATAGGTAAATAGCAGTGTAGGTGATTTGTCTCATGGTGAAAGAGCTTTTTTGAGAGCTGTCCTGCGGGTGATGTTGTGGGCCGCACAAGGCAGGGGAGAGGCCTGGTTAAGTAGAACGAAATCTTGACAGGGATGAGGCAAAGACAGGGAGCTTTCTCCAAACGACGGAACACCAGCAGAGGGGCGGAGACCCGAGATGCCCCTCCCCAGGAGGAAATTCCAGCCCTGCCCAGAAATCACAGCAACTTCTTCAAAGTGCACTAAAGCTGCGAGAGCAGAAACTGTCACATCCCCAGCCACCGTCTTACAACCTTAACTGCGCTCAATGGAAGGCTTCAGACAGCTGCTGAGACTCTGCGTCCTGTTACTCCTTCAGCCCCTGGGGGGGCAAGCAGGTAAACGACGTGGGTGTAGAGAGCGAGGGCCTACAGTTTGTGCAGGGCGTGGGAGTCAGATTGCTTTCTCTCTCAGAGAAACATGCTTTCAGTGGTGGCTTAGGGAAATAGACTTTGGTAATCAATAATGGGAGTCAAGCTTTGGCAGAGGACAGGGGTGGAGTCACTGGGGACGGGGTCATAAAAAACGGAGTCTGACAGTTAAATTATAAATTTTTATGTTTTTTAAAACTGGAAAATATGGTGCAAAGAATTTGGCTACAAGGACAAATGTGACAGTAAATCTGTTCTGCTTAATTGTTTGCAGAAGAGGCTGCATGTTAAAATATCTACTGGGTTAAGGCATTTGCTGCATAGATCTTTGTGTGCCTAGCAAATTTCAGGGGATAATAACGGTAAGATTACATAGGTGGCAAATGGAGCGGCTAGAGAGATCTGTTTTGTCTAATCTCAGTTTTGACTCATACAGTAGGATATAGAGTTAATGTGGCTGCTGCAAAGCACACTGTGTAACCTGCAGATCACAGATTTCTATTTTATGTAGATGGGTAAGTAGGTTACTGCTTGAGCAGTTTGTGTATATTATGGGTTACAGATGTGAACGGCCCTGCGCTAGGCTACTACCCACTATATCAGTAACCAAATAAACAGATCTGTTGCAAGGAAACATAGATACACATCAGTGGGGAGTCATGATCAACTAGCTATATATTAATTAACCCATTCACCTGGACTCTTTTTCGCTTTTTTTTATTGATTTGTTTTTCTTTTATAATCCTCTTTCAAAAACCTTTTTACTTGTTATACCAGTACATTTCATCCAAACTTTCTTTACAGTGATAACTCTTTAATCACATAAAAAAAGTACAAGTTCCATGAATAGTTCTTGATACTCTGATACATACAGTCACATCCAAAACGTTTTTTGCGGCTCACCAGCCTATTCTTTAGGACTGGTTTATATGGGAAGATATATCAACCAGTCTTGAAATTTCAGGAGCTGTTTGTTGTCAGAATCACTGGATACGATATAACTATCCTATTTGGGACAGCTAGGTCCAATGCAGACAAGCTGATCTGGCACTGTTTAGAGATAGCAAGACAGTAGTTGAAATATATCTTGAAGGCCATACTGGATAGAAGGAGCTCCTACTTTTGCTTTGACCAGGTTTGCTGGAGGTTGTCAGTAGTTTATCAGGAAGGGGGTTCTCCAACGGAGCTGCCTCCACTCAACCTGACTTTTTGTGTTTTTTCTCCTGCATTTGCTGCAGCTGAAGACACGTTGTCCTGAAATCCTTTTTGAATAAAAATATCCTGTATGGTCTTCGAGATTATGACTGTATCCTGCTGGTGTGTGTGTATATATGTTGCCTTGCACCATACATTTGTTTATTGGGTTACTGCTTGACACAGAGACTGATTTGTTACTTTCAGTTCATAAGTTGCAGACCTTCTAATATCATACAGTATGCTATTAACAGACATCAAAGAGCTGCATTTAAACTGCAAATTACGGTTTACATCCTTATTGTTATTTTTCCCTCAATCTGTTATTATTCCAAGTTTGCAAAGAAAGGTTCCCGTGGTAGTAATAAAGTTTTTCTTGTACAGATAACCCCAACCACTGCATTATGATTTAAATACTGATTTAGTGTTTCTCCCGACTATGCACTCAACATATGTCTACAAGTATGGTCGATATGTGACTGCTACACCTTATAACTCTCATTGTCTTACATAACATTTCCTGTACATTGATTTACCCACTTGTATGATTTATTGTCTCTCTCTCTATGTGATATAAAGAGCTCTGACACCCTACACTGGAATAAGTAGCACTATAAAAATATTAGTTAATGCTATTTAAATAATTATTTGTGTAATTACTCTTATATGCAGATGCAACTGGCATTCTTGCAGTGCAAGCACATTACTTACAGGGGGTGGGGGAGTTCAACAAAGTTTTAAAACCTGCCTACAAACAGTAGTTTCTCTTAAGTACCTGTTAAGTGATAATAAGCTGTGCGACTTTGTTTCCTTCCATTGCATTAGCATCTAGTTGTTAGGTTCCAGATAGCTCCTAGCTAGGATGATGCTCACCAAAATCAGGTCTGATGACACTTTTTGGCCCAGCTGGAAGAGAAAATAAGAAAGCCCCTCACCCACAGCAGGTTGCTACTCTGAACAGAAGGTGAACAACATGCGGGTGCTGCTGAAGTGTGTTCCAGTGTCAGAAAATGACACCAGGACATATTCAGCATATTTCACTGGGTCTCCTAGATCTCAGATCCTGCTCAGAAATAGCGTTCAGAACCGAAATCCGGCTGGATCCCCTCTCATTTCCTGCAGTGCATGTTACCATACATCCTGGAGTTTTAAGGGGTGCACTGAAAGAAGTAATCTCTTTTTGTATTTCCTCTTTTGAGGTTTTGTTTCAGTGTATAAAAAAGTACCAGATTTTGTCAGAGCTCTAGATGCCATTCTCTTGAATGGAAATGGATCTATTTTCCAGTCAAAGTAAGGTGCTAACTTCGATAGACATAAATTATATTAATATAGATATATGTGTTCATAAGTTAATTTCACACTCATTTCTACTAACTTTTCTGTCCCTGCAAAGCAGCAGTGGGCCTTGGGGGCGGTGGATGAGCCTACATTAACAATATAATGCATACATTTATAAATAATTAATCATAACAGCAATATAATGAAATGGGTACTGAGGAATGCAGGGAATGCATTACCAAATTATGCTCTTTTATGCTACAGCTCTTTTTATACAGATATTATCAAAGGAATACCATTGGTGATTTATTTTGTCAAATGCATGTTTTTGTGATACATTAATGAAAGCGCACCATGAGGCGTGAGTGCAGCTTTCCATTCTGGGATCTCAGAATTGTTTTGATCATGTTCTGTTTTTATTAGTACTGTGAAGCAGCCTCTTGATTGTGTGAGTGCTATAAAAAAAGCCTCAAAAATAGAGGGACTGGGAGCTGTATTTCACGAGGTACTGCACATTAGCTCTTGGAAGGGACTGTGTATAAGAGGGGTGCGCAGTTCCTAACTGAACGTGTGGGGGAAGGGGAGGTCTTTCTTCGTGATGCCCTCACACACCCCGGAGGATGTCATGCTTCATCATTGGGCCTTGCTCCTCGTCGGGCCGGCGCTGCAATGCCCGACGGGCTCCCGTAAACGGGGCTCTTTGTCGGAGATCTTTTGAAGAAGCCATTGGGTGCGTGCGGGTGTGAGGGCTGGGTAGTGCACGGGTGAGTGGAGTAAAAAAGGTCACGAGCAGTCCTACTCTGGTCTAGTTTTATTGTGTAGGTAGCTTGAGCCTGATTAAAAACGGAGTAGGTGCCCTACGCAGATTTAATGTTCCTAGAGGGCTGCCAAAGTGAAGTGGGTCAACTTGTTTCGTGCCCCATTAGCCCCTAACGGGTCAATCGGCACTTCATCAGGACCGAAAGAATACTAAAGTGTAAATGGTGCACTACCTTCTGGTTCTACAGTAATTCTGACTAGTCACCAGACACGGTAGGGGGTACCCTAGTCGGCTTGTACTGGGGTATTGTAGACCTGGTGAGGAGGGGAGAAAAAGAAAGGGGGGAGAAAAATGGACAACCAAGTAGTCATTAAAAACAGAGCGTGTTTCATAGCCCTCGATCAACAGTTATAAGGGCAGTTTGAATTAAACTGTGATGGGGCATGCACATGCATGTGCCACTATGTGGGTTAAAAACAGAGCTGACAGATGTTGATTGTACTGCTCTCATTTATCAGATGCAGTTTCATTATCAAGTGCGCTAATGAAGAGAGCAATTGCGTTATGTATCGGACTAAGTTCCGTTGATGCTACAATCATGATTGGGGAGAAGAGTTGATGGTGCTTAACCCTGTTATGGTAACTAGCGTGATGTGATGGATGGGAACACTCACGCATGTGTTTCAGTGATCATGCAGGGGGGGTCGTATTCACAGGAAGAAACGTGCCTATGTTAGTACAGGAAGTAAAGTACGCCTGTACAACAATTTCTGTGACGTAGTCGTTGTAAACACCACATGGTGAAAGGCAGACATCAACATGGGTGCGAGTTTACGAAATGCCGGTATGCGGCGGTTCGAGTGCAGATTAGTATGCATCGCTCGTAAAACTGCCGGAGGCGGCGTGAGTTATGCCAAGTGTAAACCGGGCTATTGCTAGCATTCCTAGTAGATTATGATTGTGCCTGGCAGTAAACGCGCAATAGGGGAAGCGGTTTGATGCAGATTAGTATGCGTCGCTCGTAAAACTGCCGGAGGCGGCGTGAGTTGTGCCAAGTATAAACCGGGCTATTGCTAACATTCCTGTAGATTGTGATCGTGCCAAGCAGTAAACGCGCAATATGGGAAGTGGTTACTGGTGTTTTTTAAAATAATTTCAATGCCTGTGATGGCGAAACACCCCTAATACATGAGCCTAGGGCAGACTGGGGAGGCAGAGCACGTCGTTGCTCTAGAGCTGTAGGGAAACATTAGCAAGGAGTCAAGAAAGTGAGAGAGGTATTTGGCTTACCGGGTTTGTTGGTGTCATAACTATACTCACTGCGGGAGGCAGACTACTTGCGTTCATCCTACCCTTTGCTCCGGGCCCCGTAACAGTTGCTTCCGGTTTCCGGTCTTTTATAAGGGCGTCTGTGGCGTGCGTAGGCTGGTGCATTAACCGAAACGGCCATCTTGGGTGTGAAAAGTTCGTGAACTTTATTTAACAGACTTGGCTAACATTGGGAGGGGGAGCTACAGGGAGTGTATAACATAATGGAGCGCTACGGGAGTAAAAAACGAATGAATATGTGATTCATGGTAAATTACCAATGGGGAACAATGTTTATTTGGTCAGTTATGTTAGTGTCTTATACCAAAATTTAAGGTTTTGGGGGGTATTAGACCGATACTCAGATTTGTCGGTTGTTAGCATGTGAATGAATTGACAAAGTAACCAGGGTCGGTCACTTGTCTATGTGGTGCCTTACGTGATGTCTTGGTAAGGAGACCTAAATGTTAGAACTCTAGGAGACCCCCGAGAAATCTGACAAAGTCTCTGAGGTGCATGACTGGGCATACAGGGATGCGTTCGTATGTGTGGCAATGTGTCAGCGGCACTAATACCTGGCTCCGATGAAGCTTAAGCTGACCGTTCAGGTTGTGAGTCTAGGGGAAAGGATAAAAGGTAAAGTGCCCGGGAGCCTGGGAAGTGGGGATGGTTGATGTTGTCATCCCTAGTGATTCAGTTCTGCCCACGGGATATCGTTGTTGAGTCCCCTGATGTGCGCTCCTAGTTTGAATACCCAACATTGTTCCTTCCTAAACAACGCTTCTTTTGTGATGTTGGGGAAAGCTTCTAGGATGGTCCAGTGTAGGTCGTTTGGGGTATGGTTTCGTTCGACATAGTGTGCACACATCTTAGTGTTGGTCTTTCTACATCTAACGTTGCTCCTATGTTCAGTGATTCTTGTTTTCACAGGACGGGTAGTCATCCCTATGTACTGCAGGTGACAGGGGCAGGTGATAAGATAGACACAGTTGCGTGTGTTACAGTTGGTATGCTTGTTTTGATACCATGTCCAGTTGTTGTTAAGTGCAATTGTCTTGGTCGCTCGAGTAAGGGGGCAAACTATACATTGTCCACAAGGATAGTGGCCCGTTACAGGTGGAATATTCCATAGTGTGTTGGTGGCCGATGGTGTATTCCTTTTTGGTCTGGTATTAATGAGTAGGTCTTTAATGTTTGAGGTGCGTTTGAAAGCGAACCTTGGCTTACTCAAAGATAGTTCTCCTATCTGAAGTATATTCCAATGTTTGCTGATGACCTTTTTTAGCATGTTCGATTCAGAAGTGTAAGTGGTAACACATGTGATGAGGTCAGAATTGGGTTTGGCATGTGTTTCCAAAAGGTTCAACCTATGAGTATTAGGGGGGTTAGGAGACTTCTCCTCCAGACCCAAGCACCATATTTGAAAAAAATCACTATATGTGGCAGGTGCGATTTCTGTTGCCTCGGTCTCAATATTTGTAAAACAATTATATTTATCTTTCCATGCATGAACAGATAGGCTAACTTTTAAGTGAGAAAATCACACAAAAGTGCGCCCCCTGAACAGATACTTAGGCAGGGGAACAGGGGAAATGCCACTATCAATCAAACACAACCCCACTGCCTGAAAATAATTTAATCAATAAGCTTAATGTTAAAGATCAAGAAAAGGAAAAATAGGTTACCCCATCCCCATCTGGCATTACACAGTGTGCAAAAAAGGGGAAAAATTAATAAATATGCCATGTGACAATTATTTTGGGGTATATACCCAAAGTTTATTAAACAAGTCAATAATATACAGAGATATCAAAATTAGATAAATAAATATTACAATAAATACAATGACAGATAATAGATAAACAGTCACACACACTCTTAATACCCAGGTGAAAAAGGGCAGCAAAAATGTTTACGAGTAACAAATGTCCAAAACACTCTGGTGCGGAGAATGCCACGAGCGTCCCGAATGACCCGAGTCCCTGGATCATCAGAGTTCCAGCCGGAATGGACTCGTTACCATTTTTGCTGCCCTTTTTCACGGCCAGAGTGATTTCTTCATATACCTACGGCCGTATGTATCATTGGCTCCCATTTCCCTACAGTGTCATTTATCTGACCCTCCGTATCCATCCATTGAGGTCCGCTCTACTCTCAGCAGTTCCTTTAGCCAGACAAGGTCCCTTTGTTCTGTGATCCTCGAGTTTGTGCCTGTCCAGGTTTCCCAGGCATTTGCTGCTTTTGCATCTTAACGTTTAGCGCCCTGAAGAAGGTGTGACCCGCACCCGCGGTCTTTAACTGAAATGCGCGTCGGCGCATGTCCCCAGCTGATCGGCACAACCTTCCTACAACAGTTATTACTTTATGCTGTAGTTTTGTCTGTATAAAAGATATAAAAAATATGCATCAACCATCTGTTGGGCAGAAATTGGGTAAACTGTTGAAATTGCCAACAACAAGTAACAGGAACAGTTCCTGCATGAATTCATTTGTACTATATGTTGGACCATCTTTCGTGAAGGTCATTGTGCTGGCTGGGGTGTGGTTTTGTCTTGCAGTGTGATGAGTGAGTGAACGAGTGCGGTTTTGAATGGATTGCATGGCTGAGTTGGGTGCACGGTGCATTTGATCTGGTTTTGCTTGCGCCTGGGTATTAAGAGTGTGTGTGACTGTTTATCTATTATCTGTCATTGTATTTATTGTAATATTTATTTATCTAATTTTGATATCTCTGTATATTATTGACTTGTATAATAAACTTTGGGTATATACCCCAAAATAGTTGTCACATGGTATATTTATGAATGTTTCCCCTTTTTTGCACACTGTGTAATGCCAGATGGGGATGGGGTAACCTATTTTCCCTTTTCTTGATATTTGACGTTAAGCTTATTTATTAAATTATTTTCAGGCAGTGGGGTTGTTTGATTTATAGTATCTTTTAAGTGACACAACGTGCCACGTTTTTAAAACAAATGGGTTAGAAGTGCTTAGTTGATACAGTCAAAAGAGGCAATTTACCTATCTCAAAACAAAAATTTTGAGCAGTTTGTTTAAAGGGCTCATGCTGACACTATAATACCTGCTGTGCTGCCTTTCTATTTATGGTATATATGCACATCCTCTATTACCTATTGATGTGTTAATCTACACAACATCTTTCCAAATTCTGTTAGAAAGTAGGCTATACCCAGTGCTTAATTTGCACACAAAAAATGTAGTCCCCGGGCTGTCAGGAAGTCACTGCAGCTTGCACCACACATTGCCCCTGCCATGCTGCCAATGATAGTATAACAGCACAACTACTAACTATCACACTGCTAAAAGTGTGACATTTCGGACTATTCCAGGCCACCAAAGCAATAAGAATGGCTTGGGCGGCAGATAGTAGTAATTTGTAATGTATAATAGTTTCATAATTAACTGTTGTTGTGGTCATCTCTAAGTTTGTAAGACAATGCCACGTTATGACAGACTATCACAGGTGCTAGTGTTGACAATTACGTGCCAGTGCTGAGCACTAGAAACCACTGGTTCATATTGAGCACTGGCTATACCTGGCAATTGGTAACCAGAGCTGGAAGGTAAAAAGGTTTTACTTTGGTCTTTCAGAGGTGTCCATGGCCTTCCACCTCAGCCTTTGGCAGATCAGGCAATATTATCAAGCCCCATTCATATACTGTTGGTGGAACCCAACCTGCATGTCCTCTTCCCAGAACCTGGTACCTATTATGTGGGTTTGGTATGTCTATAAAGCACTTTAAGTGAGGTTAAAGTGGGAGAGGTGTTGAAGGTGAGTAAGGGTTTTGGTTGGTGGGAAAATAGTGGGAGATGGATATAGATTGGGAGTACATGGGTGGTGGCGTAAAGCAGATTGAGTCATGAGGATAGCCATTAAGAGCTGTTTAGTGATAGATGGCTTATGCATTATATTTTACAAACTCTTACACCCAATTAATTGAGAAACATGGAAAAAAGTGATAGTAACTGTTAGACCTGGCTTTTTCAGCGGGTTTATCCCTAGACTTTTTGCTTTTTGGCCTCCTGTTTTTGTTGGTTTTATGACTCTGGGCACTTTACCACTGCTGATCAGTGCTAAAGTGCATATGCTCTCCCTGTAAACTGTATTTATGGATTGGCTTTTCCATGATTGGCTTATTTGATTTACTACTAAGTCCCTAGTACAGTGCACTGTGTGTTGACTGGGCCTGTAAATCAAATGCTGTTAGTGGGCCTGCAGCACTGATTGTGCCAACCGCACAAGCAGCTTTTCAAAGGGGTCTCAGACCTGCCACTGCAGTGTCTGCGCACAGTCTCTACTGCCATGCCGACCTGGCAAGTGCACCCAGTTGCCATGCCCTAACCTTCCCTTTTATTACATGTGAGTCACCCTTAAGATGGGCCCAAGGCAGCCCTATGGACAGGGTGCAGTGAATGTTAAAGGTAGGACATGTACTGGTGTGTGTGATGTGTGACATGTACTTATAGTGAAATACAGTGTATTTAGTTTTTCACTATGAAAAGCTATCTGTCCCATAGGATCGAATAGGAGCTTATTTATAACATCTTAAAAGTATAACTTCCCATTGGGACAAGATAGAAAGATGGTGTTTAGTATGCCTGAACTCAGATTATAAAGATGCATCTTTTATTAAAGATGATTTTTATAATGTGTGTTTATAAATACCACTTTTAGAAAGTGGGTGTTTTCTTGCTTCGCCATTCTGTGTGCCTCTGCTGGTTTGTGGATTTGACTGTCTGGCTTTGCAGTGACGGGGGCTGTGGATGTGCATTCACTGTAGACCGCCACGGGGCGGGGGTTGAGGGGTCCCCTGCCTTTCCTGGATGAGTCAGGGCTGGGCTGAATAGACCTGGGCTGCATTTAGAGTGGTGGGAGGAGATTTCCTTGCACCTGAATGGGCCTCGTCTGCCCTACACAATGCTGTCTCCGCCTCCTGCCGGGAAGCTGGACCAGGGAGGACAGAACTGGTTTTGACTGAGCACAGAGCCTCTTTGCCACAAGAGAACAAAGAGAAATTGAGTACAAAAATTGGGGCCTAGACCCTAGATCTTTAGAATACTTCTGGACTCAAGAGGAACCTCTGCCAAGGAGAAGAGCTGGGAAAACTGAAGGAGAAGTATTACCCCTTTGCTGTGTGCTGTCTGGGGTTGGCCTGCAGTGGCTGTTTTTGCCAAGGAGAGGACAAATACTTTGCTGTGTGCTGTGTATCCTGCTTGAAGAAGATCTCCAAGAGCTTTAAGTAGAGCTTTCCTCCTGTTCTGACGCCTCAGAGACACAAAGACTTCACCACCAGCTCCCCTGAACTTCCTTGCTTGGAGTTCTGACCTGCCAAGAGGTACCTGTTCCTGTGTTGGTCCTCTGGAGATTTTTCCTGCTGCTGGGAGCTGGGAACAGAGAAGCAACTAAAGAAGCATGACTCCTCCACATCCTCACCCGTTTCCGACGCAACACTGCAGTGCAGGAAGAATTCCCACGCATTGCCATCGTGCCGCTGAAGAAACCGACAGCGCCTGCCGGCGGCTAGAGAAATCGCTGCACACTGAGTCTCATGCACCGATCTCCGAAGTCTGAGATCACCGCACCGACTCCGACACAGGCCTTGCTGTGCAACTGCAAGAACCGATGCCTCCAACGCATCGCCGCCTCATTGAGAACCGACGCATCCCCGAATCCCCACGCTTTGCACTGTGGCGCCAAGTCTACAGCAAAGCGGGGGCCACAGTAAGAAAACCAAGTATCACCTCCCCGCACGGTAAGAAACCGACTCATCACCTCCCCTGCGTGGCAGTAAGGAACTGACACATCACCTCCCCTAGAGCAAGGAACCGACGCATCACCTTCCCTGTGCGTAAGGAACTGACACATCACCTTCCCTGCGGCTGTTTTTGCTAATGATTTGACGCATCCAAGGTACTTTGTGTTAAAAGTGTCGCATCTATAGTTTGCTATGGACAGAACTGTTTTTACCTTTTAAAAGTCATATCCTGATAACTGTATGTTGAATCTTTGTCGTTTTGGTCTTGTTTGGTTTAGATAAAGATTACATATTTTTCTAAACTGGTGTGGTGTCCATTTGTAGTGTTTTCACTGTATTACTGTATGTGTGCACAAATGCTTTACACACTACCTCTGAGATAAGCCTGTCTGCTCGTGCCAAGCTACCAAGGGGATGAGCAGGGGTTGTCTAAGTGCGTAACTCCCTTATCCTGACTAGAAGCAAGGGTCCCTACTTTGACAAAGGTGCAAACCATTGCAAACTGGAGACCCCCATTTCTAACAGTAACGCTATTATTGTTTACCTAATTGGATGCAAATGTACTGTATTTAAGATAGCTAAGAGAGTTATGGCACATGTTGCAGGCATCTATGTTGCACAGTATAATGCTGGTAAGATAACTGGGGTGGTTAAGACACTTGCTGACGTGATCAGTGGATATGCTTTGTTCATAGATTTGAATAAATATCTCAGAGGATTGATGTCAATTGCAGACAATTGCATGTAGGCAGACAGTGCCACCTTATGACAGACTATCACGGGTGCCAGTGTTGACAATTAAGGGCCGGTGCTGAGTACCTGAAACCACAGGTTCAAATTAAGCACTGGTTATACCTGGCAATTAGTAACCAGAGCCTGAAGGTAACAAGGTTTTACTTTCGCCTTTCAGAGGTGTCCATGGCCTTCCCCCTCAGCCTTTGTTTGGCAGGTCAGGCGATATTTACCAAGCCCCATTCATATACTGTTGGTGGAACCCAGGCTGCATGTCCTCCGCCCATAACCTGGTACCTAGTTTTGGGGTTGGTATGTCTATAAAGCACTTTAGTAGAGGTGTTGGAGGCGAGTAAGGGTTTTGGTTGGTGAGAAAATAGTGGGAGATGGATATAGATTGGGAGTACATGGGTGGTGGCCTAAAGCAGATGGAGTCATGAGGATAGTCATTAAGAGCTGTTTAGTGACAGATGGCTTATGCATTATATATGCTCAGTGGATAAACACACATTTCTATTTAAGTATATCAGCTCAATAGCTTTAACTCCCATTGCAGAGAACCTTATTTCATATGCAGATTCCAAGTTACAATAAGTTAAAACAGCTTACTTAATTAAGCACTCATTCAAACATCTGCATTCATTTACGAGGCATAATTTTGATTCCTATTGGCTTTAAGTACAGTCTATCATTATTTAATGTTAATCACGTTTGGTTTAGCTGGATAGTAATTAATACTTATTGTTAAGTATTGAACACATTCACTTTGTATTGTATGCTGTATAAGTGGTTATTAGTATAATTGCGCGCGCACACACACACACCTAACATTCCATGCCATGACATTACATTTTCATAGGCAATAAGTCTTAGAGGTGTCGGAGATAACAGCTACGTTTGTTATCCATATCTAATGCAGCTTCTTACTTGAGGTCCACAGGTTGCTTCCTTTTCTTCAGCTCTGCAGCTATAAACTGTAAATGATTAATTACTAATGTTCAGTTTTATACTCAAACTGAATCTTTATCGGTGTTACCCCAACAGTACTCTGGTGATGAGGTAGTCCTCACTCTGCTTGTCATTGGTAGCTTGTCATCATCTGTCCCAGTGCCCACTTATTACGCCTGGTGGTTATTTGTAATGTTGTGATTTTCAGATGAGGGAGCTGTCTTGTTCGACATTAAGGAGGAAACAGTGCCATCGTGGGGAAGCTGCCTTGAAGCCTATGGTGAGAGACATTGCTGTTTCTCCGGCCTCTGTGAACACAGTGGTGTTGGGTATACCACCACCTTATGGTGTGGGGGAGTCCTCTAGCCTCACCATATGACCAGCATAATGGATCAAGTGCTTTGACGTCTGCATTGCCATCATGGGAATCACAAAGGATGTGCGCAAGATAGGCGTGACTATGGAAGGCGTTTTCTTCTTTCTGGAACGTACTGAGATGCTGAAATTGACAAGCTCGGTCCCAACCGGCAATGAATGGAAGACTATCCTGATTATAGTGCATTTGGACTCGAAACTGACTTATATTTTTGAGTTGTGTGGGGATGTGACGACACATGCAAGGGCACAACGTGACCTACTTCCTCTGGATTTTAGTATTGTTGGAAGAATGTGGAGTCCATACCTTTTAGTATTCATGAAAGAGTTGATTATGTTCTGACTACACACAGAAGAGAAATGTTGCCCTTCCAGAGTGTTTAATACTTTATACCCTGATGAAGCCTTTTTCAAGGTGAAACGCGTTGGCTGCATTATTGTGAGAAAGAAAAAAATTGATACTATAAAGCGAAGGAGTTAACTCACCAACCAGGACTTGCGACCGTCTACTTACTTGTTTCTTAAATTTACGATGTTCACTAATTGATTGTGGTTGCCTCTTTCTGTATATATTTCAGGCTTACTTCTACACTGAGTCCATGTCAAGAAGATGTTTTTGCCTAGAGGCCGCCAAGAGAAATTCCCAAAATAATGAGCATGTTAAAAGTGGAGGTGCAAACAATAAAATTGTGCTTTACCCTGAAAATACGTCCAGAGGCAATTGGAACATGTTAAGCAGAGAGAATTTGCTGAAGCTTTATGCCAACCTTCCTGGACTGGAATTGATCAACTCAAGATACATTGTCTCCGTAGCCTTCTTACCATCTGCAAGTGGGGAGGTAAACAAACGCACCGAAATTACCTTCACCAGCCATGCTTTGGTCAAGCCCTTGAGAGAGAATATCCAAACAAAGCCACTGACGGATGGACGTTTCTTTGCCAGATCACGAAAATCACTGGACTGGCTAAAAATTAAGACTCCAACCGATGGGTGGAAGTCATTTACTGAATAATTCTGAGGCTCCAACCGGCTGGTTGAGATGCACGTGGTTTATTCTCAAACCCACAATTGATATTTTACAGAGATACCAAAGAAATCTACCTTTCGGCTGCCAATCCCCCCCTCCTGCCTTGAAGAAGACCCACCTTGACGCATCTCATTTGTGCGCAATTAACAGAGTCGAAACGTCGGCGTACTGCATATGTCTACACAACGCTCATGATCACAGTCTTATTTGTCATTAGGATCCTGAAGCATATGTGTTAAAATAATAAGGACATAAGAAAAAATATTTCTCCCTTCTTTTATTGCACGCTCAATTGTTTCTGTATATAGTGCACTGTCTCTATCACCAACCACCACATGTCACTTTTTTCACCACAGTCACTTATTTCATATTGCAATTGAAATTGTAAATTGTGACAGCCATGATTATCTGATTTTTTTTCTGAATACATTATTGAATTCTAATTTTGGTGTGTGTGTTAAATATTCTTTTTTCAAATCGTTGATATGTGTTATAAGTAAGCTGTTGCTACTTACCTCAAGTAATTGTAAACCCCGACAGAACCAATTTTTACCTTAATACGTATACCCAGGTTCTGAGGGACACTGGGTTGCCCCATTACGTTTACCACTTGAGAGAGAATAAGTCCCTTGACCAATGGGGAATAAAAATGACATGCCCAGCTGTGACCAAATACCCAGTGATTCTCTTATCCAAAGCACAAAATACCATTGAGAAAGCTGACCAGGCCTGGGAAGAACAAAATAGTTCAAAGCACTTGCAGAACTCAGTACTAAAGGGATCTAAAAACGCAATCAGACCTCCAGAAATCTCAGAAGGTGAGCTATTAATAAGCACATGGCACACAGGGGAAGGAGGATCCTGAGTTGCGCAGCAAACAAATATCACAGACTGGGCATGGTTACCAAGAGCACTAAGCACCCAGCCCTAGCATACGGAAACGCACCATACCGAACAACATGAGAATAAGCTCATGGAACAAAAGAGGTCTAACAGATTCAGAAGTAAAGAAGGCAATAGTGCAACTGATGGATGCAAACACTACTTCACTACAAGAAACATGGGCCCTTCACTCAAACCCCAGGAATGATAGACCATTTACGGAGCCACGGTTATCGAATCACAGGCTAGGGCACATGCCTCAGGGAGTTTCAATTGATGTAAACAATGAACTGGCGGTAACCACAACAGTACTCAGTAAGGGAAAGGGAGACTTTATGATTCTTTTGGTAACCCGAGTCAACAAAGCGAACTGGAATATGACACCATCACTCATAATAGGGAGTGTCTACCTCCAGCCAGCCAAGGGCAAAAGGGGTTAACACTAGCATCTCAACTCCCCGCATTAAGAGGACTAAAACGATCCCATCCGGAAGCAATGTGGGTAATTATGGTATGTGAGATTTTAACGCCAACTTAATGTGCATAGGGTTAAGTGACACACTCCAGAAGCTTGAAGATTAAATCTGGGCAATACGACCCATTCAGAAACCATTCCAATGGCCTGATCAGCATTGTAAGGCACTAGGTGAGACATTCGATGTACTATTTTGATCCTTGCCTGGACACAGAGGTCACTGTGAATGTCAGTCTCTTAGATCTTGGCAGCATTCTGGCTCAGTGTGTAGGGTACTCTGAAGAACCTGCTAATGTCACAGTTAATGTCAGTCACAGCCTTACCCCCCTGAGATGGCATATCCCCAGGGTGGAAAGGATTATCAAGGAATGCTGTGGGCCTGTGAGCACTTTCATTTGTTTCTGTATGACAAATCCTTCAAGATAATCACTGATCATCAGGCGCTTAGTAAGTATATTTGAGAAACCTAGATTGAAAATGCCGCCAAGGATTAAGAGATGGGGCCTTTATCCCCAAGACCACTGTTTCAGGATTCTTCATAAACCAGACAAGGAACATAATCCGACTGACTTTCTTCTCATTTTCCTTTGGCTGAGGCATCTACAAACTGGGTACGAGACTGATTATACTCAAATCTGTGAGAAGGCAAGTGGTTTATTTTTCACACAACGGGCACAGAGGCATCGTTGCCATGAAAAGGCTCATGCATGGCAAAATCTCTTTGCCGGTTCTTGATCAGCTGGTGAAGGATGTACTGAATGCATGTTGTATGCCAGAGCATTAGTTAACAGAATGTCTTGAACCACTTCAGATGTCTTCCCTACTGAACAACTATTGTCTTTTGTGGCCACATACCCACTGAGAGTATTTGCTGTTGCCATGAATGAATATTCCCAGCTTCTGTAGACTGTATCAGTGCCCAACACGACTGCTCATTTCGTAATACACTCATTGAACTAGATATTTTCAAAGTAGTCCAATTACTCAAAATTGTGATGTCCAACAATGAGCCCCATTTAATGGAAACAAATTTTATGACTTTGCGGAGTAGAGGGACTTATGACATCGCATTATCAGTCCACTTTGGCCCCGGGTAAATGGAACGATGGAGTGATTCTTGGCAAACCTAAGGAAGGCTGTGCAGGTAGCCAGGTTTACCCGCAGCTCCTGCCCTGTGTCATAGTCTGAGGTATTGTCGGGATACCCTGCACAACATGACTAGAAAGTATCCCGCTGATTTACTATTTGGGAGAAAAAATATGTATTCGTCTGATGTAGCCAGCCTCTCTTGTCACCCTGTGATCATGAAGAAATACTGCAGAGGGACGCCCAGAGAAGAAGGTGAGACAAGGGCGTTGCTGACAGACCATCCTGCCTTGGCCCCATCTGTGTGGTGCTGCTGCATTTCAAAGGTTCCCATTTAAGCAACCCTCTTTTCGACCATCATCCCTGTTTGATTACAAAGGTCAAAGGATGAATGCCTACAGTATCTTTGGAGCAGGGCCAAGGCTGATTTGCATATGTTTTTTTTTTTTTTTACATATCTTTTTATTGGCATTTCAATAAACACATGTACAAGCCAAAACTGTGCACTGTTAATGTCTCTGAAAGCATGATCATTGCAGCATTAAACAGACCCCCCAGGATATTGCGGCATAGATTTGCAAATTTAGCGGCACAAAAATGGAAATTTAGCAGCATTATTGCGGCACTTCATTTTACTTGAAATCGTTCCTGTTCAGCCTTAAATCTATGTAAACTGATTTAGCAGAGTTTTCCACTGTGAAATAGGCATGTTTAAAGTGTTTGGAGCTGTGCTTCTGTAGAGCAACAATCTGCACCTCGTGAGAGGGGTCCCTATTTCTCCCTGGGGTGTTCTAGCACTATCCACCCCTGCCGAGGCACCGCTGCCTCCTGGACCTGTCCAGAATGTGCTACACCTGTGGGCCAAGAGGAGTGTTTGCCTCCGGGCCAGAGTGAGTGTTCTTCTATACCAATCTGCACGTCTCCATCTGCACATGACTTAGGTTTGGAATAAAGTCCGTAATTAAGTAACAGCAGAGGGGTGTGTGCAGGGCTTTAAGTAGGATGAAAAAACTGGGGGGTCTCTCATAGGGCGTGGCCGATGTAATTAAGGGCCTGGCTTAAAACACTAAAGCTAAAAATCTGAAATTAGTATAGTGTGCTGCCTCGAATGGTATTTTGCTGCTTCTGTCTATTCATCCAGATATATAACACAAAGTGGCCATGCAATTGATGACCTGCATATGTCTGCATTCCAGCACTCCCTTCTGATAGATAATCTGCCGCAGAAGGCTCCCATGGCTGGAAACAGACTTGCTCTCTCATTAATCGAAATGGGAATTTGTAATACGAACGTCGCCTCTCACAGCTTGGCCAGAAGGAAGCAGATATTGGACGGCGGCACGTAGTGACGTGTGCGCGCACAGCCAATTAAAGGGCATTGTTTGTTTTGCTGTCTACCGGTAGACACTTTTTTGTAAATATCGCAGCCAAAATTGTATATATTGCGGCCATTGCGCTAGTCAGATGATTTCGCGATTTTTGCGTGAATCGTGAAATGCTGGAGGGTCTGATAAATATATGAGAGAAAGAGTCAACCTGACCATGTGAGCTGTGGTATGCAACCCTGACACCCAGCAGTACTCATGCAGCTGAAAAGTATTCAAGTTGCTCATCCCCACTATGATGGGAAAGGGAGAACCCCTCACCTGTTCACCTTACAGTGCCAACATCTTTCCCAAAGCAAGGGTTTACGTCTCCCCGCCCTGTGTCAATGTTACATTGTGTCTCTATGTGACCAAGCATATAGTGCAAGATTATACTGCATTCAATGGCCTTGGGAGGAATGGGGCCCATCTGAAAGGTTTGGGACCCCTGAAGAGTTGCCCCCTCCCATGTTACACCCTTGCCCAGTCCTTTGGGCCTTTCAGAGGTGCTGAACTTTGTCAAACTCCAATAGTCACTGAACAGAGCAGTCCATCTTCTGACAGCAGCAGAAGTCAGACTAAGCCGAGGGGGTGGGGGAGAGGTATTTCTTCCCGTGCCTAAAAATTAATGTGGCTTTCTGTAATGCAACAAGTGCTCATGTAAAGGGCTCGGATACCTTTGTGTTGAGTTTGCGCTATATAAAACTGCAACAACAAAAAAAGACCTTCAATGAAATTCAAACGAAGCAGGAAAAAAGTGTTTTGTTGTTATTGATATCCTAGTAATCTAGCCTGCAAGAAGACAATTAATTTTTAAACGCACGGATAATATCCAACTTTTGTTACATAGCCTTTGGTAGGGGCATGAATATACAAGGGCATTTATTAGCAGGTTTGAGAAGTCAACATCAAACGAACTTATGAACTGCCAAACAAGGAACCAGCAAGCTGCCACAGACAAGTATGGCAGACTGAACCGAGCCTTGTGAATGGGAACGTTGTTTTTGCCCTTGTGCCCTTGTGCCCTTTTTAATTTTGCAATATAATGATTTAAGTGGTTTGATGTGGTGCGGAAAGGAAAATGTATGTGCAATGCATACAGTAAGTATGTTGTCGAGGTAATGCGGACGGCCGCAGCTAATGCTGCAAACTGCAGGAAGCTTGAACACAACGAAATCATGCCAATCCGGCCAGACACAAAAGGCTTCTATATACGTATATAAATATAAAACTACAAATCATAAAGGTTGGTTTGTGTTCTTGACACTACCGAAATTAGGCCTAATTACGTAGATTTTCTGATGGTTTTCTGACAAATGGTCATCCTAATGAGCTATGGAAGCAAAATTCGGTAATGGCAAAAGATGGCGAATTGCACCACATAGCAGTTTGTGTTTGAAGATTAACTGTTTAGCATTCATCTTTTTTGGCCCTACTGATTTATTTGATTCGACTTGAAACATAAGTGTTTGTGCACCTGAAAAAGTGCAGCTGCCAAAAGATTAACCAGCTAAGGACTAGTGTCAGCGTTAATTTCGCTCTAATAAACGACTCCCCGACGCTCTTTAGAAGTCTGTAATCTAGAAAGGGAGCTGGTGACCTATGATGGATAGAACAGGATTGTGTTTGCAAGCATTGACTTCAACCGTCGAATTAATTTGCTGCAGGTCAAATGACAGGATTAGCTAAAGGCCACGATGTGGTTTGAATAAAAATAACTTCAGAAGTGCCCACTGACAAGACTGTACTTTTCGCTTATTCCCTAATGCCGGCCGCAGTAAGAAGCAGGCAGGTATTAAGCTGTACGGCGCCACCTAGTGAGTATGTGCGTACAGCCAATAAAATGTTGTTATTTTTTTTTGCTGCCTGCCGGAGACCTTTTTCGCGGCCAAAAAGGTAAATATCGCAGTAATCGCGCTCCTCTGCTGATTTCGCGATTATTTTGCGAATCGCGAAATCGCGAAATGCTGGAGGGTCTGATTAAACAGGTTCGCCCCTCCCTCTCTCTAATACAGCTAACCATAATGCTCGACTTGACTGTTGTAGATGGCAGTTCCTCAAAATTGACAGTTGCAAGGCCATCACCGATGTTGTCCCTATAGCTGTTTCAATGTCTCCATATTTTTCCCCACTTTTGGGGGCATCCCGGGCCTTCATATACAACTAGCTCGGCCAGCATACACCAGTCCATATCGCGTCTCCATTCCACTAGCCGTGGCGCCCGTTCCGCACCTCACGATCTTGCAAAAGTCTGTTTAGCTACAGCTAACTCCAGGGTTATCCATGTACGCTCCATATGGTGCAAATCTGTTTCGTCCCTGATGTTCAGGAGACACCACTTTGCCAATGCAGTTAAGGATTCCCCACACAGTTCACCCATGCATGCAGCCACCGCCACCCAGAAACGCTGCAGCACCAGGCAGTCCCACACCACATGATAAAAGGTACCAGTGTGTCCACAACTTCTCAGGCACCTCTCATTCGTCGCCCTGCCCATCTTAACCAGTGTGGTCTGAGCGTACCAGGAGCAGGGAAGAATCTTTAATTGAACTAGGCGTAAGCCCGCCTATGTGGCCTCCTCTCTGGGGGATGCCAAGGATTCAGCCCACTCATTGTCCTCTAGGCCCTCCAAGTCATGGACCCACCGTTCTGTCAGTTGCAGTAGGGTGTCAGGTGCATTATTGAGCAATTTTTTGTATGTAAGGGGTGTGGCTTTACATGGCATAAACTCGTCCAGTAGTTTGTCCTCCAGGGATGAAGACTCTGAAAACTCTGCTCCTTTCGGGTGTGCCATCCTTAGAGCGTGGCGTACTTGTCGGTAGCAATATGTCTCGGTGGGCTCCAGTTGATAGTCCTGCTGCAAATCTGCCAATGGGATAACGTCTCCCTGGGTCCATTGGTCGCTCAACCGAGTAAGACCAATGAGGTCCCATTTGTCGAACCCCGGCAGCTGTCCCACTGTATCCAACTCTGCTGCATCCTAGAGGGAAGTGTCCTTTGTGATCACACCCCTCCAACCCAGGGCTTGCGTGTTTACATGCCCGAGGTCAACCACGGTTGCCATCGGGCCCTGGAGTTTGTTGAGCTTCTGTTTACCATAAAGAGCCCTCTGGTGCCCCCCGGTTGCATCACTAGCCTATCCATCTGGAATGCGGCTTCCTTTTTATTTTTTTTAATTAAAAATCCACAGTATAAAAAACAGATAAAAAACAAATACAGAACTAAACCAATATGTCATGTCAAATCATCCAATACAAAATACAATACATATCATTTCATTCCCATTTCAGTCATCAGATTGAAACAAAAAACAAAATCAGAAAAGAAAAAGAAAGAAGAAAAAAAAATATAACAAATTATAATATCAGTAAGAAAAATGATCAAGCATGGAGCCCCATATTTGCATGCCTAATTCTCGTTTCCTTGAACCCTTAAGCGAATACAGACTAAACTCCAGGTTAAATATACTATAAAACCTAGCACGCCACATTTCAAAAGAGGGTGCCTCTGGATGAAGCCATAAAGAGGCAGTAATTAACGTGCTACCCCCATAGCCACAAAAATAAGATACCTATATTTATACATCAGTGTCCCTTGTCCCAACTCCTCACCAGTGCCTAACAACATAACAGGGGCCGAGATCAGTATACCCACTCCAGTAACCTCTGATAAAAACCTCTCAATATGTTGTATATACAAAACCATATTAATGCATGAGAAAAAGATATGTAGACTATCGGCATCATCAACGCCACAACGAAAACATTTCCCATCATATCTACTCCCCCATTTCTTCATCTTTGCCGGAGTATGATATAAATTAAATATCGTTTTGTAATGTTGTGTCTTTAGGTTTGCGGCCATGAATATTTTTCCTGCCAAATCAATTGAGTCCTCTATAGACACACCTGAGATTCCAAAAGACTCCTCCCACTTAAGATTGTATTTCTCAAGATCATCAATTTTAACAGATTGTACTGCTTTGTAGAGGGCGCCAATTCTTGCTTGAGATCTAATAAGTTCGATTATCTTATCTGGTTTTAACACCGTAGTATGTTTATTCAGAAAATCACGTATCTGAAGATATTTAAAGAATTGGCATTTTGGAATTTGATATTTATCAGCCAATTCAGAGAAAGAAAACAGCAGCCCCCGGTTCTCGTGAAATGTCCAAGTTGTGTGATACCAGATAATCTCCATTTCCTAGTGACATAATCTTGAAATATCGAGGGAAGGATCCCTACAGCCGACAGGGGAGTATAAAAGGAAAGCCCCTCAATCTGTAAATTCTTTCGAATTATTTTCCAGACCTTAAAAACTGCCCACAAAATCTTGAACCGTGTCCTCTTATAATAACTGCCATCAATTCTATGAAATAGACAGTTTTTGGCCTCAGTACCAAGTACCATCTGATATATTGACGGGGCCTCCGCAGGATTATCTACTTCTTCTCCGGTTAACAAAATACGAGCATTAACTAGAATACACACATAATAATATAGAACAAAATCAGGAACTGCCCATCCCCCTCTATCTCGAGGTAGTGTCATATATCGAACCGCTCTGCGCGGTTTCCCTGGAGCCCACAAAAATTTAGAACACACAAATTGTAATTGCCGTAGTTGCAACAAAGGTATTTCCAAAGGCACCGCTCTGAAAAAATATAAAACTTTCGGCAAAATGTTCATTTTAAGCACATTGGCTCTACCAACCAAAGTCAGATGAAGACATTGCCACCGCTCAAGCGCTTGTTTAATATTTCCAAAGATGGCTCTACAGTTAACGTCGACTAACTCCTTCAAACAGACCCGAATCTTGATACCCAAATATATAGCTTCCTTAACAACTCTAGTGTCATTATTAATAATCTGATTAGTGCATAAAATCTGGGTCTTAGAGGTGTTAAGCTTATATCCAGCCATACACCCAAATACATATGCAAGATCTTCAATTTCGGGTAAAGCCATCCCTGGATCCGATGTAATTATAGCTATATCATCCGCATATGTCAAGACACGGAACTGATCTTGCCCCAGAGTAAATGGTCTTATCTTTGTGCTCCGCTCAAGCATATCCAAAAAAGGATTAATGTAAAGCGCGAACAAAAGCGGGGAGCAAGGACAGCCCTGACGTGTGCCTCTAGTAATACGAACTTCCTTAGATGTTAAGCCCATAGCACAGATCCGAGCCACAGGAGAACGATATAAAACCTGCAGTGCTTGTATATATCCCTGAGGAAAACCCATCATAACTAAAACTTCCCAAAGAAAATTCCAGGAGACGCGATCGAACGCCTTCTCAGCGTCGAGTAGTACAATTCCTACATCTCTAGCCTCCACTTGAGCAATGTCAAGTATAGTAATAACTCTAGCTACATGGTTTACCGTCCCCCTGCCAGGAATAAATCCATGTTGTCTAAGTGAGACTAAAGGGGATATAACCTTAGCCAATCTGTTCGCGAGAATTTTTGCATATATCTTTCCGTCACAATTTGTGAGTGATATTGGGCGATAGGAACCCGGAAGATCTGACGGTTTAACCTTCTTTTTAAAAACAATGATATTGGCCACGTCCCATGATTGTGGTGCCACACCTTTTTGAGCAGCCTGACAGACAGACAAAAAATCAGTTTTAAGTTCTTGAAAAAAAAGCTGATAAATTTCAGATGGTAGCTTATCTGTACCCGCGGCTTTACCCCGTGACAGACCATTAACAGCCTGTTCCAGTTCTTCCATTGAGATAGGTTTATCTAATCTATCTGCTTCTCCATGAGTTAACTGCTGCAATTGAACGTCCAAGAGCCCAAAATCTACCGGATCGCACTCTCCATCTGTATAAAGTGCTTGATAAAAGCTATGAAAAACCTCCAAAATCTCCTGGGGATCACTTACCAACCCACCAATAGTATTCCGCAAACCATCTATTCTTTGTGAGGCCTCTTTAGCACGTAATCTTTGAGCTAAACAGCGCCCTGTCGCCTCGCCATATTCGTAACGATCTTTCTTAAAAAGCTGATATTTAAAGGCAATTTCCTTACTCTATATGCTATTAATATTGGCTTTACATCTGGCAACTGTTGTTTGCAATTCAATACTATTACTACCTGACAAGATTCCACATGTTAAATTTTCTTCGGCGATTTTCAATTTATTGTACAGCTCCTGAACCATGCGCTTAGCCTGTTTTTGTTTATATAGTCCGAAGCTTAAGACTTCCCCTCTGAAACAAGCTTTGAAGGTGTCCCAAACATTCCCACAGCTAGTAGAGTAGCGATTATCTAGAAAAACTCTCTAACCCAATTCCTCATTTGCTCAATGAAAGAGTTATCAAAAAGGAGTTTTCTATCAAAGGTAAACTCTCTTGGAACTAAGCTAGTACCCAACGCTGGAATGTCTAAGACAACTGGAGCATGGTCAGATGTGATTCGGGGATAAACCCATATTTGAGCTTTTGTCAATGAAAGAGGTGAAATAAAAAAGTAATCAAGCCGCACTAATTTGCCATGAGGATGAGAATAAAACGTAAAGCCAGAATTGGATGTTTTAAGTGTTCCCCATACATCAACTAAGCCGTGATCCCATATTAAATGATATAAAGCCTTAAACACCCTAGGTTTCCTACCACTATAACTTTGAATCCCAGTTTGTAATTCCCCATGTATCAAATTAATATTAAAATCCCCACATAACACTAAAGGGGTGGGCCAAGTTGCAAGTTCCAGGTTTAAGTATTCAAAAACAGAAGCTTCATCCAAGTTGGACCCATATACTGTGCATAATGTAAATCTGGATCCCCCGAAATACATTCCAAAATTACCCAGCACCCATAATTATCTGCAAGCATACATCCAGAAGTTTGTATATTCGGTTTGGCCAGCACAGCGACCCCACGATTCATAGTAGTTTGTTGTGAAATGGCCAATACTACATACCCTAATTCTGCTAATATCTTACGTTTCCCCCAGGGTATGTGTGTCTCTTGTATACACACTAAATCTGGATGAATCATCCTAAGCTCAGCCGCAACTCTTTGCCTTTTATTATAATTATTAAGCCCAGAGACGTTAAGTGAACACATTCGAAGCCCTAGCTTAGCCATAAAACAAACCTAAATACCATCCCTTATTCCATTCTCTTACAAACCATCTAATGTCTTTGCATTTCACAAGCTCACCAATACTGTGGATAGTTTTTCTTTTTTTACCCCCAAAACCACCCCCACCCAAACTACTCCCTCCCCCCAACCAGTCCTCCCTCCTCCCCCCCTCCCCCACCCTTCACTGAGGCAATAGGAACGATGTTCCCAGTGATGCTAAGCTCCCGCCCCCGAGTGTCCCCGCCCACACAACCATATATACAAAAACAAAGAACAAACATTAGCCCTTCATAGTCAATGCTTCTTCATAGTTACTAATACCATATCTGTCCTCTAACATATAGCATAAGAAGCCAGAGAACTTATACGGCCCCTAAAAACAAAAAAAGGAAACCAGAGAGAAAAAATTCACAATTAAATATTACAGTGATTGTAGATACTCTTTGGCTTGAATCTCAGACATAAAAAATCTAATGTGATCTTTATAAAGGACTTTTAGCTTTGCAGGATTAAGCAAAAAGCTTGAGCCCCCTTAGCTTGGAATAAGGAAATGAGTTGACGGAGCTGCCACCGCTTTTCTACCGTATAATGGCAGTAATCAGGGCGTACAAAAATTCCAAACCTTTCGCGGCCCTCTTTCTATCAGGACGGGCCAACTCATAAAGCGCTTCGCGCGCTAAAAAATTATTAAGAGATTAGAATTGCTCTAGGCCTAGTAGTTCCTTGACTGGGACCAGAGCGGATAGAAAAAGGAAAACGATGCGCCCTTTGCACTTCTTTGTGCCAATCCCACTGCGTGAGTTCAGGAAAGGCTTCGGTGAATAAGTCAATGATAAACTTGCGAGGATCTTGCCCCTCTACGCCTTCCGGGACCTGCAGAACTCTAAGATTGTTCCTCCGGGAACGGTTTTCCAAATCAGTTAGTTTCCACTGAGTGTCCTCTTTCAAAGACCGCATTGATTCTGTGATCGCCTTCTGTGCTACAAGTTCATCTTCTAAAGATGAAATACGTGCCTCAGCTTCGGTGAACCTTGTAGTAAAATCCGTGCAGGTCTTAGCGATGCGTCGCACCGAGTTTTGCAATTTGCGACAAGAGCTCTGTACCCTCTGGCTCTCTGATCGTGTCTCCTCCCTATGGGTAATTAAAGCTTTGATATATCAAAGCTAGTGATATCTCTTCCGGGGGATTCAATAGATCTCCTTTAGCAGTCTCCAAGCTCATACCAACATCTGAGGAGTGGTCCCACTGTAGAGTATTACCATTATTGGTCCTTGCTACGAATTTAGGGCCCTCTCTATAGTCTTGTTTTTTTCTTACTGTGCGGGGACTGTCTTCAGACGTATCTCCCTCTGAGTCCTCCAGATGTACACTGCTGACGTCGCTACCACCAGCTCCCCGCAATTCAGATTGAGATTTAGAGCCTAATTCTAATTCATTACTAGATGAATCAGAGTGATCGGAAAGAGAGAAAAAATGGTCACCAGAGTCTATTTCTTTTCGATTTATTTCGCTCCTTTGTGGTTGCAGTTCCCTTTTTGTATCGAGGGCTGGTTTAATTATATCTACCAATTTACCCATTGGATTGAACTTTACCGTTGTCCCAGTGTCTGTATCATATAAACCAGACCCATTGGCAACATGGCGGAGCCCTTCTGTGACACCTTCAGCTATTAAACCAATTTGAGATGATAAAAGTCGTGCATTGGTAGCCTGTCCCTCATTTCCATTAATAACATCACTTCCCCCCGCTTGTGCTGCCATAGAGATATCAGAAATTCTCGTATCCATTAGCTCCGTTTGCGGTGATTGCAGAATTTTCTTTTTTTCCTTCATCCCCGAAAACAAAAGAGGCACAGTACGCTTACCAGTGGGGTCTTTGTTGCTTTTCTCCATCGATGTATTAGGTAACATAGTATCCGCTCTGGATGTCTTGCTACATATAGTCGTATTATTCCCCACAGTTCCAGCTGAGTCCACCAGAGGGCGAGCCCTCCCTTTTGCAGGTTTAGGAGGCATCCCATACACTACAGTGTTTCTAGCAGTTTGCACACCATAGAGTGTTACAGCTGTGAGGGCGCCCCACCGGCGATATCGAAAGGTACTCCATTGACTCCTCTGAAGTCTCCACAATCTTGCGGTAAGCACAGCCATCGCCGTAAGCAGCATGCTGCAGAAGCCGCCACGAGCCCCCTAGATGTAACGCTCCCGTCTCCAAGCCAAAAATGAAGCACCTTCCTCTCTCGCTGCTGCCGGGGTGCTTACAGCCGATCTCCGCTGCAATACCAACACACACAGCGCTCCGATACTCCTGTCCGCCAACACCCTCTCCTCCGATCTCCGTCTCCGCCGTCCACACTCCCGCTCTCCCCAGGCCAGCACGCCAACTCCAAGACGACCAAAAGAGGGAAGGAGCAAGATCGAGCGGCAGCCGCAACAGCAAGAGAGGTCAGCGCCCGAGGGCAGGCAGCGGTAGCTGACACAGCGCACCAAGCCGCTAGAGCACGATCCGTCCACCGCAATTCATCTACCGGTCAGCCAAACATGAAGTCGCCAGCCACATCCATAGATAGTTCCTTGTCAAGAAGCCTTTCCACGGCTATGAAGCACATAAAGGGCCACAAATCATGCAGGTGCGGGGTGACCCAGGAGCGACCAGCTCACACGTCCGACTCAACGGACGCCATCTTGCCTCCTCACTCAAAACCTGGAATGCGGCTTCCTCCGGAGAGTGAGACCCAACCATTGATGGTGGTCAATTGCGCCACCCAGTAGTATTTTGTGTTGCGCAGTCCGTGTGGGCCACCGTCCCAGAGTAACGCCCTAAGCTCGCCCTCAGTTGTCTGGAAGCATGAATTAAGTACAGGATGTGGCGTGTTCTGCAGGACATAGAGGAAACGGGGTAGTGACAGTATCTTGAAAAGAGAAGCTTTGCCTAAGAGTGATAATGGCGGGGACCTCCAGAGCTGGACATCTCGTTTCAATCTTTCCAGTGGTGGTGACAGGTTACTACAGAAGAACAGGTCAGTGTCTGTGGTGATATAAAGCCCTAGATAGCGGTACCCCTCGGTGGCGACCTCTGCCTCACAATTGCAGGGCAGTCCTGGTAGCCGTCCCTGTAAATTATATATTTGGAATTTGTGCCAGTTAATTGTATATCTGGAGTAGCGGCCACATATGGTAATGATCTGCATTAACCTGTTCAGGGTCTTTTCAGGATCCGTAACATGAAGCAGGACATTGTCCGCATATAATGATATTTTATCCTCCCAATGGTCCGTCCACTGCAGACCACGGATCCTGCCTGATCTGGCTGCCAATATCTCTAGAGCCAGGGCAAAAATGAATGGTGACAAGGGGCAGCCCTGTCTATTACTCCACTGAAGCCTAAATTCACAGGACTTTCCCCCGTTCACCCTCACCTGTGGATCAGAATATAAGAGACGCACCCAGCGTATGAAGCACGGGCCTAAGCCCAGTCTTGCCAGCACTTTAAACATATAGGCCCATTCAGCCATATCAAACCCCATTCTGACGTCCAAGGAGAGTACCAGGGCGTGCTCCTGTAGATTCAGAGCCTGATTCGGCATGCCATGTAGGCGCTGCAAGTTGAGAGTGGTGCTACGATAAGGCATAAAGCCCGACTGATCTGGATGGACTAACGCCTTGATTACCTTGGTCAGTCGGGAGGCCATCACCTTGGCCTGGATATTAACCTCAGCACTGAGGTGTGATATAGGCCTGTAAAAGGCGCGGTCATCAGATGGTTTCTCCACTTTAGGGATGACCATAATCTTAGCAAGTCCCTGGTCCCTAGGTAACTAACCTCGCTGCCGACTTGCTTTAAACATTTTCAGCATATGAGGAGCCAGATTCGGGGCCATCAGTTTGTCGAGTTCATTCGGTAGCCTGTTTGGGCTAACCTCCTTGGACCGAGGTCAGATCGCTTATCGCCCGTATTATTTAGTTTTCCGTTGCATCCTCGTCAAGGAGTGCACGGTCTGAGTCAGAGAGACTCAGTAGACGGATGTCGGACAGGAACTCCCGGGACTCCTCTGCTGTGGCTAATACAGCCGGGGAGTATAACTGGGTATAGTAGGAGGCAAATGCATTTGCCATGCTTTGTCTGTCCCTCACTAGGATTCCATCCCTTGCCTCTAGCAACCGACGACTAGCCTGTTCCCTCCTGTCTAACCAGGCTAACAGCTTACCTGTCTTATTCCTGACGTCGTACAAGCAGTGTTGTGTGGCCTTATGGGACAGTTTAAGGGCATCTGTTCCTACTTTCCTGTATTCTTTCTCCTTTAGTAGGAGAGCATGCTTGGCTTCAGCACTTTCCCGAGTGATGAGTTCCCGCTCCTGTGCCTGAATCTCTTGTTCAAGCATTTCAAGCCTGACCTTTTGTTCTTCTTGCATCCTGCGATTAATGAGAGTGCCTGATCGTTAAGTACCTCATTATATACTTCCCATAGGCTCTGAGGGGAGTCAACTGAAGTTTCATTCTCAGCAAAGTAATGCTCCATGGCTATTAATCCCTCCCTAATATGGGGCAATTTAAGGTACCGGGGTTTAGCGATTTGACGCATGCTCCGGCGCCCATTAAGGCCAAATGCCGCCCATGTAGGAGAGTGATCTGTGATGCCTCTAGCTAGGTAACAGACATCTGAGAAGTGGTAAAGCTGGTATGTGAGAGTGAGCAGATAGTCAATGCGGGAAACACTGCCATGCGCCCCGAGTGGAATGTGTACTGCCCCTCTTTGGGATTGTGGGCTTTCCATATGTCATGCAACCTAAGGGCTGTGAGGGAATTGGACAACGGATGTCTGGAAGAACCTGCCTATTTGGAGGGCGGGCAATCCCATTCCTTGCAGAGTGTCAGATTAAAGTCTCCCCCATGAGTAACTTTTCATCCTGTAGTCGGAGGAGCAGGGTGCTCAAAGCAGGGAAGGGATCGTGGTGTTGTGAAGGCATGGTGGGATATAGACCAAGCATACCTTAATAGTCGCTCCATCCCAGCTCCCAGAGAGGGCCACATATCTCCCATGGGTATCGGCCCAGATTTAGTGAATGGTAAGTGGGAACGATTTCCTAAATAAAATTCCAACCCCTCTGGAACCTGTTGTGTAACCCCTGTGGGCCACTAGCTTGTAACCCCATCTATCGAGTGCTCCGTACATGTTACCCTTCAGGTGGGTCCCTGTAGAAGGATCACATATGGTGCCTGTTGTTTGATGTATTAGAAAATGACAGCTCATCTCGTCATTGTCCTTTCTGTAGTCTGAGTGATCACAATCACGTCGCTGTTGCTGGATCGGTTCCTTGGTCAAGCCCCCTCTGCCTGTCTCAATCCATCAAGCCAATCCTATGATGCCTCCGGGGTCGCAAAATGTCAAGACTTCCCATCTGCCACCACTCTGAGCTGCGCCTGAAACCTCATGGAATACTTCAGGTCTCTCTCCTGCGAGACCCGTTTCACCTCAGCAAAGTTACGGCGTAGCCATCGGACAGAAAGTGTGAAATCCGGGAAAAAATGAATAACTGCGTGGTCAAGTTTGATCGGCGGACTGCCTGAAGAATAACATCACGGTCTCTGAAGTTGAATATGCAAGTCTATTATCACACGAGGAGGCGCGCCCAGTAGGGTGGGGTACCTGGTATCCTGTGGGCCCGCTCAACAGAAAAGTAGTTTGACAGGCCTCTGGCTGTAGCATCTTAAGAATTACGGCCTCCACAAAGTGATCCGCTGCCGGTCCTTCTACTTTCTCAGTGACCCAGACGGGGGGAATGTTATTACGTCTTGAGCGTCCCTCTAATTTCTCCAGCTGCGCCCCTAAGACATCAGTGGTAGTGTGTAGGTTTTTGACCTGTTTCTTCAGTGCTGCAGTCTCGGTCTTGAGGGTAGTAATCGAATCCTCTGCTTCCTTTACCCTCGTGCTCGTAATGGGTAGGTCTGCTCTAACTAACGTGACCTCTGTTGAGACTGTAACAATTTTTGTCTCCAGGGATCCCTTGCCCCCTTGGATTGGTGCCATAATGTCTTTGAGTGTCTCTCCATCCTGTGGGAGCTGTTCCACCGGACTGTGCATCTCCTCCATCTCCGGTTTTCCTGTTCTGTCATGGGGGAAGAGCAAATTTGTCCAGTTTCATCTGGTGTGCAGCTCGAACTCCTCTGCCCCGGGTGCTTTTCGTCAATCGCTTATCTTGTTGACTATGGGGCTGCAGTGCAAATCGCCACCACCAGCCAGGGGTAGCTCCCAGACGAGGACCCCCGTTGCGGCCTTTGGTTTTCCTACCGTCCGTCCCCGGCTGTTTCGGATATCCGCTAAGGCCAGTCATGTGACCCTGCTCCTCTGGGGCCACAGCTCCAACACCAAGTGTCTATGGTCAAGAACAGTTCACTTTGTAGGGGTTGCACTCGACTCTTGTCGCTCCATGTTAGGGTGATTTGTATATGGTTGATCTCAGTCTGAAGTGGCATATTGTTTGAAAACCGATGAACTAGTATGCAGTTCCAGGCATTGCGAGTGACTGCGAGCTTGCTAGTAAGCCAGCCGTCACCTTTGTTTTTGACACTCCTAAGTGGAACAGGGATAGCCAGGCGTGGGTCTAGCATTCACTGTACCTCAGAACTTAAGCTACAATTCAATAACAATACCTAATTAGGATGAAACCAGTCTGCAACTGCTTTTATGCCTGCTGAGACGGAACATGGCATGGCAGTTTGGATTGGAATGTTCCTATTGGAGCAGGAGGAAAGCCAATTTGCTTTTTGCTCGTCTCTGTCTGAAGTGCCACAGTGGCTGAAAAATGATAGACTGGAATGTGGCCCTAGCAGTTGTCAAAGGCTGAGATTTTTGCAAGCATTACATCCATCATTTTTATGCTTGCCACATTTCATATGTTGCCATGTTGTTTTCTTTGTTTAGTGAGGCCAGGCAAGCAGCAACCATGTTCCTTTTTCACTCCGTTCCACTACCACTATTTTCCTGGCTGGCCCGGCAGATTTGCATGGCGCAGCTTCCAGTTACATGGTGTGCTGCATAAAAACCAATAAATAAGATCATCAAATTGTGACCTTTTACAATATAATTTGTTATTTGATTGAAGTGGAACACAAAGTTCCATACATGCTAACATTTGGGAGCACCTAACGGGGAGATTTAGGGGTAAAATTGGGGGGAAATAATTTTTCCATTTACTTGCTTTGTAGTGAAAGAGGGAAGGCGGAGAAGCTAAAATTACATAATTTTAGTTCAATAAATTGTGAGTCTCACATTTGAATCTGGCATGTTGATATGCATGAATTTCTGAACAAATCTAGATAATAAAAGATTTGAGAGGAGGAGAGTTCAAGCGGTCTGTGAGTCCTGGCAATCTTCTGGGCTGCTTATTGTATTTAATGTTCAACACGGCATCCAATGCAGTTTTGCCTCTACAAAATGAAGGCATAGTTTCTACTCTGCTTTCAATTTGTCATGCTCTGCACACTTACTGTAACCAGTTCTGTAAGTGGTATGGCAAGGTTCCACGCCTTCATTTTATTGCATCTGATTTACAATTCTTTGCTTAATTGATAGATCCCAGGTCAATATATGGGATAGGTGAGCAAGACCACTGACTCACTGTCAGTGAAATTGCTCTCCCACCCTCCCAGCTCCACCATTAAGTGAGGCCTCCACCGAGCTCCTGCACTCCCGTAGTGTTGGTGTTCGAGGCCCTCCTCCACCCGCAGGTCATACCTGCGCCTCATCCCTGGTGGTCCAATGGACCTCTGACTCCTTTCTCTCGCTCCGCTTTCTGCCCCCTTAATCCTCTCCTTTCTGCTCCGCTTTTCACCCTTTAGCTTTTGCTCCGCTTTTCACCCTTTAGCTTTTGCTCCGCTTTTCACCCTTTAGCTTTTGCTCCGCTTTCACCCTTTAGCTTTTGCTCTGTTTTCACCCTTGCTCCGTTTTCACCCTTTAGCTTTTGCTCCTTTTTCACCCTTTAGCCTTTGCTCTGTTTTCACCCTTGCTCCGTTTTCACCCTTTAGCCTTTGCTCCGTTTCCACCCTTGCTCCGTTTTCACCCTTTAGCTTTTTTCACCCTTTCACTCTTTATATCTTATTTCTTCTCTTTTTTCACCCTTTTTCCTCTTGACATTTTTTCCCTTCTTTTGCCTGCTTCCCCCGTTTTTCCTGCCGCTGCTGCCCCCCGCAGCCCCTCCCCCGCAGCGCGACCAGCCCGAGCCAGTTCCCCTCCCAGCTCCAGCCTCCCAGCTGTCCAGCCCTCCCCGACCCCTACTTAATGGCGGCCGCTGCGGGGACAGGCGAGCAAGACCACTGACTCATTGTCGGTGAAATTGCTCTCCCACCCTCGCAGCTCCACCATTAAGCGAGGCCTCTCCCGAGCCCCTGCACTCCCGTAGTGTTGGTGTTCGAGGCTCTCCTTCACCCGCAGGCCATACCTGCGCCTCCTCCCTGGTGGTCCAGTGGACGTCTGACTCCTTTCTCTCGCTCCGCTTTTTGCCCCCTTAATCCTCTCCTTTCTACTCCGCTTTTCACCCTTTAGCTTTTGCTCCGTTTTCACCCTTTAGCTTTTGCTCCGTTTTCACCCTTTAGCTTTTGCTCCGTTTTCACCCTTTAGCTTTCGCTCTGTTTTCACCCTTGCTCCATTTTCACCCTTTAGCTTTTGCTCCGTTTTCACCCTTTAGCCTTTGCTCCGTTTGCACCCTTGCTCCGTTTTCACCCTTTAGCTTTTTCACCCTTTCACTCTTTATATCTTATTTCTTCTCTTTTTTCACCCTTTTTCCTCTTTACATTTTTTCCCTACTTTTGCCTGCTTCCCCTGTTTTTCCCGCCGCTGCTGCCCCGCGGCCCCTCCCCCCAGCACGACCAGCCCGAGCCAGTTCCGCTCCCGCCTCCCAGCTGTCCAGCCCTCCCCGACCCCTACTTAATGGCGGCCGCTGCGGGGACAGGCGAGCAAGACCACTGACTCATTGTCGGTGAAATTGCTCTCCCACCCTCGCAGCTCCGCCATTAAGCGAGGCCTCTCCCGAGCCCCTGCACTCCCGTAGTGTTGGTGTTCGAGGCTCTCCTTCACCCGCAGGCCATACCTGCGCCTCCTCCCTGGTGGTCCAGTGGACGTCTGACTCCTTTCTCTCGCTCCGCTTTTTGCCCCCTTAATCCTCTCCTTTCTACTCCGCTTTTCACCCTTTAGCTTTTGCTCCGTTTTCACCCTTTAGCTTTTGCTCCGTTTTCACCCTTTAGCTTTCGCTCTGTTTTCACCCTTGCACCATTTCACCCTTTAGCTTTTGCTCCGTTTGCACCCTTGCTCCGTTTTCACCCTTTAGCTTTTTCACCCTTTCACTCTTTATATCTTATTTCTTCTCTTTTTTCACCCTTTTTCCTCTTTACATTTTTTCCCTACTTTTACCTGCTTCCCCTGTTTTTCCCGCCGCTGCTGCCCCGCGGCCCCTCCCCCCAGCACGACCAGCCCGAGCCAGTTCCACTCCCCGCTCCCGCCTCCCAGCTGTCCAGCCCTCCCCGACCCCTACTTAATGGCGGCCGTACAGCAGGCGCGCTGCTGGCGCGCCAAAGGCAAGCCCGTCTGCGCCCGACCGCGAACAGCACCAGGAACCCTGGACCTCCGCACCGCCAACGCTACAACCCAGCGGCACTCCACGCACTCGACCCAGCCCGCAACAACAACTGCAAGCTAGCATCACCAGCCGACACCCACGGACCCTTCAGCTGTCACCGCTGCCGGCACACCTGCAGCACCGCCAGGAACACGGACCCAGCACAACACGCCCGCAAGAACACAACCGAACTGAAGACCCTACAATGCATCCTCCTCAACGTCCGATCACTCCACAAACACGCCACCGAAATCTGGGACCTCCTCGACAGCACGACCCCGGACGTAGCATTCTTCACCGAAACCTGGACCAACACCACCTCGGGACCGGACATCGCCTTCGCCATTCCTCAAGGATACAAGTTCTCCCGGAAGGACCGCCCCACCCGCCCGGGAGGAGGAATTGCCATCGTTCACAAATCCACCCTCCGGCAGAGCACACTACCCGACGAGTCCACAGACCTGATGGAACACCTACACTTCAAGATACAGGCCAGCCCTACCACCACCATCCGAGGAACTCTCATCTACCGACCCCCCCGGACCCTTCACCAACTCCATCACGGACATCTCCCCGCAAGCCATCGCATCAATCAACTACATCCTGCTGGGAGACCTCAACTTCCACCTCGACAACCAACTAGACCCCAACACCACATCCCTCCTGGACAACCTCCACAACATTGGACTCCGCCAGATCGTGACCGAACCCACGCACTCAGCAGGACACACTCTCGACCCCCTCCTCACAACAGGAAACTCCATCACTTTCAGCCACACCACCGATCTCCCGTGGACAGACCATCGATGCATCCACTTCACCTTCAGAACACCCACCATCCACAGACACCAGCACATGCTCCCACGAAGAAACTAGACCAAAATCATCGACGACCAGCTCACCTCCTCACTCGGCAACTCCACCCCAACCACCGCGGAAGACGACGACCCCAACACCGCAGCCCGAACTCTGCACAGATGGATCTCCGACAGCGCCAACACCATAGCACCCCTCAAGAACAAGAACACACACGCCAAGAAAGCCAGATGGTTCACCACTGAACTTCGAGAGTCCAGACGCACATGCCGCCGCCTCGAAAAGGCCTGGAGGAACTCCAAATCCACGGAAGCCCACAACTTAAGAGCCGCCACCAACGCCCACCACCAACTCATCAGAAATACTTCAGCATCATCAAGGAGGTCGCCCAACCCACCAGCGAGTCTACTGACATTTCTCCCTCACAAGACCTCTGCAACAAACTCAGCACCTTCTTCAACCTCAAAATCAAGAACATCTACGACAACTTTGACAAAGACAACCAACACACTGAACCCTCACCTGCCACCCCCGACACCCTTAAGCCAACGATCAACAGCTGGACTGCCCTCACCACCGAAGACACACTGAAGATGATGAAGTCAATCCACTCTGGGGCCCCCACGGACCCCTGCCCCCACCACATCTTCAACAGAGCCGCGACACCATCGCACCCATGCTCCGCCACACCATCAACCGCTCCCTGGCGAACGCCTCCTTCCCCGACGACTGGAAACACACCGAGATCAACCCCCTCCTGAAGAAGCCCTCGGCAGACCCCACCGACCTCAAAAACTACAGACCCATCTCCCTGCTCCCGTTCCCAGCGAAAGTAATTGAGAAAGCCATCAACAGCCAACTCGCCACCTTCATCGAAGAGCACAACATTCTCGACTCCTCCAATCCGGCTTCAGAAAAAACCACAGCACAGAAACTGCCCTCCTCGCCGCGACTGACGACATCCGCTCCCTCCTGGACAGAGGAGAAACAGTAGCCCTCATCCTCCTCCACCTCTCAGCAGCCTTCGACACAGTCTCCCACCGCACCCTAACACGCAGACTCCACGACGCAGGGATCTGGGACAAGGCCCTCGACTGGATCCACTCCTTTCTCTCCGGCAGAACGCAGCGGGTCAGACTCCCTCCTTTCCTCTCGGACCCTACACCAACCACCTGCGGGGTCCCCTAGGGGTCCTCCCTCAGCCCCACGCTCTTCAACGTCTACATGGCTCCGCTCGCCCCCATCGTCAGAACCCACGGACTCAACATTGTTTCATACGCAGACGACACCCAACTCATCCTCTCCCTATCCACCGAACCCAACGCAGCTAAACACAACTTTCAAGAAGGCATGGAAGCCGTCGCCAAATGGATGAAAAGCAGCTGCCTACAACTCAACACTGACAAAACAGAAGTACTCATGGGCCCACACCCCGACGCCTGGAATGACACCTGGTGGCCCCCCGCCCTCGGAAGCCCACCCACCCCCACGGACCACGCACGCAACCTTGGAATCATCCTGGACTCCGAGCTCAAAATGGACCGCCAGATCAACTCCGTCGCATCCCACTGCTTCCACACCCTCCGCCTCCTACGTAAGACCTTCAAATGGATCCCCCTCGAGCACAGAAAGACCGTCACTCACGCCCTCGTCACCAGCAGACTCGACTACGGCAACGCACTCTACGCCGGAATAAACAAAACCTCACCCGCAAGCTACAAAACGTCCAGAACGCCGCCGCAAGACTGGTCCTCAACCTGCCAAGACACTGCCATATCTCCCAGCACCTGCGCACACTCCACTGGCTCCCCATCGAGGCTAGAATCACCTTCAAGATTCTCACCCACGCACACAAAGCCCTCCACAACACCGGAGCAGCATACCTGAACAGCCGACTCAAATACCACGCACCCCAAAGGACCCTACGATCGGCCCAGCTCTCCTACGCCGTGGTCCCGCGCGCCAGAAAGACCAGATCGGTAGGCCGCTTCTTCTCCTTCCTCGCGGCCAGAGCCTGGAACGCCCTACCGCTCCACCTCAGACAGACAACATCACTCCCCATCTTCACGAGAAACCTCAAAACTTGGCTCATCGACATGCCCCCTCCTTGATGGACTGGAACCTGCACCCATACCCCTCCCCAGCGCCTTGAGACCCTCACGGGTGAATAGTCGCGCTCTAACAAACACTTGATTGATTGATTGATATTTGCTTTATGCATAGTATCTGGACTTCTGGAATTACTAACCTTCTGGGAGGTTGGTTAATTTAGTCTGCTGAGCACCAGCCTTTTATGAGAGGGTTCAGCATTCCTGCCCTACTTTTCAGGGGCTCAATAGAGGCTCCTGCAGCACCTGTGAAGCAGGGGGGCCCAACACTTTAGGAGGGAAGTCCTTTAGGGGTGCCCATTCAGCCCAAGGCCAATGACTATCTGTGAGATATGGGAGACTCGGTGGTCCCTTCTCCCCTTCTGCGCATGTGTGGGGGTGGCGGGGCCGTAGTTTTACATCCGTTTTGTAGCTGTGACTGTTTACCACGATCCAACAGGGTTTTAGTGAATAACATGCTCCAGAATTGACGTTAAAAAGAGCTTAGCAGTTTCTTTGCTTTCAACCGATGCACCTGTGTAGGAAAGTAGGATCTGCTTCTTATGGTTACCCCCACTTTTTGCTGATGTTGCTCTGTTTTCTGACTAGTCTGACTGGGATCCTGCTAATCAGGACCCCAGTCTATATGCTTTCTCCCTAAATTGGCTATGTCGTGTAGTAGGTACACTCCAGATTGGATACTGAGGTAACCTTATCAGTCCCTAGTATATGGGACATATGTACCCAGGGCATAGGTACCCCAGAGGCCTCCCATGGGCTGAAGCATGTATTATGCCACCCATGAGAGGCCATGCAAAATGGAACTCCAGGTCTGCTACTGCAACCTGTATAAGATGTTGCTTGCACCCCTTACTGTAGATATAGGTTCACTATATCTATATGTCACTACACTTAAAACTTATAAGTCACCCCTATGGCAGGCCTTAACAATCCTGAAGGCAGGATGCTGGGTTTTACGTGAGAGGGTGCCCATGCACGAGCAGGGCCCCTCTGCAGCCTTCGGAGACCATTCTCCGGGTTGTCTGTGACTCAGCCAGACATATAGGTATAGGTGCATTATAACCTCGCGGTAAATGTTATCTCAAACGACTGAAACAAAACATGTTGTGTTTGGTACCAAACACCTTGGAATCATACCTCCACACCAGTAACTGGTGTGGGAGGTATGATTCCACCCTTCAGAAGCAAGCTTCGTGGGGTCACTGGTCTAACCGGCGCCAGCATTCTCGACCCGGACAGCACAAAATGGATGCTGCCGACCAGAGACACATTTCTGCCCTCCTGCTGCTGAGCCAAGCTTGAGCAGAGGAAGGCAGCACAATAGGCATCCTGTCACAGGGACGTGTGACCACCTCCCAGACAGGGTTTAGTGTATTGGGGCTGGGTGGGTGCACTCTGAGAGTGCCTGAAAGTCTGCACCTGGGGCACATTTGGTGTCCCTGTGCATAGTCCAGTTCAAACCAGTTCTGGGAGCCATTGGCTCCTGCTCTGGCGCGAAACTGGACAAAGGACATGGGTGTAGCCACTCCTCTGTCCTGCCCCTCCCCTAGGAGGGTCCCCTGAATCTGTCCAACCCTCTCCCGTGGATACAAAAGGGCTACTGGCTGTTGTTCTTGAAATTTGCTGTGGACAAGATTCTACCAAGAAGAAACCACTTACTTCGACCGTCTGGGCACTCTGGACTTCGCTGGACCTCGACTGGGCCGACTTCGTCTCCCTCTCCGTCCAAAGCCTTCTCTGTGCCCTTGCTCCATACTGGCTCCGTGCAGGACCTGTGGTGCACTAAGGACAACCGAAGGATCTCCCTTGGGGTGAAGGAGTCACTCCCCTGCAACTGCAGGCACCGTAACCGCAACTGACCGGCTTGCTCCTCCTGAGCTCCTGAGGACTCTGAAGACTCCAGCAACACAGGAGGTGGGTTCCAACGTTCCTTGAGGCTGAGCTGCCCTCTCACCGAGTTTGAGGCCTGTATTCCTCGTGTGGACTGCATAACCCGAACACCTGTGCACCGCGTCCATTTGCAAGTGCATATGCTTGTTGGCGTTCCCCAACTTCGTGCACTGGGCTGTCGATAGCCCCCACCTCTGCGCACATTTCCACCAAAGGACTTTGGCCTCCTCGCACTCTGTGTCGTGCAAGCTGCTGTTCTTTCAATACTGCCTGAGGTCCCCTTGCGACTCCTGTGGCTCCGGCCTGTGGGTCCCTGGGAGGGTCAACTTTGCTTTTCTTGGGCTTTCGTGGTTGCTCCAGGTGTGCCCTGACTCCCTTGCAATTGGTGAGTCCCTCGGTCCTTGCTGGGCTGAACTCTGACCTTGCTCGACCTTCTTCGTGGGTTGCCGCTGCCAAGGCTTGTTGGTGCTCGAGCCGGACACCGACCCCTCAGCACTCGACATCCTTCGTGGGACAGCTCTTACCCGACTCCTGGTTGTCGTCGACGCCTCCTGGTCCTCGTGGCTGAAGAGTCAAGGTCTCCATCTTCTCACCTGAAGCACCCGACATCGGTGGGCAGTCGTCTACCGAGCCCCTGGTCGCTCCCAGTGACTCAGACTCCTTCCCCTCTGCTTTCAGGTTCCTTCCATCAAGAATCCATCCTTGGGTTCCACCGGACACTTTTCTTCTTCCCTGCAGTGACTGTTGTTTGAAGACTCCCATTGAGATCGGCGGTTTCCGACGCCACTTCAGGCCTATGCACCCGGCTTCCCTGGGATAGGTAACTCAGATACTTCGGTATCCACGGGTGGGGTGGCTCTCCAACCTCCTAACTTCCACGGGGTTTCTTCCTAGTCCTTTGGGAAGGGTCCTTAAACCTTAAAACTGCAACCGCGACTCTCCCATTGAATTGTACGGCGCACGCGGTCGTGTAGACACACTGCACCCGTCCTCCGTGGGGTCCCTACGTACTCACCTGGGGTGGTTCCTTGGGGTCCTAGCAATTCTACACCTTCTAGACTTTGTCTTGACTCGAGCCGTGGTTCTTATACCACTATTTTAGTATATGGTTTGGTCCCCCTCTGGGTCCACTGTGTATTATTGCTACTTACTGTCGTTTGTGTGCTAAAGTATTGTGTGCTTTGTGCTGTATCCTCGTGTAGAGGATACTAGAGAGTGTTATACTAATAGATACATATTTTTATAACTACTGTGTGGTTCTCCTTTCATTTAATTAATACTAAAGGTGATATTCTGGTAAAACAAGCTGCTTTACATTCCTTCAAGATTAAGCCTGAAGGCTGCTCTCCACAGCTACCACTAGGATAGCTTTCTAAAGGTTATCTTTGACCTCATACATCATAAGGGTCATTTGGACTGGTGCAGGGTGCCCACTTTAATTAGTGGACAGCATATACCAGGCCAAGTTCTCACATTGGTGTGCAGCGGTTGGGATTCAAGCCTGCATTGTTTTACCAGATAAATCTTTGTATTGATTAACTGAAAACCACTAAGTATATAGGTACATATAATACTAGCTTGGATAAGTAAGTTCTACTGAACTTGGGGTTGGGTAAGTCAAGGGTTTAGCACACCCTTTCTCCAACCTAAGAGAGTTTAGTTCCCACTACGTTAGGTAGGTGCACACACCACATCACACTTAGTATGTCTTCTAAAGGAGATGCCAGTGGCTCTCTGCCCTCTAGATGCATTGAGCTTTCGTTCCATGAACTGAAAGCACTGTGTGCCTCTAGAAAGCTGAAGACAGGGAGAAATGCCAACACTCAACGTCTCATTGAGATGTTAGTCCTAGATGACCTTAGGAAGACCCCTGGGTCAGATGAATTGGATAGAGTGGGTGGGACAGGGAATGAGGACAAGTCAGGACAGGAAACTTTCTATGACTTAGACTCAAACCCTGGCCAGGAGGACCCAAATGGGTCCAACCTGGACAACTTAGATCTTCAGGGAGAAGATGAAGAGGATCAAGAAGATCCCCTCTTTATCCCTCCTGGAAGAGTGCAGAGTGTACCAAGGAGATCTAGATCTCCCTCTGCAGAATCTGACCAGTCAGGACATTCAGTAGGGACCTCCATCTCTAAGAAGAGGGACAACTCTTATGACGGGGAGTACCAATTTCTTGAGCTTGAGAAAGCAAGTCTTAAACTCAGGCAAGAACAATTGGCCCTAGATAAAGAGGCCCTAGAAGTCCAGAAGGCCAGGAAGAAATTGGGACTAGTCCCATGGTGGCAGCTACAATGTCCCTAGAGTTAAAGAACACTTTGATAATAGGAACCTGAGCAAGATTGTCCCTCCCTACCATGTTGGGGATGACATCCTTAAGTGGATAACTGCTTTGGAGAGGGCATGTAAGGTACAGAGGGTCCCCCAAGAGCAGTGGGCAGCTATCCTGTGGCTCTCCTTTGCTGACAAAGGCAGAGATAAGCTCCTCACTGTTAGAGAGGAGGATGCTGATAATTATTCAGTCCTGAAGAGTGCTCTCATTGATGGGTTTGGCTTAACCACTGAGCAATACAGAATTCAGTTCAGAGACACTCAGAAGGCACAGAATCGGGACTGGGTAGACTTTGTAGATTGTGCTATTAAGGCCCTGGAAGGCTGGTTACTTGGCAGCAAAGTGAATGATTTCAAGGGATTGTATAATTTAATTATGAGAGAGCAAATCCTTAATAATTGCCAGAATCAGTTGCTACATCAGTACCTAGTTGACTCTGATCTGACTTCTCCCCAAGAATTGGGGAAAGAAGGCAGACAAGTGGGTCAGAACCAGGGTGAAGCAGAGTAACCAGACCTCTAGTGGTGACCAGAAGAAGCAAGACTCTAAAACTCAAGATAAGGGTGGGGACAAGGGTAAAGATCAAAAGTCTTCATCAGGGCCCCAAAAACCTGCATCTGGGGAGGAGTCACAATCCAACAAGGGAAAAGGCAAAAAGAAACCTTGGTGTTACTTATGTAAAGAAAAGACCAATTGGACAAAAGATGCCAATTGTCCAAAGGCCAAGGATTCTACTCCAACCACCGCTGCCCCAAAGGCAACTGCTCCCCCTAGCTCAGCCACAAGTGGTGGTACAGGGAACAAGGGATTAGTAGGGTTAACCTTGGGCTCTGAGGTGGGTTCTGGCCTAGTCAGAACTCCAACTCGGGCTGTGTTAGTCTGTGATGGGGGCATGGATCTTGCCACCTTATTTGTCAGTCCCAGTAACTTGGGCAAATACAGACAGCAGCCTTTGATTAATGGTTAGGAGGGCATGGCATACAGGGACACAGGAGCAAGTGTCACTATGGTGACAAAAGATCTTGTGGATCCTGAACAAATCATACTTGGTGAGATGTACCAAGTGACCAATGCTAACAATGTCAGGACAGACCATTCCTTGTCAGTCACAAATTAATGCCATCCCCTATGGAGAAATGTTGCGAATTAAACGCAATTGCAGCGATGACACCAGATTAGACAGAGAGTTGGGCATTGTTGAAAATCGATTTCGAGCTAGAGGCTATTCCAATTCTATAATCAGACAAGCGAGATTAAAGGCAAATAAGGTCAAAAGAACCCACCTCTTGACCAACAAAAAGAGGTCAAAGAATACAAAAAGGAATAAATTGGCCTTTATTACTCCATATACGACCATAAGCACTGAGGTATATAAGATTCTCAAGAAACATTGGCATTTATTGACACATGACATCACATTACAGGGTGCAATTGGACCTAAACCTTCAATGATACACAACAGAGGGCGTACATTAAGACAACACCTGTGTCCAAGTTTTATTCCACCTCCAAAAAGTGCCACTTGGTTGCCCTCAGCCCCAAATGGTTTCTATAGGTGCGGCTCATGTAGTATTTGTTGTTTTGGAATACACAAAATAAATAGATTCCAATACAACACGGAGAGATACTATACAATCAGGAGTTTTATAAACTGTAACACCAAATTTGTGGTGTATTGTATCAAATGTATCTGTGGAAAAATCTACATTGGGAGCACGATAAGACCATTAAAAGAGAGAATTCAAGAACACATTCGGGCCATCAGGAATAACAACACACTATATCCCTTAGCAGTCCACTTCAATACACTACATAAATCGAGTGAATTGCTAAAATTGAGTTTTCATGGCATTGATGTAATCAATCCTGGATTGAGGGGTGGCAATAGAATGTCTCAACTTCGGAAAATGGAAAGTACTTGGATCATTAAGTTACGGGCGGTGGAATATGGTTTAAATGTTGATAAGGAGATGTGCGAATTCTTGTAAAAACAATAATAATCTAGTACACCCTGTAATGATATTCACTACTGCAGTCATTTCCTCAATGAATATAGCATGAATAACCATCTGCATATATTCAGAATGCATGAAAATAATGATGATTAAGTACATGTAACTAACACACGTGGAGGTGTTTTTGGTTGTATGTGATATCTATACTAATTTGGATTAAGCAGAGGCACTCTCTCATACCTTATATATTTTGTTGTCTGTTTTTTATCATTCGTTAAACTATACTACTTCATATGTGGTATATTAAACAATTACACATATATTTTGAAAATTGACACTGTTGGATAGAATACAGAGAGAGAGACGTTTTCTCTCATATTGATGCTCTTCTTTCTTCCTCAATGTTTAGTGATTTTTGTTATTCTATATGTGGTTTCACAACAAGAAAAACAGAAAAACCACATTATATGCAATCGAAATTTAATATTAGCATCACCCTTATTAATATGGAGGATGCTAGTCCAGCCAATGCGTAAGGTCACATTAGGTCACACAAGTTTATAAATTGGGCACATTCCCGGAGGTTCTTATATTTTATATAGTACAGCCAATATGGATTTACAATATATCCGTAGGTTTGAGAATACTGTTGTCGCTCTACATCATGTATGATAAAATTCTGCTATCATAACAAGCGTCTCTTATGTAGAGCGCATTGTATGTTATTACAAAGCAAGATGGTGACAACATGGTACTAAATAGGTTCACGGATAACATAATATAGAAAGTCCCTTCTTCATTTCCATGGAAAATGGTAAACTTCAAGTATTGTATGGTGGTGACATAGTATCACATTAATAGATTGAATAAGATTCAATAATAATTAATTCAATGATCGATACATTCATTTATAGAGGTGGAACACATTAAGCTTTTTTAAATCATAAAGGGAAAATTTATCTCTTGCCAAGATATGGGCCAAATAAAATTCTGGTACACGGTAATTGTTTTATTAACATTTTAAAATAACAATGAATACGATGGAATCAATATATGAAGTAACATGGATTTATAATCATGTTACGTTAAACTGCATCCAGTCCGCTTTCAGTCTCCATGCATTCATCATTAGAGAAATTTAAAAAGATGGCGCCCGCGAGTCAGAAACGCGTTGCTGCCAGTCACGAGAAGCGGGAAATATAGAGACATTGAGGTAACTTCTCAAAATAAGCTTATTACGATTAACAATTTAGAATAAGTATAAAGGTGATTCAGTGAGGCTACTAACAGGAGGACAAAGGGCTAATTTATATTTTGTTTTTCGCTATTGGAATTCTTCGCAGAGAGGACTTATCAAGGTCTGAATTATACAGAGCTTAAATACTACGAGGACTAACATTTCCTAGAGAGGAGACAAATATATTTATTTAGAAGTGAACAACATCGGCAATGGTGATTTACATTTCGGGTAAGGATCATTCTGGTCTATTTACAACAACTCCTTAACTGTGAGAGTAAGGGGAATTGCATTTTGGTCTCTCGTTATTTGGCGTTTTATCTTTTAAATACAATTTCTTTTTAGGAACATTTCAGCAGTGAGGGTAGTCATTCAACCCCTTGCATATAACTATATGGATATGAACTCAATCTTGACATTCAAGGTGAGGCTTGTCACACGCGTTATAATTCGTTATACAATTGGATGGCATGATACATGAGGGTTTATGATACACTATTTTTTATACCTTCACGATCGCTGACTTATTGACGGTGAAGGTGCACACACCCATTTTGTCCTCTTAAAATCTTTACAATTTCACATATGTGTGAGTAAAGAACATCAGATATGGTTTTCAAGGGACTGGTTGCTATATCTTTGTCGCCCTTTTTCTTTTAACTCACATTTGTTTCCAATTAGACACGGTTTGTTCTTTTGGTTGTGGTTTACTTTTCTATCACACAAAGATTGTAATTTGTACATAGTATCATTTTGTGTGTAAAAAGATTAGATGTATTATTAGGTGTGTTCCTTCTTGTACATTGTTTGTTTTTAAACATAGACGCTTCTGATACAACATGTGTTCACCCTCTCTAGAGAGGGTGAATAATATAATAAAAGGGCATGTGTTTGTTGATTTGGTTTTAATTTTGACGATGGAATGGTTATACTATATACGAACAGCTTATATATAGGCTGCTACTGTTCTCCGTGTTTAAAAGATTCTGAAATAAAATAAACAAAAGGACTTGATTCAAGACTCTGGGGTCGATTCCGATTCGGGCCGGAAAAAGCACCGACCGACTCGGATCCGGAAAAAATACCGACCGACACGTACCAGTGGCGCCCGACACGCCAAGTACGATGCAAGCCGCGATAAATCCGACCGACACGTCAGGAAACCAAGCCGACCGACCGAGCCGCTCGGAAAATAGCAATCCGGCCGGAAAACACGCGAATCCAACCGACCGACACGCACCCGGAACAAATCCGACCGAATCGTACCCGCCAACTCCAACCCGCAAAGTACGATGCAAGGCGCGAAAAACACGACCGAGTCGGACGGAGGACAAGCCGTACGACCGACACGCATACAAAACCGAGCCGAAGCAACACAATACACCGCGACCGACGCGTACGCAGCATACAAAACTGCACAAACACAGCGTGAGCGAAACGGAAAACACCGTACGAGACCAATGCAGGGTCCGACTCGGTCACAAGAACGTTTCCAACATACACAAACAGCACAAAGGAAAAATCTACCAAAAAAAGGCCAAACAAGCAATTACCAAGCCAATAAACACTGGGGGGTGGGGA